>CM019064.1:185259735-186614732 GCA_009667805.1 Leptobrachium leishanense | reverse complement strand
CAGGTTACTCAATACTCCCACTGCCAAACCTTTGTCGTCTACTGATCTGGAGAAGTACCTGTCTTTGAAACAAGTGTTTGATAAAAAAGAAGCTGATAAGTTACCCCCGCACCATCCTTATGACTGTGCTATTAAGCTCTACCCAGGTACCATTCCCCCAAAGGAACATAATATCGTGGAGGAGTATATCCAGGAATCACTGGAGAAGGGATTCATAAGAAGATCCTCTACCCCAGCAGGGGCAGGGTTCTTCTTCGTAGCCAAGAAAGAGGGCGACCTTCATCCGTGTACAGATTATAGAGGGTTGAATTGTATCACCATTAAGAATGCCTACCCTATCCCTCTGATCTCTGATCTCTTTGACCGTCTTAGAGGTTCCACAGTGTTTTCCAAATTGGATCACAGGGGTGCATACAACCTGGTTTGCATAAAAGAGGAGGACGAGTGGATGACCGCATTCAACACTCATAGCAGCCACTACGAGTATCTGGTCATGCTGTTTGGGTTGTGCAATGCCCCTGCGGTTTTTCAGGATTTTATAAATGACGTCCTTCGAGACTATCTAGATGACATTCTGGTGCACTCTCCTGACCTACACACACATTATGATCACATGCGTTTGGTTCTCGGCACTCTGTTACAAAATGGTTTATACTGTAAACTAGAGAAATGCATCTTCCATGTGGCACAGGTTCCATTCCTAGGGTACATAGTGTCGTCCAAGGGTTTTTTAATGGATCCCAAGAAACTGGAATCCATCTTGTCTTGGCCTCTACCCAAAGGGTTGAAACCTATCCAGAGGTTTATCAGATTCGCAAATTACTACAGAAAATGTATCCCACACTTTTCTTCTGTTATTGCTCCTATCACCTCTATGACCAAAAAAGGGTCCGGTACAACCAATTGGTCACCCGTTGCCCTTAAAGCCTTTGAGGACTTAAAAATGGCCTTCGCCTCAGCACCCATTCTAGCACATCCTAACCCTTCCAAACCATTCATCATGGAGGTCGACGCATCGGAATCTGGGATGGGGCAGTCCTTTCCCAGAGAGATTCCTGGGATGCCCCACTTCACCCATGTGCCTACTTCTCCCAGAAGTTATCCGACTCAGAGAGAAACTATGATATAGGTAACAGAGAACTCTTAGCTATTATCATGACCCTAAAGGAATGGAAACATCTGTTAGAGGGTTCACAAATTCCGGTGATCATTTTAACTGACCATAAGAACCTAGCCTACCTCGGTCTCATAATACCAAGGCGGATGCTCTTTCTAGGCAGTTCAAGGAAGAGGAGTTACCTCACATCGAACCGGTTTCTCTCATACCCAGTACTCATATAGTTGCCACTGTGTGTATGCAAGTATCCTCTCAACTGATCGAACGCATTCTGTCCTATCAGAATACCGCTCCTAGCTCTCTACCGCCAGAGAGATTGTTTGTAGGAGAGAACAAGAGAGGGGAGCTATTACAAGTCCTACATGCATCAAAAGTTGCAGGCCACCCCGGAGTCAATAAAACCATCCTAACCATTTCTCGCCTATATTGGTAGCCCACTCTCCGTGCTGACATCCAAGAGTTTATTGCATCCTGTAACGTGTGTGCCCCGAACAAGACCCCTGCTGATCTTCCAATGGGTCTCTTACAACCTCTCCCTGTTCCATCGAGACCATGGACCCATGTATCCATGGACTTTATTGTGGATTTATCCCCATCTGAGGGCAATACCACTATTCTCGCAGTCATTTACTGTTTTTCTAAAATGGCCCATTTTGTTCCGCTGAAAAAACTTCCTTCTTCAGAGCAGCTAACCAATATATTTGCTAAAGAGGTGGTAAGGTTACATGGCATACCGCAGGAAATAGTGGTACTCAGTTCATTTCCTGATTCTGGAGATCCTTTTGTAAAGAAATGGGCATCAGACTATACTTTTCTTCCTCCTACCACCCACAATCCAACGGTGCTGCTGAACGTACCAACCAGTCCTTGGAACAATATTTGAGGTTCTTCATATCCCACCAACAAGACAATTGGAGTTCCTTGTTACCTTGGGCTGAGTTGGCCAGGAACAACGTGGTACATGACAGTTCCGGTCATACCCCGAACCTATGGGTTCCACCCTGCATTATTGCCTGGTACTCCAACTGATTCAACCATTCCTGCACTTGATGATCACTTACGTCTCCTACGTCATTTCTGGATTCAGATTCAATCCGCTTTGCAAAAGGCTTCTTTAGTCCATAAGAAGTTTGCAGACCGCCACAGACGACCGGGTCCTTCTCATGTCCCTGGTCAAAGGGTATGGCTCTCCACTCAGCATATCAAACTCCGTGTGCCTTCTCACAAATTGGCACCACGATTTATTGGCTCTTACAGGGTTCTCCAATGCATCAATCCTGTATCCTATGCCTTGGAGTTGCCTACCTCCTTGAGGATCCCCAACTCCTCCCATACCTCCCTACTCAAGCCCCTTGTCTGTAACCAGTATTCCACTCCTGTGAAATGGCCTTCTCCTGTACAGGTTCAGGGACAGGAGGAGTACGAGGTTCAGGCCCTCATCGATTCCAGGTGGTCTAAAGGCAGGTTGCAATATCTTGTATATTTGAGAGGATACGGCCCGGAGGAACGTTCCTGGGTGGCTGCCTCTGATGTTCATGCCCCGAGGCTGGTCTCCGCCTATCATTGCCGTTTCCCTTCTCGCCCTCGGGCTTGCTGTCAGGGGGGGTGCTGTCACGGTGGCCCATGTCCAGGGAAGTGTTGTGCCTTCGACCCCTGGTTGCAGTGGTCACAGCAGCTGATATCCGGGACACTTTATTCCCAGGTACTGTTTACCGCCAGACAGGGAATGGCGGCGCACGCCAACTACTAGGTCATAACATCCCCCAACCACACCTGGGAGTGTATTCTGCCCACGAATCAGACGCATTATGCAGGGGAGGTAACCAATTGCAGCACTCGATTGGCGATCCTATGGGAGAGCGGGGCGTCTCCTCTGATCTCCAATAGGAGTTATTGTGTCTCCATTTAAGGGGCTTCTTGTCTCTTAGTTATCGCCCTAGCGTGGTTTCACTTCACCTAGTGCCTTGTTGCTGCGTATATATATTTCTCTGATTGTTTCTCTGGTTCTTTGATCCCGGCTTGTCCTGACTATCCTGACCTCTGGCACCCCAACGTTTTGCTTCGTTATACGGTTTTCCAGCATTCTGTTTTCCATTTAACCTCTTGCTTGTCAGTTAGTTTACTGCCTTAACCCGGCCATAATCAAGAACCGGTTAGTTAGGGTTTATGTACTATTTTATGCAAGCAGGGTTTTCTATGCTTGGCACGGTTATTAGGGTCAGTGGTATTACTTATATTGTAAGCTCCTTGACTGTGGGAGACCAGTTGCTATCTGTGTTATCTGGCTTTATTACTGTGTATAACCCGGCCATTACCAAGGACCGGTAGGTAGAGACCGTTTGCTCAATCCTGAATTGTTTAACTGCACCCTCCAACTCTCTATTTGTGTTTGTCTTTCTCATTATTACTAACCATAACCCGGCCATTACTAAGGACCGGTTGGTCAGAGTCTGTTGGCTTATTGTCTGCAAGCGGGGTTACTCGATCCTGACAGGTGCCTTTTTTTTTGTAGCTCTAATTCGGCGGCGGCACGGTGGACCAGGCCTGGCTGGATGCAGAAAGGTGTGAGCCTAATGTGCATTGAAAACACTATACAGATTTGGAAAACACCAAGAATTTATTTCTAAACAAGGCTAAATGTAAGGACAGACATTAACAGAATGTAAACCAAGATCAGGGATCCAAAACAAATGCACAATAGATACATGCAGGAAATAAGACCTGTGGACTATAAGCAAAATATAGAGACACAATACCAATGCAGAGTGCAGTGCAGGGAACTAAAATCAGGACGCAAAGAAACAAGAATAACAACCTCAGAAAACACAGTATGAAATAAACAGAATAAACACGATATATATATATATATATATATATATAAATAAATCCAGGAAACAATATGACTATGAACTAGACATGTGCATTCGTTTTAGTACTAAAACGATTTAGTCCGAATTTTGGGATAATTTAGTTTTAGTATGACTCAAGAGAAACGAAACTGCTCAGTACAAAAAACGAAAGAAACTAAAATAAAATGCACTACATTTTAGTTTCAGTCCTTTTTGTGATACTACATTGATGAGTGAAGGAGACCAGCAATGAAGATCGCAACATCGCAACATCCGAAGTTCTGCACCCTCCTCATGCCAATGCAGTAGGATGTTCTATACAGAGAGTGGCATTAATTAATGCAGGAGTATGTTCTATACATTATACAGAGAGGGGTATTAATGCAGGAGGATGTTATATACATTATATAGAGAAAGGTATAAATTGAGGAGAATGTTCTATACAGAGAGGGACATTAATGCAGGAGGATGTTATCTACATTATACAAAGAGGGGTATTAATTAATGCAGGAGGATGTTCTAAACATTATACAGAGAGGAGCCTTTTTTTTTAGCCCTTTAAATCCAGTGGCTGTGAGCGCTGAGATCAGCTGCTTGTTACATTATCTCTCAGTACAATGTATCAGGCACAGTTGTTACAGTAACTGACTGTAACAGCGCTCAGAGTTTCAGTAAAAAAAGGAAATAATATTGTTCTAACCTCTTATATATAAAAATATTATTTACTAGTTTTACAGAAACTCTGAGTGCTGTGATAAGCAGCAGTCAGTTACTGTAACAGCTTTGCCTGACACGGGGCAGTATTACAATGTTGGTGCTAACGTAGGCTGGGGTCAGACCAGCGCACTTTTAACGTGCGTTCTCGCGCACATAATTACGGCCGCACTAGCAGCAGATGACGGGCAATGACGGCCAATATACGAAGTACGGCCGCACGCAAGTCCGGCCGCGCAACGCAAGTGGAATTTGAACGCATTTTTTCGAGAACGCCGAACCGCTAGTACGGACGTACAGAGTGCGCAGCTGCGGCATAACGGCGTGTTTGCGTGATTAGGAGATGTCAGACGCTGCTAATGTCCAGCCTACATAACGTCCAGACGCAAAAAAAGTTTTATTGACGATCCGAAAAAAATCACGCACGAAAATGCGCATCATCTGACCGTTTTCGCGCACTCCGTGAAAAAATACGTCCATTCGTTCGGACGCACTTTTTTACGTTCGCGTGTAAAAATGCTTTTGTTTGACCCTAGCCTTAACCAGAGCTGTTGTAAACTGAAAACCTCCATAGGCTATAATGGCTCTGGGAAGGTTACAACAGCTCTGGTTAAGTTAGCACCAACTATGTAATATGGCCCACATTGTGCTGAGAGTGAGAGATACTGTAACAAGCAGCGATCTCAGCCCTCTGAGGAGCCACCACTACATTAGTAATTGTATCCACTGGTTTTCGGATGAACGAAATTAGTTTTCATACTAAAGAACTGAAAACGAATTTCTTTAGCAACTAAATAAATTGCATTTTAGGACTAATCCATTAGTTCAAAACGAAATTTTGTGCTGTGCACATGTCTACTATGAACAGGCAGAATTAACAGAACTAAGCAGAGGGTAATATAACGTTTAAACCTGAAAATAGATGTTTCTACAAAATACCATGAATAGTTGAATACAGACAGGAGATCCAGAAAACAGAACTGCACATGACCAGGTCTGACTAGAAGTGAATGAGTGAGATCAGAACGAGGCAGCCCCCTTCCTAGGGTGTTGCCTCCTTTTAAGCACAATTCATCAAAACTGAAGAGAGTCCAGGTGTAACTCCAGGGCTAGAGGTCCAAAATCAAATGAAAGTCCTGGAACCAACATCTTTAATGCATAACATGGCAATATAAAATAACCAGTGGGGGCGCCAGGCGCACAGGATGTCCAAAACATTACAGGCGGTCAGTTCAACGCTCTTCAGCAGACTTTGAGGACCCCGGGGCCTCTGTGAGGGTCTCTGGGTGCCTGACAGTGTCTCTGTGTGCCAGTGTCTCCCAGTCTGGGGCCTCTGGTGCCAGTATGTCAATGTTTGTTCCCTGGCTAGCTTATCCTCCTGGTCATCCGTTCTGTTTGGCGTGGGGACTTTTTTCGTCGACTCACTGACTGGCGTTAGAATGCGTTTTCACCGTTAGGCTTCTTCAATAAGTGTCCTTTGGGGCAGAGTAATCTCTAATATAGATTAGACACTCTGCCCCAAAGGACACTTACTGAAGAAGCCTAACGGCGAAAACGCGTTCTAGTGATTTTTTTTTAGGTTTTTTCACTATTTATTCATTTTTAATTTTGTAAGACAAGCTTGCCATATGGCTTTTTAACGTAAATAAAAGCCTACATTTTTTTAACATTTGAATACATCTTGCTGCCTGTTTTTTATACTTCATGTTGCTTGGTTTTGTTTCTTCGCTTCCTCCACCCTGCAATCTGGATAACACCATTTAAAAGGAAAGTCTCCAAGATGAGCTGACTGCAAGAACTCCGAGGAAGAAAGAAAATGACATAAATATAAGTATCCCAATTTTTAAAGTGCTTTTATTTGGTGTGAGACACCCATTTCACATATGAATTCTCTTTTAATATACACTATATTGCCAAAAGTATTCGCTCAACCATCCAAATAATCAGAATCAGGTGTTCCAATCACTTCCATGGCCACAGGTGTATAAAATCAAGCACCTAGGCATGCAGACTGTTTTTACAAACATTTGAGAAAGAATGGGTCGCTCTCAGGAGCTCAGTGAATTCCAGCATGGAACTGTGATAGGATGCCACCTGTGCAACAAATCCAGACGTGAAATTTCCTCACTCCAAAATATTCCACAATCAACTGTCAGCTGTATTATAAGAAGATGGAAGTGTTTGGGAACAACAGCAACTCAGCCACGAAGTGGTAGGCCACGTAAACTGACGGAGCAGGATCAGCGGATGCTGAGGCGCATAGTGTGAAGAGGTCACCAACTTTTTGCAGAGTCAATCGCTACAGACCTCCGAACTTCATGTGGCCTTCAGATTAGCTCAAGAACAGTGCGCAGAGAGCTTCATGGAATGGGTTTCCATGGCCGAACAGCTGCATCCAAGCCATACATCACCAAGTGCAATGCAAAGTGTTGGATGAAGTGGTGTAAAGCACACCGCCACTGGACTCTAGAGCAGTGGAGACACGGTCTCTGGAGTGATGAATCGTGCTTCTCCATCTGGCAATCTGATGGATGAGTCTAGGTTTAGCGGTTGCCAGGAGAACCGTACTTGTCTGACTGCATTGTGCCAAGTGTAAAGTTTGGTGGAGGGGGGATTATGGTGTGGGGTTGTTTTTCAGGAGCTGGGCTTGGCCCCTTAGTTCCAGTGAAAGGAACTCTGAATGCTTCAGCATACCAAGACATTTTGGACCATTCTTTGCTCCCAACTTTGTGGGAACAGTTTGGAGCTGACCCCTTCCTCTTCCAACATGACTGTGCACCTGTGCACAAAACAAGGTCCATAAAGACATGGATGACAGAGTCTGGTGTGGATGAACTTGACTGGCCTGCACAGAGTCCTGACCTCAACCCGATAGAACACCTTTGGGATGAATTAGAGTGGAGACTGAGAGCCAGGCCTTCTCGTCCAACATCAGTGTGTGACCTCCCAAATGCGCTTCTGGAAGAATGGTCAACAATTACCATAAACACACTCCTAAACCTTGTGGACAGACTTCCCAGAAGAGTTGAAGCTGTTATAGCTGCAAAGGGTGGGCCAACATCATTTTGAACCCTATGGATTAGGTTTGGGATGTCACTTAAATTCATATGCGAGTCAAGGCAGGTGAGCGAATACCTTTGGCAATATAGTGTATATTGCACTTGCTTTTATACACGTGCAAACCATACTGTTCTAGATTTTGACCACTAAGGTGCATCTGGAATTCCTTTTTTATTTTCTGCATTTTACTGTGTTTTTTGAGGTTTGTGGACACTTTTTTCCAGTGTAGCAGCACCCATTTTAATAAAAATATTTTCCTTCAAAATTACCCAATACATATATAAGCGCTGCCTCCACATTACCATCCCCTAATTAAAGAGCCGCCACTGTCTAGAATAGAGAGATTTTATTCCATTCTAAGGACTGGCCTGTCAGATTAGGGCCTTTCTGTGTGCTGCTGGGTGTCTGGGTGTTGGGCCACTCCGCTAAGTGGTTTACATATTGTGATACAACATCGTCACAGGGCACCGTAGCATGGTTCTCTAGGCCAAAAATGGCACACACAGTCTCTCTACGTAGTTCAACGTTAATTTCTGTAGTATTTAGTAATCAAACTAAATATAACAGAAAATAAAACCCGAGCTCTAACTAACACAAAAATGTCCCTCTGTATTTTGGGAGAACTAACAAAATGAAAACCTTTGCCAACCTTTTTTTTCTTCAAACTGTCAGCCTCAGAGCGTTGTCTTGCTCTCTCTGTGTCTGTCTCTCTCACTTCCTTCTCTCTGCTTCCTTCCACCCAGGAAACATTTAGGGACCTGATAATGCACAGGTCATGGAAACTTTGCAGCAAGGATCAGTTGAAAATCACATATTGCCCTCCTTGACTCAAACGACCCAATCCTCTCTTGCAAACATGTGGGGAATATACATGTCATCGCAAATCATTCCCCTCACCTTATCACAATATTTTCTGCCCCAACTTTGTATATGTTTAACAGTAGTGGCTGGCTATGGGACAGCTTTGATTTTTATCCCTCGTCATGCTTTCATTTACTTGTCTATTTGTGATTACCCTAATTCATCAGATTTTAATTTATGAGCGATCTACGCATAGAACAGGTAAATCATCTTTGCCCTTCTTTCGATGTGGTATAGGACTCCCCAGGTTCTTCACCGGATCTATCCAGGGGTGGAGGACGCATGCTGGCGATGCGGCACAGCTCCTGGGTCCCTGTTACATATATGGTGGGATTGTCCCCTAATTCGACCGTATTGGACCCAGATACATGGTTTCCTGGGTCTCGTTCTCGATCTCCCTCCGACTTTTTTGCCTGCCCCAATGTGCTCCATCATGTACTGTACTCTGGATCCGCATACAAAAATTCTATTGGCATACGAATTCTCAACACAGCTAAAAGCCTGATTCCACTGTTCTGGCACAGTACTTCCAGTCCACCCTTGGAACTATGGTTAACCAAAATGGAGGATCTTCATGCTATAGAACACCTATATTTCTCGGCCAACCACATGCTCCCTAAATATCTAACTATTTGGTCCCGATGGTTTCACCTTTCCTCGAGCTCGGAATTCCGTACCTTGCTTACCACTGCACCCACGCCCTCCTAAGTACGATAGACCTTTATTATTGGTTGTTTACTTCGTATCATTTGGTATGCTATCGATTCGAACATGTTTCGGCTGTTGACATACATGTCTACCTGTAAGTTATCCTTACTGTTCATGCTGCCTTATCCAAGTACCTAATTACTCCCTTTTTTACTCTTTTATACCCCTTTTACAATTTCCCTTACTGCTCTTTGTTTTATTTATATGAATACCTTATTGTTGAGATAATTATGCTTACACTTTTTCTTATTTGCTACTGACATTGTATGACCTTGACTAAATTTCAATAAACATATATTCACCAAAAAAATCATCTTTGCCAAGGCTGCGGGTACACAAGCGTTTTTCAGAACGGAAGGAATGTCTGCGAGAGTGGATATTCCTTCTACTCTGGCACCCATGTGGCCACCTCGCTGAGTGAAGTTAGTGCGCTCAGCACTACAAAGCCCAATCCTCCTATGGAGGATCACACTTTGTAGCCCGTCAGCGTCCATTGTAGCTTTTTGACGGGGAGGCCGAAATCACGTCCGGTGGTAATGCGTACAATTCGTGCGCACGTTACCCCATGTGGCCCTCCCTGTCCAGCCTTCACAAAGCTGCGACGGACACAGGGAAGTGCGGTCATACAGACGCACTCAGTGCGCTTGTGTGACCACTGCCTGTTTCACTATTGAAATGATTATAGGAACATAAAAAGACTACACATGCTGCACTACATGGCAGCACAAACATCTTAATACATTGCTGAGTATAAATCAAAGCTGCAGGACATACATGTGTATGCCAGGAATTTCACTGGTCTCATCATGTGCGTGTCAAAGAGTATGACCTTAGGGGTAAGGTAGGGCAACCTTTTATCCTCCTATAATTATGTTCCAATACACATGCACAGTTACATTCCTATGTCACAAAACTACATTTTTTTCACCTTCCTAAAAGGTCACTGTAGACGGTGCTTTTATAGATTGAGACTGCGTTACCATAGCAAGGCTGAGCCTTATTTAGTTCTGACGTTAAATTGCATCAATATCAATTGCCCCGAGTAACAAATTTAGTTATTCTTTACTCCCCACCCATTACATCCAAACCTATCCTTTTAGGGCAGCCCATCATAGTTATGGTGACCACTCCTTTCTCTGTCAGATGACTTGTTTTCTATAAAAGGTCAATGGTTAGATGTTGCTGCCAACTCATTTCAGCCAGGATTAATTTCAAAGCATCCTCTTTTATACCACAAACAATCATCCTACAGATATGAGATTTCTTATTGTCTTCGCTTTGTTCGCTCTGCTGAAACAAGCAGGTAAGAACAGATTTCTCTATATAATTAGGATTTAGGATAGATAGGCATATACGTATCACACAAATGGACTCCAAAAAAATGGTTGCTATGTCAGGTGCTTGACACTCTCAAGTTCCAACTGTATCAACTGAACCAGACTTTATTCTTTAACAATAAATGCTGTGAAATAAGTTTTTTCCACATCACCTTTCCAAACATTTTAAAATCTGTACTTGACACATTAGAAGGATTATGTTGTTGTAGTATTTATCAATCTGAAATATACCAATTTATTATATCTAAATTCCTATTTTGTACATGACACCTACAAGAACACAATAGCTGTTAAATAATATTTTTTATCTCATTTGTATCTGAATTCTTACTTTAATAGCATGCTATACTGTAATTATCTACAAAGAACTGTGTTTGATTTCTGATAATGTCATTAATCATTGTCCTTTCTTTGTCTCTCTTTTTCTTATTCATTTAGGAGCTGCTATCTATGGTAAGTGTTTTATTCGAGCTGAAGATTGTACAATCTTTTCTACAAAGAAAATGGGATAGCCGTTTAAATCTCATATATTCTAAGGCATCGCTGTCTTGCTTCTCCATTGTCCGCACTGCACAGGGACAGATTCATGGAAATGGAGCTGGAGAAATTGGTGGGCCTTTTGATCCATCCATCTCACCATAACACCCTTTGCTAAGTGGCATCTCCTTTTTTAAAAAATAGTAGCTAGCAGAACAAGTAAATATAAAAACAATGCTGACATGTGAAATACAAAAAATATTTCTGAATATTCTATTTGCTGGAAAAGTTAAATATGAAATATCTTTAATGTGTAAACTTAATGGGTTAACTTGTTCTGGAGTCCGCTAAGATATTTGGCAAAGGAAGTTTTCCGAAGCACCAAATCTAAAATATGTGTGAATGTGGGGAAAACTCACTTGTAAGACTAAAATCAGTCTTTTGTTGATTGTCTGGTTGATAACGGTATCATAGGACAAATGAGTGCATTCTAATTATACTGTATTTTAATGCAGTGAGATGCTAAACAGATATGTTTTAACAATGGATTAATAATGTCACTTGATGTGAACATTCTGTTTTCTTTTTGAAAGGCATTGGAATAATTTGTCATTTGAGTCTGAATTGTTACACTTTATTTTTCATTTACCAGACCATCGGTACGCAGCTCTAATTATTCCTCACTGCACCCAGCTCACTATTTAGTGAACAGGTCCCTTGGTGTTTTTTTTCAGAGAGTGCTGCAAGTGTGTAGTCTAGTAGGGAATATAATTGCTTATCACTACAATATGCTATGTTAACATAAATGCATGCTTCATATTTCTATGGAAACTGTGTAATTGTAAAACTTTGGACATTAACCCCTTCACTATCAAGTGATTTTCCAAAACCCCACTGTCAGGAACCAGTGGATTTTTGGAAAATCTATATTAATTATACAGTAAGAAATATTTGGAAATATTTCCAGTGTATTCATTACTGTAATAACCTATTTGACGAGCAGATGTCACCATCTACTGACCAAATAGAGTTAATGCAGATATGAGGGCAGATAACTGCAGTTTATGGCTCTGTGTCAGCTGGGGAGAGTGCAAGATATGCCGGCATTCCATAACCGATTTTAAATAGTTCTAGCACCGTGGGCATTATGGCAACAGGGCTAAAACTTTGAAGGCACCTTCTGGACCCCAAAAGCAAACAAAATTATTTTGCAGCAAACAAATTTCATTTGTAATTTTACAGCACAGTCCCAGATTGCGGTAATATGATTTTGGGCTGTAGTGTCTACTACACATGATTGTGTAGTGAAGGGGTTAAAATTTAACCTCTCTGTATCCAGCACCAATATATAAACTGGGCTGTCTTTTATTAAAAGGTGGAAATATGATCTAGTCCGTAAGAGTTTAATAGATACTTCAAGTTATACAAAAAGTACATTTAACAAAGAATAAAACATTTGAAGTAACTGTCAAGGGGGGAGAAAAGGCCTTTTTGACTCTATATTGGCAATCACATAATCTCTTTTCGCACATTTTTAAGGGATTGCTGCAAAAAAAGTGAAAAAATCCTTTCATTTCTCTAATATGTAGAAGCTGTTTTCTTACATTGGAATATATATACTGTATATATTCTCCTGAATCAGATAAAACAGCACAAACAGCCGTTATAATTCTTACTGTATATAATCAATTTCTCTGAATCAGTGTCTAAATAATTTCCTGACTCCTCTGTATAATCAGGAGTGAGAATGCATAACTGACACTGGCTATTTATTTCATGTCCATGAAAATGGCCACCTTGATACTCTGTGATATAAAATAACTGAAAATAGTGCAGGTGAAAGCAATATGGGATTTTCATGGATTTATATCACTATGCAACACAGAGAGTTCATTTTCCAATGAGTGAATGATTTTACAGGTTGTAATGGAACTCGATTTACCAGTAGTTTATATCTTAATCTCTTTTCAGCGGGAACTGACCCCCCTGTATGTGACGCCTGTGCTGGGTCATGTGGCGTTGAAAATGGATGCTTATGTGCTGGTGGTAATAAACTATGCATGCCCACGACCTGTTTAATGGATGATAATACTTGCTGCTCAGCAGTACCAGGCTATTACTGGGATCCTTCAGCTTCCAAATGTACAGGTGAGAACAGGTTAATTTTGTCACCAGTTGTTGTATAGTAACCTTTGGTGATTATTTTACAGAAATTGTTTAATATAATGCAGAATAAACAGCATATAATTCCCATTCAGCACACATGTAGCCTTTCCTTTAGTGATTAGTGCATATAAACTGCTGTCACTGTCAGGGATTCCTGAGGAAGATTAGTTTCACAACCAGCTTCCCTTAAATTGTTCCACATTAACAACAATGCCACCTTCCCATCAGCCACTGTGTGTGTGACACTGAACCTAAGATCTCAAGCAGCTCACAAACAGCATAGTATAAATAATGGCAGAGATCACTAGTGATATATATAATATATCACAGTAGACATCTGAGAATAATCTCATATTATCTTGCATTATTTTACTTTCCACAGATGAATTTAGGTGCAACCCAGCCTGTGCAGGTGACGAAAAATGTGTGAACAAAAGTATGGAAGCAGTCTGTGAATGTAAAAATGACACATACATTAGCAACAGTAAGTATTCTATTATTTTTGATGCAGCTTCATTGAAGGTTATCTAACCAGAGAGTTAAATGAGCAGTGAAAGGCAATTTTTCTACACTAGTTAACTTTCATGGATATGTTAAATGTGCCCCAAACACTGCTTCTGAAAATCTGTGTCTTTTTGCTCCTCTCACAAGCTGTGTTTCAATTTAAAAACCTATGCACAATGCATTCTGTTAGGAAGCAAATAACAGTTTGGTTTTTTTAGTCATATTTATCTCTCTTGGACAATACAAAGCTAAATCTGCAGCTCCTGTAATACAGATTGTTAATATGATGCAATATATATGAACTCTATATAGTAAAATTATAATTTCAGTGCTCTACATTTCTGTGCAGGTTTAAATTTGTCCTTGTAATGAGAATAAAAAAATATTTAGCAATGTGAGGATCTTCCCTGTAGTGTCTAACAGGGTTATTCAAAGAGCTCCGAATTGCTGGCGAAAGGGAACCGAACGCTGAAAATCAGCGTTTGGTTACCTTTCCTGGCCATTTGGCTATCCAGAGAGCAGGCAGTTCCCCAAATGTTGGCGAATTGCCTGCACATACGGTACCTGTTCGGTGCCTGTTCGAGGTCAGTGAAGTCCCCATATTTCGTCTATTCAGAGATCAAAAACCAGCAGTGAAAAGTTGCCGAACTGCCCTGCCATTCGGTGGTTTCATGCGGCAGATTTATTCAGGAGAATCCCATAGGCTTCAATGTTAAAAAATATTCCCATTTTAATTCAATATCTAATAAACTGTTTATTATAATATTCTGCAGTAAAAAGTCTCTTTATTTATAGATTTTTTACGATCTTCTAAGCATTTTTCGTGATTTTTTTTGCAAAATAATTTTAAAGATAGTTTTATTTTTTTAAAAGTTTTTCTTTTTTCTGTAACAGCCCTTTTTATTATCATTCATTGGATCTTATATGTAAATTTCAGCCATTTTCGTTCAGTAGTTTCTTTGCAAACAGCATTTCAATTTTCAAACATTCAAGCTTACTGGTTTTTTTTTTCACTCTATTCGTCTGCGGTGTCAGCTTTTTCCGGCGGCTGCTATGCGCTGTGATCGGCTCCTGCTCGTGTTTTTCCAACGCTTTCGGCAGAGTTAATCCAGATGTTTTCGGTGTGCATTCACCTGGGTTTTGCGGTGAGTGTTCGTCGGGTTTGCGGCAGCTTTTCCCTGCAATTCAAGGACCCTGTGGTGCTTGCTGAATACACCGCAGGGTCGCCGAAATGGGATTGCCGAATCGCACCGAATTGAAGAGAACGAAAAGTCACTGAACGTGCGGTGACTTTTCGATTCTCTTTGAATAACCCGGTTAGTGTAGTTTATAAAATACAGAATATTCAGTACTGTAATCTACACACAAGGGGATCATGGGATTTGATGTTTTATTATGTTTTACTTTTCACTCTGTTATATTTATATAATAAATGTCATTTTATTTAATACTAACCAGAAATTTTCTGTTACACCAGCAATTGCAGACTTTAAACCCACTGTAGAATGTGACGGTGGTACAATGACAACCTCTGTCAGCAGGTGTCTACTGCAACACCTGGGATATGATTACAATAGTCTCTACTTGAGAAATGAATCCACTGAGTGCATCTTTCACTATAAGGAAATTGTTAATGATCAAAGTCTGGAAATGATTCAAGTCAAAACAGAAGTCGGATGGTGTGAAAATAATGCTACGGTACAATATCATTACTGAAACTTTATACTTTCTATATTTGGCTCTGTAATTGATTCTATCTGATTAGATCATTTGTTCTAAACATCATGCAAGAAACATAAACCATTTATTGAATACGGTAGAGAAGAGCAGCAAACTTCATATTGTATAACTGTTCTTAGCTAGTTCAAAGTGATTTTACCATGGATAAAACAACTTTATGTGTAATATATCTATAAGTAGTAAATCTATCATTGTTCACGAAGTACAGTGATATGTATCAACTCCAAATACTATCAGGGATATTCAGAGAGAGGTGAAAAGCAGGAGAAGGACTGGAGAAGAGAAAATTCTAGCTCAAAATAGCCTATTTGGAAAGTGAGATAAATGGGAGAATTTTTCTGGTTCGGCTATTTTGACCTAGAATTTTCCCTTCTCCAGTCATTCTCCTGATTTTCACCTCTCTCTGAATAACCCTGTATATAACATCCGTGCTTGCTTCATCTCCAGTGAAGACACCTCCCTACACCCGCCAGAACTTTCCCAAATGAAAAGTACAGGTTGACATTCAATAAAGCCAGCATTTGTCTCACTGCTGTTAGCATGTTCTACAGTACTGCTATATTTATAGCATAATATTTCCAAGGATAAATGGAGAAACTCATATAGGAAGGTCCTGCTGATTCGTAGAGTCAAATATGCCAAGAACACATTTCACGTCCATTGACATAAAACTTAATTGCACAGGAAGAGATTGCGAGATAATTTGAGATAATTTGATTACAGGTAGGGCAGTTTATTTTTATACCTTTTAATAAACTATCTCTATATTGTGTTAGCCAAATTCCTAAGAAATGTATAGAGTTCTATAATCAAAGATCTAAAATTTGTTTGCGAATGGCGGGTTCACTCTAAGGTTGGTCAGACGAGCGTCATTGGAGAGCGGAAGGAACGTCCGTAAGAGTGGCACCACTCCAGCCACCTCCTATGGAGGATCACGCTTTGTAGCTCCGTCAACGCACGTCCTAGCGCTTTGATGGAGAGGCCTGCTGCACGGATGCAGCACGGCCGCTGTTGCATGCGCAAGTCATGCACGCGCAACAGCGTCTGGCCAGCCCCGTTGCAGAGTCGCAACGCTGCGATGGGCGCCGGAAGCCATGTCAGTACGGGCACACCTAGTGTGCTTGTCTGACACTGGCCTTAAGGTTAGTCGTGTTTTGCACTACATATATTTTACTGGTCAATGTGATTGCAATTTGAAAGAGAATATTTTCAAGAATTCAGCTGTAATATTTTGAAAACATACACGGCGCTGTGCCTAAAATATATATACAGGGTTATTCAGAGAGAGTTGACCTGGCCCTGAAATGTAACTGGACACTGAAATTTAGTGTACGGAGACATTTCAGGGGCATACAGCTATTCAGCGAGTAGGCAGTTAGCTAAATCTTGGCGAATTGCCTGCTCATACGGTGCCTGTTCGAGGGCAGTGAAATCCCCCATAGAGAAGCAATGGTTCATCTATTCAGAGAACACTGAACATCAGTGAAAAGTCAGAGAAATGCCCTGCTGTTCGGTGGTTTCATGCGACAGGTTTATTCAGGCGAATCCCATAGGCTTCAATGTTAAAAATATTCCCGTTTTAATTCAATATCGAATAATAAACAGTTTATTTTATTTTGCAGTAAAAAGTCTCTTTATTTATAGATTTTTTTGGATGTTTTAGGCATATTTCAGGATTTTTTTGGCAAACTTTTTTCCCTTTTTCTTAAAGTTTTTTTCTTGTTTTTGTAACAGAGCTTTTTATTATCATTCATAGGACCTCATATGTAAATTCCAGACATTTTTGTTCAGTAGTTTTTTGCCAGCAGCGTTTCAATTTTGAAATTTAAAAGCGTACTGTTTTTTTTTTTTCACCCCGTTTTTCTGCCTGTTGGCTTTTTCTGGCAGCTGCTCTGTGCTGTGATCGGCGGCTCCTCGGATTTTTCCGGCGTGTTCGGTGTGGTTTTTGCAGCAGTTTCTGGGGGGTTTTGGTGAGTGTTCGGCGGGTTTTCGGTGAGTTTTCCCTGCACTACGGGGACCCAATGGTGCATGCTGAATACACCGCAGGGTTGGCAAACTAGAATCACAGAATCGCCCCGAAGTGCGGGCAACGAAAGGGCACCGAACATGCGGCGACATTTCCAATCTCTCTGAATAACCCTATCAGTCTGCTGTTCTAAAAGAGACACTCACAATAAATTGGAATGCAATTTAATTTAGGAAGAAATACAGTATTCACAAGAGTATTAGCAGCTGGTAGCAAAACCATTAGAAATCCCAAATAAACTATTCAATTCTATTAAATTGAAATTAAAACAATATTTATAAAGCAGGATGTGAGAAATCTGCAAAGATAAATGGATGAGTAAAAAGGTTAGAAAGTTAACTGGGGATGACAAGGATTTATTCAATGTATTAGATTGATTTTACTTTGACATCATCTTTACATTTTTGTTTATCATACTGTTATCAATTTTGGTTTATGGGACAGCAATATTTATTCAAAAATATATCAAATTTGAGATAAATATGTCTTCACAAAGGTACTTTTGGATATGACTACTAATGCTTAAAATATATACTGTTATATAAGTTATATGAGTTATCTCATTCTTGCATTGAAGTGCATTGAAAAGCAGTCATTAGCATATCAGAAGACAATTTTCACACCTTTTGAAAGCAGAATTAGTTTGTCCCCTGTGGAGAAACAAAATCCTTTGTTTTATGGCTCTCCAAGCACCTTGGAGACACATAAAACCATCTGCAAATAGAGCCCCAGTCCTCACTGTAAAAAAAAAAAAAAGTTCAAATACAGGGAGCCAGAGAAGAGAGGGCAGAATACAGGGAGAGGTGTGGGGTCAGTCACTGCTGTACAGAGATAAGATTCAGGGGCTTAGAATGAGTGAAAATCCCTGTACAGTACAGATACAATGTGTTACTGTAAATTAAAAAGCATTATGTCACATACAGATATTATTTTTATGTTCTCTTGGTATTTTTGGAAGCTGCATGGCTAATAATCTAATTATTATCACTATAAATCCCCATAAGCAGGAGATCAACATTTTTATTATTTATCTTTATCACAGTTACTGTATCTAACACAAAGGTCCTTTCTGCCTGTATGATAATAATGCAGACCCCGTGTGACATTGTTTAAAATACAGGATACCATCTAGAGCTCAATCTTACATTTCAACAGTATTTCTGAGATGGATAAACAAATACATGAAAAATTAAAAATGAGCAAATTAACATATTTACAAATTTTTAACTATTTTAAAATAACAATTCCTGTGTGAAACTTCTATTTCACCCTATATGTAATTGTTATCG
Source organism: Leptobrachium leishanense (assembly GCA_009667805.1). Classification (NCBI taxonomy): domain Eukaryota; kingdom Metazoa; phylum Chordata; class Amphibia; order Anura; family Megophryidae; genus Leptobrachium; species Leptobrachium leishanense. The sequence goes on along the minus strand of CM019064.1, from coordinate 186,595,884 downwards.
TCTCATCCCATGTTTCAAATAAATGTTATGATAAAAATAATTTCAACAAAAATCACTTGGCAGTGAAGGGGTTAATAAATGGGAACAAGTAAGTAACAAAGTAAGATAGTTCAGGCATGTAGATGGTAGGCATTTAAACAAACTCTCAAAAGATTGCAAATTATGCATCCCGTGCCATTTAAATATATCAAATTCCCAGGTGATGTGTTCAGATGCAGATAATCAGAGAGGGGCTAAAAGCAAAAGATGAAAGGAAAAAAACAATTATAAAACAACCCCTCCATGCACAAATTCAATATGCATATGGATAAGAAGGGGTAGGGGAGGAGAAGGGTAAGGAAGGAGGCAGAGTAGGACCACTGGATCACCTGTTCCTTTTGATAAAACAAACTGTGTAATAAAATATTCTTTAAATTGTACATTTCATGACTTCTTTTTCCAGATTATCGGCTCCCAAGTCTATTACGCAAATACTCTTCACATCAATGCAATTCATTCAGCGCTCATCACCAAAAATCCCATAGCATTTGATTTTACTTGTGGCTTTAACCTTACGATGCAGACCAGTCTCCAATATGCTCTCAATCCTGTTGTAAGGTATGTATGTATGTAGGAAGACTTATTATGAAATATAAAAAGAAAATAATCATAATTCACATATTAAAGTGGAATGAACATATTAATATACTTCAATTGTGTACTTAAGGTGAAGGGAGCTAACAACATCTGGCTCCACCAAACGACAAGCTAATGTGCAAAACAAAAAAAAGACCAAGAACTCATAGCACATTATTGATCACAGTGAACAAATGATAACAGCGAATGACCAAAACAGTAATTATTATTATTTATTAAGCACCAACACATTCCGCAGCGCTGTACAAAAGCTACAAAGGGTAAAGACAGGACAATTCTACAATACATACAGGAGGCAGGTCAGCATTCCTGCCAGCAGATACATGATGACATGAGGGTCCTATTCTCGTGGGAATTTACTATCTCTATGGCAGAGTAATCAACAAAAGGAGCTGAGCTGCATCTCAATGAATGAACTGAAGAACAAATTGCACAAGACTGTTTTTTGTTTGTACGCTTAGTTTTAGTTGACATCAACAACTAAAATTTGTGGCTGCATTAAATTGAAATCAGAGCAAATTGGCTGGTTGGCCTGTCCATGTCTACTTGGTAGTCTTTTCAAATTTCAGAAGTCCTAGACCAGTGACAGCAAATCTTGGCGCCCCATATGTTTGAGAACTATATGACCCATATTGCTTAGTCGCACTTGCTGCTGAGCATCATGGGACATTTAGTTTATAAACATCTTGGGTGTCAAGGTTCGCCATTATTGTCCCATACTGCTTTTCATTTTCTTATTTAATAAATTTTAATAGATGGAAGCAGCAGTATTACATAAATGTATATGTGACTTGAATGATGCCATAGTCTTTTGTTGATCTCTAGACAATGTAATGATGCTGATTGGTTTTGCAAAGTGAGCCTCAAATGGGAAGTTTTCATATATTACTGATTTGACTTAACTTGCAAAAGCAACAAAGCAGCACCAAAATATATCTAATAGCATCTGTTGGGTTTGCTTTACATTTACATGACATTGAATTGAAACTTTTCACACTGGTGTCTCTGACAGTACCTGATTAACTGCATCATTTGAATATGGTATGTAATTTTATTGTTGTAGGTAGTCTGATATATTAAATCCATCCAGTGTTATATAATCCATTACATATTATAATTTTTCTTGTTAAACATAAGCCACATTGCAAAAATGTTCTTATAGAAAAGTCAAAACAAATACTGTATAATAATCATACAGCTACGCCATTAAAGTAATATGCACTTAAGGTTTATTGTATCGATGCTTTCTGTATTATTGCATCATCATTGTTATTCATCTACAGCTGCTTTATAACTAATGTGTATATTGTTTACAGTACTTTTGTATTAGTTCCAGTGACTGGAGGAGGCTCATTTCCAGTTACTATGGCTGCCTATAAAGATGATGCATTTGTGACTCTATGGGCAGATGGAGAAGATGTATATGTTGGAACAGACATCTTCCTGGGAATCTTTACTCCAGATGCTGATGCAACCAACTTTACTTTGAGAGTAGAGAAATGTACTGCCACACCATCCAATAATTCTAATGATGCAGACAGCGTTGTACTGGTGAACGAAGGGTAAGTGCTGCTATACAGTAATATCTATTCATCCCATGAACATAATTTTTTAAATTACAACAGAAAGGCTATTGTGTGTATTGAAGGCAGACGTACTGAATAGAACAGGTTGACCGGGAAAATGAGATAAAAGGAGGTTAATGCTTGAAACGTACAAAGATCTTCAAAAAACAGTTATAAATTGTACAGCGGGTCATACAGATTTTGAAGACCCAAGACTTGTAAATGGAGGTTGTGGTAAAGGACAGATAGGGCATTTTGAAGACATAAGGTAAAACGGTAGACTTGAAAAAAGCTAATGAAAGAGAACTAAAAACCTAAAGATAAATGTAAAGCAGAGAAAAGAGGAGGCAGCTTTTAAAAACAGTTAGCTGCTTAGACAAAAATAAGTGTAAAAGAGAAAAAAAAATTGTAGACATGGATATTGTTGAAAATGTTTGAAATCTGAAGATAAAACCTAAATGAAAGAAAAAACTAAGGAATAATAGATAATGGAATATATAATTAAAACCAGACCAAGGAAGAGACACAGATGGGACAAAGGTTGAGTGGTGGGGCTAGAGAAAGAAAAAGATAAGCGTACAAAGGACAGAGATTGCGAAGAAGTGATGAAAAAGAAGGAAGTAGCTAACTAAATGTTAAAGACGGTCAAAGTAATGGGAACTAGTCTGACAGAAGTCTGACAGAAAAAAATCTGACAAAAGTTAGTTACAAGCAATTATAAAACACCAAGTCCCATAGCACTGTACAATGGGAGAGACAGAATAAAAAAATATACATACACGTTACACACAGACAACAGTAGGAGAGAGGACCCTGCTCGAGAGCTTACAATCTAAGAGGAGAGGGGTGACATGCTAGGTGAGGGTGAATAGAACACAAGTAGCAGGGGTGCATTTGGGCTGTGTGGGAAGATGGACCAAGAAATGAACAATGGGGGATTATGGAGTGAGCCGATAAGCTTCTCTAAACTAATGTGTTTTCAGAGACTTCTTGAAGGACTGGAGAGATGAGGAGAGTCTGATGTTGCAGAGGAGGGAGTTCCATAGAAAGAGGGCAGCTTGAGAAGTCTTGAAGGCGGGAGTTCAGGGTGCGGATAAGATAGCGTCAGATCATTGGCAGAGCGAAGTGGTTGGGATGGGATGTACTTGCTAATAAGTGAGGAAATGTAGTCAGGGGCACGGTTATGGAGAGCTTGGTACATGAGGACCAGTATTTTAAAGTGAACTCTAAAGGAAACAGGGAGTCAGTGTAAAGATTGACAAAGGGGAGAGGTGTGAGAGGTGTGGGTTGTGAGGTGTATGAGTCTGGCACAGGTGTTCATACCAGACTGCAGAGGGAGAATCTTGGATCTTTTAAGGCCTGAGAGAAGGAGAATACAGTAGTCAAGACGGGAGATAATAAGAGCTTGGATGAGCATTTTAGTACAGTCCTGATTAAGAAAGGGGACGTATGCGTGCAATGTTTTTTAGGTGGAAGTGGCAAGATTTGGTTAGTGACTGAATGTGAGGAGCAAAGGATTTATTGGAGTCCAAGAGGACCCCTAGGCAATGAGCCTGAGAGGTAGAAGTAATGGTGGCGCCATTCACCTGAAGAGAAATGGGTGCAAGAATTGAGGATCTAGAGGGAGGGAAGATGAGAAATTCAGTTTTGGAGAGGTTGAACTTTAGGAAATGGGAGGTCATCCAGTCGGAGACAGCCGATAGGCAGGCTGTAACACGGTCCAACAGAGGAGGAGAGAGAGCGAGGGAGAAAAGGTAGATTTGGTGAGTCGTCATAGAGATGATATTGGAGCCCATAGGAAGAAATGAGGTTGCCCAGAGAAGCAGTATAGATTGAGAAAAGTAGGGAGGACAGAACCAAAGCAACTGAGACAAAGGAATAGTGCAAATGTATTGGTGGAATGTTTCAGAAAGACTGAAGTTAGATAAAAGACTTGGAGACCAAATAATAGTAAAAAACAATGTGAAAAAAAACTCCGAAAAGCAACTAGGAGTCAGATGATGTGATGTCTGGTTGAAAGGGGAATGATGAGTTTTGCAAAATGATTTTAAAGTGAGTGGATGGGGGTAGTTATCTTTATTTTCTCCTCCATACTTGTTTAGCGTCACCAGTTTCCGTTCAAAATATAGATATCCATTCATGGTTTTGTAGTCAGCATTAAATCTGAAATAAAATTATATTTTCAGGATCGCTGTAGATGGAGACGTTGACACTGCGGTTATGGACAATCTAAGCTCTCTGGAGGCAAGAATCAGAATAAGTGCTTTTCAATTCCCAAACTTCCCACAGTTATTCATCTTTTGCAATGTGAGATTGTGTTCAAAAACTGAAGCATGCGGACAGGTAATTAAATTACATTAAAACATTTTGATATTTGTAAATTGTTTAACTCATGAGTAAAGTCAACTTTTCAAATGTGGGATCACAAGTAGAAATATATTTTTGTCTTTCTGGTCCAGCAGGTTTTATTACTCTATTAACTCGATTTTGGGTGTGAAAAGGTTATCTCGATTTTACATTGCAATGCATGCAAAAGCATTCATTAACATATCAAAAGAGCATTTTCACACCTTTTTAAAGCCAGATTGGTGTACCCCTTTGGAGAAACAAAATCCTTTGTTTTATGTCTCTCCAGGCACCCTGGAGAGACATAAAACCAGGTGCAAATAAAAGGATCAAAGAATACATGAAAAAATTAAAATGAGCAAATTAACATTATTTAAATTTTTTAACTACCTTAGAACAACAATTTCTGTGCTATAATGTCTATTTTACCCTATATTTAATTGTTAACTTCACATGTTTCAAATGACATTTTATATTTTTTCGACAAAAATTGTTTGTTAGTGAAGGGGTTAACAACATAACAAGCTTTTACTGGCATCCCTGTGTGTCAAACAACTCTATTTATTTGCATCTCAAAAAAATCATCTTTTTTCCACATATAAGGCTGGGGTCAGACTAGCGCACTTTTAACGTGCGTTCTGGCGCACATAATTACGGCCGCACTAGCAGCAGATGACAGGCAAGGACGGCCAATATATGAAGTACGGTCGCACGAAAGTCCGGCCGTGCAACGCAAGTGGAAAACGAACGCATTTTTCTGAGAACGCTGAACCGCTAGTACTGACGTACTGAGTGCGCAGCTGCGGCATAGCGGTGTGTGTGCGTGATTAGGAGATGTCAGACACTGCTAATGTCCAGCCTACATAACGTCCAGACGCAAAAAGAGTTTTATTGACGATCCGAAAAAAATCACGCACGAAAAATGCGCATCGTCTGACCGTTTTCGCGCACTCCGTGAAAAAATACGTCAATTCGTTCGGACGCACTTTTTTACGTTCGCGTGTAAAAATGCTTTCGTTTGACCCTAGCCTAAACATCTCTGAAATCGAATCTATTCCACCCTCATGCTTCGTACGATTTTTAGACGTACCCTGGTTTTAGAGACCTGTACATGAGGAAAAAGGTGCGACTAGGAATCGAAGATATACAGGGTCATTCAGAGAAAGGTGAAACTCTGGAGAACGTTTGTAGAAGTGAAAATTCTAGGTCAAAATAGCCAAACCAGAAAAATTCTCCCAGTTATCTCACTTTCCAAATCTGCGATTTTGACCTAAAATTTTCACTTCTCCAAAAGTTCTCCAGAGTTTCACCTTTCTCTGAATAACCCTAATAGAGTAGTTAATTTTTTGTTTGGTTTTATACTATAGTACACCGCTGTAGAATATGTTGGTGCATTATAAATAACTGTAATTATATGAAAAGTGTTAGTAAACATTAAAATAATTCTCATACCCCTTAACATGTGGGATGCCTAATTTTTTAATGTTTACATTCTATATGTATAGAGTGCAGAGCTGGATTTTGCAGTTGGAAGCCTGCATGTTATATAAACATATCAATTAATAAACAATAATTAGTATACTGCGCTACACTTAATACAAGGTAAATCAAAAGAAGTGTTAACAATTTTTATACGTATGTTTCTGGTATGAAATAATTTTATGGTAAAAATATTAATGTACTGAAATATCCTGGAAATATGACTAATAACTCTTAAATTATTGTTAAGAAACTTTAAAAATAATTTGGATGTTCTGGAAAATTTTTAATTGTTTAATGTTTTTGGGGTTTTTAGGCTTCCTCACAGAGTGGCCGATCATTGGATGAGAACTCTGCACAACTTGGTTTAGGCTTTACACTAGCAGGTATTACATTAACTGATTACAGTAATAAATATGTAATATCATACTTTGCTTATTTAGGTTTTTTTAAGCTTTGCTCAATTGTTTTCCTTTTATTTTTTTTAATTTTCTACCTGCACTTGTCAATTAAACCAGTGTTTTTCTTTTCAGATAACACAACTTACAGTAACTCTGGATCCCACACAGGTAGGATTATGTCTTTATACCTTGCTTTTGTTTTGTACAGATCCTCAGTTAGCCTTAAGACAAGGCATATATTAAGATCATCATATATTCAATCACAGAAAAACCATTTAGATAAATTCACCTTAATGCTCAAATAATAAACAACCAAATGCAAATTAAAATAAGCTTAATACAACCATCTGCTCTTAAATGAATGTATTCAAGACCCGTGTCAATTGCAAAAGAGAAGATTAATTGTTACGCTTTGCTCATGTTACCGCAAAACAATAATAAATTCTATAATGTATCTATCATCTGAAATGTACAGTGCACTCAGTCTTATGAGCAGTAACAGTAATAGCTCCCTCTATAAAGTATTGAACCACATCAGGGGCTAATCATTTTATCCCAGTCTATGGCTGTTAGTAATTATTCAGATCTAAAACAAATAACTCATTGATATCACATTTATTTACAAAAATCATAGATCAAGGGATAGCATTTACTTTAATCATGTTATAAGGTTGGAGCTATCAAGTTATTTTATTCAGAATAATGCAGTAGCGCAGAGAAAGGAACCCATTAACTGCAATAAGGAATATTAAATTAGAGCCCTGGCCCCTGGCTTCACCTCTCTGCACTCTGGCTCATCTCTGTTCTCTGTTTTAATCCCCCTTTACTCGATTTTCATGACATTTTATCTATAACCATTCTCACTCAGGAATTACAATGTCTATCCCCCATATTTTTACCTATGGGACATGTATACAGGGGGATTCATAAAGAAGTATACAGTTTCAAAGCACTATAAAACAAGAACAATGTAAGATAGTTTATGTTATCTGTAACAGAATCGTAGGGGAATGTTTCAAGTTTTTTTTAGAGACAGTCACAGATGTTCTATGTGTGCACTCTTAGTCATACGACATACATCGAGCCAGAAAACCATTTCCACCCAAACACGAGGCAAGATATCTGATATAGCAGGACAAAAACTCTAGGAGTACATCTACCTAATGGTTCGCAGTTGTGGTTGTGTCTTCAGCTGTTACTGTTTTATAGCATCTGGAAACTGTATACTTCTTTACTAATCACCCTTATATATAAATGACTTGCTTAATACATAGGCCATTATATATTTGCAGACACACTAAGAAAAAACAGCAGTTTTATATATTCATGGTAAAATTCACTTAAAGGGACACTCTAACAAAAAATCACCCCCCCCCGTTTTTTAATCCTAACCTATCCCTATTCCCTTAATAAATTGTTATTTTTTGTTTTTGTTTTTGTAACTGTAATACTTACCCTAAAATCCTCTTGTTTCCAGCACTGTTTTTTTTTTTTTTTACACTCACCTCCCTCCTCTTACACTCCCGTCCTTCTTCTATCCGACTTGCCTTCTGGTTTATGTGAGAATCGCGCATGTGCGCCTCTCACGTAAGCCAGCCAATCGGCAGCCTTCCTCCCGGCTCCCTCTGAGGATTAGTGTTGCGCGCAAGAGGATGCGCGCAACACTAACCCTCAGAGGGAGCCGCCAGCTTCTGCGGTGAGTTGGAGACGTCATGACGTCTCCTACTCGGCAAAAGTCGGCAGAAGCGGGAAATATGATTCCCGCTCTGCTGACTGACAGCTGGGAGGGCGGAGTAAAGTTCTCCGCCTCTCTCAGCTGTTTTCAGCATTTACAGCTGAACCGCTGAGCGGAGGGAGGGGAGACAGAGGGCAGGATACTCCGGGCATCATGACCACCTAAAATAGCTTAGGTGGTCATGTGGCTTAGAGTGTCCCTTTAACACAACACCGTTGTGGGGGATACGTTTTTTTATTGTATCACAGAATCCCCCTGCCTCACAAATATTTAATTGGAACAGTGTAACGCTTGTCATTTGATTTTTAACCTACTGAACCAGTCTTCATGTAACTTTTGTATAATGGCTTAAATTTTTTTTTCATCTTTCTCTAGCATTTTCCTACGTGATGATGGCTGCTTCTCTTCTTGCATTTCTGTGCATGAGTTTCTTCTGAGGAAATCCTAGGAGACCAGTCTGCTGAGCTGGATAGATACAGTCCAGGTCTTGGGATTGAGTTGCAATAAAGACTTTGTCTACAGGGACAATAATAATTTATTTCCTTCATGGTATTGTGTATTTTGGTATCTCTGTTATATTTTATACATTTTAAATCATTAATTCTAGTAGTAAATTTCAGTTCAGTATAGATTCCTCCACCTCTAAGGGAGCATTTAGCACATCCTATAGTCCCTGCTCCAATTTCAGTTTCATATATAATGTTAATAGTCACCTATGAACTGGATGTATTTAACTATTGATTATAATAAATATTTTTTCGCATATCTTTGGGCCTTTCTTATTTATTAATGAAATAAGTGCAAAGTGAAAATGTGTTGCGCGGTAATAGATGATACACCTTCTGTACATTTTCTTTAGAGGAATGATTCTTAAAGAGACATATTTTATCTTTAATGCTGGTACATTACATTTTAGTAAATGGCACTTTGGGCAGAAATTTCAATGTATCCTTCTTGGTAAAGTACTTTCTAAAAAAAAAACTGCATCATTAAAATAAATTAAGTGAGCATCAAACACAATAGACCAGAATATTAAAAAAATACACACCAAGTATTGCGTTATTTATTTATAAAGTATTTTACCAGGAAGGATACATTGAAATTTATCTCGTTTTCCATTATGTCCTGACAGACAATATGCTTTTCAGGTCTCCCTGTTTTTGTGAAACATTGCTGAATATGAATATAAATGAGTCACCCAATAATTCAAAAAGAAAAAAAAAAATCAGTCAACACACACCATTTAAAAAAGAAATACTTAAATTTTATTTAATTAAATCAAATCTTTAATTTTAAACTAACATTTCTAGATAGGGATTAATTTTCCTGGTCAATTTTAGCCATATGGTTTTGTAAAAAGGTCTTCAATGCTGATAGTATTACTCCAGCTAGGAATATGTCGATCGGACCCAAGAAATTACTGGATCGCACCATCTTCGGTTCATAGTGAGCAATCTATCTCATGTATTCAAGTGGGTAGATTAGCCAGTTTTTGGTTTTTTTTAGTTCCGAAATATAGAAATCTGAAAGTCAATCACCACTGTAATAATTATAATACGTGTAAAACAAATTTAAAAAAAACATGTAATTGCTTCCCATTTACCTATCCCAAATATTATTATTATTTATTATTATCCTTTATTTATAAAGTGCCAACATATTCCGCAGCGCTGTACAATGGGCACAATATACTTACAATGAGGGAGTGCAAACATGAAACATACTAAAAACACATAAGGGAGAGACGGCCCTGCCCGTAGGATAATTGCCCTGATAAAGCACTTTATACAAGTGCTCAGCCAGACATCCCGTGAGCTTACAATCTAAAGGACAGGAGTAAGTGAAACAAAAGGGAAGCAGAGGAGTGTGGATCTGGTGACCAGAGAGAAAATAGCAAGGATTGTATGGGAGTGACCAGGAGCATGGATTAAAGGTTGATTAGACAAAAGTGGCAGCAGCTGGAAGGGAAGCAATGAGTTTGGGCCCAGGACTGGGTGAGATGGTGGATGGGGATGGTGGATGGAGCGGGTGGGAGGGACTGCAGAGTGAAGGTGCAGAGTCGTGGTAATGGCTGTGTGTGTGCCAGTGACGTGCGGTGAGGTCAGTGGCTGGTGAGGCACTGGCTTGTATCAGAGCCAGATATACACAGGATATTGCCCCAGCTCTCATGGATATGCCCCCAGCACACATGGATACTGCCCCCAGCACACAAGGATAATGCCCCAGCAGCTCTCATGGATGTTGCCCCAGCTCCTCTCATGGATATGCCCCAGCTCCTCTCATTGATATTGCCCCAGCTCATGGATATGCCCCAGCTCATGGATATGCCCCAGCAGCACAGGGATATGCCCCAGCAACTCATGGATATGCCCCAGCACATGGATATGCCCCAGCACATGGATATGCCCCAGCTCATGGATATGCCCCAGCAGCACATGGATATGCCCCAGCTCATGGATTTGCCCCAGCACATGGATTTGCCCCAGCAACTCATGGATATGCCCCAGCTCATGGATATGCCCCAGCACATGGATATGCCCCAGCACATGGATATGCCCCAGCAGCACATGGATATGCCCCAGCTCATGGATTTGCCCCAGCTCATGGATGTGACCCAGCAACTCATGGATATGCCCCAGCTCATGGATATGCCCCAGCACATGGATATGCCCCAGCTCATGTATATGGGATATGCCCCAGAAGCACATGGATATGTCCCAGCTCATGGATTTGCCCCAGCTCATGGATATGCCCCAGCACATGGATTTTCCCCAGCAACTCATGGATATGCCCCAGCTCATAGATTTGCCCCAGCAACTCATGGATGTGCCCCAGCAACTCATGGATGTGCCCCAGCACATGGATTTTCCCCAGCACATGGATTTGCCCCAGCAGCACATGGATTTGCCCCAGCTCATGGATTTGCCCCAGCACATGGATTTGCCCCAGCAGCACATGGAGATGCCCCAGCTCATGGATATGCCCCAGCAGCACATGGATATGCCCCAGCTCATGGATGTGCCCCAGCAGCACATGGATTTGCCCCAGCTCATGGATATGGCGCCCCAGCTCATGGATATGCCCCAGCAGAGTCACAGGGTTCCTGCAGGGGAGGGTTCCTTATTTACTTGAGACAGCTCCTCACTGGCTGTGCTGTCCAAGTGGAGAGAGAAGAGGTCGGCTGCTTCCTGTCCCTCGTGTCTCTGTGGTGCTGGCACGAGGTGATGTAGGAGGAGCTGCTGGAGCTTGAGAGTGTGTGTGACTGTGTCTGACACCCCCCTCTGTGCTGAGCGCATGTGTGTGTGTGTGTTTATCGCACACACATGCGTTCAGCACTTTCTGGAGGGGGTTTGTCACAGTCACACTGCTGTGATCTCCCTGCCCGCCCCCCACGACTGACGAGGACAGTCACATGACTGTCCTGCGTCAATCAAACCATGGGAGCACTGCCTCCCATGGTGGGCTTTTTTTTTTTTTTAAAAAAACTTGCTTGAGACAATGGAGCTTTCCCATTGGCTCAAGCTTAATTTGCTGTCATCGCCTGGAGGCAATGACGAGCTTGCCTGCCACCAGCCTGAGTTCCGCAATTAGCGTAGCATTGGGCTGCGTAAATTGCGTAGCCTAGGCTGGCTCAGTGCTGCCCCTGCTGTCTGTGTAGTGTATTACACACACACACACAGCAGCCGGCAAACTGTGAAAGTGAAAGCGCAGGAGAAAAAAAAAGCGGACAGAGAGGAAGCACAGCGAGGGAGCGAGGAGAGGTGAGTATGAGTATAAATAACAATTTATTTACAGTTTAAATGTACATACACAACATCACATGTCATTACACACAATGAGCTCATTAATTTACTGGCATGGCAGGGGAGGCTCCGCCTCCCCTGCCACCCCTGAGTGCACGTCCCTGGTGTGTGCTGAGCTGTAGGAAGTGAGAGACAAAGCTTTAGGAGAGGGAACTGTAAGCAAGGAGTTAATGATATGCATGGGAGTGGGGGAGGGGAAGCATGGTGGTAAGCTAGTGACTTTTGAAAGTATCAAAACTATGACTTTTGAAAGTATCAAAAACGGAGGGAAAGCATTAAAGAGAAAGGTAATCAGCCTGGGGATGATACATAAAAGGCAATAAAATATAAAAACACATTGCCAATGCAGAAAGAAAAATCACGAGATGATAATTACATATATCAGGATACAGCATACAAAATGGGATACAAACAGGGTTATTCAGAGAGCGTGAAAAGCAGGAGAATGACTGGAGAATGAAAAATTCTAGGTCAAAATAGCCAAACCAGAAAAATTCTTCCTTTCATCTCACTTTCCAAATCGGCTATTTTGACCTAGAATTTTTCATTCTCCAGTCATTCTCCTGCTTTTCACGCTCTCTGAATAACCCTGAAAGAATTGAAAATTTATTATTTTGTTTCAGACATGAGACCTGGAAGTCAATGTGCCATCTATAAAGAAGATAAAATAAACACTATAAATTAGACATTGTATTGACATGTAAAATCACATAAAATAATTCATTCTCACATATATTTAAAATAATAATGATCTTCCGCACAGCAAAACAGACAAAAGCCATATAATGCATTTCATTGTGTATGTGTGAGTTTCTCAACAGCTGTATAATCTTTGTCTGATTTCCTCAGAGATGCAGTTTTAATGTGTGTTAAATAATTGTATTTCCAATGCAAACCACAGTTTGAGAATCCAAACCAACTCAAGTAAATGTATCCAATATTTGTAAGGTACAGTTCAATTTGAGGACTGACAATTTTAAGGCTAAGGAATGTAATTGTATCTGGGGAGTATTGCTGAAAACCTTCAGATTCTTGCACGCCTCCTGTACAGTAAGCAGTCTAAAGTCATAAAGCCCCACACTTAACACACCATACTCCAGAAAAATGCTTCTCAGTAAATGGGGTGTACCATTATCTGTTCTAGGACAAATCCTTCTAACATATAGGTTTCCATTTTTGGAAATTTAGCTTACCCCCTACTTATTGAACATGTGCATTTTGATGGAAACAACTACGTGCTAATGGATCAAATACAAATAACTCCCCACTATGAGATCTGTAAAGCTTAAACCTTACTTAAATAAAAAAATACTACCAAGAGATCTACACTATAATGACAAAAAGTTTTTTTTGTACTGTGTAAGTTGAGTTTCCTTGGTGGGGATTTTTCTTGGTTTTTATCATTTTATAGCATGGCTAGGAACAGCGTTCCATAATCCGCACATTTCCAGTACTCCACACAGAAATCCTTTGGACACACTTTGTCGTTTGACCCCCTCATGACTGCCTTACCACTCCCTTTAACATTTGTATCTTACCTATGTATTGCTCCTTTTTGGCAATAAAATGTCCTCAAATTTACCGTTGCCACCACTATATATTCATTCTACTCAAGAAAATTATATATATATATATAAAATACACAAGAGGGGCAGCACTCAACCTGAACTACGCTTTCAGTGCGGGTGCATCTCAAGACAACAGCGTAGTTCAGGAAAGCGTAGTTCAGGTTGAGTGCTGCCCCTCTCGTGTATTTTGTATTTTATAGGGCTGACACCCCTTTTGGGCAAGCACCCCTCCATGTCACAGGTGCTCCACCCGCAGGTTCTATTTAAACCTTGATCTGCAGGGAGCTTCAGAAAGGACTGGGTCCACAGTAAGTTTATCCCATAAAAGCAGTCATTAGGTTAGTATGATAGGACCTGCCAGGGGTGGAATACATTATCGCTGTTGGCAGGCTTACGCAATCCATGGCCATCTATTGCAAACTAAACTTCCACCATTGTTCAACAGAGCTCAGTATTATATGTATGCAAGGGTTAAGAACTGCAATGTTTGAAGGGGTTTAAGAAATGTTTCTAAGCACTGAAAGGGTTAAATCTGGAAAAACTCTGTTTAAACGTATTTAGCTGCTGTTGTGGTTTCTTTTGTATTGCCTGGTGTGCTCTCCTCTCGTTGTGTTTTATATATATATATATATATATTACGCAAAAGTCCTGACAGACTGACTCCTCAAAGCCCAGCTGAAACTGTTTAACCTAGGAACGTGAAATTTTGAAGGTGCACTGTTTTTATGATGTAGGCACCCACTAAGGAAGGATTTTTGGAAACTCTGCCCCTAAGGGCGTGAAAAAGGGGGTTGAATACTTTAAACACGATACCTATAGCTCAAAGACAGAAGATGCTACAGATGTGAAAATCGGTATTTAGATTCGTCTTGAAAAATAAAAAAACATGTATTTTACCGTTTTTCAAAAATTCGACTGGGGGGCCGAAAAAAGGGGGTTGAATATTTTAAATATTTTAAACAAGAAACCTACATCTTAAAAACAGAAGATATTACAGACGTGAAAATCGGTATTTAGATTCGTCTTGAAAAATAAAAAAACATGTATTTTACCGTTTTTCAAAAATTCAACTGGGGGGGCAAAAAAAGGGGGTTGAATATTTTAAACAGGATACCTATATCTTAAAAACAGAAGATGGTACAGACGTGAAAATCGGTATTTAGAATCATCTTGACAAATAAAAAAACACGTATTTTACCATTTTCTGAAAATTCCTTGGGGCAAAAAGGGGGGTTGAATACTTTTATCATAAACGCGAAAGTCCTGACTGACTCATCAACGCCCAGCTGAAACTGTTTGACCTAGGAATGTGAAATTTTGAAGGTGCACTGTTTTTATGATGTGGGCACCCACTAAGCAAGGATTTTTGGAAACTCCGCCCCTAGGGGGGTGAAAAAGGGGGTTGAATATTTTAAACAGGATACCTATAGCTCAAAATCAGAAGATGCTACAGATGTGAAAATCGGTATTTAGATTCGTCTTGAGAATTACAAAAACATGTATTTTACCGTTTTTCAAAAATCCAAGTGGGGGCGAAAAAAGGGGGTTGAATATTTTAAATATTTTAAACAAGAAACCTACATCTTAAAAACAGAAGATATTACAGACGTGAAAATCGGTATTTAGATTCGTCTTGAAAAATAAAAAAACATGTATTTTACCGTTTTTCAAAAATTCAACTGGGGGGGCAAAAAAAGGGGGTTGAATATTTTAAACAGGATACCTATATCTTAAAAACAGACGATGTTACAGTCCTGAAAATTGGTATTTAGATTCATCTTGAAAAATAAAACAACACGTATTTTACCATGTTCTGAAAATTCCTTGAGGGGGCAAAAACAGGGGTTAAATACCTTTATCAGTATACCTATATTTCAAAAACCGAAGATGTTACAGGTGTGAAATTTGGTATTTACAATCTTCGTAAAGAAAACAAACGTGTTTTTTGCCATTTTCCACAAATCCAATTGGGGGTCGGGGGAAAGGGGTCTGAATATTTTTATCATTATACCTATATTTCAAAAACCAAAGATGTTACAGACGTGAAATTTGGTATTTACTATCTTCTTGAAATATAAAAACAGGTGTTTTGCCATTTTCCAAAAATCCCAAGGGATGAATAAAAGGGGGGCTGAATACTTTTAAACAGGATACCTATATCTCAAAAACAGAAGATGTTACATACTTGAAAATTGGTATTTAGATTTGTCTTGAGAAACAAAAAAACACCTATTTTACCATTTTCCAAAAATTCAGTGGGATGGGGCAAAACGGGGGGTTGAATACTTCTATCAGTATACCTATACTTCAAAAACCAAAGATGTTACAGGTGTGAAATTTGGTATTTACAATCTTCGTGAAAAAAACAAACATGTGTTTTGCCATTTTCCACAAATCTAAATAAGGGGGGGGGGTCGAGGGAAAGGGGTCTTAATACTTTTATCAGTATATCTATAGTTCAAAAACCAAGATGTTACAGGTGTGAAGTTTGGTAATTACAATCTTTTGAAAATAAAGAAACACGTCTTTTACCATTTTCCAAAAATCTAAGTGGGGGGGTAAAAAATAGGGGGGTGAATACTTTTAAACAGGATACCTGTCACAGTTCCCAGATCCCACCACGCAGTACTTAACACCCCACACTCCACAGAGCCCAGAAGCTACCAACAGAGTAGCCGTGAAAGATCTCTAACTGTCTGGTCCTTAGAATTGGCCAGGTAAACTAGCTAGACAGAAAGGGTTAACAACACAGGGAGTAGTCAGCCGAGCCAGAATCAGGAATACAGAGTTCAGAATGGTCAAATGGAATAGCCAGGTCGATATCAGAGCAGTGGCGTAGTACAAGAAAATGGTCTAGGGCAACAGAAGGCAGAATAGTCAGAAACAAGCAGAGGTCAATAACGGGTTAATTCAATATAGCAGTCAGGTACAAGGAGCTCAGGTATGTATAACCACGATCTGGCAACTGCTGAGAATACACTGATGGTTTTTAAAGACCTTCACCAGGCCACGCCCCCCCACTCAAGCCGCGCCTCATGCAGACACCTCCCTGCCTGTCTCCATTTAAACCGGGCATTGGTCAGCGAGCAGCATCAGATATGCTGCCCTCAAGCACACAGGTAGGGCTGGAAGCTCCCAACGTTACAATACCTACATCTCAAAAACAGAAGATGTTACAGATGTGAAAATTGGTATTTAGATTTGTCTTGAGAAACAAAAAAACACCTATTTTGCCATTTTCCAAAAATCCAGTGGGAGGGGGAAAAAGGGGGGTTGAATACTTTTATCAGTATACATATATTTCCAAAAACCAAAGATGTTACAGGTGTGAAATCTGGCACTTACGATCTTCTTGAAAAATAAAAAAACACATATTTTACCATTTTCCAAGAATCCCATGTGGTGGGTGAAAAAAGGGGGGTGAATACTTTTCAACAGGATACCTATATCTCAAAAACAGCAGATGTTACAGACGTGAAAATTGGTATTTAGATTCGTCTTGAAAATAAAACAACATGTATTTTACCATTTTCCAAAAATCCAGTGGGGGGGGGGCAAAAAGGGGGATGAATACCTTTATCACTATACCTATATTTCAAAAACAAATGATGTTACAGGTGTGAAATTCGATATTTACAATCTTCGTGCAAAAAACCCCCATGTTTTACCATTTTCCGAAAATCCAGTTAACGGGGGTGGGGGAAAGGGATGTGAATACTTTTATCAGTATACCTATATTCCAAAAATCAAAGATGTTACAGGTGTGAAATTTGGCACTTACATTCTTCTTGAAAAACAAAAAAACACGTGTTTTACAATTTTCCAAAAATCCCAAGTGGGGGGGAAAGGGGGTTCTACCAAAAAAAAACTCAAGTTTCTTTTAAAAAACAATTTTAACAAATCCTAAAATCCACGAAGCCGCGGGCAAAAGCTAGTATATATATATATATATATATATAACGAGTATAGCAGTCTGTAGTGATACCTTTTTTATTGGACTAATGTTACATTTGGCATCTGGACTAACACGGCCTACCGAATATATATACATATACACAGTTGTGCTCATAAGTTCACATACCCTGGCAGAATTTATGATTTCTTGGCCATTATTCAGAGAATATGAATAATAACGCAAAAACATTTCTTTCACTCATGGTTAGTGTTTGGCTGAAGCCATTTATTATCAATTGTGTTTACTCTTTTTAATCATAATGGCAACAGAAGCAACCCAAATGATCCTGATCAAGAGTTTATTTACCCCAGTTCTTAATACCGTGTATTGCCCCCTTTAACATCAATGACAGCTTGAAGTCTTTTGTGGTATTTGTGGATGAGGCTCTTCATCTTCTCAGGTGGTAAAGCTGCACATTCTTCTTGGCAAAAAGCCTCCAGTTCGTGTAAATTCTTAGGCTGTCTTGCATGAACTGCACATTTGAGATCTCCCCAGAGTGGCTCAATGATATTGAGGTCAGGAGACTGACATGGCCACTCCAGAGCCTTCACTTTATGCTGCTGTAGCCAATGACAGGTCGACTTGGCCTTGTGGTTTGGATCATTGTCATGTTGGAATGTCCAAGTACGTCCCATGCGCAGCTTCTGGGCTGATGAATGCAAATTTTCCTCCAGTATTTTTTGATAACATACTGCATTCATCCTGCCATCAATTTTGACCAAATATTCTATGCCTTTATACCTCAGACATCCCCAAAACATCAGCGATCCACCTCCGTGTTTCACAGTAGGAATGGTGTACCTTTCATCATAGGCCTTGCTGACTCCTCTCCAAATGTAGAGTTTAGGGTTGCGACCAAAAAGTTAAATTTTGGTCTCATCACTCTAAATGACTTTTGCCACAAGGTTTGAGGCTTGTCTCTGTGCTGTTTGGCGTATTGTAAGTGGGATACTTTGTGGCATTTGAGTAGTAATGGCTTTCTTCTGGCGACTCAACCATGCAGCCCATTTTTCTTCAAGTGCCTCCTTATTGTGCATCTCGAAACAGCCACATCACATGTTTTTAGAGAGTCCTGTATCTCACCTAAAGTTATTTGTGGGTTTTTATTTGCATCCTGAACAATTTTCCTGGCAGTTGAGGCTGAAATTTTAGTTGGTCTACCTGACCGTGGTTTGGTTTCAAGAGAACCCCTTGTTTTCCACTTTTAATTAGAGTTTGAACATTGCTGATTGACATTCTCAATTCCTCGGATATCTTTTTATATCCCTGTTTTATACATTTCAACTACCCTTTCTCGCAGATTCTTTGACAATTCTTTTGCTTTCCCCATGGCTTCAAGTCTAGAAACGTCAGTGCAGCACTGGATGAAAGTTGCAAGGGTCTGTCAGGAGTCCAGAAACTCATTGACCTTTTATACACACACACTAATTACAAGCAAACAGATCCAAGGTGAGGATGGTTATCTTTACTAACCATTCAAACCCATTTGTGTCAACTTGTGTGCATGTCATGAGGCCAAAATCACCAGGGTGTATAAACTTTTGATCAGGGTCATTTGGGTTGTTTCTGTTGTCATTATGATTTAATAAGCGTAAACAGACTTGATTGATAATAAATGGCTTCAGCCAAACACTAACCATGAGTGAAAGATGTTTTTGTGTTATCATTCATATTCTCTGAATAATGGCCAAGAAATCATAAATTCTGCCAGGGTATGTAAACTAATGAGCACAACTGTATATACTGTATATATGTGTACAGCTGCTGTATGTATGTATAGCTGCTTCAATCGCTCAGTCATGATGTTCTGTATTCCCTGATGTGCATGATGAAGTCAAAAACCTGCCTGGCAAGGAAATCTCATGATAGGAGAGGCAGTAATCATTTGGACCACTGTAAACATGACCCACCATTGTGACATGTTAAAAGAGCTAAACTGTCCGTCGCTGGAGTCTAAACGCACCCTTCACCTTTCCAACCTGGTGTTTAAGAGCTTTTCTGGAAGCTGCCACCCTATCTGAATAGACTGCTTCCTCCAGCAGTTCCCTCATCCTATAACCTCCGATCCAGGACCAGCACCTTACTTGCAATACCACAATACAAAAAGAAAGTGGCTCGGTCCTCATTTTCCTACAGAGCACCGCAGTTATGGAATAACCTCCCAGACGCCATCAAATCTTCCCCCAGTCTAAGTCCCTCAAGAGCTCCCTATTAACATACCTCAATACGGAATGCACCTGTAAACATGTAACATAATGACTATTTCCTACATATTTATTTTCTGTTAATCTGTATATGTGTTTTTTTTAATATCTTGCATTGTATTACTTTGTATTTCTGTAACAACTGTAACATTTTAATGTTCTTGAACCCAGGACGTATTTGAAAACGAGAGAAATCTCAATGTGTCCTTCCTGGTAAAATACTTTATAAATAAATAAATTTCCAGATCTACATGTCGTGAAAAGTCAGGGCAGCTGTTTGGCCTTTTCAAGAGACCTATGACCACATATTTTGTAAAATTATGAAAATTAATTAAATATTTTTTTTTACTTTTTTTCTTTTATCTCAAAAGCAGCTCCATTGTCCACTTTCACTTATAAAGTGGATAATGTGGTAACAATTACTCACCTTCTCATTTCCCACGGTGTCAGCAAGTATTGGGCTGATGACGCAATGTGTTTTTATGCATTGTTTCAAAAAGTGATGTAAGCCCCCATACTGCTGCAAGGAGAAGTGGGGGAACTTTGGACCCTAGTGTCTCCATTGTAAATATTCACTACATCAAATGAGATGTCATTGGAAAGGTCAGAGTTTGTCCTCTCCAAAGATACCAAACGTGCAAGTAAAATGTAAAAATAAATTTAAAAAAATGCGAAATTTACTTTTTTCTCGTTCTATGGCAAGAGTAAGCAGTATCAGCTTTTGCTTATAAAGCAAAGGGTGCCACTGCAATAGCTCACTTATCTCCCACATTTTTTTTTAGAAAGAATTTTACCAGAAAGGATACATTGAGATTTCTCTTGTTTTCAAGTATGTCCTGGGTGGCAAGTATGTACCGTTAGGTGTCTTGCCCAAGGACACTTACTGGAGTGGTGCTCGTCGGGATCGACCCCATGTCTCCACAGGCTCTCTCCACACAGAGCAGTGATGTTACCTCTACTCCACCCAGCCGGTACCGGTTAATAATGCACTGTGCCATCGCCTCCACAGTTGCTGGTGACAATGGAAATGAAATGGTGAATTAGTGCAGTATCATTGTTCACTTTATAATTGTATTAGGAAAAAAAGGAAATAGTTATTTATTTATTGTAAAAAAAAAAAAACTGGTCATATTTGATATCATTGGGAAGGCCAGACTCTGCACCTGTCAACAGCCTCTCCCCAATTATTTACTGTAAGGGCAAAAAAAGGGAACTCCACTTTTCAGTGGAGTGTTTCTGTAATTCTCACCATTTTGGTCCCTTTAGTTGAAGCCCATGGTCCTTAGCTTCAGCCAGGAAAATAGGCCTTCCATGAAAAAGTCAAAAGAAAAAAAAAACACAAATCAAGGAAGAAAACCACAGCGGGATGGCTGTAACTCCTCTTCACCTTGATTGAAGCAAATGATCCACAGCTTCATCACAGGATAATGGGCGTTCCATAGAAAAAAGGAGTCCATGGATAAATCCTGACAGGAAAAAAAGCACAAATCCAAAGAATGAAAACCATGGTGGGATGGCTGTAACTCCTCTTGAAGCCAATGGTCCTCAGCCCCTGATAATGGGCCTGCCATAAAAAAAGGTCCAAAGATAAATCTAGGCAGAAAAAACCCACAAATCCAAGGAAAGAAATCCACAGTGGGACGGCTGTAACTGCTCTTCATCATAAATGAAGCTTGCTGGTGTGTACAGCCCATTGCATTAGGGTGTTGTCACATCCCACGCCGCTCTGCAGTCCTGACAGCTGGCAGTGCTTTCCTTGCCAAATGATATAATGGCTGCTCGCAGTCACGGGTTGAGGACACCAGGCACAGCAGGATGACCCGGCGCCTGCTGGGTATGCAAGCAGACACTTGAGACATGTTCCTTGGAACCAAAAAGGGGGATCTGAAATTGCGCTGTAGGGAGGCGTTCTGGATATATAAACTAAAAAACTCTATATCCAGGTAGTCTGAATGAAGGTTTTACCTTCTCTCCCTTTATACATTCTGTTTGTTTCTATTACCTCATTTTATATTACACTCTTCCCTAGCCCATTGACCATACTGCTCACTACATAGTCATTATAAATTAAATCCATAAACGTAGTCTCTAATGTCCATCGTGTTATGTATAGCTAAGGTTAATTTGTTAATTTAGGTAGAATTTAATTGGTAATTATGCTCCCCTGTAAGGGACTTTGTGGGTTTGGCGGGAACTTCTTTTGAAGGGCAAGGTGCATATTGACACAGACCTGGGTCCATCCTACTCGGTAATCACGAGCCCACGGTCATGGTAAGGGTGGGAGACAAAGATGAAATTTTTATGGTTGACACAGGTGCTGAATATTCTGTTGTAACGCAGCCAATTGCACCACCAATGGGTAACGAGGCTGATATAATGGGTGCAATGGGTGTATCTGTTAAATACCCTTTTCTCGCATCACGTAAATGCAGCCTGGGGGGGCACAATGTAGAACACCAATTTCTGTATATGCCCGAATGTCCTATCCAACTTCTGGGGCGGGATATCCTCTGCAAATTGCAAGCCCCAATTACGTTTCATCCCGGGGGTCACGCTAGACTAGACATAGCTGAGAGTGGCGGCTCTATTCGGCAGCATAACCCAGCCAGCCTGGAGACCCAACCTGTAAAAATTGCAGTGATTATGCTCAGAGAGGAAGAATGGAGCACAGCGCCAACCACGCCGGTCGCACCAGATCCATATGCACTACTACTGGGCAGTCCTGGAGTGTGGGCGGAGGACAACTCACCTGGCTTGGCAGTAAATATTCCCCCAGTATATGTTGACCTGAAACCTGGCGCAACACCTGTGGCTCTAAGACAGTATCACATTCCACAAAAAGCCAAACAAAACATCCAGACACATTTACAAAGACTGAAAGATCACAGGATATTGAAATTTTGTGTGTCACCATGGAATACACCGTTATTGCCAGTACAGAAAGAAGGGACTCAGGAGTACCGTCCAGTCTAAGATCTAAGGGCGGTTAACGAAGCTACAGTGACCCTACACCCCGTTGTCCCCAATCCATACAATTTATTGGCATTAATCCCTGGAGATACAAAATACTACACGGTGCTTGATTTAAAAGACGCTTTCATTTGCATCTGCCTTGCTCCCGCAAGCCAACCCCTTTTTGCATTTCAGTGGGAGGAGTCCAAGTCAGGAGCGCGTCATCAGATGATGTGGACATGCCTACCATAAGGTTTCAAGAACTCGACCACGATTTTTGGTTGCGCGCTCAGCCAGGACCTCCTGTCCTTCAACGCTCAGCCAGACAAAGTTGTCTTATTACAATATGTGGATGATTTATTGCTTGCTTCCCCCACAGAAAAAGACTGTCTTTCTGCCTCCAAAGCACTGCTACAGCTGCTATGCCAGGCAGGCTACAAAGTCTCCAGAAAGAAAGCGCAAATATGTAAACCAAGTATAAAGTATCTCAGCTTTCAATTAAGAGGTACAAAGCATGCACTGGGAGCTGAACGGAAGGAAGCAGTCTGCCATATACCCCAACCAAAGACACAAAGGCAAACTGGTGAATTCCTAGGTGCTGCAGGCTTCTGCCGTCTGTGGATCCCCAACTTTGCTGAAATTGCCAAGCCCCTTCATCAAGCCACCAAGGGGGGAGAGCACGATCCATTCCTCTGGGGGGAAGAACAGAACGTGGCATTTTTGAAACTGAAGACCCTTTTAATGGAAGCCCCAGCATTGGATCTGCCAGGTCATAGCAAACCCTTCCAGCTCTACGTACATGAACATAACCAGACAGCAACAGGAGTTCTGCTCCAGAATTTGGGTTCATGGCCAAGGCCTGTGGCCTACCTCTCCAAACAGCTTGACCCTGTGGCCTGCGGCCTACCCCCTTGTCTAAAAGTCATAGCCGCTACAGCAATGCTGATCTCAGAAGCTGACAAATTAACCCTTGGACAGGTACTTCATGTCAAGGTGCCACATGCAGTCAAAGCCCTGCTAGATGTTAAAGGCAGTTACTGGTTCAGCAATAGCCGGATGACGAAATATCAAGCAATGATGTGTGAGAATCCACGGGTTCATTTGGACCTCATCACTACCTTGAATCCTGCTACGTTACTACCTGATTGTGAAGAAGATCCAAATCATGAATGCCTTCAAGTCATGGAAGAAGTATTCAGTAGCAGACCAGATCTGAAAGACGTACCCCTAGACAAATACGACCTACAACTCTAAACTGATGGTAGCAGCTATATCGATGATGGAAAGAAATTATCCGGCTATGCAGTTGTCACGACAGATGGAGTTCTAGAAGCGGACTCCTTACCAGGCCACACGTCAGTACAACTAGCAGAAATACTGGCTTTGACAAGAGCTCTAGAAATTTCTGAAGACAAGAGAGTGAATATCTACACTGACTCCAAGTATGCCTTTATGACTGTCCATGCACATGGTGCACTCTACAAGGAAAGAGGCCTCCTCTCTTCGTCAGGAAAACAAGTCAAGTATGCTGCAGAGATCTCAGCTCTTCTGGAAGCTGTATGGAAACCCAGTGCTGTCAGTATCATGCACTGCCGAGGTCACCAGAAAGGTCATGACGAAATACCCAAGGGAATAGATTAGCAGACCAAGCTGCAAAAGCGGCAGCAAAGCCACCAACACGTGACTATCAAGTCTCCAGGATCCTCCTCTGCAAGCAAGACGAGCACGTCTGTATGCCAAACTATGAATTCTACATGAATTGGAGAAGATTCGAACCTGATGGTGAATTTATCGAAATTATTCTACGAAAATGGAATGAAAACTTTGACTTGCTAGAAGACAACCATGACTAAATTCAGTGGCTCTTCCCTACTCTAGAACAAGGCCGAAATTTCTACTCCAAACCACTGACCCCCCAAGAAAAGATTCTCACGTGTAACGCCTCAGAAATTCAGCAATGACTCCTTCGGGCATACAAGATAATGCTGAAGTTCTTCGGCATAAAATTAGTGGGGGAGGATGGAGAAGACGCAAAAGTAACTGAAGTTGAACGAGCAGAAAATTTCGCCGAGCGGTTCGACAATCTGACAATCAACACTCATAATAATTTGAGAATTACTCGCGTCCTGTTTGGGAGAATTGGGAGCTGAAGAATACCAGGCCCTACTGGTAAAGTTTCTCCTCAAGGAGATCCTTATTGAACATCTCCTGCCAAATATGAAGAAAAGTGCAATGAACTTCTTTGTGCCAGCGGTGAGAGATGCACAGAAAAGACATGACCTACTGTATTTTGCCTGGCTACACTACCAGCCTAAAGAAGAATTCATGTGGGGAAGGCAGGAGGAACTTGAAAGATACAAGGCCCCACCTTCAATGGTAGCCCCGTTACTGCCAGCTCCCCTGAGCGAATGGACACCTGTGTATTCAGAGAAGGAGAAGAAATGACTGTCGGAAGAACCAGGAAAGTATGGAGAAGATGGGTGGTTCCAGTTGGCAAGCAACCAAATAGTCCTTCCCGCAACATTAGCTCCTGAAATTGTCAGAGCACTCCATGCCAGCACTCACAGAGGAAGAGAAATGATGGAACAACAGTTGGAGCCACACTTTTATGTTCCTGGACTGTCAGTTGTCTGGAAAGCAGTAGCCCAGCAGTGTGTGACTTGTGCCAAGAATAACCCGAAAACGGGCCCATCGCAGCCTCCAGGGAAGCAGCCTATCGGATTATCCCCAATGGCATCACTACAGATAGACTTCACGGTGCTATCACCCTGCAAAGGATACAAGTATCTCCTCGTGATGGTGTGCAACCTAACAGGGTGGGTGGAGGCCTTCCCAACCAGGACAGAAAAGACAGCAGAAATAGTGAGAAGCCTGATGAGAGAAATTATACCGCGCTATGGACTTCCGCTTGAAATTGGATCAGACAATGGCCCAGCTTTTTTTCAGAACTGTTTGCAAAACCTTGCCCGCCTGCTGGGCATAACCTGGAAGCTACACACAGCCTACAGGCCCCAAAGTTCAGGAAAAGTTGAACGCATTAACAGAACGCTAAAGACTTTAATGTCAAAATTATGCCAAGAAACGTCACTTGGCTGGCTGGAGGTGCTGCCGATATTAGATGCAGGCCAACCCCACAATTGAAACTGAGTCCATACGAACGCATGTTCGGACGACCTACTCCCTTGATTAATGGTTTAAGGGGGACCTTCAGGCATTGGGTGAGACTAAACTGAATGAGCAAGTGTTACTATTGGGTCAATCAATGCAGAAATTGAATACTTGGGTGGGAGATAATCCACCTTATTTCTTGTATCCCCCATTGCATTAATATTGTCCAGATGATTCAGTATGGGTGAAGGAGTGGAAAAATGACCCACTAGGCCCAAAATGGGGGGTCCTTACCTTGTCCTGTTATCCACCCCCACAGCAGTGAAGGTTGCCGAGGTGGTTCCGTGGATACACCACTCGAGACTGAAAATATCTGCAGCCAGCCCTGATCCAGAGTGGAGAGTTGTCCCCAGCGAGACCAACCTACTAAGGCTGAAGTTGACAAAAACTGTAGTTTCAAGCACATAAAGACTCAACAAGTGGGTGTTTTGAGGGCCATAATAATACCTGACCACCCGCCAACGATGGAGAATGGGGAGACCCAAAGGGAGACCCCATGGGGAATTTTTGAGGAGATACCCCTCTCCCAGCCCCAACCTGAAGTAACCCTCACTTTTGGAGGTGCTAGGGGGGAGGGATAGGGTTTATGAGACTGTCAAGAGAATTGTCCAAGTGGTTTTGACACTGGGAGCGTTCCTGGTGCTGATATTGTATATTGCCAATCTTATTTTTGCCCTTGTACATGGTGGAAATTGCCCAGAGTGCCCAGAGACGACCGGGAGAGTGGATATCTCCCATATCTGGAATGGCACTCACCCCATTCTAGAAAATCGCACCATGTGGAGACAAAAGTGTGGAGACCTGGGGCCTATGTCCGCACCAAGAGGTCATCTGCTGATAAAATTCAAATACGCATATGCAAAGAAATCAGGACAAAGAGCATGTTGGGTGTGCAGCAGATTGTACCCAGAGACAATCTATATTCCGTTTACTGCAATTCCTATGAACTTGAGTACATTTTCAGTCGGAAATATTACGATTCACACTATCAATGACCCACAGATAAAACCAGATGAGACAATGCCAAGTTATCCGATAACAGGTCCTGTTTACCCGCCTGTTTGGTGTTTCCAGATAGGAACAAATAATCTGAGTATGAATGAGAACCCATGCCAGTCCAGTAGGTTTAATTTCACTGCACACACAATTTTGTCAGGGAAAGGAACTGGAATGATTGTGGTTAGGCCTCTAAAACTAACGATGGAACAACAATTGACAATAGCTAATGTGACAACTGTGACGGAATGGGGTGTTATCCGTCTGCGGGTGTGCTCCAATCCGACCCCCTCTTGATGGCGTCAGGCCCGACTACCGAGTGTCACGACACTCGGCGTCTCGAGCGGCCTGAGATGACC
Organism: Leptobrachium leishanense; assembly: GCA_009667805.1. Taxonomy (NCBI): domain Eukaryota; kingdom Metazoa; phylum Chordata; class Amphibia; order Anura; family Megophryidae; genus Leptobrachium; species Leptobrachium leishanense. The sequence goes on along the minus strand of CM019064.1, from coordinate 186,568,717 downwards.
CTGGCGTTACTTGGCGAGATGGTGCTGCCGAATTAAGTTGACCCGTTCTGCGTAGTGGGGAGCTAGCAGACCGCAGAGTGTCTCCTGCACTGTGATTTTAGCGATGAAATGACGACACCAAACGGGGCTGTATGCTTCAAGTCAAACGCAGTTGAACTGGCTTTTTACTCAAATGGGACATGCATTTAAACATCTCACACACAAAGGAGACATGCCCAGGCTTGAATGGGAACTCAATTTGCATACAATGGCATGCTTGCATCATCAGATTACACACACACACAGAGCTAATGTACACAGAAATTAGCATACAATTGAATTTCAACACAGCCTTTCACTCCTAACAACCAAGGGGAAATATAATACCTTTAAATGCATCACACAATTACACATCTGAATCCACACTCATACAATACAGAATACATGGTAATACATCACACCAATAAAACCACATCTAGAAAAGGTATAACTGTTCATTTCAACACGCAAAACCGAAAGAGTCTGAAATAACGAAAAAGGTCTTTGAAATGTCTCAGGCTGTTAGTTCTGGGGCTCGCTGGTCAGAGCCCCTATGTCCGTTCCATGACATTCCTCCCCCCTTCAAATGAGTCCGACGGACCCGGTTGGACCCACACGGGTCAAATAGGGGAAGTCGGGGAGCTTGGATCTCCTGGTTCCTGGGCCGATTGCAGGGATAGACCGTCAGCATTCCCGTTCTGTGGCCCGGGCCGGTATTGGATAGAAAAGTTAAAAGGTTGGAGGGCCAGGCTCCACCGCAACAGGCGGCCATTCTCCCCCGCCACCCGGTTGAGCCACACCAGGGGGTTGTGATCTGTCATTATGGTGAAGGACCGCCCGTACACATACGGCTGGAACTTTCGCAGGGCCCAAACCAAGGCCAGACATTCTTTCTCGACCGCTGCATATCCCACCTCCCGGGGTAGGAGTTTGCGGCTGATGTAAGCCACCGGATGATCCCCCCCATCGTCCCCCACTTGGCTTAGTACGGTTCCCAGTCCGAACATCGATGCGTCGGTATGGACAATAAAGCGTTTGTTATAATTGGGAGCTGCCAAGAGGGGTGCTTGGGTTAGGACGGTCTTCAGTTGTTGGAAGGCGGTTTCGCACTCCGGGGACCACAGGACTTGGCGGGGCAGGGTTTTCTTAGTCAGGTCGGTCAGGGGTTTGGCGAGGACGCTCTAGTTGGGAACGAATTTCCGGTAGTACCCTGCCGTGCCCAAGAAAGCGAGGACCTGAGTCTTGGTGATGGGGGTGGGCCACTCCAGAATGGCTTCTATCTTGGCCGGTTCTGGACGCTGGGTTCCCCAACCCACCCGGTGGCCGAGGTACTGTACCTCGGACATCCCTATCCTACACTTCGCGGGTTTAAGGGTCAGGTTGGCGTCCCTTATCCGAGCGAATACCACCCCCAGATGGTGAAGGTGTTCCTCCCAAGTCTGGCTGTAGATGGCGATGTCGTCCAGGTACGCGCAAGCGAATTCCTGGAGGCCATCGAGGAGGCGATCGATCAACCGCTGAAAAGTGGCCGGGGCGTTCTTCATCCCGAACGGCATGACCCGAAACTGGTACAGGCCAAACGGGGTGATGAAGGCCGACTTCGGGGTCGCCTCCTCTGCAAGGGGAATCTGCCAGTACCCCTTGCACAGATCTACCGTGGTCAAGAAATGGCCCTGGGAGATCTGATCCAACAGCTCGTCGACTCGGGGCATGGGGTAAGCATCAGTGACAGTGCAGTCATTGAGCCTCTGGTAGTCGACACAAAACCGGGTGGTACCATCCTTTTTGGGGACCAGGACTACGGGCGAGGCCCATGGACTGGCAGAGGGCTCAATAACTCCCAGCTCCAGCATCTCCCGGATTTCAGCCCTCATGGATTCGCGTACTGCCTCCGGGAGTCTGTATGCCGTTGCCGAAGGGGACGCTGGCCGAGGGTTTCCACCTGGTGCACGGCCCGGCTGGTGTAGCCAGGGAGTGCGGAGAAGAGCTCCTGGTGCTCTTGGAGCAGCTGCCTAGCCTGCTCCTGCTTATGGGGACCCAACCCTTCCCCTAGCTGCACTTGTTCCACCCCTGAGGGCCGACCGTCTATCCTGGGGAGGTCTACCATGGGGAACTGTTCTGCCTCCTTGGTCGCAGGAGCGCAGATGGCAGATACCGTCTCGGGGCGCTCGTGGTATGCCTTCAGCATATTGACATGGAACGTCCGCTGCATCCTGGTGTCGGTACAGCTGACAACCACGTAGGTGGTCTCTCCCACTTGGGTGACCACCCGATAGGGGCCCTGCCAGGACGCCTGCAGCTTGTTCTGCCGCTGTGGTTTCAACACCAGGACCTTCTGCCCCACGAGAAACGAGCGGCTGCGGGCAGAGCGGTCGTACCATGCCTTCTGCAGGGCCTGGGCTGCCTGCATGTTCCCCTGAACCATCGCCGTGAGTTCGGTCAAGCGCTCTCGGAGCTCCAGGACGTAACTCACGGCGGGGAGCCCTTCGGCTTCCTGTCCCCCCTCCCACTGCGCCCGGACTAAGTCTAGGGGGCCTCGCACCCGTCGCCCGTACAGGAGTTCGAAGGGGGAGAACCCGGTCGACTCTTGGGGGGACCTCCCGGTAGGCAAATAACAGGTGGGGTAGGTATTTCTCCCAGTCTTTCCTCTCTTGGGTGTAAGCGCGGATGAGCTGTTTCAGGGTCCCATTAAACCACTCGCACAGCCCGTTCATCTGCGGGTGGTATGGGGCGCTGTGAAGCGCCTTAACCCCGCACAGACGCCAGAGCTGTTGGGTTAGCTCAGCGGTGAATTGGGAGCCCTGATCAGACAAGATTTCCTGAGGAAATCCTACCCTAGAGAACACCTGTAGGAGGCCATCGGCGACGGTGTCTGCCTGAATGTTAGACAGGGCCACCACCTCGGGGTATCGGGTGGCGTAGTCCACAACGGTGAGAATATATCTCTTCCCGGTGGTGCTGGGGCGGGGTAAGGGACCAATTATGTCTACCGCCACCCGACTAAAGGGTTCTTGAATGATGGGCATGGGGGGCTTTCGGGTGGTCCCCAGTTTTCCCCGTTTTCTGGCAGGTCGAGCAGGTGCGACAGTACTCCCGGACATCCTCACTAAGGCGAGGCCAGAAGAATGCTCGGGTTAACCGGTGTCCGGTCTTGGCCATTCCTAGATGGCCGGCGAGGGGAATGTCATGGGCCAGTCTCAGGAGTTCCTTTCTGGGGGCCTGCGGTACTACTAGCTGTTTGTGGGGAGCCCGTGGTTTCTGAGCGTCTCCCCTATTGGTGTACCGATACAGTAGCCCATCTTCCCACTCAATGCTGTCGTCCCGTCCGTCACCGGGACCCTGGCCGGCCTGGTCACGGTACCTTTCTAGGGTGGGGTCAGTCTGGGTCTGGTGCCGGAGGGTGGCTGGAGAGCTCCACGTGAGGGGGTGGTCCGGGGGAGGAGGTGTGGGTTCGTCCGGTCGGGGGGGAGGTCTGGGAGGCTTGGGGGGTTTGGGAGGTCGGAGAGATCTGGTTGGTCTCACCTGGGTCCCGACCGGAGTGCCTTGGTCGATCCGGTGGCTTTGTTGCCGGGTGGTCACTGGGGCGGCCGCGTCCGTGGCGTAGGCTGATACCAGGCGTCCCAGGTCGTTCCCCAGGAGGATTTCTGCCGGTAGTTGGTCGAGTAACCCCACCCGCACGGATCCCTCCCCCGACCCAAAATCCAAATGGACTCGGGCGGTAGCGAGTCGGAGCACCTTGCCTCTGGCTACACGAACAGCGACGGTGCGGTCCAGCCGGTCCTTTCGGGGAATCAGGTGAGGCCGGACAAGCGTGATGGTAGCGCCGGAGTCGCGGAGACCTTCGGCGGCCCGCCCGTTAATCCATACCGCCTGTCTGTGGTGTTGGCGGTTGTCGGCGGATGCAGCCTGCACGGGATCGGCCTCATGCAGCATCCCCCATTCCTCCTGTGGGTCCCAGTATGGGGATTCCTCCTGGTAACAATGAGCCGCGGGTGGGGCTCGGATGGGGCCCCGCGGAAGGGGCGGCTGGTTGGGGCAGTTCTGGTGGTAGTGGCCCATCTGGCTGCACCCATAACAACGGATGGTAGCCGTGGAAGGGGCCCGGTTTGGGACCCGGGGTGCGGGCCAGCGTGTTGTTGGCTCCGGCCGGGGAGGTGGGGGTGTGGCACGGGGAGGTGGTAGGGTGGATCGGGAGGGTGGAGGTCGTTCCCCCCGTGGGACGTGCGCATGTCCGTATACTCATCGGCCCAGGTGGCCGCTTGCTGCACCGTCTGGGGCTTCTTGTCCCTCACCCACTCCCGCACGGCCGGGGCGGTGTGGTCGAAAAACTGCTCGAGAAGGAACAGCTGAGTGACTTCGAGGGTTCGAGCCCTGCTTCCGGCGAACCAGGTCTTCATGTCCCGTTGCAGCCGGTGCGCCCACTCCACATGGGTAGTACCGTGGGGCCGCCGGGAATTTCGGAATTTCATCCGGCTGGCTTCGGGGGTGATGGCAAAACTCGCCAGCAGGGTTTGTTTCACCTGTTCGTAGTCCCGGGCTTCTTCGTCTGGGACAGTCCTGTAGGCCTCCGCAGCCCGCCCTGTTAGTTTACACGCCAGGATCCCAACCCAAGCGGCCCGTTGAACCTCGTGTAGTTGGCACGAGCGTTCAAAGTCCTGGAGGAAACTTTCTATTTCCTCCTCTGCCTTGTTGAAGCTCTTGAAGGCCTGGAAGGGCACCTTCCATGCCGTTGGTCTTTCCCAGTTGGGGTTTCCTCCCTGTTGGTACTGGATTTCCGCCAGCCGTATCTCATGTTGGCGCACCCGCTCCTGCTCTTCTTCATGGGTGATGTCCCGGACGAAGTTCTGGAAGGTGGCTTCTGTCGGCACGGCTCTGCAAGCCGCTGCCCGCTGCTGTACCTTCCTCTGTAAGGAGTTTTCAGGACTGGACGCCTGAGCTACGATCGGTGGTGAGGTTGCGGGCAGGTCCCTGGTCTGCTGATCCAGGGCCGCCAATTCTTCGACCAGGGCATCCTTGCTCTTTGAGCCCACGGTTCCTCCACGGTCCTCCAGCATGCCCCGCAGTGTGTCCCGTTTATAATTGGCATATGCTGCCATGATGAGGGTCTTCTGGGGGTGCAGAGAGCTATCCTCAACGCTTGCCACCAGTGTGACGGAATGGGGTGTTATCCGTCTGCGGGTGTGCTCCAATCCGACCCCCTCTTGATGGCGTCAGGCCCGACTACCGAGTGTCACGGCACTCGGCGTCTCGAGCGGCCTGAGATGACCCTGGTGTTACTTGGCGAGATTGTGCTGCCGAATTAAGTTGACCCATTCTGCGTAGTGGGGAGCTAGGAGACCGCAGAGTGTCTCCTGCACTGTGATTTTAGCGATGAAATGACGACACCAAACGGGGCTGTATGCTTCAAGTCAAACGCAGTTGAACTGTCTTTTTACTCAAATGGGACACGCATTTAAACATCTCACACACAAAGGAGACATGCCCAGGCTTGAATGGGAACTCAATTTGCATACAATGGCATGCTTGCATCATCAGATTACACACCCACACAGAGCTAATGTACACAGAAATTAGCATACAGTTGAATTTCAACACAGCCTTTCACTCCTAGTAGCAACCAAGGGGAAATATAATACCTTTAAATGCATCACACAATTACACATCTGAATCCACACTCATACAATACAGGATACATGGTAATACATCACACCAATAAAACCACATCTAGAAAAGGTATAACTGTTCATTTCAACACGCAAAACCGAAAGAGTCTGAAATAACGAAAAAGGTCTTTGAAATGTCCCAGGCTGTTAGTTCTGGGGCTCGCTGGTCAGAGCCCCTATGTCCGTTCCATGACAACAACAACCAAACAGAATGCAAAGATCTTGTGTCACGCTTGGTGAGAATGATGATTGAGGTCTGCAAGGGAACACTTCATTTGTCCCCATTCATACTGACGGGAGGATACCAGGTGTGTTGCAGGAGTGTTTGCTACACATGGGTACCACCTACAATCACTGGGATGTGATACATAGCTAAGCTGATAACTGTTCAAAGGGTACAGGGCAATGTCACAACATCTGACACTACATTGCACCCTAGATATCCATTGGTGTTTGAAAAACAGAAGAGAGAGTTGTTTTCAAAAGGGGACCAGGCATGGGCGTGGTTTCCGGCATGGACTGGCTGGGGAATTGAGTTGATGAAGAGAATGAATAACTATTCAGTACTGATGGATGAGATTCTGAACATAACAAGCAGGGATATTCAGCTGTTGAACCTTGAGTTGCGTGAAATCCGAAAGTTGCAGATGATACATGATATGGCATTAGAACAGATAAGTGCAGCATTGAATGGCCTATGTGAAATGACTATGCATTACGAATGTTGCACTTTCATTAGGAACACATCCCATGAGGTCCCTGACTATTACCAGGTAATCCAAGATCACCAGGAGAAAGTTTTCCAGTTACAGAACACAGCCAGGCAGATTGCAGCGGGAGGCTCGAACCCTCTTCGAGGGTTCAGGTCCTTCGGAGATTGGTTTGGATCAATGCTGGGATTTATCTCACTGATTGGATCCATGATAATGATGATGATAGTGATCCTGGTGCTAGGGATGGTGCTATACCATATAGGGTTATGCCTATGGCCATTGTGCAAGAAGGTTCTGACACCCACACAGACACAGAAGATACCCTTGATGATCACTCAAGATTTGTTCCCAATGAAGGCGATTCCCCCAAAGTACAAGGTGTTCAAGAATGAAGATGGTGAAGTGTAGTGGCTAAGGGTCTCAGGCAGGAGAACCTGAAACCCTAGCCAAGGGGGGAATGTAAGGGACTCAGGCCAGAAACAGGTTGCCATGATGTTCCAGGCGGCCATCTTAATCAGGACTTTGGCTCATGTAAATGTACATAGCATATATTAGCTCAATTAGGACTAGCTTGCATAGATTCTTTGGAATTCCTTAAACTAACAGGCAGAGCAATTAAGTTAACAAGATCCGGGCAGACGCTGGCAGAAGTGACAGGATGGAAATTAGTTACATCAAGGTCAGAGAGCTAAGGGCCAGAACAATGATGGATGTGAAACCAGCTGGGGCCTTATCTGAAGTATACAATAAACAAGTTCCAGGGAGATAGGCACAAGCAGGATGTGGGAGAGTGTTAAATTACCCAATTGTCAAAATACTGTGAAAGCTGCCAATTTACTGCCAATTTGTGGAATGTCTTTGTATTCTGAAAGGGGAAGGTACAGACCCACGTGGGGTGGGATAGTGTCACCGTGGGGTAGGCTAATTGGGATATACCTGATTATCTATTTAAGGTATAAAATGTTATGTTTGAATGTAAACGTTGCTCAGTCTTTGCGATTCAATCTTGTCTGAGCATCTGTGACGTCACAATAAAGTTCGCCGTTCCTGAAGAGACTCGTGTCCAGTCAGTCATTGTCCGCACTGGCCCGGTCTTCTCCCGAGAGAGCCATGTGGATTCCGGTAACACCCCTTAATGACAATCCATCATATGAAGTAATAGCTATGTTAATAATCAAGCTACTAGAACCTGTGTTGCTAAGCAACAAAGATACGATCTGCAGCATGAAGTAACAAGATACATGGGTCATTGAGGCCTTCAATTCATTACTTTAATTACAGACCATATAATTTATATAGCTCTAGACATGATGATCTGTTGACCAAAGAAATCCCTTTGCCGCCTGCTGTATCTGGGCTGCTAGGCAACTGAAATGCGATCAACATTATATGGGCATATACTATGTAGTTCACCGAGACGCCTGGCCAATCATAAACAGACTACGCAATCGACGTGCCAACAGTGTCAATAGGAACATGTCAGTCCGCGCTTGTGGCTGCCTGAGTAATCCTGGAAGTATGCTTCAGCAAGGGCCCAAACTGATGACATCAGTATAAATTGGTTCAATTGGCTGCTATACCCCTAGATTGGTTTTTGCCCCAATTCAGCGAGGGCGGGTTAGAACTTGCTGATACCAGCTGTGAGCTTTGTGAGCCTTGTGATACTTTGTACGTTATCAATGGTCTATGGTATATCCAATATAGAGCAGGACTTATTAATAAGTATATAATTGCCGACTCATTATATGGATATGCCTGAGTGGCCACAAGTGATACAAGTACTTTTCTACAAGGAAAATTGGCAAGAATTAATTGCCTTTGCACACCCATATGCATGCATGATAAATTTATACTCAGCATAGTGATATCTCCTATACCCTGCTATGGGTATATGTCACGTTCCATGCTGGCAAACCTGTCTTCCTGCCCTCTGTATTTGTATATTGTGTTTTTTCCCTTGTGTTTCTGTTGCTGCCAATTCCTGGGTGGCCTCCCAGGGGTTAATTGGTGTTCTGTGTGCTGCTCACCTGTTGACCCTTGCCTTGATTTCCCTGCCTATATTAGAGCAATGTACCTATAGTACATTGCTGGGTCATTTTACTTTGCCTGGTCTCCTTGCGACTTGTGTCCTGAGAGCTCCTTGTTGTGTTCCTGATATCTTCCGTTTGTTCATCCTTGTTCAGTTTTGTCTCTGTTATTTCTGTTCCAGTTTATGTCAGTTCCTTCTGTGTATTTAGTTCTGTTTATTTCTGTATTTTGGTTTGCTGTTTATGTTCCATTCTGATTCCCCGGTTACCGATTTTTGGCTTGGCTGACTTCCCTTCTGGTTCCTATTCCTATATCCTGTATGACGTACTCTCTCTGGTTATGACCTTTGGCCTTCCTCTATATGACTACTCTATAGTATATTCCTTGTCTGTACCGTTTCCAGGAAACCCTGTCATCTGTATACAACAAAAGACTCTGTACGGCTTCAAGGTAATACTTTCCTTTAGATTAGATCCGGCTATCCTAAAGACCGGCCTTTCAGTGCAGGGAATCTTTGGTATTGCCGTACAGAGGTCTTTTGTTAACCCTGTGTTGCTTTCATCTGTCCTTGCAGTTTACAGTGCATCTCTGCACATAGGGGCTTCTCTCAGGAACCTTAACCTCACCTTGCTGTGAGTTATATTCTTAGGGATATATATACAGACCGACCACTTCCAAGGATCGGAGGGCAAGGATAGGGTGGTGCGTGCCTGGTGGTACTGCCACCGTAACAGTATAATATTGTAGCGGGAGACAAATTGTATGGCAATTTTGTAGAAAGCTTAAGAATTGCATGACTGATTAATTATTCTCGCCTATATGTAGCAACCATACATTAACTCATTATATATATGTTTTTAATGTTTTTGGTTCTATGTTTGCCAATAGGCAGAGAATAAAGCTAGTTCATACAATTTATACCAGTGTTCTGTCCCCTTTTTGGTTGTCAGTTATAATACTAGGGTTACGCCCACTCTGTGCACTGGTTACTATACAGTCCCAGCAACTTTTTTAGACATGTTCCTTGCCCTGATGTGGCTTTCACTCCTCTCAGTAAACATCTGGAGGGCCAAGGTTGCTGAGTTCTGCTGTGTTGAATAACAGAATAAAACAAGTTATTTACAACACTCTAATAAAAAAGAACGAGAACAAAGTTAGTATTAAAATAATATGAATAAAAATAATATGAACGTTTTAATTAAACATTTATAATCCGCGAACCAGGCTGAGCCAAAGACACCCCCTGCCAGACTGGATACGTGGCGGATCCAGCCTACAGTGGGGGAATGCCGGCAACTAGAGGCAGGTCAAGGTGGTGGTCGTTAACTGATTGTAACAGATCTCTGTACCAAAACTGGGTTGCATCCATGGGCTTCCGCAGACATTTTTCCAGGGGGGGGGGGCAAAATTTTAATGACATCCATATTCTGCCCTTTTGACAATGTCATGAAGGGGACAGTCAGAAAATAAAGCGTAGTAATACAGAGGCTGCAAAACATGATGCAAGTCTAATAGAAGAATAAAGGTGTAAGTGTCTGATCTGAGTGTTGCATTTTCTAGTCTGTTACCGCCATTCAATGCACAAACTATGACGCCTCCCACAGATACTGGCACACACACCAGGCCCCTCACTCCAAACATACACATATATTACACACACACACCAGCCCCCTTCCTACTCACACATATATATATATATATATATACACACACACACACACCAGGCTCCCCACTCCAAACATATACATATATACACACACACCAGCCCACTTCCTACACACACATATATATATATATATATACACACACACACCCTCCCTTTGTGTTCTTAACAGCAATTTCTCTCTTTTTCTCTTCTGAACCTCAATTCCCCTTTAATATTGGCATTATGGTAGGCGGCTCGAACCGCTGAGGTATAGTAATACCCTCCTTTATTTTACACCTATGACTCTACCTTATGACTTTACCTATTACGCAAACCTAATCATCTATTCATCTTGATTATCCTATGCTGAGGATTTATGGAATATCAATTGATGTATGTTTTTAGGTATATGGTTAATTGCAGATATACTGTGATGAGTCTATGGTTCTAGGGGCTTGCAATTGATATTTGACTTTGGATATTTGGTGTCCTGGGATTTATCCCTCTCCTCCTTGTGGCTAAGAACCTTTGGTCTTTTCAATTGATTGATTGCAAGGTCGCTATCCCCTTAAAGCTTTTTTAATTGTATCAAACATCTACTGTTGCTGCAATTAAATTGCTAGAAGGGAAGGTTCAGCTGTTGTTAGTCATATTCATTTATATCTGGATTTTTTTAAATGTCCTAAAAACTGTCTTTTGTGGTACTTCTTTGATTAATAAAGGTAATAATTGTGGATATTGGTTTAGCCTCTGGTTTTCTTCTTTTTGATTCTGTTACAGGGTAATTCCCTGGGGTTTATGTGCCCTCTATTAATTCCTGCTTTATAGCCGGAACAGGAATCCTTTTTGTCCCTCGCTTTTGTGTTTGTTGTATTCTGACTGATATCCTGTGTACCGAACCCCTGGCTACTCCCCTGGACTCTCTGTGGATAATCCTTCCTTGTAACCTTGCCTCAAGACCCCTTTTTGTTGTGCCTGCCCCAAGACTCCCCTTTTGCATAACCAGAGACCTTCCTGCCTCGCCCCTCTGCTGTGTTTATTGTGTTTTCCTTAAAAAGCCAACCTGAGTTCATCTTATCAAGTGTCTCCAAGCTGTATCACTGAATCCTGGGCTCGCAACCTCACCCCTGCATACTGAGACCTGACAATATGCTCCCTAACCCTAGCTGTCAGTGGATGCGTGGTGTGACCTATATAATGTAGCCCACACGGGCATGTTAAACGATGATTTACATTGTCGGATGAACACGTAATGAAATTTTTAATCTTTTATTCCCGATCTTTCCCATCCAAAAAAGTAGATAAAGTCTTTTTTTTCCCAAACCTAGATGTTTACACGCGGGACAAGTTCCGCATTGGTAAAATTAGGCAAATTAAACATCTTTCCCCTATTCTTCTTATGATTGTCACTCTTAATTATGGTGGTTCTTAGATTTTTGGCTCCACGATTTAGTAACCCTTTCGCTGCTGAGCCATTTCACTCCTGTGTGCTGAGCTCATTATTAACAGTTTCGCTCATCATGTTTAAACGCGATTTCATGTCACATTTTATTATACGACCAAGACAAATTATATATCGTTCTTTCCGGCAGACTCGGTAGATTCATAATATATCATGATTGTATGTATACGTCATGTCCTGCCTGAATATTATAACAAAAAATGCAATAAAATTAGAATTTTCAATCATCTACAGTGTGTAAAATACAAAAAGAATCTCCTTGGCGTGCCAAGAGGAAACAACGTGTCAACCTGTAGTTAAAATATAACTTTTATTGTGAAACACTATAAAACAAAATCATCTGAAAGCAACAATAAGTAATGGCCACAACAAACTGAATAAAAGCAGCAACAAAACACCACAGTGCAAATTACTCCTTCACTTCATAACTGTGTAAATATAATTGGTCAGGGATACAATGTGCCCATCAGTATCAACATTTTAATTGCTGACCATAAATACAGAGCATTATTCCAATATATGTGACACGAAGTGAAGGAAAACGAGATAAAATTAATGAGAGATAGAGGACCCCGGCAAAATTTACCGCAGACTCCTTTAACAGGGTCAGAACTTGTATCGAGCAGACAATTGAAACAATTCGCCATGTAAAGAAGCCAACAACCCAATAAACGATTCAAAAGGCGCACAAAGCTCTCACCAACTCAGCTCCCCACTACCTGTCCTCATTAATCACCAAATACACCCCAGCCCACTCCCTAAGATCAAACAGTGACCTGCGCCTAGCTTCTCCTCGCATCACCCCTTCCCTTGACAGACTCCAGGATTTCTCACGTGCAGCTCCCATCCTCTGAAATGCTCTCCCTCGTACTGTCAGACTATCTCCTAGTTTCCCTTCCTTCAAACGCTCCCTTAAGACATTCCTATTTAGGGAAGCCCACCATCCAACTCACTGATGCAACCAGTCCATCACTTTCACCTTGCAGTCCATCAATCTCACCTTGCAGTCCTCTTCTCCTGTTTCCACCCCCCAACCCTTCTAGATTGTAAATTCCCATGGGAATAGGGCCTCGTTTCCTCCTGTACTTGTTTATCAAAATGTTGTTAAATGTATTGTAACCCTGTCCATGTTGTGCCCACTGTACAGTGCTGCTTAACCCTTTCGCTGCGGAGGACGCACTCAGCACGTCCACCCGCAGGTAACGTTCCTTGCGGTGGACGCGCTTAGCGCGTCCTCCCTTTGGGGCCAGCGTTCGGCCGGGTTCCGGCCGATCGCTGGCCCCCCCGGTGCGGGCTGACATCCTCGATGTCAGCCCAGCACCCGGAACCGCCGCCGGCCTAATTAGGTGTCATCGCGGTGGCACGATGACACCTAATTCAGGCGCCCCCCGGCATGTGCGGAGGAGGCGGCTGAAAGGGAGGGGGGAAGGTCCTTCGGACCTCTCTCCCTCTCGATCGCCGGCATTGCGGGGGTTAATCCAGGCACCGTTTGGAAGGGCACAGCCTGCCCTTCCTAACAGTACCTGGAATTAACCCCATGGGGGCTGGATCACGAATCGGCACCGAAAAGCACCGGTTCGTGATCCTTTCCTGGAGCTGGCCGACATCTTGGATGTCGGCCAAGCTTCTGGGATAGCCCCCTGAGGACTGGCATCATCGTGCATAGTACGATGATGCCAGTCCTGGAGTTAACCCCTAACTGCCACCAATGGTGGAGATAGGGGTTTCATTGGAACCCCCTATCTCCCGATCCGTGGCAGTTAGGGGTTAATGTTTGATATTGTTGGATCGGCCAGAGCATGGCCGTTCCAACAATACCAAACTTGACTATGAAAAAAGTTTTTTTAAAAAAAATTAAAAATAAAAATAAATATTTTAAAAAAAATTATTAAAAAAAATAAACAAGTTTTTTTTTCTTATTTTTGGTTCATTAATGCAGCAATATTGTTCCCATTTCAATTATAATGTGAACAATGATGCTGCACTAACGATTTTTGTATGCGGTGCGTGTTAAAAATCGCGTAATTTTCCCCAAAAAAAATGTAACGAGACACAATCTCTAATTTTTTTAACAAGCGCACCCCACACAAAATATAACCGCAATTGCTCGCATGTTAAAATGTGAAAAAAAAACACTTTACACGTTGTAAATTATTGAAAATTCATATTTTATTGCATTTTTTGTTATAATATACAGACAGGTCATGACGTATACATATAATAATGACATATTATGAATCTGCCGAGTCTGACGGAAAGAACGATATATAATATGTCTGGGTCATATACTAACATAAGCCTTCAAAACACATTTAAACATGATGAGCAAAATCGGTAAAAATGACCTCAGCACAGAGGCGGGAAATGCCTCAGCAGCGAAAGGGTGAATATGCTGGCGCTTTATAAATAAACAATAATACATTGATCCTAAAGACCAGCAGTGTGTAAGGTGTCACCCTGAGAGTTATTGTTGATAATAAATGTTTTTAATTTACTGCTGTCTGCCTGTGTTCCTGTCAATGAAAGTTTGGGGATTTCCTTAATAATTACCTATGTGCTGTTGACGGAGCCAATAGAGCCTCAGTGCCATGTGAGTTCTAAATTGGCTTTTATTTGACCTCTTGAGTTTTTTAATATATCACACTAGGGGTGTTCTCGGTATATATTTGTTCTTACTGCAGGGGAACTCTACCAGAATTTACAGGATCCATCAAGGGGTTAATGGGCACCTGAAGAAAGAAAAAAGACCCCCTAAGGATATCCACCCCAGAGCCAGGTTTGGGCTCATAGAAATGTGAATTGGATACTCTTGAGATATATCTCCAGTCTGAATTGATGTACTGCGCAATTCTGGTTTTGCCTTTTTTTTACAGCATCTGCTGATTTGACATTCCCACAAAGAAAGCCTATCCATTGGAAACAAAGAACTCTACAATTATGGACATGTAATGTGTATAAATCCGTTTACCGTTGAGCTTAGGTCTATAGGCGCTGTGTTGTCTTGTTGTTTTATGCTTTATAAATAAAGAATAATAATAATAATCTGTTTTTTTTCTTATCTTTAATTTTAGTTTTTCATATTCTATACCTTTTCTAGTATTTGTTTGGCTATTTTATAGATCTTTCTTTTACTCTCAGTTACATTTTGAGTCAAGGTTTATCGGAAAGAATGGCTAGACACCTATTGCCTATGGAAGGCTAGCTTGGGGTATAATTAAGGTGTGCGTCAGTATTTTATGACGTGTGACCTTGAGAATAAGGTGGGGTAAGGTAGGGCATTCTCTTATCTAAAGAAAATTCCTTTGTGACCATGTACATTCTTGTTAAAAAAAATTGCATGTTTTGTTCTTCTTACACAAAGGTTAGTATGAAAATTTATAACTGAGTTACAGCTTTACACCCCATCCAACAATGAAATCAATATATTTTTTTGAGATATGTCATACCTTCCAATATACCCTGCAGTCATGACTTTAAATAGCTTAATTACTCTCTCTGATGTCCAGTCCAATCCCCTTGTTTTCTGTAGTAGCTACTTAAATATTTACTAGCCACTCCTTTTCCTGTAAGCTGTTGTATTTTCTATAAAAAGCCCAAATATTAGACAGAGTCGACACTTTTCATTCCTGTGCTAAATTCCTAGCACGTTTTGTTTGGTATCGAATACAAGAACGTAGATATGAAATTTCTTTGTGTCTTCATCTTGGCCACTTTATTGAAACATGCAGGTAAAAATGTACTCGATTCTTGGCAATATGGGGGAAGAGTAGTAAGGCTATGCGATATTTTGAAGGATAAACTTCTAAACTAAAATCAATTCAACACAGAATTGTTTTTAATGCATGTGTTTTGAAAGACTAAGCATATTTCATAAAGTCAACTTTCAGTTTATTATGAAAAATTTATTAGAAATATATTTATTTTTTAAATTCAATTTAGGACTGGTATTTTTAGGATACAAGGTAAAGATTTTTGTAAAATACAAACATTTTTAATGATTTCTCCTCTTTCTTTTCTTTTTCGAATTCAGATGCAGAATGTTCTGGTAAGACATATTTTGCTCTCATACCAAAATGTTAACACTTTATGTATTTGGTCAACAATTAAAGTATTATCATGCAATATGTTGGTGAGGATTATCTTGCAATATTTTAGGGATTATTTAGAAAGCACCGAAAGGTCATTGACATTGCAATGCTCTCTCGTTCCCCGCACTTCGGGGAGCCAAATTCCTCGACCCTGCAGTGAATTTCCTGCGGGTTTCCGAAGCGCAGGGAAAAGTTGCTGAACGTACCTGAAAAATTGCTGAAAATCCGCCGATATGATCTAAAAATATTGGATCAATTTGAAAGCAGCAGAAAACCCACCAAACATACCCAATGATCCGATGCAAACCCACCAAATGCGTCTGAAAAAAGCAGACAATCCGCCGAACACAGCTCCAACCAGCCAATGGGAAAGCCAGCGGAAAAAGCTGACAAGCCGATGAACGGGGGTAAAAAAAAACAAAATACGATTGAAACTATCAAAATTTAAAACGCTGTTTACATAAGACTACTAGATGAAAATGTCTGGAGTTAACATAACATTATCCTATGAATATTAAAAAAAGTCAGTTACAGGAAAGGGTATTTAAAGAATAAATGGTTTACTAAATGGTTGAACACATATTGAATAAAAACGGAAATATTTTTAACACAACAAAGAAAAGAAAGTTCACCTATCTCCTAAGAGATGGTGAACAATTTAGAGAGTGTTCTAACCAGATGGGATTAAACCCTCATTAAAATATGAACATAAAAGCTCCAAGGTGGAAAAAACCATTCTCAGAACTGGAAATAGGTTAGAATTTGAAAGTATCATTAATTTTTATTATACGGATATTCCGAAAAACACAAATAATACAATAATTACAACAACAATATACTAGAAACATATAAAATTGCACATTGATTGTTGAATAATAGGTGATGAGTTGGAAACTGTAAAAAAGCTGTTGACTGTTGATAATTATCAATGGATCACTGCTAACATAACATTCACCTGGCTAGTGGCGAGAAAAATGTCTGTAGAATAGCCAGTTACTACAAAGTAGCCCTAGCACAATCAGGTCAGTATAGATCTTATATTGCAGACATTAAATGACGTTTGAGTATCAGAATGCAAGAAAAAAAAAGGACATTCTATGAGTCCCAGAAGACCCTATGGTAAAGTATCTGCAAGCGCAGAAAATGAATTAAATAGAAGTCATACAATGTAAATATTGACAAGTGTACTGGACTACTGTCCCAGAAGAATCAGTTGGATAAATTCTAATATAAAGAGCAGATAAATCAACGTACACTTGTATTGAAATGATTCTAATGAAGTGCAACAGTCAGCTGTTGCTAATAAACTCAGACTAAACCCAAATAAGCCTAAGGCAATTAGTATTAATACACAGAGTACTTTTATATTGAAGCCTCAAAAAAAGGGGGAAGAAAATGAAGTTATAGAACCATGTGATTGGATAAAGCAACCATAATAAATAGTAATATATAATGCATCAAAAAAGCATAATTAACCCTTTCGCTGCTGAGGCATTTCCCGCCTCTGTGCTGAGCTCATTTTTACCTGTTTCGCTCATCTTGTTTAAACGTGTTTTGAAGGCTTATTTTAGTATATGACCCAGACATATTATATATCGTTCTTTCCGTCAGACTCGGCAGATTCATAATATGTCATTATTATATGTATACGTCATGTCCTGTCTGTATATTATAACAAAAAATGCAATAAAATATGAATTTTCAATAATTTACAACGTGTAAAGTTTTTTTTTTTCACATTTTAACATGCGAGCAATTGCGGTTATATTTTGTATGGGGTGCGCTTGTTAAAAAAATTAGAAATGAGGTCTCGTTACATTTTTGTTTGGGGAAAATTACGCGATTTTTAACAAACGCACCGCATACAAAAATCGTTAGTGCAGCATCATTGTTCACATTATAATTGAAATGGGAACAATATTGCTGCATTAACAAACCAAAAAAAATAAAAAAAAAATAGTTTATTTTCTTTTTTATAATTTTTTTTTAAATATTTTTTTATTTTTATTTTTATTTTTTTTTAAAAAACTTTTTTCATAGTCATGTTTGGTATCGTTGGAACGGCTTTAACCCCTAGCTGCCACGGATCGGCAGATAGGGGGTTCATTGGTGGCAGCTAGGGGTTAACTCTGTACGATGATGCCAGTCTTCAGGGGGAGTTCCCGGAGGCTTGGCCGACATCCAAGATGTCGGCCAGCTCCGAGAAAGGATCACGAACTGGCGCTTTTCAGCGCCGATTCGTGATCCGGCTCCCCAGGGGTTAATGACAGCCACCGTTTGGAAGGGCAGGCTGTGCCCTTCCAAGCGGTGCCTGTATTAACTCCCTGCTCCCCGGTGATCGGGAGGGAGAGAGGTCCGAAGGACCTCCCCCCCACCCTTTCAGGCGCCTCCTCCGCACATGCGGGGTGGGGCGCCTGAATTAGATGTCATCGCGTCGCCGCGATGACATCTAATGTCCCCGCTGGGGTCCCGAGTGCTGGGCTGACATCCAAGATGTCAGCCCGCACCGGGGGGGGGGGCTGAAGCAATCCGCCGGAATCCGTCGGATTGCTGCCTCCTGTGCATAGACGCGCTCAGCGTGTCCATAGCACAGGAGAACCACTTGGCTGGACGCGCTGAGCGCGTCCATAGCAGCCAAGTGGTTAAATATATTGTTTAGTATTCAATCAGGCTAGCACAGCAAATAATTTACTGTGGTAAGGACTCCACAGTTAAAGGAGAGGATACCTATATATATACTACTACAGGTGTATCCTATAGATATATTACTTAAAGCATAGTGCGTTTGAAAACATTTACTTATGTTTAGGGAATAATTCCCTTAGGTTCCCAATAAACACTAAACTAGAAAGATTTTGGAATAACATAGCCATAGTAAATACGATTCATTACAAGATGCATAGATTGTTTTTATATATTTATAAGGCTCATTATAAATGAGAAACACCGTGTTCAGCGCGCCAGGAGATGAATAATAATAAAAAAAAATCGTATAGTAAAGAATCGTATTTACTACGGCTTTT
Source organism: Leptobrachium leishanense (assembly GCA_009667805.1). Classification (NCBI taxonomy): domain Eukaryota; kingdom Metazoa; phylum Chordata; class Amphibia; order Anura; family Megophryidae; genus Leptobrachium; species Leptobrachium leishanense. The sequence continues at coordinate 186,550,077 of CM019064.1, read as the reverse complement.
ACATTTACTATGTTATTCCAAAATCTTTCTAGTTTAGTGTTTATTGGGAACCTGAGGGAATTATTCCCTAAACATAAGTAAATGTTTTCAAACGCACTATGCTTTAAGTAATATATCTATAGGATACACCTGTAGTAGTATATATATAGGTATCCTCTCCTTTAACTGTGGAGTCCTTACCACAGTAACTTATTCGCTGTGTTAGCCTGATTGAATACTAATTAATATATTTAATTATGCTTTTTTTGATGCATTATATATTACTATTTATTATGGTTGCTCTATCCAATCACATGGTTCTATAACTTCATTTTCTTCCCCCTTTTTTTGAGGCTTCAATATAAAAGTACTCTGTGTATTAATACTAATTGCCTTAGGCTTATTTGGGTTTAGTCTGAGTTTATTAGCAACAGCTGACTGTTGCACTTCATTAGAATCATTTCAATACAAGTGTACATTGCTTTATCTGCTCTTTATATTAGAATTTATCCAACTGATTCTTCTGGGACAGTAGTCCAGTACACTTGTCAATATTTACATTGTATGACTTCTATTTAATTCATTTTCTGCGCTTGCAGATACTTTACCATAGGGTCTTCTGGGACTCATAGAATGTCCTTTTTTTTTTCTTGCATTCTGATACTCAAGCGTCATTTAATGTCTGCAATATAAGATCTATACTGACCTGATTGTGCTAGGGCTACTTTGTAGTAACTGGCTATTCTACAGACATTTTTCTCGCCACTAGCCAGGTGAATGTTATGTTAGCAGTGATCCATTGATAATTATCAACAGTCAACAGCTTTTTTACAGTTTCCAACTCATCACCTATTATTCAACAATCAATGTGCAATTTTATATGTTTCTAGTATATTGTTGTTGTAATTATTGTATTATTTGTGTTTTTCGGAATATCCGTATAATAAAAATTAAATATACTTTCAAATTCTAACCTATTTCCAGTTCTGAGAATGGTTTTTTCCACCTTGGAGCTTTTTTGTTCATTGGGAATATTTTTAACATTGAAACCTATGGGATTCGCCTAATTAAACTCGCCGAATGAAACCACTGAACATCAAGGCATTTCACTGACATTTCTCTGCTGTTGGGTGTTCTATGAATAGGTTAGTTAACCATTGCTTAGTTAACCATTGCTTCTCTATGGGGATTTCACTGCCATCAAACAGGCACTGTATGTCGCTAGCAATTCGCCAATATTCGGCGAATTGCCAGGTTTTGAAAAGATGAATGGCCCCGAAATTGCACCGTACAGGGAAATCTCTGAATGACCCTGTACCGTGTCTTCTGTTCAGAGCACCAAAATTGCGGTGAAATGCCCTGATTTTTGGTGTTTCAAATCAACATTCTTAAGCAGGTGAATCCAATAGGTTCCAGTGTAAAAAAGTAATAGCTCTTTAATTTTTTTAAAGACCTTTTATTTTTTGCAAATAACATTTTTTTTATTTTTAAATTTAGATTTATTTTTTAAAAGACTCAGGGCCCTATTACATTCTTCACACAAAAACGCAAGCACAACGAGGGATTTTTGCGCAAACAGTTAAACGTTAACGCACGTAAATTAACGGTGGTTTTACAATCCGCGCACGTAAATTAATGGTGGTATTGCAATCCGCGTGCATTTTATCATCCATCAAAAAATAATGCGCATAAAACGGACGCGCAAAAACGCGCACGCATTAACGTTGCGCGCAGAAATCGGACTGTTTTTTCACGCGATTCAGCCAATCAGAATCAAGAACCACAATTGTCTCCCGTTAAGTTTTTGCGCCTGCCAAAATCAATCTGAGTATATATGCTGCAGCAATAATAAAAACACTCACAACTTCTCAATTTTATTGTTTGGGTATGTGTAGAATGTGTAACTATACTTTGCTGTATATTTAATTTTGGCCTGGTGTATTTGGTTTCGGCCAGGACATTCAGATTTGCCATTAACACCAGCTTTTAGGAGTCGTTAAAATTATGCGCGCAAACGCTGTGCGTTAAATCCTGTGCATAGATTGTAATACCATCCGCGTACCAGCGCACAAACGCATTTTCCCAATGTTAAGTATAGGACGTGCGCAGTACAGTACGCTTGCAAAGGGTTCGCGCAGGTCCACCCGCGTTAGACGAATGTGCGCGTTTGTTACGCGGACATTGTAATACGACGTTCAGCGCAAAGGGTTTTGCCCCTCGCGTTAATGCATTTTTGTGCACGCGTTAACGTTTGCATTAAAAATGTAATAGGGCCCTCATTATTTTGTAACAGACCTTTTATTATTTATATTATTTAGACACATTTTGACTACATTTTTGTTGTTTTAAGCTCTTATTATGAGAATGGGAGACTTTCTTTTTCTCAGTTCGCTGGAATATGCCAATTTGGGGCAATTTGGCAGTTATCTCCTCAATTCGGTTTTCGCCAACGTCCAATAACTGCTTTGGCAACTCAAATTTCAGCACATATGGTGACCATTGGCTAAAAAATTTATTCACGATATTTTCAGCAAAATGCAATAGTCAAAGTGTGCCAATATGTGGCGAAAAACAAAGCACCAGCAAAGAATGACACACACAATTTCGATGCTCTGTGAATAGACCCAGGAATCTTTAAACAACTGATCGATCTACATAATTTAAAACTAACCTGTTTTTTTAGTGGAGAAATTCTTTTCCAGATTTTCAATTGAGATCTCGTGAAGTCAGTTTTTTGAAAATTGTGTGATTTTCTTCTAATATTGTCGTGTTTAACTATTTATTTTTCAAAGGTTTTTTTTTGCATAATTATTTCAGCTGCAAAAATATAACTTCTACATGGTTATTCAGAGAGAGGTGAAAACCAGGAGAATGACTGGAGAAGTGAAAATTCTAGGTCAAATTAGCCAAACCAGAAAAATTCTCCCATTTAGCTCACTTTCTAAATTGTCTATTTTGACCTAGAATTTTCACTTCTCCAGTCATTCTCCTGGTTTTCATCTCTCTCTGAATAACCCCTCTAGTTTTACTTTTTAATTGTAGGTGCTCTACCTGAGGCACTGATGTGCTGTCTAGACACTCACAGGGTTATTCAGAGAGCGGTGAAAAGCAGGAGAATGACTGGAGAATGGAAAATTCTTGGTCAAAATAGCAAAACCAGATAAATTCTCCCATTTATCTCACTTTCCAAATCGGCTATTTTGACCTAGAATTTTCACTTCTCCAGTCATTCCCCTGGTTTTCACCGCTCTCTGAATAACCATGCTAGAATTTTCACTTCTCCAGTCATTCCCCTGGTTTTCACCGCTCTCTGAATAACCATGCTAGAATTTTCACTTCTCCAGTCATTCTCCTGAGGTTCACCTTTCTTTGAATAGACCTAGTTAATTCCAATCTGGATGTTAAGCTAAAATCTCTAGCTGCTAGAGAAAACAGCTGCACGCATTAGCTTAAAATCCTCTGCAGCTGTTACAAGTGAGCGTCAAGCCCTGATACTGATATATATTATATATATTCAAGAGAATTTAAACAAGAAATGAATTTGCCCCTGCCTAGAGAATGAGCTATTTCAACCTAGCTCACTCTCCTCTAAAGTAGATGGTATTCTCTAATTCCCTGGAGTTAAAATTGCTTGATACCACTATGTAACACCTCCAAAAATTCCCATAGATACCTCAGGTCCCATGGGGTCAGAGGTTGGCCTGATCCGGGCCGCAAGCAGCAGATGACTGGGAATAAATAGTTCCCCATGTTTTTCTGTGGCTCCTTCCACAGCCCCTGCACAGTCTCGCAGAGCTTGCACGGGGATTGCAGGGCTCTATGGGGTCCAGGTGGACTCCAGGAGCACACAATTGTAGCGCCCAGTGCCATGGTCGGTATGTTTATGTAGCTCAGAATCAGTTTTTTTTTCTGCCAGTACGCTCTGGTACTCGGTACCGGCACCTATTGGCAGGGCTGACGCTCCTCTGCTAGGATATGAAGGATGCCTCCAGCCCATCGTCAAAGTTCCGCAGATCTACACCAAACTGGCACTGATCACAGACTTCTCCAGCAGAGAATTGACAACTCGGATGTCAGCCCAAACTCCATGGGCGTGCTGACGTCAAAAGCGAAACTTTCCCCCCGACTGGTTACACCAATATATACTATGCACACATAACAAATCAGTACATAATGTCAATTTAGAGTATATTTTCACATAATTTTATTAGATTATTCTTCAAAATGGTGTTGTTCACTTCTATAATCACAAACAATACAGTACAAAACTATGTTAACATATTCCAGCGTAAGTGATATTCAACCTGTACAAGAAAAAATGTTTTGTTTCTGGAAATTGAGATTTTTAAAAAAAAATTCTGAACATGATTTCTTGCTGCTTTTTTCTTCCACAGCTGTAACTGAATATCCACATTGTGAAGACTGTGGTGGGAGTTGTGTCAGCGGAAGTGGATGTTTTTGTCCTAGTGTCACTACAGAGACATGTGTCACTGAAACCTGTGCTTTGGGCTCAAATGAATGTTGCCCATTTGGTTATTACTGGAATTCTTCAGCTTCGTGTTGTACAGGTGAGAAAAGACTCTTGACGGGTTTACAAAGTGGCGATATGGGATTTTAATAGGCCTCAAAATTGCCACTAAGATTCTCGCATCATTCACGAAGCACTTGGATGGAGCTACACCACAGTTCCACCAGAGTTCTTGCTGTAGAGTGTTCCAGCATTGAAACCTGAAATCTGTCCACCCGTGACCCTGTCCAAACCACTGCTTTGTTGGGTTACTGGCATAAAGGGTCACCCTGGTCCCCCCATGTCAACCATAAATGTTGCGGTAGGGATTAATATGGATAGAGGGTTGGCTGGCGTGCAGTCCATTAGACATGTGCATTCGTTTTAGTACTAAAGCGATTTAGTCAGAATTTTGGGATAATTTAGTTTTAGTATGACTCAAGAGAAACGAAACTGCTCAGTACAAAAAACGAAAGAAACTAAAATAAAATGCACTACATTTTAGTTTCAGTCCTTTTTGTGATATTACATTGAGTGAAAGAGACCAGCAATGAAGAGCGTGACATCGCAACATCCGAAGTTCTGCACCCTCCACATGCCAATGCAGTAGGATGTTCTATACAGAGAGGGGCATTAATTAATGCAGGAGGATGTTCTATACATTATACAGAGAAAGGTATAAATTGAGGAGGATGTTCTATACAGAGAGGGACATTAATTAATTCAGGAGGATGTTCTATATATTATACAGAGAGGGGTATTAATTAATGCAGGAGGATGTTCTAAACATTATACAGAACTTTAAAACCAGTGACTGCGAGCGCTGAGATCGGCTGCTTGTTACATTATCTCTCAGTACAATGTATCCGCTCAGTTGTTACAGTAACTGACTGTAACAGTGCTCAGAGTTTCAGTAAAACAAGGAAATAATATTGTTCTAACCTCTCTGAGCACTGTGATGAGCAGCAGTCAGTTACTGTAACAGCTTTGCCTGACACGGGGCACTATTACAATGTTGGTGCTAACTTAACCAGAGCTGTTGTAAACTGAAAACCTCCATAGGCTATAATGGCTCTGGGAAGTTTACAACAGCTCTTGTTATGTTAGCACCAACTATGTAATATGGCCCACATTGTGCTGAGAGTGAGAGATACTGTAACGAGCAGCGATCTCAGCCCTCTGAGGAGCCACTACAATAGTAATTGTATCCATTGGTTTTCGGATGAATGAAATTAGTTTTCATACTAAAGAACTGAAAACGAATTTCTTTAGTAACTAAATAAATTGCATTTTAGGACTAATCCATTAGTTCAAAACGAAATTTTGTGCTGTGCACATGTCTACAGTCCATTGGCTTACCATACAAATAATTATGCGTCCAAAGACCCTGGTCCCCTCTATGTCCAATTAACCACACACATTGCTGTTTATGGGATGCATATACTCTTGGGCTGATTCCATAGCCCCTGAATTGATTGAATACCCCTTCCCAAGGATTTACACATTCTGGACTTTGTAAACAAGCCTGTGCCTTTTCCCTGCAAACCGAAACCAACAACAGGTTAAGTATCCATGTAATTGGGCAGACTAGATGGGCCGAAAGGTTCTTATCTGCCGACATTTTTCTATGTTTCTAACATCCTGCTATAAACAGCTTCCTACGATATAAAGCTTCTTGTTTACAGCTCCCAGGCATGCACTGGACCAGAAAGGGGTGGTTCTTAGTGGAAGCGTACATCCATCTGTTTCTGTGCTACTGCCTTTTTACCTGTGCATATTTTTGTTTATGAGGGGAATATCTATTTGTATCACATTGGGAGGTTTTTGTGCACTAAGGGGTTTTATCCTAAAACATATGTATCATTTTGACTCTCCAGTAAACTATAGATCACACTGGTGTAGCTTTTCTACAACCGAGCTAATGGTTGTTTTGTTTTATGTAACTGCACTGTTTGCCTACCCCTGCTTGAAATACATGGGAGGGTTCTTTCTACTGTTTGCAGCAGCTTTTGTGCCATGAGTCTAATTATTTTTGAGTGCCGCAAACACTCAACTTTAGGTTATTTTTCTGTATACTTAAGCCCGCACTATATAAATATTATAAAATCAAATAAAATCCCCCATCAATCCATTAAGATGTTAATGGTCTCTCCTCCCCACCTACTTAACCTAAATCTAATGTTAAACTCCTAAACTGTAATACCCTTTTAACTCTATAATAAATAAGTGCATATCCCCCCAGTCTAAACCTTAAAATGAAATAAAATCTCCATAGTAAACAATACTTACCATCTGTTGATCAGCAATACCAAGGAGGTCCTTCATGCAGGGCCGGCGCGTCCATGCCATGGCTCCAGACAGCACTTTGCCAGGGGCAGCGTTTTGGGCCTCAACTAGGCACACCACACATTACTGTGAGTTTTTTTCCCTGTTGAGCTCTGTGACACACTCATACACATCACATTTCTGTGAGTTTTATTGCTGTAGAACTCTGTGATACGCTCATTCACTGTGCAGGTTTTGATTTTTAGGGTGGGGGCACCATTTTATCCTTGGACATAGGTAGCACAGTGTCTTGGGCCAGCCCTGACTTCATGGCAGGGTTATTTTACTGAATGAGCTGCATTGGCTCAGGATTATTTAACAAGGAATGCTATCCAATACCGTTCCTTAAAAGTTTGATTTAGCCAAACCATAGAGTATGCTTCTCTGAATGGTAAATTGATCACACATGGTCAAACAACTTCAGCCAGTTAGAGGAGCTTCATAGATTTTTTTAACAAGGACTGCTAAGTATTGGATAGCAGTCCTTGTTAAATAATCCTGAACCACTGTTGCTCATTCAACAAGAAGACCCTGGTGTGAAAGGAACCTCCTTGGTGTCACCAATTGCCAGATGATATGTATGTACTAAAGGAATTTCAGTGATATAAAGCTATTTTAGTTGGGAGTAGCAATAGATTTAGGCTAGCGAACCTTATTATTGTGTTAATTGGGGATGGGTGTATTTTTTTGACACTAATGGAAATTTTAGGAAAGCTACGATGTTTTCCGGCGTTGCAAACACCAATTATTTTCTTTTTTTATATTCAAAATTTTTATTAAATGATAAATGGCATCACAGAAAATGACACAATAAAGCAATAAGGTATGTCGCTGATTTTACAGTGCGTGTTACAATTGTACGACCGAGCCACGTTTTGGCAGTTAGCTCTTGGTTTCCTACATTTATGTCGTGGTGTACATAATATAAATCGTATAGGTGGCCTGAGGTCGCGATATCAAGGAAATCATGCATAACGTCTCCCACCAGGTGAAACGTGTTCCAGGGTCATAAATTCTCGAGAATCGCGACATGCCTTTGCCTAAAAATAGTTGCGTCAATCTTCAGTATGAATCAGAGTGTGAATAATATAGATAAAGATAAAAATAATATTGAGAAAAGATAGGTCAAACAAAACAACAAAAAACAAAAAAAACAAACAGTCTCAGCATTTAGGCAACAACAGAAAGAATACAGGTAAGTTACAGATATTATACTGGTGAAGAAAGAGAATAGTGTGGAAGAAGAGAGAAGAACTAAAGAAGAAAAGGAAGAAACGGAGGGGAGGGTAAGGCAAGGAGGTGGGGGGAGTGCTCTAGGCATTATCCGCATGATGTATACAGCAGACGGGCACGGGGGACACAACCAGCCCTGGGCTGACCACCACGACAACACTCGCCAGCATCACTCTCATGCCACCGGAGGACGAGCAGTCGCCAGGCCTCCCGAGACAAAATCGTCCCAGTATATCCATGCGTTACAGAAGACATCTATTTGGTCTCGTTATTTTGCGACCAATTGATCCACGGCCCTCAAGGACTCTACTCCGGTTACCCATGAGTGTCTGGTAGGTGTGCTTTGAGATGTGCTTTCACACCCCTTTCTCTCAGTGTCCCCCCTCTGTAATTTATATTCTTCCCCCCCACCCTGCAACCCCCCTCGTCCTCCCTTCCCTTGATTCCCTCTCCCACCCACCCCTTACCAGTCAGTGTAACAGCTGCTCAATGAGCACATTTGTATCTTTTCTCTCCCCATCTCCACTACAGAAAATTACAATTCCCATCGCCTCCCCCAACCCACCACCCCTCGTAATAGGCCCAGTGAAACCAAAAGACTTAAAGGCACAGTCACGTGGAGCTCCAGCCGGTCTTATCTATATGATGTGATAATCAAGGCCTAGAAGTATCTTGGCCTACTCCCTGCAGTGCTGCACTGTACACGTCCACACTACGTGGGTGGTAAAAAAGAAAGAAAGAAAAGAAACCTTGCTTTGAGTGTCCTCAAAGTCACAATTGTCCTGGGTCCCGTATATCCTTGGTAGTCTCAGAGAAATATATATGGAGATATCAGATTCACAGTCAGGTGAATGAAAGGGTTTGCAGTAACGTGGTATAAACAGACTTATGTAGAATGCATAGAAAATCAGGCGGGTGGTTCAGAGTCTGCCAGGTCCAAGTGGTCTGATGCAGAAAGTCTCCTTCTTACATGAGGGCGACGTGGCGTATGTTGCAGATGAGATCGGGTGTTAAGGGTCGGAAACTCCGCGCCCTCCAGGGCTGGTTGCTCCCAATCCGGTTCTGACACATCCGGTAATCGCAAAATACGTACGAAGAGCACCACATCCTCCGGTGATCTGACGGTGTATGTCACTCCATTTCGGTTGACGCTTAATGAGAAGGGGTAACCCCAACGATAGGGAACCCCTCTCTCTCTCAGCGTTGCTGTGATCGGGTGTAGCGCTCTCCGTGCAGCTAAAGTAAAGCGTGTGAGATCGGCATACAGTTCCACCGAGTCTCCCTCAAATTCCCACGCCCGTTTCTTCCTAGCCGCCTGTAGGATTTTCTCCTTAAGAGTGAAGCTCGGCATGTGGCACAATACATCCTGTGGTCTCTGTTGGGAACCCTGCGTTAAAGTTCGGAACACCCGTTGTGCCCTATATATGTCAGTTAGGGTGACCTCCTTGTCCCGCAAAATAAAGTTAAAGAGTCGGACTAGTAGGCCTCGTGGTTCCGCCTCCTGTTCCTTCAACCCCCGGATTTGAATGTTTTTCCGTCTCGACCTATTTTCCAGGTCGTCCATGCAGCGCAATAGTGAAGAAAGGATCCGAGGGCCAGCTAATTTAGGCTGGGGTCAGACCAGCGCACTTTTAACGTGCGTTCTGGCGCACTTAATTACGGCCGCAGTAGCAGCAAATGACGGGCAATGACAGCCAATATACGAAGTACGGCTGTGCAACGCAAGTGGAATTTGAACGCATTATTTCTGGAACGCAGAACCGCTAGTACGGACGTACAGAGTGCGCTGCGTCCGCTAGCGGCGTGTGTGCGTGATTAGGAGACGTCAGACCCTGCTCATGTCCGGCCAACATAACGTCCAGACACCCAAAGTTTCCTGATTTGGATCCAAAAATTGCGCATCGTATGACCATTTTCGCGCATTCCGTGAAAAAACACGTCATTGCATTCGGACGCACTTTTTGACGTTCGCGTGTAAAAATGCTTTCGTTTGACCCTAGCCTTAGAGGGTGAGTCAGACCGGGCCCGCTCAAAAGCCTCCAACCGAGTGACCCGCGTCTCCAGGGTTTGTAAGCCGGTTTTCACCTCCGCTACCTCACCTCTCAGCGATTCCCCCAGTGTAGTAGCCATATCCTGAGGGTCCGAACTAGTTGGCAAAGCCGCCAGGATTTTCCTCTATGCGTCAGAGCTGTGGATGATCTTCTGACCACAAGGCCTCTGAGCGCGTCGGGGAGGCCGGTGGACTAGGCCCTCGTGAGCGGTCGGATGGGGCGTTCAGGTAAGCACCTATTGTGCCCGTTTGCTACATTCTAGGAGTGCCTGAGACGGAGGGGGTCTGCCGTTTTGCTTTTCCCATAATTTCTACTGGTTAAATAGGTTTTCTGAGACTAATGTACGGCGTTGTTGTCGGAGCTCTCGTTCTATACGTCCATCTTGGCGCTCACTCAGGCCACTCCCCAACACCAATTATTTTCAATGGAATTTGCAACTCAAGCTCCTTGTACATAAGTATTAAAATGTTGTATTAATATAGATACATTTATACTTGAGATACCTGTGAAATATCGCAAAATGTGATTTTCAAGAAAACCATCACTTAGTGTATCCTGCCCTCTGTATGATATCTCTTCTAGACATATTAATAGCTATCTACTAGATTTTTCGTTGGGAGGAAAGGAAGAAAAATATCTATAAATTAGTTTAATCTCTAAACATGTGTAATCTTATTACCTTTTACAGATGTGTTTATGTGCAGTCCACCCTGTGCTGGGGATGAAGTATGCGTAAACAGAAGTAACATTGCAACCTGTGAATGTAATGAAGCCAAAAACATTGGCAAGAGTAAGTCTGTTCCTTTCATACCTTTCCATAGACAGCAAATCATAAAACACAAGAACAAGCCTGACTCACACTCCATCCCCCTTACTGAGGCTCAGTCACATTTACTCACACTTGCTTACTACTCACTCAGAATTATTCACAGTTGGTAATTTACACTAAGAGACACTCACTCTCACCCCTCTTAGTCACACACACACTCATACTCACATCAGATCATATTTACTAACACACTTAAGTCAAAGAAACACACATTCATACTCACTAATATTCACACTCATATTCACTCATACTCACACATACCCACACATACTTAATCACTCTCATCCATACTCACCCTCATACTCACACTCATAATAGGTTATTCAGAAAGGACCGAACTTGCCACGAATGGCACCAATCAGTGAATTTCACTGTACGGTGCAATTTCAGGGCAGTTCGGCTAGTCAGAAAGCTGTAAATTTGCCAAATACTGGTGATTTCACAGCGAAATAAGGTGCGGGGAAATTGTCCCATAGAAAAGTCATTCAATTCAGAGAATGCTGAACTGCACTGAAGTGTTGGGGAAATGCCCTGATTGTCGGTAAATCCGTTTGACAGGTTTAAACAGCCAAATTGCATAGGATTCTTCAATGTAAAACAATAATATTGTTTTCATTTGTTTTTTACTCATCCATCTATTCTTTTCATTATCAGCAAAACGCCTTTTTATTTATTTATTTTTTAGAAGACCTTTTTGTATTTTTTAGACACAGTTTTTGATTCGCAATTTTTTTAAATGCAATTTTTTTAAATCCTGTTAAACAACTTTTTATATATATTTTTAAATAACCTTTATTATTTATACACATTTTAATGCATTTTTTCATTTGTTTAAACACCCATTAGAAGAATAGCAGAATGCGTTTTTTTTTCTGCATTTCAGCAGTCGGTTTGGAAGTCTTCGACAACTCCATTTTTGGCGACCCCTGCGGTGAATAGTTAATTCACTGCAAGATCGGCAAAATGTAATCGCTAAACCGCACTGAAGTGCGCCGAACTAAATCACTGAAATTTCGGTGTTTTCTAAATAACCCCTATGCTCACACTCACTCATACTCCCTCGCATTCATTCTGAATCATACTCACAGATAGTCATATTCCCTTATACTCAAACTCATACTAACTCACACTCATACTCACTAATACCCACACTCATACTGACAGTCATACTCACACTCATACATACTCTCATTCTAACTCATATACACCCACCCTCTCACTCATACTCACTCTCACTAGTACTCATACACTCACACTCAATACATTCACCCTCATACATACAGTCATATTCTTACACACGCTCACTCACACTAATGTATTCAGTGCTTAATACAAATACTAATGCGCTCACACTCGCTGCTTTTTAAACTTTTATACAAAAATGTGTCAAGTCAACATCAAAGTTTGTCCTCAAATATTAACCTTTCTAGTTAGTATGTTGTGCTTTTCAAGCATCATAATAATAATACTATTAGGTCTATTACGTTCAAATATTTTTATGTTGGCTTGAAAAGGCCAACATATTAAATCCATTGTAATCTTGTTCTTATGTTGGCTTGAAAACTCCAACAAATGAAAATCTGTTCTAATATTATTATTCCGAGCGATTCCTTTGCCACAAAATGCAGACCAGAGCTTTCGAGCTATGACCACCAAATTTGTCACAGACCCTCGGTATGTTCTGACTTCGTCTCCTAAGCGAACTGACTTACAAATTTTCTGTAGGGGGCTTCCAAAATTCTCCATAGAGTTTTATTGACATGAGGAAATCTCTAACAGCCAAGTTCAAATTTCAACTGTCACTTTGAGCTGATGTTCTGTGACAGTGAAAGCTGAACTTTTTTTTAACTGACTGAGAGTTCCGTTTTCAAAAGCTTTATGTTATTTAACAAACGGAGAGGAATATTTTTTAAAAATATTTATTTAAATGATCCAGCGCAAGCTCTGTATGTTCAAATTTCAACTGACCACTTTGAGCTGAATGTCTATAACTGCTACAGTGGCACCTGAGACTGGTGAAATAACAAGCTCATTATCCGTAAACACAGGAGCAAGCCTGACTCACTCACACTAAGCCATTCTCACTGAGGTTCACTCAGGCTCACTCACATTTACTCACACTTGCTTACCTACTCAGAATTATTCACACTTTCTAATTTACACTGACACTCACTCTCACACATACTCACACTCCTAATCATACTCGCACTCACTCACACTCATACCCACTCACACTCATATTCATACACAATTAAATCCACACACTCACACACACTCGTATTTACTCATAATGACTCATACTCACTAATACTCACACATACTTATTCACAAACTCTCATTCTAACTCACATACATCCACCACTCACTCATACTCTCACAAATACACTCTCTCATACTCACCCTCATATTTACACTCATTCTTACACACTCTCACACTCACTCAGACTAATTCATTCAGACTTGCTCACACTCACTGTTTTTTAAAGTTTTATACAAAAATTTGTCCAGCCGACATCAAAGTTTGTCCTCAAACTGTAATCTTTCCTGTTTATTTACTGTAGTGAGCAAACAGTTGCAGACCTGCCTAGTAACACGGACTGTCCATGTGACACACAGTTTTACCCTGGACCTCCCAATTACCTGACAGTCCTTGACTTTATTTGCTTTTTGGGGCACTTGAAGGAAAATGCGCCATGAAGCTTTTTTAATTGCTCTAGCAGTGCTTAAACGGTTAAAATCAGGACTTCAGCATGAGCAGCCCTTATTTCCTGCTTGGCAAGGCAGCTGGCCACCCTGACGCTCATGCTGGTGGGATATTTCCCTTTTGGCTATTTAGACACAAGTGCTGCTTTAGCACTTGTGTGTGGGTTTACAAAGCCCTGGTTTTGTTTATGTGCCACTAAACAGATGCTCTTAGCCCTTACAAAAAACCTGGTGAATGCCTACGGTGATCAGGACTGTGGAAAGACCGTGTGACCTTTCCAGGTTTGGCTTGCTAGTCTTTTTGCCTTTTTAGCTGGTGGTGCAGTAGGTTGGTGCTACAAGATGTAAGGTGTGCATGCCTTGGTGTACACAGTGAAATGCATTGTTACTTCTCACGGGTTGGTGGCTATGTGATAAGTGTATTGCACCATGGAATCACCTCTTTATAGAAGTTGTGTGCATCATTTTGATATATGCTCTCTACACCTCCCACAGCTCCTATCTTGCATCATGAGGGGGCAGAGAAATCAAGCTCCAACAGTTGCTCACATTCATATTTAATTTGTTCTACTGATAGTTAGCTCACATTTTGACATATTGTTTTCCCATATACGTACCAGTAATAAGAAATTATTTCTATACCAGCAATTGAAGACTTCAAACCCACTGTGGATTGTGATGGTAATACAATGACAACCTCTGTCAGTAAATGTCTTTTGACATACCTGGGATATAATTACACCAGCCTCCACGTGAAGGATAAGTCTATTGATTGCAGCTATCACTATTCTCAAATTCTCAATGATCAGCGTGTGGAAACTAATATGGTCAGAGCACAAGCAGGATGGTGTGGAATTACTGCTACGGTAAATTATGATTAACTTTAGGATCACTCCATTTTATATCCTTTTTTGTGGAAACCATAAACACTATTAATTATTACTATTGCAAGTTCACCAGGTATGCATGTACTTTAACATGATTTTTAGTTCACGTCTATTGTAGACCAGGGGGAGTTCAAATAGCCGTTTTGTAACCAAACCAAAACATTCAACCCAACTCCATTCCTTTTATTATTTTAATGTAAAATATTTAAAGTGATCACTTGAAACCTATCATGAAACAATTATATAATAATATTGAATACCAAAAGAATATTTCATGTATGTGGAATGAATGGTACTGTGAAGTTGAGGCCACACCCCAGTTTTTAGTGGTCCAGTGCGGAATTGCATTCCTGCCCCCCCCCCCCGCCCAGCCCTACCCTGCTCTAGGCTCATTGTTGATAAGAAATTAATATGAAATGAAGTACAACATGGGTGTAACCCCTTTCACCACCATAATCGTGTCAGCACAATTTTCAAAACCGTCAACATGTGCCCAACATTGTGTTAACTCAATCTGGTCTTTTCTGGACAGTTGCAAACAAACTTTGTTTGCAACTGTTCTCCAGAATATCTTTCTGAACATACAGCCCATGCACTGTAAGTAAAACTGCCAGTTCCATCTCCATGTCAGAGAAGAGCAATCAGCATCTAGCTACAACTGGATTCACCAGCAGAGGATACTGCCTCTGTGTAACTTACTGTAGATTCACAGCATCATTGTAGCCCTCTGTGCAGGTTTGTTTAGGGCGCTATGGGTGGGTGTTGATTATGGGGTTAAGGAGTAATTCAAAGGACTTCATTGAAAATAAAAACCATGTGTCCTGCCAGTGGTTTTAAGGAAAACCACTTGGTAGTGGTATATGATGTGCAGTAACACTTTAATGAAAAACAGAGGGCCTATTCTATTTTTTTAAATATTCTAATTTTTTGGATTGTTTTCTTTTTTTTAACTCAGTTATTATTGATCTTTTATACATGCTTGTTTAGTGTTGTTCCCAGTTGTATAAATTATGTAAAAACACTGTTTTACATATTGTCTTTTACATATGAATCATCATATAAATTTTACATTTATTTGAAATCTATTTGAATAGAATTACGTATGATAATACAGGTTTAATTTGCATAATACCTCCCATTTTATTTTTTTAAACTAC
This sequence comes from Leptobrachium leishanense, assembly GCA_009667805.1. Lineage (NCBI taxonomy): Eukaryota > Metazoa > Chordata > Amphibia > Anura > Megophryidae > Leptobrachium > Leptobrachium leishanense. Next base: position 186,534,406 of record CM019064.1, on the reverse strand, counting down.
AATTTGGATTTTAACGTTTCTTAAAAAGTTTGACCTTTTATCTCTCCCTTTTCCAGATTATTAACTCAAACGTCTATTTCATGAACACTCTTCACATTGATCTTTTACAATCAGTAATCATCACAAAAAACCCCATAGCTTATAATTTTACTTGCGGTTACAATCTTACTATGCAGACCAGTCTTGCCTATGCTCTCAAGCCTGTTTCAAGGTATGGATGAAAACCTTTTATGGATTAAGAAAACTTTTATCATTAAAGAAACTAAGAAAGTTAATGTATGTTGGTGTAGTCGTGGATGAGACCACTCCTACTATATATTTTTTATAAAAATATACCCAGATTGTTTAAATATATGGTTCTACCTGATCTGAAATGGTAAAATATTTATATATAGTGAACCTTGTTTAAAGACTTGACTGTGCAGAGGCTGACTTAAACATAGTTTCAGATTTTAACAGTTACTAAATTAAATGAATACCAAACATACACATATTTGTGTTTGTACAACGTGAGACATTTTTAAATATTTTGTGATGTTTACCAAGATTTTTGTCGCACGCTGATGCAGGTAGTGCTAGGTTTGCGGCTGGGGCTCTTCCCTGGAATGCCTATGAGTAATGAAAAGGTTTAGTCCAGTACACATGAGCAAACCTTATGGTGTTTTTTTTTATATATTCGTTTGACAAAAAGAGCGTTCATTGCACCGTTATTCAATAACCATTCTGGAATTACCGTATTTTTCGCTCCATAAGACGCACCTGACCATAAGACTAGTTTTTAGAGAAGGAAAACAGGAAAATAAATATTCTGAAATCAAATAGTGTAATAATGGATATTGCCCCAGCTTCTCTCATGGATATACTGCCCCAGCTCATGGATACTGTCCCCCAGCTCATGGATACTGTCCCCCAGCTCATGGATTTGCCCCAGCACATGGATTTGCCCCCCAATTTATGGATATGCCCCCCAGCTCATGGATATGCCCCCCACCTCATGGATATGCCCCAGCTCACTCATGGATTTGCCCCAGCACACTCATGGATTTGCCCCAGCTCACTCATGGATATGCCCCAGCTCACTCATGGATTTGCCCCAGCTCACACATGGATTTGCCCCAGCTCACTCATGGATATGCCCCAGCTCGCTCATGGATTTGCCCCAGCTCACACATGGATATGCCCCAGCTCACTCATGGATATGCCCCAGCTCACTCATGGATATGCCCCAGCTCACTCATGGCTATGCCCCAGCTCACTCATGGATATGCTCCAGCTCACTCATGGATATGCCCCAGCTCACTCATGGATATGCCCCAGCTCACTCATGGATATGCCCCAGCAGCTCATGGATATGCCTCAGCTCACCTGTTGCCGCCGCGTTAGGCTCCCTCTGAGCGTGCATCCGGCGGCAGGAAGCTTGGGCACTCGCCTGGGGGAGCCACGTGACCGCGATCTCGCGAGATCGCGGTCACGTGGCTCCCCCAGGCGAGTGCCCAAGCTCCTTGCCGCCGGACGCACACTCAGAGGGAGCCTAACGCGGCGGCGACAGGTGAGCTGGGGCATATCATCATGGGGCATTCGCTCCATAAGACGCACCCACTTTTCCCCCCACTTTTTGGGGGGAGAAAAGTGCGTCTTATGGAGCGAAAAATACGGTAGCTATGAGAGATTACTGCATATGATGCCCTACTGTAAGAGTAGTTGAAGAAAATATTAAGCAAATGAGGTTTAACTCTCACTACACATACTGTATGTGTTTAGACCCTCCCCCTACCAATTTTCTGGGACCTTTAACAGAGATTGTATACACACACAAAGTATAAATTTATGCTATTAATGTACACTATAAAAATATCATTATCATAATGTATATTTTTCATATGACGCAAATTCCTGTAAAAACTGCTAAATATGCAAAATGAGGGCAAATTATGATCTTTTTTCAATTTTGCCAGGTCTGGTGGTCCTGATTACAATAAACCTTAAACTAGCATGTTAAATAAATGATACATATGTGTAATTCTAGTTATTGATTCTGACACTAAATGATTACTGTGTTCTTTTAACCTCAATAAATATTTTATATTTTCCAGTGCAACAACATTAACTCCAGTGACTGGAGGTGGATCATTTTCAGTTACTATGGCTGCATATAAAGAGTCATCATGCACAATTACCTGGGAAAATGAAGAAACTGTAGCTGTTGGAACAGATATCTACCTGGGGATTTTTCTTGAGCCTGATAGTGGAGATAACTTCACTGTGAGGGTAGATTCATGTTTAGCATCTGCCAGTAATAATAGTAATGATTCAAACCAAGTGTCACTGGTGGAAAATGGGTAAGCACATTTTTATGGATGTCTGCTTATGTCAAGTAAATGTCACATATAAAGTTTTTCCTTTACAATTAGGCCTCATTCACGCTGATACGCAAGTATGTGCGTATACGGGCAACCGTGCGTATTGTACAATATAAAACATATGCAAATAAATGGCTCCATAAACATAGCCGCGATTAGAGCCGTATATTTGCATTGCGTGAAACACGCGCAAAATCCGAATGCAACCGAGAAGCGTCCCGGCAGCGTATTTTTGCCTGTTTATGCGTGTTTACGCGTGTATACGCATGTGCGCATGCGTATACACGCGTACATTACTAAGTTTAACCCCCCCTGGTGGTTTTTCCGAGTGTGGCTCGGGGTTAATTTCCCCCGCTGTCTCCTCCGGCCGATCGCAACATTATACTTCGCAAGCAGGGAACCAGAAAGTAAAATGCTGCGATCGCCGGAGGAGACAGCGGGGGTCAGCAAGGTAGCGCAGGGACAGGTAATGTATGCAGCCCGAGTGTGGCTCGGGGTTACCGCTTTCAGCACCGAAAGTATAACCCTGAGCCACACTCGACCAGGGGGCCAGGGATTAAATTGAATATTGCATATACACGTGTATGTGCACGCATATACGCGTCTGTGCACAATATTCAATTTAATAATTTTTCTGTGTGTGAATGAGGCCTTAAAAGCGACAGAGAAGGTAAACAAGGGTGGAAAAGACACAAGGAAGCAGAGCAGAAAGGTGTGATCGGAGCCATAGGGCAAACTCAGAGGCAAAGGGGAGGCTCATAGATAGACTCTAGAGGGAGAACAAATAGTAAACCAGACAGAATAGACAGAGGAATGCAGAAGTAACTAATAACCCAACTGGCAAGCACAATACAATGGCCCAGGTGGAGTAAATCAGATTTAGTATTTAGTATAAAAGAAGAGAAATGTATAAAAAGAAAAATGAGCCTCTATAGAATTCATCACTAATAGAGATTACAAATACAATTATTTCTAAAAAGCACCAGCATATTCTGCGGCGCTGTACAATGAGTAATACAAATCAAAACATACTATTAACAAATATGTTTGGTACATGGAGAATGATAACAATTGTCTGTATTTTTAACAAAAAGGTATAGTTTATTGATTGTGTGCTAACATGTGGAAATGTAGAGGTTTGGTTGTTTATTTTGTACGATATATGAAAAAAGAAGAAATTTTGTATTGTAGCAGGTTGTGAATACATGTGTATATGTGTTTGTGAAATTGTGCAGAGTAATGATGTATAGCATCTGTTTATCTGGTAAAGGCGATAGTGAATTTTATTTTGTGTTACTGACTGCTCTCAGAATAGCTGAATGGCCAGGAAATGTAACCGTACGCTGAATTTCAGTGTCCACATCGGCTCTCTTAGAATAACCCTGATAGTGTTTGATTTATTATTCCATCATGAAAAGAACAAGACTTATGTTTCAGCTCCTACTGAGCCTTTATTGAAAGAGAAAAAAGATCAGGAGCGTTAACGCTCAATGTTTGCTGCGGTATTTACCGCATATTACAATCCAAACGCAGACGGGTTAAAAAAACCATTTGTGTTTAGTACCTTGCGCTTCTCTGCGCAAGGTTACTGTACTTTTGTGCTCCCTATGCTTAACATGGGGAGTGCCAAGTGTTAATCAGCACTGGATTACAAAGTCCCAACGCTGATTAACGCCTGGCTCTGGTCAGGGAAAAGTTAACCAGAGCCAGGACTTGGTGTTAACGGATTCTGCAGAAGAGGAATCCGTTAACACCAGGCTTAAAAAAGAAAAAAACAATCCTATACTCACCTCCTGTCCCGCGGCGAGGACCGTGGCTCTGTCCGCCTCCTCTGGCCGGTGGGAGCAGGGAAAGACTGGGAGAAAAAGTCCCCCCAGTCTCTCCCTGCGTATAACTACGCCGACCGGCCAGATCTCGCGAGGCGAGATCCGGCTGGTCACGTGACCGGCAGGGAGGAACTCAATGGAGTCCTATGAACTCCAGCAGGTGGATGTTCGTGGCTGCGCTCAGCGCTGCCGCAAGCATCTCTGATTTTTACGCTCGGAAACAATGCAGGCAGCGTTAAAACGTGGGCGCAAGGGGAAAAACTGCGGGCGCAGGTTACGAAGTGCTTAATAGGGTTCTTGGTTTTTTACTGATGGATTAATGAATTGAAGAGTTTTTTTAACCTAGACCTTGAGGGCATTCAAAAATTCAATAATATAAAGATAATTTTTGCTCTAGGGCACGTCTGCATAGTAATTTTGCATTTAGTGAAAGATGAATACTGGTTTGCTGTATTTATATATGTATATTTTTAGTGTGTGTGTGTGTGTGTGTAGGTAGTGAGGTGAGGATGCAGTAGGTACAGTGAGGAAAAAAAATTATTTGAACACCTGCTGCTGTTATATATTTAGGAAAAAAGGGGGGATCCTCACAATGCGACGCTCCTCGCAAGTATGTCTGTATGGAGATGGGTGCAACAACAAACTATATTGTGCTTATCATAGATATTCTTTCAATATAGTACATGAAAAATAAAACAGAATGATTCACATTAAAAAAACAGAAATAATATTTTACAGATACTTTTAGTGCTTATTCTCTGTCCAATAGCCCCACCTGGTGGCTCTATTCTGTATATCAGAATGTGTTTTTGAAAAAGTCCCTATAAGCCTTTGCTCTTTAAAAAACAGTCTGTAAATCCTCCTTGTATCCCAGTTCTTCTCTTGATCATGTACCTCCAAGACAGAGAGTGGGATTAGGAGGGGATATTAAAATCGTGGGCCAGATTTGCAAATCCGGCACACTTACGTGAATCTGTCTCCCAAGTTTCGAGCTGCTTCGCCGATGTGTCCTCTCTCCTTATTGAATTCTCCTTCCTCTGGTCTTCCTTTGGTCCCTCTTTGTATTCCCCGTTCTCCACGGATCCAATGTTGCCCTTCAATGGGTACTAGGATACTCTACGAAGTGTGGGGTTGAGTAAGTAATGGACGCAGGATATGATCAGTCTATAATTTTAATGGTAGGTTTATTCTGACAGCGAGAAACAGAATAACAACAAAACAATTCAGAAAAACGCATTTCAAAAAAGTTTAGAAATTGATTTGCGTTTTAATTAGGGGATCAATTACTTATTTCACTATCAATCAGCAAGATTCCTGGCTTCTAGGTATCTTTTATACAGGTAACAAGCTGAGTTTAGAAGCACTCTTTTACAGGGAGTGCTCTTAATCTCAGCTTGTTACCTGTATAAAAGACACCTGTCCACAGAAGCAATCAATCAGATTCCAAACCCTCCACCAACGGCTGTCCAAGGATGTCAGGGGCTACAAGACCATCGCCAAGCAGCTTGGTGAGAAGGTGACAACAATTGGTGCGATTCAAAAATGTAAGAAACACAAAATAACTGTCAATCTCCCTTGGTCTGGGGCTCCATGCAAGATCTCACCTCGTGGAGTTTCAATAATCATGACAATGCTGAGGAATCAGCCTAGAACTACAGGGAGGATCTTGTCAATGATCTCAAGTCAGCTGGGACCATAGTCAGCAAGAAAACATTTGGTAAAACACTACGGCCCCTATTACATACCTAACGCTAACGATAGCTGCAGTATTAGCTGCCTATTACAATCCAAACGCAAACGGGTTAAAAAACCTGTTTGCGTTTGGTACCTTGCACTTCTCAACGCGAGGTCACTGCACTTTGCGCTCCCTATACTTAACATCCAAAGTGTTAATCAGCGCTGGATTACAATGTCCAAGCACTGATTAACCAGAGCCAGGACCTGGTGTTAACGGATTCCGCTTCTGCAGAATACGTTAATACCAACTGTAAAAATAAAAAAAACAAACGAGCAACATACTTACCCTCTGTCCTGCGGCGATGACCGCGGCTCTGGTCACGTCCTCCGGCCGGCGGGATCAGGGAAAGACAGGGGGAAAAAGTCCCCCTGTCTTTCCCTGCGTATCACTACGCCAACTGGCCGGATCTTTTGCGATGCGAGAACCGGCCGGTCACGTGACCGGCAGAGAGGAACTCAATGGAGTCCTATGGACTCCATTGAGAGGATGCGTGCGGCTGTGCTCAGCGCTGCCGCGCGCATCCCTAACTTTAACGCTCGATAACAATGCAGGAAGCATTTTTTGCGCCTGCATTGTAATCTGGCGTTAAACGCGGGCGCAAGGGGGGAAACTGCGGGCGCAGTTTTTCCTCCCCTGCGCCTGCGTTTTAACGCTAAAAGCGTAATAGGGGCCTACGCCATGATAGAATGAAATTCTGCAGCGCATACAAGGTCCCCCTGCTAAAGAAAGCACAGGTACAGGCCCATCTGACCGTTACCAATAAACATCTGAATGATTCAGAGGAGAACTGGGTAGTAGTGATGAGGTCAGATGAGACCAAAATCGAGCTCTTAGGCATCAAATCAACTCGCCGTGTTTGGAGGAGGAAGAGGAATGCTGCCTATGACTCCAAGAACACCATTCCCACTGTCAAACATGGAGGTGGAAACATTTTGCTTTGGGGGTGTTTTGCTGCTAAGGGGACAACTTCACTGCATTAAAGGGACGCTGGACGGTGCCGTGTACCATCAAATCATGGGTAAGAACCTCCTTCCCTCAGCCAGGGCATTTAAAATGGGTCATGGATGGGTATTGCAGCATGACAATGACCCAAAACACATAGCCAAGGCAACAAAGGACTGGCTGAAGAAGAAGCTCCTAGAGTGGCCTAGCCAGTCTCCAGACCATAATCCCATAGAAAATCTATGGAGGGAGCTGAAGGTTTGAGTGCCAAACGTCAGCCTCGAAACCTTAATGATTTGGAGAGGATCTGCAAAGAGGTGTGGGACAAAATCCCTCCTGAGTTGTGTGCAAACCTGGTGGCCAACTACAAGAAACGTCTGTGATTGCTAATAAAAGTTCTGTCACCAAGTACGAAGTCATGTTTTGTGAAGGGGTCAAATACTTATTTCAATCATTAAAATGCAAATCAATTTATAACTTTTTTGAAATGTGTTTTTCTGGATTTTTTTTGTTCGTTTTCTGTCTCACTGTTAAAATAATCCTGCCATTAAAATTATAGACTGATCATTTCTTTGTCAGTGGGCAAATATACAAAGTCAGCAGGGGATCAAATAAATTTGTCCCTTACTATAGTAATATAGTGTGTTTGTGTACAATATGATTCCGTATAAGAATCTAAATGCATTGAATGTCTTGAATTTTCTGATCTCACTGTTGTCTCTCCAATGTCATCCTTTTTAACTCCATTCTGCTTTTTCCCCCATTCGAACCAATCTCCCTTTAACCATTTAATATCTAACACTCCCATTTCCAATCTGTATCCCTGGAACCCAAATTACATTCCCCTTGTGTTTCTGTGCCACATGCAAATTATTTCTCTATTGTCCATTACATTCTCATTTATGTCATCCAGCACCACCATCAACTAACATGGTGCTCCTCTCCTTCCTCTTTGTCACTTCCCCTCATTTCTATTTCTACTGTGCCTGTGGCACTCTCTTTTATTGTGTGTGTCTTATGTCTATGACTCTATGTGGCCCTTGCTCGATTTTGCCTTACAGCATTATTTGGCACAGTTAAGACTTTTCCACTTTCTGGCATCTGAATTTTGTTCCATCTGTCAAGTGAACACACTGGCCAGCTATCACTCTGAAACGTAAAGGGAAAAAGAGCAAAATTTTGGCAAAGACAGACTCTACCTTTCTACAAGTTCTGTCTTTCTTTTTTTGTTTTACTTATGTGATTTATGGCTGTTAGTCTGTCTATCAAGAATAGCAGTGGCACTATGGGAGTCTTGCCACAGGTTGTGTGTGTGTTTTTGTTTGTCCAAGAAATTTTTAGAGGCATAAAAGCTAAAAAATAACCTTACATATTTTCAGCTGTGCAATACAAGGTGAGGTGGAAACTCAGATTATAGCGAACGGAGAATCTAAGGAGTCCATAATAAAAATAAAAGCTTTTCAATTTCAAGCCTCTCCAAATTATTTATTCATCTTCTGTCAAGTGTCATTGTGCGACAAAGGTGAAGAATGCAAACAGGTATGTGAAAGACACAAAACATATAGGATTTAGATATTTTTTAAGTAGAATAGGGACTGTCATATTCAATTAAGAAATAATTTTATTGTTGGGGGCAAAGATGGAAATCAGCTTGTCTTTTCTGGTTAACAACCGAAACAGATGTGTGAAGTTTTTAGCTTTTTTTTTTACTAGTTTTTACCAAAACTTAGGCATGCATCTACATAATGAAGTAGAACATTTTGTAGTTTTAATGATCCATTTTTTAATTATTTACGGTATAAAATAATGGAATTCAGCTGTTGAAACCGTTTGATTATACTTTTAGCTGTTAAAAGATCAATTTATAATTGGCCTTTATTCTTTTCTTCCTTACAGTGCCACAGAAGTCGATCAGCAGATGCAAACGTTGCACAGTTGTCAGTAAACTTTCCATTAGAAGGTATTAACAGATGCACAAAGCCATATGTCTTACAATACTGCCATCACACTTTTGCTATATAGTTATGCTAAGCTTTCCAATGTTAATTATTGTATAAATGCTCTTCATTTCAGATTTGTCTTTTGGCAACTCCGCATCACATAAAGGTAGGAGTATGTGTTTATTTTTTGGTTTTATCCACGTGGGTGTATAAAATTCAATCTTATTGAGAAGATTTTGACAAAATTATGCTTTTGTGTCACTTAAATCACGTTAATTTCAACACAATGGAGTAAATCATGTAGGGATAGGTTGTGTGGAGAAAAGGGTCTGCCGCAAAGAACTACCCTGGCTGTCAATATGAATATTATTTTAGGGTATTTGCTTGGTCATTCTGCATACTAAAACCTTTCTCCATGCCTTGCATTTCTGAAATGCTTTACCCACCCATGCTTCTTTTTATTTAAGCCTTAACATTCACAGTGGCCCTGTTTTCTAGCCTCATACATTACCCACAGATATTCTCATTAATGGAATATGCTTTTTTTAGGGTTTTTTATGTTTAATCATACACTATTCTATAATGGGAACAAGTATTAGAAGGATGTGGAAAAATCCCATAATTTTAAAGACAGTGCTTTATCATTCAACATAAGTGTAAAAGTCATGGACCACACAATAACAGTCTACATTTCATTTGTGCACAATGGATTAAATGTTTTTTTCTATTATCCTCTAGTGTTTTCCTGGACGATGATGGTTAGTTCTCTTCTAACACTTCTGTACATGAAATTGTACTAAGAAAACATGGGATTTGCTGAGACGAATAAGGATAGCCACATCGCGGGATGGAAATGTACTCAAGATTTATTTAGAGGAACAAGAATAATTTATTTTCTTCATCGTATTATGTGTTTTGGTGTCTGAGTATATTGCTGTCAATGGTAATCAGTCCTTATTTCATTATTTTTTCCTGCACATTATGGAACATTTTGAACTTCTGATTCAAATATAATGTTAAAATTCAGCTCTAAATGATTTGTATTTAACATTACTTATTGAAGAAATATATATATATATTAGTTTTTTCTCTAAAACTGTTATCTAGTACATGGATGAGAACACCTTCTATTCTATACATTATCTGCAAATTTTTAAAAGAGTTATACATTAAGTTATAATAGTAAAAAAAATTGCCTTTTAATTCCATATGTTTATATTTTAGTATTCTTTAAATATTTGGATATTCTCATTCATTGTATGTATGTTTTTCATAAATAGTACGTTTAAGACATTACTGGTAGCATTGATTTCAGTACCTAGAATGGAATTATGGTACTATAATTCTTGGCTCTTAAACGGAAGAATTCACCTTCTGGCAGGTTCGCTACCGGATGAGTAGTGGCCTTGCAGATATGAGACCGGTATGCGGTGATATTTACACACACACTTGGGGGCAAGGGTGGAGGCAGAGGCAGGAACAGGAGAGCCAGCAAGTGGTGTACAATGGGCAGCACGTGAAGAAGGCTGACCAGGCTGGATAGTGGGATACATAGTTATCAGGAAGACAGCAGAGGTTACCAGGATCTTGAAGGGTATGAGGGACTTATGTACAGCGGGGTTCCTGGACACATAGGGCCCTATTACAATCTTCACGCAAACGTTAACGTGTGTGCAAAAACGCATCAACGCGAGGGGCAAAACCCTTTGCGCTGAACATCGTATTACAATGTCCACGCAAAAAATACACGTTAACGTCTAACGCGGGTGAACCTGCGCGAACCCTTTGTGAGCGTACTGTACTGCGCGCATTCTATACTTAACATTGTGAGTGCAAATGCATTTGTGCGCTGGTACGCAGATGGTATTACATTCTATGCGCAAAATTTAACGCACAGCATTTGCGCGCATAATTTTAACGTCTTTAAAAAGCTGGTGGAAACGACAAATCTGAACGTCCTGGCCGAACCCAAATACACCGGCCCGAAAAAAAATACAGCAAAGTATAGTTACACATTCTACGCATACCCAAACAATAAAATGGAGAAGTTGTGCGTGTTTTTATTATTGCTGCAGCATATATATGCAGATTGATTCTGGCACACGCAAAAACTACAGTCCGCGCAGCCGATTTGTGTGTACAACGTTAATGCACGTGTTTTTGCACGTCGTTTTTACACACGTTATTTTTTGACGGATGAAAAAATGCGTGAGGATTGTAATACCACCGTTATATTTTGCGCGTTAACGTTTAACGCTTTGCGCAAAAATTCACGCGTTGCGTGTGCGTTTTTGTGCGAAAATTGTAATAAGGCCCATAGTGAGGAACTTGAGAGCGACACGCGGAACTGTGGAAGAACTGGGATACTTGGGGGGACATGAGGAAACTGAAGGATCCAGGGTAGGTAGATTCAGGAGTGCAGCAGTCAGCTGAAAGGGAATATGGGGAATCCAGACATCAATATGAAAGGGAAAGACCAGGTAGTGTGGTCAGGTCACAACAAGGTCTAGAGCAGGTAAGTAGCAGATTACAGGAACAAGCAGGTACAGGTCTTTACTCTAGCACTGTTGCTCTTTTACTCATAAAGCACTGGTTGGAAGGAGTGACTACTCTTTATTTAGGCAACCACTGTTTAATGGAATCAGCTGAGTGAGAGGGCCGAAGCTGAATCAATAAGGCTTGGAGTGAATGATGTATTCTGAGATTAAGACATGAAGGTTCCAGCCTTTATGTGCTGGCACGATTCCATTCGCAGCTGGGAGCATGACACCTTCACATTATAAAACCTCAATGTCACACTATAGGGGTTATTCAAAGAGCACTGAAATTTCGGTGCTTTTTCATCCAGTGCACTTTGGTGAGCTCAATTCGCCGACCGAGTGTTGAATTCAGCATTCACCTTAGGGTCCCGAAGTGCACCGAATCGATCTGTTGACCGCAGCCATGGGGTACCATCGCTAAATCTGACGAACACCATCAATAAACTGCCAAATGCAGCCGCACACTGCCGAATGCAGCTGACGATTCGTCAAACAGAGCGCTGTACAGGCCACCGAAAAAAGCCAACCAGCCACCGAACGTTGCCGAAAAAAGCCGACCAGCCGCTGAACAGGGGTAAAAAAAAAGGAATACGCAATATTTAAAAGGCATTTTAAACAAAAATAATGCATGGAAATAATATTTATGGTCCTATGAATAACAATAAAAAGTTCTGTTACAGAATTAAAAAAAGACCAGAACCAAAAATTGTCGAAAAATACCTAAAATAATAATTAATAAAAAGACTTTTTGATGCAAATGAAAAGAATAAACAGTTGAATAAAAAATTTATAAAATGTGGAATTTTTTTACATTGAAACCTATGGGATTCACCTGTTTGAACCTGTTGAACGAAGCCAACAAAAATCTTGGCCTTTCACCTACTTTTTGCTGCTGTTTTCTGAATAGAGTAACCATTACTTCTCTATGGGGAATTTCACTGCTGCCAAATTGCACCGTTTTTCGCTGGCAATTCGCCAATATATGGAAAATTGCCAGACTTTTCAATAGCCGAATTGCCACGAAATTGCATTGAACGTGGAAATTCACGGTTTGGTGCAAATCGGTGGCCTATTCGGCTGTATTTGAAAAACCCCTTATAGATGGCAATTTCTAAATATTTTATAATGCTTCCCCATAGCCAACACCCACCCTGATATAGCAAGTACTAGGTCATTAAAAACACAGCAACATAGCTGAGCCAGTCACAAGTAGTTGATTCTAGAGTCTAGATTTGGACTGTAGTTTTTGACTGAATTATCTTGTTTGGTAAGTTCCGCGCACAATTCACATATATTTATTTGATAAATCTTCAGCCAAGTATTCCACTCCCAAAGACTCCATTCAGGATTTAGCTTGGGAAATATCTGTGTCTTAAATACTTCAGGGACAATACTTGTCAGGGAGGAGAGAGCACGTATTATGCATTTAGGTTTAAATCTGATTACACTGACAATTTCACACACATGACATAAAGCACCTGTACACATGTACAAATGTATTGTATTTCGCTATGAAAAATCAATAATCATTGATTAAGAATAAGAACATATAGACATGTTCTGTGACATCGTAAAAATGTGAATTAACCACTTGGCTGCTATGGACGCGCTCAGCGCGTCCAGCCAAGTGGTTCTCCTGTGCTATGGATTCCGGCGGATTGCTGCGCCCCCCCGGTGCGGGCTGACATCCTCGATGTCAGCCCAGCACTCCGGGACCCCGGCGGAGCAATTAGATGTCATTGCGGCGGCGCGATGACATCTAATTCAGGCGCCCCCCCGCATGTGCGGAGGAGGCGCCTGAAAGGGAGGGGGGGAGGTCCTTCGGACCTCTCTCCCTCCCGATCGCCGGGGAGCAGGGGGTTAATACAGGCACCGTTTGGAAGGGCACAGCCTGCCCTTTCAAACAGTTGCTGTGATTAACCCCTGGGGAGCCGGATCACGAATCGGCGCTGAAAAGCGCCGGATCGTGATCCTCTCCTGGAGCTGGCCGACATCTTGGATGTTGGCCAAGCCTCCAGGATCTCCCCCTGAGGACTGGCGTCATCGCATAGCACGGCATAGCACGATGACGCCAGTCCTGGAGTTAACCCCTAGCTGCCACCAATGGTGGAGATAGGGGTTCATTAAAACCCCCTAACTCCCGATCCGTGGCAGCTAGGGGTTAATATTTGATATCGTTGGATCGGCCAGAGCATGGCCGTTCCAACGATACCAAACATGAAAATGAAAAATGTTTTTTAAAAAAAATAAAAAATAAAAATATTTTAAAAAAAAATTCTAAAAAAATAAACAAGTTTTTTTTTGTTTTGTTAATGCAGCAATATTGAAAAAACAATAAGGTGGAAAAAATGGCGCAGATAATGTGTAGATGGTCGGTCTTGGGTAGCAGCAAGGGCACAAACGCACACTCCCAAGTGCGAATAGTCAATGGATAAAATAATGGGTAGAGTCCTCGCGCTTACGCCAAGTGTCCAGTGAGTAATACTTCAAGATAATCTAGAAAACATAATAGGAGACATACATTGCGCAGTACATCCTTATGACACCTGGTTTCCAGAGAGAAAGTATTCAACTCACTTTTTTCTGAGCCCCATAAAGTCGGCTCTGGACTATATAGGCATAAATCTGTGGATATGATCTCACCAGCCCGTCCTACCAGCAACCATCCGTGGTGATAACCTGGTCCATAGATGAAATATTGGATCCCCGGGATATGTCACAGACGAAAAGTCAGCAGGATAAAATGAAGTAAAATTTATTGCAGCACTAACGCGTTTCGACCTAATTGGTCTTTATCAAAGTGCAAAAAAATATAAAAAAAATATACATAAACAAGTTTTTTTTCTTTTTTTTGGTTTGTTAATGCAGCAATATTGTTCCCATTTCAATTATAATGTGCACAATAATGCTCAACTAACGATTTTTGTATGCGGTGCATTTGTTAAAAAAAGCGAAATTTTCCCCAAAAAAAATGTAACGAGACCCCATTTCTAATTTTTTTAACAAGTGCACCCCATACAAAATATAACCGCAAAGGATCGCATGTTAAAATGTGAAAAAAAACACTTTACACATAATAAATTATTGAAAATTCAAATTTTATTGCATTTTTTGTTATAATATACAGACATGACATAACGTATACATATAATAATGACATATTATGAATCTGCCGAGTCTGCCGGAAAAAACGATATATAATATGTCTGGGTCATATATCAAAATATGGCTACAAAACGCGGTTAAACACGATGAGCGAAAGCGGTAAAAATGACCTCAGCACAGAGGTGTGAAAAGCCTCAGCAGCGAAAGGGTTAATGGAATTGGCAATAAAAATTCTCAGCATTATTTGAGGAATGAATAAGTATAGTTTATGTATATATATATTTTATTATTATTCATCTATGTGTCAGGACAAAATCAAATGGCACGCTGACCACAGTCAGTTCTCTCAAATATCTAGGTATGTGGTTAGACCCAAATCTCTCCTTTAGCCCCCACATCGAAAAACTCTCATGTAAGCTTTACCCCAAACTAGGTGCCCTGTACAGAAATCCTGCCTCAGCCCCGCGGTAAGAAAGCAGATTGTACAACAAATGCTTATGCCGGCTATGGAATACGGAGATGTAGTGTATGCAGCTGTCTCACAAACGCACCTTCATAAACTTACTACATTGTATAACTCATTCTGTCACTTTGTGCTACAATGTAACTACATGACCCACCATTGTGATGTGTTAAAAGAGCTAAACTGGCCGTCACTGGAATCTAGATGTACCCTTCACCTTTCCAACCTAGGGCCATATTACAATCCTAACGCTAACATTAGCGCTCACCTGTGTGAGCGTTCCCATTAGCCCTCACATGGATGCCCCATGTGCCAATCCAACTGATTGAGTGAATAGAAAATGTGTGGCAGGCACGTTGTGTGTTTATGCAACATTTTGAGTCACTATGCAATTGTTGATACACTATATAATCGTTGAGCACAAATTCATGGGGAAAATTTTGTGAGTGTTTTTTTTTTTTTAAAGTAGGCATACCTGCAATCAAATGGCTCTAGCTCAACAGGAAATTAATTGTAATAAATTTTCTTTTAATAACATTCGTATTTCTGCCATTTGATCTGGATTTCTACTACATCTACTCACTAGCTCATTGCTAGTTTCCATATCCTAGGGGTGGGACCCCCCCTCCACAATTGAAGTGGTCCACAAGCTGAGATACTGAGCCACTCAGACGGGAGGCTCAGTACCACGTGAGTGAATACAATCCGTTCCTCTATTGTCATATTTTCTATTGGTATTGTGCCATATATCTTTCATTTATTGAGGTATCCCTGGACATCAAGAGACCATTCCCTACAATCATCATCTTGATGGGAGGAGCCCCCCATAGAGGCTTACAAGCAAATACCACGAGCCTATAGGCTCCATGTTTGTGAGTGTGTATTCACCATTATATAACTATCTTTGTATTGTACAATATACTATGCAATGAAGGCGTCTCTTTCGGATTCTATATTTTAGAATTGATTTTATCCAAGAACAACTGAGATACTTGTGAACAGAACACTCACCTATCTTCTTTTGCGCTCCCTCCACAAGCTAAAGTTTGTATTGTTTTTATTTAACTTTGGTGAAGGACACACCATTGGTGAGCGGCATAATTATACAATCTTATTAGTATAAACACTTTCTGAATAACTCCTCAGCGCCAAACACATTTAGCTCCTGAAGGAGTTAACACAATCCATCAACAGGAAATTAAGACAAGCCACATAAAGTATAAATTAGGAGAAACTAGACACCCAGACGAATCAAATGAGGGGCTACATAAAATTCTATCATAAAAATAGAGCGCACAACAACATGTGGAATTTACAGTTTGTTTTTTTTCTGCAAAATGGCAAATTGCACAAGTTGGTGGGTAGTGAACGGAGTGGGTAGTGAACCATGGTGGGTAGTGAACGGAGTGGGTATTGAACCGTGGTTGGTATTGAACTGTGGTGGGTAGTGAACCGGGGTGGGTAGTTTTTTTATTAACGCTTGAGAATTAGCAATGCTATAAAATAACGGGGCTGGTTATGTTTTGTATTTGGGGAAAATTTAGAGGAATAGCATTATCCAGGAACAAATGCCAGCATTATCCGGGCAAGCTCTGTCCAGATTACACTGCACCGTGTCCAACAGAATGTCATCAAGATCTGTAAAGATCTTAACGGTGCTATTGCCAGATTTATCAAGAAGCACAGAATCTTCTCTCTTCTCCCTCTCTTATCCCATTCTCCTCCTCTTTCTCTTCTCCATCTGATTCTCTCTCTTCTTCTTTCTCTTCCTTTCGTCTCTTTTCCCTTCTTCTCATCTTCTTCCTCCTTCTACATTTTACTTCTTTTGCGTATCTAATCATATAGTGTACTCTTTAGCTGCTTTTCTTATATAATACTATCCTAAGAGACCCTCATAAGGATCTCTTTCTGAAAACGCCAATAGCCGAAAGCGAACGCAGCCTTAATAACAAGTGATGTATATATAAGCATTGTCGGTGTTTCAGGTGACGGGCGTTTGGGGCGGTCAGAGGGGAGACAAACCTAATATATTCCATACATGTAATTAATCTTCCGAATACCTCAGGTTAACAGTCGATAATATGGAATACGCTGTATGTAAACTATGTATACAATGGCCTGGTTTACGCATGTCTGACTCTATTCATGTATGTTATGCATAGACGGTTTTGCACTGAGTATTCCGGCACTGGCAGATCAGTCAAACAGACGGCATAATGTTGCTAAACTACAAATAACCTTGAACACACCTTGTCAACAGTAATGTTGTTGTCTTGTATTGCTTACAATCTCTGTATTTCTGCATTGTTGAAATAAAAACTTTTCATTCTAAAAAAAAAAAAAAAGAAGCACAGAATCAGTGGCATACATAAACCTGAAATCTGTTTATTCTCAGCCGAGAAACTATGCGGTCCCGGTATGCCACTAGTAATGGGTCGCTGTATGATAAATTGTAAAGCAACCAGGCACACAAAGACCTGGTTTGGAGGGACAGTCGGGGCAGTGAAGGCGGCTTTCCTTACGCCGCCCTTGCCGCACGCAAACCCGACACCTTTTACATGGGGTCACTCTCTTTTCAGTTGGTGGAATGTAGTCAGAAAAGTGGCGGTCACGTAACCTAATTACATCCTCCACATCTCCAACAACTGGAGTATTCTCTTCTGGACAGAGAAGGCTCTCGATAACAGATTCATGAAATTTTAGGACTGTTATCCGTCGGGCAGGAGTGGCCTGATACAAGATAAATGAGTTAAGCATTGACATCTGTATCAGATGGACTGCCAGCTTTTTGTACCATACATATGCCTTGCGAGAAGCAAGATATGGTGCAAGCATCTGGTCAGACTTTTCCACTCCCCCCATGTATCGATTATAATCCTGTACACATAGGAGTTTCATGACAGGGGAATCTCTCCATCTGAAGTGAACTGCAGATGTGCATTCATTATGTATTGTTGTAAGCAAATGCACATCCTTTTTGTCTGAATTTCACAGCCAGCAATTCACCGCAGCGCAAGGCTGATGTTTCTCCTTGCTTTTGCTTTCCAAACTGTTTTGTTGGAAAGCCTTTCCTATTCGAACGGATGGTGCCAGAGGGTCCAGTGCCATTGCTGTACAAAAATTTGTACAGCGGCACACCCGTGTAAAAGTTATCTGTATAAATACAGTAACCTTTACCGAATAGTGGATAAGAGAGGTCCCACACTATTTTTTCAGTGGTGGATAGAGAGGGGGGCAGTCAGGAGGGGCCAGCTGCGAATCCTTGCCAGTGTATACACGAAAGCGATACATGTATCCACTGGAGCTTTCGCACAGCTTATAAAGTTTTATCCCATAGCGAGCTTGCTTTGAAGGGATGCACTGCTTGAAAACAAGACGTCCCTTGTAAAGCAGCAAGGACTCGTTGACTGATAGGTTTTGGCCTGGAGTGTATAACTCTTCAAATCTTGCCATCAAATGGTCAAGAAGTGGCCGCAACTTGTACAGTCGGTCGTGATCTGTGTGGTCACGGGGTAAAGCATTTGCATTATCATTATAATGCAAATACCGCAGAAGCAATAAATATCTGTCCATGCTCATGGTAGCAGAGAAGATAGGGGTGGTTTGGGTACTCTTTTTTGACCAGTATGAGGACATGCTTGGTTTTTGCACAATCCGAATCTGCAGAGTGAGGCCCCAGAACTTCCTCATCTCTGGCAAACTGGTTGGGGTCCATTTACGCGCCCTCGCACTTGGCAACAATTTTGCCCCTAGACCTTGAAAATATTTTTCAGCATACGGATTGCTCTGCTGAACAATAAATTCCAAGAACCCATCATCTATAAATAGCTGAGAAAAGTTGATGGGTTCAAAATTAGTGGTGTCTACTAGGATACCAGGATTGCCAGAAAATAGTGGCAATTCTGGCTGGACCATATTAGGGGAGATCCAGTCAGATCCTGGTTCAGGCATCGCCACAGCCTGTGTTGCAGATACCCCTGAAATGGGCCGCTGCATGATCAGGTAGTGCAATCACAGACCGTGCGGTCCCTGCACTACCATGGGAGCAACCTGGGAACGCCGTGGCTTATCACGTAGTTCTTTGTCGCTGGAACTGTCACTATCTGACGATGCTCCAGGGACAAAGTTGCCGTCTGAATCTTCAAAAGATTCATCAGCGCTGGGATCAGAGTCTGACATCATAAGGATGTCAGCTGCTTCCTCAGCACTTAGAAACCTTTTAGCCATAATTTGCTTTCTCAAAATGTATTTTCAAAAGAAAATTATGCTGTTTGATAGTATCTATATTATATATCTATAATATATATATATATACACATATATATATATATATATATATGCACGTGTGTGTGTATATAATATATATATATATATATATATGCACGTGTGTGTGTATATAATATATATATATATATATATGCACGTGTGTGTGTATATTATATATATATATATATATATATATATATATATATGTGTGTGTGTGTATATGAGTATATATACATATATATATAAATTACACAAGAAGGAAAGAAATATCTCCTGTTTAATTGAATTTAGCTGCTGTTGTGGTTTCTTCTGTACGGTTTGAACATGTTGTTTGGTGTGCGCTCTTTCTGGTTTGTTATATATATATATATAGTTAGAACACAATTGTGACGTTCTGGGTCTCTGGCGCCCCCTCTGGCAGTAGTGGACATTGCTGCTTTTGGTTTATTTTTATTTCATTCATTTCTTGGATTCCAAGCCTGATTAGTACCTGGACTCCATTGGTTCACCCTGGACCATTTTGTATAAATGGAGACCACTCCCTTAGTAGGGTGCGGTCTCATTCATCCTGGATCAGTCATTCAGCTCATGTCTGGTTTGCCTTGCTCTAGATTCATCCTGAATCATCTATTCAGTTCAGTCTGTCTTCAAGCTCCTGTCTGGTTTGCCTTGGTCTAATTTTATCCTGTTCAGTCTGTCTGTCTTCCAGCTCGCTCATGTCTGGTCTTTCCCTGGTCTAGATTTATCCTGTTAAGCCTGTTTTCCTGGTCATTCTGTTTACAGGCTCATGTCTGGTTTGCACTGTTTTTCTTGCCTTCTTGTATCATGTTTAATTCTGCCTCCCATGTTTAGTTGCCTATTTTGTTTATACCTGGTTTTCTTTATTTCTTGCCGTGAGGTTAAAGGCTCTGTTTATTGTATTTAAGTTCTTGGTTCCTAGAATAAATTATATATATTTATTTTTCTAGTTCAGGCTCATGGTCTATTTTCACTGCTCATTAGGCTCACACCCCTCTCTGTCAGGTCAGGTCCCTGACCCCCATCGTGACAACAATGTCCCTGCAACTACCTTGTAAGTCGACTTGAACAACTCGAAGACTGTCAAGGTGCTTGCTCAAAAAGTTGCATAGAATCCACGAATGGAGCCGCACACGTGTAAATAAAATAACAAATTTATTAAATCTTATAAAATTGACCGACGTTTCGGCTCATGTGTGAGCCATTCTCAAGATCATATATACAGTGGCGTAGCGTGGGTTGTCAGCGCCCGGGGCCAGCCAAGAATTGTGCGCCCCCCCAACCTGTGGACACGTTATCGATATTGCCCCAGCTCTCCCATGGATATTGCCCCAGCTCACACATGGATAATGCCCCAGCTCACACATGGATTTGCCCCAGCTCACACATGGATATGCCCCAGCTCACTCATGGATTTGCCCCAGCTCACTCATGGATTTGCCCCAGCTCACTCATGGATTTGCCCAAGCTCACTCATGGATTTGCCCCAGCTCACACATGGATATGCCCCAGCTCACACATGGATATGCCCCAGCTCACACATGGATTTGCCCCAGCTCTCCCATGGATATGCCCCAGCTCACACATGGATATGCCCCAGCTCACACATGGATATGCCCCAGCTCACACATGGATTTGCCCCAGCTCATGGATATGCCCCAGCTCACACATGGATTTGCCCCAGCTCATGGATTTGCCCCAGTTCACACATGGATTTTCCCCAGCTCATGGATTTGCCCCAGCTCACACATGGATTTGCCCCAGCTCATGGATTTGCCCCAGCTCATGGATTTGCCCCAGCTCACACATGGATTTGCCCCAGCTCATGGATTTGCCCCAGCCCAGCTAACACATGGATATTGCCCCAGCTCTCACCTGGATATTGCCCCAGCTCCGGATCCAGCAGGGGTTGAGGGGGCCCAGATGCCGGGCAGCGGGAGTGCCTGCCCGGTCCTGAACAGCGTGTGAGTCCGTCCGTGTTGAAGGGGAGGCGGCTGCGTGCAGGCGCAGGTCACGTGGTCTGGCTAATCAGGTGGTACAGAGACTCAGTACCACCTGATTAGCCGGACCACGTGACCTGCGCCTGCACGCAGCTGCCTCCCCTTCAACACGGACGGACTCACTGTTCAGGACCGGGCAGGCACTCCCGCTGCCCGGCATCTGGATCCCCTCAACCCGCGGGCCCTTGGGCGGTGCCCGGGGGCCCGGCGGGTCAGTCCGGGCCTCAAGTTTTAGGGGCGCAAATTTCTTTTGAAATTATGTGCCCCTAAGAAAACTGCGCCCGGGGCCACGGCCCCCCCCACGCTACGCCACTGCATATATATATATATATATATGTGTATTAGCAATTTATCACCTATTTTATGGAGACAGTCTCTGCGACACTGTAACACCTTGCAATCCACATGCAGACTGAGGATACAAATGTAAAATTATCAAGATTTGAAAACTTCATCCCCCGTGATTGGCTGGAGGGCTAATCGCTAGGTTACGGGGTAATTTTAGGATTAGATTTATATCCACAGCGGCCATGTTGGAGGTGGCAGTGACAATTGTGACAGCTAAGTGATCATTGTTACTACAGTGATCACATTGCTGTAACAAAAAAAATCTGTAACATAAAACCGTAAGCCTTGGCGTGACCGTTGCCAAAAAAGCATACTGCGCATGCGCGTGCAACCAGCGGCGATTGGCTGCGCGCATGCAACCGTCGCGGCACGCGCCGGCCGTGTGCGTGCCACTGCGGTTACAAGATGCGCACGCAGCAGCCGGGTAGAGGCTGCGCGTGCATCCTGTAGAGCCGGATGCGCTCACAGCAGACGGCTATAGGCTGCGCGCGCATCCAGTAGACCAGGATGTGCGCGCAGCCTATTGCCGTCTGCTGCGAGCGCATCTGGCTCTACAGGATGCGCGCGCAGCCTCTACCCAGCTGCTGCGTGCGCATCCTGTTCTCCTGGATGCGTGTGCGGCCGACAGGTAAAGGCTGCGAGCGTATCCAGCGTCTGAGCTGGGGGCACTTATACCCATGTGAGCTGGGGGCACTTATACCCATGTTTGCTGGGGGGCAAATATACCCATGGGAGCTGGGGGCACTTTTACCCATGTTTGCTGGGGCCACTTTTACCCATGTTTGCTGGGGGCAAATATACCCATGTGAGCTGGGGCACTTATACCCATGTGAGCTGGGGGCAATATATAGCCATGTGAGCTGGGGCAAATATTACCATGTGAGCTGGGGCAAATATAACCATGTGAGCTGGGGGCATATATACCCATGTGAGCTGGGGGAGATTATACCCATGTGAGCTGGGGGCAAATATACCCATGTGAGCTGGGGGCACTTATACCCATGTGAGCTGGGGCACTTATACCCATGTGAGCTGGGGGCAATATATAGCCATGTGAGCTGGGGCAAATATTACCATGTGAGCTGGGGCAAATATAACCATGTGAGCTGGGGGCATATATACCCATGTGAGCTGGGGGCAAATATACCCATGTGAGCTGGGGACAAATATACCCATGTGAGCTGGGGACAAATATACCCATGTGAGCTGGGGACAAATATACCCATGTGAGCTGGGGCAAATATACCCATGTGAGCTGGGGTAATATATATATCCATGTGAGCTGCTTCACTTAAGAATAGACTGCCCTCTGGGCAGACTTTCCACCTAGTATGAAATTAAATAATAAAAAGGGAATTGTAATTTTAATAAATGTGGGGTTTGGGGGCGTCTGGGCAGTTTGGATTTTTTTTTTACTGCCCTTAGAGACCCTGTGGATGCTGTTTTTTATTTTGTGTGTTTTTATTCTATTTACTTTTGATACTATAGTAAGGCACATCGTTGGAAAGCTCAGGCTCTGGGCTTTCTAGCGGTGCCTCATTTGTCCCTGCAGCCCTTACCGATGAGGAGATAGAGAGGTTCTAAGGACCTCTCCCCCCTTCTAAGGGCTGTCGATGCGGCCGCTGAATGTGATGTCATCACGACAGGCGTGATGACATCACCGCGACTCCCATGATCCCACAGTGAGGGCCGACATCCCGGATCTCGTTCCCACACTGTTTGCCGCCGGGGATCTTAAGAACACCGCCGCGTCGCTGCTGGGAAGACAGGACGTGCTCAGCGCGTCCATAGCAGCGAAATGGTTAAATATATTCCTATCTTATTATTATTTAATATTATTATTATTATTATTCTTTATTTATAAAGCGCCAGCATATTCCGCAGCGCTGTACAATAAGCACAGTATAGACAGGGTTAAAATACATTGAACAACATTTGACAAACAGTACAGGAGGAGATGAGGGCCCTATTCCCGTAGGAACTCACAATCTGGGAGGGTTGGGGTTGGAAACAGGAGGAGAGGACTGTAAGGTGAGAGTGATTGATGGTTGCGTCAGTGAGTTGGGTGGTAGGCCTCCCTAAATAGGAATGTTTTCAGGGAGCGTTTGAAGGAAGAGAAGTTAGGGGAAAGTCTGACAGCACGAGGGAGAGCGTTCCAGAGAGTGGGAGAGTGGGGGAGAGTGGGGGCGGCTCCTTTGTTTATATAGCGCCACATATTCTGCAGCGCTTTATAAGGTGTACAAGGGGTTAATACATTAGAATAGGGATGAGCCGAACACCCCCGTGTTCGGTTCGCATTCAGACAATTTCAAAAGTTCGAGTTCGAACTCGAACTCGAACCAAACTCAATGCAAGTCAATAGGACTCAAAAGTTCGGTTTTTAGAGTGCCCTGCAAGAGGGCATATATGCAAGATATTTGCCATAAAAGGTGTATGGGGGTCTGGGTAGTGCCCTGGGGGACAGGAAACAAGGACAAAAAGTTAAAAAGAAAAGTTTTTAAAAGGGACAGTGAGTTTCCCATTAAATAAGGGTTAAAAATAAAAACGAAAAATTCCTTCAAATATCATGCCTAGGAGGTCCCCATAACCTGCACGTGAAGTGGCGGATTTGTAGGATGTATAGAAACATTTAAAAACAAAAAAATGACGTTTCAAATGACGGTAAATGCTTTTCCTTCAATCTATTCATAAACAACTGCTTGGGGCAGCAGTCTGTATTAAAAGAGGAGACCTTTTAGGACACGCAGAACAAGTTTAGTGATTTTTTGGCTAAATTATGGTGAAACTAATGCAGGCTTTGGATGAAAGTAACAATAGGTGCTTTAAAATTGGGCCTTTAGTGTCGGCAACAGTGCCATCACACCCTCTGTGGTATTGTGGAAGAGTGCAGGGTTGGACCCGGTGTTCCAAAAAATTAAAAGGATATAAATCTGGTACAGGCGTCAGTGCACCCAAATATTGTGCCTTTCATGGCAGCAAGTGCCTTCACACCGTAACCCTTTTGTGGTATTGTGGAAGAGTGCAGGGTTGGACCCTGCGCTCCAAAAAATTTAAATTATATAAATCTGGTAAAGGCGTCAGTGCACCCAAATATTGTGCCTTTGGTGCCAGGTAGGCAAGTGCCATTATACAGTAACCCCTCTGTGGTATTGTGGAAGAGTGCAGGGGTGGACCATGCGGTCCTATATTAAAAAGATATGACTCTGGTAAAGGCGTCAGTGCACCCAAATCTTGTGATTTTGGTGCCAGGCCAGCAAGTGCCATTATACAGTACAGTAACCCCTCTGTGGTATTATGGAATAGGGATGAGCCGAACACCCCCGTGTTCGGTTCGCATTCGAACTCGAACAATTTCAAAAGTTTGAGTTCGAACTCGAACCGAACTCAATGCGAGTCAATGGGACTCAAAAGTTTGGTTTTTAGAGTGCCCTCCAAGAGGGCATATATGCAAGATATTTGCCATAAAAGGTGTATGGGGGTCCGGGTAGTGCCCTGGGGGACAAGAAACAAGGACAGAAAGTTGTAAAAAAAGTTTTTAAAGGTACAGTGAGTTTTCCATGAAATAAGGGTTAAAAATAAAAATGAAAAATTCCTTCAAATATCATGCCTAGGAGGTCCCCATAACCTGCCCATGAAGTGGCGGATTTCTAGGATGTATAGAAACATTCAAAAACAAAAAAGTCACATTTCAAATGAAGGTAAATGCTTTTCCTTTAATCTATTCATAAACAACTCCTTGGGGCGGCAGCCTGTATGAAAAGACATTTTAGGACGCACAGAACAAGTTTAGTGATTTTTTGGCTAAATTATGGTGAAACTTATGCAGGCTTTGGATGAAAGTAACAGTAGGTGCTTTAAAATTGGGCCTTTAGTGTCGGCAACAGTGCCGTCACACCGTAACCCCTCTGTGATATTGTGGAAGAGTGCAGGGTTGGACCATGCGGTCCTATATTAAAGAGATATGAATCTGGTAAAGGCGTCAGTGCACCCAAATATTGTGCCTTTGGTGGCAGCAAGTGACTTCACACCGTAACCCCTTTGTGGTATTGTGGAAGAGTTCAGTGGTGGAGGTTTTCTGAATGCAGAAGACATCCCTGATCTATTCCGTTACGTCAGCATCAGGGGATTGATTGCTGCTGATCCAGGACTGATTCATTTTTATAATTGTCAGCCGGTCTACAGAGTCGGTAGACAGACACACTCTTTTGTCTGTGACGACAAAACCTCCAGCGGCACTGAACGTCCTTTCAGAAAGCACGCTGGATGAAGGGTAACCTAGTAGCTGCATAGCATATTGGCTACGTTCTGGCCAGTGATCCAATCTCAACACCCAGTAAGCCAATGGATCATCTAATAAAATTTAAAAAGGCATCAGTCAAGCGGCCCCGGCCTTCACCACTATTCCTCTAATCATCCACAGCCTCAGAAGCACCTGTGTCATCACTTGGTAACCTACCAGTGCCTGGAAAGGTGTTACACAAGTGTCGCTTTAGAGCATCTTCAAGTTTTTTCATCCTGTCCTCCCTCTGTGCAGGCAGGATGAGCTCAGCCACTTTACTCTTGTATAGTGGATCATGAAGGCTTGCCAACCAGTAATGATCCCTCTCCTTGATAGCACGAATCCTGGGGTCCTTTAGCAGGCTTTGCAGGATAAGGGAACCCATGCAGCGTAGGTTGGAGGTGGCATTAGCTTCCGAGTCTTCCTGGTCAATGAGGATGACCGTATCGTGCACTTCCTCCTCCCAGCCACATACTAGTCCTTGGGTTTCTGGGCACACAAAACCCTCCCTTGATTAATCCCCACCTTCAATGCCCCCACTACTTAAATATTCCTCCTCCTCCTCATCCTCCTCCTTTCTGATCTGAGGACCCGCAGGAATGCTGTCTGCAGAAAGACTGGGGCCTTGAGAGCTAGGGAAGCCCTCCTCTTCCTCCCACTGCTCTGCCTCTAGTGCCACATCTATAATTCCCCGCAGAGTGCACTCCAGCAGGAATACTAAAGGAATTGTGTCACTGATGCATGCACTGTCCCTGCTCACCATCCTCGTTGCCTCCTCAAATGGTGACAGTACAGTGCATTCATCCTTGATCATCAGCCACTGCGGGGGGGGGGGTAAACAAGTTGACCTGAACCTGTCCTTGTGCCATACTCACACAGGTACTCATTGATGGCCCTCTGCTGCTTGTGCAGGTGCTGCAGCATTGCCAATGTCGAGTTCCACCTGGTGGGCATGTCACAGATCAGACGGTTTGTGGGAAGGTGGAATTCTCTTTGAATTTCTGCCAGGTGAACACTTGCTGGGAATGACCGTCTGAAGTGGCTGCAGACTTTTCTGGCCTGGCTGAGAAGCTCTGCCAGCCCTGGGTACCTGGTTAGGAAATGCTGTACCACTAGATTTAGGACGTGTGCTAGGCATGGTACATGCGTCAACTAACCCTTGCGTAGGGCGGAGAGAAGGTTTCTGCCATTATCACAGACGACCATTCCCAGCTGAAGCTGGCGTGGTGTTAACCATCTCTGTGCCTGCCCCTGCAGAGCTGACAGAATTTCTGGCTCCTAAACAAATGAGCTCAAGCACAGTATGGCATCTTTTTGCTTGAGCCATTGCGTAGCCCCTGCCACATGTCGATTTAGCTGCCATATCGCCAGAGACAGAGAAGGAGGAGGAGGAGGAAGAGGTGGTGGAGCAGACAGACCTCATATAAGAAGCTTTCTGGAGGCGTGGTGGATGAACAAGCTCCAGCACAGAGGACCGTCCTGGATCCCTCCCAGCTGCAAGCAGAGTTACCCAGTGTGCCGTGAAGGAAATGTAACGGCCCTGTCCATGCTTGCTGGACCACGTGTCTAAAGTCATGTGCACCTTGCTGCTGACTGCCTTTCCCAATGACTCCATAATATTGTCTTCCACGTGCTGGTATATGGCTGGAATGGCCTTCTGTGAAAAGAAATGGCATTTTGGAACCTGCCACTGTGGTACAGCACAATCGGCAAATTCACGGAAGGAAGCAGAGTCCACCATTTGGAAAGGCAGCAGCTGTAATGCGAGTAATTTTGCTAAGCTGGCATTTAGACGCTGTGCTTGGGGATGGTTGGGACTATATTATTTCTTATGCTGCAGCAGCTGGGGCAACATAATCTGACTGCGAAAATCTTCAGCTGATGTGATGCTGTCACATTCTGAGGAAGGACCTGGTACACCCATTACTGTAGCATCATGCCTGTCAGTGGAGGTTGTAGGCAATGACATGGCAGGACATATAGTGGGGGTAGAGACAGATGAGGAGGAGGAGGACCTATGCAAAGTGTTGTGCCAATGGGATGCATGGCAGGTGGTCATATGTCACCTCAAGCACATGGTACCCAAGTGTCTGATGTCTTTCCCACGCTTGATCCTCTTCCGACATAGCTTACAAATAGCAACGCCGCAGTCTGCTGCACATGTCGCAAAGTGCTCCCAGACAGCAGAGATCCTGGACGTGTGCTGCGAGACAGCAGCACTCTGCACCTGAGCAGCTCTGACATCTGATGCCTTGGACTGGCTACTGTTGCTCATAGAGGATGTTCTGCCTTGTTTTTGTTGTGCCTCCTCCTACTCCTCCTCCTCCCTTGACTCATCTGTTTGATCAGGCACTCAGGTGGAGTCAGTGACCTCATCATCATCATCACCCCATATCTCCTCGTCACTGGAGCCAACCTCGCAATATGCTGCAGCTGCTGGGGGAACATGAGTGCCAGTTCTTTGTGTGTCACTGGCACCCTCTCCCTCTAGGCAGATTATACTCCCTTCTTCAACCTCAGAGTTTGAATCAGAGCACTGGAGTTGCTGCGCATCCTTAAGCAGCATGTCACTGTCACTGTAGTCAAACAATTAAGCTGACTCCTCCGTGTATGATAGTGAGACTACGGCAGGAGTAGCTGTGGACCTGGAGGCTGAAATAGATGTTTTGGCAGCTGAGGTGGACTGGAAACCACTACAAGCCTGGCTGGCAGAGGACTCGGAGGATGAGGATGGCCTGGTTAGCTAATCCTGCAAATCCTCTGTATGTTGCTGCTGCTTAAGACGGCCAGCACCAGTTAGAAACAAGGACAAGTGTGCCCCTACAGAGGATGCACCATGCCATGTTGACCAGGGGCACAGCCTTCCAACACAGAGGCTGCTTGCCTCTTATCTCTGTCTGGGAGCCTGTCCTTTTTGGTCTTTCTGACATGGTGAGTGATATATAGATTAAAGATATACAGAACTCTGATATAAATCGGCGATTTTACTGATATTTTCCCTGCAAGGCTGCCAATGTCCTCTACTCTCTCTCTCTGATTCACTTCCTCTCCTGCAGGCTGCAACACCCTGATAGCTGGCAACAGCCAGATTCAACTCTCAATAGATAAACAGATGAACTCTGATTAAACTGTGTTATTGTATGGTATCTAGAATTAGATCAAAGATATACAGATTTTACAGAACAATGCTATAAATCAGTGATACACACTGTCCCTGATAGCCTGGCTGTGCCAATACAGATTCAAATTTGCTGAACTGTGGTATAACTCACTGATACACACTGATAACAGGCTGTGCCAAGACAGATTCAAATTTGCTGAACTGTGGTAGAACTCACTGATACACACTGATAACAGGCTGTGCCAAGACAGATTCTAATTTGCTGAACTGTATTATAACTCACTGATACACACTGATAACAGGCTGTGCCAAGACAGATTCTAATTTGCTGAACTGTGGTAGAACTCACTGATACACACTGTCCCTGATAGCCTGGCAGTGCCAAGACAGGTTCAAATTCCCAGAAATCTCCTACAACTCACTGATACACACTGTCCCTGATAGCCTGGCAGTGCCAACACAGATTCTAATTCCCAGAAATCTCCTACAACATCACTGATACACCCTGACAGAACAATCTCCTCTCCTCTCTGATTCATTCCTGCAAACACTCACGCTGGGGCTGCAGGTAGGGAAGCCTTATATAGTGTGCTGCGGGACTTAGCTCTGTGAGCCCATGATTGGGCAAAATTTGCCCAATCAGGACTCTGAGCCGTGATTGGCATAGTCTTGCACCTGACCTGTGGTCAGGTGCAAGGCTGTAGCCAATTACAAGCTTCAGGCTTGTTTATTGTGGTCCATTGTGGTGCATTATGGGCGAACATGCGGCGATCACGCGGAAATGTTCGGAGTTCGACGAACGGCCGAGCGGGCGATGTTCGAATCGAACTCCGAACGGATTCGAACCGAACGCTCATCCCTTGTTATGATCTTATCACTGTTGTGATAACCGTTTCCAGTGGACGACCCTAGTCACACGACAGCATTGTCCGTAGTCGGAAGACCAAGTTGATTGTCCGATTATGAACCCAGTGGATGCCAACATACAGCAGTAAAATTACAAGTTTAGGAACCTGAGACATGAGATGTTGATGGCCCTGCTCAAGAGATCTTACAATCTAGAGAGGTTGAGGAGAACATAATTGAGAGGACTTCTTTTTAGTGGTCAAGTTCACTAGTATTAGTGTTTTTATCAGAAATGGTGATGGACATGGTTGTTAAGCATGCTTTGATAGGCGAGGTTAAGTCAGGTGGATGGGTAGCCAGGAATGTGATTTGCTAATCATAAAAAAGTGTTTTGATGGAGTTCTTGAAGGACAAAAGATTATTTTCAATGGGGGTCAATAAATGACACAAAGTATTGTAGTCTATGGGTTTTGGCCAAGACACTGAAAAGTCTTTTTCAAACAGGGTTATCCAGAGAAAGGTGAAAACCAGGAGAACTGGCAGGATAAGAGAACAATCTAGACCAAATAGCCGATTTGGAAAGTGAGATAATGGGAGAATTTTTCTGGTTTGGGTATTTTGACCTAGAATTTTCACTTCTCCAGTCATTGTCCTGAGTTTCACCTTTCTTTGAATAGACCTGATAGGAGAATGACTGGAGAAGTGAAATTCTAGGTCAAAATAGCCAAACTAGAAAAATTCTCCCATTTATCTCACTTTCCAAATCGGCTATTTGGTCTAGAATGTTCTCTTCTTCTGCCAGTTCTCCTGGTTTTCGCCTTTCCCTGAATAACCCTGACAATGAATGTAAATGGCCCTGGGTGGTTAGTCACTACGCAAAGTTTATTGTCTCAATATTTTCTGTTCTTAAATTTTAATACACTTCTAACTTTATAGGTTAACCATTAGATGGCAAAATGCATATATATTTCAGTGAGTAATATTTTTTGTCAACTTATCCAATCGAACAGTTGTGTGACTATATATTGTGTGATGTTATTTTAGGGAGTGTGACCCTAGGGGCAAGTTATGGCAATCTTTTATCTTTACAAATTCTATTTTGCCTGTATAGTTGCATTCCAATATGACATCATTACATATTTCTAAAAAGAACAAAAAAACCCACTTACGTATGAAAGTATATTGCAAAGGGATTGGTGTTGAACAGTGTCACAAATGTACACCCCCCTCAAGAATTAACAATTTTTTTACTTTAAGGTCTTATCCACCCAATTAAGCCTCCAGCTACAACAATGAACTGCAAATTGCCTGTTTACCTCATTTTAGCTGCAGTAAAATATTCCTGTCTACAAGAAACACTAAAATATTCTCTAGCCGCTCCCTCTCTGCAAGGTGTTTCAGCTTCCCTAATGCTATAAACTCTTATAGGGCACTCACATATTCTTTTGCTTGGAGTCCACAGCATCTTGTAACTAGACATACGAGTGTCATGGAAGTAAGATTTGTATTTATCATCATCTTGATCACTCTGCTGAAAAATGCAGGTAAGAATTAATATTTTTAACGTTCTGAAACCTCTCAGTTATATGCTGCTTTATGTGTCAATGTCTGAAAAGTCCAAAGGTCCAAAGAGTCCATCTTTTTAATTTGCAAAGTAACTTGAGAAATATTTTTGTTTCATAACATGGACAATTTATTCTCACATTATTAATTCTGTCATTGTGCTTCGGGGTCGGAGTGACTGTCAAGTTAAACTAGATATTAATTAGCTAGGATTTGTTTAACCCCATAATGACCAGGCGATTTTGCCATTGTCAGTCCGAAAGTACCCACTGCCGTTTTTACATTTCTACGCTGTTTGTGTTTAGGTCTAATTTTCCTCTTACTTGTTTATGGAACCGACACTTATTATACACCATTTTACTCGTTATTAAATGGACTTTCTAAAGATACCATTATTTCCATCATATCCTATAATTTACTATATAAAAAATTATGAAATATATGATGAAAAACATGGAGAATACACACTTTTTCGAACCTTAATTCCCAAAATCTACAACCGCCAAAAAATACCCCAGCTAAATAGTTTTGTTAATTTTGTTCAGAAACAAGAAATACCAAATTTGTACATGTTTTTTTTTTTTGTAATCCAATTTTTTTATTGTGAAAGCACGTCAGCAGTTCAACAAGCCAGAGAAAGTACATGACAAAGCGGCCATGCAGGTCTGGCACAGAATCCCAAGCATAAAGCTATGAGTTAAACAAAGAATAAAATGACAAAAACATCCGTAATACTTGTCCAGGAGTTCAAGGAGGAGAGGCAAAAATAAGAAAAAAAAATTGTCTGCTGGGGCCATAGAAAATATAAGGGGGGAGGAGATGGGAAGGTAAAGGACAAAATTGTGACTTTCCTGGCTCACTTCCAGTAGCCCAGAGGTCAATAGGAGGTCATGGACGGCAACAGTCACGAGGCCAGGGATTCCAGGGACCAGGCATGGCAGGCATAGCCATGGTGTCCGCCACGATGGCTCACCCTGGGAAATCCCAATACGCCAAAACAATAGTAGAGGGAGGGGTAAAAAGATAGGTCCAACACAGTCAGCAGGAAGTTGAAAGGTATAGCAGTGCGGGTGGGGTGTACAGTAACATAAAGGAAATGGGAAGGAAGGGAGGACAGCCGAGTCTAGCCCAGGTCAGTGAGCGCCAGAGGAAGGCCACTGGGGCCTAGGTCAGCAGAGGCCTGAGTTGGCGACAGATCCAGGGAGTGCAGGAGTTGCCAACTGGGGCCTAGGTCAGCAGAAGCCCGAGTGGGTGACATACCCAGAGAGTGCAGGAGATGACAGGCCTTGTCTGGAGTGGTGACTGAATGACATAACTCATCATAGGTGAAACTCAAAGATCCTGCCACCCCCCCCCCAGCGATAGCGGACCCCACTGTTCCTCAGCAAAGTAAACATCCGCACATTTCTCCGGCGATGACATGCCTCCATTGATTCAACAGCTCTTGACAGCAGGGTGAACTGAGCTCGCAGAGTCTCCACCTGAAGTGTAACAAGGGCCTGTGCCGCCACCACACCTTCCACCCTCGCCTCGACTTCTGTCACTCGACCCTGAACGGCAGACACTTCAGTCCGTACGGCAGCCAAGTCTGAGCGCCACGTAGCATGCATCTCATCCAGTATGCCGCGGATATCCCCCTTCGTAGAGGGCAAGAGGTCGTTACCCACTTTGCCCTTAGAGTGGGCTGGAGCCACATCAGGTCCGACAACAACAACACCAGGTAATCCGTGTGGCCGCTGGATATTCACCCCATAGGAGCTCTCCTCCCTCGCCTTGTGAGGCTCTGCCTTCCGAGGTGACTCCGCGAGGACATCGAGGCCCCCGTCCAGGAAACTCCATCCTCATCCGGGATTGCAGAGGATCTCCATGACGCTGCCATCAGTCCTCCCCCAGGGACTCACTAAAGTCCCACTGTCGGGGACCCTCCGGCAGTGTGGATTTTTTCCCAGCCTTTTTCCTCATGACGAGGCCACAGGACTGATAGGAGTGTCCCAGTGTGGGTCAGAGGCCTCCAAGATGGTCACCAGAGGTAGCCCGCAGGCAAGCAGGAGTTTGCAAAATGTCCTGATCAGCTGTCAATATGGGCAGAAAGGTGCCGGCATGGGACAGAAAGATGACTGGTTTGTCCCCCTCTAAGTCATGCACAGCAGCCAGTGGTGGGTTGCTGTAGTCAGCGTTAAACAAAAGTATGACATGGAGATAGTCTCAAAGTGTGACCACACGTGCCGGCTGTCAGCTCCGCCCCCCATGTTTTTGGTTTTTAACCCCTTCACTGCTGAGCCATTTCACCTCTGTGTGCTGAGATAATTTTGACCGTTTTATGCTCATCATGTTTAAACATGATTTGAAGTCCTATTTTATTATACGATTATTAGCAGGTGAAGTAAAAAAATTTAAAATATAACCTTTATTTTGTATAAAATAAAATCATGCATTAGTGGAATACATCACACATTCATAGATCGGTTAAAAATATATACTCATAATGATATACAAGCCACACAAAGTGCAATTGAGTCTCTTAGGTCTTTAAACCATATATTGCGAGGAAAAGGATATATAGGACTTATTCTATAAGTGTAATGACTCTTCAAATAATTAAAGTGCTGTATATGTACTGCTGGTGTTTCTCATAATAAAGAGCAGTTTGCACAGCACAAACACTGTACCTCGTAGAAATGTAGACAAACCGACCCACACTGCTGAGACACTAGTTGCCATGTCAATTGCAGCCTACTACGACCTTTCCTACTTATAAGAATTCAAAAGTTGCTCGTGGATAACTTTTCTTTATTATAGTGAGGTTTAGTTCAGATCTTAATTTCTTTGTGTTGCTGCTGTCACGGATCCCTCTGACTAACAAAATAGTGGTCCCTTTACGTAGACCGCTCTCTACACTTCCGATCCTTGAATGGTCGGCAAAACTAGATAGACGATTAACCAGACAATAGATAAACAAGTGATAACACCAGACAGAGGTATAGAATAGAGTATTGTCACGAATCCCTCTGACTGCCAAGATAGTGGTCCTTTTTCGTAGACCGCTCTCTACCCTTCCGATCCTTGAATGGTCGGTAAAGCTAGATAGATAATTAATCAAGCAATAGATAAACAAAGGGAAACACCAGACAGAGGTACAGACTAGAGTATATGTTCTCCCTAGGACCTTAGTTATAACAGAGGTAATCTGATGTGTGCTTAGGGTGCCACATAGACTGACCTCGGTACCAACGTTAAGGGCAGAACCAAGAGCAGAGGAAATGCCAATACCAGGGGTTATACACAGAACGGTTCGTTTGCAAATGCCAGGAGTCATACACAGAGTGGTTCGTTTGCCAATGCCAGGGGTCATACACAGAATGGTTCGTTTGCCAATGCCAGGGGTCATACACAGAGTGGTTCGTTTGCCAATGCCAGGAGTCATACACAGAATGGTTGGTTTGCCAATGCCAGGAGTCATACACAGAATGGTTCGTTTGCCAATGCCAGGGGTCATACACAGAGTGGTTCGTTTGCCAATGCCAGGAGTCATACACAGAATGGTTGGTTTGCCAATGCCAGGAGTCATACACAGATATTAAGCCAAAAACACAAGAGCTCTGCGGGAAGTGAAACACCACGTCAGGGCACCGGCGAACTAGTGAAGCCGGGTTTTAAACCCGGCGGTTCCGCGTCACAACGCCAGGCTCCGCCCCCCGGCGTCCCACGTGAGCGCGCCCGGTAGCGTTATCATTCGGCGCCTGGCCAGCGAGCAGCGAGGAATCTGCTGCCAGGCGCCCCAGTACCGGCCCATCCGTGACAGAACCCCCCCTCCACGGGCGGCCACTGGACGACCCCCAGGGGCACGGGGGTGCGCCAAATAGAATGCCCTCACCAACCGAGGGGCGTGGACTTCTGCAGCCGGAATCCAAGAACGATCTTCCGGACCGTAACCCACCCAATCGACCAAGTACTGTAAGGAACCCCTAGACTTCCTGGCACCCAGAATGGCTTCAACCTCGAACTCCTCCTCGCCCTCCACAGAAACAGGAGGCGGTGGAGCATGGACCTTGGTGTATCGGTTACATATTAATGGCTTCAAAAGGCTTACGTGGAACACATTGTGTATCCTAAAATGGGGAGGTAATGCCAAAGCATAGGAGACAGGGTTGAGTCGCCGCAGAATCCTATAGGGGCCGATAAATCTAGGTGCCAACTTCATGGAAGGTACTAAGAGCTTGATATTTCGTGAAGACAGCCAAACCCTATCCCCGACTTGGTACACGGGTGCCTGCCTCCTGTGTCTGTCGGCCTTGGTTTTCTGGATGGCACTACTTTCCTCCAGTGCCCGCTTCACTCTCTCCCAAGTCTCTTTCAATGATGCCAGTTGCTCATCCAAGGCAGGAATCGTGGTATCAGGAAACGTAGCGGGGAGCACGGGAGGATCAAAACCATAAACAGTGAAGAAAGGAGAATGTCCTGTGGATTCACTCACTGCACTGTTTAAAGCATACTCTGCCCATGGTAACAGGTCAGACCAGTTATTTTGTTGTTCTGATATAAAGCACCTCAGATATTTCTCTATGTTTTGGTTGGCTCGTTCTGCTGCTCCATTGGTCTGGGGGTGATAGGCCGAAGAGAATAATAGGTCTATCCCCACGTTCTTACAAAACCCTCTCCAGAATCTAGAGATGAATTGGGTCCCCCTATCAGAGACGATCTCCAGAGGAACACCGTGTATGCGGACCACATTGGAAATGAATATGGGCACCAGTTCGGCTGCCGAAGGTAGTTTCCGAAGAGGAACATAGTGACCCATCTTGGAAAATCGATCTATGACCGTAAGTATCACTGTATTCCCTCTTGACTCAGGTAAATCTACTATGAAATCCATGGCTACATGTGACCATGGTCGTTCGGGGATCGGCAAAGGCTGGAGTAACCCAATGGGTGCTGTTTTGGGACTTTTCTGTCTTGTGCACACCTCGCACACAGCTATGTAATCTTTGACATCTCGGCGCAATGTGGGCCACCAGAGGAGTTTACTGATACTAGACACTGTCTTGGTGATACCCATATGCCCAGAAGTTTTATTGTCATGATAGATGTTAAGTACTTCCTCTCTTTCATTCTCAGGTACAAAGAGTTTCGCAGGAGGTTTTCCCCCAGGAGCTGCACCCTGGACGGTCTGCAACCTTTTCATCAGAGGAGACGAGACACTAATCGTGGTAGAGGCTATAATCCTTTCCTGGGGTACAATGGGATGCTGATCTTGGATATTGTGTTCATAGGATTCATACTGCCTTGATAAAGCGTCTGCTTTAATGTTTCTGGACCCAGGTCTATAGGTAAGCACGAAATTAAAACTTGACAGAAACAATGACCATCTCGCTTGTCTGGAATTTAAACGTTTAGCATCTCCAATGTATGTGAGATTCTTATGATCGGTTATGATGACGACGGGGTCCCTAGATCCCTCTAATAAGTATCTCCATTCGGCCAAGGCCGAGATGACTGCTAACAACTCTCTATTTCCAATGTCATAGTTCTTCTCTGCCGGGGACAATTTCCGAGAATAGAAGCCACATGGATGCAAGGGTTTGTCGGGTGCCTCTCTTTGGGACAAGACTGCGCCAAGACCTAGTTCGGAGGCGTCAACTTCTACTTGGAAAGGCAGAGCCGGATCTGGATGTCGGAGAACAGGGGCAGTAGTGAATGCTTGTTTAAGTGCCTCAAAGGCTTGAGTGGCTTGAGGTGTCCATTTCTGATTTCCCACCCCTTTCCTTGTCATAGCCGTGAGGGGAGCAATCAAGGCCGAAAAGTCTTTAATGAATCTTCGATAATAGTTCGTAAATCCCAGAAACCTCTGTATGGCTTTAAGCCCTTGGGGTAGAGGCCAGTCAAGAATAGCTGAAAGTTTTTTAGGGTCCATTTGAAAACCCTCAGGGGTAATTATATAACCAAGGAAATGTACTGTTACTATGTCGAATAGACATTTTTCTAGTTTACAGTACAATCCAGCCTTTAATAGTTTTTCCAATACTTGTTTCACGTGGGCGTGATGAGTGTCCGCATCGGGAGAGTATATCAGGATGTCATCCAGATATACTATGACGAATTCTTGTAGAAAATCCCTTAGGGTGTCATTTATGAGGTCCTGAAAAACGGCTGGCGCGTTACACAAACCAAAGGGCATCACCAGGTATTCATAATGCCCGCTACGTGTATTAAAAGCCGTTTTCCATTCATCTCCCTTTTTAACCCTAACCAGGTTGTAAGCTCCGCGTAAATCGAGCTTAGTATAAATACGGGCCCCTTTTAATCGGTCGAACAATTCCGTTATGAGAGGTATGGGATATACATTTCTTATAGTTATCCTATTCAACCCTCTATAATCGATGCAAGGTCGCAGATCTCCCTCTTTTTTGGAGACAAAAAAGAAACCTGCTCCTGCTGGAGAGGAGGACCGTCTAATGAATCCTCGCTCTAGATTCTCCCTTATGTATTCTTCCATAATGTCGTTTTCTTTTTGTGACAAAGGGTATACATGTCCTCTAGGAGGCATCGTACCGGGGAGTAAATCAATGGCACAGTCATATGGACGATGTGGTGGTAGGACCTCAGTCCTGGCCTTAGAGAACACCTCCTTTAATGCCAGATAACATTCAGGGACCTCTGTGGACAAAGGAGGGGCTGTGGCAACATTGAGGCTACCAATCACATTGACCCTGCCTAGGCAATTAGACTGACAATTAGGACCCCAACATTTTATGTCTCTCTGGACCCAATCAATAACCGGGTTGTGCTCTGTTAACCATGGAAACCCAAGAACGACAGGACATGAGGGAGATTCAATAATTTGAAATCTTATGGTTTCATGGTGCAAAACTCCTGTTTTCATACATACATCGACAGTGTCGTGAGTGATATGTGGACATGACAGAGGTTTACCATCTATGGCCTCAACCATTAGAGGTTTTTCCTTGAGAACCAGGGGTAGAAGGTGTTTGGCAGCAAAATATTTATCCATGAAATTACCTGAGGCCCCAGAGTCTAAGAACGCCTCAGTCTTGAGGTGAACCCCCTCCCAGGTTAGGGAGATCGGTAACAGAATCCTGGATTTTTTTTTTTTCACTATCCACAAAGGAGGCATAAAGAGAACCGATAACCTGGGTATTGGCTGTTCTTTGACCCGATTTGCCACTCTCCCCCCTGTTGGCCCTGGGTCTCTGAGGACATTGAAGGCGGAAATGATCAGCCCCTGCACAATAAAAGCAGAGCCCCTTTTCTCTTCTGTGAGCTCTTTCAGCTTCCGAAATACCTGTTTTTCCTATTTGCATAGGTTCAACGACTGGCAAATCGGTTTTTGCGTGTTCAGGGTTACCAGAGGTACTGGTGTGTCTGGGTAATGAGGGTAAAGGAGGCAAGACCCTTCTGGGTCTGTCTCTGGGATGTCTCCTTTCCCTAATTTGATCGTCCATGGCTATACAAAAATCTATCAGGTGGTCCAGATTCTCTGGTAATTTTAAGGGAGCCAGCTCAAACATAAAAGCCTCGTTCAAACCTTCGGTAAAGGCTAAGGTTAAAACGTCGTTCGGCCAAAGTACCTCTGAAGTCAAAGTCTTAAACTCTATGGCATATTCGGCGACCCTCTTATTACCTTGTTTAATGTGAAACAAGGATCTACCCGCATTGGTAGCCCTTCTAGAGGGATCAAAGGTACGTTTCAACTCGGAGGTAAAACCCTCATAATCATAGATGATGGGTTTCTTGTTTTCCCACAACGGCGTAGCCCACAATAAAGCTTTTTCTGTTAAATGATTAATCAGATATCCTACTTTGGCTTTATCAGACATACAAGACCCTGGGTTGTTCTCAAACAAGATCTCAAGCTGAGTCAGAAAACCCCGGCATAGGCTTGGTGTACCATCATAGCGTAGAGGTGCCTTCATACTAAGCCTATGTCCTTCAGGGGAGACCGGACTGACCCTAGGTAATACTGGATCTGGAGGGTTTGTGGTACCTGTATTGGAGCGATTTAACAGGGTTTGCAAAGCGAGAGAAATCTGGTCCATCCTATGGTCCTGTTCCTCTTGTCTGGCTGCGATACGTGCCAACTGGTTAGAGAGGTCTGCGGGATCCATTGGCCCTGACGTAATGTCACGGATCCCTCTGACTAACAAAATAGTGGTCCCTTTACGTAGACCCATCTCTACACTTCCGATCCTTGAATGGTCGGCAAAACTAGATAGACGATTAACCAGACAATAGATAAACAAGTGATAACACCAGACAGAGGTATAGAATAGAGTATTGTCACGAATCCCTCTGACTGCCAAGATAGTGGTCCTTTTTCGTAGACCGCTCTCTACCCTTCCGATCCTTGAATGGTCGGTAAAGCTAGATAGATAATTAATCAGGCAATAGATAAACAAAGGGAAACACCAGACAGAGGTACAGACTAGAGTATATGTTCTCCCTAGGACCTTAGTTATAACAGAGGTAATCTGATGTGTGCTTAGGGTGCCACATAGACTGACCTCGGTACCAACGTTAAGGGCAGAACCAAGAGCAGAGGAAATGCCAATACCAGGGGTTATACACAGAACGGTTCGTTTGCAAATGCCAGGAGTCATACACAGAGTGGTTCGTTTGCCAATGCCAGGGGTCATACACAGAATGGTTCGTTTGCCAATGCCAGGGGTCATACACAGAGTGGTTCGTTTGCCAATGCCAGGAGTCATACACAGAATGGTTGGTTTGCCAATGCCAGGAGTCATACACAGAATGGTTCGTTTGCCAATGCCAGGGGTCATACACAGAGTGGTTCGTTTGCCAATGCCAGGAGTCATACACAGAATGGTTGGTTTGCCAATGCCAGGAGTCATACACAGATATTAAGCCAAAAACACAAGAGCTCTGCGGGAAGTGAAACACCACGTCAGGGCACCGGCGAACTAGTGAAGCCGGGTTTTAAACCCGGCGGTTCCGCGTCACAACGCCAGGCTCCGCCCCCCGGCGTCCCACGTGAGCGCGCCCGGTAGCGTTATCATTCGGCGCCTGGCCAGCGAGCAGCGAGGAATCTGCTGCCAGGCGCCCCAGTACCGGCCCATCCGTGACAGCTGCGTTATGGGGAAATAACCCCCTTGCCTCTATTTAGTACAATATATAGTGGATTATAACATATTTAACAGACACTATGGGCCATATTACATACTTGGTGCTAACTTAATCAGAGCTGTAGTAAACTTCCCAGAGCCATTATAGCCTATGGAGGTTTTGGGCTATATTACAAAGCTGTTGCTAACTTAACCAGAGCTGTTGTAAACTTACCAGAGCCATTATAGCCTGTGGCCCCTATTACACGCTTCGCGCAAATGCGCTCGCGCAGCGCATTTTTTTTGTGTACGCAAAAAGTTATCATGCGAAAATGAACACGAATTAACATTCCGATCCGAGCGCATTTTTTACAGCCTTCATGTTTCTTCGTGTGCAAATCCGACGCGCAAATTTGTGCACAAATGAACGTTGCGTGCAGGAATCAGTGGACAGACAGTTTTTTCACGGGATTCAGCCACTCAGAATTAAGAACCACCATTTTCTAAAGTGAGGTTGTTGCGCCTGTCAAAGTCAATCTGCGTATATGTGCTGAAGCGGAATTTTTTTTGACAAATTATTAATTTTTTATGTCTGTGTAGAATGTGTAACTGTACTGTGCTGTATTTTTTTTTATTGCTGAGTTATTTCGTTTCGGCCACAACTATCATATTTGCAGTTAACACCAAGTTTTCAAAGACGTTCCGAAAATTCGCGCAAACATCGCTCGTACGACTTTGCGCGAAGATTGTAATAGCATCCGCACTAAAGCATTTGCGCTCACAATGTTAAGTATAGGATGCGCGCACGAACTTGCGCTCGCGCTGGGTTCGCGCAGGGTCAATCGCGGTAGACGATAACGCACATCTTTTGCGCGAACGTCATTCTACGACGTTCCGTGCGAATGGTTTTGTCCTCGCGCAAAAGCGCATTTGCGCGCACGCAAATGCGCTGCGCAAAGCGTGTAACAGGGGCCTAAGGAGCTGTTAAGTTAACAACAGCTCTGGTTAAGTTAGCAATAGCCTCGTAATATAGCCCTTTAAGTTTACAACAGCTCTGGTTAAGTTAGCACCAACATTGTAATGCCAACACCTCTTGTTAGCCTTATCCAACGCAGGTTCCTGAGCATCAACTTACAAATATAAATGTGGACCTTAAGGACCAGAGCGCAGCAACACAAAGAAATTAAGATCTGAACTAAACCTCACTATAATAAAGAAAAGTTATCCACAAGCAACTTTTGAATTCTTATACGTAGGAAAGATCATAGTAGGCTGCAATTGACATGGCAACTAGTGTCTCAGCAGTGTGGGTCGATTTGTCTACATTTCTACAAGGTACAGTGTTTGTGCTGTGCAAACTGCTCTTTATTATGATAAATATCAGCAGTACATATACACCACTTTAATTATAAGTCCTATATATCCTATATATCCTTTTCCTCGCAATATATGGTTTATATAGAGACCTAAGAGTCTCAATTGAAACATAGAAAATGTCGGCAGATAAGAACCTTTCAGCCCATCTAGTCTGCCCAATTACATGGATGCTTTACCTGGATTTAGCTTTTATTTAGCATAGCCTTATGCCTATCCCATGCCTGCTTAAATTCAATCACTGTTTTGGCCTCTACCACTTCTACTGGAAGGCTGTTCCATGTATCCACCACCCTCTCAGTAAAACAATGCTTCCTGATGTTACTTTTAAACCTTTGCCCCTCTAATCTAAGACTATGTCCTCTTGTTTTGCTACTTTGTTTCCTTTTAAATATACTCCCTTCCTCTACCTTGTGGATTCCCTTTACGTATTTAAATGTTTCTATCATATCTCCTCTGTCTCGTCTTTTTTCCAAGCGATACACTTTGTGTGGCTTGTATATCATTAGGAGTATATATTTTTAACCGCTATATGAATGTCTGATGTATTTCACTACTGCAGGGTTTTAAATTTATAACAAATAAAGTTTATATTTTAGAATCTTTTTACTTCACCTGCTAATAATCACATGGAATAATGGTTACCCCTGAGTTAAGGTGAAGTATTCACCTACCTAAGTCATTCTAAAACTATATACTGGACAAATAACACAGCTAGCTATTTTCACTAATTTTATTATACCCCCAGACATTTTTTGTTTTTCCATCAAACAGTCATATGTGTTTATCATTGGAAAGGCCATGATCAGGCCTTTCCAATGATACCAAACATGACCCTCTAGCTTCCAAAGGATCCCCCTAGCTCCACTTGGTAGCTAGGGGATTAACTGGCTGACTGACATCATCGCACATATGGCAACAACGTCAGTGGGTGGGGGGTGCCATCCAAGATGTCAGCCACTTCCAGGTGCGAATTGCGATCTGGCACCAATCAACATACGGCACCTAAGGGGTTAAAGAGAGGTACTGTTGAAAAAGGCAGACTCTGCCCTTTCCTGCAGTACCTTTTTTTTTTCTCTAGCTCCAGCCGTTGGGGAGGGAGAGTGGTCCAAAGGACCTCCCCACCTCCCCTTTCAGGCTCCTCCTGCAGGCAACGAAGGGCGCCTGAAAATGACGTCATCGCGACGGCTGGGGCCCATAAATATGTCAGACAGGCTTCAAGAAGCCATTCCAGCGATCCCGACCAGAGAGGTGAGTATAGGGAGGTAGGGGGGATAAAGGACCATGACGTACAAAGTACGTCCTTGGTCCTTAAGGAGAATTTCCCCAGGACGTACTATGTACATAAGTGGTCCTTAAGGGGTTAAATAAAAGTTAATGCAAGACAACATGATTCAAAATGATTCTTGTTTTGTGATCAATGATATTGATTTACTCAACTCCTCAGTACTACAAAATTCTAAATATTTATTTTTCTCTCTCATTCTTCCAGGTGCTGAATGTTATGGTAAGTAGGCTTTAGTCTAGTTGATTGTGGCATTTGCTGTGCTTGCTTTGACAAGGAAACTACTTTTATTTTATTTGGCCAAGATTATAGTTACGCAAACACAAATGATTGAAAGTGCTTCAGGAACTCTCAAATTGTTGTAAGACCTATATTTACATTTTATTGCACCAAAATGTCGCCGACATTTCGACGCTGTCCCGTTCCCCGCACTTCGGCTAGTCCTATTCCTCGACCCCATGGTGATTTCAGCATTCACTGCAGTGTCCCTGAAGTGCAAGGGAACAAGCCGCCGAACGCATCCAAAAAACAGCAGCAAAGTTGTTGAATTGATCTGAAAAAATGGGGGGGGGATGCCGAAAAAACAGCAAATTGATTCGAAAACTGCCAAAAACCACCGAATGCATTAGATGATCTGCCACAAAATAGCCAAATTGATAAAAATAAAAAACACCGAACAGAGTGCCGATCAGCTGCCGGAAAAAGGCAACAAGCCAATGAACAGGTAAAAAAAAAAAACTTTTAAAAGGTGTTTTCAAAACAACTACTGCACAAAAATAATATATAAGGTCCTATGAATAATAACAAAAAGGTCTGTTACAGAAAAAAACGCCATTTAAAACGAAACAGAAAAAAAATTCTCCCAAAGAATTCCTAAAAAATAAAGAAAGAGACTTTTTGCTGCAAGTGAAAAGGGTAAACAGTTGAATA
Organism: Leptobrachium leishanense; assembly: GCA_009667805.1. Taxonomy (NCBI): domain Eukaryota; kingdom Metazoa; phylum Chordata; class Amphibia; order Anura; family Megophryidae; genus Leptobrachium; species Leptobrachium leishanense. The sequence continues at coordinate 186,490,385 of CM019064.1, read as the reverse complement.
AATAAAAACTGGTTTTTTTTCTTTACATTGAAAACCTATGGGATTTTCCTGATTAAACCTGTTGAATCAGGGCATTTCACTGACATTTCAGTGCTGTACAGTGTTCTCTGAATAGATTAACCAGTACTTCTCTATGGGGAGTTCACTGCCACTAAAGATCACCGTATTTCGCTGGCAATTCACCAATATTTGGCGAACTGACAGCTTTTTTACGTAGCCGAATAGCTTCGTGGCCAATTCACTGTTCTTTGACTAACCCTGTAAGACTTGCTGGAGTTCTGATTACATAACGGAAATAGGTGGAAAGCTCACTCCCCTTAGTGGGAATGAGGGAAATGGAACTGAGGGCACAACAGAGTAAAAGAAAGGGGCTTGGGCACAATGTTACATAGGTTGAAAAATGTATGTCCATTGGGTTTAGCCTTTCACACATTACCTACTGCTGTTGATCCAAAATAAGGCAAAAAATCTGAAGCGCTCACCAATATGCAACATACTGGGAAAAAATTCCTTCTTGACACCAGAAAGGGGTCAGATTTCACCCTGGAGCAAGCAGCTTTTAAACACACATTAAATATTATAGCCCTTAGTATTATGATTTTGTGGGAAGCCATCCAGTCAATGTCTAAAAGTATGTACAGTCTCTGACCCAAACACCTCAACAGGCACAGAATTCCACTGCTTCATTGTTCTTACTGTGAAATAACCCTTCCTATACTTTAGGATGAATTTCCTTTCATCCAATCTAAATGGGTGTCCTCGTGTTCTGTGTATAGTCCTATCAATGCATAGGTTTCCAGACAATGGTTTTTAATGGCCACGTATATATTTATATAAATTTATCGGATCCTCTTTAACCCTTTCGCTGCTGAGGCTTTTCCCGCCCCTATGCTGAGGTCATTTTTACCTGTTTTGCGCATCATGTTTAAACGTGTTTTGAAGGCTTATTTTAGTATATGACCCAGACATATTATATATCGTTCTTTCCGTCAGACTCGGTAGATTCATAATATGTCATTATTATATGTATACGTTATGTCATGTCTGTATATTATAACAAAAAATGCAATAAAATATGTATTTTCAATAATTTACAATGTGTAAAGTGTTTTTTTCCACATTTTAACATGCGAGCAATTGCGGTTATATTTTGTATGGGGTGCGCTTGTTAAAAAAATTAGAGATGGGGTCTCATTACATTTTTTTTTGGGGAAAATGACACTATTTTTAACAAACGCACCGCATACAAAAATCGTTAGTGCAGCATCATTGTTCACATTATAATTGAAATGGGAACAATATTGCTGCATTAACAAACCCAAAAAAATAAAAAAAAAGTGTTTATTTATTTTTTTTTACAAAATTTTTCACTGTAGTGTTTGGTATCGTTGGAACGGCCATGCTGCCACGGATCGGGAGATAGGGAGTTCCAATGAACTCCCTATCTCCACAGTTGGTGACAGTTAGGGGTTAACTCTAGGACTGGCGTCATCGTGCTACGCACGATGACGCCAGTCCTCTGGGGGAGTTCCCGGAGGCTTGGCCGACATCCAAGATGTCGGCCAGCTCCGGGAAAGGATCGCGAACCGGCGCTTTTCAGCGCCGATTCGCGATCCAGCTCCCCAGGGGTTAATGCCAGGCATCATTTGGAAGGGCAGGCTGTGCCCTTCCAAATGATGCCTGGATTAACCCCCTGTGCGCCGCCGATCGGGAGGGAGAGAGGTCCGAAGGACCTCCCCCCCTCCCTTTCAGGCGCCTCCTCCGCACATGCGGGGGGGGCGCCTGAATTAGGTGTCATCGCGCCCCCGCGATGACACCTAATTCTGGTGGCTGCTGGTCCGGATGCCGGGCTGACATCCAGGATGTCAGCCCGCACCGGAGGGGCCAGCGATCGGCCGGAACCCGGCCGAACGCTGACCCCAATGTGAGGACGCGCTCAGCGTGTCCTCAGCACACCAGCGGGACTGCTGAGGACGCGCTGAGCGCGTCCTCAGCAGCGAAGTGGTTAAGGCGCCGTTTCTCTAAACTAAAAAGGTTTATCAGGGGTGTGGGAATTGTATCGCCCGACGCCCGGGACATGAAGATCCGGGCGCCGGGCGAGTAGTTTTTTTTGAGATGCAGTCCGGCGGGCTAGAAGCCCGCTGGACTGCGGACTAATTCCATGGACGCCCCCGATACGGAAGCCGACATTGAGCCGGCTTGCCGGCATCCGAGGGGCTTGGGCAGCTGTTCGAATGCTCTATCGGCATTCGGACAGCCGCCCCTGGAGCTCTCCGGCATACTTACCTTCCTGAGTGGCGCCGACAAAGTCTTCGCGTTTCCGCACGTTGAAGGACCAAGCCGCGATCACGTGGGAGTCCCACGTGATCGCAGCTGGGGGTCCTTCAATGAGCACAGGCGCGAAGACTTAGTCGGTGCCGCTCGGGAAGGTAAGTATGCCGGAGAGCTCCAGGGGCGGCTGTCCGAATGCTGATCGAGCATTCGAACAGCCGTCCCATATCTGGTCTGGGGTCTGAGCTGGGGGGCAATATCCATGAGAGCTTGGGGGCAAATATCCATGAGAGCGTGGGGGCAGTATACCATGAGCTGGGGCATATCCATGAGCTGGGGCATATATCCATGAGCTGGGGCATATATCCATGAGCTGGGGCAGTATATCCATGAGCTGGGGCAGTATATCCATGAGCTGGGGCAATATCCATGAGCTGGGGCATATTCATGAGCTGGGGCATATATCCATGAGCTGGGGCATATATCCATGAGCTGGGGCATATATCCATGTGCTGGGGCATATATCCATGAACTGGGGGCAATATCCATGAGCTGGGGGCAATATCCATGAGCTGGGGCATATATCCATGAGCTGGGGCAGTATATCCATGAGCTGGGGGCAATATCCATGAGCTGGGGCATATATCCATGAGCTGGGGCAGTATATCCATGAGCTGGGGCATATATCCATGAGCTGGGGCCTATCCATGAGCTGGGGCCTATCCATGAGCTGGGGGCAATATCCATGAGCTGGGGGCAATATCTATGTGCTGGGGCAATATCCATGTGCTGGGGCAATATCCATGAGCTTGGGCAATATCCATATATCTCGGGGGGGGATATATACATGTGAGCTGGGGGCATTTTTATGAGGTCTGTTCTTATTGGAAAGTGGTCCCATGACATAAAATAAAAGTATCGGTACTCGTACTCGGTCTTAAAAAAAGTGGTATCGGTGCATCCCTAATATATACATACACACAACAAAATAGTGTTTAAATAAGGGTCTTTATTCATCACATGTATCTGACGCTGCCTCTATAGGCTGTTATGAATAAAGACCTCTATTTAAACACTATTTTGTTGAAATTATCAGGACAAGTTGATCGTCCTGAGGGACAAGTAGATTGGACTACTACTTAGTCCGTTGGACAAGCAGATTTTTTAAAAATTTCCACACCCCTGGGTTTATGCCTTTCTTCATCACTTAAATCTTCCATTCCCTTATTAATTTAGTTGCCCATCTCTGCACTAGTTCTAGCGCCATAATATCCTTTCTTAAAACAAGTGCCCATAATTGCACGGCATATTCAAGGTGCGGTCTTCCCATCTATACTATAATTGAGTAAGGCTTGGCGTGTCCGTCGCCAAGCCTTACTCTGCGCATGCGCGCGCAACCAGCGGCGGTTGGTTGCGCGCGCATGCAACCGCCGCGGCACGAGCCGGCTGCCGACTCGCCGCGGCGGTTACAAGATGCACACAGCAGCCGGGTAGAGGCTGCGCTCGCAGCCTCTACCCGGCTGCCGCGCGCATCCAACCCCCGAGCGGCGAAGGGAAAGGTCCCTCCGCCGCTCGGGGGTTGGATGCGCGCGGCAGCCGGGTAGAGGCTGCGCTCGCAGCCTCTACCCGGCTGTCGAGCGCATCCAACCTCCGAGCGGTGCCGGGGAAGTGAAAGTTTCCCCACTTCCGCACTTTGAAGGACCCAAGCCCCGGTCACGTGACCGCGGCTTGGGTCCTTCAACGAGCGGAAGCGGGAAACTTTCACTTCCCCGGCGCCACTCGGAAAGGTAAGTATGGGGCGGCTGTCCGAATGCCAATAGAGCATTCGAACAGCCGCCCCATGTCTGAGCTGGGGGCCAATATCCATGAGCGCTGGGGGGCATATCCACGAGCTGGGGGCCAATATCCATGAGCTGGGGGGCAATATCCATGAGCTGGGGGGCAATATCCATGAGCTGGGGGCAATATCCATGAGCTGGGGGGCAATATCCATGAGCTGGGGGGGCAATATCCATGAGCTGGGGGGGCAATATCCATGAGCTGGGGGCAGTATCCATGAGCTGGGGGGGGGCAATATCCATGAGCTGGGGGCAGTATCCATGAGCTGGGGGACAGTATCCATGAGCTGGGGGGGCAATATCCACGAGCTGGGGGCAGTATCCATGAGCTGGGAGGGCAGTATCCATGAGCTGGGAGGGCAGTATCCATGAGCTGGGGGCCAATATCCATGAGCTGGGGGCAGTATCCATGAGCTGGGGGGGCAATATCCATGAGCTGGGGGGCCAATATCCATGAGCTGGGGGGCCAATATCCATGAGCTGGGGGGGCAATATCCATGAGCTGGGGGCAGGCAGTATCCATGAGCTGGGGGACAGTATCCATGAGCTGGGGGGGGCAATATCCACGAGCTGGGGGCAGTATCCATGAGCTGGGGGGCAGTATCCATGAGCTGGGGGCAGTATCCATGAGCTGGGGGCCAATATCCATGAGCTGGGGGCAGTATCCATGAGCTGGGGGACAGTATCCACGAGCTGGGGGCAATATCCACAAGCTGGGGGCAGTATCCATGAGCTGGGAGGCAGTATCCATGAGCTGGGGGCAGTATCCATGAGCTGGGGGGGGCAATATCCATGAGCTGGGGGCAATATCCATGAGCTGGGGGGGCAATACCATGAGCTGGGGGCAATATCCATGAGCTGGGGGGGCAATATCCATGAGCTGGGGGGGCATATCCATGAGCTGGGGGGCAATATCCATGAGCTGGGGGGGCAACATAATCTGCAGGGGGCAGTATCCATGAGCTGGGGGGCAATATCCATGAGCTGGGGGCAGTATCCATGAGCTGGGGGACAGTATCCATGAGCTGGGGGGCAATATCCACGAGCTGGGGGCAGTATCCATGAGCTGGAGGGCAGTATCCATGAGCTGGGAGGGCAGTATCCATGAGCTGGGGGCCAATATCCATGAGCTGGGGCAGTATCCATGAGCTGGGGGGGCAATATCCATGAGCTGGGGGGCCAATATCCATGAGCTGGGGGCCAATATCCATGAGCTGGGGGGGCAATATCCATGAGCTGGGGGCAGTATCCATGAGCTGGGGGACAGTATCCATGAGCTGGGGGGGCAATATCCACGAGCTGGGGGCAGTATCCATGAGCTGGGGGGGGCAGTATCCATGAGCTGGGGGCAGTATCCATGAGCTGGGGGCCAATATCCATGAGCTGGGGGCAGTATCCATGAGCTGGGGGACAGTATCCACGAGCTGGGGGCAATATCCACAAGCTGGGGGCAGTATCCATGAGCTGGGAGGGCAGTATCCATGAGCTGGGGGCAGTATCCATGAGCTGGGGGGGCAATATCCATGAGCTGGGGGGGCAATATCCATGAGCTGGGGGGGCAATATCCATGAGCTGGGGCAGTATCCATGAGCTGGGGGACAGTATCCATGAGCTGGGGGGGCAATATCCACGAGCTGGGGCAGTATCCATGAGCTGGGGGGGCAATATCCATGAGCTGGGGGCAGTATCCATGAGCTGGGGGGGCAATATCCACGAGCTGGGGGCAGTATCCACGAGCTGGGGCAGTATCCATGAGCTGGGGGCAGTATCCATGAGCTGGGGGCAGTATCCATGAGCTGGGGGACAGTATCCACGAGCTGGGGGGCAATATCCACAAGCTGGGGGCAGTATCCATGAGTTGGGAGGGCAGTATCCATGAGCTGGTGGCAGTATCCATGAGCTGGGGGGGCAATATCCATGAGCTGGGGGGGCAATATCCATGAGCTGGGGGCAGTATCCATGAGCTGAGGGGGGGGCAATATCCATGAGCTGGGGCAGTATCCATGAGCTGGGGGACAGTATCCATGAGCTGGGGGGGCAATATCCACGAGCTGGGGCAGTATCCATGAGCTGGGGGGGCAATATCCATGAGCTGGGGGCAGTATCCATGAGCTGGGGGGCAATATCCACGATCTGGGGGCAGTATCCACGAGCTGGGGGCAGTATCCATGAGCTGGGGCAGTATCCATGAGCTGGGGGACAGTATCCATGAGCTGGGGGGCAGTATCCACGAGCTGGGGGGGCAGTATCCACGAGCTGGGGGCAGTATCCAGGAGCTGGGGGGCAGTATCCAGGAGCTGGGGGGGCAGTATCCAGGAGCTGGGGGGGCAGTATCCACAAGCTGGGGGCACAGTATCCACAAGCTGGGGGGCAGTATCCATGAGCTGGGGGCAGTATCCATGAGCTGGGGGGCAATATCCAGGAGCTGGGGGGCAGTATCCAGGAGCTGGGGGGCAGTATCCAGGAGCTGGGGGGCAGTATCCACGAGCTGGGGCAGTATATCCACGAGCTGGGGCAGTATATCCACGAGCTGGGGCAGTATCCACGAGCTGGGGCAGTATCCACGAGCTGGGCCATATATCCATGAGCTGGGGCAGTATATCCACAATAGACTGCCCTCTGGGCAGGCTTTCCACCTTGTTTATTTATAAAAAGGCAAAATAATGTTTTCATCCCGAGAGTGAATTCTCATTTTAATGCATACCAATACCTTGTCGGCCTTGGGGACTGTTGTTTGACATTGGGCATTGTTAGTCTATGATTATTCCCATATCCTTCTCCTGCTTTGATTTCCCCTAACTCAGTACCATTTAGTGTATAAGTTACTTGTGTGTTCTTTACTCCAAAGTGCATAACCTTGCATTTATCTACATTAAATTTAATTTGCTATTTAAGTGCCCAGCCACCCAATCTATCTAAATCCCTCGGCAGGGAGGATCCCTCCTGCTCACATTGTATTACTTTACTAGTTTTGGGTCCTCGACAAATATGGGCACATGACTTTCGATGTCTATTTCAAGGTAATTTATAAATAAATTTAATAGAATTGGTCTTATAACAGACCCCTGAGGGACACCACTAACCACTGGTGTTCACCTTGAAAATTTACCATTTATGACTACTCTCTTTAGGAGAGCTATATATCAATGCCTAGGCGAACAAGCAGTACAAGAATAAAACGTAACTTTAATCAGATAAACAAGTAAAAATCCCTCACTGCATAAGCAGAGATATCAGCCAGGTGGCTCAAAGAAAAAGAGCAACAGTACAACAAAAAATAAGAATAAGCCAGTGAATAAAAAAAAGCACATACAAGTGTAACAAAGAAACACAATATTAAAAGGCAGTTCCCTGAGTACACTGGATGTTTCTATGTTTCTATGATTTGTCAAGGAAAAAATGTATATGTATATGAGAGTCTGTATAACTTGTAGCAGTGCTCAAATGCTTTGTAATCAAAGCACCTCAATAAGCAAGAAAACAATCCTTTGTGGGATTGTATTTATAGCAAAGAAAAGAGAGGAAAAGAACTGATAGGTACACTGCAAGCAGACTTCATAAATGGATTGAACCCAGGAAAGTGGATTTGGGGTTGCGCAAGCCACCATGCTCCACATACCAGGGAAGAGACAAATTAAACCACTGCCAGAGTAGAAATTATTTTAGAAGGCATAAAGAATATTGGCAGGGCATAATGTCAACATATTTTGCCAGTATACTGTGCCGGCTTCATCAGGACACGCCCCTGTAAAGGTGGGAGCTAAGGTAGCACAGCTAACCTGAGCTGCTGCTGGTCCTGGTTTAAATACAGTAGATCTACTGAAATCAGCACGTGGGTGAGAGGTGTGTAGGGGCGTGTGTAACTACATCGTTAGGCTGAGAGAACCTAATAAACAGGCATCTCAAACATATTCCTCGGTGTATAGGTGCAATTAGTAGGGGGGAACACAAGCAGTCATGAATGAGAATTACATGCTGCAGGGTTATGAAGTCTAACGAGTGACAAGTCTGGCATGTATTTGGACTAAAAGGTAGAACATTATGATAATTACAGCAAGCGACTATGATGAGTGTCCGATACACCGAAAATTGCCATAATTGATCCATGCAAGAAAAAAAAAAAAAGTATTCCCTTAGCAATTTTAATGCAGTATACAGGTACAGTGCAGGTACAAATAGACGGGCATCTCAGACCTAGTTGATGATGTATATGTGCATTTTACTGGGGGGGGGGAGAGCAGTCATGAATGAAAGAGACATGCTGCAGGGTTATACAACCTAATAGGTGACAAATGTGGCATGGATAAAACTAAAAGACAGTATTGCACCAAACAATTCTAATAACTGTCCAATATACAGAAAATTGCTGCAGTTGTCCCATTAAAGAAATATATTCCCTTACACAATCGGTTATCAGGTTCACATGGATAAAAAGAATAACCGCTATGTAATTGGAATGACACATAAAGGTGGAACTCGAAAAATTAGAATATCGTGCAAAGGTTCATTTAATTCAGTAATGCAACATAAAAGGTGAAACTAATATATGAGATAGTTCACACCGTGATCTATCTCTATATATAAAACAGTTTTCTCCTTGCACATTGCGCACGCGCGAAGAAAAGACAGTGCCTGCGTGCGCGAGGAGGGAAAAAATCCTGTCCGTTGGAGGGAAGGCTGTGTGAGGAGGAAGCTCAGGGTGAAAGGGCCGGCCCACAGCCGTGTGCAGTGTGCAGTGTGTGCAGCCAACTCCTCCCCTCTGACTCGGCACTTCCTCCTCTCCGTGTCACTCTCCATGTGAATCTCTCTCCTTACTGCACGCAGCTCCAACCCCCTGCAAACACACACACACAAACACCATCTCCTGCAAACCCTCCAACATCACCTCCTGCAAACCCCCACACCTCCTGCAAACCTCCCCACACCATCTCCTGCAACCCCCCACACCAGCTCCTGCAAACCTCCCCACACGACCTCCTGCAACCCCCACACCAGCTCCTGCAAACCTCCTCACACGACCTCCTGCAACCCCCACACCACCTCCTGCAAAACCCCACCACCTCATGCAACCCCCACTCCTGCAAACTTCCCCACGCCACCTCCTGCAACCCACCTCCTGCAACCCACCACTCCTGCAAACCTCCCCACACCATCTCCTGCAACCCCCCACACCAGCTCCTGCAAACCTCCCCACACGACCTCCTGCAAACCCCCACACCAGCTCCTGCAAACCTCCTCACACGACCTCCTGCAACCCCCACACCACCTCCTGCAAAACCCCACCACCTCATGCAACCCCCACCTCCTGCAAACTTCCCCACGCCACCTCCTGCAACCCACCTCCTGCAAACCTCCCCACGCCACCTCCTGCAAACCCACACCACCTCCTGCAAACCTCCCCACACCAGCTCCTGCAAACCTCCACACACCACCTTCTGCAAAACCCCACCACTTCCTGCAACCCCCACATCCTGCAAACATCCCCACGCCACCTCCTGCAAACCTCCCCCGCCACCTCCTGCAAACCTCCCCACGCCACCTCCTGCAAACCCCCACCACCTCCTGCAAACCTCCCCACACCATCTCCTGCAACCGCCCCACACCACCTCATGCAAACCCCCCACACCACCTCCTGCACGCCCCCCACACCACCTCCTGCAAACCTCCCCACGCCATCTCCTGCAACTCCCCCCACGCCATCTCCTGCAACCCCCCCACACCATCTCCTGCAACCCCCCACACCATCTCCTGCAACCCCCCCCATCACATCCTGGAACCTCCCCACACCACCTCCTGCAAACCTCCCCATGCCACCTCCTGCAAACCTCCCCACACCACGTCCTGCAACCCTCATACACCACGTCCTGCAACCCCCCAACATCACCTCCTGCAAACCCACCACACCACCTCCTGCAAACCTCCCCACACCACCTCCTGCAAACCTCCCCACGCAACCTCCTGCAAACCTCCCCACGCAACCTCCTGCAAACTTCCCCACGCCACCTCCTGCAAACCCCCACCACTTCCTGCAAATCTCCCCACATCATCTCCTGCAACCGCCCCACATCACCTCCTGCAAACCCCCCACACCGCTTCCTGCAAACCCCCCACATCACCTCCTGCAAACCTCCCCACACCATCTCCTGCAATCCCCACACCACGTCCTGCAACCTCCCCACACCACCACCTGCAAACCTCCCCACACCATCTCCTGCAACCCTCCTACACCACGTCCTGCAAACCCCCACAACCTCCTGCAAACCCCCACACCATCTCCTGCAACCCTCCTACACCACGTCCTGCAACCCCCCACACCAAATCCTGCAACCCCCCACACCACACCCTGCAACCTCCCCACACCACCTCCTGCAAACCTCCCCACACCACCTCCTGCAACCTCCCCCACACACCTCCTGCAAAACCCCACCACCTCCTGCAACCCCCCCACACCACCTCCTGCAAAACCCCCACACCACGTCCTGGAACCTCCCCACACCACCTCCTGGAAACCTCCCCATGCCACCTCCTGCAAACCTCCCCACATCATCTCCTGCAACCCTCCTACACCACGTCCTGCAACCCCCCCACACCACCTCCTGCAAACCTCCCCACACAACCTCCTGCAAACCCACCACACCAACTCCTGCAAACCCCCACCACTTCCTGCAAACCTCCCCACATCATCTCCTGCAACCGCCCCACACCACCTCCTGCAACCCCCCACACCACCTCCTCCTGCAAACCTCCCCACATCATCTCCTGCAACTGCCCACACCACCTCCTGCAAACCCCCACACCACCTCCTGCAAACCTCCCCACACCACCTCCTCCTGCAACCCCCCCACACCACCTCCTCCTGCAAACCCCCACACCACCTCCTCCTGCAAACCCCCACACCACCTCCTGCAAACCCCCACATCACCTCCTGCAAACCTCCCCACATCACCTCCTGCAAACCCCCACACACCTCCTGCAAAACCCCACCACCTCCTGCAACCCCCCACACACCACCTCCTGTAAACCCCCACACCATCTCCTGCAAACCTCCCCACACCACCTCCTGCAACCCCCCACACCACGTCCTGCAACCTCCCTACACCACCTCCTGCAAACCTCCCCACACCTCCTGCAAACCCCCTATACACACCTCCTGAAAACCCCCTCTACACACACACCTCCTGCAAACCCACTACACACACACACACCCTGCAAACCCACCTACACACCTCCTGCAAACCTCCCCTATAGACATCTCCTGCAACCCTCCCCTGCACACACACCACCTCCTGCAAACCTCCCCTACACACACCACCTCCTGCAAACCTCCCCTACACACACCTCCAGCAAACCCCACTCTACACCCACACACACCTCCTGCAAAACCCCTACATACACACACACCTCCAGTAAACCCTCCTACATACACACACACCTCCAGTAAACCCCCTACACACACCTCCAGCAAACCCCACTCTACACAAACACCTCCTGCAAACCTCCCTCTACAAACACAAACCTCATGCAACCCCCCTCTACACACACACACCTCCTGCATCCCCCCACACACCACCTCCTGCAGTCCCCTATACACACACCTCATGCAAACCCCTACACACACACCTCCTGCAACCCCCCATACACACACACACACCTCCTGCAACCCCCCCACACACCACTTCCTGCAACCCCCCACACACCACCTCCTGCAACCCCCCATACACACACACACACACACCTCCTGCAACCCCTACACACACACACATCTTGCAAATCCCCCTACAAACACACACCTCCTGAAACCCCCTACACACACACACACCTCCTGCAAACCCACCTACACACCTCCTGCAAACCTCCCCTATAGACACCTCCTGCAAACCCCCCTACACACACATCACCTCCTGCAACCCCCCACACACACACCACCTCCTGCAAACATCCCCTACACACACACCTCCCCCAAACCTCCCTACATACACACACCTCCAGTAAACCCCCCTACATACACACACCTCCTGCAACCCCCCTCTACACACACACACACCTCATGCAAACCCCCCTCTACACACACACACCTCATGCAAACCCCCCTCTACACACACACACCTCATGCAAACCCCCCTACACACCCCTCCTGCAAACCCCCCTACACACACCTCCTGCAAAACCCCTACACACACACACCTCCCCCAAACCTCCCTACATACACACACCTCCAGTAAACCCCCCTACACACACCTCCTGCAACCCCCCTCTACACAAACATCTCCTGCAAACCCCCCTACACAAACATCTCCTGCAAACCCCCCTCTACACACACACACACCTCATGCAAACCCCCCTCTACACACACACACCTGCTGCAAACCCCTCTACAAACACCTCCTGCTAACCCCCCATACACACACACCTCCTGTAAACCCCCCTCTACACCACACCTCCTGCAAACCCCCCTACACACACACCTCCTGCAACCCCTCCACACACCTCCTGCAACCCCTCCACACACCTCCTGCAACCCCCGCCCCACACACACACACACACCTCATACAAACCCCCTACACACACGCCTCCTGCAAACTCCTACACACACCTCCTGCAACCCCCCACACACACCTCATGCAAACCCCCTACACACACGCCTCCTGCAAACTCCTACACACACCTCCAGCAAATCCCCCACAGACACCTCCTGCAAACCCCCTAAGCACACCTCCTGCAAACCCCTACACACACACACCTCCTGCAAACCCACCACACCACCTCCTGCAAACCCTACCCACACCTCCTGCAAACCCACCTACAAACACATCACCCCCTGCAACCCATCACCTCCTGCAAACCCTTACACACGCTCCTCCTGCAACCCCACACACGCACCTCCTGCAACACCCTACACACTCGCACCTCCTGCAACCCCCAACACACACACCTCCTGCAACCCCAAGACACTCGCACTTCTTGCAAACCCCCCACGCACACCTCCTGCAAACCCAGCACACACATCTCCTGCAATCCACCCACATGCACCTACTGCAACCCCACACACACACACACCACCCCCTCAAACACACACCATCTTCTGCAACCCCCACACCACCTCCTGAAACCCCCCACACCACCTCCTGCAACCCCCCACACCACCTCCTGCAACACCCTACACACACACACACACACACACACACCTCCTGCAAACCCCCTATGCACACGCATCTTCTGCAAGCCCCCCACACACACCTCCTCCAACCCCCCACACACACCTACTGCAACCCCCACACCCTCACCACCCCCTGCAACCCCCCACGCCATCTCCTGCAACCTCCCTACAAACACACCACCTCCTGCAAACCTCCCCTAACACACACCTCCTACAAACCCCCTACATACACCTCCCCCAAACCCCCTACATACACACACCTCCAGTAAACCCCCTACACACACTTCCTGCAACCCCTCTACACAAACACCTCCTGCAAACCCCCTCTACACACACACCTCATGCAAAACCCCTCTACACACACACTCTTCATGCAAACCCCCCTCTACACACACACCTCATGAAAACCCCCTCTACACACACCTCCTGCAAACCCCCCATACACACACACCTCCTGCAAACCCCCCATACACACACACCTCCTGCAAACCCCCTCTACACACATCTCATGCAAACCCCCCCACACACACACCTCCTGCAAACCCCCCACACAACCTACTGCAACCCCCCAAACACAAACCTCCTGCAACCCCACACACACCTTCTGCAAACCCCTTCTACACATACACACGCACACCTCCTGCAAACACCCCCCCCACACACACACACACAGCCTGCAAAACCCCCTACACAAACACACCTCCTGCAAACCCCCACACACACACAGCCTGCAAAACCCCCTACACAAACACACCTCCTGCAAACCCCCCCCACACACACACCTCCTGCAAACCCCCTACACACACACCTCCTGCAAACACCCTACACACATACACACCTCCTGCAAACACCCTACACACATACACACCTCCTGCAAACCCCCCACACACAAACCTCCTGCAAACCCCCACACACAAACCTCCTGCAATCCCCCTACACACACCTCTTGCAATCCCCCTTAAACACACACCTCCTGCAATTCCCCCCTACACACACAAACCTCCTACAAACCCCACCTCCTGCAACCCCCCACACCACCTCCTGCAACCCCGCACCACCTCCTGCAACCCCCTACCCACACCTCCTGCAAACCTCCCCTATACACACCTCCTGAAACCCCCCCCACACACACACACCCCACCTCCTGCAACCCCCTCTAAACACACCACCTCCTGAAAACGTCCCCTACACACACACCCCTCATGCAAACCCACCACACTCTCCTCCTGAATAAACTCCTACATACACACACCTCCCCCAAACCCTGTAACCGCCTACACACACCTCCTGAAAACCCCCTACACACACCTCCTGCAAACCCCCTTCTTCACACACACGCCTCCTGCAAACCCCCTCTTCACACACACCTCCTGCAAACCCCCTCTTCACACACACCTCCTGCAAACCCCCTCTTCACACACACCTCCTGCAAACCCCCCTACACACACACACCTCCTGCAAACCCCCCTACACACACACCTCCTACAAACCCCCTCTTCACATACACCTCCTGCAAACCCCCCTACACACACCTCCTGCAAACCCCCCTACACACACACCTCCTACAAACCCCCCTACACACACACCTCCTACAAACCCCCCACACACCTCTTGCAAACCCCCCACACACACCACCTCCTGCAAACCACCACACCACCTCCTGCAAACCTCCCCTACACACACCTCCTGCAACCCCCCCAAGCGTGCCCCTCCTGCAACCCCCTACACACACGCACCTCCTGCAGCCCCCCCCACACACACACACGCGCACCTCCTGCAAACCTCTCCACACCACCTCCTGCAACCCCTCTACACACACCTCCTGCAAACCCCCTATACACACCTCCTGCAAACCCCCCTACACACACCTCTTGCAACCCCCCACACCTCCTGCAACCCCCTACACATCACCCCCTGCAACCTTCCGCACACGCACCTTCTGCATCCCCCGCACACACACCTCCTGCAACCCCCCTGCACACACACCTCCTGCAACCCCACGCAAACACACACCTCCTGCAAACCCCACACACACATATCACCTTCTGCAACTCCCACTGCCCCCGATATCAGCTTCTGCACCTCCCACTGCCCCTGCAACACCCGATACCACCTTCTGCACACCCACTGCCCATGCAACCCAATACCACCTTCTGCATCCCCGCAACCCTCCAATACCACCTTCTGTGCCCCCACTGCCGCGCCACCCCCAATACCACCTTCTGCACCTCCACTGCCCCCGCAACCCCCAATACCACCTATGAGGTATTTTCCACCCCCAATACCACCTATGAGTATATTCCACTGCCCCCTGCAACCCCCTCAATGCCACCTTCTGCATCCCCACTGCCCCTGCAACCACCCAATACCAACTTCAATGCCCTTTCAACCCCCCAATGGAGTGCAGAGCAGCCAGAGCCCGGGGTGCACCGAGAGGAGCCAGACCCTCAAAAATAGACTGCCCTCTGGGCAGGCTTAACACCTAGTATATACAGTCAGGTCCAGAAATATTGGGACATCGACACAATTCTAACATCTTTGACTCTACACCACCACAATGGAGTTGGAATGAAACAAACACAATGTGCTTTAACTGCAGACTGTCAGCTTTAATTTGAGGGTATGTATATCCAACTCAGGTGAACGGTGTAGGACTTACAGCAGGTTGCAGATGTGCGTCCCACTTGTTAAGGGACCATAGGTAATGCGACAGATAATAATCATAAAATCAAACTTTCCCTTTTTAATACTTGGTTGCAAATCCTGTTTTTGAGGCTCACCAATGGTTTACATCCTGTGGTGAACCTTCTGTATTCAGTCTGTTGAAGTCTTCTCCTGATTGTTGACTTTGACACACATACACCTACCTCCTGGAGAGTGTTCTTGATCTGGCCAACTGTTGTGAAGGGTGTTTTCTTCACCAGGGAAAGAATTCTTCGGTCATCCACCACAGTTGTTTTCCGTGGTCTCCCGGGTCTTTTGGTGTTGATGAGCTCACCGGTGCGTTCCTTCTTTTTGAGAATGTTCCAAACAGTTGTTTTGGCCACACCTAATGTTCTTGCTACAGTATCTCTCTGATGGGTTTGTTTTGTTTCTTCAGCCTAATGATACAGTCAGGTCCAGAAATATTGGGACATCGACACAATTCTAACATCTTTGGCTCTATACACCATCACAATGGAGTTGGAATGAAACAAATACAATGTGCTTTAACTGCAGACTGTCAGCTTTAATTTGAGGGTATGTACATCCAACTCAGGTGAACGGTGTAGGACTTACAGCAGTTTACAGATGTGCCTCCCACTTGTTAAGGGACCAAAGTGTAACGGTAGCGGTAACGCTGCCACACGAGTAGCGGAGTTGAGATCTTTGAGGGCAGAAGTATCTGCTTGAATAATACAAAAGGTATATAAACTACAGACTGTAACAAGGAGACACAAGGACTAACTGAATTGTCTCTAAGCTCTGAAGGTTTCGAGACCAACAGATTACCTAGGACACGCTCAGAAACAGCATACGTGGAATGACAGTCCGTGAAGTATTCAAGGTGCAGGGCAGTCAGAGATGCGATAAGAAATAACAGAAAACAGAAATGAACAATCGTTTGTTATCGTGGTCTTTGCAAAAACATAAACATGAGTCGTAGCCTGGGTAAAGGGACTCCGGAGGGGTACAAACGATACCCCTAAACGTGAAGGGACAGAACACAATCAGCGAGTGATCAACCCAGCAACTAGACTTGTGCACCGATTTTTTATTTTTTTTTCGGTTCGGTTCGTTCGGATTTTGTAAATTTTCGTTTCGACCGATTTCCGTTTCGGTTCGTTACGTTTTCGGAGCGACTTTTTTTTCGTAATTTCGGAAATTTTAGTGTTTTTCGGAACGTCTGTTCTCCTCGTTTCAAAGTGTCTATTCGTTTTGACGTAAACTAATGGTTTTTCGGATCCGATATTTCTGTCGATACGATAATTCTGTCATTACGATAATTCTGACATTGAGATTTCTCATGTTTTACAAGAAGGATACATTGAGATTTCTCTGGTTTCCCGGGAAGGATACATTGAGATTTCTCTGGTTTCCCGGGAAGGATACATTGAGATTTCTCTGGTTTCCCGGGAAGGATACATTGAGATTTCTCTGGTTTTACAAGAAGGATACATTGAGATGGGAATGATACAAAATTACAGAATCAGCGATATAACCAAAAAATACGTTGTCCGAAATTACTGAAATGGAACTGAAATCAGGAATGGAGCCGAAATTACGAATGGAACGAAAATGATTTTCGATTCTACACATTTCTAGTCCATTCGAAAATTCCGAACAAATTTTCGTTTCATTTCGGAAATTTTTTCGGATCTGCCGTTTTCGGATCTGAAAATTTTCGGAATAATCGTCCAAATCCGAATGCACGAATCGGGAAATTTCGTGAAAATTCCGAAACCCGAAACGCACATCCCTACCAGCAACCAGCAGGGGGTTAAATCACTAAAACAACTGAAACAGCATAATATACTCGATAGAGAGAGTAAACTAAGCCAAGCCGGGTCAAATAACAGGAGAAGGGATCTCATACAAGCATGGTCGTCAACAGTAAAGTCAAATTTAGAAGTAGCGGTGCGTGAAATAAACTCCACAACAGGGCAATGAGGCCATTCCTAGAGCCCTGTTTTAAAGCCTGTGGCTCCTGGTAACCACACCTGACCCCGCCCCCTCAGATGCCGATCTGCCAGCAGCAAGTGCTGGCACCAGACCAGCCAGCAGTCCCCCTTCTTGCCCAGACTCCCCAGGGGGCACAGCGGGGGCTGAGGATGTAACACAAAGGTAATGGGACAATTGGCTTCTCAGCTGTTCCATGGCCAGGTGTGTGATATTCCCTTATTACCCCAATTACAATGTGCAGATAAAAGGCCCAGAGTTCATTTCAAGTGTGCTATTTGCATTTGGAATCTGTTGCTGTCAACTCTCAAGATGAGATCCAAAGAGCTGTCACTATCAGTGAAGCAAGCCATCATTAGGCTGAAGAAACAAAACAAACCCATCAGAGAGATAGCAAGAACATTAGGCATGGCCAAAACAACTGTTTGGAACATTCTCAAAAAGAAGGAACGCACCGGTGAGCTCATCAACACCAAAAGACCTGGGAGACCACGGAAAACAACTGTGGTGGATGACCGAAGAATTCTTTCCCTGGTGAAGAAAACACCCTTCACAACAGTTGGCCAGATCAAGAACACTCTCCAGGAGGTAGGTGTATGTGTGTCAAAGTCAACAATCAGGAGAAGACTTCAACAGACTGAATACAGAAGGTTCACCACAGGATGTAAACCATTGGTGAGCCTCAAAAACAGGATTTGCAACCAAGTATTAAAAAGGGAAAGTTGATTTTATGATTATTATCTGTCGCATTACCTATGGTCCCTTAACAAGTGGGACGCACATCTGCAACCTGCTGTAAGTCCTACACCGTTCACCTGAGTTGGATATACATACCCTCAATTAAAGCTGACAGTCTGCAGTTAAAGCACATTGTGTTTGTTTCATTCCAACTCCATTGTGGTGGTGTAGAGTCAAAGATGTTAGAATCAAGAGAAGACTTCAGAGTGAATACAGAGGGTTCACCACAAGATGTAAACCATTGGTGAGCCTCAAAAACAGGAAGGCCAGATTAGAGATGGCCAAACAACACCTAACAAAGCCTTCACAGTTCTGGAACAAGATCCTATGGACAGATGAGACCAAGATCAACTTGTACCAGAGTGATGGGAAGAGAAGAGTATGGAGAAGGAAAGGAACTGCTCATGATCCTAAGCATACCACCTCATCAGTGAAGCATGGTGGTGGTAGTGTCATGGCGGCGTGGGCATGTATGGCTGCCAATGGAACTAGTTCTCTTGTATTTATTGATGATGTGACTGCTGACAAAAGCAGCATGAATTCTGAAGTGTTTCAGGCAATATTATCTGCTCACATTCAGCCAAATGCCGCAGAACTCAGACAATGACCCAAAGCATACTGCATAAGCAACCAAAGAGTTTTTGAAGGGACAGAAGTGGAATGTTATGCAATGGCCAAGTCAATCACCTGACCTGAATCCCATTGAGCATGCATTTCACTTGCTGAAGACAAAACTGAAGGGAAAATGCCCCAAGAACAAGCAGGAACTGAAGACAGTTGCAGTAGAGGCCTGGCAGAGCATCACCAGGGATGAAACCCAGCGTCTGGTGATGTCTATGCGTTCCAGACTTCAGGCTGTGATTGACTGCAAAGGTGCACTGTTTTTATGACGTAGGCATACACTAAGGAAGGATTTTTGGAAACTTCGCCCCTAAGAGGGGTGAAAAAGGAGGTTGAATATTTTAAACAGGATACCTATAGCTCAAAAACAGAAGATGTCGCAGACGTGAAAAATCGGTATTTAGATTCCCCTTGAAAAATAAAAAAAACTGCTATTTTACCGTTTTTCAAAAATCAAAGTGGGGGGGCAATAAAAGGGGGTTGAATATTTTAAATATAATACCTATATCTCCAAAACAGAAGAGGTTACAGGCCTGAAAATTGGTATTTAGATTCGTCTTGAAAAATAAAAACACGTATTTTACCATGTTCTGAAAATTCCTTGGGGGGCAAAAAGGGGGGTTGAATACTTTTTATCAGTATACCTATATTTCAAAAACCAAAGATGTTATGGGAGTGAAATTTGTTATTTACAATCTTCGTGAAAAAAAACAAGCATTTTCCAGAAAACAATTGGGGGGGGGGTCTGAGTATTTTTATCAGTATACCTATATTTCAAAAACCAAATATGTTACAGACGTGAAATTTGGTATTTACAATCTTATTGAAAAATAAAAAAACACGTGTTTTACCACTTTCCAAAAATCCCAAGTGGGGGGTGAAAAATAGGGGGGGCTGAATACTCTTAAACAGGATACCTATATCTCAAAAACAGAAGATGTTACAAATGTGAAAATAGGTTCCCAGATTCGTCTGGGAAAAACAAAAAACAAGTATTTTACCATTTGCCAAAAATCCAGTGTGGGGGGCAAAAAGTTGAATACTTTTATCAGTATACCTATATTTCAAAAACCAAAGATGTTACAGGTTAGAAATTTGTTATTTACAATCTTCATGATAAAAAACCAAACAGGTTTTGCCATTTTCCAAAAAAAACAATTAAGGGCGGGGGGGTTGGGGGGAAGGGGTCTGAATACTTTTATCAGTGTACCTATATTTCAAAAACCAAAGATGTTACAGGTGTGAAGTTTGGAAATTACAATCTTTGAAAATAAAGAAACTAGACATGTGCACAGCACAAAATTTCGTTTTGAACTAATGGATTAGTCCTAAAATGCAATTTATTTAGTTGCTAAAGAAATTTGTTTTCAGTTCTTTAGTATGAAAACTAATTTCATTCATCCGAAAACCAGTGGATACAATTACTATTGTAGTGGCTCCTCAGAGGGCTGAGATTGCTGCTTGTTACAGTATCTCTCACTCTCAGCAAAATGTGTCAGGCAAAGCTGTTACAGTAACTGATTGCTGCTCATCACAGCGCTCAGAGTTTGAGTAAAACTAGTAAATAATATTTTTATATATAAGAGCTAGAACAGGGCTCAAAATTTCAAGTCCCTAGCTACTAACCAGGCCATAAGAGTTACTCGCAACAAGTTGCTCCACCCAACCCCTACCCAGCCCTTAACTCTGCCCCCAAACACCCCCCTTAAAATATCTTATGAAATTACGTTGTTAAAGGTTTTATTTAGAATAGTTACAAAAATAACATTAATACCCAGACATCAGACCCCAGATACATGTATACCCAGTCATCAGACACCAGTGTGAGCAGAGCGAGGAGGCAGTGAAGCGCCTCTCCACCCCCCCCCTGCCAGTGACAGAGACTAACTGGGTCAGGTTAGGTTGCTGATCCTCGCCACCGTGCAGCCTGGGGAAGGGGGGCTGCACGGTGGCACCGCTGGAATACGCAGCACAAAATAATTTATTGTGCTGCCTTTGTGTACATTTCCACTCGCCCTCACTTAATTTCCACTCGCCAAATGTGGGTAGGCGAGTGGAAAGTTTGAGCCCTGGGTTAGAACAATATTATTTCCTTGTTCTACTGAAACTCTGAGCGCTGTTACAGTCAGTTACTGTAACAGCTGAGCCTGATACATTGTACTGAGAGATAATATAACAAGCAGCCGATCTCAGCGCTCACAGCCACTGGATTTAAAGGGCTAAAAAAAAGGCTCCTCTCTGCATAATGTATAGAACATCCTCCTGCATTAATTAATACCCTCTCTGTATAATGTAGATAACATCCTCCTGAATTTATGTCCCTCTCTGTATAGAACATCCTCCTCAATTTATACCTTTCTCTGTATAATGTATATAACATCCTCCTGCATTAATACCCCTCTATGTATAATGTATAGAATATCCTCCTGCATTAATTAATCCCCCTCTCTGTATAGAACATCCTACTGCATTGGCATGTGGAGGGTGCAGAACTTCGGAATGCAAGGCTTATCCAGCACAGGAGAGGGAACTTTTACTTAAACTTTGTATCTCTGTGGGGGAGACAGACAGGAATATAAAAGCAGGGGAGAGGGAAAATATTAACATAAATTGGTCTGAAAGCTCAGAGAAGAGATGACTGGTGCAAATTTATTTTTAGAATAAAATAAAGCACTTTAAATCCAGGGAAAACATTCAAATAAATCACACTGAAGGCTCATAATAAGAGTAACTGTGAGCGCTGGATACTAAATGTATCAGACGTAAAAAAAATAACTTTATAACAAGCAGCACTGGGAGAGGAGAGGGACTTTATATAAAATGTGTATTATAGATGAGGAAAGGGGGGATAGTGCTGCTGGATAATATAAAATGTATCAGACCTAAGCCCCTATTATGCAGAGCGGGAGGGGAGATAAGACACGTTTTATCAAGTCCCTCTCTTCTCCCAGCACTGCTTGTTATAAAGGGTTTTTTACTATCCAGCCCTCCTCTGTCATTAGCTTTCAGTGTGATTTATTTGAATGTTTTCCTTCTCCAGCTGTTTTTATCATCTTGTCTACATAATAGACATGCAAGGGTTAAGTAAAGGTTTTCCTCTCCTGTGCTGGCTGGCTGTGCTGCGAGTGAGTATTCTGGAGCTCTATCACTGTCAGATTTATGGGTAGGGGTCGGGAAGGATTACGCATACAAACCTTTTCTGTAACTTTGCGATGTTGCGCTCTTCATTGCTGGTCTCTTTCACTCAATGTAATATCACAAAAAGGACTGAAACTAAAATGTAGTGAATTTTATTTTAGTTTCTTTCGTTTTTTGTACTGAGCAGTTTCGTATCTCGAGTCATACTAAAACTAAATTATCCCAAAATTCGGACTAAATCGTTTTAGTACTAAAACGAATGCACATGTCTAAAAGAAACACGTGTTTTACAACTTTCCAGAAATCCAAGTGGGGGGGTAAAAAAAGGGTGGTGAATACTTTTAAACAGTATACCTACATCTCAAAAACAGAAGATGTTGTTACAGACGTGAAAATTGGTATTTAGATTCGTCTTGAGAAACAACAAAAAACACCTATTTTACCATTTTCCAAAAATCCAGTGGGAGGGGGGCAAAAAGTAGGGGGGTGAATACTTTTAAACAGGATACCTATATCTCAAAAACATAAGATGTTACAAACGTGAAAATGTTATTTAGATTCGTCTTGAGAAATAAAAAAAAAAGTATTTTACCATTTTCTAAAAATCCAGTGGGGGGGGGGAAGGGGGTTGAATAGCTTTATCACTATACCTATATTTCAAAAACCAATGATGTTACAGGTGTAAAATTTGATATTTGCAATCTTCGTTCAAAAAAAACAAAAACGTGTTTTGCCATTTTCCAAAAATCCAGTTAAGGGGGGGTGGGGGAAAGGGATGTGAATACTTTTATCAGTATACCTATATTTCAAAAACCAAAGATGTTACAGGTGTGAAATTTGGCAAGAGATCTTGATAAAGCCTGGTATACAGGCGAAACTAGTTGGGGGTTTGTGTTTTAACAGTTATATGAATTTTTGAAATAGTTATCTGGATTGGCAGGGTTGCCAGTGGGTGTGTTTATTATAATGCAGATGAGTCTGGTTAATCACCAGGTATTGTGATCTATACCATGGGGCCCCTATAGACAGTTTTTTTTACCCTGACATTGCAGGGATATTGAGTATTAGTAATACTGGACAGAGGTTTCTATAAGGAATATATTGGAAACAAATTGATTATCCGCTCAAAACATTGAATTTATCCCTGGATGGCTGATATGGGATGGTAATGCCTTTTAACCCATTCCCTTAGGCAAACGCATTGCAACTGTTATGGGACAAACATACCCATGATGCTGGTTTGAACTCCTCAAATTCATACACCCCACAGATGTGTCATTGTTCCCCCTGCCATAAAGATATGAACCAGGTACTCTGACTACTCATTATACAATATTTATGTGGTTTTGTCTACTTGTTAATTTGTATGTATTAATAAAGGTGTACAATTGTGTATACACTGGGGACATAGATCCTTTACTTTAAGTGGTAGAGGCCAAAACAGTAATTGAATTTAAGCAGGCATGGGATAGGCATAAGGCTATCCTAAACAAAAGATAAATACAGGTAAAGTATCCATGTAATTGGGCAGACTTGATGGGCCGAAAGGTTCTTATCTGCCGACATTTTTCTATGTTTCTACTTTTGTGAGCACCATTGTGGATGCATAGGTGCTCTATTTTTGTTTTGGTTCCCCATAAAGCTTGTCTCTGGAAGGAAGCATGAAGTGCTCGAAAATCTCCTGGTAGATGACTGCGTTGGCCCTGGACTTAATGAAGCACAGTGGACCAACACCAGGGGATGACATGGCTCCCCAAATCAACACAGACTGTGGAAACTTCACACTGGACTTCAAGCATCTCGCAGTGTGTGCCTCTTCATTCTTCCTCCATACTCTGGGTCCTTGGTTTCCAAATGAGATGCAAAAGTTGCTCTCATCAGAAAAGAGGACTTTGGACCACTGAGCAACAGACCAGGTCTGTTTTTCTTTAGCCCAGGTAAGACGCTTCTGACGTTGTTTGTCGTTCAGGAGCGGCTTGACAAGAGGAATACCACATTTGAAGCCCATGTCCAGGATCCGTTTGTGTGTTGTGGCTCTTGTTGCACTGACTCCAGCCTCAGACCACTCCTTGTGAAAGTCCAACACTTTTAAATGGCCTTTTCCTGACAATAGGCTGTGGTCATTAGGGATAAGCCGAACACTCCCCGAGTTCGGTTCGAAGCCGAACCCGAACTTTCCAAATGTTCTGATCCGAACCCGAACTCGAACCCCATACAAGTCAATGGGGCTGAAAATTCGGTTTTTAGAGTGCCCTCCAAGAGGGCATATATGCTAGATATTTGCCATAAAAGGTGTATGGGGGTCCGGGTATTGCCCTGGGGGACAGGAAACACGGACAAAAAGTTTAAAAAAAAAACGTTTTTAAAGGGACAGTGAGTTTTACATGAAATAAGGGTTAAAAATAAAAATGAAAAATTCCTTCAAATATCATGCCTAGGAGATCCCCATAACCTGCCCGTGAAGTGGCGGATTTCTAGGATGTATAGAAATATGTAAAAACCAAAAAATTACATTTCAAATGACGGTAAATGCTTTTCCTTTAATCTATCCATAAACAACTGCTTGGGGCGGCAGTCTGTATGAAAAGAGGAGACATTTTCGGACACGCAGAAAAAGTTTACTGATTTTTTTGGCGGTGAAAAGCAGGAGAATGGAAACTTCTATACCAAAAAGCCGATTTGGAAAGTGAGATAAATGGGAGAATTTTTCTGGTTTGGCTATTTTGCCCTAGAATTTTCTCTTCAGTCATTCTGAGTTTCACCTTTCTCTGAATAACCCTGTCAGGGTTATTCAGAGAGCGGTGAAGAGCAGGAGAATGACTGGAGAATGGAAAATTCTAGGTCAAAATAGCCAAACCAGAAAAATTCTCCCATTTAGGCTAGGGTCAGACTAGCGAATTTTTAACGTACGTTTAGGCGCACTTAATCACGGCCACACTAGCAGCAAATGACGGGCAATTACGGCCAATATACGAAGTACGGTTGCACGAAAGTCCAGCTGCGCAACACAAGTGGAAAATGAACGAATTTTTTTGAGAACGCAGAACCGCTAGTACAGACGTACAGAGTGCGCTGCGTCTACTAGCGGCGTGTGTGCGTGATTTGGATACGTCAGACCCTGCTCATGTCCGGCCAACATAACGTCCAGACACCCAAAGTTTCCTGGTTTGGATCCATAAAAAATCACGCACAAAAATGCGCATCGTATGACCGTTTTCGCGCAATCCGTGAAAAAATACGGCAATGCGTTCGGACGCACTTTTTGATGGTCGCTGCGAAAAATGCGTTCGTCTGACCCTAGCCTTATCTCACTTTCCAAATCGGCTATTTGGTCCAGATTGTTCTCTTTTCCTGCCATTCTCCTGGTTTCCACCTTTCTCTGAACAACCCTGAGAGAGAGGTGAAAGCCAGGAGAACTGGCAGGAGAAGAGAACAATCTAGACCAAATAGCCAATTTGGAAGGTGAGTTAAATGGGAGAATTTTTCTGGTTTGGCTATTTTGACCTAGAATTTTCACTTCTCCAGTTATTCTCCTGCTTTTCACCGCTCTCTGAATAACCCTGTGAATGTTTAATCCCGAGGTGAAAAATAACATTGCTTTAGATTTTTTTCAAACACCAGTTAAATGCAGCATATTAGGATGTTTTAGGGAAATTAATTCTCAAATCTCAAACAGAAGCAGACACCACCCCACCCTCAGTATATTGAACAATGTATCAAATTGATTACCAGACTAAAAACACCTGGTGTTATGCCCGTTTGTGAACAGAGGTCATTTAGAGTTGATAATCTTTCCACGTACACATTAGTTTTTAATTCAATATCTAATAAACCGTTGCTTATAATATTCTGCAGTAAAGAGTCTCTTTATTGCTGGATTTTTTAGTATTTTTTTAAGCATTTTCTATACTTTTTTCAAAATTTCTTTTTTCGAACCCGAACCGAACACGCCCAAAAGGTTCGAAATTCGCGAACTTTCGAACTGCCAAAGTTCGGGTCGAACTCTGAACCGTCTGAACCCGAACAGCTCATCCATAGTGGTCATCCCTGCTGCTTGTGCACCTTTTTCTTCCACATAACTTTTTATTAATGTGCTTTGATACAGCACTTAGGGAACATCCAACTTCTTTTGCAATTACCTTTTGAGGCTTTCCCTCCTTATGGAGGGTGTCAATGATGGTTTTCTGCACAACTGTCAGGTCAGCAGTCTTTCCCATGATTGTGATTCCTACTGAACCAGACTGAGAGACCATTTAAAGGCTCAGGAACCCTTTGCAGGTGTTATGGCTTAATTAGCTGATTAGAGTGGGACACTTTGTGTCAGGCTCGCGCCAGGATGGAGTCATGGCGTGGCCTTATGTTTATTTTGCCAGATGCTGGGGGAGAGAAAATCAGGCAGACACAGGAAGCAGTAAGTATATAGATGTATTCTCAAGGTAAGCACACAGCAACAGTCTTATATACACTTGCAGAATACTGAAAACAAATAGACAAGTCTTTCTTCACAAAGGTAGTCTCTTCTGCTGTACCAGGGATAGTGGGCTAGATAGTGTTCCCCAAGTAGGAACCAGGAGCTCTTCACAAAAGGTACCTTGAACACAGATAGCCACAGGTGTGGTCTGGATACGCCAGGGATAGTGGGCTAGGCAGTGTCCACTGCTAACAAGATCCACAGGGCTGGAACCAGCAGCTCTTCACAAAAGGTACCTTGAACACAGATAGCCACAGGAGTAGTCTGGATACGCCAGGGATAGTGGGCTATGCAGTGTCCACTGCCGACAAGATCCACAGGCCTGGAACCAGGAGCTCTTCGCAAAAGGTCTTGATGTAACGCAGGCAGATGAATAAGGATCACTTAGAATAGCAATAACAGTACAGAGGAATGTTGGGAATAGACAGACTCAGGGAGAGGCGGCTCACATCTCCGCACAAGTAAAGGGCAGGGAACACAAAATGAAAGAGCCCTGAGAGAAGGGCGTGTCCAGGTTTTATGCACACCACACACCATATTAGGACAGGAATTAACCCTTGAGTGATACAGACAGGCAGAGAATGGAAAGCCAAACTGGTCATAGCAGGTTCCCAGAGCTGAGGCATGACAGTACCTCCCTCCTTACAAGGTGCACTCTGGGCACCTAGGGCATAGGCTAGAACCAGGAGCAGCTAGGAGGCCATCACCACCCATCAGAGTCCGAGTCAGTGTCATCATAAATGTCTCCTTGGGCAAGCAGGGCCTGCTCAAAGATTTCAAGGTCCTCTTTACGGACCAACGTTCCATTAGATGCCCAAACACAACCATCAGGAGTAGGGATGTCCACAGGTGGAACAGGCGTGAGAGGTGTACAGGTGACAACCCCCGCAATGATGGGCGATGGGTCCCTCTCCTTGGCTGCCAATCGTTGCTCATAGGCAGCAAGATCTGAATCAGGAATAATGAAGCCATCAGAGGCTATAGAAAAAGTCCTGACATCCTTATGAGAACAAGAAACTGTTCTATCAGGCAGAGCGTCACAGCCATGTATAATGTTGGGGTCTGAGACTTGCTCTCCTGGACCACCTCTAGGGTGCTTGGCAGTCTGGATAGGAGATACGTGGGTCACACCCACCTCCATAGGTACCTGGGGTTCAGGTTCCATAACCATGGGTTCTGCGTCAACAAGCTCAGTAGGCAGGATCTCTATGGACCCAGAAGGGTCTGGGGTCAAGACCTCCATGTCCTCAGCATCGGATTCATCCTCTGTACCCTTCTCTTCCAAAGAGACATAACAGAAAACAGACCTCCTTGGTACAGGGGATCGACGAGGTTTGCCAATGGTGGTAGCCTGGCGAGGCTTAGCAGCTGCATGACGTGATTTAACTGTGTGAGTTTTGGCTGCGACCAGAGTCTGGCGTGATTTGGCAGTGGCCTGGTGAGTCTTGCGTGGCACAGGAGCAGCGGCTGGGGTCTTGCGTGGCACAGGAGCAGCGGCTGGGGTCTTGCGTGGCACAGGAGCAGCGGCTGGGGTCTGGCGTGGTACAGCGGCAGCAGCTGGAGCCTGGTGTGGCTTGGCGGGTCTGATTGGGCAGAAATCAATTTTGTGCCGATCTGACCCGCAGTAGAAACATAAATTCAGCCTCCTACGCCTCTCTCTCTGCGATTCCACAGGAGGTGCCTGAGCTCTGCATGCAGGTGGAGAGCGAATAGATTCAGCTGGTTGCTGTGAAGTGCTGCTTACTGGTGAAGGCCTGAGAGGACCAGGGCGAGAAGTAAAGAAGTCCCTCCAATCCCACACCCTCTCCAGCAATAGGAACAGCTGATCAACGATGTCTTCCAGTGCAGTTATTTCCCCCATGGGCCTGGTGTTTGGCTTTCTCATTATGTCAGGCTCACGCCAGGATGGAGTCATGGCGTGGCCTTATGTTTATTTTCCCAGACGCTGGGGGAGAGCAAATCAGGCAGACACCGGAAGCAGTAAGTATATAGGTGTATTCTCAAGGTAAGCACACAGCAACTGTCTTACATACACGTGCAGAATACTGAAAACAAATAGACAAGTCCTTCTTCACAAAGGTAGTCTCTTCTGCTGTACCAGGGATAGTGGGCTAGATAGTGTTCCCCAAGTAGGAACCAGGAGCTCTTCACAAAAGGTACCTTGAACACAGATAGCCACAGGTGTGGTCTGGATACGCCAGGGATAGTGGGCTAGGCAGTGTCCACTGCTAACAAGATCCACAGAGCTAGAACCATTACCTCTTCACAAAAGGTACCTTGAACACAGATAGCCACAGGAGTAGTCTGGATACGCCAGGGATAGTGGGCTATGCAGTGTCCACTGCCGACAAGATCCACAGGCCTGGAACCAGGAGCTCTTCGCAAAAGGTCTTGATGTAACGCAGGCAGATGAATAAGGAACACTTAGAATAGCAATAACAGTACAGAGGAATGTTGGGAATAGACAGACTCAGGGAGAGGCGGCTCACATCTCCTCACAAGTAAAGGGCAGGGAACACAAAATGAGAGAGCCCTGAGAGAAGGGTGTGTCCAGGTTTTATGCACACCACACACCAGATCAGGACAGGAATTGACCCTTGAGTGATACAGACAGGCAGAGGATGGAAAGCCAGACTGGTCATAGCAGGTTCCCAGGGCTGAGGCATGACACTTTGAGCCTAGAATATTGCACCTTTTCACAATATTCTAATTTTCTGAGATTGTGGATTTGGGGTTTTCATGAGCTGTATGCCATAATCATCACAATTATGACAAATCATGGCTTGAACTATCTCATATATTACAAATACGTAACTGGCGGCACGATGACAGTCGCTGTAGGATCTTATGGTGGTTCTCTTGTGTAGTACCGTCCACATATGTTATGAAAAACAAAGGAAATACAATAGTGCAGACGAAATGTAATAGTGGATACAGTAGATGTTATGTTATTCCCACTCACAAAGGAAGAGCCCCAACACTGGCTCTGAGCGGGTCAGCACATATAGTCATTTGTTCTCTTCTGAAGGAGATGACCTGCAACCTTCAGCGATGATGGTTAAATGGCTGATTTGGCTTTGATTAAAGCCAAGCTCGGGGATCAATCGCCAGTGGACTTATTTAAGGTAAAGCCCATAAAAACCTCTTTAGTCAGCAAAACACCAGGGACTGATGCAAATAAAATTTAATTGAACATAAAAACAAATAAAATGAATAAAATAAATAAAACTGGCTCAGCCAGTATACCCAGACGCGTTTCGCCACGCAGTGTGGCTTCCTCAGTCGGTTTGACTTCCGACTGAGGAAGCCACACTGCGTGGCGAAACGCGTCTGGGTATACTGGCTGAGCCAGTTTCATTTATTTTATTTGTTTTTATGTTCAATTAAATTTTATTTGCAACAGTCCCTGGTGTTTTGCTGACTAAAGAGGTTTTTATGGGCTTTACCTTAAATAAGTCCACTGGCGATTGATCCCCGAGCTTGGCTTTAAGCTCCAACACATGTGAGTGTAATTCCTTCATCAATACTTTATTGTGTGTTCAACAGACCTACGCAAGGAAGTTTTCTTCTTTCCACATGTTTCTTTATGCACCGGCACCGGAAGTTAACCATCATCGCTGAAGGTTGCAGGTCATCTCCTTCAGAAGAGAACAAATGACCATATGTGCTGACCCGCTCAGAGCCAGTGTTGGGGCTCTTCCTTTGTGAGTGGGAATAACATAACATCTACTGTATCCACTATTACATTTCGTCTGCACTATTGTATTTCCTTTGTTTTTCATAACATATGTGGACGGTACTACACAAGAGAACCACAATAAGATCCTACAGCGACTGTTATCGCGCCGCCAGTTACGTATTTGTTGTTTATTGTTCACTGTTTTGGGGGAAACCACTGATTGCTGGCTGGCTTTGGAGATTTGGTGGCGGTACAGGCGGGGGCGCCTACCACTTTGGTTGTATCTCATATATTAGTTTCACCTTTTAAGTTGCATTACTGAAATAAATGAACTTTTGCACGATATTCAAATTTTTCGAGTTTCACCAGTATGAACTGATGCTGAAAGTCTGTTGCCACCTATAAAAAAAAGGAGTAAAAGTGAAACCTTCATTTAGACCTGCAGGGGATAGAGTTTTTAATCTGTAGATCCAGAAAGCTTCCCTCTGCAGGAATCTCCTATCAAGATCACCACCACTAGGGATGGGCTGCAGGTTTAAATCGGATTGAAGTTCGATTCGGAAATCGGCTGTTCGAAAGTTTGCGAACTTCAAACTTTTCGGGATATTCGTGGAAAGTTTGAGAAAAAAAAAGTTTTCAAAAAATGTCTAAAAGATCCTAAAAAAATCTATAAATGGGGGGCGTGGCCGACTGCCGAGCATGGTGGACGTGCTTTAATTCAGCTCCTGCTCCAGCAAGCGATTTAAAGCGGATATCGCACTCATACAGACCCCAAAACTTGCTACACATACTGGGAACTTGAAGTCATCGGGATGGCTACCGCTAAAACAAAGAAAACCGCAGGGAAACAGGAGTTTTTTACTCCCCGGCCTACCAAACGCCGCGAGGATGCGGATCCTCAAGATGGCGGCGGATCTACACCTCATTCCCCTGTGAAAACGATTACGTACTCAGAGGTTGATTTGGCCACATTCACCTACCGGATGGAGACGCTGTTTAAAGACTTCTCAGAGACATTAACAACGCGCTTAGACACGGTGGCTGCGGACATAAGCAAAGACATTCAGGATATTGGTGAGCGAACCTCTCATCTGGAGGGTAAAATGTCCGAGATGGCGACAGCGCATAATGATATGGCTGGTGTGGTAGAGACGCTTGAAGCTAAGTTACAGCAATGTCTCAATAAAGTAGCGGATCTTGAAGACAGGTCCCGCCGAAACAATTTAAAAATCAGAGGGGTCCCAGAGTCAATACACCCCCGAGATCTCGGGACATATGTAGCGGATTTTTTTTCATTTTTGCTCCCTGGGGTCACTCCGGAAACGATACTCATGGATAGGATCCACAGATTGCCGAAACCGCCATCGGCACCCCAGAAAGCACCCAGGGATGTAATATTGAAGTTATACTATTACAAGCCGCGAGAGGATATATTACGTGCACTACGTAAACCGGATGTCTTGGGATCCCAATATGGTCACCTTGCTGTATATCCTGATTTTTCGAAAGCAACCCTGCAACAGCGTAGATTGTTTCGGCCTATCACAACTACACTACGCTCGGCTGGAATTTTATACCGCTGGGGCTTCCCCACCAAGCTGGTTGTTCTCCGAGACGGCACAACTACGGTGTTCAACTCGACAGAGGAAGGTCGAACAACTCTGGAATCCTGGGGATTACAAATAGAACCCGATGTCCAAGAGCGACTGTCACAAGTGCCCAAATTGCTGCCTGAATGGCGTGTTCGCTGAATGGTACATTTTGTTTTTGGGACTTCCGAACGCAAAGTCGCCCCCACCTGGTTCCTCTGAAACAGAACAGTCCCATTTGAATTGGATTGCTCCACGATATCAGTTGGGTAATGTTGCTGTCTTTATTTCAGCCAACTGTCGTTTCGCTGCTGGTTTCAGATGGGCCCCCCCATCTTTTGGTTTAATTTTTTTATTTGGTTCTCCTGTTTCTCCCCCTTTTTGTATAAGGGTACGGGAACCTCCCACTGTAGGGAATTCCCGATGGAGAGTATGGCGTTCTTGAACGCACTCTGTTTTGTTAATGTTCATAACTTGTTTATTTGTTCTTTTTTTATTTCTAACCCTCCCTTCCTCCCATTCTTTAATCCTAGGGGGATGCAGCCCCTATCATACTTTGCTAATAGATAAATATACAGAGGCAACGTACATGAATATAAATGGCAGTGTTTGTATAGAATTTTATGAAAGTAGTTACCTATAATGTAAAGGGCCTAAACCTGCCCGTTAAAAGGCATTCTTTATACAGGGATATACGCACCTACGACGCTGATGTTGTATGCCTCCAGGAGACACACTTTCGAAGACTAGACCACCCAAAACTTTATGCACCACAATATCGCACTCAATTTCATTCCACCTATAGAGCTAAATCTAGAGGGGTGACAATAATGATTCATAATAGGGTTGCGCTACAAACTCATCGTATTGTTACTGATCCCAGAGGCAGATATATTATATTAGTGTGCACTATTGACGGTAGACTTTATACGCTTGTGTCAGCTTATGCTCCTAATAGTTCCCAAACTCAATTCATGACACATCTAATGAACAAAATTACAGATGTACTTTCAGGTGACTTAATAATGTGTGGAGACTTTAACGTTTGTTTGGATCCATTTAAAAACCGATCGCATCCCTCAGGGACCCATTCGAGACAACAGACACACAAACTTCATTCCTTTTTCAGACAACACCAACTGTATGACGCTTGGCGCGTGTTTCATCCCACAGAGAGGGATTATACTTTTCGTTCAGGGGTGCATAATAGTTATTCGCGCATTGATTACTTTCTATTTCCAACCAACCTACTTCCACGCATTACTGACTGCAATATACTCCCTTTTACGTGGTCGGACCATTCCCCGATGACTATTGTTTTACAAGATGACTATAAATCGTACACTGGATCACCCTGGAGATTTGGGGAACATTTACTTAAACATGAACCGGCGCTGACAGCGATTCGGGAAACATTAATTAATTATTTTAAAGAAAATGTGTCCCCTGAAATGAGCCCATTTACAATTTGGCAAGCTCATAAGACGGTGGTTCGGGGGACGTGTATCCAATGGGGGGCTAGACTTAAGAAATTATACATGACGCAACGTGTAACTATATCACGAAATATAAATGACATAGACACACGTAACAAAGCATCTCCGACTCCAGAATTAGCAGACGAATTAGACGCGGCGCTACGTTCCCTGACGGATTTAGCGGCTGATAAATATCGCATAGCCATGAATAGAATGCGTGCCAAATTTTATGCGTTTCAAAATAAACCAGGCAGACTCCTAGCACGCAGACTTAAACCCTCCCCTCCAAACGTTGGGATCTCACATCTTAAAACGGATGGTGGAATTATTTACAATCCGATGGCAATGGCAAATGAATTTGCGAGTTATTACGAAAAATTGTACAATCTGGAGGTGGATGACACTAATGTTCATCCCACGTCCGATACTATTGACGCTTATCTACGCAATATCAACCTCCCAAAATTATCGGCTACACAAGCGAATAAATTGGCCTCTCCCATCACCCAAGAGGAGCTTTCTGAAGTAATTAAAGCTTTACCGAAACGGAAGACCCCAGGTCCAGATGGATTGACGGGTTTATACTATCTGACTTTCTCTCCCCAACTTTTCACACACTTAAGTAAAGTTTTTGAAGATGCAAGAGAGCAAA
Source organism: Leptobrachium leishanense (assembly GCA_009667805.1). Lineage (NCBI taxonomy): Eukaryota > Metazoa > Chordata > Amphibia > Anura > Megophryidae > Leptobrachium > Leptobrachium leishanense. Next base: position 186,456,094 of record CM019064.1, on the reverse strand, counting down.
GTTCTTTTCCACCAGACATGTTACGAGCTCATATTATCACGCTCCCTAACCCGGGCAAGACCCCTGACATCTGTCGTAACCTTCGTCCTATATCGTTGCTTAATGTGGATATAAAGATTTACAGTAAGATACTGGCGAATAGACTGCAGCGTATTCTGCCCACATTGATAGGACAGGACCAGGTAGGATTTATTTCGGGCCGACAAGGCCCAGACAGTATGAAAAAATTGATCAATCTGATGGAGGTGTTAAGACGATCGGGACAATCGTGCTTTCTTCCTGTCCTTAGACGCTGAGAAGGCATTCGATAGGGTGAGTTGGTTGTTCCTTCGTGTGGTTCTTCAAAAGTTTGGTTTTCCACCTCCAGTATTAGCTGCAATTCAGGCCCTATATGATTCCCCTTCTGCTAGAGTTGTTAACTCGGGATTCCTCTCGGAGGAATTTAGGATAACAAATGGCACAAGACAGGGATGCCCCCTCTCTCCCCTTTTGTACGCCTTAGTGTTGGAGCCACTTGCTCAGGCTATACGGCAAAATAATGATATTAGAGGCATCGCCGTTGGTCCGACGATTCATAAAATACATCTGTATGCTGACGATATTCTTCTGACCTTGACAGAACCGGAGGCTTCCCTGTCCGCCCTTTATGGGGAGCTGGAAGTGTACAGTAGAGTCTCATACCACTTAGTGAACTTGCTTAAAACACAAGCCCTCCCACTTAATATTCCACATCAATCACTAGACAATCTTAAAATGCATTATAATTTTGAATGGCGCAAAACATATTTAGTATATTTGGGACTTAGAATCACGGGACATCCAGACGGTCTATATAAACACAACTATGAACGAGTTCTTTCTGAGACTATGTCACTAATTTATCTGTGGAGATCGAGGGAAGTCTCATGGATGGGCAGGATGGCGGCAGCAAAGATGGTGATCTTACCGAAATTACTTTATGTGTTTCGAGCTCTACCGCTTAAACTACCTAGGTCATTTCTAGTTACGTTGCAGTCTATATTGGTGTCTTATGTATGGAATAATAAGAGACCGCGAATAGCGCGCAGACTGTTATGCTACAGACAAAGAGACGGGGGATTGAACATGATACATATCCAACATTATTTCTGGGCATCATGCCTTGCCTCCTTGTCAGAGGTGTTTCATAGCCGTCCTACGCCACAATGGCTCACCATTGAGGCAGCATACATGGAGGGACATGACTTGGCTAAAGTGTTATGGGTCCCTCCAAAGGACAGACCGCGGTTCCAGTCGCCGTTGGCTACCACGTCTCTGCATCTGTATATTTGGGATCGAATTTTCCCCCTTATTACATACCATCACCCCATCTCCATGGCGATGCCAGTGGAAGCACTCCGCTACATTCTCCCACAAGGGAGATGCCGTCAATGGCTACAATATGGAATTACGAATCTCCACCATTTCTTTGACACGGCCGCCATTCTTCCTTTCGAGACTATATGCACCAAATTTAAAGTACCACAAACAATGTTTTTGTCTTATTTACAATTACAATCCTATTTTAGGTCACAATCGGTATTATCTAAGTTGAGAGCTACTTTGCCATTGTTGTCTGAAACTGAACTTTTTTGCTTAGACCCTCTTGCAACCGCTAGACCGATTTCGTTATTTTATAGAGTACTTAACACGCCAACACGGACTGTGGTCTGGTCTTTCCAAAACACCTGGGAAAAAGAACTTGGTCGAAAATTTACACCTACACAATGGGCATCCGCCTTCATGTTCGCTGTGGGGGTGACTAGATGTGTTACTCTGATAGAGACTCAAAGAAAAATACTATACCGGTGGTACCTCACTCCGGACAAGATCAAACGATTTGCTCCACAACATTCGGATCTCTGCTGGAGGTGTTCCCTGGAGACTGGATCTATGAGCCACATATGGTGGTACTGCCCTCGGATAGCCCCTTTGTGGAGAGACATTTCGTCACTGGCGACAGAAATATTGGGTACACAGATTCCGCACTCACCTGAAGTCTTATTACTGGGCATGATTAAACTTCCACGACCTCAGCTACGGATGTTATTTATCCTCATTTCTACAACCGCCCTACTTCTCGCACGAAATTGGAGAACTATGCTGGTTCCCACTTGCAAACAGGTGACCGACCTTTTGGAACAATACCGTAGCTTTGATTCTAGGATAACAATGGCGGAAGGATTACAATCTCCCAAATGGGACCCATGGAAACTTTGGGATGTACACAAAATATATAAGGCATGCGGTCTCTAGTAAAAGTCTATGTTTGAGCTATATACCTCCTGCTGCAAACCCCTCCCCCCTTTTTTTTTTTTCCTTTCCCCCCCTCCCTCCTTCCCCCAAGGTTGTTGAATGTATGTATATTTTTCTTGTCTGTCTGGAAATATCCAATAAAAATGTAATTTAAAAAAAAAAAAAAATCTATAAATAAAGAGACTTTTTACTGCAGAATAATAATAAACGGTTTATTAGATAGTGTATTAAAATGGGAATATTTTTAACATTGAAGCCTATGGGATTCTCCTGAATAAACCTGCCAAATGAAACCACCGAACAGCAGGTCATTTCGGCAACTTTTCACTGCTGGTTTTTGTTCTCTGAATAGACGAAGCATTGCTTCTTTATGGGGATTTCACTGCCCTCGAACAGGCACCAACCAGGCACTGTATGGGCAGGCAATTCACCAACATTTGGCAAACTGCCTGCTCTCTGAATAGCCAAATGGCCAGGAAAGGTAACCGTACGCTAAATTTCAGCATTCGGTTACCTTTCGGCCCCAATTTAGAGCTCTTTGAATAACCCTGTTAGATTCTCGGTGTCGTGCACCACCGACTAAGACACAATTTTTATGCACTTGAATGTGACAGGTGCATATCATTTTAATATTTGACCGCAGGGTCCAACCCTGCACTCTTTCACAATACCTCAGAGGGGTTACGGTGTGAAGGCACTAGCTGGCACCAAAGGCCCAATATTTGGGTGCACTGACCTGTGTACCGGATGCATACAAGTCAGCAATCAGAAATGATGGGGGCCCCTTACTGAACCTAATGATGGGGCCCCCCCCATAAACTTCCTCAACCTGTAACAGCTTTTCGCCCCCTTCCAAAACAAAAAAAGGACATAACACAGTTCCACAGCAATAAAACTCACAGTAATGTGTGGTGTGTATGAGTGTATTTGTCATGTCTGGGGCTCAGAGGGAGCCCCGGCTCCTGGAGGTGCCATCGACAAGCTGGGTGCTAGGAGTTGTGCCGGCTTCCGGAGCTCGCAGGCTGGTCAGGTGGTGGGGCGCGGCATGATGACGCGTGCTCCCCTGGTTTAAATACAGACAGCGTGATCCAGCTCATCGCCCTGTCGTGGAGTTTGCTTCCCTCAGTGCTGAGTGTCTCCTGGCGATTCACTACTGGGTTGATTTTTCAGTCTCCGTTGTTACCTGGCTTGTTTGAGAACCACCCCCGTGTACCAGTCCTTGGCTATTCCTTGACCACTCTAACTCTGATTTTTGGCTTATATGATAGACACCCGTTGTGTACCGTTTTGGCTATCCCTGACCACTCTGACACTGATCGATTTGGGCTTGTGTTAGAATGCATCCTTGTTTAGCGTCTGGCCTATTTCAGGTATACCCTATCCTGTGTGTTGGTCAAACATTTCCCACTCGTTGTCGTTCAAACATTTCCCACTCAGTGATAAAACATTTCCCATGGCTTCAAATCGCAATTAAACATTAACAAAAGTGGTAAAAATTAGCTCAGCGCACAGCGGTGAAATGGCTCAGCACTCAGCAGTAGGGATGAGCCGAAAGTTCGAGTTCGAACTCGAAAACGATCCGAACTCAATGTAAGTCAATGGGACTCGAACGTTCGATTTTTAGAGTGCCATCCAAGAGGGCATATGTGCAAGATATTTGCCATAAAAGGTGTATGGGGGTCCGGGTAGTGCCCTGGGGGAAAGGAAACAAGGACAAAAAGTTAAAAAAAGTTTATAAAGAAACAGTGAGTTTTCCATGAAATAAACGTTAAGAATAAAAATGAAAAATTCCTTCAAATATCGTGCCTAGGAGGTCCCCATAACCTGCCCGTGAAGTGGCGGATTTGTAGGATGTATAGAAACATTTAAAAACAAACAAATGACATTTCAAATGACGGTAAATGGCTTTCCTTTAATCTATTCATAAACAACTGCTTGTGGCGGCAGTCTGTATGAAAAGAGGAGACATTTTAGGACACGAAGAACAAGTTTAGTGATTTTTTTTGGGCTATATTGTGGTGAAACTTATGCAGGCTTTGGATGAAAGTAACAATAGGTGCTTTAAAATTGGGCCTTTATTGTCGGCAACAGTGCCGTCACACTGTAACCCCTCTGTGGTATTGTGGAAGAGTGCAGGGATGGACCCTGCAGTCAAATATTAAAATGATATGAATCTGGTACAGGCGTCAATGCACCCAAATATTTTGCCTTTGGTGGCAGCGAGTGCCTTCACACCGTAACCCCTCTGTGGTATTGTGGAAGAGTGCAGTGGTAGACCCTGCGGTCCAATATTAAAATGATATGAATCTGGTATAGGCGTCAGTGGCAGTGCACCCAAATATTGTGCCTTTGGTGGCAGCAAGTGCCTTCACACAGTAACCCCTCTGTGGTATTGAGGAAGAGTGCAGTGGTGGAGGTTTTGGTAATGCAGAAGAGATCCCCGATCTGTTCAGTTACATCAGCAGCTATAACAAAACCGGGTCAGCAATGTTTAGGCACTTGTACTGCTCTACTGTATATGGTGAGAATCAGCGCACACCAGTAGCAACAGGATGCAAACAGAACAGACACAGAGAGAATAGTCAAATGGCAGGCAAAGTCGGCAACAGATCGGGTCCTCAGAACAAGCAGGGTCAGTAACAAGTATACAAACTGATTCGGTAAGCTAGCGATGCGGGAATAAAGGCTGAGATACACTGAGCATGTAGCGTAGCACAGTGTAGCGAAGCGAAGAGAAGCAAACATTTTGCAGGCTTGACTTCACTCCGCTCCGCCGTGTAGACACGCTGCATTACGTTTGCTTCTCACCGCACTGGACAGGACTCCACTAACTAACATGTACACACAAAACCGTTTTATTTTCACAAAGCACATGTTATATAGGCAAAAAAAAGTTTCTACTGAATAAAATACATCAAAAATTACTGTTAATTTAATAGGAATAGTATGAAAATATAAAAAAAAGGTAACCCCTGATCATATATATATTATAGGGACACGGAGCGCTGTGTATAGAGTAGGGATGCATTGATACCACACACAGACATATACGTATATATCAACACGCAGACCTATATATACGTATATATCAACACGCAGATATATATATACACCCACCCACAGACCTCAGACTATATATACACATACGCACATGGGGGGTGACATGTGGACAATCTCAACTAAATGCGCCCCCCCATTTGGCTGATCCCTCCAGAAGAATGTTGAACCCAACAGAGCAGAGAATATATATATTATTCTCTGCTCTATCAGGTTCAACATTTTTTCTGGAGGGATCGGCCAAATGGGGGGGGGGGGCAATTAGTTGCCAAAATGTGTGTGTAATACAAGTCTGGATATACTGTATATATTTATAAGAATATAGATATCATACCTGCCCTTACCTTCCCCTATACATTTGCTACAAATATACACACAAAAAAAACAAACCACTGCCTGAGACCCTGCGCAGCCCACATGCCACCCCCTCTACCTGGCTGAATGGACCTAAAATTTATAATTAAATACATTCAGCCAAATGGGGGGGGGGCGCATTTAGTTGAGATTGTCCACATGTCACCCCCCATGTGCGTATGTGTATATATAGTCTGAGGTCTGTGGGTGGGTGTATATATATATATATATTAATAATTAAATACATTCAGCCAGGTAGAGAAAGAAAAAAAAGTTTTATTTTATGTTCCCAGGGACAGTTAAAAATGTCCTCGGATTTTATTTTTTTTAAAAATGTGTTGCCTTATTTTAGCCTGGTGGTCAGTGGGGGCTCTCTGGATCCTGGTTGTGGGGGGGGGGTCTGCCGTGGCCGCAGGTGCAGTGGCTCCCTCCCTGCGCCACCTGTCTCTGCCACATTAACCCGGGCGGCTAGCCTGCACAGTCGCAGCTCTGTCATCCGGCGGTCGCATGCTCCTCAAGGGGATCCTTGGGAGGCCCCGGCAGGCTGCCCTCTACAGTGCCTGATTAGAGGGCCGAGTCTGCCTGATGTTAAGTGTCAAGAATGTTTTATCCCATAGGCGTCAGTGTTAAAAATATTTCCGTTTTAATTCAATATCTAATAAACCGTTGCTTATAATATTCTGCAGTAAAGAGTCTTTTTATTTTTTAAGCATTTCTTATACTTTTTTCAATTTATTTATTTATTTATTTTGAACTTTTGGCGAACGTTCCAAAAAACTTTGAAGATCGCGAACTTTTGAATAGCCAATGTTCGATTCGAACTCCGAACAGATCCGAACCGAACGCTCATCCCTACTCAGCAGTGAAAGGGTTAAAAACGGTTCTTTTTAAAAAAAAAATTGTTTCCTGTTCCACAGGGCAGTACCCTAACCCCCATACACCTTTTATGGCCAATATCTTGCATATATGCCCTCTTGGAGGGGACCTTAATTTTTGAATGTTCGAGCCCCATTGACTTGCATTGTGTTCGAGTTCGGTCTAACTTTTTCGGGTGTTCGAGTTCGAATGCGAACCGAACACGGGGGTGTTCAGCCCATCACTAATCACCACATAATAATAATAATAATAACACAATTAGAGGTTTTGGTTTACTGCAATGCCCATTGTAGTGTAACCACAGGCTGCTGTGTAGCGAACTACATACGCTCATGCTGCTTTTCTTTCATGAGGAAGACTGCTGGGCTTTTATTTGTACCCTCCCAGAAACAAATCCACCATGGGATCAAAAAAATAAATAATCCACGGAGCAAAATATGCTGCAAAAATGACCTGGCTGGAGATGAAATGAAATATATGTGTGCTGTGTTGATTTGACTCTCTGGACTAAACTGATATTGACACTAGGGGGAGCCAGAATATAACGTATGAAAGAGACTATGCTGGACTTAAGAACTACACCTCCCAGAGACCTTTGCCAAGAGGACAGGAAGGGGGCATGCTGGTACCAGGAAAGACATCAGGAGCCTCGTGCACGGCATAGGCAGAGCAAGCAGAGCAGCTGAAAGAGTAAGATGCATGCAGCACATTGTCCGGTATCACAACCAGGCTGGAGTATGGAGCGAGACCTATCCAGTGCTGGAGATCGGGGACAGAGTGTGTCTAATTGCAGATCACATTCCACTGAGCAGCTCGGAAGACAACCAGGTTCCAGAAGGACATCGAGTAAGGAGAGCCACGGATCGGTTCCTGTTGGGGAGACACGGCATCGGAGGAGTAGATTCGTTGGCACCGAGTTCCAGCCACGGAGAGAGATCCTTTGGTCGAGTCATCGGTTCTGGACACTTCGTTTGCCGGATGGGTGAGAGGCCTCAAGGCCTACGGTTCCGAAACGAAAGTGCGCACTTGGCTAATTGCTTTAATTCACAGGGCCCCAACGTTGACTAGTCGAAGATGATTCTGTTCATTCACTGGCCAGTTGATTCTAGTACCCGGGTACCCTAGACTCCAATATACAAGCCTTTTTGACCGGGACTTAAACTCACGAACTGAGGGGGCATTAACCATTTCTTTTCTGCCACGTGTTTTTCCCAAGTTGCGCATTACATCATTTATTCCTGCTTAATTGATTTACGTCTCAAAGTATATGTGTATTCAATGCCACTTTATTGCTCCAGTAAAGTATATAATTTAGAAAATCCATAACAGTGTGCTTGTGTATAGTAATTCCTAGTGCGGTGAGACTATCCTGGGTTTATTCAGCGGCTCCTCCGAGGGTGAGCGCTACACGTGGGGGCTCGTCCGGGATTTCTGTCTCAGAGTATACCGCAATTAAAGGGTTAACATGGATCCAGACACTGCTGCATAATGGTGTAAAAGAGCAGAATAGCCAGCTAGGGTTAAGTGTGGTTATGGACATTCCCGCAGACACATGGGCCGAAGACCAAATTTGCCGGGCCGTGGACGTGCTGACACCTGATCACCGGGGGTTAATAATGGACATTAAAGCGAACCCAGAGACTTCTCACACATATGTTCTTTTCAAGTGGAGAAAGGGTGTGCCAGTGTGTTTTCAGGGTGCGAGTGTGAAGCTGACCGACGCTGGAGTGTGAAGCTGACCGACGAAGTGGAAGTTCGACTGGTCCAGCCAAGTACGCCACGTGGTGATCCCGCAAACGTTCCTGTGCCCAGCCCGCTGGCCATGATCGGGCCAGAGTTCATTGTGACTATCGGGGACTTGCTAGCTAAATGTCAGAAAACCAACCCTCCTTACTCCAACTTTGGCTACCGAAGGTTAAGAAATTTCTCAGGAAGCGTGCCAACTCCGGCGGGAGAAGAAACCTTCGAGGAATGTGTGGAACAGGCGATACAGGCTCTAGACAAGTGGGACGTCCCTGAAGCACAGAAGAAACAGAGAATTACTGAGAGCTTGAATGGTCATACAATGACTGATTGTATGAGGCGCCTGAATAAGATTTTGCACCAAATACTCTTAAAGAAAGGAGCCGACCCTACTACGAAAGACCAAATCTGTCCGGATGGAAAGGCCGGGCCTCTAAAGAACTGACACAGGAATCATCTGTTACCTTTGAGAGAAGCTGTACGGATACCAGTTGGAGACAAACTTTCTTTGCCTAATCCGCCTATTTTTCGTCCGGCTCCTGTTACTCGATCTCAGCAGTTGCGTTCTGTTGGCGAAAGTGAGGAGAACAGTGAAAAAGGAAGTTTTTGTCTGGACTGGGTGTACCCCACTGGGTCTGAAGAAGTCATTCCGGCCTCTGATCAGTGTGAAAGTAACCTGAGGCCTGATGCTCCTGAATTCAGACCTGAAGTACCTGAGACATTTGAAATTCCTGAAGTTCTAGAGGATGTATCCATCGATTACAGTTCTATGCCTTCAATGGAGGGTTCCTACTCTGAAGAAGTGTCTGCTACGACTGCAGGCAAGAGAATTGAGCCTGTCAATGTGACCCTTCCACCCGAAGAGGAGATTACTGAATCTGAGTCCAAACGTTCAGTACGGCCTCCTCAGAGACTTACATATGATTCACGGGACATAGCACAGAAGAAGTGGTTACAACTGTACAGAGGCTGCCCGAAGTGTCTGCTATGCTTGCTGAAGTAGCTAGGGATTTGAGTCAGGTTGAGAATGTATATCTGACCCATTATATGTCTGCTGTTGAACCTGAATGTATTGGTTAATGTGAAAAATTACAATGTCATGTATACGTTACATGCCCTTGGAGGGACCCAAGAGTTTAGGGGGGGAAGACTGTAGTGCTGTGTTGATTTGGCTCTCTGGACTAAACTGATATTGACACTAGGGGGAGCCAGAGTATAACGTATGAAAGAGGAGAAGATGGGTTTGCGAGGGTCCTGAGAACGAGCAACGGCACTAATGGTCTTCTCTACGGTGGGGGCCCGCTCAGGTCTCACAAGGTTTTAGCTTGTATGTGCCATTACAGGGATGAATGCTCCATATGCATATCAGCCTGCTCTCACCCAAAAAGGGTGGCCAGTGCTGATTGCCAAGGACGTCATCCCTGCACCAGAGGTGCAGCAACCACTGACGATCGTTTCGTCCTTCTTGGGCCTCGTCAGGAGGGTATAGCTGACACCCCTCTAGGCACACCAAGCAAGGGGTCCACGTCTGGATAACCCTGTAGACTAATAGCGAGGAGAAGAGCGGTTTGCGAGGGTCCTGAGAACGAGCAACAGCACTAATGCTATTTTGCTTGTAATAATAAAAAATAAAATAAAAATTTATTTTTTGTATGTTGTTTTTATTAATGCAGGAATATGGTTTACATTTCAATTATAATGTGAACAATGAAGCTGCACTAATGATTTTTTTCTATGGGGTGCGTTTTCTAAAAATCACGTAATTCCCCCCAAAAAATGTAACCCCATGTACCCCATAGAAAAAATAACCGCAAATGTTCATGTGATAAAAAGGTGAAAAAAAAACACTTTACATGCTGCAGATGATTAAAAATTCAAATTTTATTGCATTTTTTGTTATAATATACAGGCAGGACATGACGTATACATATAAAAATTATATATTATGAATCTGCCGAGTCTGCCGGAAAGAACGATATATAATATGTCTGGGTCGTATAATAAAATGTGGCTTCAAATCGCATTTAAACATGATGAGCGAAAGCGGTAAAAATTATCTCAGCACACAGCGGTGAAATGCCTCAGCAGTGAAAGGGTTAATTGATGTACGTCTCAAAGTATATGTGTATTCAATGCCACTTTATTGTTCCAGAGTAAAGTATATAATTTAGAAAATCCACAACAGTGTGCTGGTGTATAGTAATTCCTAGTGCGGTGAGACTTTCCTGGGTTTATTCAGCGGCTCCTCCAGGGGTGAGCGCTATATATACATAGTACAGGAAGAGCGAGATCATGCCCATTTCTCACTGGGGCGGCTGCAACCACCAGATGTTATGTTTTATACATGTTGCTGGGTTGGATACAAGAAAAAAAAGGTGTCATCTGCGCTTATTCCTAGAATATATTGTTTTTCAACATAGACCAATTTAAATTCATGAAATTATTTAAGCCCAATATTAACGAAATTCTATATTATATATACTGCATGCTCTCCTGCTGCTTTTCAGCTAAGGAGAGGCAGGAAAATGGTGGATTTTATTTATACACGCACCAAGCACTTCCCATTTCGGGTTGAAAACAAAAACATTAATAAAACCCACATTTTTCTGCCACTCATTAGCTGAAAATCAGCAGGAGGGCATGCAGTTGCTCAGAAGAGCAGCTTTTGGTTCATTGGTTAGGACTCACTCTACCGAGAGGTGCCTTGTTGGGGCGAGTGAGCTTATGCTTCAATGGCCATTGAAGCATACTAAAACCTCTGACAGTGGTTTGTTGCACATAGAAATATATAGAAACGAGCGCAGATTACATCTGTTTTTTCTATTATAAATGTATCCTACATCTAATATATTGGCTAATTTTAAACATTTTATGCTGGGGGTTCAGGGGCGGATACAGACACAGGTTTCAGGGGGGGCATTCTGCCAGGTTTTGCTAAAAGCTGGTGTTGGGTTCGCAGTGACAGGCAGAGATGCGCCTAATCGCAAGCTGTGTTCGTTATACTCACTCTCCCCAGAACAATGCACAGGGTCTGTCCTCATGTGGCTCATGAGCCCTGCGAACATTTCCATGAGAGTGGCCCAGGGTACCCCCCCCCCTCTCAGCACATACCCTTGCAGCTATACAGTGTAGTGTTTCCCAGGTGTGGGCTGCCCAGTGCACCCTTTCCATGCTGCCAGAACAAACTATTGAACCGATTTTTTTTTCGGTTCGATTCGGTTCGATTTGTTCGGATGTTTAAAATTTTCGATTCGGCTTGTTTCGACCGATTTCTGTTTCGATTCGGTCCGGTTCGACTCGTATCTCGTGTACATTTTTTTTTCGGAATATCGACCATTTTTCATATTTTCGGGTCACTTTGCTCGTTTTTTGTATCGACTTTTCGGAAATTTTAGTTTTTTTCGGAACGTCTGTTCTCCTCGTTTCAAAGTGTCTAACTCTATTCGTTTTGACGTAAACTACTATGGCTAACTTTTTTTAATCATATTAAAATGGTATGAATGCCAAGGAACAAAAAAAATGAACAAAATGATTTAAAAAACGCTAAACTGACCCGAATGCCACAAGAAACAAGTGATACGCATTTACAAATACAAAATTTACAGAATCAGCGATATAACCGATAATAGTTAAGTATACGATGTCCAGAATTACCGAAATGGAACTGAAATCACGAATGGAACCGAAATCATGAATAGAGCAAAAATAAATTTCGATTTTACACATTTCAAGTCCATTCGAAAAATCCCAAAAATTTTAGTTTCGGCTCGGAAAACTTTTCGGATCTGTTGGTTTTCGGGTCCGATCCGATTCGGAAATTCGGCCGAATCCTAAGACACGAATCGGGAAATTTCGTGAAAATTCCGAAATTCCGAAACCTGAAACACACATCCCTAGAACAAACGTGGCACCCCGTCTGCGCAGCCCTGTGAACCCTTTCCATACCATGGTAACCCCCAGCTCACACATGGATATATTGCCCCCAGCTCACATATGGATATATTGCCCCAGCTCACATGGATATATATTGCCCCCAGCTCATATGAATATATTTGGCCTCAGCTCACATGGATATACAGTACTGTGCAAAGGTTTTAGGCAGGTGTGAAAAAATGCTGTAAACAAAGAATGCTTTCAGAATTATAAATAACGATTGTTTATTTTTGTCAAATTGCAACATGCCAAGTGACAGAACAAAAGAAAAATCTAAATCAAATCAATATTTGGTGTTACTACCTTTTGCCGTCAAAACAGCATCAATTCTCATAGGTACACTTGCACAAAGTCAGGGATTTTGTAGGATTATAGACGGGTGTATGATCAAACAATAATACCAAAACAAGAGCTAATGATCATCAATGTCCCACTTAGGTTGAAACCCAGTCATGAACGGAAACAGAAACAGCTGTGTAGGAGGCTTAAAACTGGTTGAGGAACAGCCAAACTGTGCAACCAAGGTGAGGTTATGAAAGACAGTTTCATGTCATGGCAAGATTGAGCACAGCAACAAGACACAAGGTAGATCTACTGCATCAACAAGGTCTCTCCCAGACAAAGATTTCAAAGCAGACTGGGGATTCAAGATGTGCTTTTCAAGCTCTTTTGAAGAAGCATAAGGAAAGCGGGCAACGTTGAGGATCGTAGACACAGTGGTCGGTCAAGGAAACTTAGTGCAGCAGATGAAAGACACATCAAGCTTATTGTCCTTCGAAATCGGAAGATGTCCAGCAGTGCCATCAGCTCAGAACTGGCAGAAACCAGTGGGACCCATGTACATCCATCTACTGTCTGGAGAAGTCTGGCCAGAAGTGGTCTTCATGGAAGAGTTGCAGCCAAAAAGCCATACCTCCGACGTGGGAAACTGGGAACAAGGCCAAGCGACTAAAGTATACACGAAAACATAGGAACTGGGGTGCAGAAAATATGATAGCAGGTGCTCTGGCCTTATGAGTCAAAATTTGAAATATTTGGCTGTAGCAGAAGGCAGTTTGTTCGTCGAAGGACAGGAGAGCGGTACAGTAATGAGTGTCTGCAGGCAACAGTGAAGCATGGTGGAGGTTCCTTGAACGTTTGTGGCTGCATTTCTGCAAATGGAGTTGGAGATTTGGTCAGGATTAATGGTGTTCTCAATGCTGAGAAATACAGGCAGATACTTATCCATCATGCAATACCATCAGGGAGGCGTATGATTGGTCACAAATTTATTCTTCAGCGTAAAGAAGAACAAGAAGTACTGGAAGTGATGGCATGGCCACAACAGAGCCCTGATATCAACTAGTGATGAGACGAACACCCCCGTGTTCGGTTCGCATTCGAACTCGAACAATTTCAAAAATTCGAGGTCGAACTCGAACTCGAACACGAACACGAACCGATCTCAATGCAAGTCAATGGGACTCAAAAGTTTGATTTTTAGCTTGACCTCCAAGAGGGCATATATGCAAGATATTTGCCATAAAGGGTGTATGGGGGTCCGGGTAGTGCCCTGGGGAACAGGAAACAAGGACAAAAAGTTTAAAAAAAAAACATTTTTAAAGGAACAGTGAGTTTTCCATGAAATAAGGGTTAAAAATAAAAACGAAAAATTCCTTCAAATATCGTGCCTAGTAGGTCCCCATAACTAGGGATGAGCTGTTCGGGTTCGGACGGTTCGGGGTTCGACCCGAACTTAGCCTGTTCGAGCAGATCGCGAACACCGAACATTTCCAGGTGTTCGCCGCATGTTCGACCACAATGCATCACAATGGACCACAATGCATTTTCCCACTGGCCTGAAGCTCGTAATTGGCTACAGCCTTGCACCTGACCACAGGTCTGGTGCAAGACTGGTTCAACACTATGCCAATCACCGCTCAGAGTCCTGATTGGGCAAATTTTGCCCAATCATGGGCTCACAGAGCTAAATCCCGAAGAACACTATATAACGTTTCCACGCAGCGCTTCTGCACGCATTTCAGAGGAGATTTCAGAGGAGATAGTTGTGTCTTGTTACTGCCGGTCTGCCACGCTACTGGCGGGGTCTCATTTCTACCAAATATCAGGGAATTTAGGTGATGTGTGTCTTGTCACTGTGCCAGCAATTATTTTTTTTGGGGTTTACAACTTTGTTGAAAACATTTGTGAATTGAGGTGATCTTCTGTGTCTTGTCACACAGCCAGCAAGTCTTTTTGGGGCTTACTAATTTATTTAAAACATTTGTGAATTGAGGTGATCTGTGTCTCGTCACACATCCAGTACCACGCGGTATTTTGGGGCTCACTAATTTCTTTAAAACATTTGTGAATTAAGGTGATCATCTGTGTCTTGTCACACATTCAGTACCATGCTGTATTTTGGGGCTCACTAATTTCTACAAAACGTTTGTGAATTGAGGTGATCTGTGTCTCGTCACACATCCAGTACCACGCTGTATTTTGGGGCTCACTAATTTCTACAAAACATTTGTGAATTGAGGTGATCTGTGTCTCATCACTGGCTGCCAGCTATCAGTGTGTCTCACTGAGTTATACCAGAGTTCTTTAAATCTTTATACCAGAGTTGAATCAGAGTTCTGTATATATTAATCTATATATCACTCACCATGTCTGAAAGAACAAAAAAGGACAGGCAGATGCTCCCAGACACAGATAAGAGGGCAAGCAGCCCCTATGTCGGGAGGCTGTGCCTCTGGTCATGGTGGACATGGTGCATCCTCTTCAGGGGCACGCTTGTCCTTTCTAACTGTATGTTGCTGCTGCTTAAGATGGCCAGCACCAGAGGATTTGGTGGATTGGCTAACCAGGCCATCCTCATTATTATTATTATTATTATTCTTTATTTATAACGCGCCAGCATATTCCGCAGCGCTGTACAATAAGCACAGTATAGACAGGGTTACAAGGAAGAGAAGTTAGGGGATCCTCATCCTCCGAGTCCTCTGCCAGCCAGGCTTCTAGTGCTTTACAGTCCACCTCAGCTGCCAAAGCATATAATGCAGCCTCCATGTCCACAGCTACTCCTGCCGTAGCCTCGCTATCACACACGGAGGAGTCAGCTGAATTATTTGACTACAATGAGAGTGACATGCTGCTTGAGGATGCGCAGCAAGTACAGTGCTCTGATTCAATCTCTGAGGTTGAGCAAGGGAGTATAATCAACCTAGAGGAAGGGGGTGCCAGTGATGACACAAAAATAACTGGCACTCATGTTGCCCCAGCAGCTGCAGCATACTGCCAAGTTGGCTCCAGTGATGAGGAGATTTGGGGTGAAGATGACAATGATGATGAGGTCACTGACTCCCCCTGGGTGCCAGATCAAACAGAGGAATTAAGTGAGGAAGAGGGGGAGGAGGAGGCACAGCAAACACGAGGCACAACATCCTCTGTGACCAACCGTAGCACTAGCCAGTCCAAGGCATCACATGTCAGAGCTGCTCCGGTGCAGAGGGCTGTTGTCTCAAAGAACACATGCAGGAACTCTGTTGTCTGGGAGTTCTTTAAGAAATGTGCAGTAGAGCGCAGCGTTGCTATTTGTAATCTATGTCAGATGAGGCTTAAGCGTGGGAAAGATACCGGACACTTGGGTACCACGTGCTTGAGGCGACATATGAACAAGTGCCACACATCCCATTGGCGCAAAACTTTGCGTAGGTCCTCCTCCTCGTCATCTGTCTCTACCCCCACTGTACTAGCTTCTCCCCGCATCACCTCTTCCCATGATAGACTGCAGGATTTCTCACGCGCAGCCCCCACTCTCTGGAACGCTCTCCCTCGTGCTGTCAGACTTTCCCCTAACTTCTCTTCCTTCAAACGCTCCCTGAAAACATTCCTATTTAGGGAGGCCTACCACCCAACTCACTGACGCAACCATCAATCACTCTCACCTTACAGTCCTCTCCTCCTGTTTCCAACCCCAACCCTCCCAGATTGTGAGTTCCTACGGGAATAGGGCCCTCATCTCCTCCTGTACTGTTTGTCAAATGTTGTTCAATGTATTGTAACCCTGTCTATACTGTGCTTATTGTACAGCGCTGCGGAATATGCTGGCGCTTTATAAATAAAGAATAATAATAATAATAATAATATGTCCTGCCATGTCATTGCCTACAACCTCCACCGACAGGGATGATGCTACAGTAATGGATGTACCAGCTCCTTCCTCACAATGTGACAGCATCCCATTAGCTGAAGATTTACGCAGTCAGATTACGTTGCACGAGCTGCTGCAGCGTAAGAATTTTTTTTCTAAAACGCCATTACTTTTCACGCAAGGCCATTCCAGCACTATACCAGCACGTGGAAGACAATGTTATCCAGTCATTGGGAAAGGCAGTCAGCAGCAAGGTGCATGTGACTTTAGACACGTGGTCCAGCAAGCATGGACAGGGTCGTTACATTTCCTTCACGGCACACTGGGTAACTCTGATTGCAGCTGGGAGTGATCCAAGACGGGGCTCTGTGCTGGAGCTTGTTCATCCACCACGCCTCCAGAAAGCTGTTTGTATGAGGTCTGTCTGCTCCACCACCACCACCTCTCCCTCTTCCTCCTCCTCCTCCTTCTCTGTCTCTGGCGAAGTGGCAGTTAACCCTTTCGCTGCTGAGGCATTTCCCGCCTCTGTGCTGAGCTCATTTTTACCTGTTTCGCTCATCTTGTTTAAACGTGTTTTGAAGGCTTATTTTAGTATATGACCCAGACATATTATATATCGTTCTTTCCGTCAGACTCGGCAGATTCATAATATGTCATTATTATATGTATACGTCATGTCCTGTCTGTATATTATAACAAATAATGCAATAAAATATGAATTTTCAATAATTTACAATGTGTAAAGTGTTTTTTTTCACATTTTAACATGCAAGCAATTGCGGTTATATTTTGTATGGGGTGCACTTGTTAAAAAAATTAGAAATGGGGTCTCGTTACTTTTTTTTGGGGAAAATTACGCGATTTTTAACAAACGCACCGCATACAAAAATCGTTAGTGCAGCATCATTGTTCACATTATAATTGAAATGGGAACAATATTGCTGCAATAACAAACCAAAAAAAAGAAAAAAAACTTGTTTATTTTTTTTTTATAATTTTCTTTTGAAATATTTTTTCATTTTTATTTTTCATTTTTATTTTTGCGTGCTGAAGCGCTGTGTGAAACCTTATATAGTGTGCTGCGGGACTTAGCTCTTTGCCCAATCAGGACTCTGAGCCGTGATTGGCATAGTCTTGAACCTGTCTTGCACCGGACCTGTGGTCAGGTGCAAGGCTGGAGCCAATAACAAGCTTCAGGCCAGTGGAAAAGTGCATTGTGGTCCATTGTGGTGAATTGTGTGCGAACATGCGGTGAACACGCGGAAATGTTCAGAGTTCGCTAACATGCTAACATGCGAACTCCGAACCAAACAGCTCATCCCTACCAATCAGGACTCGGAGCCGTGATTGGCATAGTCTTGCACCTAAACTGTGGTCAGGTGCAGGCTGTAGCTAATTACAAGCTTCAGGCCAGTGGAAAAAGTGCATTGTGGTCCATTGTGGGCAAACATGCGGTGAACACGCGGAAATGTTTGGAGTTCGTAAACAGGCGATGTTCCGCCTAATGGTGTTACGTGTAGCGTAGTGTGCGTTATACTAAGCATGGTGATGAGTCTTTTGCAACCTGTTGAACTGATGGGCCTCTAGTCGAGCTATCCTGGCTGTTACTACTATTATTACTCTATCAGCTGTATTTTCCGATCGGCCACAACAAATTGCCTTAAACCGATTGGAAGGTCATCTGACTGCCTACAACCATTCAGTTGATAGGTCATTTTCAAGCTTGTCGCAGTATCATGCCCAATGAATGTTCTTGTTTCCTGATGGTGAGTGATTGGCTAGTTCCAGCCATGTGACTAGGGGCTCCCGCAATATATACAGGGAAGTGAATAGCGCCATTAGATTTACCATTACTCCCGATGAAGCCGATGTGGTAATTGGCGAAACACGCGTTTGTGTTGAGTCTGCTTTTAATATGTCTTTGAGTCTGAGCTAGGACGCAAGAAATGTGGATTGGTGTGAGTTAGCAGTTTCATGGGTGATGGTTATTGCTATGGATTTCATACATGGTATCTATTGTGCACCTTAGCAAGCAAGTTTATAGGACACGTAGCTTATGAAAGTGTGTATGAGCTAGTACTCCTTAATCACGTTTGTGGCATTTTTATATAGACTGCCGTTTTGATTGCTATGCTCCCTTTTTTTGAATTCCTGAATGCTACGTCAAGTTTAATTCTCTGCTGCGGATGCATGTTTCAATGTATGTACTAATGTGGCTACTTATGTTAATACTCATTGATGGGTTGTAGTTAATAGGAAAGCCAAGTGTGCAAATCCAGACCGTATCTCGCTGCTACATCTGTAAAGTCTAATACGTCTAATCTCAGCTCTTTATTGTGTATATGTTTTTTATGCGTTTGTTCGTCACTATTATTATAACTAATAAAAGTTATGTTTTACGATTCAGCATCCTAATGTTCGTTTGAGGAAGTTTTTGCTTTCTCTTTGTTCTGTTGCTACATAGGTGTATACAGGCACAGCTGCTTAGTTCAAACAAATAAACAAAAGAAGAAAACCTCTCTCTGCTATCCAGCAGTCAACATAACAATAACCAACGATTGTGTCCTCAATTCACAGCCCATTTGGAGCTATGTCTGTCTCAGGGGAGATCCAAAAACGAACCTCCGGTGCCTGTATAGGCATGTCCCTTTTAAAGCCCCAGCAATCACAACATCAAGCCTTTGTGTGTGTTCCTGGGCTGATCAACCCTGACAAGTTAACCCTTTTCTCAGGGAACCTTATATACACTGTTTCATGTATAGAAATGAAGACACTGCAAGCTGCTTGTGTGAGGAATCATGTTGGATCATAGAACTGCCTCCAGGTCAGAGGTCAGAACAGGAAACAGGAAGTATAAGCTTAGTCAATACACAACATCTCCCTTTTTTAACATTCAATACAAACGTAGTAAACAATTAAAAATAAGGCAAGGGGCAGGTGCTAAGCGCTCCCGCGTTCACAATATAGAGGATATCTCTTATATATTTAGAGGTACATACATATGTAACACACAAAATATTTGGGTATTTAGTCAAAATGAAGTAGTTGTGATGTAGAGTTCATCAAAATTTTCCTCAAGATTCACATACGAGTATGCAAACTGATTTTATGAAAGTGATTGTGAGCATCGACTGAAGTGACTGTCATCAAATGTCCTGGATAAAAAATATATTGAAACAGAAGAAAACAGCCCTCCTGTTTTAACCCTTTATTTTCTTTCAATAACTTCCTCGAATCCAGTGCTGGGCTTCCTCTGATCTCTGCAGGATGTGGCAGTCTTCCTGCTCAGCATGTCATGTCCTGCCCCTTGCCTTATTTTTACTGTATTTGGTGTAGTTTGGGACTACACTTTTTTGGTGCTTTGAGCGACGGGGTTCACTTTTCATTTGTTTTGACTGTCTGTTCCCCACATCTTCTACTGTAGTAAACAATTAACCTAAAACAGATCCAGAACAGTCACAAACATAGCATGCTGAGTGACTGGTAGGTACACTACAGATTGAGTCTATCTGGCGGTCTTGAAACTCGACCACTACGCAAGGCCACAGAGATTTTGCCTGGGGAAGGTCGTGCAGCTCCAGTAGGCATAGATACAGAGCCGCCCTCCCTCCTGGCTGGGGTGTTCGGCACAGACGAACTTGATGGTACATGAGGCTGTATTAAGTCATTCTCAATGTATCCTTCTGAAAGGACAGCAGTATTCCCTCCGCTTTGCGGATGTGGTCCAGGAGGACTAGGGGCATTGAGCACCTCGGGAGGAGTACGTGCAGGAGGCACATAGGCTTGTATGGGGAGTCGCTCCGCTCTTCGCAAGGCCACTCGATTGCGGCGGTAGAAACTGCCGTCTACATCCACAAGATATGAGCGAGGGGCAACACGCTGAACACAGGAACCCAGTCTCCAGCGACCAGTCCTGTCACCAGGAAGCTGCTTCATACAGATTGGCTCTCCAATGCTTAGTTCAGGTCCTTAGCAGACACATTATAAGACAGTTTGGCGATCTGTTTCCTCCTCCGCAGTTTCTCTAGGACACCTGTAACCACACATGGTTCAAGTAATTTGTTGGCCACAGGCAATGAAGCTTTCAGTTTCCTTGACATTAAGCGCTGCGCAGGACTACTGTCCATGCCTTCGGATGGGGTGTTCCTCCAATGTAGACTGGCTTTCCACGGGTCAGTACCATCATACTTGGCCTTCTTACAAATATTCTTCACAATCTTGACTGCCGATTCCGCTTTGCCATTCGCTTGCAGGTGCCGAGGCGATGAGGTAACGTGCTCAAATCCTCAATCTGCAGAGAACCGTCTGAATTGCTCACATGCGAATTGAGGTCCATTATCTGAGATTACTCTATCCGGCTGGCCATAACGTGCAAACTGTACTTTACAACGCTTGATTGTAGTATCAGCAGACAGGTCAGGAAGTAGCTCAGTCTCCCAAAAGTCAGAATAGTGATCAACAATTAGTAGAAAATCTTGCCCAGCATAATTCAATAAGTCCATGCTTACAATTTGCCACGGCCGGGTGGGCAGCACATGCAACATCATGGGTTCTTTCTGTTGTGCCTGTGCATATTCATTGCATGCCAAGCAATGGCTAACAAAGTCTTTAATCTCATTCTGCATGTTGGGCCAGTATAGGGTATCTCGTGCTTGCCTATAGCATGCTTCTCCACCAATGTGACTGGCATGAATATGTGTCAGCATCTCTGATCTTAAAGATTTAGGAATGATGACCCTCGGCCCCTTGTATAGTATGCCATCCTGAATGCCGATTTCATCTCTGAAAGTCCAATATTCTCTTGCAGTTAATGGCACCTCCTCCTTGGAATCAGGCCAACCATCCAGAATAACATATTTAAGAGCTTGCAAACTCTCATCGTTTTCAGTGTGCTGTTTTATCTGAAACAATCGTTGGTCCGTGACGTTCAAATAGTCTGAATGATTAATCTGTGACAGGACATCCAGGTCCTGTTGAACATTGCAAACTGTGTGTTGTGCATATTCGGGTGCACCTCCAGCTGCTGTAGCTCTGCTAATAGTGTCACTAATATACATTTCCGGGCCAGGCTTGTAGACAACATTTAGGCAATAGTTTTGTAGTGTGAGCAACATGCTCTGTAGGTGTTTTGGCGCACACAAAAGAGGTTTCTTGAAAATAGAAATCAAATGCTTATGGTCAGTTTCCGCCGTGATCTCATCACGGCCATAGAGGTAGTGGTGAAAGCGCTGGCAGGCAAACACTATACTCAGACATTCCTTTTTTATTTAAGCGTAGTTTTGTTCAGTAATGTGCTCTTGAAGCAAAAGCGATAGGCTGGCCAGCTTGCAATAGGCAACACCCGAATCCAGTTTTGCTTGCATCACTTTGAATAGTTACAGGAGTAGTAACATCATAGTACTTCAGGACAGGTGTATCTGTGACTAAACATTTGATGTCCTGCACTGCATTATCATGCTTAGAAAGCCAACGCCAAACAGCATCCTTGTCCAGAAGCCTTCTCAATGGCTCGCAGACCTCTGGGCGGGGAGATAGGAATTTTGCCAGGTAGGTAACAAACCCAATGAAGCGCTGTAGGGATTTCACATTTTCCGGCTGTGGCATATCCAGTATGGCTCGGAGTTTGTCTGGGTCAGCCTTCAAACCCTCCCAGGATAGGATGTGTCCGTGGAAGCAGACCTCTTGGACCTTGAATTGCAGCTTTTTTATGCCAAGTCTTAATTTCACCTACCTACAACGATCCATCAGTTCCAGCAGTTTGCCATCATGCTCTTGCTCTGTTTCCTCATCTGTGTCCTCACAGCCAACCACAAGGATGTCATCAGCTATTGGTTCAACACCACTGAGTCCAGTCAATAGTTCATGTTGTTTATGTTGATACACCTCTGGTGCAACTGATACTCCAAAAGGCAATTTGAGCCATCTTTTCCTGCCCCAAGGAGTCCAGAAGGTTGTCATGTAACTACTTGCAGTATCCAGTTTACACTGTAAAAATGCATCCCGGGCATCAACAAGTGTGAACAGACGCGCTTTAGGCAGCTTGTACAAAACATCCTCGCGCGTTGGCATGATGTAGTGAGATCACCTCAGTGCCAGATTCAAGAATTTGGGATCTATGCATATTCTTAGCTTATCAGGCTTCTTTACAATAACCATGTTACTTATCCAGTCAGTTGGATCAGTCACTGGAGCTAGGTGTCCATCGGCCTCATATTGGTCAAGCTGCGCCTTGACTGCCTGTTTTAACGCCACTGGCACATTGTGTGGTGCACATTGGACTGGAGGGACACTCAAATCAAGGTCGAAATGAACTTCCCCGGTATGGATTCTACTGGCCCAGTAAACAAATCATTAAATTCTTGTAACAGCCGTTGTTTTGTCAAGGGCCCTTTGGATTGATTGTCCATCACGTTGAGCTCTGCAGGGACGGAGAAAGATTCCCAGTTGCTGCTCCAATCTCCACTCATTCTTATCTCCTCTGGGGGAGGTATGCAATTCATTGCAGCCATATTGCCAGGAAGCCTCTGAGCTCTCAAATAGAAAAAAAAAATCCACAAGGAACAGCCTTAGTCCACAGTTCACAAACCTGTGTAGTTTCCCAAAGCTGCTGTGCTCCAGACAAGAGGCTCAGTCCTGATTTTAGTTACTTCTGACACCATGTTTCATGTATAGAAATGAAGACACTGCAAGCTGCTTGTGTGAGGAATCATGTTGGATCATAGAACTGCCTCCAGGTCAGAGGTCAGAACAGGAAACAGGAAGTATAAGCATAATCAATACACAACATACACCCCATCACAGGTGGTCACACCAAATATTGATTCGATTTAGATTTCTCTCTTGTTCATTCATTGCATTATGTTCATTTATGAACATAAATGTTTAACACTTCCATTTTTGAAAGCATTCTTTGTTTACAGCATTTTTTCACACCTGCCTAAAACTTTTGCACAGTACTGTATTTACCTCCAGCTCATATGGTGTATACAGAACACCATATATAGAACTAGAGACACTGGAAGAGACTGGGCACAATGGGGAATAGATTAGGGAAAGAAAGGAGATGCAAGAAAAGGAGGTTGAGTCAATAGAGGGATGGTTGAGAGTATTGGGAAGGGAGGTTAAGGAGAACTGACTATGGGAGCGGTTAGGAAGCAGGAGAAATAAGGCATAGCAAGATGAGAATTAGATACTAGGGAAATGAGAGCAGAAATAGACACGAGGAATCTACTAATACAAAGGAGCAGACAATATATAAAAGTAAAGACAATAAACAAATGTACAGATATATATGTTACAAGTAAAGCCCGAAGTGCAGTTAATCCTAGGATTAACAGGGTAATCTTGACATTACCCAAAACCGCTGGGTAAAGCTGCAAAAAAAATTCAGACTTTACCCGGGTAATTTTAGGACTAATCAACTGCCCTTGGGTAACAGTCTGGAAGAGCTGAAAAATTTGCACTTTAACCGGATAATGTGCAAGTCTGAAGCTTCACCCGGGTAATCTGAGGACTATCCCCACAGCTTCACCTGGGTAATCTGCAGAGCATCCAACCCCACTTGGGTAAAAGTGAATTTTGCTATTATCTATGGATATTATCAATGAAGATGGCAAAAGACAAACATTAAAATGTATTAAGGATATGTTTCTTAAACGAATGTGAAAGAGTTACACGATCTTTATTATGTGTCATATGTGCTTATATATCAATTATAAAACATAATAACCATCAGGTTACTCTGTATATAATATCTTTATCGTCATAAATTAATTTTCATACAATTAATGCACAGAGTTACATGATGATTATTTAGTGTGGTATGTGACTGTGGATACAATTTGGTTAAAAATAACAAAAAACACCATTTTGTTATCAGTCAGATAACCGTTTGCAGCTTTATCCGGGTAATCCTCGGAATTCAGTTAACTGTAACCTGCTGAAAACCCAAGAGAAGTGGAGTACCCAGAGGTGTTTGGATACTTTGCAGATTACCCGGATAAAGTACGATCTTACGTTGCACATCACACTTTATCCAGCAACACTAGGGTAATGTGCGAATTATCCGGTTCAAACAGCGCAGAAAACCGGAGTACCCAGAGGCCTCTGGATACTTTGCAGATTACTCGGGTAAAGTCCGAAATTTCATTTCACTTCAGACTTTTGCTAATGATGCCTGGGTAATGTCAGGATTACCCGGGTAATCCTAGGATTAACCGCACTTCGGGCTTTAACCATAACATATACATGTAACACAGATCCTAGAATAAACTGTCTCAGGCAAGGGGCAGGCAATAGAGTGGTCAAGAGTCTAGCAATGGGTCTGGTGCACAGGGATCCTAGATGGGGCAAAAGGGAGCAGGATGAAGGGGTACCGGTTTGAGTAAATGTCCAGATGATAAACAGAGGGCTCTCAGGAAAGTCTTTGGTTAAATCAGATGGTTCTCAGGATATTCAGGGAGCTTTCAGAAACAGGTATGCACAGTCTGAGACTGTGGAAGTGGTCTGGGGAGGGTGTAGCTTCCTTAAATGCTGGGTTAATCAAGGGAAGGTGAGCTCAGGTGTGGCTCCAGGGCTAGGATGCAAGTCTTTGAGAGTCCAGGGAACCTGAATAGTTCAACAAAGCAGGGTTTAACGAGGGTGCCAGGGGCCAGAGCGTGGTGACCTTGACATCTGGATATATTTGCCCCCAGCTCATATGGATATATTTGCCTCCAGCTCACATGGATATATTTGCCCCTGCTCACACATGGATATATTTGCCCCCAGCTCATATGGATATATTTGCCCCCAGCTCATATGGATATATTTGCCCCAGCCCATATGGATATATTTGACCCCAGCCCATATGGGTATATTTGCCCCCAGCCCATATGGGTATATTTGCCCCCAGCTCACATGGGTATATTTGCCCCCAGCTCACATGGGTATATTTGTCCCCAGCTCACATGGATATATTTCACCAGCTCACCTCTCCTCTGTCGTCTGGTCTGCTCTGCCAGGCCCCTCCGAGTCATTGCCGGCAGCCGCATGCTTTTCCTCCTAACAGCGGCCGCCAGCCTAAAACTCTGCCGCTCGCCTGGGATCTATCCACCAGCCAGCTGCGATCTCGCAAGATCGCAGCTGGCTGGTGGATACTAGATCCCAGGCGAGCGGCAGAGCTTTATGCTGGCTCATAGGAGGACAGTAATGTGGCCGCCAGCAATATTTTCTCGGGGGGGAGGGCGATTGCACCATTGCCCCCCCTGGATCCACCCCTGTAGGGGTTATTCATAGTATGTAAGCGGTTGAGTATTAGGGTTAGGACCATGTTTAAAAGGGACACATGGATAAGTCTTGCCCTGAAACATGTATCATTTATATGCTGCAGCAGGGAAGTTACTGTCATTCACCTGACCTTCCTTTTGGATCTAGTAAATGCAGTGTAATGATTCTACATGCTGTCGGGTGGCATTTATCATGCAATGCCCATCAGCCTTAATTAATATATGTGTGCATATAAACATGGATGATACGGCTAGCTTGGAGGATTTTAATAATGCATACTTATACAAGCCTGTGAGGGCAGGGGATAGGTATGGCCCGGCACTCTGACTGGAGAAAACTGTTCTTTCCTGTACACAACCACATTGGCTCTGGGTCTCACCCCGGGTCTTAGCGTTTTCCTGGCGTGCACCAGACCACCTTGTACACAGACTACTATGGACAAAATGATTTGTTAGTAGGTCGTCAGGCACTAAGTTTTAGCAACTCGCGCAAAATTTTTCCTTTAGCGATGGCGTTTTAGCTCACACCAGGTGATAGGGCCCTTAGTTTTTTCAGTGGTAAAAATTATTAGTGCCCCCCAGTTTTGACTGTGGTATCTTATGTGCCCCCCTACATATTGTTCCTAGAGTCGCCACTGCTTCCGCTTACTTTGTCATTGGTACCAATATAGACCATGACAGCTGGGTCTTCTCCGGCCCCTCCCAATAATCCACATTGTCAGCCACATGCCTAACCCAGGCACCCAGCAAACCGTCCGGTTAAGATGATCAGTGCGACAGGTTACCCTGTCTACGTTCTTAAATAATAGAGTCCCCTACCACTACACGTGCCTTGGCTTACTTATGCTCTTTATCCCTCCCTTACTTGGACTGATCCCCTACCTGCTAGAGGGAGCAGCCTCCCCAGTACCGCTACACCTGAGCCGTTGCACCCAATGCCTTCGCTCAAAGGGGCAAAGCTGCTTGTGTTCACAAAGGTCAGGACTAGCCAACCCATTCCTCTCACCTCCACCCCTGCTGCCATGTGTCACTGACACCCAGCTATCAACCAGTTCCCCAGTTAAGTCCACTCCTCCCACAGCACTAGATTCCCCAGCTATACTCTGTTCCATGAGAAGCAGGCTACTCAAGATTGTCAATCTGCCTCATTGTTACAATGTGCTCTTCCAGATCTCCAATATGAGCTTCCAGAAGAGCTATACACTCACACTTGCCACAGAGATATGGACCCTGGAAGGATTCTTCCAGACATGCATACATGTAGCATGATGTACACTGGGAAGTGGCGGCTCTTTAATTAGGCAAATTAGGTGGCTGTCTAAGGCTAGGGTCAGACTAACGCAGTATTAACGTGCGTTTAGCAGCACTAAATCAGGGCCGTGCTAGCAGCAAATGACGTCCAATGCTGGGCAGCATACGAAGAACAGCCGCACAAAAGTGCGGCTGCGCAACGCAAGTGGCAAACGAACACATTTTTTCGAGAACGTCAAACCGCTAGTACTGACGTACAGAGTGCGCTGCGTCCGCTAGCGGCATGTGTGCGTGATTAGGAGACGTCAGACGCTGCTAATGTCTGGCCAACATAACGTCCAGACACAAAAAGTGTTTTATTGATGATCCGTACAAAATCACGGACGAAAATGCGCATCGTATGACCGCTATCGCATATTTCGTGAAAAAATGCGTCCATTCGTTCGAACGCACTTTTTCACGGACAACGCGAAAAATGCGTTAGTCTGACCCTAGCCTAAGGCCTCGCACTTCCAAAGTGTTGCAGCTGCCTAATGTGCATGTTGCACACAGCAGGCAGCAAGATAAATTATTTTGTGCTGCCCTGCTGTGCCTGCGTTACATATTTTGGCTTGGCAGACTGGCAGCGCGCTTTTTTTTTTTTTTTTTAGGCTGGGCCGCCAGAGACTAAAAGATGGCAGCCCTCTCTGATGACATCAGAGAGGGTGCACCGAATAGCATGACGGCAGTTCTCATCTACCTGCACCCTGTCTGGCACTTAGCACCACGTGGAGGCTTTTCCGAAGCTGAGCAGTTCTGCCTCAGTCACACTGCCACAGCAAGCAGCACAAACACTTGCCACAGTGGCTCGCTGCAGCCTCCACCACTAGCTACCCGAGAGACTCCACTAAAGTCCAGAGAGTCAGAAGAGGATGTCCAGAGTGATCCAACAAAGGATCACAGTCAACATTCCACAAATAACATGGGGAAGTTTGAATACATTCCCAGTGGATCAAGCAACTAAATGTGAGTGCAACAAGCTTGCTTCCATATTATGAAGTGTCATGTATGCACCCGGGAGCCCAGAAATGCCCTGGGGGGGCCATAGATGCCCAAAGGGGGACCATAGATACCCAGAGGACCCATAGATGCCCATAGAGGGCCTGAGGGCCCCAAAGATGCCCTGGGACACCCATAGATGACAAGGGGGCCCCATGGACACTGTGAAAGGGCCCTGAGATGTCCTAGGGGTGCATAGTTGCCCAGAGGGGAGCTCATAGGGGGCCCATAGATGCCCAGGGAAGGCCTGATGGAGCTCAGAGAGAGCCCATAGATGCCAAGGGCGGCCATAGATTCCCAGAGGCCCCATAGACACCATGGGGGGCCCTGAGATGCCCAGATAAGGCCTGAGGGGGCCCATAAACTCCCAGGCGGGGGCCATAGATGCCCTGATGGGGTCCATATACACCCTGGGGGGCCCAGAGATGTCCTGGGGGAGACATCTTGGGGGGCCTGTGTTCTGCATGCAGTCTCGCCGGGTGGGCGCAAACAAGATTCCTGCAAGGGAAACCCAGTGACTGAAGGTGCTGCTTGGACCCTGGGAGGCCCACTGGACACCACGTGCCATAGGAGACAGATCTCATGGACATGCTAGTGAGTGGCTGTATAAAAAAAATAAAGATTTGACCCCACCCCAAATAAAAAAATATATTTGTACCCCAGAATGAGAAAATAATTTGCCCCACCCCAAATAAAAACAAAATTGTCCCCAAAATGAAAAAAAATTCCCCCACCTCACACAAAAAAGAAAATTGTTCCCAGAATGAAAAAAAGACCGCCCCCACCCAAATTTTTTAAAACAAATCTCCCCCAGCACAGAATGAGGAAAAAAACAATGATTTGCCCATGTGGAAACCTCAATAAATCTCTATAATATGGGTCCTTTCTCCTACTGTTCTGTGTGTTAACTTGTAGGTATATTTATTATTCACCCATTGTACAACTACAGAACTTGTTAGCGGTTTATAAATACTTGTAACTGGTGTGTATGAGCGTATCACAGAGCTCCACAGCAATAAAACTCACAATAATGTGCGGTGTGTATGAGCATAACACAGAGCTCCACAGCAAAAAAAAACACGCTCATACACCCCACACATTACTGTGAGTTTTATTGCAGTGGAGCTCTGTGATACGCTCATACACACTGCACATTACTGTATCACAGAGCTCCACAGCAATAAAACTCACAGTAATGTGCAGTGTGTATGAGCGTATCCCTGAGCTCCACAGTAACAAAACTCACAGTAATGTGCTGGGTTTATGGGCGTGAGTTTTATTGCTGTGGAGCTTGAGATACCCTCATACACACCGGACATTTCTGTGAGTTTTATTGATATGGAACTCCGGGTCCGCCATCAGGGCATTACGGCCCATGCTGCAGTAAGGGGCCCGGCCAACCGGGGGGGCCTGTCATCGGTAGCTTTGATTCTTTAGGCCACAGGCCTCTGGAGGAGGTACTGCGGCCTACTTAGGCCTGGCTGCCCTGTGAGCAGCAATATGGCCACCGGACCCCCTCTGATCAGTATGTGTCAAGTGGGAAGAGGGCCCCGGGCCCACACTGGGTGACACCCCCTTGGAGAGTGAAACCACTCAGGGCCAGCCTTTGTATGCTGCCTCTGTGTGCTCAGCAGCGCTATCTCTCTGTGGGGCGAGATCAACGCTGTGCTGAGAAACTCCGCCCCTGGCCGGCACAAGCCCCACCCTCCATGTGACAGCCGTGGGTCTGGGAGAGGAGGGGGAGCAGCCCTCCCACCATCATGGCTGCCCCTTGCTTCCCTTGGCTCTGGAGTCTGCACACTGCCTGCCCTGCCCCTTCCTCACACAGCACCACCCCAAGCACGTGCCTGTGGATGGGAGGAGAGAAGCCAGGCTGAGGAGCAGCTGCCCTGACACCCTGCACATGCTGGATCTGATCACAGGCAGGTAACAGGGGCTGCACTGGGAAGGGTAGAAGAGGGGGGCTAGAGAGGTGACAGACTGTATACTGTGGGCTGGGGGGGTGATAGAGAGAACAAAGGGGGCTGGGGAGGTGCCAGAGGACACCCTGTCTGTCAATCCATCCATCCTTATCTGTCTATCCATACATCTAACTGTCTATCTGTCCATCCATCCATCCATCCATCCATCCCTGTCTGTCTATATATCCATTCATACCAGTCCGTCCATCCCACTGTCTATCCATCCATCCCTCTGGATGTAACGCTACATGCCTAGCATTAATACGCGGGCGCTAGGGAGGAAA
This sequence comes from Leptobrachium leishanense, assembly GCA_009667805.1. Taxonomy (NCBI): domain Eukaryota; kingdom Metazoa; phylum Chordata; class Amphibia; order Anura; family Megophryidae; genus Leptobrachium; species Leptobrachium leishanense. The sequence goes on along the minus strand of CM019064.1, from coordinate 186,425,922 downwards.
AACTGCACCCACAGTTTTCCCCCTTGCGCCTGTTTTAATGCTAGATTACAATGCAGGCACAAAAAATGCTGCCTGCATTGTTACCGCAGATTAACCCCCAGGATGCTCGCGGCAGCATTAAGCGCAGCTGCGCACATCCTCTCAATGGAGTCCATAGGTCACATGACCAGCCGGATCTCGCCTTGTGGCCAGCGTAGTGATACGCAGGGGGAGACTGGGGGGACGTTTTCCCCCAGTCTTAACCTGCTCCCACCGGCCAGAGGAGGCGATCCTCGCCACAGGACAGGAGGTGAGGATCTGCACACTTTTTATATATTTTTTTTCGTCTTGAAAAAAAAACAAAAAAAAAAACGTATTTTACAATTTTCTGAAAATTCCATGGGGGGGCCAAAATGGGGGGGTTAAATACATCTTTATATATATAAACGCGAAAGTCCTGTCAAACTGACTGACTCATCAACGCCCAGCTGAAACCGTTTAACCTAGGAATGTGTGGAGCTCTATTATACAATAATGTGTGGTGTGTACGAATGTATCACAGAGCTCCACAGCAATAATGCACAGTAATGTGCGGTGTGTAAGAGCGTGGCACAGAGCTCCACAGCAATAAAACTCACAGTAATGTGTGGTGTACGTTTGAGACGAATTTATTTCTAAAAGCAAAAAAATTATAAGATCATACGATTTGTCTTTTAAAATACACAATTTATACAGTTAATTTTGTATCGCTTGCAGTTTTTTCCCTTATGCGAGTCACTAGGGGCCTCGGGTTTGTGTTTCGCCTGAGGCCTCAAAAAAAGTCTAGAGCCGCCTCTGGCATTGTGTCAAACCTCCAAGCTTGCTAGCACTCATATCCCATAACAAGATAGCAAATATATAGATAACAATTATAGTACCGGCTGGGTGGAGTAGAGGTAATGTCACCGCTCTGCATGGAGAGAGCCTGTGGAGTCATGGGTTCGATCCCAGCGAGCAACCTCTCCAGTAAGTGTCCTTGGCAAGATACCTAACGGTACATATTCACCACCCAGGACATACTTGAAAACGAGAGAAATCTCAATGTATCCTTCCTGGTAAAATCCTTTCACAAAAAAAAATTGATACCTGTTATTTCAACTCATGATTTTTAATTCCTACTTGCAAATAGTCTACTTGGAAAATAGACCACAACAAGCACAACTAAGGGATAATATTCAGGAATTTATTGGGAGGTATAATGTTATTGGCAAAAATCAGCATGGTTTCATGAAACACAGATCATGTCAGACTAACCTAATTACCTTCTATGAGGAAGTAAGTAGAAGTATAGATCAGGGGGTCGCAGTGGATGTGATTTACTTAGATTTTGCCAAAGCTTTCGACACAGTTCCACACAAAAGGTTACTATTTAAATTAAGAAAAATTGGTCCAGATGAAAATACTTGTTCTTGGATAGAAAACTGGCTAAAAGATAGGGTACAGAGAGTGGTCATAAATGGTACATTTTCAAGATGGACACCAGTGGTAAGCGGTGTCCCTCAGGGGTCTGTTATAGGACCAATACTATTCAATTTATTTATAAATGACCTTGAGATAGGCATTGAAAGTCATGTATCAGTGTTTGCAGATGACACAAAACTAGGAAAAGTAATACAATGTGAGCAGGATGTTACTTCACTACAGAGGGATTTAGATAGATTGGGGGACTGGGCACTTAAATGGCAGATGAAATTTAATGTAGATAAATGCAAAGTTATGCACTTTGGAGTGAAGAACACACAAGTAATTTATACCCTAAATGGTACGGAGTTAGGGAAATCCAAGCAGGAGAAGGATTTGGGAATAATCATAGACTTCAAACTAAGTAACAATGTGCAATGTCAAACAGCAGCCGCCAAGGCAAGCAAAGTATTGGCATGCATTAAAAGGGGAGTTCACTCACGGGATGAAAACATAATTTTGCCTCTGTATAAATCAATGGTCAGGCCGCACCTTGAATATGCCGTGCAATTTTGGGCACCGGTCTTAAAAAAAGATATTATAGCGTTAGAAAAAGTGCAGAGACGGGCAACTAAATTAATAAGGGGAATGGAAGGGTTAAGTTATGAGGCAAGATTAACAAGCTTAAACCTGTTTAGTTTAGAGAAACGGCGCGTTAGAGGGGATCTGATAACCTTATATAAATATATACGGGGCCATTATCAACCATTGTCTGATAACTTATTCATTAACAGGACTATACATAGGACAAGGGGTCATCCATTTAGCTTAAAGCATAGGAAGGGTTATTTTACGGTGAGAACAATAAAGCTGTGGAATTCTCTGCCTGTTGAGGTGGTTGGGTCAGAGTCTGTACAGACTTTTAAAAAACGACTAGATGACTTCCTGCTGACACAGAATATTAAGGGTTATAATATTTAATATGTGGGTAAAAGCTTCTTGATCCAAGGAGAAATCTGTCTGCCATTCTGGGGTCAAGAAGGAATTTTTTCCCAGTATGTTGCATATTGGCAAGCATTTCAGACTTGGTTTTTTGCCTTCTTTTGGATCAACAGCAGTAGGTTATGTGGGAGAGGCTGAACCCGATGGACGCATGTCTTTTTTCAGCCTATATAACTATGTAACTATGTAACTTTGTAAGCAGCTCCAAGTGAGCAAGCTCTGAGAGTTGCCAATGAAATTATGTAGCCACACAAGTGAAATCACCTGACAGTAAAAACACCCCTCAATTAACAAGCCACCAGTAGCACACAGAATTACCCCACCCCAAAATCCCAAAAAGTTAAATTTAAACAAATCTATAAATGAAACAGTGGGTTTTCTACCTCAAGAAAATACAAACCACAGACCAGTAAAGGCTGACCTCCAGGGGAAACTCCTGGTTTTTAACCCCTACTTGTAAATAGCCTACTTGGAAAATAGAACACTACAAGCAGTTCACTCCAAATGAGCCGATGTAATAAGAAAGTTTTTAGCAATTATTAATTTAATTTATACAACAATTAGAAAATTGCAACATTTAAATTTAAATTGAATACTTAATCTTCTATATATATATAAACGCGAAAGTCCTGACTGACTCATCAACGCCCAGCTGAAACCGTTTAACCGAGGAACGTGAAATTTTGAAGGTGCACTGTTTTTATGATGTAGGCACCCACAAAGGAAGGCTTTTTGTAAACTCCGCCCCTAAGGGGGTGAAAAAGGAGGTTGTATATTTTAAACAGGATACCTATAGCTCAAAAACAGAAGATGCTACAGATGTGAAAATCGGTATTTAGATTCTTCTTGAAAAATAAAAAACCACATATTTTACAGTTTTTCAAAAATTCAACTGGGGGGGCAAAAAAAGGGGGTTGAATATTTAAAATATTTTAAACAGGATACCTAGATCTTAAAAATAGAAGATGGTACAGATGTGAAAATCGGTATTTAGATTCATCTTGACAAATAAAAAAACACGTATTTTACCATTTTCTGAAAATTCCTTGGGGGGCTGAATACTTTTATTATAAACGGGAAAGTCCTGACTGACTGACTCATCAATGCTCAGCTGAAACCGTTTAACCTAGGAACGTGAAATTTTGAAGGTGCACTGTTTTTATGATGTGGGCACACACTAAGCAAGAATTTTTGGAAACTCTGCCCCTAGGGGTGTGAAAAAGGGGGTTGAATATTTTAAACAGGATACCTATAGCTCAAAATCAGAAGATGTTACAGACGTGAAAATCTGTATTTAGATTCGTCTTGAAAAATAAAAAAAACACGTATTTTACCATTTTCTGAAAATTCCATGGGGTGGCCAAAATGGGGGGTTAAATACATCTATATTTATATAAATGCGAAAGTCCTGACTGACTGACTGACTCATCAACTCCCAGCTGAAACCGTTTAACCTAGGAATGTGAAACTTTGAAGGTACACTGTTTTTATGATTTAGGCGCCCACTAAGGAAGGATTTTTGGAAAATCCGCCTATAAGGAGGTGAAAAAGGGGGTTGAATATTTTAAACAGGATACCTAAAGCTCAAAAACAGAAGATGCTACAGATGTGAAAATCGGTATTTAGATTCGGCTTGAAAAATAAAAAAAACACGTATTTTACCGTTTTTCAAAAAATCCAAGTCGGGGGCGAAGAAAGGGGGTTGAATATTTTAAATGCTTTAAACAGGATACCTGTATCTCCAAAACAGACGATGTTACAGTTCTGAAAATTGGTATTCAGAGATGTCTTGAAAAATAAAAACAACATGTATTTTACCATTATCCAAAAATCCAGTTGGGGGGGCAAAAAGGGGAATGAATACCTTTAGCACTATACCTATATTTCAAAAAACAAAGATGTTACAGGTGTGAAATTTGGCACTTACGATCTTCTTGAAAAATAAAAAAAACAATTTTCCAAAAATCCCAAGTGGGGGGGTAAAGGGGGGTTTTACCAAAAAAAACCTCAAGTTTCTTTTAAAAAACTATTTTAACAAATCCTAAAATCCACGCGAGCGAAGCCGCGGGCAAAAGCTAGTATTGAATATTTGAAGGAATACTGACTGACCAATTTATGGCATAACCCTTTTTATTTCAACAGCTGGCACTGTCTATCCTTCATGTGACACATGCGATGGTGTGTGTTCCACTGGTAATGGATGTTTATGTTCCGATAACTCTTCAATACAATGTGTCTCCACTTCATGTATTATGAATTCCAATGAATGCTGTCCATCTGGTTATTACTGGAATTCTTCATCTGAATGCTGCACAGGTGAGAAGGAACTTAAACTACCTGGTATCACTTGGCCAGGCAATATAGCATGCAGCCGAGTGACCGGAAAATTTGTTTAATTTGTACCCATACATTATCTCTTTCAGATGTGTTTGGTTGCAGCCCACTCTGTGCTGATGATGAAATATGTGAGAACAGACATAACATTCCAACCTGTGAATGCAATAGCAGCATATACAACGGCAAGAGTAAGTTTTTTCCCTTAATTATACCACTTGAAATCATTAAGATGTGGTTACTAGGGATGGGCCGAACAACCCCGTGTTCGGTTCGCATTCGAACAATTTAAAAAGTTCGAATTCGAATGCAAACACGATTCGAACTCAATGCAAGTCAATGGGACTCGAACGTTCGATTTTAAGAATGCCCTCCAAGAGGGCATATATGCAAGAAATTTGCCATACAAGGTGTATGGGGGTTTGGGTAGTGCCCTGGGGGACAGAAAAAAAGTAAAAAAAGTAAAAAAAAAAACATTTTTAAAGGAACAGTGATTTTTCCATGACATAAAGGTTAAGAATAAAAACAAAAAATTCCTTCAAATATCGTGCCTAGGAGGTCTCCATAACCTGCCTGTGAAGTGGCGGATTTGTAGGATGTATAGAAACATTTAAAAAGGAAAAAAAATGACATTTCAAATGACGGTAAATGTTTTTTAATCTATTCATAAACAAATGCTTGGAGCGGCAGCCTGTATGAAAAGAGGAGACATTTTAGGACACACAGAACAAGTTTAGTGATTTTTTGGCTAAATTATGGTGAAACTTATGCAGGCTTATGAAAGTAATAACAGGTGCATTAAAATTGGACCTTTGGTGCCAGCTAGTGCCTTCACACTGTAACCCCTCTGAGGTATTGTGGAAGAGTGCAGTGGTTTGGACCCTGCAGTCAAATATTACAATAATATGAATCTGGTTCACGCGTCAGTGGCAGTGCACCCAAATATTGGACCTTTGGTGCCAGCTAGTGCCGTCACACTGTAACCCCTCTGAGGTATTGTGGAAGAGTGCAGGGGTGGACCCTGCGGTCAAATATTAAAATGATATGAATCTGGTACACGCATCAGTGCACCCAAATATTGGGCCTTTGGTGCTAGCTAGTGCCTTCACAACGTAACCCCTCTGAGGTATTGTGGAAGAGTGCAGTGGTGGAGGTTTTGGGAATGCAGAATAGATCCCTGATCTATTCAGTTACATCAGCATCAGGGGAGTGATAGCTGCTGATATAGGACTGATTCATTTTTATAAATGTCAGCCGGTCTACAGAGTCGATGGACAGATGCACTCTCTTGTCTGTGACAAAACCTCCAGTGGCACTGAACGTCCTTTCAGAAAGCAGGCTGGATGAAGGGCAACCTAGTAGCTGTATAGCATATTGGCTAAGTTCTGGCCAGTGATCCAATCTCAACACCCAGTAAGCCAGTGGATCATCTGCTGTAAAGGTATCCAGGTCTGCCCTTGCCCCTAGGTAGTCCTGCACCATATGGTGAAGATGCTGGCAATGGGTGCCTACATTTGACGTCCCTGGGCGTCGTGGACTAAAAAAATTGGAAAAGGCATCAGTCAAGCGGCCCCCTTCACCACTCCTCCTCTGTTCAACCGCAGCCTCAGAAGCACCTGTGTCATCACTTGGTAACCTACCAGTGGCTGGAAAGGCATTACACAAGTGTCACTTTAGAGCATTCTCAAGTTGTTTCATCCTGTCCTCCCTCTGTGAGGGCAGGGTGAGCTCTGCAACCTTACCCATGTTTCATGGATCAAGAAGGGTTGCCAACCAGTAATGATCCCTCTCCTTGATAGCATGAATCCTGGGGTCCTTTAGCAGGCGTTAGGTTGGAGGTGGCATTACCTTCCGAGTGTTCCTGGTCGCTAAAGATTAGACATGTGCATTAGTTTTAGTACTAAAATGATTTAGTCAGAATTTTGGGATAATTTAGTTTTTGGGATAATTTATCTCTCGAGAGAGATACGAAACTGCTCAGTACAAAAAATGAAAGAAACTAAAAATAAATGCACTACATTTTAGTTTCAGTCCTTTTTGTGATATTACATTGATGAGTGAAGGAGACCAGCAATGAAGAGCGCAACATCGCAAAGCTACAGAAAAAGTTTTCATGTGTAATCCTTCCCGACCCCTACCCGAAAATCGGACAGTGATAGAGCTCCAGAATACTCACTTGCAGCACAGACAGCCAGCACAGGAGATGAAACCATCACTTAACCCTTGCATTTCTATGCGGCAGACAAGATGATAAAAGCAGCTGTAGAGGGAAAACATTCAAATAAATCACACTGAAAGCTAATGAAGAGGAGGGCTGGATAGTAAAAACCCCTTTATAACAAGCAGCACTGGGAAAAGAGAGGGACTTTATAAAACGTGTGTTATCTCCCCTCCCGCTCTGCATAATAGGGGCTTAGGTCTGATACATTTTATATTATCCAGGAGCACTATCCCCCTTTCCTCATCTATAATACACATTTTATATAAAGTCCCTCTTCTCTCCCAGTGCTGCTTGTTATAAAGGGTTTTTTACGTCTGATACATTTAGTATCCGGCTCTCACCATTACTCTGTCATTATGAGCCTTCAGTGTGATTTATTTGAATGTTTTCCCTAGATTTAAAGTGCTTTATTTTATTATAAAAATTTATTTGTACCAGTCATCTCTTCTCTGAGCTTTCAGACCGATTTACGTTAATATTTTCCATCTCCCCTGCTTTTATAATCCTGTCATCTCTGTGGGGGAGACAAAGATTAAGTAAAAGTTCCCCCTCCTGTGCTGGATAAGCATTGCATTCCAAAGTTCTGCACCCTCCACATGCCAATGCATCAGGATGTTCTATACAGAGAGAGGCATTAATTAATGCAGGAGGATGTTCTATACATTATACAGAGAGGAGCATTTTTTTAAAACCCTTTAAATCCAGGACACTACCCGGACCCCCATACACCTTTTATGGCAAATATCTTGCATATATGCCCTCTTGGATGGCACTCTAGAAACCGAACTTTCGAGTCCCATTGACTTGCATTGAGTTCGGTTCGAACTCGAACTTTTGAAATTGTTCGAGTTCGAATGTGAACCGAACACGGGGGTGTTTGGCTCATCCATAGTGGTTACGCCTTGTCTTTTGAAATAAGGTACAGCATTTATGATACCTGCCATTAGCAGTTTTGTGCTAAAGGTATGCTCAATGACATACATAAACCGAGGCACATTGATTCACACACCTAGTCATCCGTGGCAGTTGCGTACTTGGGCGGGGGCTGTACTCTCCAGGTACTAGGTGTGCCAGGGATTGGGGGGTGCCACACAGCCTCCGCTCTGCATCCCGGAATGTGGGGAGTCAGACGCCCTCCGTAACGCAAACAGCCGCTGGTCGGGCAGCCTCACTGCAGGACACTCCCACACACACACTCAGCGTAAGGCCGAGGCAGGCGCTGGATCCGGACAAGGCAGCCAACTGCTGCCAAATCCGGCCCGCCTGTCTGCCCTTGTGTGTGTGAGGCTGGCTGCACGGTGTGGCCGCGGTCATATGATAGGCCTCCTCCTCGCAAGTCACGCGCCCTGCCTTCACGTGCCAGGCCGCGTGAATGAACACAGAGTGCACTGCGCAGGCGTGCGGATGAATCCGCTCAGCCTGCGCTGCACTGCGGCTACCTGTTTGCCTGCCAAGCTGCTCCCTGCCCAGTAAATCGGCCGCGGCACAACAATAGCAGGGCAAGGGGTGAGCAGCCAGAATGAGAGCCAGCCAGGCTGTGCCACAACAAAAAGGCAGCAGCCGCAGGGGGGTGCCAGCTCAGACCAGTGCCACTACCACCAACCTGAACCAGGCAATCGACCACAAATTCGGGTCACACACCGCCTGCAGCTGGTAAATATGTTTATGGGGGTAGGGCATATATATATATCAATATGCTGCATGAGGTCTGTCTGCTCTGCTCGTCTTTAGGCTAGGGACAGATGAGCGCATTTTCTGCGGCCACCGTCAAAATGTACGTCGATGCGTGCGCACGCATTTTTTCACGGAATACGCTTAAGTGGTCAGACGATGCGCAATTCTGGACGTATTTCATGACGATGGGGTGAAAAGAAGTCTAGGGAAATCCGGCTGTTTGAACGTTATGTTGGCCGCACACTAGCAGCGTCTGACATCTCCTAATCACGCACACACGCTGCTATGCGGCCGCAGCGCACTCTGTACGTCAGTACCAGCGGTTTAACGTTCTCGAAAAAATGCGTTCATTTTCCACTTGCGTTGCGCGGCCGGACTTTTGTGCGACCGTACTTCGTATATTGGCTGTCATTGCCCGGCATCTGCTGCTAGTGCGGCCGTGATTAAGTGCGCCTGCACGCGCGTTCGCACTGCCTCAGTCTGACCCTAGCCTTAATGTTTATATTTTTGTTGAATGAGGTCTGCTGGTCTTTAATGGGGGTATATATATCAATATGCTGCATGAGGTCTGCTGGTCTTTAATGAGGCCTTATATATATCAATATGCATTGCATGCGGTCTGCTGGTCTATCTTTTATGTACTTTGTACTTCTGTAACAACTCAATGTTATTGAACCCAGGACATACTTGAAAACGAGAGAAATCTCAATGTATCCTTCCTGGTAAAATCCTTTATAAATAAGGTAAATAAATAAGTAAAACAGTGTGAATTTTTTTTTACATTTTAACCTCCGTTTTACACAAATCCGTCTTTTAGTGACCGCTGCTGGTTTTACGTTTCTGCGCTGTTAGTGTTTAGGTCAAATTTTCCTCTTACTCGTTTATTCAACCCACACATATTATACACAGTTTTTCCCGCCATTAAATGGACTTTCTAGAAATACCATTAGTTCCATCATATTGAATAATTTTACTATAAAAAAAAATATGAGGAAAAAATGGTAAAAACACACTTTTTCGTAATTTAATCCCCAAAATCTACAACCACCCAAAAAGACCCCGGCTAAGGCTAGGGTCAGACGAGCGTGATTTCTACGGACTGTACGTCCGTGCAGCACGGACATCGTCAGTACGGATGACGCAGTAGTGGTCACACAGTCCGTTTTTTCACTGAAGTTATTTTTTGACGGATGTAGGAGGGGAAAATAAATTACAATGAAAAAACATTCTGTCCGTCAAAAATGCTGGACGTATAAATGCAGTCCGTCTGACCATGCTCCATCACTCACACACAAAGCTATGCGGACGTTGTGGACGTGGCGCACTCCGCACGTCCGTTCTAGCAGTATTACGTTCTCGCCTAACCTGCGTCCTTTTGCCGCGGCCGTTGTGCGTCCGCAGTTCAGTGCGGACGTACTTCATGTGTCAGGCTCCAATGGACTTTCTTTCATGCTATCACGGACGTACTTTTAGGCGCAATCACGGACGTGAACACTACGCTCGTCTGACCCCAGCCTTAATAGGTTCAAAATTTTGTCCCGAGACTAGAAATACCCAATTTTTACATGCGTTTGCTTTTTAACCCCTTCACTGCTGAGACAGTTCACCTATGTGCGCTGCGCTCATTCTGTGCTAATTATTTTTAGATGACAGCCTAAGTCCTATTTAATTAAACCCCTCCCCAGACAAAAAAAACTTTTAAAAAAAACCTTTTTTTATTTTTTATTTTTTATTTTTTATTTATTTATATACCAAACCTGGTCATGTTTGGTATCATTTGAAAGGCCATAATCATAATCAGGCCTTTCAAATGATGTCAAATATGACCATCTAGCTGCCATGGATCGGGAGATAAAGGGATCCTTAGGATCCCCTTATCTCTACATGACAGCTAGATGGTTAACTGGCCCACTGACATCCTCACACATATGGTGAGGTTGTCAGTGGGTGGGGGGGGACCTGGAGGCTTGGCTGACATCCAAGATGTCAGCCCCCCTCCAGGTTCGAATCGCGTTTTGGTGCCAATTGGCAGCAAAACAGTTAATGCTATACACCAATGAAAAGGGGAGACTCTCCCCTTTTCAGCGGTGTACAAAGCATCTCCCTAGCTGCAATGGTTGGGGAGATAGAGGGCTCCGAAGGAGCCCCCCCCTCCCCTCCATTGCTTTGCATGAGGACGCCTGCTGATGATGTCACCACGCAGCGTGGCGACGTCATCAGCCTCGCCTGTAAATCACATGGGCAGGCTTCCTCCCTGCCAGATCGCCGAGGGATCCAGAGAGGGAGGTGAGTATCGGGCGGGAGGGGGATTAGGTGCCGCTGACGTACCCTGTATGTCCGCGGGTCTAAGGGAGTCCCGAGGACAGGACGTACAGGGTACGTCAGCAGCCCTTAAGGGGTTAACCAGGGTTTCGCTGCTGAGCCTTTTCCCACCTCTGTGCTGAGCTAATTTTTACCGGTTTCGCTCATCATGTTTAAATGCGTTTTGAAGCCTTATATAATATGTCTGGGTCATATATTAAAATATTGTTCTTTCCGGCAGACTGTGCAGATTCATAATATGTCATTATTATATGTATACGTTATGTCCTGTCTGTATATTAGAACAAAAAATGCAATAAAATTTGAATTTTCAATAATTTACAATGTGTAAAGTGTTTTTTTCACAATTTAAAATGCGATCGTTTGCCATTATATTTTCTATGGGGTGCGCTTGTTAAAAAAATTAGAAATGAGGAATCGTTACTTTTTTTGGGGGAAAATTCGTGTTTTTTAGCAAACGCCCCCCCATAGAAAAAATCGTTAGTGCAGCATCATTGTTCACATTATAATTGAAATGGGAACAATATTGTTGCACTAATAAATCTAAAAAAAAACAAAAAACTTTTTTTTTTTTTTTTCTTATTTTTTTTTTTTTTTTTTTTTTTTTTTTTTTACTTTTTACATGGTCATGTTTGGTATCATTGGAAAGGCCACGCTCTGGCCGTTCCAATGATAGTAAACATTAACCCCTAGCTGTCACGGATCGGGAGATAGGGGGTTCATTGGAACCCACTATCGCCACTATAGGTGGCAGCAAGGGGTTAATTTAAAAACTGGCGCCATCTCGCTCTGCACGATGACGCCAGTCATTAGGGGGATATACCGGAAGCTTGGCCGACATCCAAGATGTCGGCCAGCTCCGGGAGGGGACCGCGATACGGCGCATGTTGGCGCCATATCATGATCCAGCCCCCTAGGGGTTAAAGACAGCTGCCGCTTGGAAGGGCAGGCTGTGCCTGCCTTTAATTGCTGGCCCGCACGGATGGGGAAGGGGAGAGGTCCGAAGGACCTCCCCCCCTCCCCTTCAGGCACCTTCCCTGCAATGGCGGGGGGGTGCCTGAAATAGACATCATCGCGCATGCGCGATGACGCCTATCATGCCCGCCGGGGTCCCGGAGTTTGGGCTGACATCGATGATGTCAGCCCGCACCGGGGGGCCAAGCGATCAGCCGGAATACCGGCTGATCGCGGGCTCCAAAGGGAGGACGCGCTCAGCGCGTCCTCCGCAGCCAAGTACCAATGCGGTTGGACGCGCTGAGCGCGTCCACCGCATTGAAGTGGTTAAAGTTGGGGGGGTGGCAAATATAGTATCCGCCCCGGGTGCCAAATGTTCTAGGTACGCCCCTGCTAATGCCTTCATTTGTGCAGTATGGGCAGCGCCACACCAGTTTTGTTTGGCACAAAAGAAGCTACAATTAAATAGAAAATATATATACTGAAACACAGAAGTGAGTACACCCCTCACATTTTTGTAAATATTTTATTATATCTTTTCATGTGACGAAATTGAAAAATTATTTTGTGTGGGCATCATTATTTTCCAACACTGCCTTAACCCTCTTGGGCATGGAGTGCACCAGAACTTCACAGGTTGCCACTGGAGTCCTCTTCCACTCCTCCACGATGACATCATGGAGCTGGTGGGTGTTAGAGGCCTTACGCGCCTCCACCTTCCATTTTAGGATGCCCCACAGATGCTCAATAGGGTTTAGGTCTGGAGACATGCTTGGCCAGTCCATCACCTTTACCCTAAGCTTCTTTAGCAAGGCAGTGGTTGTTTTGAAGGTGTGTTTGCGGTCGTTATCTTGTTGGAATACTGCACTGCGGCCCAGTCTCCGAAGGGAGGGAATCATGCTCTGCTTCAGTATGTCACAGTTCATATTGGCATTCATGGTTCCCTCAATGAACTGTAGCTCCCCAGTGCCAGCAGCACTCATGCAGCCCCACTGCAACACACTTGTCTTTGTACTCCTCACCTGGTTGCCGCCACACACGCTTGACACCATCTGAACCAAATAAGTTTATCTTGGTCTCATCAGACCACAGGACATGGTTCCAGTAACCCATGTTGTCAAATCCTCGGCCCCTGCAGCACTTCCTGGGGGGGGGTCTGGACACCCGGCGGCATCGCTGGCTGGCCGGGTGCCAGGAGTTCCGGCTGATCGCCTGGCGTCTGGAGTGGCAGGGCTTGGCGTGGTGACACGAAACCACCAGCATTAAATGCATGACGCGAGAATCAGCTCATCGCCTTGATGTGGAGTTATTCCCGCATAGCCTGGTGTATCCACTCTGTGTTTCACTGATTGCTGTATTCTGTTGCCATTATTGCTTGTATGAGGACCATGCTTGTGATTGACACGGATTGCCATCTTGACTACTCTCTCTCTGACTCCTTCTGTATATTCATTGGGCTCTCTGCTGAAACTGAGTGTATGTGCAATATATATCATGCAGTCTCCATTGTAGGCCTGCCCTGCAGGGTGCTGAATCTATCAACCCCTTGATCTGCCTTGCTGACACTGAGTGTATGTGCAATATTGTCGGATATAATCTCTGCACGTGAATACAACAAGTTTATATATATTGGATTGATCAGCCAAGCCTCCAATATGTCTATATTGGACTTACTGGACCTACCTCGGCAGTTGCCTCCAATATATCAGGGATTATTATTTCATAAGAAACTTATACGAGACACAAATATCAATCGTCTATATCTCTTAGAAATTTTCCTGAATTCTTTTAATTGTCTGTGTTTTGCTTTAAAAAATACAATAATCAATAATCGGATAAAAATATATATATATATTTATTACGTATACAAAAAAGTTTCAAATCTCATATCATAAACAACAATTTATAAACCTCAATCCATCAGCATATAAAAACTAGCTTCACAATATATGTATCTCCGGTTAGTAACTGCTTATATGATTAATATCATTTACCTTATCAGTTAGTAACTAATACACAAATGGTTAATAAACATTTCTGCTTAATACAACATGCATTTCCCAGCAAACAGTGTTTAACCAGCCACTAACTATATATATATATATATATATATATATATATATATATATATATATATATATAGTTAGTGGCTGGTTAAACACTGTTTGCTGGGAAATGCATGTTGTATTAAGCAGAAATGTTTATTAACCATTTGTGTATTAGTTACTAACTGATAAGGTAAATGATATTAATCATATAGGTCTATGCTACATGAATCAAAAGATGAGCTAAATTAATAATAAGTAATAAAAACTTATTTAGTGAATCCTCCCCTAATCTCGAGAATTAAATTTCTAATCTTTGCTTTTTATTTTGTAGTTATATAATTCCTTGCTTATTAATTTTAATCACAGTAATTTCCAAATTCAATATATATATATTGGTATCAATCTTACAACATTTCTTTAGGAATAAATCCTTATATCCACTTCTTCATATTTCCATCTGCAGATTAGAAATACTTAGAATTTGGATTTAACCGTATCCGAGAAGTCTCAGTCTACGTTGCAAGAATCTCTACAAATATATAGTTACATTAATTCCTTATTTCATACATTACCTGTCCAATTTGGATGTTGATAAGTCTGCCTTGGAATTCCTGATGTAGTAATTTTTGGAATGTGTGAAAATTATCGATATCAGATAATCAATGCATGTGAGTTAGAGAGTTGGTGAGAGTCAGAAATTTAGTGAGAATCTTGATTGCCTCATGTCTTGGGATCTGCCTGCATCGTGGTGTGAGTCTGAGTGTTGGAATCTTGGACTCTCAGAGGGTCATGTGTAATGCATCGCGATGTGAGTCTCTGTCTGCTGGAATCTCCGACTTCAGAGTGTCATGTGTAATGGACGTCTGAATGCATTGCGATGTGAGTCTGTCTGCTGAAATCTCCGACTGACTTACAAAGAACCTTGCCGCTTATTATAGCCAATTTGACGTCACGGTTAATTAATATTAATATGAATCATTATTTTTACTATCCTCTAGAGGGCAGTATTGCACTTCTTAAATTAATTCCACCATTTGTTTTTAATTCTTATCTCGGGTCAAAAAGGTCAGACTGACGTAACAAAGACCTTCTCTTCTCCCAGACCCAGTGTCTCCATCTGTCATCTTTGATTTATATCCCTACTCCCTTTTAACTCAGAGTCCCCTCAACTAAATTCTTTTCTGGTTAACTCAATTCTTTAGTAATTTTATTATTTACCAATTATATACTTTCTACAATATTTTGGAGTATATATTTCATACTGTAATTATAATAAAATATACCTTGATTATAAGCATATATTTTGTGAATATAAATCTATATTAGAGAACTTTTAACTCTTTTTCCTATACCCAAAAGACAAAATCTCTTTTGTTTTAAACGTTAAGACAGACCAATAAATTAAATTATGACACATCTTAGCACTTACACACATACACACATTCTAGATTCCTTCATGTCTGGCACTTCTTAAAAAAATATAAAAGACTTCACCCAGGAATGAACTCTGTAAAAAAAATCTTGTTCATTTCTAAACTTAGAGAAATTAGAAAGAAAAACTGTCTCTCAAAACAAAATGGCTACAGGCGTCCATTTTAAAATTCTCTTTTGTGTGTAATATACCCGACAATATATATCACGCAGTCTCCGATTGTAGGCCTGCCCTGGAGGGTGCTGAATCTATCAACCCCCCCCGATCTGCCTTGCTGACACGGAGTGTATGAGTGTCTAATCTGTTGCCAACCTTGCCTGTATGACTACCCCCCCCCCTCTGTTGCCGACTCAGATTATTTATTTAACCAAGCTTCTGTTAACCCCTAGTGGATGAACTTATTTCTTGAACTTCTGTCTAATCGCTGTTCTCACATCTGTATAGTTAACTTGTTTTGACTCAGTAGACACGGTCTCGAAATCATTTGCTACTGAGTAGTATTTACAGGGTTATTCAAAGAGAATCGAAAAGTCACAGCACGTTTGGTGACTTTTTGTTCTCTTCAATTCGGTGCGATTTGGCGATCCCATTTTGGCGACCCTGCAGTGTATTCAGCAAGCACCACAGAGCCGTTGTAGTACAGGGAAAAGCCGCCGCAAACCTGACAAACACTCACGCACGTGTGAACGCACACTGAAACCCGCAAAAACCATCAGGATTAACCCCACCGAACACGCCGGAGAAACCCGAGCAGCCACTGATCACAGCGCAGAGCAGCCGCCGGAAAAAGCCGACACCGCGAACGAATGGAGTGTAAAAAAAAAAAATGTACGCTTGAATGTTTGAAAAGTGAAACGCAGTTTGCAAAGAAACTACAAAACGAAAATGCCTGAAATTTACATATAAGGTCCAATGAATGATAATAAAAAGGGCTGTTACAGAAAGAAAACACGATTTAAAAAAAAAAAAGCGGAAAGAAACCCCGAAAAATGCCTAAAAGATCCTAAAAAAATCTATACATAAAGTGACTTTTTACTGCAGAATATTATAATCAACGATTTATTAGATGTTGAATTAAAACAGGAATATTTTTAACATTGAAACCTATGGGATTCTCCTGAATAAACCTGCTGAATGAAACCACCGAACAGCAGGGAAATTCGGCAACTTTTCACTGTTGGTTTTTGGTCTCTGAATAGACAAAGCATTGCTTCTCCATGGGGATTTCACTGCCCTCGAACAGGCAACGTACAGGCAGTGGCGTAGCGTGGGGGGTGCCTCGGGGGCGGTCGCCCCGGGCGCAATTTTCTTAGGGGGCGCAAAATTTCAAAAGAAATTTGAACCACTAATATTTTCCAGCAGGGATCAGCAAGGTGTCCGCCAGTTTTGCCATGCCGGCGGTGACTTAGCACTCAGCGTCCAGAAGGGAGGACCAGGACATAAAATTCTGGTCCTGTCCCATCTCCTTCTTAACGCTGACATGAGTCACATGAAGCAGCGCAGCATTATTCAACAGAACACCCTGTATCACGCTTGTCAGCCCCCTTGAAGCCCTGTTACAGCCCCCCGCCGCTGGCAGCCCTGCAGCCGCTGAACAGGAAGGAGGGAGGCGCCTGCCCTGCAGCACATTTAAAATCCGCTCTCCATTAAGCCCCCTGGACAGCTCCACCTCCCTGGGCCTCCAGCAACTCCACGCAGGTAGGCGACAATGTATGACACCAAAGCAGCGTGACTACCACACAGTGAGGGGGTACAGGGAGAGGGTGACTGGAGGTTCAGGGAGAGAATGACTGGGGATACTGGGAGAGAGTGACTGGGGATATTGGATAGAGAGAGAGAGTGACTGGAGGTACTGGGAGAAAGTGGGGGTACCTGGAGAAAAAGAGAGAGTGACTGAAGGTACTGGGAAAGAGTGAGTGACTTGGGGTACTGGGAGAGAGAGACTGGGGTACAGGGGGGAGTAACTGGGGGTACTGGGAGAGAGTGACTGGGGTACTTGGAAAGAGAGTGACTGGGGGTACTGGGAGAAAGTGGGGGTACTGAGAGTGACAGGTACTTGGAGGGAGAGGGTGACTGGGGGTACTGGGAGAGAGTGACTGGGTATAGTGTAAGAGTGGAGCTATGCTAGGGTATTCTGGGACTGGGTGACTGGTAGCAGTGGTTTAGCGTGGGGGGCATGTGTGTTTCATTTTTTTATTATATCCGTATTTTGTTAATATACAATTCAAGTGCTTGTGGAGTAACGGGGGTCAATACTCTACTGGTAGAAGGGAATCCGGGTGTGTTACCGTGTCCACAGGTTGGGGGGGCGCACAATTCTTGCCCT
The DNA here is from genome assembly GCA_009667805.1 of Leptobrachium leishanense. Taxonomy (NCBI): domain Eukaryota; kingdom Metazoa; phylum Chordata; class Amphibia; order Anura; family Megophryidae; genus Leptobrachium; species Leptobrachium leishanense. Next base: position 186,408,190 of record CM019064.1, on the reverse strand, counting down.
GCCCCGGGCGCTGACAACCAACGCTACACTGCTGCGTACAGGCAACGTATTTGCAGGCAATTCGCCAGGATTTGGCGAACTGCCTGCTCTCTGGATAGCAGAATGGCCAGGAAAGGTAACCGTACGCTGAATTTCACTGTTCGGTTACCTTTCGGCCACAATTCGGATCTCTTTGAATAACCCTGTTAGTGTTGTTGTTCTATCTGACCTCCCTGGTTGGGGTTGCTAGGGCTAGCAATCCTGACTGCTTAGAAATCGAAAAGTACAGAGGTCTCTCCAAAAGGATCCACACCACGGTTATCAGAAGTAGGGATGAGCTGTTCGATCAGTTCAGAGTTCGATTCAAACTTTGGTCGTTCGAAAGTTTGCGAACTTCAAACTTTTTGGGTGTGTTCGGTTCGAGATCGCAAAAAGAAAGAAATTTTGAAAAAAGTATAGAAAATGCTTAAAGAAAAAAATACAAAAAAAATCTAGAAATAAAGAGACTCTTTACTGCAGAATATTATAAGCAACGATTTATTGGATATTGAATTAAAAACTAATGTGTACGTGCAAAGATTCTCAACTCTAAATGACCTGTGTTTTTCAAACGGCATAACAACAACAGGTGTTTTAGTCTGGTCTAATCAATTTGATACATTGTAGACTATACTGAGGGTTGGGGTGGTGTCTGCTTCTGATTGAGATTTGAGAAGTGTTAATTTTCCTCCTAAAACTTTAAAATATGCTGTATTTCACCGCTGTGTGCTCAGCTCATTTTTACCGTTTCGCTCATCATGTTTAAACGCGATCTTGAAGCCACATTTTGTTAAATGACCGACATGTTAGATATCGTTCCTTCCGGCAGACTCCGCAGATTCATAATATATAATTTTTATATGTATACGTCCTGTCCTGGCTGTATATTATGGAAAAAAATGCAATAAAAATTTAATTTTTAATCATCTGCAGTGTGTAAAGTGTTTTTTTTTCACATTTTAGCACATGAGCGTTTGCGGTTATGTTTTCTATAGGGTGCGCTTGTACAAAAATTAGAAATGGGGACTTGTTACATTTTGTGGGGGGAATTACGTGATTTATAGCAAACACACCCCATAGAAAAAAAATTAGTGCATCATCGTTCACATTATAATTGCAATGTGAACAATATTGCATAGAAATAGAAATAGAAATAACACAAAAAAAATAACACAAAAAGAAATAACACAAAAAAAAATACATGTTTTTAATTTCTTTATTTTTTTTACTTTATACCTGGCCATGCTCAGGCCTTTCGATTGACACCCTCCATGACCCACTAGATGCCTGGAGATATCGGGGTTCAAATGAACTCCCTATCTCCACCAGGGGATTGGCCTGGGCAATATATATATACGCATGATGTGAGCTGGCCTGGGCAATATATATATATATATATATGCATGATGAAAATTTGCAAAGGATAAGGCACGCAAAGTGAAATTTTGATGTGTCTGAAATTGAAACTTACGTGACAACTCTTATTTTTTTTTTCGTTAACTATTGAACAAATATAAATTAATTTTAATTTGTTTAATAGAGTTAATTTAAAATGGTTTAATACAGTTTATTTATATTTATTTTACCTTTACTATTGGTGCTTTTCAAACTTTATTCTTAAGAATAAAGAAATTTAGCAGTTTCATGTTGTGTCATTTTTTTTTTTGGGGGGGTGCAAGTAGCTGGTCTTGCCTAGGGCGCAAAATATTCTATCACCGGATCCAAACCAGGAAACTTTGGGTGTCTGGACGTTATGTTGGCCGGACATGAGCAGCGTCTGACGTTTCCTAATCACGCACACACGGCGTTATGCGGATGCAGCGCACTCTGTACGTCAGTACTAGCGGTTCAGCGTTCTTGAAAAAATGCGTTCATCTTCCACTTGCGTTGTGCGGCCAGACTTTCATGCAGCCGTACTTTGTATATTGGCCGTCATTTGCTGCTAGTGCGGCCGTGATTAAGTGCGCCTAAACGCACGTTAAAAGTGCGCTAGTCTGACCCCAGCCTTAAAGCACCTATTGTTACTTTCATCCAAAGCCTGCATAAGTTTCACAAGAATTTAGCCCCAAAAAAATCACTAAACTTTTTCTGCGTGTCCGAAAATGTCTCCTCTTTTCATACAGACTGCCGCCCCAAGCAGTTGTTTATGGATAGATTAAAGGAAAAGCATTTACTGTCCTTTGAAACATCATTTTTTTGTTTTTAAGTGTTTCTATACATCTTAGAAATCCGTCACTTCACGGGCAGGTTATGGGGACCTCCTAGGCACGATATTTGAAGGAATTTTTCGTTTTTATTATTAACCCTTATTTCATGGAAAACTCACTGTCCCTTTAAAAACTTTTTGTCCTTGTTTCCTGTCCCCCAGGGCACTACCCGGACCCCCATACACCTTTTATGGCAAATATCTAGCATATATGCCCTCTTGGAGGGCACTCTAAAAATTGAATTTTCAGCCCCATTGACTTGTATTGAGATCGAGTTCGAACATTTGGAAAGTTCGAGTTTGAATGCGAACCGAACTCGGGGGTGTTCGGCTCATCCCTAATCAGGAGTGAGCGCTACCGCGAACGTGACACATGTCCTTAGTCTGCTTGTCTTCAGCAATCTGTTTGCTGGCATTCTTTGCATCATCTTTATAAGCGGCTTCCTTCTGGGACGACAGCCATGCAGACCAATTTGATGCAGTGTGCGGCGTATGGTCTGTGTCAAGTCCAGTGCCCGGGATTTGATTTGGTGCCTGGCAGCGCCGTCCTCGTGATGTACACGGTGGCGGAGGTCACGTTGGTGGTCAGGGGGCGGAGCGGGCATGATGACTATTGATTACGAACCCTCTATGTATACGACCTTGGCTATTGATGGATCCCGCACAGGGCCGGACTGGCCTACCGAGATACACTTGTCTCAGAGGCAGCTGTGAGGCCGGTCAGAGGCTGGTGGAGAGTGATTGCACCTATGCACGTGGCCAGTAGTAGAAGGATGGGACAAAAATCATGACGTGCAGTGAATGCACCGCTCGGGTGGATCTGCAGTGCCAGGCTGGCAGCTCCTCTCTCTGAGGGACAAGACACATGCACCCAGGGCCGGCCCTGCATGCACCACCAAGGCCCAGGGAGGTGAGAAACTTACTGTGTGGCTCTGTTTCGCTGGATGATCACCTGACTCAGCCTATCCCTACGATGCACTGACTCCTCAGTGACAGGCTGGCCAGCACAAAATGAAAAGTGGGAACCAGAAGGAAGAAGAGGCTATTCTTTTCCTTCTTCTGGTTCCCACTCCATAGCTAATCACTCGGTCCTGAGTTCAGTGGTTAAGTTCCATTAGTCGCCCCTGCACTTCCAGCAGCACCCAGGATGGAGAGTGGAGGGAGACAGAGTTTCACATCCTGTGCTGCTGCCCCTTGTCTTTCATATGCACTCTGTTTCAGCCTGTCAGGTCGGTTGTCTCCTTAGGATTTCGCTGCACGGCTGCAGCCAGCGTCCTCTTTCCTCCTCTGTGACTGCTGACCCAAAGTTGACCAGCTCAGGTTTCAGGGCAGGAGGAGGTCAGGGCTCTGGTCTGTCAGCTCAGCACAGACCTGGCTTCCAGTGGACCATCAGTGATGTAAAACAAGCAACAGAATAAAAGGATTGTGTCCTGTCTGAGAGGGAACACGAAGAGCAGCTTTCTCTCCCAACATTAGCAGGAGCGGTGCAGTGAAATAAAAGCTGCCTAAAAGATCCTGTGGATTACTCCTCACAACAGCACTCCCTCCAGTTATCCCCTTTAGCAGGTTATACAGGGCCAGGTAGCATTTGAATGGGGTACTGTCTACTGCAGTGTTTCCCAAACCTATCCTCGGAACCCTCTGCCTCGGCAGCACAGGTGATACGTGTTATAGCTGACTACTAAACCTGTGCTATCACTTTAACTAGTGGCTCCGCCCAGGATGACACAGGTCAGAGGGCACGGCAGCCATCTTCAGGGTCAGTTAGTGTGATGCAGTTATGAAGGCAGATGCATGATCCTGTGTTCCTGTAGTTATCCAAGCCTGTATATAACAGTAAGTGTCCTGCAATAAAGCAATGGTGAACCTGACAGCCCAGCCTCATATCTGAACAAGCAGAGATCATAACAGTGGCGACGAGAATGAGATTTGTAAAGGTCTGCTCAGCCTGAAGTAAAGAAAAAAAAAAAAAACAGGGATTGAAAGCCAGATAAAGCACACACTGCCATCCAGCAGCAAGAACATGGCACTGATAGGCACATTAACGGAGTTTGATGGAGAGAAAACTTCCTGGAGCTCCTGGGCTGAGAGATTAGAGCAGTACTTCAGTGCTAACACCATACCCCCTGAGAGACAGGTTGCAGTGTTTCTCACAGCCGTGGGGGCTAACACATATGACACTCTAAGAGACCTTCTGTTCCCTGAGAAACCAGCAAGCAAGGCTCTACAGGAACTCCTGAAACTATTAGAGGATCACTTTCAGCCAAAACCGCTGGAAATTGCAGAAAGATTTCGTTTTTATCAACGGCAGCAGCAGCCGGGCGAAGATATTAAAGCCTATGTGGTGGTCCTTCGCAAATTGGCCTCCACCTGTTCATTTGGGGAGTACCTACCGACAGCTTTGAGAGACAAGTTTGTCCTGGGACTGCATAGTGAAACGATTCAAAGGAATCTTCTGACAGAAAAGGGACTCCCCCTTACAAGCGCAGTTGAGATAGCATCAGTCATGGAGATGGCTGTCAGGGATACGGAGGAATTGCACCCTCAGATCCACAAAGAAGGGGTGAAAGAGGACGTTTTCAGAACCGCAGTTGCTACAGCCAACTGGAGCTACAGACCCAAACCCACGCCAGCTTGTTACCGGTGCGGTAATACAGACCACAACTCCAAAACCTGTCGGTTTAAGGATCAACCTTGTCATCAATGTGGAAAAATGGGCCATCTCCAACGGGTTTGCCGTAATAGGAATGTACAAGGACAAAAGCCGCGGTACCCTAAGAAGAATACTTACAAGGTACAGAAACTTACATCATCTTCATCTGACTCAGACAACGATGAGGCATTACATAGTTTATCTATACATCGTATACACTCGTCACACCCTGCAATGACAGTACAAGTAACCATTGAAGGGAAGAGACTAAAGATGGACGTTGATACAGGAGCTGCAGTGTCAGTTATCACACAAAAACAGTGGAAACATCTTCAGATCCAGGCAACTGTCCGCCCCACTCCAATAAAGCTGCAGACCTACTCAATGCAAGTACTCCATCCACTAGGTTGTGCAAAGGTAAAGGTATCATACAAGGGCCAGACAAAGAGACTACCACTATATATCCTGAGAAACGGAGGACCGCCTCTCTTTGGCAGAGATTGGATCACTCATCTGGGAATGCCAGATATCATCAAGAATCCTTGCAACACCCTGACAGTTCCGTCAGGACATGATGATGGATGGGTGGAATCCTTAAAACAGCGTTTCCCTGAGGTTTTCGTTGACGAGTTAGGGAAAATAAAAAAATGACTGTGTGAGGCTCAAGCTGAAACCGGATGCTCATCCCAAATTCTTCAAGGCTCGGACAGTACCGTTTGCCCTTAGAGCAGGAGTGGACGCTGAACTAATCCGGCTAGAAGAACAGGGTGTCATTTCCAAGGTAGAGCGCAGTGCTTGGGCATCACCTATTGTTCCAGTAAAGAAATCAAATGGTGAATTGCGCATCTGTGGGGATTTTCGCATGGTGCTGAATAGCCAACTGGAGGTTGACCAGTATCCTCTACCCAGAGTAGATGACATCTTCGCTTCACTTGCTGGGGGACAGAAGTTCACCAGATTGATCTACGACAAGCTTACTTACAGTTTGAGGTCCACCCCTCTTCTCGAAAATACCTCACCATTAACACTCACAGGGGTTTGTACGAATACAATCGAATGGTGTTTGGCATTGCATCTGCACCAGCCATCTGGCAAAGAAAGATGGATGAAATTTTAGCAGACATTCCTTTCACTCAGTGTCTATTAGACGACATGCTCATCACTGGTCGCACGGACCAAGAACACAAGCAGAATGTAGAGCTCATTTTACAAAGACTTCAAGACCAAGGTCTCAAGGTAAATTTGACAAAATGTAAATTCATGGTGCCTAAATTGGAGTTTTGTGGCCACTTAGTAGATGCAGAGGGCATTCATACTGTTGAAGACAAGGTCGATGCTTTAGTCAAAGCTCCAGCCCCAACAAGTGTCCATCAACTACGATCCTACCTTGGCCTGCTTAACTACTATAATAAATTTCTTCCAGACCTTGCTCATACATTGTTTCCACTGCATAAGCTCCTGGAGAAACACTCCAGGTGGGACTGGTCAGCTAAATGTCAGCATGCTTTTGAGTCCTCTAAACGGAAACTGTTAGCGTCACGTATGCTTGTGCACTACGACCTCCAGAAGCCTCTCACCCTGGCTTGTGATGCCTCTCCTTATGGTCTGGGCGCTGTTCTTTCCCACATCCTACCGGATGGCTCTGAGAAACCGGTGGCCTTCGCCTCCAGATCCTTGACGAAGACAGAGAGCAATTACTCTCAAATTGATAAAGAGGCACTTGCATTGATATGGGCAATTCGGAAGTTTCACCTTTACCTGTATGGTAGAGAGTTTACCATTTTAACGGATCATAAACCGCTTCTTCAAATTTTTAGCCCTGACAAAGGAATCTCTCAGACAACTGCAGCCCGTCTCCAGCGCTACGCCCTGTTCTTGGGAGCATACAGCTACCGCATACAGTATCGAAGTCATGATGACAATGCAAATGCAGATGCAATGTCCCGTCTCACAGAACTGCCTCTAGAGTCTACACCATCAGTCAAGAGTTGTAGGTACACCACCTCACACCTCCTTACTTCCAGAGAGATAGCAGCCCATACTGTGAAGGATACCCTTCTGACAAACGTGCTTACCTTTATACGAGACGGCTGGCCTGCGACGGTATCACAGGAACATGAACCTTACTACAGGAAGCGAATGGAATTGTTTGTGGAGGATAATTGTGTCTTATGGGGAGACCGAGTGGTCATTCCAAAAACCCTCCAGAGACACATCTTGGACTTGCTACATACTGGTCACCCTGGAACCACGCGGATGAAACAGAAAGCACGGGGCTATGTGTGGTGGCCGAACATAGATGCAGATATCACGGCATATGTCAATGCTTGTGTAGGATGTGCACAAACTGCCAGAGACCCTCCTCGAGGATGCATTCAACCCTGGACTTGGCCCACGGTTCCCTGGTTTCGCCTTCACTTGGATTTTGCGGGTCCCATAAGGGGACAAACCTTCTTGATTATAATTGATGCCCACTCAAAATGGCCAGAGGTCATTCCAGTTACCCAGCTGACTACAAAGGCAACAGTTGCCATATTATTGCATCTTTTTGCTTCGTTTGGGTATCCCAGGGAGATTGTCACAGATAATGGTGCCCAATTCACAAGTCAGGAGTTCCAGAGTTTTGTTACAGTGCATAATATCAAGCACAAATTAACCGCCCCCTATCACCCAGCCACCAATGGGCAAGCAGAGCGGTTTGTACAAACTTTCAAGAACTATTTCAAGGCCTCAGTGGCTGTGACGAGCCAGAGGTCCATATCGCCTCAGCAGTTAGACTCTTTCCTGTTTACTTACAGAACTACACCACATGCCACCACTGGTACAACACCAGCTGAGCTTATGTTGGGAAGACAGCCATGGACTGCTTTTGACATGCTTCGCCCTCAGACCGTTCATGAACATGTATTACAATCCCAAGAAAAGATGGTGAAGTCCAAAGAGTCTCCTGTTTTTGCAACCCACCAGGAGGTCTGGACTCGATCGTATGGATCTGCCAACACTCGGTGGCTACCTGCTACCGTTGCAGAATCTTTGGGACCCAAGATGTACAGAGTCCGCCTGGAAGATGGTTCCATTACCAGACGACATGTAGACCAGCTACGGTCTCGTTTACGGGTGCTTGAACCCTTAACGTCCCCAACCCTACGGGGTCCGGTGTCCACATCTAATGCGTCGGAGGACATCTGGAATGGTGTCTGGGTTGACTCGGAAACTTTGGACTCGTCTCCTGTGGGTATTTGTGACTCTGGTTCAGAGGTTCCCCCTGACCCCTCTGTACCCTCCTTGACCCTACCAGTTGATCTTTCATCCAATCCTACCGCCTCCAACACCCCGCCTGCTGGTGGACGTCCCCAACGTCACCGACGCCCTCCTGACCGCTTACTTCTTCAAGAACGGATAAGAGACTTCCGTTGGTCCTCGCGTAGGGCCCAGAAAGATGTGGATGATGATTTGGCCCCGCAATTTTCTTCAGAAGACTAGTCATCAGTTTTTCAGTGACACTCTCCAAGTTCCTCAGATGAACTGTGTTCGACTGTTCTGGTTGTTGATTTGTTACTAGGTTTTTATTATGTTGTTCTGGTTTTGTTTTTGGGGTGGGAAGGAAGGTGTTATAGCTGACTATACTAAACCTGTGCTATCACTTTAACTAGTGGCTCCGCCCAGGATGACACAGGTCAGAGGGCACGGCAGCCATCTTCAGGGTCAGTTAGTGTGATGCAGTTATGAAGGCAGATGCATGATCCTGTGTTCCTGTAGTTATCCAAGCCTGTATATAACAGTAAGTGTCCTGCAATAAAGCAATGGTGAACCTGACAGCCCAGCCTCATATCTGAACAAGCAGAGATCATAACAATACGATTTGCTGCTCAGTGTTTACAGGATTCAGTCTGCATTTCCCCAAGGTGATCCTTAAAACCTGGCCTGGTTGAGGGTCCGGAGGAGAGGTTTGGGAAACACTGGTCTACTGACTAGCTTACTCTGTTACAGGTAGTGACGTGCGGTGAAGTCAGTGGCTGGTGAGGCACTGGTTAGTATCAGAGCCAGATATACAAATGCAAAACAGTCAGAAAACCTTCTAGCTCCCAAAGAGGAGGCTTCAGGCATTTAGTACATCAGAAGGACAGACACTGCGAGTAAGGACTGACTGGAAGCCGATTCTGTTCCCACAGACCTTTTATACAGAACAATTATCTTACAATAGGCCTTCTAAATTGCATTGGCAAAGACTTCTTAAATGAAGAATCTACAGTCCTGGGTCCTTGTACCTGGACTTGTTTTCATACAGGGTTATTCATTCAGGAGAGCGTGAAAAGCAGGAGAATGACTGGAGAATGGAAAATTCTAGGTCAAAATAGCCAAACCAGAAAAATTCTCCCTGTCATCTCCGTTTCCAAATCTGCTATTTTGACCTAGAATTTTCCATTCTCCAGTCATTCTCCTGCTATTTTCCCGCTCTCTGAATAACCCTGATACAGTCAAACCAGAAAAATTCTCCCATTTATCTCACTTTCCAAATTGGCTATTTGTTCAGTCTCCTGCCAATTCAAGGTTTTCACCTCTCTCTGAATATCCCTGATTGTGCTGGCTCACTATAGCTTACACTATGATTCAATAATACTATCAGGGTTATTCAGAGAGAGAGGTGAAAACCTTGAGAATTGGCAGGAGAATGAACAATCTAGACCAGGGTTTCTCAACTCCAGTCCTCAGGACCCACTACAGGCTAGATTTTTCAGATCACCTTGGGAAAATGCAGACTGAATCCTGCAATCACTGAGCAGTAAATCCAATTACCTGTGCTTCACATATCTGGCAAACCTGGCCGTTAGTGAGGAAAGGAGTTGAGAAACATTGATTCTAGACCAATAGCCAATTTGGAAAGTGAGATAAATGGGAGAATTTTTGTTGTTTGACTATTTTGACCTAGAATTTTCACTTCTGTCATTCTCAAGGTTTTCACCGCTTTCTGAATAGCCCTGTATCAGGGTTATTCAGAGAGCGGGGAAAAGCAGAAGAATGACCCTGTATCAGGGCTATTCAGAAAGCTATTCATGAAAACATTGAGAATGACTGGAGAAGTTAAAATTCTAGGTCAAAATAGTTAAACCAGAAAAATTCTCCCATTTATCTCACTTTCCAAATTGGCTGTTCGTTTTCCTGCCAATTCTCAAGGTTTTCACCTCTCTCTGAAGAACCCTGATATTTCAGGCTCATAAAAAGGTTAACCCAACGCTTGCCCTGACAAAACACACACACACAGATTGGAGATATAAATATACATACACACAGCATGTGAAAGAAAGGGTGTGTAAAGAGACTGGCACTGTAAGAACACACACACACCTCTCTATATGCTGCACCTATAACAAAGTATTATTAAGAGGAGCCTGGCCACATCCATTAGGTTTCCTTAAAGCACCTATACATTTTGCGTCATTCATATTATACTGAAGCAAGTCACTGACTCAACAGGAAAACTGACCCAACCTGACTTCTGCACACTGCAGGGCAGCACTTTCAGGCACTGACCAGGGAGCAAAATGGAGATCTGACACCACAGCCCAAAGCCAGTGACCCATGAAGCACACGCTGTGATCTGACAGCCCTGGTAGAAGAGGAGTTGAGAGAGTCTTGCTGGCAACTTTGCATCTGCGGAGTCCCCGTCCCGTCCCGTCCCGTCCCGTCCCCTCCCCTCGCAGCCTGGCTAGAGGTACAATTCATCATACTGATTGGCAGCTAAGCACATCTGAACATCAGGAAATCAGTACAGAGGAAAGAAATGGCCTCTCCCTCCCCATCATTAACCCTATCTCCCTCCCCCCGTGAGGTCACTTACCTTGCAGCTGGGCAAAGAGGGCTTCCTGCTGCTGCTTGAATTTCAAAGGCTGCTGCACCCCCTCAGATCCCTCCTGGGGGGCAGATGTGTTGTGCATTCTTCCAGCCCCAGTTAGCAGACAATAACCAGCCTCGGGTATAAATGGGCATCCCCAGCTGATGCAGATCTGAGTGGCAGAGCAGGGCACCCCTGTGCCAGGCTCCTGGACTGCAGCTCCCCATGCAGCCAGTCAGGGGTTGTCCATCATGCAATCTTTTCACAGCCTGTATTGGAGTGCTGCCTGGCCTATCATTGATAGGAAGGGGCATGTCTAACTGCTAGATGTGCTCCTTCCTGTCAATCAGAGGCAGTCCTCTAATGCAGGCGTTTTCTGGGAATGGCTTGGACCAATGGTGCTTTCCCATTGGTCCAAGCTTTTCCAATGCTCTCAGTGCCTGTCAGTCTGTGAGGCACTAATGAGCAGTGATCATGAAATAGGCAGCACTTATCTCTGACGTGTGCTGCACACATCTTGAGCAGTTTACACAATTACTGCAGCGGGGAAACGTCCTGCTATGCAAATTGCGTAGGCTGGGAAAACTAATGCCTGCAGAGGCAGAGGACTGAGCTGACAGCGGGGGAGCAGGTGAGTTTGTTTTTAGTTTATTAACTTATCACTTAATGGCAGGTGCGGCTCTGCCTCCCCTGCCTGCACATCCCACAGGGGAAGGGGGCCCATGAGACTGACAGCCCCATAGCCACTGCTATCCCTGCAAACCTGCTAGTTATGCCCCTGGGTGTAAGGTGGCTTATGGCTCAATTAAGAAAGAAAAAAAATCCTATACATTAAGGTACCCAACCATTTTTAGATTATGAAAGTAAATCTAAGAAAATGTTTGGGTTTGTATTCTGGTTTGAATGGTGATTTGCAAGCAAATACACCCATAAAATCACAATTTAAGGTAAACCCTCACATTACCCACTGAAGTGAAACAAAATGCAGTCATTAATATTGACCAGTGACACATACCATGCTGCTTGAAGACCTTTAACCCTCACCTAGTGTGTCTATCCTCTTAGATTGCAAGCTCTTGAGCAGGGTCCTCTCTCCTACTGTTCTGTGTGTGTATTTATGAAACGCCAACAAGTTCCGTAGCGCTGTACAATGGGAGACAGACTAACAATATACATACAGGTTAAACACACAGAAGAGTAGGAGAGAGGACCCTGCTCAAGAGATTACAATCTAAGAGGAGAGGGGTAACACACTAGGTGAGGTTAAGTGGCAGAGTATATGAAGTAGTCAGGGGCGTCGCTACGTGGGGGCGGGGGGTTGCGGCCCGCACCAGGTGACACCCGCCTTTAGGGTGACACCGTCACCCTAAGGGCGGGTGTCTCACCCTGCACCGCGTGTTCGCTCCCTGCGAGCGTCTGAAGCTATGCAGCTTCGGCGCTCGCCTAGGGGAAACACGTCACCAGCCGATCACGGCTGGTCACATGGCTCCCCCAGGCGAGCACCCAAGCTGCACGCCGCCGGATGCTCAGAGGGAGCGAACACGCAGCGCAGGAGGTAAGCTGGGGCCATTATCCATGAGCTGCTGGGGCATATCCATGAGCTAATGGGGTATATCCATGAGCTGCTGGGGCATATCCATGTGCTGGGGCAAATCCATGAGCTGGGGCAATATATCCATGAGCTGCTGGGGCACTATCCATGAGCTGCTGGGGCACTATCCATGAGCTGGGCAAATCCATGAGCTGGGGCAGTATCCACGAGCTGGGGCATATCCACAAGCTGGGGCATATCCATGAGCTGCTGGGGCAGTATCCATGAGCTGGGGCAGTATCCATGAGCTGGGGCATTATCCATGAGAGGAGCTGGGGCATAGCCATGAGAGGAGCTGCGGCAAAATCCATGAGAGGAGCTGGGGCAGTATATCCATGAGAGGAGCTGGGGCAGTATATCCATGAGAGGAGCTGGGGCAGTATATCCATGAGAGGAGCTGGGGCAATATCCATGAGAGCTGCTGGGGCATATCCATGTGAGCTGGGGTATTATCCATGTGTGCTGGGGGCAGTATCCATGTGTGCTGGGGGCACATCCATGAGAGCTGGGGCAATATCCATGTGTGAGCTGATCTGGGGCAATATATCCATTTGTGAGCTGGTCTGGGGCAATATATCCATGTTTGAGCTGAGGCGCAATATATCCATATGTGAGCTGAGGCGCAATATATCCATATGTGAGCTGTGGCGCAATATATCCATATGTGAGCTGGGGCAATATATATCCATGTGTGAGCTATTGGGGGCAATATATAATTGTGAACTGGGGCAATATATCCATATGTGAGCTGGGGGCAATATATATCCATGGGTGAGATGCTGGGGGCAATATATCCAGAGCTGCTGGGGGCAATATATATCCATGTGTGCTTTCACTACCTTCGAACAGGCATTGTACTTGCTGGCAGTTGGCAAAAAGTTGTGTGAGCATATGAGAGAGCTCCACAGCAATAAACCTCACAATAATGTGCGCTGTGTGTATGAGCATTCAGTGTTATATGGGAGTACTGATTTAGGAGTAAGAGTAGTTAAAAAAAATCCGTAAAACTCGGGGGGGGGTGACACCATAAGTTATCGCACCGGGTGACACCAACCCTAGTGACGCCACTGGAAGTAGTGAGGCAAGAAATGTACAAAGGGGGATCATGGAGTGAGCTGATAGGTTTCTCTAGTAATGTATGGGGAGAGAGAGATGGGAAAGTCTGATGTTGCAAGGGAGGGAGTTCCATAGAAAGGGGGCAGCTTGGGAGAAGTCTTGAAGTCGAGAGAGTTGGGGGTGCGATTATGGGGTGAGTTTTATTGCTGTGGAACTCTGTGATACACTCAGTGCTTTTTTCTGGAAAAAAAGTGGGGGTACTCTCACGCCCAGGGAAAAAAATGATTATTATGACTATTTTTTGTGTCCTAATAAATACTCCTTTATTAACCCTTTAAGGACAGAGGCAATTTCACATGTTTGGAACAGTTCTAAAAGTCGAATTTCAGTTATTCGCCTGTTCATCCCTAATTTACCTCTTTAATATTAAGGACACCCGGGGCATAACTCACAATGCCGCCAAGACGCCTGCTGTCATTCTTACTTTGTGGAGTTCAAGCAGCAGATAATGTGGCGATCCTAAGAGCAATACCATCCTTTTGGATGCAAGGCAAGCGGGCAACGCCGGATTGCAACAAGGACACAGGTGCAGAATTGTACGCACAGCAGCCTGTTTGAAGATAAATACATGCATTTACACACACAGCCATACATTCACATACATAACCATATATTCCCTACAAGCCGGGGTATGTAGCAATAAAACTCACAGTAATGTGCACTGTTTATGAGCGTATCCCAGAGCTCTAGAGCAATAAAACTCACAGCAATATGCAGTGTGTATGAGTATATCACAGAATCCACAGCAATAAAACCCCAGTAATGTGCAGTGTGTATGAGCGTATCACAGAGCTCAAGAGTAATAAAACTCCCAGTAATGTGCGGCGTGTGTATGAGCGTATCATAGAATCCACTGCAATAAAACTCCCAGTAATGTGCGGTGTGTGTGTGTGAGCGTATCTCAGTTTCTGTTTCATAGTGGTAATCCAGATAGGTTCAAGAAGGAGTAAAGAGAGGTAGAGAATAGAACATCAGTGCAGCAATAACATTACAGTCAAAAACATATAACTGAGTGCTGGAGTCAAATGGAGGCAGGTAGAGGTAGGTTTATTTAGCCAAGTAAAGGCACAAAACTGTGATCACTAATTGCCCCAGACTGCTAGGGGGGAATTCTAAAGAAGTCCATGTCTGACAAATTGCGTAATATTTTCCCATTGTTTCCCAATGTGAGGCACCCAAGACAGGACTGTGCTAAAAATATTAAAAAGGTCGACTCACAGCTACAGAAACCAGTCAAGTTCTTCCTCCAGTCTGCCAACACAGCATCACAGATTCCTCCTCTTCAGCGCTGGTGGTCCAGGGCTCGCTGATGGGAGACACTCTTGTTCATACTCAACTCACCTCCTGCTCCAGCCTCCTTCCCATGCCGCAACAGTGAGCGACTACTGCATGTGACATCACAGGCTCGGGCTCCACGACGGCACCACCGCACTGCAGCAGTGTCAATGAGGAGTCAGGAAAGGAGGAGGACCATAATTCTGTGTCCTGCTCCTTCCGCCTGGAATCCGGAATACTCACACTCACTGTGGGTGCCGCAAAACGGATGGCCAGAGTGGCGGACCGTGCAAGGGCCACTCATGGACACATGTGTCCATGAGCGGACACCTTGCTGATCCCTGCTGCTGAACCGCTCACGCCCCTGTACAGCCCCATGCAAAGTGACAGATGTACAGGCGCCTGGGTAGGTGGAGATCCGATTTTTGCCGAAGGCTGCTTATAACAGCTCTCGACGAGGAACGAGATCCGATCATCCGACACAACACCGGCCATTTTATTGGGCTGCAGATTGGCTTGGGGGGTATTTGCCTCCCTGCCCCTGTCCGCCCCTTTGAGTGCCACCCTGTCTCGGCTCTCTCCCGCCGGCCTGACAAACGGCAGCCACGTGCTGCCACACACAGTCGAAGGCCAGGGGAAAACATGTTTAAAAAAATGCCAGGAATTGCCAGTACTTAGTTCCGGCATGTACTGGCAACACCTGGATACACTTATACACAGTGCACATTACTGTATCACAGAGATTCACAGCAATAAAACTCACAGCAATGTGCACTGTGTAGGAGTGTGAGTTTTATTGCAGGGGTGCTCTTTGATATGCTCATACATACTGCACATTACAGTACATTTTACTGCTGTTGAGCTCTGTGATATGCTCATACACATTGCACATTACTGTATGAGTTGTGCTTTCATATCTTACTGTTTGCATTTATCACAATATAGGTTTAGTCTAAACATTTTTTTCCTGGGCTGCTTTTTATTCCCAGTCCGGCCCTGATCCCACAGATCTATCCAATTTTCAAAGATCGTGGCTAAACAGGGGGAGCAGGATCACTGCATGGATCAGATTGCCCAGGCTCTTCATGCCATCTTGTTTCAGCCAGGCCAGGCACCATCATCACCTCCTGTGCCATTAAAAACCACTCCTCCTGTTTCAGAGAGACCGCATGTAAGCATGAAAGCGTCCTTACGTTTTGATGGAACTCCGAGTGCTTTTAGGAGTTTCCTAATTCAGATGGATTTTTTGTTGGAGCTTAATCCAGGGTTCTGTCCATCTGAGAAAGCCAAAGTCGGGTATGTTATCAATCATTTATCTGATTAAGGAAAAATAAAAAAAACATAATATATGATTATGAGGGGTTCATTGGTGAAATAAGGCATACATTTGACCCAACCAGAAGGGCAAAGAATGCTGGTAGAGACATCAAGCAGGGTAATCGATGGGTTTCTGAGTATGCCATCAAGTTCAAAACATTAGCGTCAGATGTACAGTGGACTAATGAGGCATTAGTCTTGGCTTTTACCAAAGGCCTGTCGAAAATATCATGTTTGAGATTGCCCCTATGACTTTGACTGAAGTGTTAGATGATCTCATTGATTCTGCATCACTATAGATGATCAAATTTGGGAGAGAAGGCCTCCCAGAGAGAAGGTTCATAGACTATTTCCTGCTGTACCCTCTGTGGTTCCTGTCCCAGCACCCTCTGTTTCTGTACCGACCAAGGTAGATCATCCATTCCCTGAACCGATGCAGCTAGGTAGGACTGGTATATCAAGGGAAGAAAAACTATATATGTTACAAGAGGGGTTATGCTTATATTGTGCTGGTCGAGGGCATTTCTGGTTGCAATGCCCCAGACGACCAAGGAATTCTGAGGTGTTGGAAAACTATCGTGTCTAGGGTCTTATGAGAGACAGATCCTAGACATGACGTCTGTGTCTCTCATAACCAAGCAGAAAAGAACCAGGGTTGTGGTACCAGTGTCTCTGGCTTGGGGCTCCACCAAGCTTGATACCAAAGCCTTTATAGACTCTGGTGCTGCAGGAAATTTTCTCGATTCAGGGCTAGCAGCTACACATCTGGTACCATTGGTTGAAAGGGTGACTCCTTTAATTGTGGAGTCTATCGATGGTAGACGCTTGACTCATCCTTATATTACCCATGATTCCATCCCAGTTTCCATGATTACTGGAGTCTTACACAGTGAGCACATCCAAGTCTAGATCATTGAGTCCCCATCATGCCCAGTAGTCCTTGGTTTTCCCTGGCTTGCTCAACACAATCCTGTTTCGGATTGGGCACAAGGGGACATAGGTTCATGGAGCCCACAATGCTGATCTCAGTGTCTGGGAATGAGTTGTACCATTGGTAGCTTGAATGTGGCTACAGCTCCTATTTCTACTGAGGTTCCTGAATGGTACTCAGGATCTCAAAGAGGTATTTGATAAGAAAAAATCTGTAATTTTGCACCACATCACCCCTACAATTGTGCCATTGAACTACTCCCCGTAACAATGCCTCCCATGGGTCATGTATACCCCCTTTTCCAAAAAAGAAAACAATATTATGGAGGAGTATAGAAGTGAAAACCTGGCCCGAGGGTTCATTAGATGCTCTTCATCACCTGCTGGGGCTGGGTTCTCTTTTGTCTCATAGAAGGAGGGGTATTTCCGCTCCTGTATCGATTATAGGGTGTTCAAAAGAATAACTATAAGAAATGCCTATACTATACCCCTGATATCTGAGCTCTTTTATCGGTTGAAAGGTGCCAAGGTCTATAGAAAACTTGACCTGCATGGTGCCTATAATCTGGTCCATATTAAACAGGGCAATGAATGGAAAACGGTGTTTAACACAAGAAGTGGGCATTACGAATATCTAGTAATGCCATTCGGTCTCTGTAATGTTCCTGCCATGTTTCAAGATGTTATCAATGATGCACTCAGGGATTTCCTACAAGTCTTTGTAATTGTTTATCTAGACAATATACTGATTTATTCCCCAGATATCAAGACTCATCATGTCCGTACAGTGGTAAAAAGTCTACTGGAAAAAAGGTCTCTATTGTAAGCTCGAAAAATGCTTGTTTGATATATCCTCAGTTCATTTCCTAGGTTACATCATTAACCCTGAAGGGTTTCAGATGGACCCCAAGAAATTGTCTGCCATCATTGATTGGCCTATACCCCAAGGGTTAAAGGCAATCCAGCGGTTTCTGGAGTTCACAAATTATTATAGGAGATTTATAAAAGATTTCTTTACCCTGGTGTCTCCTATAACCGCTACAACCAAGAAGGGTGTCCAAAACTAGAAATGGAACACCGAGGCCATTCTAACATTACTAAATCAAGCCTTTACCACTACCCCAGTACTCAGACATCCTGATCCCAAGTTGTCTTTTCAGCTGGAGGTGGGTGCCTCCGAGATCGGTATAGGTGCTGTTTTGTCTCAAAGAGAGGCTCCTGACAAGTCCTTGCATCCTCGTGGGTTCTACTTCTGTAAGTTATCCCCTGTGAAGATGAACAACAATATTGGTAATAGGAACTGCTGACTGTGGTTTCAGCATTGACTGAACAGAGGTATCTTCTGGCTGGTTCCAGAGATCCTATCATGATTAGAGACCACAAGAAACAAACCTATATTGGTGATCGCAAATGCCTAAATTCGGACAGGCAAGGTGGTCTCTGCTCTTGTTCAGTATCAATACGTACAGACCCAGGTCTCGCAAATGTTAAAGCAGATGCTTTGTCCGGACAACATGAAACCTACGAACAGCATGTGTATGATCAGAATCCCATCGTTCCGAGAATGTATTATCGCTTCCACTGCCATCACTGTGTCTTTGCCCCTGTTAAAGAGGCTCCAGGCAGCTCAGGGTGCTGCTCGTATGGGAAAAACCTCGTGATAGAGAACATTTGATGTTACTAAATCACGATACCAAACCATCGGGCCACATGGGGATTACTAAACTAATGTCCAGTCTTAGCAAACAGTTTTGGTGGCCTACCATGCATAAGGATGTAGCAGATTATGTAGCGGTTTGTGAAGTATGTACTAGAAATAAAAACCCAAAGACTATGACGGTTGGGTTACTATTAGGGATGAGCCGAACACTCCCCGAGTTCGGTTTGGAGCCGAACCCGAACTTTCCAAATGTTCGGATCCGAACCCGAACCCGAACTAGAACTCAATACAAGTCAATGGGGCTGAAAATTC
This sequence comes from Leptobrachium leishanense, assembly GCA_009667805.1. NCBI lineage: Eukaryota > Metazoa > Chordata > Amphibia > Anura > Megophryidae > Leptobrachium > Leptobrachium leishanense. The sequence continues at coordinate 186,389,279 of CM019064.1, read as the reverse complement.
GGTTTTTAGAGTGCCCTCCAAGAGGGCATATATGCTAGATATTTGCCATAAAAGATGTATGGGGGTCCGGGTAGTGCCCTGGGGGACATGAAACAAGGACAAAAAGTAAAAAAAAAAGTTTTAAAGGGACAGTGAGTTTTCCATGAATTAAGGGTTAAAAATAAAAACGAAAAATTCCTTCAAATATCATGCCTAGGAGGTCCCCATAACCTGCCCGTGAAGTGGCGGATTTCTAGGATGTATAGAAATATGTAAAAACCAAAAAATGACATTTCAAATGACGGTAAATGCTTTTCCTTTAATCTATCCATAAACAACTGCTTGGGGCGGCAGTCTGTATGAAAATGAGACATTTTCGGACATGCAGAAAAAGTTTACTGATTTTTGGCGGTGAAAAGCAGGAGAAAGACTGGAGAATGGAAAATTCTAGACCAAATAGCCGATTTGGAAAGTGAGATAAATGGGAGAATTTTTCTGGTTTGGCTATTTTGACCTAGATTTTTCTCTTCAGTCATTCTCCTGAGTTTCACCTTTCTCTGAATAACCCTGTCAGGGTTATTCAGAGAGCGGTGAAGAGCAGGAGAATGACTGGAGAATGGAAAATTCTAGGTCAAAATAGCCAAACCAGAAAAATTCTCCCATATAGGCTAGGGTCAGTCTAGAGAATTTTTAACGTGCGTTTAGGCGCACTTAATCATGGCCGCACTAGCAGCAAATGACGACCAATATATGAAATACGGTCGCACGAAAGTCCGGCTACGCAACGCAAGTGGAAAATGAACGAATTTTTTTGAGAACGCAGAACCGCTAGTACGAACATACAGAATGCGCTGCGTCCACTAGCGGCGTGTGTGCGTGATTTGGAGACATCAGACCCTGCTCATGTCCGACCAACATAGCGTCCAGACACCCAAAGTTTCCTGGTTTGGATCCGTAAAAAAATCACACACAAAAATGCGCATCGTATGACCGTTTTCGCGCATTCCGTGAAAAAATACGGCAATGCATTCAGACGCACTTTTGGTCGCTGTGAAAAATGCAGTAGTCTGACCCTAGCCTTATCTCACTTTCCAAATCGGCTATTTGGTCCAGATTGTTCTCTTTTCCTGCCATTCTCCTGGTTTTCACCTTTCTCTGAACAACCCTGAGAGAGAGGTGAAAGCCAGGAGAACTGGCAGGAGAAGAGAACAATCTAGACCAAATAGCCAATTTGGAAAGTGAGTTAAATGGGAGAATTTTTCTGGTTTGGCTATTTTGACCTAGAATTTTCACTTCTCCAGTTATTCTCCTGCTTTTCACCGCTCTCTGAATAACCCTGTGAATGTTTAATCCCGAGGTGAAAAATAACATTGCTTTAGATGTTATTTTGAATTTTTTTCAAACACCAGTTAAATGCAGCATATAAGGATGTTTTAGGAGGGAAATTAATTCTCAAATCTCAATCAGAAGCAGACACCACCCCACCCCCTCAGTATAGTGTACAATGTATCAAATTGATTACCAGACTAAAAACTCCTGGTGTTATGCCCGTTTGTGAACAGAGGTCATTTAGAGTTGAGAATCTTTCCACGTACACATTAGTTTTTAATTCAATATCTAATAAACCGTTGCTTATAATATTCTGCAGTAAAGAGTCTCTTTTATTTCTAGATTTTTTTGTATTTTTTTAAGCATTTTCTATACTTTTTTTGAATTTTTTTTTTTCAAACTCGAACCGAACACACCCAAAAAGTTCAAAGTTCGCGAACTTTCAAACTACCAAAGTTCGGGCCGAACTCCGGACCGTCCGAACCCGAACAGCTCATCCCTAGTTACTATAACCATTGCCAAACTCTGATCAACCATGGGCACATTTATCCATGGATTTTATTGTGGAACTGCCTAGATCTAAAGGAAATACGGTCATACTCACTGTAGTAGGCCACTTCTCTAAAATGGGTCACTACATCCCGCTTCCCAAGCTGCCTTCAGCTGCAGAACTGGTACCCATATTCATTCAACATGTGGTTAGGCTTCGGTGGGTGCTTTGCATTATCTTGTGGACTGGGAGGGTTATGGACCTGAAGACAGGTCATGGCTACATGGTGGGGAAATCCATCTGCCTTGTCTGGTCAGAGCCTTTCATGCCGCCCATCCTTCTGCACCTGGTGGTCGTCCAGTGGCCGCCAGTGGAGGGGGGAGTTCTGTCACTTCCAGTGCCCTGGATTTGACTCGGTGCCCGGCAGCGCCATCCTCGCTGCTTGCTGGCTGGACACCGAGTGATGTACACGCAAATTAGAAATGGGAACACGTTCCTTCATTGTTCTGTGAAAATACACAATGTTAACTAAAGGGGTTATTCAGAGAGAGCTGATCTGGCCCCGAAATGTCACCGAACAGGGAATTTCTCGGCTATTCAGAGAGCAGGCAGTTCGCCAAATTTTGGGGAACTGCCAGCAAGTACGGTGCCTGTTCGATGGCAGTGATATCCCCCATAGAGCAATGGTTAATTTATTCAGAGAACATCGAACTACAGTGAAAGGTTGCTGAAGTGCCCTGTGTTTTCATTCAGCAGGTTTATGCAGGCCAACCCCATAGGCTTCAATGTTAAAAATTGAAAAGTCTCTATTATTTATTAAATTTTTAGGATCTTTTAGGCTGACCGTCCACTGGAAACGTTTTCGTGCGATGGCGCGATCATCCGATATCGTCCGTCGTCGTACGTCCGATCCCGTAACATGAATGTGAATGGAACCATTGTCCATTGCGGCAGACGTCCGACAGCCGACTTCTGGAGACCACAGCAGATGGGCGATCTCACCTAGCAGGCTGGGAGTTCAGAACGATTAGGCAAGATGGACATTGATAAACTCATTAGGGGAGTTAAAAAAAAAACAAAAAAACACATTCATATTGTTTTTGCTTTTTTTTTAACTCCCATTGAAAATAAAGGATACAGACATGATGCAAGTTTACCAAAACATCTTTTGTGCATGGTGGGACTAGCTGTGTAACATGGTGGGACTAGCAGTGCGCGCTGCACAAAGGGGTTTATTCACTAAGCACTGACATGCCTCCCGAAGGGCACTGAATCTTGAATTTCCCCATATGGTGCACTGCAATTTTGTTGCCGTTTGTACTGTAAAAATGATGGCGAAATATGGTGCAGTTTGCTGCAGATCGCCGCACTTCAGCAATCTGCAGCGGCAGAGAGAACGAATATCAGAGCGCAGTACTGCACTGAAGTGTTGGTACCATGCCCTGATTTAGGGGATAGTTTGACAGATTTACAAAGACAAAGGGCATAGTAAAAATAATAGTAACAAAAACAAAAAAAGTAAAAAAAGGACTGCATTGTTCCAAAAGCAGAATGAACTTTTTTTTGCATGTAAAACCAGTTCATTCTGGTTTTGGCAGCCATGTACTCCACCTCTGATTTTGATCTGGATCGTCTGTGGTCGCACGACATATCAAACGCAGTGGACGACCCCTAGTTTGAACCCGGTCGGACGACCGACGGTCTGACGAAATCGTCGGTCATTCGAAAACGGTTCCAGTGGATGGCCAGCCTTAGGCATTTTCTGCAAAAAAAATTCCCCATTTTCTTTTTTTAAAAGCGTTTTTTTATTTTTTCTGTAACAGACCTTTTATTATCATTCATAGGACCTTGTATGTAAATTCCAGGCATTTTCGTTCAGTAGTATTTTTGCAAACAGCGTTTAAATTTTGACATTTTCAAGCGTATTGTGGTTTGTTTTTTTTCACCCCGTTTGTCAGCTTGTTGGCTGTTTCCAGCGGCTGGTCTGCACAGTGATCGGCGGCTCACTGGCTTTTTCGGTGGTTCTGAATTGTTTTTTGGCAGGTGTTCGGGATTGTGGCGGGTTTGCGGTGGGTTTTCCCTGCACTCCGGGGACCCTGTAGTGAATCCTGAATTCACCGCAGGGTAGGGTACTTTAATTCCCCGAAGTGCGGGGAATGAGAGAGCATTGAAATGTCAGGGACATTTCAGTGCTCTTTGAATAAACCCCTAAAATGTAAAAACATGAAGATTTTTGCTTGTACTCGATTTCTTGCCATGTTAGCTGTAGCATACCCTCATCAATGGTGGCAATGGCATCAGTGATCCTCTGCTTTAGATGAATGTGTGGTGTGGGATCATGTGCAATCGAATCATTGCTCTATTTTTCTTCGGCGAGACATCAATTAGAGCAAATGTTTCCCTTTCGACTGAATGCGTGGCACCACAACTACATGACCTTCAACCAACCGTCATTTTCCAGCAAGATGGTGCATCACCACATTGGGGCCTGCATATTCGTGGGTTCCTAAATGAAACATTTGCAGACCATTGGATTGGAAGGGGTGGCCCAATTCCCTGTCCACCTCGTTCACCAGATATCACTCCCCTCAAATTCTTTCTATGGGGTTATGTTAAAGATAGTGTATCGAACAAAGGTACGGGACATCCAGAGACATAACTAGAGCCCTCAGGGCCCAGGTGCAGGAACCATGAGGGGCCCCCCACCCTAGACAAAAACCTATTATGTCCCCTCCCATCAACATGCATTGGGCCCCTCCATTATGTCCCCTCCAGGTCCACGATGTTGACTCCAATCATTGTCCCATTTTTTTCCACTATGATCTATTCAGTCCATCCCATTTGTAATGTAATATGCACTGTGTATCTCACAGAGCTCCACAGCAATAAACCTCACTGTAATGTGTGCTGTGTATGAACATTAGACATGTGCACAGCACAAAATTTCGTTTTGAACTAATGGATTAGTCCTAAAATGCAATTTATTTAGTTGCTAAAAACAATAGGAAATCCAACAGGAACGAGGAAAGGTGGATTCGGCTAGAAGAAACGTGACCAGTTCCGGAAGTCGAAGAGTGTAGCGGACCAGCCATGATTGGAAGGTGTTGTAATCCATTTATGAAGCTGAAACGAAGGAGAAAACACGGAGAATGGATTAGATATAATTCCGTTACTGGCAGTCAAAGACCAACTTGGAATAAAAGACTCGAGAAAAGTCAAATAATGTAATAATGCGATTATTATTATATCAGAATGGTAACAACCGTGACAAAACGTGAAATGAAAACAGTAGTAATAGTTTATTGAAAACTGTTTATTAAATTGTATGCATATAAACATAAAACTTTATTATAGATATATAGGGTGGGAGAGGAGGGAAATACTCGCCTCCGAGTCATTATTAAAATTCTAACTTTCCGTTATGGTAATAGGAAAATTTAGTAATTTTAAGTCATTGACTCGGAGGCTATTTGCTTGTTCAAAGTTTGTCTAGAATCGGGGTAGACCAATGTAATACCGGTTTTAAATAAAAATTACGTAACGTGGATTCTCGAGACCAATCTGCGGCTCGCATCAAATCCTCTAAACGACATCCCAAGGAAAAAGCGGACGAAACCATAGCACGTCTAGCAGAGTGAACACCAAAACACGAGACATCAATACCTGCTTCCGACATAAGCCAACACATCCAACGGGCTAGAGATGCTGAAGATACTGGATTATGAGGAGCTTTCAGAGACAAAAATAGAGAATTCCCACTAGTGCGAAAAGGACTCGTACTCCTGTAAACACCTTATCGGGCAAATAAAAGGGTGATTTGTAACATAAGGGTAAAAAACAGAGGTTATGTTTGTTTTTGTACGACGAGTGATATAAAACGTAACCCCATCTGGGCTGAAAGAACGTGATGGAATATCTAAGGCATGTACATCACTAACTCGTTTACAGGAGAAGAGACAAAGTAACATCAACAATTTAGCTGACAATTGACGGATGGATAGAACTTCATTAGAAGGCCAACCAGACAGAAATTGGAGGATCACTGTGACATCCCAGGTAGAGTTATAGCGTGGAGCTGGGGCACGCGTTAAACGAATGGCTCTTAACAAATGGCACACTAACATATGGCAACCTATAGGTACCCCATGAGAACCTATATGGGAAGCTGAAATAGCCGACCTGGTAACGTTGATTGAACGATATGCTCGACCCTCATGAAACAGTTCCGTAAGGAAATCTAATAAACAATTTACAGGGGCTGAAAATGGATCCAGGTGTTTTTCCACACCGCAGCTAAACCAGTTTCGCCAAGCTGAGTTGTAAGCGGAACGGGTCCTCGGAGCCCATGCTTCCAAGAGCAGGGAGCAAGTCTGTTCCGAAATGCCATGAAGAGGTCCAAGTCCCCCGAGACCAACCATGCCACCAGTCTGCAGTAACCCAGATGGAACAGTGGGTGAGGTTGTTCCTCCGGATTCAGTAGAAGGTCCAAACGTACAGGGAAGATTCGTGGTAAGTCTAGCGACAGTTCTAACAGGGACGGGAACCATGGTTGACCCTTCCATAAAGGTGTTATCAACACTACAGTAGCTTGGACATGAATGAGTGCCAACGTTCTTGCTATAATGGTAAACAGAGGAAACGCATAATGTCGTGGTCCGACCCAATTTTGTAGGAAGGCGTCCGTCGCTAATGCTTCTGGATCTGGATGCCAACTGAAAAAGCGTGGTCTTTGTTGATTCGCGAGGCAAAGAGGTCTATGTCCAAGGGACCCCAACGAGTGACAAGCATTGCAAACATCAAGGAGTGCAGTTTCCAGTCTCCGGAGTCCTCCGTGTGCCTGGAGTTCCAATCCGCCACTAGATTTGTCATTCCCGGAATGAATTGACCTAGTATGGTTAGTTTGTGGGTGAAGCAATGGGACCAAAATTTCTTCGCTATTAGAGAGGTTCCGATCGCAGGCTTCCTAGACAGTTGATACTTCTTACTGCTGACAGGTTGTCCAACCTTAGGAGGATGGATTGATTGTGTTGACCTTTTGTGAAACATTGTATTGCGAACAAACCTGCCAACAATTCCAGACCGTTTATGTGGAGAGACGATTCTATTGTGGACCAACGACCTCCTGTCTCCAGGGGACCTTGTCGGGCTCCCCATCCGGTGTGGCAAGCATCCGATTCTATGATAATCGTTGGAGCAGGTGGAATCAAAGGTTTCCCATTCCAATATTGGAGGTTCTCGATCCACCAGGACAGATCCGAACGGGCTTCGTCTGTGAGAGTTACCTGAGCAGAGTATTGAAGGCCCTTGCGGAGGAAACGGGCCTTCAAGCGTTGGAGGGCTCTGTAGTATAGTGGAGCCGGAGGTATTGCCAGGCGAGTGGCTGCCAGCAGGCCGATAATTCTGGCCAGACATCGAAGCGTAGTGTGTTCTTTCTGGAGAAGAGTATGTATTTCTTTTGGGATTGAAACCATCTTCTGAATTGGTAAGTGAAGAGTCATTGAAGTGGAATTTACCATCAATCTGAGAAACTCCAGGTTCCGTGTAGGTGTCATATGGGATTTCTCCATATTGATGAGGAACCCAAGTCTTTGAAAAGTGTCCATTGTAGATGCGACAGTAGTATAGTGTCGGTATCTGCCATCAATAGTAGATCGTCCAGGTATATAACCAGGCAAATTCCGCGTTCTCGAAGAGATGTCACCACCGGTTTTAGTAGTTTAGTAAAAACCCACGGGGCTGAGGATAGTCCGAAAGGGAGACATTTGAACCTCCACATCTTTCTTCTCCATTGGAACCGAAGATAATCTCGAGAGGATTTGTGTGGATTGGGACCGTGAGATATGCATCTTTTAAGTCGAGTTTTGCCATCCAATTCCCTGGAAGAAAGGTGTCCCTGAGAGAGTGCATACCTTCCATCTTGAAATGGTTGTATTGTACATGTAAGTTGAGGGGTTTCAAATAGATTACTGGTCGCAGTCCGCCTCCCTTTTTGGTGACCAGAAACAAGTTGCTTACAAAGCCTGTTGACATGGCGGGGGCTGGTTGTATGTTTTTTTTTCTAATAATTCTTGTACCTCTTTGTCCATGAGTATCTCTTGTTACCGAGGGAAGTGTAACGGTGTTGGAATGGTATGTTGTGTTGGAATTGACACAAAGGAAATTGTGAACCCTTGCACCGTATCCAGAATCCATGGATCTGATGTAAGGGTTTGCCATCTGTCTATGAACAAAACGTATCTGATACCCAACCTGAATCCCTGGAGAGGGAGATATTAGTAGAGGTCTTACCTGGGGGTCGTCTGCCGCGGAATGAGGTTCTAGAGCCTCTGAAGCTCCGAGCCCGCCAAGGATGGGTGCGTGAAGGGAAGAAGGAACCGGTAGGTTGATTTTCTGTAGGTTGTTGTGCAGCAGGACTGGGAAAGGACCTGGTGTTGGTTCCTTGACGGCCGGTAGGGCGTCCCCTATATCTACCGGCCCTGCCAAAAACTCTACCTCTAAAACACACGTTTTAGTGAAGAGCATATTTTCTCCAGTGAATTAAAAGTATTGGCATAAGTGCCCATGCTCTTCACATATGTCTCCCCAAAAAGAAATCCTTGTGCGTCACTGCCTAAAATCGGTATTTGCAATTGCCGTCAGATGATTATCCACCTTGAGGAGTATGGTTTTTCGGCATTCAGCTGCCAAGGCGGCATTAGCATTGCCGAAAAATGATAGGGCCCTAAGAACCCAATCGCGGACTAAAGTAGGTGATAAGGTGGAGTTCGCAAGTTTAGCCTTCTCTGCTATATTAAATAATTTGATTAGGGGACCTGACATGTCCAGTAGTTTGTCGTCGCAGGTGCGGAAGGCATGATCCAGGCCCGTTTTGGGGGACCACCCACGATTAGTTATAAATTTTATTAACGATGGGTCAATTTCTGGGGTGACGCAAGTTTTGCCCGTGGTTGAAGGGCGTGGTCTTTCGGCCCTCATATTTTGTCTGGTGGCCTTGTCTAGAGGCCGTCTAATGTTGGCATCCACCCATTTTTTGACATGTGGTAAAGGGTACCATGCGGTGGATTGAGGATGGGATAGGTCTTCCGGACAAAATAGGGGGTCCCCTTGGGGATCATAAATTACATTACCCTCTTCATAAAAGGGTGGGGGTTCCTCTGACTCATTATATTCAAAGAGGTCATCCTCAGGCACATATAGTGCTATCTCATCCTCATCCCCTTCTTGGGGATAATCATCATCGCCACGGTTGGTGGCTAATACCAGTTCTTTTCCAGTGGTCTCCTCGGTGGGAGCCGTGTTATAATCATATTTATATTTTTTGGGGGTGATCGCCAAATGTGCCCTGCGATCTTGGGCTCTTTTCCGAGATGGGGACTCGGTATCATATATTGGCAGAGCTGCGGGGTTGCCAGCCCCTCTGTGAACATGTTTAGTTTTGTAAATGGTCTTTTGACCTATATTATGAGATGAAGGGTCTGCTGAATGAGGGTAGGGATTAGAAGGTGTAGGTGTGGCTGGAAGGGCTTTTACAGCTGCCATTACTACTTCTAGGGAGCGGTGGAGATCAACTGAGAGGTTGGAGACTGCGAACTGAACAGCTGCCGAAATAGTAGCCTGCATTGAAGGGCCTAAAGTGGGTTCAGGAGGTGGGGGTAACGGCAGGTTGGGGTACCGTGTCTTGAAGTGAGTCACTGGTCTCATGATATTCATCTGCCATCATTGAACCCTCCCCCGAGTTTGAGTCATGCATTGAGGGAGAGGAAGAAAGGTGCTTGGATTTAACTTGGCGTTTTGGCATGGCTGCAGTCTGAGGTAAATGCTGAGCGGCGTGAGGGGGCGTGGTCACGGCCACAGCTGTGTGAGGGCTATCTCGCGCTGAGAGACGCATTGGTAGTGCAGAGTGCGGGCAAAAGCCTGCAAAAAAATAATTTAAAAATTGATAAAATAAAGTAAATAAATTACATAAAAAGGCCGGTGGTCGCCCCTAGGTTGAAGCCGGGACGACCAAACAGCCAGCAGTAGAAATAAAACCACTATTATATACTATTCCTAGATTGTGAGTTCCTACGGGAATAGGGCCCTCATCTCCTCCTGTACTGTTTGTCAAATGTTGTTCAATGTATTGTAACCCTGTCTATACTGTGCTTATTGTACAGCGCTGCGGAATATGCTGGCGCTTTATAAATAAAGAATAATAATAATAATAATAATAATAATAATAATTATAGCAGTATATATAGTTATTCTTTAAAACAGTGAGAGAGAGAAAATTATACTTATCTCCTGCTGCAGCAGCAGAAAAGAGGGCGCATTTCCGGGTTAAAGCCCTATACATAGACATGGACCGCAGGGGGATTATGGACTAGTGGGAGGGGCTAAGGGAAGTTTGTTAGATGTTCACTTTTTTCTCTTGCTGCTGTTATTAAATTCAGAAAAGAGAAGCAAATAGGAGCCTCCGAGTCAATGACTTAAAATTAATATTGATGTGACTGAAAATGAATGCTATATAAAAGAATAAAGAAAATGACAAAGAAAAAATGTGCAGTACATATAAATATATAACATGTATAAACTAGTGTTCAATGACGGAGTTAATAAATATACATACTATCAATATTGGATGATAAATAAAATCTGTCAAAAAACAAGTAAACGAGTTGAATTCATTAAGTCCTCGAGGTCAATGTGTCCAATGTCTTCATCCAAAAGGACTCCTGTTGTAATAGCATGTGACCTATTTCCACCTCTGTGGTGAGGTGGAAGGTGATCAATTCCTATAAACCCAAGAGTAGGTAGTCGATGTTGGCAGCTCAAAAAATGTTTTGCAACAGGTTTATCTGTTTGCTGATCGGTGGCCACGTAGTCGATCCCGGAGAGTTAGGTCCATTTTTCACTCTTTAACGGCAGGATTGAAGTCGGAAAGGTAGTTGCTGGGACCCCTCCTAATACATATTTTTGGAATATCCAAGTCCCTAAGCCCCCTCAAGTTATCTAAAAAAACTGACTTTTTTTTCTTGAACTGAAAATCCCACCAACCCTCGTTTTTCATGGAGGATTTTTTGCAACAGGCAGGAGCCTATCAAGAATATGCAGAAACCTTACAAATTACTGAGGAACAAGCTCTGAAAGCCCTTTGGCCACTCACCCCGGAACAGTTAGACCATCATCCCGCTACTAAAGATCTTTATTTTGACTTGATAAAATTAAAAAGGAAAGAAATTGATTATAACCTACATGGAGTATTCCAGTCGAATTATTACCGCAGCAGACGGATTCCCTGTGGTTTCAGGATATACAATGCACTCACTATAGGCAGAAACAACCCAGAGTATTGCAAGAAATTGGTAGCCAAGTGAATCACTGCTTGCTTGACTGGATGGTGATTACCATTGAAGAAGTGGGATGTGAAATGCAAGCTACCACACAAAATATTAACAAATACGCCAGCACAACGCCAGTGCGGGGAAGGTGCCTGAAGGGGAGGGGGGACCTCTCTCACCCCAACCGTATGGGGCAGGAAAAAAGGCAGCCACCGCTTGGAAGGCTACAACCTGCTATGGTTGGTCATAGAGGATGTTGTGCCTAGTGTTTTTTGTGCCTCCTCCTCTTCACTTGACTCCTCTGTTCGATCAGATTACCACAATTCCCAGATATTTTGTAGAAATGAGACCCCACAATAGCTGGTGGCAGACTGGCAGTGAGAACACACACTAACAGAACAATCTCCTCTCAAAATACACGTGCTGAAGCGCTGTGTGAAGCCTTATATAGTGTGCTGCGGGATTTAGCTCTGTGAGCCCAGGATTGGGTAAAATTTGCCCAATCAGGACTGAGCCGTGATTGGCATAGTCTTGAACCTGTCTTGCACCTGACCTGTGGTCAGGTGCAAGGCTGTAGCCAAGCATCAGGCCAGTGGAAAAGTGCATTGTGGTCCATTGTGGTGCATTGTGGGCGAACATGCGGCGAACACGCGGAAATGTTTGTAGTTTGCGAACATGCGATGTTCGAATCGAACTCCAAACTGATCGAACCGAACAGCTTATCCCTAATTGCTGTGAATTTTGTTGGTGGAGCTCTGTGATACGCACATACACACCGCACATTAATGTGAGTGTTATTGTTTTGGAGCTCTGTAATGTGCAGTGTGTACAAGTGTGTCAGCAATGTACAGTATATTTTAAACCTGAAAGGGGATCGGCAGTTTCCCACGTGTGCCACGGGAACCTTCTGTGCCGTGACTGTAGCTGCCATGAGTGTGTGTCGGCTACTGCAGCAGAGCAGTGGCAGCTTGTAAATCTGGAGGGGGCATAATGGATTCCCTTAATTCGCTGAGTGGATTTTATTAACTAGTTAAAGAATTTAGACAATTTTCAAAATAATTTTAACACAACAATGTGCATGTGGGTTGTGCGTGGTATGGGTGGGGTTTTGTATAGGTGTGGCCTACTTTGGGCATGGCACAAGGGGCCCCACAAACTCCTATTGCCCGGGGGCCCCATTAGTTGTCAGTCCGTCCCTGTTTGAGAGAAGTGACTGGTCAGCGTCCCATTTGATTTTGTCCCAACACATAGACGGGGATTTTGCAATTTATGTAGTTTAGGTGCTGTTCCAAAGAGCATCATTATGGTTTTGTTAGTATTTAAAAAAGTTTGTGTTTGATCCACTTTTCTACCTCTGAATTGTTCTTGAAGCACTGCCTCCAACTCCGGGAGATTTTGTTTGCTGGTATAGATTACGTTGTCGTCTGCGTACATGTGTACAATTGAGGTGTTGCAGATGTTAGGCGGATCATTTATGAATATCGTGAATAGCAGGGGGCCGAGTATTGAGCCTTGGGGTACAACGCAAGTGACTGGGAGGGGGAGGGAGGAGCTGCCAGAAATGGACACATCGGTCGGATATATATGATTGAAACCAGGTTAGCGTGCGATCACCAATACCAGAGTTTAAGTTTTTTTAACAAGATGCCATGGTCTACGGTGTCAAAGGCCTTGGCAAAATCAAGTTAGGTTTCCTTGTTCCATGCTGCTTGGATATCATTGCAGACTTTTAAAAGGGTGGTTGTAGTTGAGTGATTTGGACGGAAGCCGGATTGATCTGGGTTAAGTAGTTCCAATATTGATAATCACGTAATTGTGTGTAGATGCATTTTTACAAAATTTTTGACATTACAGGGAGCAATGATATCGGACGGTAGTTGGATACCAAATTACTGTCACCACTTTTATGGATAGGTACCACTCTCGCAGTCTTCCAGAGGTTGGGTATGTATCCAGTCGCCAGTGGTTCATTGATTAGGGTTGCGACAGGATTTGCAATTGCCGGCGCACTGATTTTCAGCAGCATTGCTGGCATTTGTTTGTTTTTTCTTGATAAATGTATGCTCTGCCTGCTCTGTTAATTCCATGCTCTCATATGGCTGCCCCTCCCCCACCCCCACCCCAGGTCATAAACAAATTTACCCAATACAACCCACACGATCTGATTCTTCAAACTCTTTCTGCAACAGCCCGGCCACAAGTTCCCATCACCCTCAGCCACAGAGCCTGCTTCTGGACTCTGTCCCACCCGCCCTCCCCATCCACCCAGTGCTGGTCTGAAATTTGTAGCTCACTTTCCAGCTGCTTCCACTTTGCAAATCACCCTAATTAACCCAAGGTTCTAGCCTTTCCCTCGATATGTTAATCTGTATATTTGTGTTTTGTTTTAATAGTTTGCATTTTATTACTTTGTGTTTCTGTAACCAATCAATGTTCTTGAACCCAGGACATACTTGAAAACGAGAGAAATCTCAATGTATCCTTCCTGGTAAAATCCTTTCCAAATAAATAATTTGATCAGGTCCAGACTGGTATTTCATTTTTTGGTTACAGAGAAGTTTAGTAACGACATTGACTGGCACTGGTCTAAAACTGAATTCCTGTCTGATACAGGGTCTTTGCATAGTTGGAGGGGCCTGACCTGTGTGCGTCCTTTCTGATTGCGTGTCATTTCCTAGCTTAGCAATCAGGGTGGTGGCACATCCAACAAAATAATCATTAAAGGCATTTTGGTACATATAGGGGGTGTTGCAGGGTTTGGTTGTTTACTTTGACAGCAGCCGGCTGGGAGTGGACAGGGGGGCTTGTATGTTACTTATGGTTTTCCAAAAGTTTCTAGGGTTTTATATGTTATTGTTTAGACTTTCATTGAAGTATTTGGCTTTAGCTGTTTTTGTTTGTTTTGTGCATGCATTCCAGATTTTTCGGTATTCATGGTGATCGTTCATGGAACCAGTACTCTTGAAATTCAACCACAGTGAATCTCTAAGCTGGTACATTTGTGTAAGATCAGCTGTAACCCAGGGGAGATGGGTCCCTTTTACTCGCATTTTACGAAGCGGGGCATGGGCATTCCAGACTTCCAGCAGCTCAGACTGAAAGTATTCAATTGCACAGTCCAGGTCTGGGATTAGGTTTAGTCTGTACCATGGGAGCTGTTTGAGATCACTTAGGAAGGATTCAAGAATAAAGTTCTTGAAAGACCTGGTGATTATTACCTTTGGGGGAGATTTTCTGGCCTTTATTTTGTGCACGCAGAACAATAGACAGTGGTCACTAAAGCTATTAGCGAGAACGCCTGCCTCCTGTATTCTATCAGGACATGAGGAGAGAATCCAGTCCAGCAAGGTATGGTTAGGGCTTTTCATATTAATGCGAGTGGGGGGGAAGGAGATTAAGGGAGTTAGCTGCAAAGACTTAAACAGTGAGCAGTGCTTATTGTTTTTAGGATTTAGCCAATCTGTATTAAAATCACCAAGGACCAGCAGTTCACTTTTTTGGTTTTGTGCAAGTAGGTTAAGGATTTGAGTAATGTCAGAGAGGGAGTGCACTGGAGAGCTCGGTGGGCGATAGAACCCAGCAACAATGATTGATTTACAGAATGGGATCGCAATTATACCAGAGAGGAAATCAAAGGTGGCAGGGGAGCTAGAATTCTGTGAAGGGGTGAATTTTATGGACTCCTCAACACAGGGCCGGATTAACATAGGGGCTGATGGAGCAGCAGCTCCAGGCCCATGCCCCAGAATAGGCCCACAGAAAGGATAACTAGATTTGCATTGATGGGCATTTGGACCACTGTATCTCCAACTCCATAGCAGCTACAGGGTCGAGTGAGGTATCCCCTGAAAGGCCAGAGCATGGCCTTTCCAATGATACCAAACATGACCAGGTTTTATGTAACAATAAAAAAATTATTTTTTACTTTTTTTTCTAGCACAGCAATATTTTTCACTTTTCAATTATAAAGTGAACATTGATGCTGCACTAACCCTCACATTCCTCATGTCACCAACAAGTGTGGAGGTGATGGCACAAATCATTGTTATGAATTGTTACATCAAAACCTAAACCACTGCACTGCAGCGAAGAGCACTGGGTTGACTTTGGACCCCTGCATCACTAATCTTTACACTCCACAAGGTCAAGTGAGGTGTTATTGAACAGGTCAGAATCTGGCCTTTGCATTGATACCAAATGACCAGACCATACCAAACTAAAAAAATCAATTTTTGGTTCCAAAGCAATGGCATTGTCCATTTGTCACGTATAAAATGAGCAATACCACTGCCATTACTCACCTTTTAATTTCCCACTCTGGGAGCAAAAAATTATCTCTTGATAGTGGTTTATACATAGTCATATTATTCATAAAACAGCATCTTCCAAAACAAAAGCGAAATTTTTAATTTTTTGGTTAAAATTGTATATTTTCTCAGAAAAATGCAGTAACAGGTTCCCATTTCACTTTTTTTTTAACAAGAATTCCCTATAGACTATATAATCACAATGGTTTGGATGATAAAATGGGAAAAATAATTTTACACTCTGCAAATGATTGAAATCTTAATGAAAAAATTGATCACACAGTAACTGCCTGGTTAGATATACCCGTATCTGCACTATTAAATAACCAGACTATATTTTCATTTCACTGAATTCCAAAAAAAGCCAACAAAATATTCAGTTCCAGGCCCATAGAGATCTTAATCCCGCCCTGCCTCAACATAAATAACAATTCCCCCTCCTCTCTTTGCTCTGTCCTTTCTATAACATGAATATCCCTGTATTGATATGGCAGAGTCTGGTACTTTTGGGGTTAACCATCATTCTGTGAGTACAATGATTTTGGGTTTGTAATAGCAACACCAAGCTTGCATCTCATCCAGTTTAGGCAGTAAGCTGCGGATGTTACAGTGCACAAATGAGAGGCTTTTTAGTGGGGAGACTAAAGGTTGTGTCAGCTATAGGACCAGGGTTAGTTTCCACATCGTTTGCCAGGGAAAGTAGCAGGATAAATAGGAATTTGGACACATTTTTTTGGTAATCTGTGATTGCAGAGTTTTACATCTCTGTGTGGGGGTAGGAGGGCTGGATTTTAACAGTCTCCACAAGCACTCAGCTGATAGGTTAAAAGAACTGAGCAGGCTGTGGTGTATTGGAATTTGTTTTCCATCCTGGGGCAATTGGAAAGGTGTATAGGAGAGAATAGTTTTAGAGAGAAGGGAGGAGAAAGAAAAGAGAAGCAACAGTGGGATAAACATTAGAGAAAGGTGGAGGTGAGTAAAAACAGGTAATAGAGAGGTACCAGAGTAAATGGTGTAGGTTGCTGCGATATCACATGATCAATTAGTTGGGTATATATTAAAAGAAAACCATGGGGTGGGTAGCGGGAGCAAAGTCCTGCTGGATGAGGCAAATGAGCTACTCTCTGTGGTAAGACGGCTGAATGATTTTTGGGCGTGTGCTGAAAGAGAAATTAAGTTTGCAAATAGCATCCCATTGGGTTGGAGTTGTCCAGGATCTTAGGAGTGAGGTTGTGGGGGCAATAAAAGTTAAAGATTTAAATATATTGCACTCCCTCAAGTTCTGCCTGAGGGTTGTGAGAAGAGAAGCGGTTGCGGATCATCTTGGCTGAAGAGAAGGGATGGACTCTGTAGTAGCTTTGGGTCTGGTCCACCGAGTCCTCTGCCAGCCAGGCTTGTAGTTCTTTACAGTCCTCCTCAGCTGCCAAAACATCTTATGCAGCCTCCATGTCCACAGCTACTCCTGCCGTAGCCTCGCTATCACACACGGAGGAGTCAGCTGAATTGTTTGACTACAATGATAGTGACATGCTGCTTGAGGATGCGCAGCAAGTACAGTGCTCTGATGTTGAGGAAGGGAGTATAATCAACCTAGAGGAAGGGGGTGCCAGTGATGACACACAAATAACTGGCACTCATGTTGCCCCAGCAGCATACTGCCAAATTGGCTCCAGTGACGAGGAGATAGGGGGTGAAGATGACAATGATGGTCACTGACTCCACTTGGGTGCCTGATCGAACAGAGGAATTAAGTGAGGAAGAGGGGGAGGAGGAGGCACAGCAAACACGAGGCACAACATCCTCTGTGACCAACTGTAGCACTAGCCAGTCCAAGGCATCAGATGTCAGAGCTGCTCCGGTGCAGAGCGCTGTTGTCTCAAAGAACACATGCAGGAACTCCTTTGTCTGGGAGATCTTTAAGAATTGTGCAGTAGAGCGCAGCGTTGATATTTGTCATCTATGTCAGATGAGTCTTAAGCGTGGGAAAGATACCGGACACTTGGGTACCACGTGCTTGAGGCGACATATGAACACCTGCCACACATCCCATTGGTGCAAAACTTTGTGTAGGTCTTCCTCATCTGTCTCTACCCCCACTGTATGTCCTGCCATGTCATTGCCTACAACCTCCACCGACAGGGATGATGCTACAGTAATGGATGTACCAGGTCCTTCCTCACAATGTGACATCATCCCAGCAGCTGAAGATTTACGCAGTCAGATTACGCTGCCGCAGCTGCTGCGGCGTAAGAAAAAAATATAGTCCCAACCATCCCCAAGCACAGCGTCTAAATGCCGGCATAGCAAAATTACTCGCATTGCAGCTGCTGCCTTTCCAGCTGGTAGACTCTGCTCCCTTCCGTGAATTTGCTGAATGTGCTGTACCACAGTGACAGGTTCCAAAACGCCATTACTTTTCACGCAAGGCCATTCCAGCACTATACCAGCACGTGGAAGACAATGTTATCCAGTCATTGGGAAAGGCAGTCAGCAACAAGGTGCATGTGACTTTAGACACGTGGTCCAGCAAGCATGGACAGGGTCGTTACATTTCCTTCACGCCACACTGGGTAACTCTGATTGCAGCTGGGAGGGATCCAAGACGGGCGGGGCTCTGTGCTGGAGCTTGTTCATCCACCACGCCTCCAGCAAGCTGCTTGTATGAGGTCTGTCTGCTCCACCACCACCACCACCACCTCTCCCCTCCTGTCTCTGGTGAAGTGGCAGTTAAACCGACGTGTGACAGGGTCTACGCAATGGCTCAAACAAAAGGAAGCCATACTGTGCTTGAGCTGGTTTGTTTAGGGGACAGGAGCCACACCGGGCCAGAAATTCTGTCAGCTCTGCAGGGCCAGGTGCAGAGATGATTAACACCACGCCAGCTTGAGCTGGGAATGATCGTCTGTGATAATGGCAGCAACCTTCTCTCAGCCCTACGCAAGAGTAAATTGACACATGTACCATGTCTAGCACACATCCTAAATCTAGTGGTACAGCGTTTCCTAACCAAGTACCCAGGGCTGCCAGAGCTTCTCAGCCAGGCCAGAAAGGTCTGCAGCCACTTCAGACGGTCATTCCCAGCAAGCGTTTGCCTGCCATTAATTCAAAGAGAATTCCACCTTCCCACAAACCGTCTGATCTGTGACATGCCCACCAGGTGGAACTCGACATTAGCAATGCTGCAGCGTCTGCACAAGCAGCAGAGGGCCATCAACGAGTACCTGTGTGAGTATGGCACAAGGACAGGTTCAGGTCAACTTGTTTCTCCCCCCCAGCAGTGGCTGATCAGATCAGACTGGAGGAGGATGAGGAGGAGGAATATTTAAGTAGTGGGGGCATTGAAGGTGGGGATTCCTCAAGGGAGGGTTTCGTGTGCCCAGAAACACCAGGGCTAGTTCGTGGCTGGGAGGAGGAAGTGCACGATGGGGGTCATCCTCATTGACCAGGAAGACTCGGAAGCTAATGCCACCTCCAACCTACGCTGCATGGGCTCCCTTATCCTGCAAAGCCTGATAAAGGACCCCAGGATTCGTGCTATCAAGGAGAGAGCTCATTACTGGTTGGCAACCCTTCTTGATCCACGATACAAGGGTAAAGTTGCAGAGCTCATCCTGCCCGCACAGAGGGAGCACAGGATGAAAAAACTTGAGGACGCTCTAAAGCAACACTTGTGTAACACCTTTTCAGATTACCAAGTGCTGACACAAGTGCTTGTGAGGCTGCGGATGATCAGAGGAATAGTGGTGAAGGCCAGGGCTGCTTGACTGATGCATTTTTAAATTTTAGTCCACGACGCCCAGGGACGTCTTATGTAGGCACCCATTGCCAGCGTCTTCACCATATGGTGCAGGACTACCTAGGGGCAAGGGCAGACCTGGATACCTTTCCAGAAGATGATCCACTGGCTTACTGGGTGTTGAGATTGGATTACTGGCGAGAATTTAGCCAATATGCTATGCAGCTACTAGGTTGCCCTTCATCCAGTGTGCTTTCTGAAAGGACGTTCAGTGCCGCTGGAGGTTGTCACAGACAAAAGAGTGCATCTGTCCACCGACTCTGTAGACCGGCTGACATTTATAAAAATGAATCAGTCCTGGATCAGCAGCTATCAACCCCCTGATGCTGACGTAACAGAATAGAGCGGGGATGTCTTCTGCACAATATCTGGGTGCACTGACGCCTTGACCAGAATCATATCTTTTTAAAATAGGACCGCAAGGTTCACCCCTGCATTCTTTCACAATACCACAGAGGGGTTACTGTATGATAGTACTTGCAGGCCTGGCACCAAAAGCACAATATAAGGGTGCACTGCCACTGACACCTGTATCAGATTCATATCCTCAGAGGGGTTACGGTGTGACGGCACTGTTGGAGACGCTAAAGGACCAATTTTGAAGCACTTATTGTTACTTTCATCCAAAGCCTGCATAAGTTTCACAATAATTTAGCCAAAAAAAAATCAGTAAACTTTTTCTACGTGTCCGAAAATGTCTCCTCTTTTCATACAGACTGCCGCCCCAAGCAGTTGTTTATGGATAGATTAAAAGGAAAAGCATTTACCGTCATCTGAAACGTCATTTTTTTGTTTATAAGTGTTTCTATACATCCTAGAAATCCGCCACTTCACGGGCAGGTTATCGGGACCTCCTAGGCACGATATTTGAAGGAATTTTTCGTTTTTATTTTTAACCCTCATTTCATGGAAAACTCACTGTCCCTTTAACCCTTTCGCTGCTGAGGCTTTTCACACCTCTGTGCTGAGGTCATTTTTACCACTTTCGCTCATCATGTTTAACTGCGTTTTGTAGCCATATTTTGAGAATATATATATATATATATATATAATGTCTGGGTCATATATATCGTTCTTTCCGGCAGACTCCAGATTCATGATATGTCATTATATGTATACGTTATGTCATGTCTGTATATTATAACAAAAAAATGCAATAAAATTGGAATTTTCAATAATTTATTTTGTGTAAAGTGTTTTTTCACATTTTTTCATGCGATCGCTTGCGGTTATATTTTGTATGGGGTGCGCTTGTTAAAAAAAATTAGAAATGGGGTCTCGGTACATTTTTTTTGGGGAAAATTTCACTTTTTTTAACAAACGCACCGCATATAAAAATCGTTAGTGCAGCATCATTGTTCACATTAGAATTGAAATTGGAACAATATTGCTGCATTAACAAAACAAAGGTTTTTTTTTTATTGGTTTTTTTTAAAAATATTTTCTTTTATTTTTTATTTTTTTAGAAAAACATTTTTCAAGCTCATGTTTGGTATTGTTGGAAAGGCCATGCTCTGGCCGATCCAACAATATCAAACATTAACCCCTAGCTGCCATGGATCGGGAGATATTGGAACCCCCTATCTCCACCATTGGTGGCAGCTAGGTGTTAACTCCAGGACTGGCGTCATCGTGCTATGCACGATGACGCTAGTCCTTAGGGGGGAGTTCCTGGGGGCTTGGCCAACATCCAAGATGTCGGCCAGCTCCAGGAGAGGATCACGATCCGGCGCTTTTCAGCGCCGATTCGTGATCCGACTCCCCAGGGGTTAATCACAGCCACCATTTGGAAGGGAAGGCTGTGCCCTTCCAAATGGTGCCTGGATTAACCCTTTGCCCCCCGGCGATCGGGAGGGAGAGAGGTCCGAAGAACCCCCCCCCTCCCTTTCAGGCGCTTCCTCCGCACATGCGGGGGGGCACCTGAATTAGAGTTCATCACGCTGCTGCAATGACATCTAATTGCTCCGCCGGGGTCCTGAGTGCTGGGCTGACGACCAAGATGTCAGCCCGCACCGGGGGGGGGTGCAGCAATCCGCTGGAATCTGGTGGATTGCTGCCTCCTGTGCATGAACGTGCATGTGCTCAGCGCGTCCATAGCACAGGAGAACCACTTGGCTGAACGCGCTGAGCGCGTCCATAGCAACCAAGTGGTTAAAAACTTTTTTTTTTAAACTTTTTGTCCTGGTTTCCTGTCCCCCAGGGCACTACCTGGACCCCCATACACCTTTTATGGCAAATATCTAGCATATATGCTCTCTTGGAGGGCACTCTAAAAAACGAATTTTCAGCAACATTGACTTGCATGGAGTTCGAGTTCGGACCCGAACATATGGAAAGTTCGGGTCCGGGCCCAAACAGAACTCGGGGGGGGGGGGTGTTCGGCTCATCCCTACCGACCTCTACAGTGGGTACAATAAATGGGTAAGAGGAAAATAAGAGCTAAAACACAAACAGGGTAGAAATGTAGAAATAGAAGTGTGCACTTTCAGGCTAGGGTCAGAGTGGGGCAGTCGGAACGCGCGTGCAGGCGCACTAAATCACGGCGGCAGTAGCAGCACATAACGGCCAATGACGGCCAATATACGCAGTACGTGCGTACGAAAGTGCGCCGACACCACGCAACCAGCAAATGAACGCATTTTTATCAGAACGTGAAACCGCTGCTACTGACGTACAGAGTGCGCTGCGGCCGCATAGCAGCGTGTGTGCGTGATTAGGAGACGTCAGACGCTGCTAGTGTGCGGCCAACATAACGTTCAAACAGCCGGATTTCCCTAGACTTCTTTTCACCCCATCGTCATGAAATACGTCCAGAATTGCGCATCGTCTGACCACTTAAGCGTATTCCGTGAAAAAATGCGTGCGCACGCATCGACGTACATTTTGACGGTGGCTGCAGAAAATGCGCTCATCTGTCCCTAGCCTAAGACAGACAATGGTAAAACAGTCCGGTCACTAAGGCGCTATGTAAGATGTGTGTGGGGTCTAGTGCTCCGTCCATTTAAAATCTTCAGCCAGTATTGTTGTGTTGCAAACTTTCAAGACAGCTAAAAATCGGAAGTTTAAGATTTTTTAGCAGAAAATGTATCCATAGAACAATAATCAACTTTGATTCTCAAAAACAAATGTGATCATCATACATGGGCCTGGTCAAAGTCAAGGCCTCAATATTTTTTAAGAATCTGTGGCACAGTTTGAAATTCACAATGCACAAGAACTACCCTAAGTAATCTGCACAACCTTCAGCAAATATGCCAAGAAAAAGGTAGAACTGACTCCAGGCTTCTGTGCAATGCTGTGAGAAACTTCTAGCAATTAAGAATATTTAGCAAAAATAAATATATAAAAGGACACTCTAGCCCCCATCTTGGCAAAAACTAATATTAGTGGTTATGGTGGCAGTGACTCTTGCTTCCATCTCCCCCTCCTCTTCTGTGGTTGGTGAAAGTGATTACCTATGCCCCAAAGGATGTCACAATTAGCAGTTTTACAGCATTTTGAAGGAAAGTTTCTATGAGGACAAAAAACTATTGTAGTGTGCTTCTGGAAGTGTGTTGGCTAGTTCAACAGCATTTATATATATAAATATATATTTATCTCGAAAGTCTCAATTACCTTTCTCTCTAAATTTTAATAATAACCAATTTATTTTACCAGCAACTGCAGATGTGAAACCATCAGTGACGTGCGAGAGCAATGTAATGACAATATCTGTCAGTAAATGTCTATTGCAATATCTGCACTATGATTACACCAGCCTCCAGCTCAATACCAATTCTACTAACTGCATCTACATCTACACTGAAATTATCAACAATCAAAGTATGCTAAGTGTTCAGGCCGCAGTACAAAGTGAATGGTGTGGAAATATTGTTACGGTAAAAACATATTCATAACTTTCTCCATTTTATTTACTAGTGTGTCTAACATAGAAATGTTAATTAAACTATTAAATATAAAGGAGGCCCTGTTTGTTCACATTGTGAAAGTATATGTGATAAATTTGTACTTAAAGCTGAATTGTTAAAAATATAATGCTATAGTTTTTCTCCATGTTTTGATTAGGATACATTAAGGCTAACATTTCTTATTTCCTTGTACACTGTTGTATACAAGTACAACACAAAGATATTGTTATGGACGCCGCTGTTGTTTCCCGGCGCCCGGCAGCATCATCCTCGCTGCCCGGGCGCCGAGTGAAGAGGGGAATCTGGGCGGTCACGTGAGACGCCGGGGGGGGGGCCCTGGTGGCAACGGCTTCTGACTATTCTTGTTCTGACTTCTCAGCACTAACCTAGTAAGTAGAAGTATAGATCAGGGGGTCGCAGTGGATGTGATTTACTTAGATTTTGCCAAAGCTTTCGACACAGTTCCACACAAAAGGTTACTACTTAAATTAAGAAAAAATGGTCTAGATGAAAATACTTGTTCTTGGATAGAAAACTGGCTAAAAGATAGGGTACAGAGAGTGGTCATAAATGGTACATTTTCAAGATGGACACCAGTGGTAAGTGGTGTCCCTCAGGGGTCTGTTATAGGACCAATACTATTCAATTTATTTATAAATGACCTTGAGATAGGCATTGAAAGTCATGTATCAGTATTTGCAGATGACACAAAGCTAGGAAAAGTAATACAATGTGAGCAGGATGTTACTTCGCTGCAGAGGGATTTAGATAAATTGGGGGACTGGGCACTTAAATGGCAGATGAAATTTAATCTAGATAAATGTAAAGTTATGCACTTTGGAGTGAAGAACACACAAGCAGTTTATACCCTAAATGGTACGGAGTTAGGGAAATCCAAGCAGGAGAAGGATTTGGGAATAATCATAGACTTCAAACTAAGTAACAATGTGCAATGTCAAACAGCAGCCGCCAAGGCCAGCAAAGTACTGGCATACATTAAAAGGGGAGTTCACTCACGGGATGAAAACATAATTTTGCCTCTGTATAAATCAATGGTCAGGCCGCACCTTGAATATGCCGTGCAATTTTGGGCACCTGTCTTAAAAAAAGATATTATATCGTTAGAAAAAGTGCAGAGACGGGCAACTAAATTAATAAGGGGGATGGAAGGGTTAAGTTATGAGGAAAGACTAACAAGCTTAAACCTGTTTAGTTTAGAGAAAAGGCGCCTTAGAGGGGATCTGATAACCTTATATAAATATATACGGGGCCATTATCAACCATTGTCTGATAACCTATTCATTAACAGGACTATACATAGGACAAGGGTCATCCATTTAGACTGGAAGAAAGAAAATTTAGCTTAAAGCATAGGAAGGGTTATTTTACGGTGAGAACAATAAAGCTGTGGAATTCTCTGCCTGTTGAGGTGGTTGGGTCAGAGTCTGTACAGACTTTTAAAAAACGACTGGATGACTTCCTGCAGACACAGAATATTAAGGGTTATAATATTTAATATGTGGGTAAAAGCTTCTTGATCCAAGGAGAAATCTGACTGCCATTCTGGGGTCAAGAAGGAATTTTTTCCCAGTATGTTGCATATTGGCGAGCGCTTCAGACTGGGTTTTTTGCCTTCTTTTGGATCAACAGCAGTAGGTTATGTGGGAGAGGCTGAACCCGATGGACGCATGTCTTTTTTCAGCCAATATAACTATGTAACTATGTAACTATGTAACCCTGAGTTCGCCTTGCTGCACGATTATATTCTAGGGATATTATAGATCAGACCGACCACTTCTAAGGATCGGAGGGAAAGGATAGGGAGCTGCGTACAAGGATCATACCCCTTCTGGTGGGGAACCCCTTACGTTAGGGCCATGGATCCTGCAGACCTGTCCACTCAGCTAGCTAAGATCTCTGCAAGTCAAGAGGAACAAGACCATAGAATGGATCAAATCGCTCAAGCCTTGCATGCTCTGTTGAATTAGCCTACTCGAGCACCCTCCTCGCCCGGTTAGTGAGGCTAGCGTATCTACCGCTATTGTTCCTCCTAATCACCATGTGCACATGATGGCACCTATATGCTTTGACGGTACCCCTAGTGAATGTTGGGGTTTCTGGACCCAAGTCGGTATACACTTTGACCTCAATCCAGGTATGTGCCCTTAAGACAAATCCAAGGTGAGATTTCTTATTAACCTTCTTTCTGACAAAGTCCTGGAATGGGCTACACTGTTATGGGAGGCCAAGAAGCCGATTGAGATGTTTGTATCTGAATTTAGCCGCATGTTTAATCCAGCTCGTAGACCTCAGAAAGCTGGTAGAGCACTCTTTTGTATCCGGCAGGGTAATAGAAAAGTTTTAGACTATGCTATTGAATTCAAGACACTCGCCTCAGAGGTCACATGGACCAATGAGGCCCTAGTGTTAGCCTTCAGAGGGCTTGGCAGACCTGCTTATGCATGAACTCGCACCTATGAAATTACCCGATGTCTTAGAGGAATTGATTGAGTTTTGCATTGCGCTGGATGATCAAATCCATGATAGGCGAATCCCTAGAGAGAGAGAGAGAGAGAGAGAGAGAGAGTACGTAGAGTGTTACCACCCCTCCCTAACAGCGCTCCCCCCGTAGCTGAAAAATCAGCCTCCTGAACTCATGCAAATCGGACGTACTGGTATAACACAAGAGGAGAGAGAGTACTGCAGGAGGGAGGGTCTGTGCTTCTACTGTGCTGGCAGGGGGCATTTTAGATACCAATGTACCAGGAGACCCAGAGGTACCAGGGTTTTGGGACACGAACAAGCCTAAGGTCCAGTGGGAGACAGACCTTGGGCTTGACAAACATTTCCCCTAACATGAAAACACGCATGATGGTGCCTGTCTTGCTCTCATGGGAAAGCTCCTTGATCCATACCTCTGCCTTTATTGATTCAGGGGCAGCCGGGAATTTTATGGACCAGGAGTTCGCATATCATCAGGTTATTCCTTTGATCGAGAGAGATACACCATTGTTTATAGAGGCTATTGATGGGAGGCCTCTATCCCAACCCTGGGTAACGCACGATACTGTTGTTCTGTGTCTAAAGACAGGGGTCCTTCATTCTGAGTATATAACGTTTCAGGTTACTGAATCCCCATCTTGTCCAGTTCTTCTAGGCTTTCCTTGGTTGGTGCACCATAATCCAACTCTTGATTGGGAGTTGGGTGAGATTAAGTCTTGGAGCTCTCATTGTTGGAGGCAATGTTTGCAGAGTCACCACAATAGAGAGTCTCAATGTTCCTACCACTCATCTATCCACAGAGGTACCGGAGTGGTACCAAGATCTAAAGGCAGTGTTTGAAAAGAAGAACGGTGATATCTTACCTCCCCATAGACCGTATGACTGTGGAATAGATTTGCTTCCCGGTACCATGCCACCTAGAGGTCTATCCTCTGTCACAAAAGGAGAACGAAATAATGGAAGAATATATAAGGGAGAACCTAGCGAAAGGTTTCATAAGACGTTCTTCCTCCCCAGCAGGGGCAGGATTCTTCTTTGTCTCCAAAAAAGGAAACTTACGACCTTGTATTGATTACCGCGGCCTGAACCGTATAGCCATTCGTAATGTCTACCCTATACCCCTCATTTCTGAATTATTTGACAGATTACAAGGGGCCAAGTACTACACTAAGTTGGATCTCAGGGGCGCGATCAATTTGGTCAGGATAAAAGAGCATCATGAATGGAATACCGCATTTAATACCCGCAGTGGACACTACGAGTATTTGGTAATGCCTTTTGGGCTGTGTAATGCTCCGGCAGTATTTCAAGACCTCATAAATGATGCACTTAGAGAGTTTTTGCAAATATTTGTCATTGTTTATCTGGATGACATATTGATTTATTCACCTGATCTGGAAACCCATCATGCGCATGTGCGGACCGTTCTCAGACAATTGCTAGAGAACGGATTATATTGCAAACTCGAGAAATGTAGGTTTCATCTCACCAAGGTACATATTCTCGGATACGTAATTACTCCTGAGGGCTTCCAAATGGATCCCGCCAAGCTATCCTCCATAGTAGATTGGCCGCTGCCTCAAGGCTTGAAGGCTATTCAGAGGTTTTTGGGTTTCGCCAACTATTATAGACGATTCATAAAAAATTTCTCTACATTGGTTGCCCCTTTAACCAAGATGACAAAAAAGGGCATACAGAACCAGAAATTTACTCCCTGTGCGAGACAAGCTTGAGACACTGAAAGTAGCGTTCACTTCTGCTCCAGTGTTAAGACATCGCGAACCTCGGTTACTGTTCCAGGTAGAGGTAGATGCTTCTGAAATAGGTATTGGAGCCATCCTATCACAAAGAGAGACACCAGATAAACCGTTGCATCCTTGTGGATTCTTCTCTCTGAAAATGTCCCCTGCTGA
This sequence comes from Leptobrachium leishanense, assembly GCA_009667805.1. Lineage (NCBI taxonomy): Eukaryota > Metazoa > Chordata > Amphibia > Anura > Megophryidae > Leptobrachium > Leptobrachium leishanense. The sequence goes on along the minus strand of CM019064.1, from coordinate 186,361,735 downwards.
AATGAATTATGATATAGGGAATCGAGAATTATTAGCAGTCGTATCTGCTTTGTCTGAGTGGAGACATTTACTAGAGGGGTCCTCCATACCCGTCATGATTATCACAGACCATAAAAACCTAACCTATATCGGGGATGCTAAATGATTAAATGCTAGGCAAGCCAGGTGGTCATTGTTCTTGTCTAGTTTTAATTTTCTTCTGACCTATCGACCTGGTTCAAAGAATATCAAGGCAGACGCTTTGTCTCGACAGTTTGACCTCCAGAAAACACACCTCCTGACAAACTCTTTGTCCCTGAAAATCAAAGCGAGAATCTTATTGCATTACATCATGACACCAAATCGTCGGGTCACATGGGGATATCTAAAACCATATCCAGTATAAAGCGACAGTTTTGGTGGCCTATGTTACGCCAGAATGTAAAAGAATTTGTATCCGCGTGTCACACATGTGCCAGAAATAAAAGTCAAAAGGACCTTACCCGTGGGTTTATTGCACCCCTTACCCATTCCAGACAGACCATGCTCTCACATTGCCATGTATTTTATAGTCGATCTACCTCCATCCAAGGGTAACACGGCAATTCTCACCATTGTAGATCGATTCTCCAGAATGGCTCACTTCGTCCCTTTCCCCAAGTTACCAAGTTGCCGCAGATCTGGTACCTATTTTTGTAACTAATGTTGTGAGACTTCACGGTATACCACTTGAGATTGTTTCAGACAGAAGTACTAAGTTTGTCTCCCAATTTTGGAAGGGTTTTTGCAAAAACATGGGTGTTCGATTACCTTTTTCATCCGCCTATCACCCACAAACAAATGGGGCATCCGAGAGAGCCAATCAAGGCCTTGAACAATATCTCCGGTGTTTCGTATCTCAGCAACAACACTCCTGGTCCAAATATTTACCATGGGCTGAATACGCTCGCAACAATTGCGATAACGATATCACTGGTCACTCCCTGTTTTTTACGGTCTACGGCTTCCATCCCCCGGCGCTTCCATCTCACTTTCCGACCTCCAATCTGCCTGCATTGGAGGATCATTTACAGGCCCTCCGGCAGATTTGGGTAGAAGTAAAAGACATAATCGGAAACGAACATCAAAGTTCAAAAAGAGAAAACTGACAAAGGTAGACGCATGTCACCAGTTTATAATGTAGGGGGATCAGGTCTGGTGGTCTACCCGCCATATCAAGTTACAGGTACCCACTATGAAGTTGGCCCCACGCTTCATAGGTCCCTTACAAAGTCTTACATCATCTTAATCCTGTGTCCTATAAATTAGCCTTACCACGTGCTCTCCGAATCCATAATGCATTCCATGTCAGTTTATTGAAGCCTTTAATCTGTAAGCTTCACTCGCTCCATTCCACCCCCTCCACCTGTTGACGTGGAGGGCGAGGAGGAATACGAGATCAGCTCTATACTTGATTCCAGAACATTGAGAGGATCCCTTCAATATTTGGTGGATTGGAAGGGTTATGGACCCGAGGATAGATCCTGGTTGCCTGCTAGTGACGCCCATGCCCCTCGTCTGGTCCGTGCTTTTCACAGGGATCATCCTCGGGCACCTAGGGGTCGTTCGGGGACCTCCCGTGGAGAGGGGGGGTACTGTTATGGATGCCGCTGTGGTTTCCCGGCACCCGGCAGCATCATCCTCGCTGCTTGGGCGCCGAGTGAAGAGGGGAACCCAGGCGGTCACGTGAGACACCGGGGCAGAGCCTGGCAGAATGACGCAGACCCGCCGGGTTTAAAAACGAAGGCTATGCATTCATACATTGCCCTAACGTAGTTAAACATCCCTTAGAGCTGCTGGTGTATTTTGGTGTATTTCTGGTTCTGACATATTGCAAACGGCTTCTGACTATTCTGGTTCTGACATATTGGCAAACGGCTTCTGACACTTCTGGTTCTGACTTCTCAGCACTGTAACCCTGAGTTCGCCTTGCTGCACGATTATATTCTAGGGATATTATATATCAGACCGACCACTAAGAATCGGAGGGAAAGGATAGGGAGCTGCGTACAAGAATCATACCCCTTCTGGTGGGGATCAGGATATACCCTCCAACGGTTTTGCTTTAGGTATGATCATAATGAATTATGCTGTCCCTTCAAAACCACTTTTTCAGTGGAGCAATAGGATATGCAGTTTTCTGAACAGTTGGGGGGGATGTCCGTGCCTTTTCTAGACAGACCCACATTGCCTGGGGATTGACATGCCATGTAAAAAAATTTCAATTTTGGTTAAAATTACATATTGCTTTAGATAGATGCAGTAGCAGAAGAGTACCCTATATAATACATACCCACAAAGATTTGGATGGTAAACTGAGGAATAAACAAATGTACATGCTGTAGTGTAAACTATGGAAATCTGCATAGGTGACGAAAGCCACGTCACACATGTCCCCTCTAGATATGCCTACCACCTTCTTGATCCCATAACTACCAATTTTGGGAGGTATGCATAAAACAATTAAAAAAAATATCACTACAGCTATACATTACCCATTTTGCTCTTATTATAAGATAGTTGTATTCTCTCATCTTTTGCAAATAGCCTTTTTTTGCTAGGTTTTACAAAAAATTTATATAATTGTTTAAAGCACTTGTAAAAACTTAAGGAATAAATTAATTCAAAAGAAAAAACAAAGTATAACTAAAGGACATGAAGGGTGACCATTTTACCGGTGTTCTGCAGCACACAGACAGAAATGGACACCACCCTCTGAACCATGGGATCAGAGATATGATTAGCCTTTTTTATCACTCCAATTTAACAGTTAAGTGGTTTAACTTTTGGAAAATCACTTAACACCAGGGCGTCAGAGTTGGTAGAACTAGCATAGCAATACAACTAAGTGATTTACATATACTGTAAAAAGGATTGGAGTCAAGTCTTCATATTACTTACATAAAACTCCTTAGAGAATAATTTGAAGGCAAAATGATAAGTAATAAGTATAATAGGGTATAATAGTGTTCCTATATATCTGTAACATTCTTATTTGTGTCATTTAACATTTATTGTATAAATTTTTTATCTTCACTAATTGTAATGCAAACTAATCACACATTCTGGTAATTTTATAGTAAGCCTTAATGAAGCCACTCTGGTAAAGGAAGAATTTTAGCAAATAAAACGATTCATATTCTAGACATAAAGAGTTCATGCTAGCTATTCATCATCCCTCAAGATACTGCAGACTTGGGTTACTTTAGCTTCCTTGTTCACACAGGGGGTCGGAATTTTTATCTACAGGAAGTGGACATTAATATCAGAGTCTAGATTGAAGAGACAGTAAGAAGGAAATTTCCTCGGTAAACACAAAAGATGCAATCACTGGTCTATTTTTCAGCTAAAATGATAAAAGATATCATTCGTCAAGCCTTTGAGAATTGTTTTTTTTTGTTTAGACAGAAATAATTTTAATTTCAATATTCTCTGCTTATTCTTTCATCAGAATGGGTCTTCCAAAATCTCTTATACAAACACACTTTACATCGAGCCGCTAGGTTTACCAGGCACTGGAACAAATAACCTTGCATTTCCTTTCACTTGTACTTACAATAATACTTCAGATATTCCTGGAAGGTATGTATTAATGCATAATAATGAATGACTAAATTAAATTATGTTTTACATGAGGATATAAGGAGGATTCTATAGGCTCCATCTTCCATGACTGTATGATTCTAGAGTGGATCAACTCCAAAATAAATGCATAAATATAGTTACAAATTAGCGTAAAAGGAAAGGCAACAAATATCTGCAAAGTACTTTGGAGTTGGGTCCCTATTTTGACCGAGCCATTAAGTCAACGAATTAGGCTGTTAAAACTTTGCAGCTTCGTACCGTAAAACTCTTTCTATACTTTGTGTAGAGAGCATTATTTTGGGCCCAGCTGGAAAACAACTAGCTAATCATGGTAACTTGTTATTCTCATCTCAGACCGGAATTCAAGAAAAGTATTACCGGCTCTGCTACGATAAAAGTTTTAAGCAAGCTATTAAAGTTGATCAGCTTGTGCTGATATTTCCATTAACATCGGAATAGGGGTCTTTGATTTTGCATTTTGACACGTGTAAATTTACCTAAAGATAGCCAATTTGATTTAGGATGTGCACACATGGGACATTAATTAAGTGCTTACAATATTATTTTTTTGCTAAGCAAGAATAATTTTTAAAAAATAAACTACAAAATTATATTCATGCCATTTTCACTCAAATGGAGGAGCATCCAAAAGGTGATGCAGGGTCTTAAATTGTGAACATGAAGGACCTAGTCAACAGCATTAGGATGTGCCTGTATGTGTGTAACACCCCCTGCACATGTCTATAGAATCTAAAAAAATGGAAAAGAAAGGAGTTAAACAAACTTCAGATTGGGAGAGTAAAGATAGGGCTGATTGATGAATAAGTCAGAAAAGTTACGTATACATCACATAATAGTTACCTTTATTTGTACCAATATCACAACATCTATAACCGGTATCTTTATATTAATATCCTTTATATTGGAAGTTCCATAAGGTGCATGAGCCTCTCTTCCGCATGTCTAAGTAAGTAATATAACTGTCCTGTAAATTAGGTAACCCTTGAACTGTGCCGCTGAATATCTTGGCGCAATATGAATAATAGCAATACAAGCCTTATTCCATCAATTGTGTACAGTGGCAAGAAAAAGTATGTGAACCCTTTGGGATTACGTGGAGTTTTGCATGAATTGGTCATAAAATGTGCTCTGATCTTCATCTGAGTCACAACAATTTGAAAAACAGTCTGCTTAAAATAAACAAACATATGTTTTCATGTTTTTATTGAACAGAACATGTAAACATTCACAGTGCAGGGTGGAAAAAGTATGTGAGCTTTTGGACTTAATAACTGGTTGACCCTCCTTTGGCAGCAATAACCTCAACCAAACGTTTCCTGTAGTTGCAGATGAGACCTGCACAACGATCTGGAGTAATTTTGGACCACTCCTCTTCACAAAACTTTCAGTGTAGCAATATTCTTGGGATGTCTGATGTGAATCGCTCTCTTAAGGTCATGCCACAGCATTTCAATCGGGTTGAGGTCAGGACTCTGACTGGGCCACTCCAGAAGGCGTATTTTGTTTTGTTGACGCCATTCTTTTGTTGATTTACTTGGATCACCCAACCTCTGCGGAGCTTCAGTTGCTGGACAGATGGTCCTACATTTCCTGCAAAATGTCTTGATAAACTCTGGAATTCATTTTTCCAATGACGACAATCCGTCCAGGCCCTGAGGCAGCAAAGCAGCCCCAAACCATGATGCTCCCTCCACCATGTTTTACAGTGGGGATGAGGTTTTGATGTTGGTGTGCTGTGCTTTTTTTTTCTCCACACAGTTGTGTTTTTTCCAAACAACTAAATTTTGGTTTCATCTGTCCACAGAATATTCTGCCAGTAGTGCTGTGGAACATCCAGGTGCTCTTTTGCAAACTTCAAGCGTGCTGCAATATTCTTTTTGGACAGCAATGGCTTCCTCCGTGGTGTCCTCCCATGTACTCCATTCTTGTTTAATGTTTTCCTTATTGTAGATGTGTCAACAAAAATGTTAGCATGTGCCAGAGATTTCTGTAAGTCTTTAGCTGACACTCTAGGATTCTTCTTTACCTCATTAAGCATTCTGCGCTGTGCTCTTGCAGTCATCTTTACAGGACGACCACGCCTAGGGAGAGTAGCAACAGTGCTGAACTTTCTCCATTTGTGGACAGTCTGTCTTACCGTAGACACATGAACATCAAGGCTTTTGGAGATACTTTTGTAACCCTTTCCAGCTTCATGCAAGTCAACAATTCTTGATCGTAGGTCTTCTGAGAGCCCTTTTCTGCGAGGCATGGTTCACATCAAGCAGTGCTTCTTGAAACCAGTAAACCCAAAACTGGTGTGTGTTTTTAAAGGGCAGGACAGCTTTCAGCAACACATCCAATAATATCACACTGATTGGACTCAAGGTTGGCTCACTCCTGGCTCCAATTAGCTCTTGGAGAAGTCATTAGGCTAGGGGTTCACATACTTTTTCCACCCTGCACTGTGAATGTTTACATGTTATGTTCAATAAACACATGAAAACATACAATGTTTGTCTTGTATTATTTTAAGCAGACTGTTTTTAAAATTGTTGTGATGTAGATGAAGATCAGAGCACATTTTATGACCAATTCATGCAAAATTCCACGTAATCTCAAAGGGTTCACATACTTTTTCTTGCCACTGTATGTTTACTGGATACATAGTATTGTTACTGATCTTGCCAAGGGAAAGGACATCCAAAAGCAGTGTTATGAATGCTAGGTAAAGGAACTGCTCCATGCACATTTCACCACTCTTGACTAAACTGCTCTGTGTGTGGCAAAAGCAATGATTCAACAGTCGAGTGATTATTTTTCTTTATGGCATGATCATGTTCCATCTTGAAATATACTTGTGTCACACATCTCCCCTCTGCCTATCCTTATGAATTTATAAAGTCAAATGGAAGATCAAGTGGCACAAAACATCAATCTATTAGTACAGTTCAGACCTAGTTATGTCTTGTTTCTGATTATATAGTTTCTCTATAACTCTTTACTGCAATCCTGGGAATATTTGGGGAGAGTGGCTAATAGAGGACACCAATAGTTTGCGGCATGAACAGGCAGGACAATTTACATGGAAATTATAACACCTTCAGGGTTATTCAGAGCGTGAAAAGCAGGAGAATGACTGGAGAATGAAAAATTCTAGGTCAAAATAGCCGATTTGGAAAGTGAGATGAAAGGGAGAATTTTTCTGGTTTGGCTATTTTGACCTAGAATTGTTCATTCTCCAGTCATTCTCCTGCTTTTCACGCTCTCTGAATAACCCTGTTTCTGGTGTTCTCTCCACTGGCAAGATTAATAATGATACTATGGGGGTTATTCAGAGAGCACTGAAATCTCGCCGACATGTCGGTGCCTTTTCGTTCCCCGCACTTTGGGGTGATTCTAGTTCAACGTCTCAGCGGTATATTTCAAGTACAACCACAGGGTCCCCAGAGTGCAGGGAAAACCTGCCGCAAACCCAATGAACACTTGCCGAACACTCACCGAAAATCCGCAGAAACCGCCGCACAAACCACACCGAATGCGTCGGAAAAAGCTGCCGCCGGAGAAAGCTGACAACCTGACGAATGGGGTAAAAAAAAAACGTACACTTGAAAGTTTCAAGATTGAATCTGTCTGCAAAAAGCTACTGAATGAAAATGTCTGGAATATACATATAAGATCCAAATGAATGATAATAAAAAGGTCTGTTACTGAGAAAAGAAAAAACGATTTCATAAAAACCAGAATAAAATTGCCGAAAAATGCCTAAAAAGATCCTAAAAAAAAAAAAAAAAGCGATGGAGACTTTTTACTGCAGAATAGAATAAATGGTTTATTAGATATTAAGTTAAAACAGGAATATTTTTAACATAGAAGCCTATGGGATTCGCCTGAATAAACCTGACAAATGAAACCACCGAACAGTAGGGAATGTTTACTATGCAACAAAGAAAAGAAAGTTCACCTATCTAAGAGATGGTGAACAATGAGAGCGTTCTAACCAGATGGGATTAAACCCTCATTAGAATATGAACATAAAAGCTCCAAGGTGGAAAAAAACCATTCTCAGAACTGAAATAGGTTAGAATTTGAAAGTATATTTAATTTTTATTATATGGATATTCCGAAACACAAATACAATAATTACAATATATTAGAAACATAAAATTGCACGTAGATTTGTTGAATAGGTGAGGAGTTGGAAACTAAAAAAGCTGTTGACTGTTGATAATTATCAATGGATCACTGCTAACATAACATTCACCTGGCTAGTGGCGAGAAAAATGTCTGTAGAATAGCCAGTTACTGCAAAGTAGCCCTAGCACAATCAGGTCAGTATAGGTCTTATATTGCAGACATTAAATGACGCTTGAGTATCAGAATGCAAAAAAAACCCCACAAAACCCTATGGTAAAGTATCTGCAAATGCAGAAAATGAATTAAATAGAAGTCATACAATGTAAATCTTGACTAGTGTACTGGACTACTGTCCCAGAAGAATCAGTTGGATAAATTCTAATATAAAGAGCAGATAAAGCAATGTACACTTGTGCAACAGTCAGCTGTTGCCAATAAACTCAAATAAACCTAAGGCAATTAATATTCATACACAGAGTACTTTTATATTGAAGCCTCAAAAAAAAAAAAAAAAGGGAAGAGAATGAAGTATATAGAACCATGTGATTGGATAGAGCAACCATAGTAATAGATAATTATCCTTTTTTTGATGCATTAATTATATTGATTAGTATTCAATCAGGCTAACACCGAGTAATTTACTGTGGTAAAGACTCCACAGTTTAAAGGAGAGGATATATACACACACACACACGTACAGGTGTATCCTATAGATATTACTTAAAGCATAGTGCGTTTGAATACATTTACGTATGTTTAGGGAATAGTTCCCTCAGGTTCCCAATAAACACTAAACTAGAAAGATTTTAGAATAACATAGCCATAGTAAATACGATTCATTACAAGATGCATAGATTGTTTATAAGGCTCATTATAAAGAAGAAACAGGGTGTTCAGCTCGCCAGGAGATGAAAAAAAAAAAAACTTCCTTTTAAAAAAGGCAATTAGTTTTCACTGATATGATGCAAATTACTCATAACTAGTAACAATGGTGCTTAATACCAAAGTTTACAATTGCATTCAGAAAATTTAGTTAGGAAATGTAGCAGCAGCCATCATCGCCAATATAATACACATTTGCACTCCATAAGGTAAATAACAGTGAGAGTTTCAAAAGATTCTAGTAAGTCAAAAAGCCAAAAAGGCAACATCGGCAGCTCCAAATAAACCGACAGTGGGCAAACCGAGACCACAAACTAATTTTGAGAACCAGAAAGAAAAGAAAGGTTGTCTGCTAAAAGGGTACATCACCCAAAATATTATACTGCACTCAACGTACATTTCGCCTTATCGCAGGTATCTACAGGTGAAGTTGGAGATCGGATCCGAAGTCATCAGACAGTCCGGAGGTTGTGATGCATTGGCCATTGTGTGTCCTCGGCCTTCAGGGGCAACAGGAGTTCCATGATAGTGGGGACAAATACTGATTTGGTGCGACGTCTCCTGACAACCCATCGTATTGGAAGACGGTTCTACTGAAGGGGTACACCCAATGTTACGTCCAGTCTATCAGAGAATGGTCGAAGAACAGAAGGCACCTGCCGAAGTGGGGCGCCTATGGAGATTAGAAGGAACAGAAAAGGTTCTGCAATCGGAAGAAGTAGCGAGCTTCCGAGCCTCAGTCAAGTTGAACGGATCGCAACCAGGGCCCTATGTGGTACTGGAAACCGATTTTAATCATGGGAGTGAAGCCGGAGTAGAAGTAATCCCTGAAATAATCTCCACTAAAGTTTTGAAAAGAACACGAGGAAGAGTCTCAGTCAGCGTGTGCAATGTGTCTGATTCTCCAGTAGTCCTTAAAGCACGAATGCCTATCGGGCAAGTAGCGTCCGCTACGCGCCTCTGTCCTACCGATTTAGGAGGGGGAGTGGATAAAGAGATCCCAGATGAAAGGTTCTACCCCAAGGACGCTCCCATTTCACCTGAATGGAAGAAACGTCTTCAGTCCCAAGTTCTAAAGTGGAGAGACTTGTTCTCGAAAGATGAGTTCGACGTGGGCCTAGCTAAAAGTACTGAGCACTGCATTCGATTACAAGAGGACAAGCCGTTTCGTGAAAGGTCAAGACGAGTTCTGCTGGGAGACTTGGATGATCTACGAGAACAGCTGAATGAACTGCAAAGAACCAAGATGATCCAAGAGTCCAGGAGTCCATATGCATCTCCAATAGTAATGGTCCGGAAGAAGAATGGTTCTGTCCGCCTATGCATAGACTATCGCACGCTGAATCGGAGAACCATCCCAGATCAATATGCTACTCCTCGGATAAAAGATGCCTTACAGTGTTTGTCTGGAGCAAAATGGTTTAGTGTACTAGACCTGCGAAGTGGGTATCACCAGATACCGATGCATCCTGAAGACAAAGAGAAGACTGCGTTCATCTGCCCACTGGGGTTCTTCGAATTTAACAGAATGCCTCAAGGCCTTACTGGGGCTCCAGCCACGTTCCAACGGTTAATGGAGAAGACAGTCGGGGACATGAATCTGATCGAAGTATTAGTGTACCTGGATGACATAATTGTGTTCGGGAAGACTCTGGAAGAACATGAACAACGTTTGGAGAAGGTCTTGAAGAGGCTCCATGAAGAGGGATTGAAACTATCTCTGGAGAAATGTCAATTCTGTTTACCATCTGTTACGTATCTGGGACATGTGGTCTCAGCAGAAGGCGTTTCGACAGATCCTCGGAAGTTGGAGGCCGTAGCTTCTTGGCCTAGACCCTGAAGCGTTACTGTACTTAGAAATTTCTTGGGGTTCTGCTCTTATTATCGAAGATTTGTAGGAGGATTCGCAAAAATAGCTCAACCACTGAACAAGCTCCTACAGAAGGAAAGCACCGAAGAAGGCTGCAAGGTCTCTGACTGAAATCCGTCAGCTCCAGGGCCAAGGAAAGCTCGAGAGTCTATCTAGGGAGAATGGACTAGTCAATGTGAGGGTGCTTTTACGAGGCTGAAAGAGAGCTTAACTCGAGCTCCTGTCTTGGCCTATGCGGATCCTCACAAGCCGTACGAGTCACATGTGGATGCCAGCAGAGAAGGTCTAGGAGGAGTCCTGTATCAAGAGTATGGTGGATTACTGAGGCATGTAGCGTATATGAGCCGGAGCCTTACGCCTTCAGAAAAGAACTATCCTACCCACAAGTAGGAGTTCCTAGCCTTAAAATGGGCAGTGGTAGACAAGCTAAAGGACTATCTGTATGGGGCCGAGTTTGTGATAAAGACAGATAACAATCCTCTTACCTACGTCCTTACTACTGAAAAACTGGACGCAACGGGACATCGGTGGTTGGCCGCTCTGTCAGGGTTTCGGTTCAGCCTGAAATATCGCCCTGGGGTGAATAATCGAGATGCTGATGCTTTGTTGAGAAGACCCTACACTACAGAATAGACTTAGTTAACTCCAGATGGGGTACAAGCTTTGTGTCAAGGAGCAGAGCGCCGGGTCAAGGGAGGGATTGAAGCGGAGGCCATAGGAGTCATGGCTGCGGCTATTCCAGAGTTCTACTGCAATCCTACGCAGTTGAGGGATGAAAGTCTGCCTACCTTTTCAAAACAGGATCTGAAAGCTGATCAGGCTAGAGACCCCTTAATTGCGTTAACCGTAAAGGCCCTAACTGCGAACCAGCGGGAAATTCTGCTGACCAATTCCCCAGATGGAGCCAGATTGGTCTACAAAGAGTGGGAACGGTTGAAGATGTTGGATGGGGTGGTCTACTGAAGGGGCCCCTCTACTAATGCTGAAGAGACCCAACAGTTGCTCCTTCCCACTAAACATAGGGAGAGTGTACTGCGATCGCTACATGATGAGCATGGACATTTGGGTGCAGAAAGGACTTTTAAGCTGGTGCGAGACAGGTTCTATTGGCCTTGCATGAGAGCTGAAGTGGAAAGTTACTGCCATTCATGTCTGAGGTGCATTCAAAGGAAGACCCTACTGACCCGAACCGCTCCAATGAGCCATCTGCAAAGTCAAGGACCCATGGATTTGGTGTGCATTGACTTCCTGTGCTTAGAGCCGGATGCTAGTGGGCAGGGAAATATTCTAATAGTGACTGATCACTTCACACATTACGCCCAAGCCTTTTCTACAAGAGACCAACGCGCTCCGACAGTGGCGACGGTTCTGATGGAAAAGTTCTTTGTTCACTACGGCCTACCAAGGAGAATACACTCTGATCAGGGTAGAGACTTTGAAAGCCGGCTTGTTGGGCAGTTACTGGAACTGCTGGGAATCCAAAAGACCCGAACTACACCATATCACCCTCAAGGTGATGCTCAACCTGAAAGGTTCAATCGCACGCTGCTAAATATGCTGGGGACACTGTCAAACACAGAGAATCGGAGCTGGAGTCGTCACATAGGTACGCTAGTGCATGCGTATAACAGTACGGAGAGCGACGCTACTGGATACTCACCGTACCGTCTTATGTTCGGAAGAGAAGCTCGACTGCCGGTTGATTTGGCGTTTGGGTTATCTCTGGACCAGACGTCGGTAGCTTCCCATAGAAATTACGTGGATACACTTCAAAAGAATCTGGCCTCTGCGTTTGAACAGGCCCGTTTGACCTCAGGAAACAGGGAACAAAGGAATAAACAGAATTATGACTTGAAAGATCGGATACCCATATCTACAACCCGGGGATAGGGTTTTGTTGAAGAACTTGGGTGCTGCTGCGAGGCACAAGTTAGCGGATAGATTTAGTTCTCAGGTCTACAATGTCTGCAAGCAACTGCCGGGTCTGCCGGTGTATCAAATCCGGCCGGATGGAAAGGCTGGGCCTCTTAAGAACTGGCACCGGAATCATTTATTACCTTTGAGAGATGCTGTGAGGATACCAGTTGGGGGACGAACTTTCTCTGCCAAATCCGCCTGCTCCACGTTTGCCTCCTGTTACTCGGTCTCAGCAGACCCGGGCTGTCGAAGAGAGCGAAAGGGACAGTGAGGACGAGAGTCTTTGTCTAGACTGGCTGCGCCCACCGGAGCCTGAAGAGGTTATCTCAGTTCCTGAAAGGTGGGAAAGTAATTTGAGGCCTGAGGCTCCTGAATTTCAGTTAGAAGTCCCTGAGACTATTGAAATCCCTGTAGTGCCTGAAGTCGAATCTTATGACTACAGTTCTATGCCTTCACTGGAAGGATCATACTCCGAAGAGATGTCTTCTCCAGTAGTAGAAAGAAGAACTGAACCTGCGCCTATAGTACTTCCACCTGAAGAGGAACTGATTGAATCAAAATGCTCTATTCGACCGCCCCAGCGACTCACCTACGACTCACCAGGACATAGCACTGAAGAGGCTGTCACCACAGTGCAAAGGTTGCCCGAAGTGTCTACTATGTTAGCTGAGGTAGTCCAAAGCATGAGTCAACTTGAGGAAGTGTATCTAACCCACTGTATGCTTGCTGCTGAGCCTGTATATGTTGCCTAATATATGTGAAAAATGTAATGCAACTGTTGTACCTCCTTGGAGAGACCCAAGAGTTCTAGGAGGGGGAGAGTGTAGCACTGGTTTTAAATCCCCTGCCGTGTAGTACTTGTTTTTGGCCACTGGAGGGAGACAAGCGCGATGAGAGACACTGAACATTGGGACTACATTTCCCGGCATGCCTTGCGGGTGGGGACAGGAAGTGGGTGAGGGAGAGACGCTGACATCCTGAGCCTCGTGGAAAGAGCTGGCAGAGCGCGCCTAGAAGGGAGAGAAGCAAGACGCAGTGTAGCTGAATGGGACAGTGACCAGGCCGGAGCGCAGGTGGGGCCTGACCGAGCTGGAGACCGGGTTTTCCGCCTTTATCTTATGGAGACCCAGTGATCCACCACAGTAACCTGAGCTGATACCGAGTGAGCTGGAGGACCCCGAGTTAGGAGAACCGCAGATCGATCCAAGAGGGAGTGCAGGCGGTGAGCTGGACATCTGAGACAGATACAGACAAGCAGTACAGCGGAGCCGGTGACACAGAGAACCCCAGTCAAAATCGAGCGGAGAGACGTCCTGGGTCGAGCAGAGCACAGAGTATCTGGCGGATGGGTGAGAGGCTTTCCAGGCCGTTGTGAAAAATCTAAAGCACACTGCAATTTGTTTCAAAACCCACAGGGCCCCAACGTGACTAGTCGAAGATACCTCATAAATAATTCACTGGCCAGTTGATTATTGTACCCGGGTACCAATACACACAGACACATACATTCTTTGGGACATAACCTGTACGGGACTTACTCCCCAACCAAAAAGGGGGTTAAAGATATATTTTTCCCTTTTCCGCTGCGCGTTTCTCGCATTACGAAGCATTGTATTTCTTTTCCGCTGCGCGTTTCCCGCACTACGAAGTACTGTAAATATATATATATATACCGTGTTACTCCTTATATGCCAGTTTATTCAGTAAACTATATAATTTATAAAATCCACGACGGTGCTGGAGTATATTTATTCCCTAGTGCGGGGAGACTGACCCGAGGTTCAAAATTCAGCGGCTCCTCCGGGAGTGAGCGCTACAGTTTCATCAGGAGCGTGGTGGTAGCCCCCTCTTCCTCTCTCATATAAGTAGTGACTGCAGACCCCATGCTGGTTCAGAAACGAGGCTGTTCAGATTAGATAGAACAGGACACAGGTGTGCCGGCTTGCAGAATATCCCACAATTTACCAGACTAGTAACACACATTCATGTCACATGGTTAGCAAGGGCCAATTACTTTGGCCGAATTCCCTAGCATCTCTATCTCAATGCTCACAAAGCAGTTGATTACTAGGACATGCAAATAGAAGTTCCCTTATGAGCAGGGCGAGTCAGATTGACAATAAACTATCAACAATTGACAAGCCCAAGGGTGATAGAAAGACAAAATCCTGGGCTATTTACTAGTGTTCATATATTATTAGTGAATGCCACAAACATAAGATCAGCATAGAATTAAATCATACCTATCAGATGATTGCAATGGTCGATGATTCAACAATTAGAAACCAAAAAATATTTTTCTCTTTTTCTCCTTTTTTTTGTCAAAAAAATAAATAAAAAATAAATAAAAAAAAAACAACGACCATATTACAATAAAGAGATGCTTGTTTGGAATTGGACCATATGTTAGAGGGAGAGAAAGGAAGATTTGGAAGAGGGAGAAGAAAGAAATTTAAAATAGAAAAAACAAACAAATCACACGTGTTGAGAATTAATGAATGACACTGATCTTAAAAGTAAAAATTATTGAACCTATATTCGAAAAACACATATTTTGTTCAGAGCATGACAGTTTTATGTCAACTGTCAATATTTTTAACATTGAAGCCTATGGGGCAAAACATTTCCCACACCTTGTGGCTCAAACATTTCCCACCCCTTGCGGATCGATTCGAAATTTCGAGTCATTCGATTCCATAATTCAGATGATTCAAAATTTTTGGTCCATTCGATGAATCGGGTCGATTCGGGTCATTTCGGTTCAGTTGGTTTTTCGTTTTATGCTGCATTAATTATACTGTAGAGGTGCTGCGCAGCAGTGTGTGGATTTGTATGCTGCATTAATTATACTGTAGAGGTGCTGCGCAGCAGTGTGCGGAATCAAATGCTGCATTAATTATACTGCAGAGGTGCTGTGCAGCAGTGTGCGGAATCAAATGCTGCATTAATTATACTGTGGAAGTGCTGCCCGGCAGTGTGCGGAATCATATGCTGCAGTAATTCTTCTTCTTCTTACAAATTTGGTTACTTAACCCGTTTGCATTTGGATAGTAATATGCGGTGAACACCGCAGCAAACGGTAATGCTCACGCAAGTGAGCATTAACGTTTGCTTTAAGATCGTAATTTTTCCCACTCGTTGTTGCTCAAACATTTCCCACGGCTTCAAATCACATGTGAATCACATGAGCAAAAGTGGTAAAGATGAGCTCAGCGCACAGCGGTGAAATGGCTCAGCACTCAGCAGTGAAATGGTTAAAAACTTGTTTTATTTGTTTTTCATTGTTTCCTGTCCCCCAGGGCAGTACCGGACCCCCATACACCTTTTATGACCAATATCTTGCATATATGCCCTCTGGAGGGGACCTTAATTTTCGAATTTTTGAGCCCCATTGACTTGCATTGAATTCGAATCGTGTTCGCATTTGAACTTTTCCCGATGTTCGAGTTCGAATGCGAACCGAACACAGGGGTGTTCGGCCCATCACTACTCATAAAACCTCACAAGTGCGCTACAGTTATTTGGCTGTACAATCACTCTGCAACAATACATATCAATTGTGGAACAAGGTGTTATTCATGGGTCAAGTCAGCGGGAATGCGTGGGAATAAAGTTAACTCCACTATCTTTGCAGAGGGAATGATTTCCTGTTGCTCCCATACTCCATAAATCTTGTATTTGTGTGCTTAATCAGGTTTACCTGCTAAATCGTATATTTTGTCACGTATCATATATATTGTTACTAAAAGATTTATACACAGAAATGTATTAGATTTGTATGTATGTTTATGGTACCTGCGAGATGATAATTGCGAATTGGGCACGAAAATTTTGGTGAGGTCCCACAGTAATATTTTTAGGACTCGACCCTTGGTATTATTAATGGGAGTCCTGCAGACTAAGCAATGTAAGGATTAACCACACAACGGCTGTAGAAAAGGCAATATTGTCAGCAACATATCTCGCACTGCAATGGCTATCAGAGAGGTGCCAGGGCAGAGCCCTAGACTTCACCCATGACATACCCAAACATCACCAATAGTCAACCCAATCACGCCTATGGCTGGCCCCATGAGTGTTATATGCCTAGAAACCTGACCAAGCCTCCTACCAGTTTTCAGCCACAGCCTGTCCCTGGTGAACAGATGAGCCATATCTAGGGATGTGCGTTTCGGGTTTCGGAATTTCGGAATTTTCACGAAATTTCCCGATTCGTGTTTTCGGATCCGGCCGATTTTCCGAAAATTTTTAGATCCGAAAATGGCAGATCCGAAAAGTTTTCCGAGCCGAAACGAAATATTTTCGGAATTTTCGAATGTACTTGAAATGTGTCAAATCGAAATTTATTGCTTTGAAACGAGGAGAACAGACGTTCTGAAAAAACGAAAATTTCCGAAAATACGAAAAGTCGATACAAAAAACGAGCTAAGTGACACGAAAATACGAAAAATGGTCGATATTCCGAAACCATTTACAATTCCGAAAAACGAAAATTTCCGAGAATACGAAAAGTCGATACAAAAAATGAGCTAAGTGACACGAAAATACGAAAAATGGTCGAAATTCCGAAAAAATGTACACGAAAAACGAGTCGAGCCGAACCGAATCGAAACAGAAATAGGTCGAAACGAGCTGAATCGAAAAGTTTAAAAATCCGAAAAATCGAACCGAACCGAAAAAAAAATCGGTGCACAAGCCTAGCCATATCAGCATAAGAAGGGCAAATCAATTCTGTTTTTACTGTGCTAAAATGCTCCTTAATAATAATTCACTGAAGTTATAGTCGTTGTCAATGTAAAAAACATAGAAAGGCACTTATCATTTTTAACATGTTTACTATATTTTGTTCACAGCACGACAGTTTTAGATTCAGTCACCGGCGGTGGTTCATATACTGCTAGAATGACTGCCTACAGAGACTCCTCATTCACTATCAAAATACAAAATGGAGATTTTGTTGAAATTGAATCAGACATCTATCTAGGAATTTCTGTTTCAGAAGCTGATGGAAACAAATTAGCTCTGACTGTAACGGAATGTATTGCCTCTCCCACTATGAATCGTAGTGATCTGAATACAGTGCAGTTAATGAGTCAAGGGTAAGTGTTATTTTTATGTCTAATAATATTAAGAGCAGTGATCAGTGTTGCAAGCAGAATTTTTGTCAGTTATGTGGAGGTTCTTCAGGCTGTTGGCAAGTTGCATCTGGGGGCCAAACTCCCTTACCTATGAAACTGATTATTAGTGTAATTTTGTGTTATTTTCAACATATTCTATATAAAGAAAATAACTCCTAATATTTGAGTTTTGCCTATTGAATTCATATTCATATTGATCAGATAAAAATTGTCACTTTTATTTTTAACAGCTGTGCATATCCAAGTGCTGTCCATACTGAGGTAATAAGCAATGGGGAATCTCTTGAGGCGACAATTAGAATTCAATCTTTCCAATTTCGAGGCTATTCCAGTGTGAACATTTTTTGTAATGTGACATTGTGCGGAATAGGTGAATGCACTGGGGTAAGTAGTAACAATATGCCATGTAATATTTTGCTCATTTTATTAATGCATCATCTGAATATCTGTCTTATTTGTGTTCCAATGGATTTCTCTGTAAATATTACTGAATATTCCCCCTTTACATAATTTACTTTATCATGAGGACTCTGTATCATTCAATATATGTTTATCCAGTATTTCTTCCTCTGGTATGTAGCCTCAGTCAAGCAGTTTCAGTTACAGGCATTTATACAGAGCAAGCATATTCTGTAGCGCTTTACAATGGGGGAGTACAAAGATGATACGTACATGATAAATGAGGAAAGACAACCCTGCCCGTAGGATAACTGTCCATCTAATACAGCAATTTACCCAAGTGCTCAGCCAGACATCCTGTGAGCTTACAAATCTAAGGGACGGGGTAAGTGAAACAAATGGGAGCGGAGGGCAGGTGAGACTGGTGACCAGAAATAATATAGTAGGGATTGCACAGGAAGGACCAGGAGCTTGGGTTTAGTAAGAGCAATTATAGAGAGAAGTGGAAACAGCTGGAAAGGAGAAATTACAATTTGGAAACAGGCCTGAATGGGGGGGTTTGTGGGTGGGACAGCAGAATTTATTAATGGAGTTGAATCTGTGAGCTTGCGGTTCTACTGCTGTGTGGAGGAAGAAGTACAGTGAGATCTGGCAAGAGGGACCTAGTATTTACGACATGGGGAAGGGAGAAGCAGAGGGGAATAGTCTATCAAAATGGGAGGGAAAATAAAAGACAAACTAAGCAGCTGCAAATTAATAAATGCAGACAAAACATAGAATTGCAGGATTAGCACAGTCTGAAGTAAAGTGGGGGCAGCCTGTTGAATCCTGGATACCTTGGTGCTGGATCCTGGGTGGTGAATGGATTTATGGAGCTTGTGGGTCTGCTCCTGTGCCACTGTTTGCAGTGATTTTATAGTTTCTGTCACCAATAATGAAATCCATAATCTTATATTTTAAAAATGCCACTTCTTTAGAAAGTTCCCAATATGACAGATTCTCTTTTTATCCATCCTCCTAGTGCTTATCTGCGAGAACCCTGCCTGGAAATGCTGGAGAATTGGCAGTAGCCCTTCAACTACAAGGTACTTATGTCTCCATCTGTCCATCAGCACGCTTATTTTAATATATGGATATTGCACGCTCATCTACAATTTCAACTATAGTAACTAATTTCATGTTTTCTGTTCCTTTCAGATTCCTTTTTCAGCAGCACTGCATTTCACAAAGGTAAGATAACACTGTAGCAACTGAAGTATTTAATTCCAAAATGAGAAACAATAATATTTGTGATGTCGGTGTTAAAAACTAAACTCATGGAGACCACCAGACCAGGTCAGGAAATGGCAGACACAGTGTGCCATTATTCACCCCTGACTGGACCGTCATTCACCGAGACTGAGCCAACAGCCTGTGACTAAGCAGCACTGCAGCAGAGTCAGTGTGACCACTGGTGATGTCGCTCAGATCCTTTTGTAAGGAGTCAAGATAGGCAGGCCACAGCAGCCTGAAAAGATAAAAATGGTGAAATATGAAAGAGAAAAATTAGTTTATTTTAAATTTGGTTAAAATTGATTATTTGCGAGGGCTTCCGGGAGGCTGGCCCACCAAGATGTCTGCATCTTAAATCTGCTCCATCGCTGAGGGTCGCTTGCAAACTTTTTTGTATATAGCCATTCGTTTCCCCGGCGACATTTGGGGTTCTTTTAACTCCTTCACCCCTCAGGAACACATCTTTCCTTACCCCTTTATCCCCGGAAGTCTCCAGGCCGACATCTGGCCACTCCATACCCACGAAGACCTGCTGGTGCTCAACCTCCACCTAGGCCCGGACAGAAGCCTGCCAGCTTCGGACGCTACCATGTGCTCGGCGGAGGACTGGGGGAGTGACTCCCTCTCTCCGCTTGCTGCTTGAATCCCTCCACTGCCATCGACAAATCTACCTGCCTGCAGCCGTGGACTGAGGCCTCCACGCGATCAGGGGCGGATCCAGAGACTAGTCTCGGGAGGGGCACTTACAGAAAATAAGGTGTTTTAGCAGAGAGCCCGACTCACGAGAATTTACAGAGGGCCCGGCTCACAGGAGCTTACAATCTAGAGGAGCAGAGGGCCCGGCTCACAGGAGCTTACAATCTAGAAGAGCAGAGGGCACCCAGGAGCTTACAATCTAGAGGAGCAGAGGGCACCCAGGAGCTTACAATCTAGAGGAGCAGAGGACACCCAGGAGCTTACTATCTAGAGGAGCAGAGGGCACCCCGGATTTTACAATCTAGAGGAGCAGAGAGCCCCCAGCTCACACATGGATTTGCACCCAGCTCATGGATTTGCCCAGCTCATGGATTTGCCCCCAGGTCATGGATTTGCCCAGCACATGGATTTGCCCAGCTCATGGATTTGCCCCCAGCTCATGGATTTGCCCAGCTCATGGATTTGCCCCCAGCTCATGGATTTGCCCCCAGCTCATGGATTTGCCCCCAAGGTCATGGATTTGCCCTGCTCATGGAGTTGCCCCCAGCTCATGGATTTGCCCCCAGCTCATGGATTTGCCCAGCTCATGGATTTGCCCCCAGGTCATGGATTTGCCCAGCTCATGGATTTGCCCCCAGGTCATGGATTTGCCCAGCTCATGGATTTGCCCCCAGCTTATGGATTTGCCCCCAGCTCATGGATTTGCCCCCAGGTCATGGATTTGCCCCCAGCTCATGGATTTGCCCCCAGCTCATGGATTTGCCCCCAGCACATGGATTTGCCCCCAGCTCATGGATTTTCCCCCAGGTCATGGATTTGCCCCCAGGTCATGGATTTGCCCAGCTCATGGATTTGCCCCCAGCTCATGGATTTGCCCAGCTCATGGATTTGCCCCCAGCTTACACATGGATTTGCCCAGCTCTCACCTGGATATTGCTCCAGGCCTCCAGCTCCGGCAGGGGTTGACTCTGAGCCGGGGACCCAGATGCCGGGCAGCGCGGGAGTGCCTGCCCGGTCCTGAAGAGTCCGTCCTGTTGAGTGATGCGGCTGCGTGGCGTGCGTGCGCAGGTCACGCGGTCCGGCCAGTCAGGTGGTACAGAGACTCAGTACCACCTGATTAGCCGGACCACGTGACCGCCGGCGCCTGCCCGCAGCCGCATCACTCAACAGGACGGAATCTTCAGGACCGGGCAGGCACTCCCGCGCTGCCCGGCATCTGGGTCCCCGGCTCAAATCTCAGGGGGGGGGGCAATTGCCCCGTTGCCCCCCCTGGATCCGCCCCTGCACGCAATTGGAACCACGTGGGCCGGCCTTGTCGACAACGATCTGGATCCTCCGCTTTGACGGGAAGTCCCTCAGACCCCATCGCCGCCTTTCTTCTCTGAGCCGCCCTCGGATGCTTCTCTAAAGAGGTGTGTTTTACGTCCAGCCGCTGCTCCACCATTTGGCACTCACCCCCTTTTGTACAGGAGAGACTGCTGCCAACCACCCTTTGATTACCAATCTGGTAAGACATCCATACCCTGGGTACAATTTTTTTCTGGCTGCCCTTCTGGTGACTGTGAATTTTAACTGCACAAACATCTTTTTTTTCAGGTGGTCCCTGGTGGACCCTTCACATTTCTCGGTCACGTTTTATCTCCCATTTTGATACACGGGGTACAATTTATTTAGGCTACCCACCCAAGGGCTGGCCACTCACTGTTGGCTTTCCGTATGCATTAATTTTTTCAGAACTTTTTTGAGCGCTGATTTTTTCAGAACTTTAAATTATTCATGTGGTCTCTAATGACCCATTGCTCTTAAATTTTGGCTTCTGATAGTTCGCACCAAATTTTTTGTATGCACAATTTTTCAGGTGGTCTGTGACGGCTCACCTCCCTGGCCCAAATTTCTGAGCGGGCGACACACTAATTTTACTTATTCTCTTTTTTTTCTTCATATTGTTCATCATTGATAAATTTGTCGCAATGACCTCCAAAGCCTCGAAACGCCACACCGGAAAATCTCATGGAAAGGGTGCATCAGCGCCACCATGATCCCAACTCGATCAGGCTCTGAGACGGGAGGCTCTCCTTCCAGCCCTCAGCTTTCTGCTTCTCTCTCACCTGCTACCAAGGTCCAAGTCGCTGAATTTACTGCTATGCTATACCCACTGCTGGACAAAAAGCTAGGCCATCTGTCAGCATCTATTTACCTGGCCCTCTCCAGGCCCAACAATTGACTGAGTGGAAGAGAGGGTGTCTAACTTGGAAGACGGGCTCAGCCCTCTACAGTTATCCAGTGAATCCCATGAGTCTCTCGTCTCATCTTTGCTGGACAAGGTGGATGACCTAGAGAACAGGAGCCGCAGAAATAACTTGCGCATTGTGAGTCTCCCTGAGTCTGTGAAGCACCCACAACTCAATAATAACAATAACAAAATGTGTTATTTCCTGACTCCCTACAGCTCTTGGTCTCTCCCCTGATGATTCACCGCTGACAGTGGACCAGGCGCACAGATTGGAACCGGACCTCTCCCCAACGCTAAACCGTCCCGCAGGTCTTTTTTAAGCTGCTCAACTTCGCTGACTAAATACGCATCTTGCAGATGTAAGGAAAGGCTGGCACTAGATTATCAGGGCACCACTCTGCACATTTTCAAGACTTTTCTGCGTTCCTGGCTGCCCTCCGGAGGGCCTTTGCTCCCATATGTTCTAAATTGTCACCTGCCAATGTGCGTTTTACTCTTCAATACCCGGCCCGCCTGCGAGTTCACCTACATTGTAAAGTCACCTTCTATGATTCAATGTCAGACGCCTTGACAATCTTCAAGGAGGACTTGATATGTCCCCCCTCAACTTCTCTGTCCTCACTGCATCACCTGTTGATGCCACCCCAATGAATGCTGACATGGGTCCACAGCAGGATTTGTTTAGACGCCGGAGTGGTTTCATAACTTCTGGATTTTTTTCCATTTGTTTTAATCTTTTTGTTATGGTCTCTGAGGACTGAACCAATCCGAACTGTTTTTGTTTTTGATCGGACTGTACGGACTCGTTCTTGAACTCTTTTGAGCACAACATTTTTGACTCGCTCACTCTGCTGTCCCATATTATACTCCCCAGTGCCCAGGTCACTTACCGTCGGCTGACCTCTGCAACTCAAATGTTGGGACTCGTGTTTATTTTTTGCTTTGTTTTTCTGTCGTATCGCCCGCGAGGCTCCCCTTTATTGTCCATCGTTCTAGGTTACACCCTTTAGTAACTTTGCATTGGGTCCTCTGGGGCCTTATTTCTGGTTTGTATTGCATTTTTCTTGTCTCTTCCGTTCAACTCTTTGTTAAATCCTTTTTTGCTAGGTGCAAATGCCCAAAAGTTCCCCTTTGGGTTGTTTATGTTTAAAATGCTTTGGATCGGTCTCATGATTCTCTGGCGAGAAGTCACAATGTATAAAAATGTATTTAGGGTATTGGGTCTGCTGCTAGGATGGCTCCTAGACCCCCTAATTTTTGTTTGCTTTCCAATACATTTCCAGTTTTGGCTTTGGCATCCTCTATGACGCAAGTTACCCCACCTAACCTCCCCTCCTCCGTAGACTCTCAGATTTACACCCCCGACTCATTTAAAGTAGTGTCGTGGAATGTTGAAGGACTTAATTCACAGCCCCAGAGAAAAAAGGTGTTGCAATATCTGAAGCAGTTAGATCCTGTTATTGACCAGGTGTTGCGGGCCCCCTGGGTAGGTTTCCAAATGTCCTCTGTGTACACTCAGAAATCCAGGGGCAATGAGATTCTCTTCCACAAACGATTCTCTTATTCCGTCATAGAGGCGGTTAATGACCCAGACGGCAGGTACACTCTTTTGAACCTCACCATAGGGCAGGAACCCCTTCAATTACTTAACTTTTATGCCCCTAACGTCCCTAATCTGGCATTCTATAGAACGTTACTTTCTTTGCTCCACCTAATGATGTCCCGGACCCTGTACTTGATCGTGCCCCCAGAGGTTTGGCGGCCAGGGGTCGCTCACAGCCCAAGGGTCTGACCTTTCTCCTGACTCATTTCGATTTGGTTGAAGTTTGGCGCTCCCAATAACCGACGGACAGGGATTTCACATTTTACTCTCACAAATCATTTTCTCGCCTAGATCTGTTTCTAGTTTCCAACTCACTCTCTCACTGAGCTCTGAGGACCACGATGAGCCCCATCGCTCTTTCTGACCATGCACCTGTCACACTAGAGATGTCACTAGGGACCCCACTACCCTATTCCCTGAACTGACGTTTCCCCTCCCATCTTCTGACATCCGGTCAGTTCAAATCTCATGTTGAGCTAGCCTGGAACAACTACGCAGACCACAATATTGAACACGTCGATGACATTAATCTTTTTTGGTCGGTATCGAAATCAGTTCTTCGGGGACACGTAATGGAATTTGCTGCCCGCGTGAGAAAAGGAGGCTTCTACATGCCTCTCCGCTGCCCACTCGGATTTGGTTAATAGCTATAGGGCTTACTTATCAAACCCAACCCCTGCGACTCTCCAAACATATAAACATGATAGGTCCAGGTATAACTCCTTGACCATCGAGCGAGCAAACTACTCTTGGCAAAATCAGAGACACCGTTTATTTCACTTTAGAAATAAACAAGGTCATCTCCTCGCCAATCTAGTCCTCTCCCAAACACAGGCCAATCCCTTTATCTCCACGCTCAGGACTTCGGACGGGACCATACTTACTGAACCCGCTGCTATTGATAACCATTTCCGAACCTATTTTGCAGATTTCTATAAGGCAGGCCCTGATGATTTCCCCGCCCAATTGGATCTCTTCCATAGGGCTCAAATCCCTAAAATGTCTCTAGTTGAACGTAACGTGCTCTCTGCCCCGTCAAGCCTGCTGCGGTCTGGAACGTGATTGTCTTCCCTTAGAAATGGAAAGGCCTCGGGTGTTGATGGGATTGGGATGGAATACTATGAACTCCTCTCAGGCTTGGTGGTTCCCCACTTGGTCACACTCTATAATAACATATTGCAGGGAGAAACTCCATCCCCGACCTTCAATGAGGCCTGAGTGGTGGTTATCCCTAAGCCAAGGAAGGACCCCTCTTTAATTACCTCCTACCACCCCATCGCATTGCTAAATATCAATTTAAAACTCCTGTCTACCATTATGGCTTGTCACCTCTAGGGTCCTCTCCCACTCCTTTATAGGCCCTTAAAAAACGGGTCGCCACTCCACCACAAATATATATATATATATATATATATATATATTTATATATAAGCCGTTGCAACGCTGACAAGGCGTTCGATAGGATCTCATGGGCTTATTTGGTTAGATTCATCAAGTTTCATCACTTTGGGAGGGAATTTCTGGCATTTTTTTCGTGCACTTTATCTTAACCCCTCCACAGTGGGTACGGCGAACGGGCTTAATTCTGCCCAATTTGTATTGGAACGGGGAACCAGGCAAGGGTGTCCCTTATCTCCGCTATTGTTCAATCTCGCCCTGGAACCCCTCATATGTATCATAGAGTCGTGTCCAGTGATTACTGGTATTCATTTATCCTCCTCTGTGGCTCTAAAAGTAGTGGCATTTGCAGGTGACCTATTATTATTTCTATCGGACCCCGCGTCTGACATTCACTCATTAATATCCCTGCTTGACTCCTTCATGGGGCCTCGGGCTTCAAAATTAATTATAGCAAGACGGTTGCATTTTCCCTGGGGTCCAAACCATGCAGTGCTTGGCTTTCCCTTTCACTGGGCAACTTCAGCCCATATTAAATACCCGGGGATCATCTTACCGACTGATCTCTCCCACTTATACCGACTAAACATTGATCCCCATTTGGCCCAAATCAAGTCGCTGCTAGAGACCTGGGGTTCTCTCCTGCTTTCTTATATGGGCCGGGCGTTCCTCATTAAAATTTGTTCCCCAAATTGCTCTATCCCCTGCAAGTTTTACCCATACTGCTATGACCCACTGACCTCCGTTTGTTCCATAAACTATATGCAGCATTTATCTGGAAAAGTCGACATGCGCGCTTACCGTTTCTTAATCTCCAACAACCAATCTCAAGGGGGGGTATTAACTTTCCAAATATACTGGACTACAACCTAGCGGCGTTGTAACATTATGTTTCTGACTGGTTAAGCGATACATCACATTTTGTAGATCTGCAAGTAGAACAAGCATTGCTCCTCTCGTCCTCCCTGCTGGCTTTCCTTCATCAACACACACCCGACGTCCCTCCTCTGTTATGTAGTAATCCTTTACTGTCCACTACGAAATTGCTTGGATAAAGGTCCGCATATGCCTGGCAGACATCTCATTGGTCCCCTATCCTTCACAACCTTCATTTCCAACATGCTTTCCCTGCCCCTATTTTTCATACTTTAGCCCAACGGGGTTTTCGCCAACTCCATCTATGTAATGATGGAGAATCTGGCTTGCCCTACTCCTACACAGCATTGGGGGAACATATTGCTACTTTCAGTATGCACAGGGTTTATTACTTACAACTTAAGCAGTTTCTCCTCGCCCAATTACAAACCTTGTCCCCCACTGACTTGGCTACCCCCTTAGACACGCCACTTCTCGTACGCTCCCTGCTCCATCCCTCGACTTCCACCAAGAAACCCTGGACTGCTATCTCCCGGTGGACCATTAGGGCTATATTACATAGTTGGTGCTAACTTAACCAGAGCTGTTGTAAACTTACCAGAGCCATTATAGCCTATGGAGGTTTTAAGTTAACAACAGCTCTGGTTAAGTTATCACAACTTTGTAATACTGCCCTTAGTTTTCCAAACCGTCCCCCCCCCCGACTTGATAGGAGCCACTTTAGTGTACAGGCGCTCTATCCCCTCTGACAACTATTGGGACATGTTTTATACAATACTCCACCGAACCTTTATGGCGCCCGATAGGACGGCTCACGCTGGGCTCTTACCCATTGCTAAATGTTAAAAATGACAGTTTTTCCCAGCTGAACCTGCGGCACTGTCTATGGTCCTGTCCCTTTACTCAACTGTTTTGGGACTGATGGGCAAACATTCAGTTCTTTGATTCTTCGATTAGAGGTCCCTTTCACCCCAGAATGAGCCATTTTTAACTTGCCCCCCCGTGCCTTGATCCTTCTCTAAATGCCATTAGTTCTGGCTCAGCCTCCTGGCCGCGACCAGTTAAAAGGCTAATTTGTCCCAGTGGATTGCCTCTAACCCTCCCACATTCCGCATGTGTACAACAGAATTTACTCTATATTCCTGGCTGACTGGACCAAAGCTTCTATGCATCAGAAGAAGTCTCAGACATTTCTTCTTAACTGATCCCCTTTTATTCAAACCCTCACGGCCGATACTAGAACTTCACTACGTAACACCTTTTTCTGTGCTCCCTGGTATTCCTCACAAATGCTGCGAGGCTCCCCGCCCATCCCCCATGAACCCCCCAATCAAACTTTAGCTCACTTCCTTGCCTCTACTTCCCTGGACACCGCAGGACACCCACACAGCCCATCTCCACTTGCTCCTACTGGTACTGGGTCACGTGATTTTGGAGGAACTCCGCTTCCACAGTTTCTGCGGCCCCACTTAGGGCCATATTACAATGTTGGTGCTAACTTAACCAGAGCTGTTGTAAACTTCCCAGAGCCATTATAGCCTATGGAGGTTTTAAGTTTACAACATCTCTGGTTAAGTTAGCACCAACATTGTAATACTGCCCTTAGATTGTTGTACTTTAGCCCTGTCTATTGCAACTGGTTCCTTGCCAAACGCCGGATTTCATTGTTGTATTTTGTACTGTTAGTCACGACTCATGTATTGTACGTTGCTATTACCTTTGCATCCTTTTGCGGATCCAGAAATAAAAATATATTAAAAAAATTTTCATTTTCCATATATCTGAAATGCACTAAATTTTTTCAACCCTAAAATGTGCCTAGAAATAGGTTTTTCTTATTAGTATTTCGGCAATATAAAGTTCAAAATACTACAATAAAAAGACTCACATAGTTCCATAGGTAGCAGATGTAATGGTTTGTAACATGTAATCAGAATTGACCACTACACTGCAGTAGGAATAAACCGATCATCCGCTTTGCTGATTAGTGGCCAATATTCAGCAAAATGTTGATAACGGTATTGACCTTTTATTTGCCGATATTGCTGATAGTTAGACAAACTGGCTCACTACAGCCCGACACAAGAAGTCCGACAGATCCCTGCTGATACAGTGTTGATTTGGGGTTTTTCATACATCAGGCTGGCAACTTGGCTCACAACTCTTGCTGTAGGACTACTCCTACTCACTGATGGTCAGAAACCTTGGCCCTTCAGATGTTGGAACTATATTTCCCAGGAGGCTCTAAGAACCTAATGAGTAGCTCAATATCATGGGAGATGTAGTTCTAAAACATCTGGAGGGGTGACAGGGGCGGACTGACCGGTAGGGCATTTCAGGCACCGACTGGGCACCGACTGTGAGAAGGAGGGAACTGGCCCTACATGTCCCTGTAACAGGCAGCACATAATGCTGCCTGCACTGCAGGGATTTCAACGTTCTGGCAGCACAGGAGTCCAGCAGTAACCCCTGTGCTGCACTGACTCCTCCGAAGCTGGGACTGGTCATGTGACCGGAAGCCCCTGCTCAGCTGATGTCGGGAAACAGTCAGCATGAGGAGCAGATGGGAGAGCTGGAAGAAGTGAGAATCTGGTAAGTATGGAGGGAGGGGGAGGGAAGAGGTTTGTCTGTCCTTCTGTTAATCCTCTCTTCCTAGCTTTTAATTTATTTGTCCTTATATTTTATCTTTTCTTCTATCCATTTCTCTAAATTTTAACTTTCTCTGTCTCCTCATTTCTGTCCTCTTTCTCCCCATCACACTCTCCCTTTTACCTTTTCTCTTTATCTTCCCCTTAGTTCTAATTTCTTCTCTATCACTCTCTCACTCTGATCTCCCTCCCTCTCTAATTCCTAACCCTAGCTCCTAACCCTAGCTCCTAACCCTAGCTCCTAACCCTAACTTTTAACTCACATTACTGAGTTATATTGATGAGGAGCTCTGTGATACGCTCATACACAGCACACATTACAGTGAGTTTTATTGCTGTGGAGATCTGTGATACTCTCATACATAGCACACATTACAGTGAGTTTTATTGCTGTGGAGATCTGTGATACGCTCATACACAGCACACATTACAGTGAGTTTTATTGCGGTGGAGATCTGTGATACAGTAATATGCAGAATGTGTATGAGTGTATCAGTAACCGTCAGTAAGCATCGGGACCTTTCTGTGCTGTGGTGCAGCCTTAGCTGCAATTAGGGATGGGCTCTCTGTTCAAATCGGTTCGAAGTTCGAACTTTCGGGACGTTCGCGGAATTTTTTTCCAAAAAATGCTTAAAAGATCCTAAAAAAATCTAAAAATAAAGGGACTCTTTACTGCAGAATATAATAATAAATGGTTTATTAGATATTAAGTAGTGATGGGCCGAACACCCCCAAGTTCGGTTCGCATTCGAACACGAACATTTGAAAAAGTTCGGATTCGAATGCGAACATGATTCGTACTCAATGCAAGTCAATGGGACTCGAACGTTCGATTTTTAGAGTGCCCTCCAAGAGGGCATATATGCAAGATATTGGCCATAAAAGGTGTATGGGGGTCCGGGTAGTGCCCTGGGGGACAGGAAACAAGGAAAAAATGTTTTAAAAAAAATGTTTTAAAGGAACAGTGACTTTTCCATGAAATAAAGGTTAAGAATAGAAACTAAAAATTCCTTCAAATATCGTGCCTAGGAGGTCCCCATAACCTGCTCGTGAAGTGGCGGATTTGTAGGATGTATAGAAACACTTAAAAAAAAAAAGACATTTCAAATGACGGTAAATGTTTTTCCTTTAATCTATTAATAAACAACTGCTTGGGCGGCAGCCTGTATGAAAAGAGGAGACGTTTTAGGACACGCAGAACAAGTTTAATGATTTTTGGGCTAAATTATGGTGAAACCTATGCAGGCTTTGGATGAAAGTAACAACAGGTGCGTTAAAATTGGACCTTTGGTGCCAGCTAGTGCCTTCACACCATAACCCCTCTGAGGTATTGTGGAAAATTGCAGGGGTGGACTCTGCATTCAAATATTAAAATGATTGGAATCTGGTACACGCAACAGTGGCAGTGCACCCAAATATTGGGCCTTTGGTGCCAGCTAGTGCCTTCACAATGTAACCCCTCTGTGGTATTGTGGAAAATTGCAGGGGTGGACTCTGCATTCAAATATTAAAATGATTAGAATCTGGCACACGCGTCAGTGGCAGTGCACCCAAATATTGGGGCTTTGGTGCCAGCTAGTGCCTTCACACCGTAACCCCTCTGAGGTATTGTGGAAGAGTGCAGTGGTGGAGGTTTTGGGAATGCAGAAGAGATCCCCGATCTATTCCGTTACATCAGCATCAGGGGAGTGATAGCTGCTGATCCAGGACTGATCCATTTTTATAAATGTCAGCCGGTCTACAGAGTCGGTGGACAGAAGCACTCTTTTGTCTGTGACAGAACCTCCAGCGGCACTGAACGTCCTTTCAGAAAGCACGCTGGATGAAGGGCAACCTAGTAGCTGCATAGCATATTGGCTAAGTTCTGGCCAGTGATCCAATCTCAACACCCAGTAAGCCAGTGGATCATCTGCTGTAAAGGTATCCAGGTCTGGCCTTGCCCCTAGGTAGTCCTGCACCATACGGTGAAGACGCTGGCAATGGGTGCCTACATTTGACGCCCCTGGGCGTCGTGGACTAAAAAAATTGGAAAAGGCATCAGTCAAGCGCCCCCCTTCATCGCTCTTCCTCTGATCATCCGCAGCCTCAGAAGCACCTGTGTCATCACTAGGGATGAGCTGTTCGGGTTCGGACGGTTCGGAGTTCGGCCCGAACTTTGGCAGTTCGAAAGTTCACAAACTTCGAACTTTTTGGGTGTGTTCGGTTCGAGTTCGAAAAAAATAAAGAAATTTTGAAAAAAGTATAGAAAATGCTTAAAAAAATACTAAAAAAATTGAGAAATAAAGAGACTCTTTACTGCAGAATATTATAAGCAACGGTTTATTAGATATTGAATTAAAAACTAATGTATATGTGGAAAGATTGCCAACTCTAAAGCTAGAGTCAGACTGAGGCAGTGCGAACGCGCGTGCAGGCGCACTTAATCACGGCCGTAGTAGCAGCATATGCCGGGCAATGACGGCCAATATACGAAGTACGGTCGCACAAAAGTCCGGCTGCGCAACGCAAGTGGCAAACGAACGCATTTTGTCGAGAACGTAAAACCACTAGTTCGGTTGTACAGAGTGCGCTGCGTCCGCTAGCGGCGTGTGTGCGTGAATTGGAGATGTCAGACACTGCTAATGTCTGGCCAACATAACGTCCAGATGCACAAAGTGTTTTATTGATGATCCGTACAAAATCACGAACGCAAATGCGCATAGTATGACCGCTATCGCGTACTCCGTGAAAAAATGCGTCCATTCGTTCGAACGCACTTTTTCACAGACAACGTGAAAATGCGTTCGTCTGACCCTAGCTTAAATGACCTCTGTTCACAAACGGGCATAACACCAGGTGTTTTTAGTCTGGTAATCAATTTGATACATTGCACACTATACTGAGGTACTGAGGGGGTGGGGTGGTGTCTGCTTTTGTTTGAGATTTGAGAATTAATTTCCCTCCTAAAACTTTCTAATATGCTGCATTTAACTGGTGTTTGAAAAAAATTCAAAATAACATCTAAAGCAATGTTATTTTTCACCTCGGGATTAAACATTCACAGGGTTATTCAGAGAGCGGTGAAAAGCAGGAGAATAACTGGAGAAGTGAAAATTCTAGGTCAAAATAGCCAAACCAGAAAAATTCTCCCATTTAACTCACTTTCCAAATTGGATATTTGGTCTAGATTGTTCTCTTTTCTTGCCAGTTCTCCTGGCTTTCACCTCTCTCTCAGGGTTGTTCATAGAAAGGTGAAAACCAGGAGAATGGCAGGAAAAGAGAACGATCTGGACCAAATAGCTGATTTGGAAAGTGAGATAAGGCTAGGGTCAGACTAACGCATTTTTCACTGTGACCGTCAAAAAGTGCGTCCGAACGCATTGCCGTATTTTTTTCACGGAATGCGCGAAAACGGTCATACGATGCGCATTTTTGTGTGTGATATTTTACGGATCCAAACCAGGAAACTTTGGGTGTCTGGACGTTATGTTGGCCGGACATGAGCAGGGTCTGACGTCTCCAAATCACGCACACACGCCGCTAGTGGACGCAGCGCACTCTGTACGTCCGTACTAGCGGTTCTGCGTTCTCGAAAAAATGCGTTCCTTTTCCACTTGCGTTGCGCAGCCGGACTTTCGTGCGACCGTACTTCGTATATTGGCCATCATTGCATGTCATTTGCTGCTAGTGCGGCCGTGATTAAGTGCGCCTAAACGCACGTTAAAAATTCGCTAGTCTGACCCTAGCCTAAATGGGAGAATTTTTCTGGTTTGGCTATTTTGACCTAGAATTTTCCATTCTCCAGTCATTCTCCTGCTCTTCACCGCTCTCTGAATAACCCTGACAGGGTTATTCAGAGAAAGGTGAAACTCAGGAGAAGGACTGAAGAGAAAATTCTAGGTCAAAATAGCCAATCCAGAAAAATTCTCCCATTTATCTCACTTTCCAAATCGGCTATTTGGTCTAGAATTTTCCATTCTCCAGTCATTCTCCTGCTTTTCACCGCCAAAAAATCTGTAAACTTTTTCTGTGTGTCCGAAAATGTCTCCTCTTTTCATACAGACTGCCGCCCCAAGCAGTTGTTTATGGATAGATTAAAGGAAAAGCATTTACCGTCATTTGAAATGTCATTTTTTGGTTTTTACATATTTCTATACATCCTAGAAATCCGCCACTTCACGGGCAGGTTATGGGGACCTCCTAGGCACGATATTTGAAAGAATTTTTATTTTTTCCCTTATTATTATTATTCTTTATTTATAAAGCACCAGCATATTCCGCAGCGCCCTTATTTCATGGAAAACTCACTGTCCCTTTAAAAACTTATTTTTTTTACTTTTTGTCCTTGTTTCCTGTCCCCCAGGGCACTACCCGGACCCCCATACACCTTTTATGGCAAACATCTAGCATATATGCCCTCTTGGAGGGCACTCTAAAAACCGAATTTTCAGCCCCATTGACTTGTATTGAGTTCGAGTTCGGGTTCGGATACAAACATTTGGAAAGTTCGGGTTCGGGTCCGAACCGAATTCAGGGAGTGTTCGGCTCATCTCTAGTCATCACTTGGAAACCTACCAGTGCCTGGAAAGGTGTTACACAAGTGTCGCTTTAGAGCGTCCTCAAGTTGATTCATCCTGTCCTCCCTCTATGAGGGCAGGATGAGCTCTGCAACCTTACCCTTGTATCGTGGATCAAGAAGGGGTTGCCAACCAGTAATGATCCCTCTCCTTGATAGCACAAATCCTGGGGTCCTTTAGCAGGCGTTACAGGATAAGGGAGCCCATGCAGCGTAGGTTGGAGGTCGCATTAGCTTCCGAGTGTTCCTGGTCGCTGAGGATGACCATATCATGCACTACCTCCTCCCAGCCACGTACTTGTCCTTGGGTTTCTGGGGACACAAAACCCTCCCTTGAGGAATCCCCACCTTCAATGCCCCCACAACTTAAATATTCCTCCTCCTCCTCCTCCTCTTCCTGTCTGATCTGAGGACCTGCAGGAATGCTGTCTGCGGAAAGACTGGGCCTTGAGAGCTAGGGAAGTCCTCCTCTTCCTCCCGCTGCTCTGCCTCTAGTGCCACATCTATAATTCCCCACAGAGTGCGCTCCAGCAGGAACATTAAAGGAATTGTGTCACTGATGCATGCACTGTCCCTGCTCACCATCCTCGTTGCCTCCTCAAATGGTGACAGTACAGTGCATGCATCCTTGATCATCAGCCACTGCGGGGGGGGGGACCAAGACCTGAACCTGTCCTTGTGCCATTCTCACACAGGTACTCATTGCTGGCCCTCTGCTGCTTGTGCAGACGCTGCAGCATTGCCAATGTCGAGTTCCACCTAGTGGGCATACCACAGATCAGATGGTTTGTGAGAAGGCGGCATTCTCTTTGAATGTCTGCC
The DNA here is from genome assembly GCA_009667805.1 of Leptobrachium leishanense. Classification (NCBI taxonomy): domain Eukaryota; kingdom Metazoa; phylum Chordata; class Amphibia; order Anura; family Megophryidae; genus Leptobrachium; species Leptobrachium leishanense. The sequence continues at coordinate 186,327,686 of CM019064.1, read as the reverse complement.
AGGTGAACACTTGCTGGGAATGACCGTCTGAAGTGGCTGTAGACTTTTCTGGTCTGGCTGAGAAGCATTAGGAAATGCTGTACCACCAGATTTAGGACGTGTGCTAGGCATGGTACATGCGCCTACTTACCCAGGCATAGGGTGGAGAGAAGGGTGCTGCCATTATCAAAGATGACCATTCCCAGCTCAAGCTGGCGTGGTGTTAACCATCTCTGCGCCCGCCCCTGCAGAGCTGACAGAATTTCTGGCCTGGTGTGGCTCCTGTCCCCTAAACAAACCAGCTCAAGCACAGTATGTCATCTTTTTGCTTGAGCCATTGTGTATGTCCCTGCCATGCTTCGGTTCAACTGCCACCTCACCAGAGACAGAGAAGGAGGAGGAGGAGGAAGAGGAAGAGGTGGTGGAGCAGACAGACCTCATATAAGCAGGTTTCTGGGGGCGTGGTGGATGAACAAGCTTCAGCACAGAGCCCCATCCTGGATCCCTCCCAGCTGCAAGCAGAGTTACCCAGTGTGCCGTGAAGGAAATGTAACGGCCCTGTCTGTCACGATTTGCCACGGGGAAACTGTAATACTGGAATGATGGGAACCCAAGAGGCAGAGTATACCAGATCGTGAGAGCCACTATACGAAGGGTGAGATGGAACTGTACAACCCTATTCGTGACAGTGGCAGAGACGTCAGGTGTTGATGGGTATGGAGATATAGGCGCGGGAATACTGGAGGCTTGACACGATGAACAGTATTCAATATATGAAAACACAGTAGCACAGTAACAGACCCGTAGGGGATTGTAGTACTCACGGTGGACGATAGGTATCTCAAGGCACAGAGGGAACGCAGTATACTGTTGTATACTGTTTGCGGAGGTAACTTCAGAGCTGGGAGATATTGCGGTAGGTCGGCAGCTTGAGGTTGACAAAAAGGCTGAGACGGCTAAGTGCCGGAGCGGATTGAGGTGCTGGGTACGCTGCAACAGGCTGGAGGCCTGAGGCCGGTGAGATGGCTGTAAAAGCTGAAGAGCCAAAGCAGATTGAGGTGCTGGATGCGTTGCAGCAGGCTGGAGGTCTGAGGCCCGGCGGGATTGCTGTATAGGCTGAATAGCCAAAGCGGATTGAGGTGCTGGATGCGTTGCAGCAGGCTGGAGGTCTGAGGCCCGGCGGGATTGCTGTATAGGCTGAATAGCCAAAGCGGATTGAGGTGCTGGATGCGTTGCAGCAGGCTGGAGGTCTGAGGCCCGGCGGGATTGCTGTATAGGCTGAAGTGCGGCCGCTGTATGACTTGGAGACAATAATACACAGTCCATGTACTAGGAATCATACTCAATAATTGGGCATTTACTCACAGTTCTGTAGCCTCTTTTAAACCGATTCCCGCCATACCTGGCGTCTGACGTCATCTCCCGGCGCCGAGGACACCTGATCCCTCGCCGGGGTCCTCATCGATATAGCGCGCATGCGCGCGCCGGCCGCTGTCTAGGGGATAGGGTGCCGGAGGATGGAAGTGTGGTAACCACGGCGGCTGCTGGCGGTTCGCCGATGATGGGACGGGATGTATTAACGTCGGGTCTGGGTGGTACCGGGCGGCACCAGGGAGCGATCCTGACACTGTCCATGCTTGCTGGACCACGTGTCTAAAGTAATTTGCACCTTGCTGCTGACTGCCTTTCCCAATGACTCCATAACATTGTCTTCCACGTGCTGGTATAGTGCTGAAATGGCCTTCCGTGAAAAGAACTGGCGTTTTGGAACCTGCCACTGTTTTACAGCACATTCGGCAAATTCACAGAAGGAGGCAGTGTCCACCAGCTGGAAAGGCAGCAGCTGTAATGCGAGTAATTTTGCCAAGCTGGCATTTAGATGCTGTGCTTGGGGATGGTTGGGACTATATTTTTTCTTACACTGCAGCAGCTAGGGCAATGAAATCTGACTGCGTAAATCTGCAGCTGATGGGATGCTGTCACATTCTGAGGAAGGACCTGGTACACCCATTACTGTGCATCATCCCAGTCAGTGGAGGTTTTAGGCAATGACATGGCAGGACATATAGTGGGGGTAGAGACAGATGAGGAGGAGGACCTAGGCAAAGTGTTTTGCCTATGGGATGCGTGGCATGTGGTCATATGTCTTATCAAGCACGTGGTACTCAAGTGTGTGTTGTTTTTCCCACGCTTGATCCTCTTCAGACATAGCTTACAAATAGCAATGCTACAGTCTGCTGCACATTTTGTGAAGAACTCCCAGACTGCAGAGTTCCTGCACGTATGCTTTGAGACAACAGTGCTCTGCACCTGAGCAGCTCTGACTTCTGATGCCTTGGACTGGCTACGGTTGCTTATAGAAGACGTTGTGCCTTGTTTTTGTTGCGTCTCCTCCTCCCCCTCCTCACTTGACTCCTCTGTTCGATCAGGCACCCATTTGGCGTCAGTGACCTCATCATCATTGTCATCACCACCTATCTCTTCATCACTGGAGCCAACCTGGCAAAATGCTGCAGCTGCTGGGGGAACATGAGTGCCAGTTCTTTGTGTGTCACTGGCACACCCTCCCTCTAGGCTGATTTTACTTCCCTCCTCAACCTCAGAGTTTGAATCAGAGCATTGGAGTTGCTGCAAATCCTCAAGCAGCATGTCACTGTCATTGTAGTTAAACAATTCAGCTGACTCCTCCATGTATGATGGTGAGGCTATGGCAGGAGTAGCTGTGGACATGGAGGCTGAATTAGATGCTTTGGCAGCTGAGGTGGACTGTAAAGCACTAGAAGCCTGGCTGGCAGAGGACTCGGAGGATGAGGATGGCCTGGTTAGCCAATCCACCAAGTCCTCTGTATGTTGCTTCTGCTTAAGACGGCCAGCACCAGTTAGAAAGGACAAGCGTGCCCCTGCAGAGGATGCACCACGTCCACCACGACCAGAGGCACAGCCTCCCGACACAGGGGTTGCTTGCCCTCTTATCTGTGTCTGGGAGCGTCTGCCTGTCCTTTTTGGTCTGTCTGACATGGTGAGTGATATATAGATTAAAGATATACAGAATTCTGATTCAACTCTGGTATAAAGATTTAAAGAACTCTGGAATAACTCAGTGAGACACCCTGATAGCTGGCAGCCAGTGACAAGACACAGATTACAAGTCTCAGACAACTCCTATAAATCAGTGAGACCCCTTGATGGGTGGCAGTGAAACCTCCTATAAATCAGTGAGACCCCTTGATGGGTGGCAGCCAGTGAGAACACACGGATTATAACAATTCTGAAATGTTTTAAAGAAATTAGTGAGCCCCAAAATACTGCGTGGTACTGGCTGTGTGACAAGAGACAGATCACCTCAATTCACAAATGTTTTGTAGAAATTAGTGAGCCCCAAAATACTGCCTGGTACTGGCTGTGTGACAAGACACAGATCACCTCAATTCACAAATGTTTTAAAGAAATTTGTAACCCCCAAAAAGACTTGCTGGCTGTGTGACAAGACACCGAAGATCACCTCAATTCACAAATGTTTTAAAGAAATTTGTAACCCCCAAAAAGACTTGCTGGCACAGTGACAAGACACCGAAGATCACCTCAAATCACAAATGTTTTAAAGAAATTTGTAACCCCCCAAAAAGACTTGCTGGCACAGTGACAAGACACAGAAGATCACCTCGATTCACAAATGTTTTAAAGAAATTTGTAACCCCCAAAAAGACTTGCTGGCTGTGTGACAAGACACCGAAGATCACCTCAATTCACAAATGTTTTAAAGAAATTTGTAACCCCAAAATACTTGCTGGCTGTGTGACAAGACACCGAAGATCACCTCAATTCACAAATGTTTTAAAGAAATTTGTAAACCCCAAAAAAACTTGCTGGCACAGTGACAAGACACACATCACCTAAATTCCCTGATATTTGGTAGAAATGAGACCCCCCCCAGACCCCCCCAGTAGCGTGGCAGACCGGCAGTAACAACACACACCTATCTCCTCTGAAATCTCCTCTCAAAATGCGTGCTGTAGCTATGCGTGGAAACGTTATATAGTGTGCTGTGGGACTTAGCTCTGTGAGCCCATGATTGGGCAAAATTTGCCCAATCAGGACTCTGAGCCGTGATTGGCATACTGTTGAACCTGTCTTGCACCAGACCTGTGGTCAGGTGCAAGGCTGTAGCCAATTACGAGCTTCAGGCCAGTGGGAAAATGCATTGCGGTCCATTGTGATGCATTGTGGTCGAACATGCGGCGAACACCCGGAAATGTTCGGTGTTCGCAATCTAATCGAACAGGCTAAGTTCGGGTCGAACTCCGAACCGTCCGAACCGAACAGCTCATCTCTAGTTCAGAGTCCAAATGCAGGTTCTGTGGCTGTTGGTAGACGGATACTGTGTGAAGAAAGTATATATCTATACTAGTTTTTGCCCACAGCCTTGCTCGTTTGGATTTTGGGATTTGTTACAATTGTTTTTAAAAGAAACAATCCTTTTTTGTCCAAACTGTGTGAAATATAATTTACAGGTTGATGTCTTAAAGTGGTATATATTTGAAGCAGACGACGTTCAGCTCATTTGTTCCGGTATATGCACAGATCCCGCAGTGATCATCTTTCCCCAACCAACAGAGTACCAACACAATCCAAAACAATCGACTTGCAGTCCAAGGGACTCACAAGAGTCTTCTCAAGCACCATAGTTCAAAGGCCTCAATTCCTTGGCACTCAGCCTTTATTATGGTCCAACTTTCACAGCCATACATTGTAACAGGGAAAACCATAGCCTTGACTATACGCACTTTTGTTGGCAGGGGGATGCTTTTTAGTATGCTGTCTTTTAGTATGTGTCTTTAAATTTCTTGACTGCATTCCCCACCTGCGGTGATTTTGGAGCCCAGGAAAATAAAATCTGTCACTACCTCCATTTCTTCCCCATCTATTTGCCAGGAAATGAGAGGGCCGGATGCTATGATCTTAGTTTTATTAATGTTGAGTTTCAAGCCAACTTTTGCACTCTCCTTCCTCACCCGCAACAAGAGGCTCTTTAGTTCCTCTGCATTTTCTGCCATTAGAGTGGTATCATCTGCGTATCTGAGGTTGTTGATATTTCTCCTGGCAATCGTAATTCCATCTTTTGATTCAACTAGCCACGCCTTTCTCATGATGTGCTCTGCATATAAGTTAAATAGGCAGGGCGACAGTATACATCCTTGCCAGACTCTTTTCCCAATTTTGAACCAATCAGTGGTTCCGTGTCCAGTTCTCACACATATAGGTTTCTCAAGAGACAAATAAGATGGTCTGGTACTCCCATCTTTTAAGAACTTGCCACAATTCGTTGTGATCCACACAATAAAAAGCTTTAGCATAGTCAATGAAGCAGAAGTAGATGTTTTTCTGGACCTCCCTAGCTTTCTCCATGATCCACCGTATGTTGGCAATTTGATCTCTAGTTCGTCTGCCTCTTCGAAATCCTGCCTATACTTTTGGTAGTTCTCGATCCACAAATTGCCCTCCAGAGGGCATATATGCAAGATATTGGTCATAAAATGTGTATGGGGGTCCAGGTACTGCCCTGGGGGACAGGAAACAATGAAAAACAATTTTTTTTAAAAAAAGCTTTTAACCATTTCACTGCTGAGTGCTGAGCCATTTCATCGCTGTGCGCTGAGCTCATTTTTACCGCTTTTGCTCATGTTTAAACGCGATTTGAAGCCATGGGAAATGTTTGAGCAACAACGAGTGGGTACACTTACGATCTTAACGCAAACGCTCACTTGCGTGAGCATTAACGTTTGCTGCAGTGTTCACCGCATATTACAATCCAAACGCAAACGGGTTAAGTAACCAAATTTTTAAGAAGAAGAATTAATGCAGCTTATGAATCCGCACACTGCCGAGCAGCTCCTTTACAGTATAATTAATGCAGCATATGAATCCTCACACTGCCAGGCAGCACCTCTACAGTATAATAATGCAGCATATGATTCAGCACACTGCCGGGCAGCACCTCTACAGTATGATAATGCAGCATATGATTCCGCACACTGCCGGGCAGCACCTCTACAGTCTGACACTAGCATTATCGGCGCGCTGCGTGCAGCTTCTGAGAAGATACTACGCTATTAGTGTAGCGGGGAAGCCGGCATCGCTCCATCTACACTAATAGCGTATCTTCTCAGAAGCTGCACACAGCGCGTCGGTGTATGCAGCTTCTAACAGCGTGGGAGATGGGAGGCTGCGTTGTTGGTGGATCCAGGAATCAGGTGAGCATTAGAAAGAAAAAATATATATATTTTATGTTCCCAGGGACATTTAAAAATGTCCTCGGATTTTATTTTTTTTAAAAATATGTTACCTTACCTTAGCCTGGTGGTCAGTGGGGGCTCCCTGGATCCTGGTTATGGGGGGGGTCTGCCGTGGCTGCAGGTGCAGTGGCTCCCTTCCTGTGCCACCTCTCTGCCACATGCACCTGGCCTGCCAGCCCACACAGTCGCAGCTCTGTCATCCGGCGGCCTCTCGATCCTCAAAGGTGGCTTTGGGAGGCCCTGGCGGGCAGCCCCCTACAATGTCTGTTTAGAGGGCTGCGTCTGCCTGATGTTTTAGCAACAAGGTGTGGGAAATGTTGAATCCCATAGGCTTCAATGTTAAAAATATTGCCGTTTTAAGTCAATATCTAATAAACCGTTGCTTATAATATTCTGCAGTAAAGAGTCTCTTTATTTTTAGAAATTTTTTTAGGATTTTTTTAAGGATTTTTTTTTTTTTAAAATGCAATTTTTTTTTCAAACTTATGCAAACGTCCCGAAAAGTTCACAGTTCGTGAACTTTCGAACAGTCAATGTTCGAATCGAACATCAAACCGATTTGAACCTGCAGCCCATCCCTACTGGTGATGTCCATGTGTAGAATTGGGTTGTTGGAAAAGAATGTTTGCTATCACCATCGTATTCTCTTGACAAAATTCAGCCTGGGCCCTGCCTCATTTTGTACTCCTAGGCCAAACTTGCCTGTTATTCCGGTTATGTTTTGGCTTCCTACTTTCGCATTCCAATCCCCCATGATGATAACGACATAATTTTTTGATTTTAATTCTATAAGGTGCTCTAGGGCTACATAGAACCGGTCAGTTTCATCCTCTTCAGCACCATTGTTCAGGGTATTGACTTGGACTACTGTGATATTGATTGGTTTGTTCAAACAAACTGTGGTGTATTTACTAAATTGGTTTATGGAAGTTAAAATACAACTTTTTTTCAAAGGAAAATCTGGTAATTATAATTCAATCCTCATGCTTCAAACTGTTGGCGAAAATCTGCTAACAAATCTAAGAAAATAATGAGCAATGGCAGTAAGCAAGGAGAAAGATGGAAGAATATACTAATTTCTGTAATCAATTTTTATAGCGTTAGATTAATTGCATGATTGTTCTCATTTTTACATCTTTGTACTTGTTTCAATATATTTTTTTATCTCTTTCCAGCTGTACCCAAGGTTGTGATGGTCGGTGCTCTGTTTGCATTTGTCTTCAATAAACACTTCTGAGAAGATGAAATAAAGTCCAGTTGCTGAATGGTCTATGAATTATGTCATTTGTAACAATTTTAAGGGCCTAGAAATAATTTATTTGTTTTCTAACTCTTTTGTAGGTATGAATATGTATATTGCAGATATTTTTTTCTCATTCATGCTGGTTAAAGGGTTTGCTTGTCCTTGCAATATCCATTGAATGAGAGTGTATTTCGATACCGTTAAAAGTATGTAACTCCATTAGGATGTTGGCAAGACTGGCGTGTGCATTTTCAAGAACTACGGCAAAATTATGTTTCGCTAGCCATCTATAAAGTACCATATGCACACATATATACTGTATGTATGTATGCATGAAGAGTGTGTGTGTGGGGCCAGCGTTACTTCCTATGTTAGGTAAGCTCTGCTGTCATTTATTCCACCCCGAGGAACATATGTAAAGCAGAACCCTCTATTTCCCTCATGTTAAAAGTGTTAATGAGCCAATGCGCTGGTTGGAAAAAGGGAGCATTAATGAAGTATCAGCACTGGTTGCTAGCGTGCAGAATTGTAACCTTGTTTATTTCTACCATATTATTTTCCATATATGAACAACTGTATTATCAATAATAATGTGTGTTCTAATGTGTATTGCTAATGCAGGCTAATGTAATTCAAATGTACTGTATTTACATTTTAAATAAAATGTATTTATCTAAAAAAAATCTTTGATCTATTTACTATTGAAATTATTTAAAACACACCAGTCACTGTTCCATTCTTGACACTAACATAGAGACGGAAAGCAGTAAAATATGTGCTTGCAGAATTTTCCTTACTGTCTCATTGTTAACGTCGTATTCTGGGGGAGTTGCTATCTCAGCACCTTGCCCTGGAATGCAGCACTAAAGTCCCTGATGTGCCACTGTGAGTATCAGCTCCTGGAGTCCTTGTGCTTCCGGGCCGCGAACTCTCCGCGACCTCTTGCTAGATCGCGCAGCACCACAAAGTGTTCATGGAGGGAGGCTGGGAACAAATAGTTTCTAGTCTCACTCTGCCCCCAGCAAGAAGAAGCAGGCCGCCCTTTATCACCATGGGATGAGAGGTGAATATTGGATATTTAGAGGGTTTTTGGAGTGTGTTAAATGATTATGCACCTGCAGAATCATTTAGCACCAGCTTTTAGGAGGTGCTAAAATTTTGGCTTACACGTCCCAACAGTATATTCCACCTGCAGTTTGTATTACCTAACTTGTTGACATGGTAAAAAATGACTGCGCTCCCCATGTATATTCACATTCACACAAAAATGACTGCGCTCCCCATGGCGATTCAGTATAGTAAACTCATGCGAGCTGTGAAGCGCAAAACTTTTTCACCAATTGTGCGTCAAGATTGGAATATCGATGCCAGACATTACAGGGTTACAGGAGGTGTTAAATGATTTTGCAAAGGAGACTAATTTAACCCCAACTTTTAGGAGGTGCTGACATGTGGAGCTCCTCATCCTGACATTTGCGCCTGCACTTTGTAATACCTCACTTATCAAAATGCTAATTAATGATGGCGCTCCCCCCGCAAGCTGCGAGACGATAACTGATTTCACCCCCGTGTATCAACAGGTATGTAATATGAATGTCAGCCATTAAACTCACTTTTCCTAGTGCTAACATATGGAGATGCTACATTAGCACTGTCATGTAGCACCCTCACTCCAGACGGGCACATGACTCAACTAAGTGGGTGAAGGGATAAAGATTCATATTTGTCTGCGCTAGACCCAAAATAATGACTTACTGACCCCCTTATCGACACTCACTTCCCTTATTCAACTGCTGCCGCCACAGGCTATTTGCCAAGTATGAAAAGGAGGTGACCTGAAGCGTCCCATTCAATTAAACCCACAAAACACTGTTTAGACTGACTCCACCAGACCCAATTTAGTAGATTGTTTAGAAACTTTAAGACCTCAAGGCTATTAGGATAAATGTCTCTTCAGGTAATGTGATACTTATATCAGACAAAGCTGGAGCTTAAACACTTGGCTGCTATGGACGTGCTCAGGATTCCGGCCGATTGCTGGCCCCCCCGGTGCAGGCTGACATCTTGGATGTCAGCCCAGCACTCCGGCACCCGGCGGGGACATTAGATGTCAACACGGCGGCGCAATGACATCTAATTCAGGCACCCCCCTGCGTGTGTGGAGGAGGCGCCTGAAAGGGAAGGGGGAGGTCCTTCAGACCTCTCTCCCTCCCGATTGCCGGGGGCCACAGGGCTAAGGCAGGCACCGTTTGGAAGGGCACAGCCTGCCCTTCCAAATGGTGGCTGACATTAACCCCTGGGGAGCCGGATCACGATTCGGCGCCGTAAAGCGCCAGATCGTGATCCTCTCCTGGAGCTGGCCGACATCTTGGATGTCGACCAAGCCTCCGGGAACGCCCCCTGAGTACTGGCGCAATGGTGGAGATAGGGGGTTCCAATGAACTCCCTATCTCCCGATCCGTGGCAGCTAGGGGTTAATGTTTGATATCGTTGGAAAAATAAACAAGTTTTTTTGTTTTGTTAATGCAGCAATATTGTTCCCATTTCAATTATAATGTGAACAATGATGCTGCACTAACGTTTTTTGTTTGAGGTGCGTTTGTTAAAAATCGCGTAATTTCCCCCCAAAAAAATGTAACCCATTTCTAATTTTTTTAACAAGCGCACCGCATACAAAATATAACCGCAATTACTCGCATGTTAAAATGTGAAAAAAAACACTTTACACGTTGTAAATTATTGAATATTCAAATTTTATTGCATTTTTTGTTATAATATACAGACAGGACATGACGTATACATATAATAATAATATATTATGAATCTGCCGGAAAGAACGATATATAATATGTCTGGGTCATATATTAAAATAAGCCTTCAAAACGCGTTTAAACAAGATGAGCGAAACAGGTAAAAATGAGCTCAGCACAGAGGCGTGAAATGCCTCAGCAGCGAAAGGTTTAATAAAGGAATATTTATTATGACCATAAAAATGGTCACAGTGCACATACAGGATAAAAAGTCAACCATTTCCTTTGATGATCCCCGATGACAAAAGGTTTTCCAGATGCTAATTATGCAAGAACACACTTTTACAGATCCAGTGACTTTTCACAGCGCTACGGAATCTGGTGATGCTATATGTTTATTTATATTTCACAAATCGATCCCAGGTCCTAGTCCCTGCGCGTGACAAGCATCAAGTATGGAATAGTGTCCACTGTGTATGTGGAGATGCAATTAAGTGTTTTCTGGTCATTTCTGAATATCTACATATGTAAACATATGAGGAAAAAGCAACACAATAATGAGGTTACATCAGAATTCAAAAGATTATGTAAGACAAGAGTGAGATAAAAATCCATTGGCTAAATTACATTCCTCCCGCTAAAAAGGGAGCACTAGGGAGAAAAAACTGTACCCACAGTTTTCTCCCTAGTGCCCCCGTTTTAGCACAAGATTACAATGCAGGCAGCTTTTTAAGCGCTTAGGCGCTAAGCCCCGGGATGTGCGCGGCAGCGCTAAGCGCCGCTGCGAGCATCCACTCGATGGAGTCCATAGGACTCGCCTCGCGAGATCCGGGAGGTTGGCGTAGTGATCCGCAGGGAGATAATGGGGGACTGTCCCCCCCAGTCTCTCCCTGCTCTAGGCGGACGGAGCCGCGGTCCTCGCCATGGGATAGAAGGTGAATATCTGGATTTTTATGGAGGGTTTTGGCTGGTGCTAACGGATTCTGCACCAGCGGAATCCGTTAGCATCAAGTCCAGGCTGTGGTTAACTTTTTGTTAGATGGTAACACAAATTACATCTTCAATAGGAATAAATCATTTCAATCACGTGCTTCCGAGCCTAAAGGGCTCTCTTTTCCTTCACCCGGGGGTTGTTTAGCAGAGGCACAACTCCTATGAAAGCCTTAGACCACTCCGATATGTTAGGAAAAAACTCGAACTGCATTCATAGATTCAAAGAATTTATTCCCATTAAAAACTAAAAATAATAAAACATAACCTAAAATCACAAATTATAACAACCGAACGCCTTTATTTTTAGTTTATTATTATTAGTATTGTTTTATTATTTTTAGTTTTTAATGGGAATAAATTCTTTTTTTTCCTAACATATCGGAGTGCTCTACGGTTTTCATAGGAGTTGTGCCTCTACTAAACAACCCCTGGGCGAAGGAAAAGAGAGCCCTTTAGGCTTGGGAGCACGTGAGTGAATTGATTTATTCCTATTGGGGATGTCATTTGTGTTACCCCATGTTATTCCTTTTTATCTCCTGAGATTGTCTGGAAAACTATCCTTTGAAAAAGGCCAGTGGGGGGAGGCCATGTGAATTCCACCCACGGGCGAATACACTAGAGCCAGGCTAGGCTCTGAAAAGTGTAAGTGGCTGTTTACCACATTTATCATAGAGATTATGTTTAGATGTTATTATGCCATATTTATTTTTTTCCCTTTCTATTGCGGTGTTAACCCGATATTGGAGTATATAACTGCCAAAAGTTGAGTATTTAATTACTTCATACTATCCTTTGCATTAGAAGCGCCGCACCCCTTCTCTTTTTTCATTCACATTTTGACAATTGGTGTCGTAATAAGGGACGACACGTGAGGGTGTCTAAGCGATCGTGCGTATTGATATTCCCTCTGACCACACATTATATTTATTGCACCTCACTCTTTCCTTTTCTTTTGGAGCATATACAAAAATAATACATAAAGTGCTTCTATATGTTCAATGAGCTCAGTATATGTCCAGAGATAATCTACAGGAAAGAGAGTGAACAAGAAGATATTGTGGTGCAGCAAGTTAGTCCAAACGCATATAATTATTAAAATGCCTATGTTAAGTTTCTCACGTATCCAGAGTCTCAAATTAGCTTTTCAACTGCGTCTGTGGGTTTTGGACTTGGGCAACTCAGCGTAACACACCCACTGATGAAGCTGCGTCCAGCGAAACGCGTTTGAGGTGTATTTCATATGTAATTCTTGCCTTAATAAACATATTGTGGATTTTATCATCTTGAGTTATTCTTGGTGAATAAATCTTGAAAATCCTGGGAAGACATCGCTTTTGTCTCGTATCCCTGATATTTGGATCCTAAGAAGGGGAATCGGTGTCCCTCGTTAATTCACTGATTGTCTGCCGTTTGGTGCTGTTTTTGTTAAAATTGGCACTGAAAAATGTGAGTATAGTTTCTTTACTCATTTACTCTGTCTGTTATAACAGTCTACACAGAGTGTTTTCTCTTCTTTTTCTGTTCCCCTATTGAGGACTCGTATCAAGACACCCTAGTCCTTATTTCAACTGGAGCCGATGGAAATTTAGTGCCAGCGCCTGTTATCAACTTCTTGACCTTTATCCAACTCAGGGTAAACCCACCTTTGCTCCACCACACTTCTTCTGTTCCTCATTTCAAAATTGGGAGGTTCAAATGGTACTAAGAAAAAATACATATGATGGCAGATAACATAACTCTGTTAAATAGACAAAGAGTGGCGTAAAGCATCGGCTTTTGAAACAAATATGGATGTTGCAATGACAAGCACATGCACAGACCAATAAGGAAGTTCTTCTAGTAATAAAAAATACAAAATATCTAGGTTAAACCAGGGCCGGATTTGCACCTCAGGAGCCTGTAGGCACAGAAATGTGGAGAGCCCCTACCCCCCAAAACAAAATAAAGGAAACATGCAAAAACTACTAAGAAAACTAAAAAAAAATACATTTTAACCCCTTAGAGACCGCGGACGTACCATGTACGTCATGGCCGCGGGTCTCTTTTAGACCCGCTGATGTACATGGTACGTCCTGCGGTCTTTTGAGCGCTGGAAACGATCGGATCGCTTCCAGCAGCTCAAACGCCATTGCAGGCTGCCTGGGAGTCCAGGCATCCATGCAATGGCGTTTAGAAGTGCTGGGGCACCTTGTGATCGCTCCCCGGGTGCGATCAACATCCGGTTTGACCGGAAAGGTGCCCGCACTTCTAGAGAGCGCTGGAAGCGATCGGATCGCTTCCAGCAGCTCCAGGGCCATTGCACGCTGCCTGGGAGTCCAGGCATCCGTGCAATGGCGGACAGAAGTGCCGGGCCCCTTGTGATCGCTCCCCGGGAGCGATCAACATCCGGTTTCACCGGAAAGGTGCCCCGCACTTCTACAGAGCGCTGGAAGCGATCGGTATTGCTTCCAGCTGCTCTGAGTATATTGCAGGGATGCCTCGACATCGAGGCATCCTTGCAATATGTTTACCTGCCGCCGGTCTGCTCAGTGATTGCTCCCCCCAGCGATCACTTCCGGTAGCGACAGGAAGTACTGAGTGCCACGAGGTATCGTGGCACTCAGTACAAAAAAGATCACATAAGTGATCAGGTGCTCTGCTGGGTGCCTCGAGGGATCAAGGCACCCAGCAGACTAAAATAAAGTGTAAAAAAGTGTAAAAAAAATAAATAAATGAATAAAAATGAATAAAATAAATGTGACAGCCAAGATGGCGCTGCCCTTCTAAGGGCAGGGTCATCTTGGGGCTATGTGGGATGTTCCTAGCCTGCCTCATCAGAGAGGCAGGTTAGCAACATCCAATCAGAAGTAAGAAAAAATCTAAATAAAATTTCTAATTTGTCAGGTCAGGTCAATATATTGTAAATATTGGCTCTGACCTCTGTGATTCTCCCTCACTCTCCTCACTTGTGTTTTGGTGAGCGAGAGAGAGAGATCAGATTTGACAGGTTAGAGATTTTAGGTAGATTTAGTGAGATTAGAAAAATTGAGGCAGATTTAGAGAGATTTTAGGGAGATTTAGAACAATTGAGGCAGGTTTAGAGGGATTTAGAGAGATTTAGGTGTTTATCTGTATTTTCTTGTGAAACCCAACGGTTCTTCTAAGAACCAATAATCCGCTTATATATATAATAATTATAAAATTTTATAATCTATTATATATAATGTCTGAGAGGGTGTACAGCGCCGAGGAGGCATATGCCATCCTGGCGTCAGAATCTGAGGCATCTGCGTCGGACTCAGACCCTGATTTTGACCCGCGTCGCTTGACGTCGCTAGATACATTATCTACGCTGGCTGATGTTTCTAGTGATGTTTCTGATGCAGATCCTGGGCCACCACCTGCCAGCAGGAGACGCACAGCTCCAGCTGAGGAGTGGGTAGTGCCTCATCGCCAGAGGCCAGATATCCCTCCTTTCACGGCAAATCCTGGCATCAATATTGATGTTGCAGGATTTACCGTCACACAGTTTTTGCAGGTGTTTATGGGGGATGATTTGTTGGGCCTCATCGTGGCCCAATCAAATCTGTATGCCCATCAGCATTGTGCTGCAAAGCCAGACACTTACTTGGCAAGGCAGCAATGGACCCCGCTAGATGTGCCAGAATTTCTGAAATTTTGGGCACTTACTATGCTGATGGGCATCATAAAGAAGCCCTCAATTCGCTCCTACTGGAGCAGTAGCCCCATCTGCTCTACCCCCATTTACCCCCAATCAATGTCACGTAGAAGGTATGAAAACATTTTGCGTTTCATGCACTTCAGTGACAACAGCCTGTGCCCTCCTAGAGAGCATCCCCAGTTTGACAGGCTGTATAAAATCTGCCCCCTGATTACCCACTTCGCCGCCAGGTTTGCAGAGGCTTATACACCTGGAAGGAATATCTGCGTGGATGAATCCCTAATGAAATACAAGGGAAGGCTGGGATTCAAGCAGTATATTCCTTCCAAACGCTCCAGGTATGGAGTGAAGGTGTATAAGCTCTGACAGCGAGAGTGGGTAAACTCAGGCCTTCCGGGTGTACGAGGGAAAGGATAGTAGCCTTGACCCTCCAGGTTGCCCAGAACACATGGGAACCAGTGGCAAGATTGTGTGGGACCTACTTTTTCCCCTGATGAGCAAAGGGTACCACTTGTATGTTGATAATTTTTATACGAGTGTCCCTTTGTTCAAGCTGCTGTATTGTTTTGATACAGCAGCACGTATGTTTCCCAGCACAGCTTGTCCGCACCCGGTTAAAAAGGGGGGAGACCTCAGCTCTGCGCCAAGAGGAGCTGTTGGCGGTCAAGTACAGAAACAAGAAGGATGTATACCTTCTATCCACCATCCACACTGAGAGGTCTGTGGAGGTCTCTGTACGTGGCAGAGCTGAGCGCATCAGGAAGCCAGTGTGCATCAAAGCCTATAACCGGCATATGGGTGGGGTTGATCTGGCAGATCAGCTGCTCCAGCCCTACCAGATTATGCGGAAGTCAAGGGCCTGGTACAAAAAGGTTGCAATTTACCTGATGCAAATTGCAACCCACAATGCCTTTTTGCTCTGCAAAGAGGCAAACCCCGGAGTGACGCTGTCCTTTTTACAGTTTCAGCTCCAGATCATTTCGGGGTTTTTGTACCAGGATGCACCTGCTCCACGGCGGTGATGGGGGACAGAGTTGGGGCTACACATTTTATTTATAAAATCCCCCCTACTGAGGGCAAACAGAAACCCCAAAAAAGATGCAGGGTGTGTTTCAAGAGGGGGCAGAGGAGAGACACAATCTTTTACTGCCCAGAATGCCCTGGACAACCCGGTCTGTGTCTTGGGGACTGTCTCAAGATATATCACACTATGCATGATCTGTGATTTTTTTTTCCTTTCTATTTTTTCTTACACTCTAGTTAGTTAGTTCAGTTTCGTTTTTTTTTTTCTTTTACTGCACCAGACTTTTACATTTTATTCCTACATTTTTATGTTCTACAATTGGTGCTGTATTTTGCCAAAATCTTTGCACACCTATGCATGGGGGGCATGGGTGTACTCAGGAGCCCTTGCAGAAAACAACCTGGAGAGTTTTCATGCAGTGACAAACAACAGTGTCTCCTAAATCACAGTCCAAATCTAATGTGGGCGTAAAAATCGTACCGCCACACACCTTCTCAAATGTTTTGGGCTAAAACCGTTGCATCCATGGCATCAAAGCACTCCATATGCAATACCTTGGGGTGTCAACATAACAAATATAAACAATTTTCTGGCAATAATTCAAACTGGGGTATGCGGTAGACCCAAAACCAAAGATAGGCCTAGCTGAAGAAATAATCTCAATTTCAACTCCAATGACAAGGTCATAAAAATTGTATTTGAACCTTCCCAAAATCCTAGCAAACCTATGCATGGGGGGCATGGGTGTACTCAGGAGACCTTGCAGAAAACAACCTAGAGAGTTTTCATGCAGTAACAAACAACAGTGTCTCCTAAATCACAGTCCAAAACTGATGTGGGTGTGAAAATGAAAAATGACCACCAAACAGTATCCAATTTGTTTGGAGCAAACGGTTGCATCCATGGCATAAAAACACTCCATTTACAATACTTTGGGGTGTTAGCTTACCAAATATATGCACGTTCATAAAATTGGGGTATGTAAAAAGGCCCCTAAAAAGAAGATAAGCAAAGAAGATACTGTATGTCAAATTAGAAAATTGACAAGCACATGTCAAAAGATTGGCGTAGCACCCCAAAAACAACAGAACAAATCTATATATGGGTGGTATCACTTTACTCAGAAGATGTTGCTGAACATATTTTGGGGTGTTTTTTGGCAGTAACCCATAACTGGATTTGACAATTCATGCCTAAAGTACAATGTGTGTGAAAAAATAACACAAAAAGTGACTACCTGAAAGTTTGACATAGAGCTTGTGAGGGAATGGCTTATCACCCTCAGCCAGAGACTGTTTGCACAGACAATTATCCCCTTAAGGACAGTCAAAATACCAGCAGTTTTTTATAAACACAGTGTTCATGTGTGAAACGTATCTGTCTGTTGTGTTGCCGCCATTTCCCATCGCCTCGTGGCTGATCGGGTGAATCAGGAAGGTAAAATGGCCGATTCAGTTCTTCCTGTCCCACATCGGCAACTCCCCCAAGTGTTGTGGCCAATGAGACCTGTGGGGGCGGGCAGGGGTGGTTCCCAGATGTGGAGCTCATGGTAGAGGTTACAAAGGCATGTGTCTGTGTTAATAAAGTGGAGTTGTTCCTGAGTTCATGCAGCAGCGCCTCATGTCTCTGATTTCCTACTCATTTCTCACGCATCCGAGATCCCGCGCGATATTCGGGGCGCAGAGCTGGTTCAAGTCGGGGTGCAGAGTGCGTGCAACGCCCGCCGCGCGAATGAATATTCTTGGCCGCCTGTACAGTGTTTACTACTGAGCCGCGGTGAGGTTCGAGGACTCTGCTCGGCGCGGGCGCATCGACCGCCGCGCGGTTGAATATTCTGATCGGCTACACAACCCCTCATCCAGCTGCTGAGGAGTCGGTTCAGTAAGTGAGCGCATCGACCGCTTCGCGATCCGAATCAGTTGAACGCCCGTCCCTGTACTATTGCCGGAAGATCCGAATAATCCGTGCCGCGAAGTGTGTGCCCGCACCAACCGCCGGACGATCCGAATATTCCTGGCTGGTCGAATATTCACCCGTCTACCGCCGGAAGATCCGAACCGATCTATAAACGAAATAAACCCTCCAAACCAGGTCAGTGACCAGCTGCTCGGGACGCTGAGTGCCGTCACTCGGTGGTCGGGCTGGGCTCACACGGGGGTTCCCTTCACACCATCACAAGGTCCCATACGGCCGCTCGAGACGCCGAGTGTCGCAACTCGGTAGTCGGGCCGTCAGCATAAAAGGGGGTTACGCAGATTGGAGCACACCCGCAGGCGGACGGTGACACCCCGTTCCGTCACACTGGTGGCAGCGGTGGGATTGCTCTCTGCAACGTATAACATCACCCCGAAGAATTCATCATGGCCACGTATAGCTACTACACCCGAGACACCCTGCGGGACATGCTGGAGTGTCGTGGAGGTACCCCGGGCTCTAAGCGCCGGAAGACCTTAATTAAGGAGTTGCAGGCACTAGACCGGGTGCGCGCGGGGTGGTGAACGCCACCCGCCCCCACCCCTGTCCTGGTTGAGGAAGCGGAAAGTACCTTCGTCCGGAGAGCTCGGCAGCGGATCGCCCTGCTCGGAGCTGCCCCAACGGAGGCCGAGATAAGAAAGGCGATCCAGGAGACTCAGCAAGAGGAAGAGCAAGAAAAGGAGCGTCAGCACGAGCTGCGGTTGGCGGCGCTCTGGGAGACACAGATTGAATATGTTAACCCTGACTCTTATTCCGTAGATCCGTGGGATGAGGTTTACAGCTCGACTGGAGCTTCACCCTGGGATTCTGCACCCCCCAGCGATACCCCGTACGGGACTTACAGCTCGACTGGAGCCTATATTGGGGAACCCGCACAGCCCAGCGGACCTTGGACAGGGACTTACAGCCCGCCTGGAGTCACATTCGAGGACGCCACATTCCCCGTCGAGGACATGGACCGTGATTTTCTGAGAAGGCTGCAAGAGAGCCTGGATCAGTACCACGGGTCCATGATGGAGCCCACTGGACCTGAGTGGCAGGACGAGGTCCGCCAAGAAGTCAGGGAGGAGGCGCTGCCCCCTGAAAGAGACTGTGAGAGGGAAGAGCCCGAGATGTGCTCATGGGTCCTCATCGAGACCACAGTAGAAGAGCCGGCCCGGTTGAAGAGGCACAGCAGGTGCCAAGTGACCAGGATGGGCCGTGTGATGGGCCCGAGTGGCCCAGAGAAGAAATTGTTCTCCTAAACCCGCCGGAAGACACGGTGGCCGTGTCCGCGGGTCCAGCGGAAGAGCTGGCAACGGGGCAGAGCGCCGCTGGCCTCTGCCCACGGTCCGAATGTTCTGAGGAGCCGCCGAGTTCCCACCAGCTGTTGAGCGTACAGCCCTTGATGGTTCTGGAGGTTGAAGAACCTGTCCTCCCAGCAGAAGAGCTGGCAACAGGGCAGAGCGCCGCTGGCCTCTGCCCACTCCCTGTGGTATGCCCTGAGGAGCAGCCGGGTTCACCCCAGCTGTTCGGCACGCAGCCGTTGTTTTTTCCCGACCCCTCCCAAGTTGTGCCTGCATCTAACCCCCCAGTGGAAGAGCTGGCCATGGGGCAGAGTGCCGCTAGCCTCTGCCCACTTGCCGAATGCCCTGAGGAGCCGCAGGATTTCTCCGTGCTGGCGACCCCGCAGCTGTCGTTCTCCGGTTCCCTGGATACCAGCGTTGTATCCCACCACCCAGCGGAAGAGCTGGCCACGGGGCAGAGCGCCGCTGGCCTCTGCCCACAGTCTGAATGTTCTGAGGAACCGCCGGGTTCACACCAGCTGTTGAGCTCGCCGCCATCGTTCCCCTCCGACCCCCGGTAGTTGTTACCGCACTCAACCCCCTAGCGGAGGAGCTAGCAACGGGGCAGAGCGCCGCTGGCCTCTCTGTCCATCCTTTTCCCTCTGTGCCAAAGAGCAGGAAGGGGATATTTTTGAGCTGTTGAGTCCACAGCCGCTTACTCCATCCAACCCCCTGGACTTTGTTCCGGTACTTCCCTCTCCAGCAGAAGAGCTGGCCACGGGGCAGAGTGCCGCTGGCATCTGCCCATTTCTCGACTATCCGGAGGAGCTGCAGGGGTTTTCCGAGTTGGTGACCCTGCAGCCACTGTCCTTCTCCGACCCCCCGAAAGTTGTCTCAGCACCTGATTCCCTAGCAGAAGAGTTGCTCACGGGGCAGAGTGCCGCTGGCCTCTGCCCACTTCCGGCTGTATACCCTGAGGAGCAGCCAGGGTCACCCCAGCTGCTTTGCTCGCAGCCACTGATCGCCTGGGAGATGGCAGGAGCCACCCTCCCACAAGGAGGTCCCTGCCCGGCCGACGCGCTGGCCCCAGGGCAGAGCCTGCGTCCGCTCTGCCCATTTCCCCAACCCTGTGGCCTGACGGCCCCACGCAGCCACTGTTCCCCTCAGCAATTGATCCAGGCGCTTAGGCCGCAGGCAGTTGGCCCTCGGTTTTCCCAGGTGCGAGAGGTGACCAGAGGTGGCCCGGGCCGTGCCCCGGTTCCGCCACCGACCCCTGTTGCCCGAGGTGGTGACCCCAGGCCTGTGTGGCCTCTCCCCGCTTGGCACAGCCGCCGGGCCAAATGGAGAAGCCTGGTGACTAGGCCTCTCCCAACGGACTATGGACCTGAGAACACCGACTTCCCCGGTGCGACCCGTTGGGGTCCAACCGGGTGCGTCGGACTTTGGGGAGGGGGAGGAGTGTGAGGGAATGGCTTATCACCCTCAGCCAGAGACTGTTTGCACAGACAATTATCCCCTTAAGGACAGTCAAAATACCAGCAGTTTTTTATAAACACAGTGTTCATGTGTGAAACGTATCTGTCTGTTGTGTTGCCGCCATTTCCCATCGCCTCGTGGCTGATCGGGTGAATCAGGAAGGTAAAATGGCCGATTCAGTTCTTCCTGTCCCACATCGGCAACTCCCCCAAGTGTTGTGGCCAATGAGACCTGTGGGGGCGGGCAGGGGTGGTTCCCAGATGTGGAGCTCATGGTAGAGGTTACAAAGGCATGTGTCTGTGTTAATAAAGAGGAGTTGTTCCTGAGTTCATGCAGCAGCGCCTCATGTCTCTGATTTCCTACTCATTTCTCACGCATCCGAGATCCCGCGCGATATTCGGGGCGCAGAGCTGGTTCAAGTCGGGGTGCAGAGTGCGTGCAACGCCCGCCGCGCGAATGAATATTCTTGGCCGCCTGTACAGTGTTTACTACTGAGCCGCGGTGAGGTTCGAGGACTCTGCTCGGCGCGGGCGCATCGACCGCCGCGCGGTTGAATATTCTGATCGGCTACACAACCCCTCATCCAGCTGCTGAGGAGTCGGTTCAGTAAGTGAGCGCATCGACCGCTTCGCGATCCGAATCAGTTGAACGCCCGTCCCTGTACTATTGCCGGAAGATCCGAATAATCCGTGCCGCGAAGTGTGTGCCCGCACCAACCGCCGGACGATCCGAATATTCCTGGCTGGTCGAATATTCACCCGTCTACCGCCGGAAGATCCGAACCGATCTATAAACGAAATAAACCCTCCAAACCAGGTCAGTGACCAGCTGCTCGGGGCTGAGTGCCGTCACTCGGTGGTCGGGCTGGGCTCACACGGGGGTTCCCTTCACACCATCACAAGGTCCCATACGGCCGCTCGAGACGCCGAGTGTCGCAACTCGGTAGTCGGGCCGTCAGCATAAAAGGGGGTTACGCAGATTGGAGCACACCCGCAGGCGGACGGTGACACCCCGTTCCGTCACAGAGCTAGTGCAATGGAGTGTTAAAATACAACTCTTTGAGTACTAGGGTGTGGGTCCTTTCTAAAAATATATAATGGTTTGATGGGGGTAATTAACTTTGGCGGCTTCAAAAATGTCCCAAATAGGACATTGGGTGCATGATGACGAAATGTGAAAATTCCAAGTTGGAAAACTGAAATGCGCACCCCCAAATAAGGCTTAGCCCCAAAATGACCCGACATACCTATAACATGGGTGGTATCAATTTACTCAGAAGATTTTGCTGAACATATTTTGGGGTGTTTTTTGGCAGTAACCCATAACTGAATTTGACAATTCATTGCTAAAATACAATGTGTGTGAAAAAATAACACAAAAAGTGACTACCTGAAAGTTTGACATAGAGCTAGTGCATGGAAAGTGTTAAAATACAACTCTTTGAAGTACCCTAGGGTGTGCCCTTTCTACAAATATTTGGTTTGATGGGGGTAAATTACTTTGGCCGGCTTCAAAAATGTCCCAAATAGGACATGGGTGCATGATGACGAAATGTGAAAATTCCAAGTTGGAAAACTGAAATGCGCACCCCCCAAATAAGGCCTATTAGCCCCCAAATGACCCAACATACCTATACATGGGTGGTATCAATTTACTCAGAAGATGTTGCTGAACATATTTTGGGGTGTTTTTTGGCAGTAACCCATAACTGGATTTGACAATTCATGCCTAAAGTACAATGTGTGTGAAAAAATAACACAAAAAGTGACTACCTGAAAGTTTGACATGTATTCTTAAATTGCGTTCAAAAAAAAAAATCACCAAAACTTTTTTTTTCTCAAACTTTGGCATAGATTTGTGGTAAAATGGTTTGCATGGAAAGAGTCAAAATACCCCAAGTTTAATACCTTGATTTGTGTACTTTAAAAAAATATGTATATGTGGAGGGTTATTCAGGAATTAGTGACAGATATCAGTGTTACAATGTCACTATCACTAGTTTTGAAAATAAACTCTTTGGAAATGGCAAAGTGCTACTTGCACTTATTGTTGCATAAAATAAGGAAAAAAGCGAGGAATATGTAAACATTGGGTATTGCTAAACTCAGAACTAAATTTAGAAACTACTAAGGAATTAAATTTTTTGACGGTTGTTGATACATAAGAAATTTTGGGGGTCAAAGTTCGAAAAAGTGGTGTTTTTTCAATGTTTTTGTAATATTTCACAATATTTTTTATAGTAAATTATATGAAATGATGAAAAAAATGGTATCTTTGTAAAGTCCATTTAATGACGAGAAAAACAGTGTAAAATATGTGTGGGTTACATAAACGAGTAAGAGGAAAATTTGACCTAAACACTAACAACGCAGAAACGTAAAAACAGCAGCGGTCACTAAAGGACGGATTTGTGTAAAACCGTCCGGTCACTAAGGGGTTAAAAAACTGAAACAGTTTTTCTCCGTGCTCAAATCAAAAGAAGAGGCAAAATTTATTGCCATTGTTGAATTAGTTATGGTTACAAGTATTTATAAAGAGCCAACAAATTTCTTAGCGCTGTACAATGGGAGAAACAGAATAACAAATAAACATATATGTTACACACACGGAACATAAGGAGTGAGGACCTTGCTCGAGAGCTTACAAATAGGGATGGGCCGAACACCCCCGTGGTCGGTTCGTATTCGAATGCGAACATTTGAAAAAGTTCGGATTCTATCGCGAACACGAACCGAGCTCAATGCAAGTCAATGGGACTCGAACGTTCGATTTTTAGAGTGCCCTCCAAGAGGGCATATATGCAAGATATTTGCCATAAAAGGTGTATGGGGGTCCGGGTAGTGCCCTGGGGGACAGGAAACAAGGAAAAAAAGTAAAAAAAAAAACTTTTTAAAGGAACAGTGATTTTTCCATGAAATAAAAGTTAAGAATAAAAACAAAAAATTCCTTCAAATATCGTGCCTAGGAGGTCCCCATAACCTGCCCGTGAAGTGGCGGATTTGTAGGATGTATAGAAACATTTAGAAAGAAAAAAATGACATTTCAAATGACGGTGAATGGTTTTCCTTTAATCTATTAATAAACAACTGCTTGGGGTGGCAGCCTGTATGAAAAGAGGAGACGTTTTAGGACACGCAGAACAAGTTTAGTGATATTTTGGCTAAATTATGGTGAAATTATGGGAATATTTTTAACATTGAGGCCTATGGGATAAAACATTCTTGTTGCTAAAACATCAGGCAGATGAGGCCCTCTAATGACCCTCATAAGGCACTGTAGAGGGCAGCCCGTCGGGGCCTCCCAAGGACACCTTGAGGAGCATGCGGCCGCAGGATGACAGAGCTGCGATTGTGTGACCTGGCTGGCCGGATGCATGTGGCAGAGAGGCAGCGCACGGAGGGAGCCACGGCAGACCCCCCCCCCCACAACCAGGATCCAGGGAGCCCCCTCTGACCACCAGGCTAAGGTAAGACGACACATTTTTAAAAAAAATTAAATCCGAGGACATTTTTAAATGTCCCCTGGAACATAAAATAAAACCTTTTTCTTTCTTTCTAATACTCACCTGATTCCTGGATCCACAAACAAGCGCAGCCTCCTGTTAAGGCAACTATGCACGCTGGGTTAAGCCGCTCATTATCTGTCTGTCCTAGACCCAGATAATGACTGCGTGGACAACAATCCCTGCACGCTCGCTTACCTATCCGTCCCCACACACTTTCTCGCGTAACAGGCACGTAGAGCGCAAGAAAGTTGTCCCAGGATTGCAACGCAGTACCAATCTTCTCTTGAATTGGGCAGTGACTACGTTTCCCACAATCCCTGTGCCCACTTTCTTATTCTATTAGTTACGCTGCCACCAGTTCCCCTGAATACTACGCGCATCGCAGCGAAAGACGCAGGGCTAAGCAACCCACTATCCATCTATCCTAGACCCAGATAATGCATACGCGGACAACAATCCGCCACTCGCTTACCCAACCATCCCCAGCGACTGCAACTCACAATTTCGTAGCAACTCAAGCTTATCACAACAAGCAATACTCTAGTCTCTTTAGTTAGCAATGCAAAATGTGCAGCCGGTTTCCTCGCTACACTAATAGCATATCTTCTCATTAAAGCTAGCATCAGAATGTAAAGGTGCTGCCCGGCAGTGTGAGGATTGATATGCTGCATTATTATACTGTGAAGGTGCTGCCTGGCAGTGTGAGGATTCATATGCTGCATTATTATACTGTAGAGGTGCTGCCCGGCAGTGTGCGGAATCATATACTGCAATAATTATTCTTCTTACAAATTTGGTTACTTAACCCGTTTGCGTTTGGATTGTAATATTGTGACATCCAGGGCCCCGGGTGGCGATCGGGGGGGCCCCGGACGCATGGTGCCACCAGCTGGCCGAATGGCAGGAGCTCCAGCGGCACCCGGCGCAGCTGTGAGTGATCAGGGGCAGGGCGCGGCGTGTTGACATGGAGCCATCGGGACCTTTAAAACAGGAGCGCACGCTTACACCTAGCCTTGCCGTGGAGTTTCATTCCCGCGTCACTAGCTTACCGAATCAGTTTGTATAGTTACTTACCCTGCTTGTTGCCCGATCTGTTGCCGGGTTTGCCTGCCATTTGACTATTCTCCCTGCCTGTTCTGTTTGCCTCCTGTTGCTACTGGTGTGCGCCGATTCTCACCATATACAGTAGTGCAGTACAAGTGCCTAAACGTTTCTGACCCGGTTTTGTTATAACGACTACTCTCGAATACCCAGTCTGGTATATCTGCTGCTTGTTACTGCTGGTGCACTTCCATCCTGCCATATACTATAGCGCAGTACAAACATATATTGATCTCAGTCTGTGGTCTATATTGTTGGTGCTGTCTCCCTGGCCTGTGTGGCTGCTAGAGGTTAGGTTTAGTGGTCCCGAGTAGGGATGAGCCGAACACCCCCGTGTTCGGTTCGCATTCGAACAATTTCAAAAGTTCGAGTTCGAACACGAACTCAACCGAACTCAATGCAAGTCAATGGGACTCGAAAGTTCGAATTTTAGAGTGCCCTCCAAGAGGGCATATATGCAAGATATTTGCCATAAAAGGTGTATGGGGGTCCGGGTAGTGCCCTGGGGGACAAGAAACAAGGACAAAAAGGTTTTAAAAAAAAGTTTTTAAAGGAACAGTGAGTTTTCCATAAAATAAAGGTTAAGAGTACAAAAGAAAAATTCCTTCAAATATCATGCCTAGGAGGTCCCCATAAGCCATCACCTGCCCGTGAAGTGGCGGATTTGTAGGATGTATAGAAACATTTAAAAACAAAAAAATGACTTTTCAAATGACGGTAAATGGTTTTCCTTTAATCTATTGATAAACAACTGCTTGGGGCGGCAGTCTGTATGAAAAGAGGAGACATTTTAGGACACACAGAACAAGTTTAGTGATTTTTTGGCTAAATTATGGTGAATCTTAAGCTAGGGTCAGACAAACGCATTTTTCACGAATGGAAGTATTTTTTCACGGAATACGCGATAGCGGTCATATGATGCGCATTTTTGTCTGTGATTTTGCTCGGATCATCAATAAAACTAGACTTGTGCACCGATTTTTACTCGTTTCGGACGATTTCCATTTCGGTTCGGTTCGTTTCGGCTCGTTTTTCGTATCGACTTTTTTCCGGAATATCGTACATTTTCGTGTTTTCGGGTCTGCTCGTCTTTCGTATCGACTTTTTTTGTGATTTCGGAAATTTTCGTGTTTTTCGGAACGTCTGTTCTCCTCGTTTCAAAGTGTCTATTCGTTTTGACATAAACTAATGGTTTATTGGTTTGTTTTTCAATCCGATATTTTCTGTCGCTATGATAATTCTGTCGATATGATAATTCTTCAGATACGATAATTCTGCCGATTCTGTCGTTTTTTTTATTGTTACATAAAGATCCTATTTTTGTTATGAATATGCATTGCACAACTTTATTTAATCATATTAAAATGGTATGAAAGGAACAAAAAAAATGAACAAAACGATTTAAAAAACGCAAAACTGACACAACCCAACTGGTCTGACCAGAACAAAAGGTTTTAAAACGGAAAAAAAGTTGATCAAAATTATCTGAAACGAAAAAAAAAACAGAACAAATAAAACAATTTAAAACAGACAAAAAAAATTAATCCTTTTGCCGCTGAGGCATTTCACGCCTGTGTGCTGTGCTGCTGAGCTAATTTTTACCGGTTTTGCTCATCATGTTTAAATGCGTTTTGAAGTCTTATTTTATTATATGACCCAGACATGTTGTATATCGTTCTTTCCGGCAGACTCGGCAGATTCATAATAAATCATTATTATATGTATGCGTCATGTCCTGTCTGTATATTATAACAAGAAATGCAATAAAATTAGAATTTTCAATAATTTACAAGGTGTAAAGTGTTTTTTTCACATTTTAACATGCGAGCGTTTGCGGTTATATTTTGTATGGGGTGCGCTTGTTAAAAAAATTAAAGGTGGGGGACTTGTTACATTTTTTTGGGTGAAAATTACACTATTTTTAACAAACGCACCCCATACAAAAATCGTTAGTGCAGCATCATTGTTCACATTTTAATTGAAAGGGGAACAATATTGCTACATTAACAAAACAAAACAAAAACACTGTTTATTTTTTTATTTCTTTTTAAATATTTTTTTATTATATTTTAATTTTTTATATATTTTTTTAGTTTTAAGGTAACATGATCATGTTTGGTATCGTTGGAAAGGCCATCCTCTGGTCGATCCAACGATACTGAACATTAACCCCTATCTGCTGCGGATCGGGAGATAGGGGTTCATTGGAACCCCCTATCTCCACCATTGGTGGCAGTTAGGGGTTAACTCCAGAACTGACGTCATTGCGCTATGCAAGATGGCGCCAGTCGTCAGGGGGAGATTACAGAAGCGTGGCCACCATCCATGATGTCGGCCAGCTCCCGGGAGAGGATCGTGACCTGACACCTTTCGGCGCCGAATAAGGATCCAGCCCCCACCAGGGGGCGCAGCAATCAGCCTAAATCCCGGCCCATTGCTGCCTCCTGTGCTAGGGACGCACTCAGCGCGTCCATAGCACAGGAGGAGCACTTAGCAGCCAAGTGGTTAATGCAGCATATGAATCCGCACACTGCAGGGAAGCGCCTCTCTGCGGAATAATTAATGCAGCATATGAATCCTCACACTGCCGGGCAGCACCTTAAGGCCCGGTTCACACCTAAGCGTTTTACAGCGCGTTCCTGCACGCTGTAAAAGGCATAAACAGGGAAATCCCATAATTTGGTATGGGACTCATTCATACCTGGGCGTTTTACATCGCGCAGGAACGCGCTGTAAAACATCCTACGCCCAAAAAAGTACAGGAGCTTCTTTGGGGCGTATTGCAGCGCGTTCACTCTGCAGTCTATGGCCGTGAACGCGCTGCAATGCGCGTTCGCATGTTTTTTACGTTTGAGTGATACGCGCGTTAAAAACGCACTTATTGCGCGCGTAAAAAAAACGCAGGTGTGAACCCAGCCTTACAGTATAATTAATGCAGCATATGATTACGCACACTGCCGGGCAGCACCTCTACAGTTTGTGGATCCAGGAATCAGGTGAGTATTAGAAAGAAAAAAAAGGTTTTATTTTATGTTGCTGGGGACATTTAAAAATATCCTCGGATTTTATTTTTTTTTAAAATGTTTTATCCCATAGGCTTCAATGTTAAAAATATTCCCGTTTTAATTCAATATCTAGTAAACCATTGCTTATAATATTCTGCAGTAAAGAGTCTCTTTACTTTTAAGGATTTTTGAAGCATTTTTTATACTTTATTCAAAAAAAAATTTTTAGTACTCGTACCGAACATGCAGAAATGTACGTAGTTCACGAACTTTCGAACGCCCAATGTTCGAATCGAACTCCGAACCGATCGAAGTGAACTGCTCATCCCTACTAGTCCCGAGTCTCGACCATCCTAAGGATCGGAGGGTTAGAGGTCTGTTACCAGGGATCCTACCAGGTCTGTCCTGGGGAATCGTTACAAATATGCGCTGAACGCCGCAGCAAATGTTAATGCTCATTTTTAAATGTTTCTATACATCTTACAAATCCACCACTTCACAGGCAGGTTATGGGGACCTCCTAGGCACGATATTTGAATGAATTTTTCGTTTTTATTCTTAACCTTTATGTAATGGAAAAATCACTGTTCCTTTAAATCCTTTTTTTTTTTTACTTTTTTTTGTTTCCTGTCCCCCAGGGCACTACCTGGACCCCCATACAACTTTTATGGCAAATATCTTGCATATACGCCCTCTTGGAGGGCACTCTAAAATTCGAACGTTCGAGTCCCATTGACTGGCATTGAGTTCGAATCGTGTTCGTGTTCGAATCCGAACCGAACACGGGGGTGTTCGGCCCATCACTAATCATCAGCCACGGCGGGGGGGGAACCAAGTTGACCTGAACCTGTCCTTGTGCCATACTCACACAGGTACTCATTGATGGCCCTCTGCTGCTTGTGCAGACGCTGCAGCATTGCCAGTGTCGAGTTCTACCTGGTGGGCATGTCACAGATGAGACGGTTTGTGGGAAGGTGGAATTCTCTTTGAATTTCTGCCAGGCGAACACTTGCTGGGAATGACCGTCTGAAGTGGCTGCAGACTTTTCTGGCCTGGCTGAGAAGCTCTGCCAGCCCTGTGTACCTGGTTAGGAAACGCGGTACCACCAGATTTAGGATGTGTGCTAGGCATGGTACATGCGTCAATTTACCCAGGCGTAGGGCGGAGAGAAGGTTGCTGCCATTATCACAGACGACCATTCCCAGCTGAAGCCGGCGTGGTGTTAACCATCTCTGTGCCTGCCCCTGCAGAGCTGACAGAATGTCTGGCCCGGTGTGGCTCCTGTCCCCTAAACAAACCAGCGCAAGCACAGTATGGCATCTTTTTGCTTGAGCCATTGCGTAGCCCCTGCCACGCATCGGTTTAACTGCCACTTTGCCAGACAGAGAAGGAGGAAGAAGAGGTGGTGGAGCAGACAGATCTCATATAAGCAGCTTTCTGGAGGCGTGGTGGATGAACAAGCTCCACCACAGAGCCCCGTCCTGGATCCCTCCCAGCTGCAAGCAGAGTTACCGAGTGTGCCGTGAAGGAAATGTAACGGCCCTGTCCATGCTTGCTGGACCAAGTGTCTAAAGTCATGTGCACCTTGCTGCTGACTGCCTTTCCCAATGACTCCATAACATTGTCTTCCACGTGCTGGTATAGTGCTGGGATGTCCTTCCGTGAAAAGAACTCGCGTTTTGGAACCTGCTACTGTGGTACAGCACATTCAGCAAATTCACGGAAGGAGGCAGAGTCTACCAGCTGGAAAGGCAGAAGCTGTAATTCGAGTAATTTTGCCAAGCTGGCATCTAGACGCTGTGCAAGGGGATGGTTGGGACTATATTTTTTCTTATGCTGCAGCAGCTCGGGCAATGAAATCTGACTGCATAAATCTGCAGCTGATGGGATGCTGTCATATTCTGAGGAAGGACCTGGTACACCCATTACTGTAGCATCATCCCTGTCAGTGGAGGTTGTAGGCAATGACATGGCAGGACATATAGTGGGGGTAGAGACAGATGAGGATGAGGAGGAGGACCTATGCAAAGTATTGTGCCAACGGAATGTGTGGCAGGTGGTCATATGTCTTATCAAGCACGTGGTACCCAAGTGTGTGATGTTTTTCCCTCGCTTGATACTCTTCAGACCTAGCTTACAAATAGCAACGCTGCAGTCTGCTGCACATTTTGTGAAGAACTCCCAGACAGCAGAGTTCCTGTACGTGTGCTTTGAGACAACAGCGCTCTGCACCTGAGCAGCTCTGACTTCTGATGCCTTGGACTGGCTACAGTTGGTCATAGAGGATGTTGTGCCTCATTTTTGTTGCACCTCCTCCTCCTCACTTGACTCCTCTGTTCAATCAGGCACCCAGGAGGAGTCAGTGACCTCATCATCATTGTCATCACCCCCTATCTCTTTGTCACTGGAGTCAAGCTGGCAATATGCTGCAGCTGCTGGGGGAACATGAGTGCCAGTTCTTTGTGTGTCACTGGCACCCCCTCCCTCTAGGCTGATTTTACTCCCTTCCTCAACCTCAGAGTTTGAATCAGAGCACTGGAGGTGCTGTGCATCCTCAAGCAGCATGTCACTGTCATTGTAGTCAAACAATTCAGCTGACTCCTCCATGTATGATGGTGAGGCTACGGCAGGAGTAGCTGTGGACATGGAGGCTGAATTAGATGTTTTGGCCGCTGAGGTGGACTGTAAACCACTAAGAGCCTGGCTGGCAGAGGACTCGGAGGATGAGAATGGCCTGGTTAGCCAATCCTGCATATCCTCTGTATGTTGCTGCTGCTTAAGACGGCCAGCACCAGTTAGAAAGGACAAGCGTGCCCCTGCAGAGGATGCACCACGTCCACGACGAACAGGGGCACAGCCTTCCGACACAAAGGCCCTCTTATCTGTGGCTGGGAGCGTCTGCCTGTCTTTTTGGTCTTTCTGACACGGTGAGTGATATATAGATTAAAGATATACAGAACTCTGATTCAAATCTGGTATAAAGAATGGAGATATGCAGAACTCTGATTCAACTCTGGTATATAGATTAAAGATATTCAGAACTCTGCTATAAATCAGCGATTTTACTGACATTTTCCCTGCAAGGCTGCCAATGTCCTCTACTCTCTCTCTGATTCACTTCCTCTCCTGCAGGCTGCATCACCCTGATACCTGGCAAGACACAGATTCAACTCTCAATAGATAAATATATAAACTATGATTAAACTGTGTTATTGTATGGTATCTAGAATTAGTTTAAAGATATACAGATTTTTCCAGAACAATGCTATACGTCTGTGATACACCCTGATAGCTGGCAACACCCAGATTCAACTCTCAATAGATAAACATATGAACTCTGATTAAACTGTGTTATTGTATGGTATCTAGAATTAGATTAAATATATACAGATTTTCCAGAACAATGCTATAAATCAGTGATACGCCCTGATAGCTGGCAACACCCAGATTCAGCTCTCAATAGATAAACAGATGAACTCTGATTAAACTGTGTTATTGTATGGTATCTAGAATTAGATTAAAGATATACCGATTTTCCAGAACAACGCTATAAATCTGTGATACACCCTGTCCCTGATAGCTGGCAGTGCCAAGACAGAGATTCAAATTTCCAGAAATCTGCTATAACTCAGTGATACATCCTGTCCCTGATAGCTGGCAGTGCCAAGACAGAGATTACAATTTCCAGAAGTATGCTATGCCTCAGTGATACACCCTTATAGCTGGCAGTGCCAAGACACAGATTCAAATTTGCAGAACTCTGGTATAACTCAGTGATACACCCTGATAGCCTTTGCAGTGCCAACACACAGATTAAAATTCCCAGATCTCTGGTATAAATCAGTGATACAGCCTGATAGCCTTTGCAGTGCCAACACACAGATTCAAATTTAAAGAACTCTGGTATAAGTCAGTGATACACGCTGATAGCCTTTGCAGTGCAAACACACAGATTCAAATTCACAGAACTCTGGTATAAATCAGTGATACAGCCTGATAGCCTTTGCAGTGCCAACACACAGATTAAAATTCCCAGAACTTCCCCTGCGGAGCTAGTGGAGGGTGCAGGGAAATGTTGTGCCTTAGTTTCCCGATCGCTGGGCCTAAATGGGCTGACTCTTTGGTCCCCCTCGAGTTTCGTGACACTGGCTAAGGCCTATATGCTGGACTTCGGATGGATCGGCTAACGCTTTTCTTTTGACGAGACCCCCCCATTTTATGCTGATGGTCTACCCCCCTGATGACACCCCCTCACTGATGTCTGTGAATTAACACCCCCTTATTCATGTCTGCTATCTGTTCCTATCCTCTTACTTTTTGTTCCCCCCCTTTTTATGTTCTCCTGACTGATTTTATGGTCATGCCTGCTGAATTTTTGGGTATAGTGGTGTTCGTCTGGTGTTTCGTTTTGGAGCACTGGGACTTAAGCCCCTCATTTTTTTTTTTTTTTTTTTTGTAGGACATTGGGAAGCAGCCTGGGCGAGCCACTAGGGTGACTACCTAGGCTCTGTCCACCCTTTTGGCCCCAGGTCTCCCGCCAAGTGGCCTCTTCCATGGCCCTCAGTTCCTTCAAGGTTGCCGGGTGAGCCAGGAATACCACAATATATTTGGCAGTCCCTCACTACCCTTCCCTCTCCTTTTTTTTTTTTTCTTCTTTTTGTTTTCCTGTGCCCCCCCCAGGAACTCCATCGCTCTGTTTTGCTCTTGCTGGATCGACCCTCCTGACGAGTTTATACATCCCCCCCTGTTATTGTATCCCCTCCCCAATTTTTGATATTCTGCAGTTTCTTTTGAGATCCCCTTTTTATGTTTTATGTGATTTCTCTGAGCATGTCTTATCTGGCCCTGTGAGGCCCCTGGCTGGTCAGTCTGTGACCCTTCGTTTATTGCAAAATAAAATTTTGAAATACAAAAAAAAAAATTCCCAGAACTCTGGTATAAATCAGTGATACAGCCTGTCCCTGATAGCCTTTGCAGTGCCAACACACAGATTCCAATTTCCAGAAATCAGACATAACTCAGTGATACAGCCTTTGCACTGCCAACACACAGATTAAAATTCCCAGAACTCTGGTATAAATCAGTGATACAGCCTGATAGCCTTTGCAGTGCCAACACTTAATTCTATGAGGAAGTAAGTAGAAGTATAGATCAGGTGGTCGCAGTGGATGTGATATACTTAGATTTTGCCAAAGCTTTCGACACAGTTCCACACAAAAGGTTACTATTTAAATTAAGAAAAATTGGTCTAGATGAAGATACTTGTTCTTGGATAGAAAACTGGCTAAAAGATAGGGTACAGAGAGTGGTCATAAATGGTACATTTTCAAGATGGACACCAGTGGTAAGCGGTGTCCCTCAGGGGTCTGTTATAGGACCAATACTATTCAATTTATTTATAAATGACCTTGAGATAGGCATTGAAAGTCATGTATCAGTGTTTGCAGATGACACAAAACTAGGAAAAGTAATACAATGTGAGCAGGATGTTACTTCGCTGCAGAGGGATTTAGATAGATTGGGGGACTGGGCACTTAAATGGCAGATGAAATTTAATGTAGATAAATGCAAAGTTATGCACTTTGGAGTGAAGAACACACAAGTAATTTATACCCTAAATGGTACGGAGTTAGGGAAATCCAAGCAGGAAAAGGATTTGGGAATAATCATAGACTTCAAACTAAGTAACAATGTGCAATGTCAAACAGCAGCTGCCAAGGCAAGCAAAGTATTGGCATGCATTAAAAGGGGAGTTCACTCACGGGATGAAAACATAATTTTGCCTCTGTATAAATCAATGGTCAGGCCGCACCTTGAATATGCCGTGCAATTTTGGGCACCGGTCTTAAAAAAAGATATTATAGCATTAGAAAATGTGCAGAGACGGGCAACTAAATTAATAAGGGGAATGGAAGGGTTAAGTTATGAGGCAAGACTAACAAGCTTAAACCTGTTTAGTTTAGAGAAACGGCGCCTTAGAGGGGATCTGATAACCTTATATAAATATATACGGGGCCATTATCAACCATTGTCTGATAACCTATTCATTAACAGGACTATACATAGGACAAGGGGTCATCCATTTAGACTGGAAGAAAGAAAATTTAGCTTAAAGCATAGGAAGGGTTATTTTACGGTGAGAACAATAAAGCTGTGGAATTCTCTGCCTGTTGAGGTGGTAGGGTCTGAGTATGTACAGACTTTTAAAAAACGACTGGATGACTTCCTGCAGACACAGAATATTAAGGGTTATAATATTTAATATGTGGGTAAAAGCTTCTTGATCCAAGGAGAAATCTGACTGCCATTCTGGGGTCAAGAAGGAATTTTTTCCCAGTATGTTGCATATTGGCAAGCATTTCAGACTGGGTTTTTTGCCTTCTTTTGGATCAACAGCAGTAGGTTATGTGGGAGAGGCTGAACCCGATGGACGCATGTCTTTTTTCAGCCTATATAACTATGTAACTATGTAACTATGTAACACACAGATTAAAATTCCCAGAACTCTGGTATAAATCAGTGATACACCCTGATAGCCTTTGCAGTGCCAACACACAGATTAAAATTCCCAGAACTCTGGTATAAGTCAGTGATACACCCTGATAGCCTTTGCAGTGCCAACACACAGATGCAAATTCACAGAACTCTGGTATAAGTCAGTGAAACAGCCTGTCCCTGATAGCCTTTGCAGTGCCAACACACAGATTCCAAATTCCAGAAATCAGATATAACTCAGTGATACAGCCTGTCCCTGATAGCTAAAAGTGCCAACACACAGATTCCAATTTCCAGAACTCTGTGGCTGTGATACAGCCTGATAGAACAATCTCCTCTCTGATTCACTCCTGCAACAAACACATGCTGGGGGGCTGCGGGGAAGCCTTATATAGTGTGCTGTGGGACTTAGCTCTGTGAGCCCATGATTGGGCAAACTTTGCTCAATCAGGACTCTGAGCCCTGATTGGCATAGTCTTGCACCTGTCTTGCACCTGACCTGTGGTCAGGTGTAAGGCTGTAGCCAATTACAAGCTTCAGGCCAGTGGAAAAGTGCATTGTGGTCCATTGTGGTGCATTGTGGGCGAACACGCAGCGAACAAGCGGAAATGTTCGATGTTCGACGAACGGCCATTGTTCGAATCAAACTCATGTTCGAATTGAACCGCCAGCCCATCCCTACTTACAAACTAAGAGGAGAGGGGTGTCACATTAGGTGAGGGCGAATAGGGTATTTGAAGTAGCGGGTTGCATGAGGACTGAATGGGAAGAGGAGCAAGAAATGTGCAGTGGGGGATCATGGAGTGAGCCGATAGGCTTCTCTATAGTAATGCATTTTCAGAGACTTCTTGAAGGACTGGAGAGATGGACGAGTCTGATGTTGTGGGGGAGGGAGTTCCATAGAAAGGGTGCAGCTCGTGTGAAGTCCTGAAGGCAAAGTTTGGGGGTGCTGGTACGAGGAACTGATAGCATCAGATCATTGGCAAAGCGAAGTGGTCGGGATGGGATGTACCTGCTAATAAGGGAGAAGATGTAGGCAGGGACACGGTTATGGAGAGTTTTGTACATGAGCACCAGTATAATGAATTGGATTCTAAAGGAAACAGGGAGCCATTGTAGAGATTGACAGAGAGGAGAGGTGTGAGAGGTGCAGGAGGTGAGGTGTTTGAGATTGGCACAGGTGTTCATTACAGACTGCAGAGTGAGAATCTGGGATCTCTTAAGGCCAGAGAGAAGGAGGTGACAGTAGTCAAGACAGGACTTCCAAATCGTCTATTTTGACCTAGAATTTTCCATTCGCCTACTTTTCACTGCTCGCTGAATAACCCTGCATTTTTTTAATTATTTTTTTATACACAGAGCAAGGCGCCCCCTTGTGACAGGCGCCTGTAGGCACATGCCTACTCTGCCTAATTATAAATCCAGCCCTGGGTTAAACATGTGCACACTAATATATGTCTAAATAAGCCCTTATCCCATGGCTGTTGCATTTGGTTCATTTTCACTTCCTGATTCCTGCTGAGTGTTTGTACCTGCGAGCTCCCTGTTGGTTTGTTTCATGTCCAATTTTGTATACTTCTGTTTAGTTCATATTTTTGGTTTTGTCTTTACTTTCTGTTAGCTGTATCTTCTGTGTATTTGTGTTCTGGTTTATGTCTGGTTCTTCTATGTATCATAGTTGTTTTTCCTTGTTGTGCTTTGTGGTTATACTTTTCGCTGATTCCCTGGTTGACGAATTTCTGGCTTGGCTGATTTCTCTCCCGGTTCTGGGTCCCTGGCTACTGTATAAGGTACACGTTCTGGTTATTGACTTCTGGCTTTTCCTCTTGACCTTTCTTTTGGATCATCCTTGTCTGTACTTCTGTGCCTTTGCTAGAGAACCCTGTTATCTGTATTTTTATATAGACTCTGCACAGTTTCGAGGTTTATTCTTTCCTTTAGTATAGATCCGGCTACTCTAAAGACCGGCCTGTCAGAGTAGGGCTGCTGTGCAGAGGTCTCATATTAACCCCTTGCTGTTCGCTCCTGTTATTGTTTACCACGGTGTCTCTCTGCACATAGGGGCCTTTATCATATACCAGGGCCCCACCTGGGCGCATGCCAGGTGCCCCTCCCAATTGTGACAAATGTGACAGAGTCTATGGAGACTGTTGGAGTTTCGGAAGCCCGCTATGGAAAATCCTTAAAACAGATCGCTTAGAAAAGATATAGCAGTCAAAGCCGGAACAGGCAGAGAATCTATGCCAAATTTGGTGGTCGTAGTTTGAAAGCTCTGAGCCACATTATGCGGTGAACAAAGTGCTCTGTATAATAATAAGATTAGAATGCAGTTTGATATGTTTGAAGGAGCCCACAACCGGCTCTCAGGATTACAGCAGGCAGGGACTTTAACTCAGGTGCCCATAAACCCCTCAGTTGGTTTCTCCAGTGTCGCCACTGCAGTGCTGCAGTAAGAATCGATAAAACCAAAAGAACACCTCTTGGTGCAATAAATCACAAATAATCTAGGTTCTAATCTAGGCCTAATTCCGACTCAAAAAGCTGAGCCTCTATTGGATTAATCTCCATCTGAGGAGGCCATTAATGGCGAAATGTGTCCTGGTAGATATAAACTGTTTGTTTTAAACTAATAAATATTTTTCCTTTAACTTGATTGCTGTCTGCCTTTCTGATCCAGGAAAAGAAGGTTTGGGGAACTCCTTATGATTCCCTGTGCGAATTGTGACGGGGCCAATAGAGGCTCAGCTTTTGTGAGTTGGAACTTGGCTTCTTCTTTTAATTCCTAGATTATTTGTGATTTATTGCACTAAGAGGTGTTCTTTTGGTCTTATCGATTCTTACTGCAGCACCGCAGTGGCGACACCGGAGAAACCAACTGAGGGGTTTATGGGAACCTGAGTTAAAGTCCCTGCCTGCTGTAATCCTGAGAGCCGGTTGTGGGCTCCTTCAAATATGAGTTGAATAAGAACAAGAATACTCTTTATTTTTTTGTTGCTGATGTACTGCGCAATCCCAGTCCTCTCTTCTCCTTCTTTCTACAGTATACGTACAGTGTACGTTCCACCATCTGCAACATAAAGAAGCATATTACTTGAAAAACGAAGGTCATTGTATTTGTGGACATATTATTGTGCCTTTTCCACTTTCTTACGGGCTTAGGCCCATTTAGCGCTGTGTTGTGTTATCCTTATCCATTTGCTATCTTGGTTTATAGAGGAACCTCCATTTGCAACATCCAGCGAGTGGTTAGGGCACTTGTATCCAGTGGGCGCTTCACCCTTTTGCTTTATGTTTAAAATGTGTAATCTCTGATATGTGATTTGTGTAACAAATACTCAAACACTTGTTAACTGTTTAAATAAATATATACAGTGGCAAGAAAAAGTATGTGAACCCTTTGGGATTACGTGGAGTTTTGCATGAATTGGTCATAAAATGTGCTCTGATCTTCATCTAAGTCACAACAATTTGAAAAACACAGTCTGCTTAAAATAATACAACACAAACATTATATGTTTTCATGTTTTTATTGAACAGAACATGTAAACATTCACAGTGCAGGGTGGAAAAAGTATGTGAACCTTTGGACTTAATAACTGGTTGACCCTCCTTTGGCAGCAATAACCTCAACCAAATGTTTCCTGTAGTTGCAGATCAGACCTGCACAACGATCTGGAGTAATTTTGGACCACTCCTCTTCACAAAACTGTTTCAGTGTAGCAATATTCTTGGGATGTCTGATGTGAATCGCTCTCTTAAGATCATGCCACAGCTTTTCAATCGGGTTGATGTCAGGACTCTGACTGGGCCACTCCAGAAGGCGTATTTTGTTTTGTTGAAGCCATTCTTTTGTTGAATTACTTGTATGCTTTGGGTCATTGTCCTGTTGCATCACCCATCCTCTGCGGAGCTTCAGTTGGCGGACAGATGGTCTTACGTTTTCCTGCAAAATGTCTTGATAAACTCTGGAATTCATTTTTCCATCAATGACAACAATCCGTCCAGGCCCTGAGGCAGCAAAGCAGCCCCAAACCATGATGCTCCTTCCGCCATGTTTTACAGTGGGGATGAGGTTTTGATGTTGGTGTGCTGTGCCTTTTTTTCTCCACACATACAGGGTTATCCAAAGAGCTCCGAATTGCTTGAGAAAGGTAACCGAACGCTGAAAATCAGCATTCAGTTACCTTTCCTGGCCATTCGGCTATTCAGAGAGCAGGCAATTCGCCAAATCCTGGCAAATTGCCTGCACATACGGTGCCTGTTCGGTGCCTGTTCGAGTGCAGTGAAATCCCCATGAAAATGCACTGCTTCGGCTATTCAGAGAATGAAAACTAGCAGTGAAAGGTTCCCCTAATGCCCTGCCATTCGGTGGTTTATTTCGGCAAGTTAATTCATGTTAAAAATATTCCCGTTTTAATTCAATATCTAATAAACCGTTCATTATAAAATTCTGCAGTAAAGAGTCTCTTTATCTATAGATTTTTTAGGATACTTTAACCCCTTCGCTGCGGTGGACGCGCTCAGCGCGTCCAACCGCATGTCACGTTCCATGCGGTGGACGCGCTGAGCGCGTCCTCTCTTTGGGGTCAGCGTTCAGCCGGGTTCCGGCCGATCACTGGCCCCCCCGGTGCTGGTTGACATCCTTGACGTCAGCCCAGCATCCGGAACCGCCGCCGGAGTAATTAGGTGTCATCGCGGGGGCGCGATGACACCTAATTCAGGCGCCCCCCCCGCATGTGCGGAGGAGGCGCCTGAAAGGGAGGGGGGGAGGTCCTTCGGACCTCTCTCCCTCCCGATTGGCGGCATTGTGGGGGTTAAAAAGGATGCACACTATTTTGGTGTTTAAATATCTCAAGGCCCAATAGAGCCAATACATAACCACTCCCCCCCCACATCTACAACATCTCCAACCACGGATGTCTCAGAAATTAAAACCAGAAAGAATTTCTACACTCCACAAAGAAGATCATACGCCCATCCATATGATACGAGCATATGCCCCTGAAATAATTCAAGTGCATATGGAACATAGGACCCTCCTACAACCTCCTTTTCACACGTCCAGATACCGGATGCATAAATACAATTTATCTCCCTCGATCGGCAACTGTCAATCTACCATTGCCCATGTGTCCCAGCAACATCCAATGCTGGAACCCATAAATGTATCTATGGCATGTAAAATAAGACCCCATTCAGCCTCCATACGCATCTTCATGTATTAATCATAACCCTCGGAATGAACAAAATGAATGACACTCTTACAGAATATAGGAGTCTTTATTTCCCTTTGATTGAGATACCAAATCGACTCCGGGCATAAAGATCAGAAACATATATAATACCATTTGCATATCTCCTTTCTACTATCCTAAACAATATGTGCCACTGCACTATTCCTATCATCTATTATAGAAAATCATCATGTTAGAATAGCCAGGCACTAGAAATATGTCAGCAAAAGCATGAATGTGTTTTCTCTTACACCATCTGACTTACACATTGATTTACCCATCCAATTTAATTGACCATGAGCTAGCCAAAAAAGAGAAACCAATGGACTAACTGGCCCACAGACACCTTGTGAACAATTAAGCCCGAGAAAGAAATCCACAACGACGAATACAGAGGATTTTCGATCCACCGCAGTCCCAGGATACACAAGGAAAGTGAAACTCATGCACCGATAGGCAGCTAGCAACCACGTGACACACGCAACACGAGATCGGAATCCTACCGCAATGCGCATGCGCAGGAGCTTCGCGCCGAAAATGAAACTGAAATCCATCTACCGGACAACACATAAAAGAAGGACAAGAAGAAAGAGGAACTATCCAGCTGAAGAGGCCACATATGCTGGCGAAACGCGTCCTGGATTAATTCCTCATACTTTGATTTTATTTATTTGTAGTTTTTACCTACCCACCACTGTTGTTATACCCTATTTATTTTTACTTACTATTACATACCTTTATTCCCCTATACCACCACATCCTGGTCCTTCTAAGTGCAGCGCAGCTTATCTACAGGGCAGACTCCAGCGCCGACATCGTGAGGACTCCAGCCCAGCAGAGAAGAAAGCTTGCGGTAAGGAAGGAGCGAGGAGATGGAGGAAAAGAAGGATTCCTGGCCACCTATATTGGCCAGGGTCGCACTCAAGAGTGAGCGTAGTTTAATTACCGGCTCCAACCCATGTGAGTTCGCAATATACTGTACAGCTTATCAAGGTTAATACCACAGTAAAGCACTATGTATGTTTTTTCTCCTTCTCTGTCCCTCCGCAGTTGAGGTTTATCCTGCTACTGACGAGTTGGAAGAAACCAAGCATTGAATAACCCCTACTTCCCCTGAAAACATAATCCTGCACCGACTTTTTGGCCACAAGGTGGCAGCATAGGATAAGGAATAGACTTTTCTTTGACTTTTCTTTGACTTTCCCTCTAGACCACAAGGTGGCAGCATAGGACACGAAAGAAAAAACTATATTTTTCTGACTGAATTATCTGGCCACAAGGTGGCAACATAGGACTAATTCCATATCCTGATAAATACTCTGCAAAAAACCACATACGTAAAATATATACATTTACTATTGTGTACATTATTCACTGTATACGTATATCATATATTATCATTGTATGTGTTATTCATTATAACAAATACTATATATGTTATGTGCCTACGATCTTATCTCCATATATGAAAATATAAACTCCCGCATATCATACTTCCTCTGCTACAAAATCAGAAGAGGAGACTCTTCACCGTCAACATACACGGGATTTAGAATAATTACAAAAAAAATAATCATACGCAAGCAGCGCCCAATTCTAGGTATATCCCCATTTATTTTTAAATTTCATATCTGCATGTCCAGAAAAGAAAGATAAGGATAAATTGATTTGGAGGCTAATTCCTTTGCTTTGCTACTCTGCGCGACACTCGAAGCAAGTAAGAAGCTGAGTGACAATTTGAACGATGTTCAACGCTGGAAAAATGCAATTGCAGCAGCTGAATCTGGGTGGAAGAGTGAGAAGAAAAAGGTTGATAGTTTGTTAGTTGAACTAGACAGTCTTAAACAGGACAGTGAAAGGCAAGTAAATGAGATGTGCGACTTGCAATATCAATTAGAGATAGCAGCACAGCATAGCGCTACGCCTGCAAAGCATGATTTAGGGCGACCCAGGTCGGCCCTCTGCCAAGCAGATTTGCCCACTGCCCCCACCGCTTCTATGCCCAGCATTCTCGCATCCTGTGTTGATAAAATAAAACCTGACAACAAAGCAGAATCTATCTCCTCGCAAGATCCCGCTGTCATAGCTGATATAAAGGCGGTGATAGATTACATAACTAAAAAGGCACTTCCAGAATCTAAAGAAAATAGTCCTAAATTCTTACGCAAAGACATGTGTAGTGCTCACTCCCGGAGGAGCCGCTGAATTTAAACCTTGGGTCAGTCTCCCCGCACTAGGGAATAAAAATATACACCAGCACTGTTGTGGATTTTATAAGTTATATAGTTTACTGATCTCAAATAAACTGGCATATATAGAGCAGCACGGTATACATATATATTTACAGAAGTTCATAAAGCGAGAAACACGCAGCGGAAAAGAAAAAGGAATTTTAACCCCTTCGTTGTGGGAATGTGAGTCCCGTACAGGTTGTGTCCCAAGAAGGTGTGCATGTATGCGTGTGTTGGTACCCGGGTACAAGATTCAACTGGCCAGTGGATGATTTCAATGTGTCTTCGACTAGTCATGTTGGGGCCCTGTAGGTTTAGACAAACATGCAGCGTGCTTTATTATTTTACTGTGGCCGGGAAGGCCTCTCACCCATCCGCCAGATACTCTGCGTTCGGCTCGACCCAGGACGTCTCTCCACTCGATTTGGCTGGGACTCTGTGCCACCGGATCCGCTTGTCTTGCTTGTCTGTCTCTGCCACAAGATGCTCAGCTCACGCCTGCACTCCCATTAGATCATCGCGGTCTCCTAACTCGGGGTCCTTCAGCAACTCTGTATCTGTGTAAACTTCTCAGTGGTGGATTACTAGGTCTCTGGCAATTAATGTGAACCGATCTCCAGCTCCGCAAGGCCGCACCTGCGCTCCGGCCTGGTCACGATCGTTGTCTGTCTCACGTGCGTCTTG
Source organism: Leptobrachium leishanense (assembly GCA_009667805.1). Taxonomy (NCBI): domain Eukaryota; kingdom Metazoa; phylum Chordata; class Amphibia; order Anura; family Megophryidae; genus Leptobrachium; species Leptobrachium leishanense. Next base: position 186,284,773 of record CM019064.1, on the reverse strand, counting down.
CTCTCTTCACTCCTCGGCGCGCTCTGGGTTTCCTCTGCACGAGGCTGCGGATGTAAGTCTTTTCTCCCCACCCACTTCCTGTGCCCGCCGCAAAGCATGCTGGAAGACGTAGTCCCATTGTCCAGTGTCTCTACATTGCGCTTGTCTCTCTCTGGTGGCCAAAATTAAGTACTACAGCAACAGTGTTTTAAACCAGCGCTACACATGTTTGAATCACCAGAGGTTAAATGAAAGTATGCTGCTGAACAAAGGCTCAATGACGTAAGCGGTAGGGATGAGATGTTCGATTTGATGTGTTCGGAGTTCGATTCGATGTGTTCGTGTTCACGAACTTCGATCATTTCCGCGTGTTCGCCGCATGTTCGCCCACAATGCACCACAATGGACCACAATGCACTTTTCCACTAGCCTGAAGCTTGTAAGTGGCTACAGTCTTGCACCTGACCACAGGTCAGGTGCAAGACAGGTGCAAGACTATGCCAATCACGGCTCAGAGTACTGATTGGGCAAATTTTGCCCAATCATGGGCTCACAGAGCTAAGTCCCGCAGCACACAATATATGGCTTCACACAGCCTTCAGCACGTGTTTTTTGAGAGGAGATTGTTGTGTTAGTGTGTGTTCTCACTGCCAGTCTGCCACCAGCTATTGGGGGGGTCTCACTTCTACAAAATATCTGGGAATTGTTGTAATCTGTGTTCTCACTGCCATCAACTATTTTGGGGGTCAGTCATTGAACAAAATATTTGGGAATTGTTGTAATCTTTGTGTTCTCACTGCCACCAGCAATTGTGGGGGTCTCATTTCTACAAAATATCTGGGAATTGTTGTAATCTTTGTGTTCTCACTGCCACCAGCAATTGTGGGGGTCTCATTTCTACAAAATATCTGGGAATTGTTGTGATTTTTGTGTTCTCACTGCCGCCAGCAATTGTGAGGTGGCCTCATTTCTACAAAATATCTGGGAATTGTTCTAATCATTGTGTTCTCACTGCCACCAACTATTTTGAGGGTCAAATTTCTACAAAATATCTGGGAATTGTTGTAATCTTTGTGTTCTCACTGCCACCAGCAATTGTGGGGGTCTCATTTCTACAAAATATCTGGGAATTGTTCTAATCTTTGTGTTCTCACTGCCACCAACTATTTTGGGGGTCAGTCATTTATACAAAACATATCTGGGAATTGTTCTAATCTTTGTGTTCTCACTGACACCAGCAATTGTGGTGGTCTCTAGACATGTGCACAGCACAAAATTTCGTTTTGAACTAATGGATTAGTCCTAAAATGCAATTTATTTAGTTGCTAAAGAAATTCGTTTTCAGTTCTTTAGTATGAAAACTAATTTCATTCATCCGAAAACCAGTAGATACAATTACTATTGTAGTGGCTCCTCAGAGGGCTGAGATCGCTGCTTGTTTCAGTATCTCTCTCTCTCAGCACAATGTGGGCCATATTCCATAGTTGGTGCTAACTTAACCAGAGCTGTTGTAAACTTCCCAGAGCCATTATAGCCTATGGAGGTTTTCAGTTTACAACAGCTATGGTTAAGTTAGCACCAACATTGTAATACTGCCCCGTGTCAGGCAAAGCTGTTACAGTAACTGACTGCTGCTCATCACAGCGCTCAGAGTTTCAGTAAAACTAGTAAATAATATTTTTATATATAAGAGGTTATAACAATATTATTTCCTTGTTTTACTGAAACTCTGAGCGCTGTTACAGTCAGTTACTGTACATTGTACTGAGAGATAATGTAACAAGCAGCCGATCTCAGCGCTCACAGCCACTGGATTTAAAGGGCTAAAAAAAAAAAAAAAAAGGCTCCTCTCTGTATAATGTTTAGAACATCCTCCTGAATTAATTAATACCCCTCTCTATATAATGTATACAACATCCACCTGCATTAATTAATACTCTGTATAATATATAGCACATCCTCCTAAATTAATTAATGTCCCTCTGTGTATAGAACATCCTCCTCAATTTATACCTTTCTCTGTATAATGTATATAACATCCTCCTGCATTAATACCCCTCTCTGTATAATGTATAGAACATCCTCCTGCATTAATTAATGCCCCTCTCTGTGTAGAACATCCTGCTGCATTGGCATGTGGAGTGTGCAGAACTTCGGATGTTGCGATGTTGTGCTTTTCATTGCTGGTCTCCTTCACTCATCAATGTAATATCACAAAAAGGACTGAAACTAAAATGTAGTGCATTTTATTTTAGTTTCTTTCGTTTTTTGTACTGAGCAGTTTCGTTTCTCTTGAGTCATACGAAAACTAAATTATCCCAAAATTCGGACTAAATCGTTTTAGTACTAAAACGAATGCACATGTCTAGTGGTCTCATTTCTACAAAATATCTGAGAATTGTTCTAATCTTTGTGTTCTCACTGCCACCAACTATTTTGGGGGTTAGTCATTTATACAAAAAATATCTGGGAATTATTCTAAACTTTGTGTTCTCACTGCCAACAGCAATTGTGGGGGTCTCATTTCTACAAAATATCTGGGAATTGTTGTATTCTTTGTGTTCTCACTGCCACCAACTATTTTGGGGGTCAGTCATTTATACAAAAAAATATCTGGGAATTGTAATCTTTGTGTTCTCACTGCCACCAGCAATTGTGGGGGTCTCATTTCTACAAAATATCTGGGAATTGTTGTAATCTGTGTGTTCTCACTGCCACCCATCAGGGGGTTTCACTGATTTATAGGAGGTTTCTGGGAATTGTAATCTGTGTCTTCTCACTGCCAGCTATGAGGGGGTCCCACATATTTCTACCAGATTTCTGAGAATTGTAATCTGTGTCTTGTCACTGTTGCCAGCTATCAGGGGGTCCTATCAGGGAGTCTCACTGATTTATAGGTGTCACGGATCCCTCTGATTACCAGAAGTGTGGTCCCTTTACGCAGACCGCTCTCTACCCTTCCGATCCTTGAATGGTCGGTGATACTAAACAGACAAATAACCAGACAATATATAAACAAGGGGTAGCACCAGACAGAGGTATGGAATAGAGTATCGTCACGAATCTTTCTGACTACTAAGATATAAATCTCTTTATGTAGCTCCCTTTCTACTCTTCCGATCCTTGAATGGTCGGCAAAGCTATAAAGGCAACGAAACAGGTAACAGACAAGAAAGGGAAATACCAGACAGGGGTACAGACCAGATCACAAGTCCTCCCTAGGACTTTAGTAATAGCAGAGGTAGTCTGATGCGTGCTTAGGGTGCCACACAGACTGACCTCGGTACCAACGTTAAGGGCAGAACCTAGAACAGAGTAATTGCCAATGCCAGGAGTCATACACAGGAGGGTTCGTTTGCCAATGCCAAGGGTCATACACAGGAGGGTTCGTTTGCCAATGCCAAGGGTCATACACAGGAGGGTTCGTTTGCCAATGCCAAGGGTCATACACAGGAGGGTTCGTTTGCCAATGCCAAGGGTCATACACAGGAGGGTTCGTTTGCCAATGCCAAGGGTTATACACAAGAGGGTTCGTTTGCCAATGCCAAGGGTCATACACAGGATTAACACAGGAGATAGCCAAAATCACACAAGAGCTCTGCGGGAGGTGAATACCACGTCAGGGCACGGTGTATGGAGAGACTGGGTTTTAAACCCGGCGGGTCCGCGTCACAGCGCCAGGCCCCGCCCCTGGCGTCCCACGTGAGCGGGCCCGAAGCGCTTACATTCGGCGCCTGGCCAGCGAGCAGCGAGGAAGCTGCTGCCAGGCGCCGCATCCCCTGGGTCCCCGTGACAGAACCCCCCCCTCCAGGGGCGGCCACTGGACGACCCCCAGGGGCACGGGGGTGTGCCAAATAGAAGGCCTTCACTAGCCTAGGAGCATGGACCTCTGCAGCCGGAATCCAAGAACGATCCTCCGGACCGTAACCCACCCAATCGACCAAATACTGCAAGGACCCCCTAGACAGCCTGGCACCCAGAATGGCCTTAACTTCGAATTCCTCCTCGCCCTCCACAGAGACAGGAGGCGGTGGAGCATGGACTTTGGTGTACCGGTTACATAACAGCGGCTTCAGAAGGTTTACATGGAACACATTGTGTATTTTAAAATGGGGGGGTAACGCCAAAGCATAGGAGACAGGGTTGAGTCGCCGTAGAATCTTATAGGGGCCGATATACCTAGGAGCCAACTTCATGGAAGGCACTAAGAGCTTGATATTACGTGAAGACAGCCAAACCCTGTCCCCAACTTGATACACGGGTGCCTGCCTCCTGTGTCTGTCGGCCTTAGTTTTCTGGATGGCACTACTTTCCTCCAGTGCCCGTCTCACTCTCCCCCAAGTCTCTTTCAATGATGCCAGTTGTTTATCTAAAGCAGGAATCGTGGTATCAGGAAACGTGGCGGGGAGCACGGGAGGATCAAAGCCATAAACAGTGAAGAAAGGAGAATGACCTGTGGATTCACTTACTGCGCTGTTAATAGCATATTCTGCCCACGGTAACAGATCTGACCAGTTGTCTTGTTGTTCTGAGATGAAGCACCTGAGATATTTCTCTACGTTTGGTGTTGCTCGTTCTGCTGCTCCATTGGTCTGGGGGTGATAGGCCGAAGAGAAAGAGAGGTCTATTCCCACGTTCTTACAAAACCCTCTCCAGAATCCGGAGATGAATTGGGTCCCCCTATCAGAGACTATCTCCCGAGGGACACCGTGAATGCGGACCACATTGGCAATGAATATGGGCACCAGTTCAGCTGCCGAAGGTAGTTTCTGAAGAGGAACATAGTGACCCATCTTGGAAAATCGATCTATGATCGTAAGTATCACTGTATTCCCTCTTGACTCAGGTAGCTCTACTATAAAATCCATGGCTACATGTGACCAGGGTCGTTCGGGGATCGGCAAAGGCTGGAGTAAGCCAATGGGTGCTGTTTTGGGACTTTTCTGCCTTGTGCACACTTCGCACACGGCAATGTAATCTTTGACGTCTCGGCGCAACGTGGGCCACCAGAGGAGTTTACTGATACTAGACACAGTCTTGGTGATACCCATATGCCCGGAAGTTTTATTGTCATGATAGATGTTGAGTACCTCTTCTCTTTCGTTCTCAGGTACAAAGAGTTTCGCAGGAGGTTTTCCCCCAGGAGCTGCACCCTGGACGGTCTGCAACCTTTTCATTAGAGGAGACGAAACACTAATCGTGGTAGCGGCTATAATCCTCTCCTGGGGTACAATGGGATGCTGATCTTGGATATTATGTTCATAAGACTCATACTGTCTCGACAATGCGTCTGCTTTAATGTTTCTGGACCCAGGTCTATAGGTAAGTACGTAATTAAAACTTGAAAGAAACAATGACCATCTCGCTTGTCTGGAGTTTAAACGTTTGGCATCTCCAATGTACGTGAGATTCTTATGGTCGGTTATGATAACAACGGGGTCCTTAGACCCTTCTAATAAGTATCTCCATTCGGCCAAGGCCGCGATGACTGCTAACAATTCTCTATTTCCAATGTCATAGTTCTTCTCTGCCGGGGACAACTTTCGAGAATAGAAGCCGCATGGATGCAAGGGTTTGTCAGGAGCCTCCCTTTGGGACAAGACTGCACCAAGACCTAGTTCGGAGGCGTCAACTTCTAATTGGAAAGGCAGAGCCGGATCTGGATGCCGGAGAACAGGAGCAGTAGTAAAGGCTTGCTTAAGTGTCTCAAAGGCTTGAGTGGCTTGAGGTGTCCATTTCTGATTTCCCACCCCTTTCTTTGTCATAGCCGTGAGAGGGCCACCAAGGCCGAAAAATCTTTAATGAACCTTCTGTAATAGTTCGTGAACCCCAGAAACCTCTGAATGGCTTTAAGTCCTTGGGGTAAAGGCCAGTCAAGAATAGCTGAGAGCTTCTTAGGATCCATTTGAAACCCCCAGGAGTTATAATATAACCAAGGAATTGCACAGTTCTTATGTCGAATAGACATTTTTCTAGCTTACAGTACAATCCAGCCTTCAATAGTTTTTTCAACACTTGTTTTACATGGACATGATGAGTGTCCATATCAGGAGAGTATATCAGGATATCATCCAGATATACTATGACGAATTCTTGCAGAAATTCCCTTAGAGTGTCATTTATAAGGTCCTGAAAGACGGCTGGCGCATTACACAACCCAAAAGGCATCACCAGGTATTCGTAATGCCCGCTACGTGTATTAAAAGCCGTTTTCCATTCGTCTCCCTTCTTAACCCTGACCAGGTTGTACGCTCCGCGTAAATCAAGCTTAGTATAGACACGAGCCCCTTTTAATCGGTCAAACAATTCTGTTATGAGGGGTATGGGATATGCGTTTCTTATAGTGATCCTATTCAAACCCCTATAGTCGATGCAAGGTCGCAGATCTCTCTCTTTTTGGAGACAAAAAAGAAACCTGCTCCTGCTGGGGAGGAGGACCGTCTAATGAATCCTCGTTCCAGATTCTCCCTTATATATTCCTCCATAATGTCGTTCTCCCTTTGCGACAAAGGGTATACGTGACCCCTAGGAGGCATCGTACGCGGGAGCAAGTCAATGGCACAGTCATATGGACGATGTGGTGGTAGAACCTCAGTCCTGGCTTTAGAGAACACCTCCTTTAATGCCCTGTAACATTCAGGGACCTCTGTGGACAAAGGAGGGGCTGTGGCAATATTGAGGCTACCAATCACATTAACTGTGCCTAGGCACTTAGACTGACAACTTTGACCCCAACATTTTATGTCTCTCTGGACCCAATCGACAACTGGGTTGTGCTCTGTTAGCCATGGAAACCCAAGGACGACAGGACATGAGGGTGATTCAATGATTTGAAATCTTATAGTCTCCTGGTGCAAAACTCCTATTTTCATACATACATCGACTGTATCGTGAGTGATATGAGGACATGCCAGAGGGTTACCATCTATGGCCTCCACCCTTAGAGGCCTTTCCCTGAGAACCAGTGGTATGAGGTTTTTGGCAGCAAAATTCTTATCCATAAAATTGCCTGAGGCCCCAGAGTCCAAAAACGCCTCAGTCTTGAGGTGAACCCCCTCCCAGGCTAGGAGACCCGGTAACAGAATCCTGGATTTTTTTTTTTTCATTATCCACAAAGGAGGCACACAGAGAACCGACAACCTGGGTGTCTCCTGTTCTGAATCCCACTCTGCTATGTTCAACCCTGCCAACCCTGGGTCTCTGAGGACAGCGAAGGCGGAAGTGATCTGCCCCTGCACAATAAAAGCAGAGCCCCTTTTCTTTTCTGTGAGCTTTTTCTGCTTCTGAAATACCTGTCCTCCCTATTTGCATGGGTTCAACGACCGGTAAATCAGTTTTTTCATTCTCCGAACCACCTGATGTACTGGGTGTCTGGGTAACGAGGGTAAAGGAGGCAAGACCCTTCTGGGTCTATCTCTGGTGTGTCTCCTCTCCCTGATTTGATCGTCCATGGCTATACAGAAATCTATCAGGTGGTCCAGACTTTCTGGTAATTTTAAGGGAGCCAGTTCGAACATAAAAGCCTCGTTCAAGCCTTCGGTAAAGGCTAAGGTTAAAACGTCGTTCGGCCAAAGTACTTCAGAAACCAAAGTCTTAAACTCTATGGCATAATCGGCGACCCTCTTATTACCTTGTTTGATATGAAACAAGGACCTACCCGCATTGGTAGCCCTTCTAGAGGGATCAAAGGTACGTTTTAACTCAGAGGTAAAACCCTCATAGTCATAAATGATGGGTTTCTTATTTTCCCACAACGGCGTAGCCCACAATAAAGCTTTTTCTGTTAAATGATTAATCAGATATCCTACTTTAGCTTTATCAGACATACAAGAACCTGGATTGTTCTCAAACAGAATCTCGAGTTGAGTCAAAAACCCCCGACATAGGCTTGGTGTACCATCATAGCGTAGGGGTGCCTTCATACTAAGCCTATGTCCTTCAGGGGAGACCGGACTGACCCTAGGTAACACTGGATCTGGAGGGTTTGTGGTACCTGTATTGGACCGATTTAGCAAGGTTTGCAGAGCGAGAGAAATCTGGTCCATTCTATGGTCCTGTTCCTCTTGTCTGGCTGCGATACGTGCCAGCTGGTTAGAGAGGTCTGCGGGATCCATTGGCCCTGACGTAATGTCACGGATCCCTCTGATTACCAGAAGTGTGGTCCCTTTACGCAGACCGCTCTCTACCCTTCCGATCCTTGAATGGTCGGTGATACTAAACAGACAAATAACCAGACAATATATAAACAAGGGGTAGCACCAGACAGAGGTATGGAATAGAGTATCGTCACGAATCTTTCTGACTACTAAGATATAAATCTCTTTATGTAGCTCCCTTTCTACTCTTCCGATCCTTGAATGGTCGGCAAAGCTATAAAGGCAACGAAACAGGTAACAGACAACGAAAGGGAAATACCAGACAGGGGTACAGACCAGATCACAAGTCCTCCCTAGGACTTTAGTAATAGCAGAGGTAGTCTGATGCGTGCTTAGGGTGCCACACAGACTGACCTCGGTACCAACGTTAAGGGCAGACCTAGAACAGAGTAATTCAATGCCAGGAGTCATACACAGGGGGTTCGTTTGCCAATGCCAAGGGTCATACACAGGAGGGTTCGTTTGCCAATGCCAAGGGTCATACACAGGAGGTTCGTTTGCCAATGCCAAGGGTCATACACAGGAGGGTTCGTTTGCCTATGCCAAGGGTCATACACAGGAGGGTTCGTTTGCCAATGCCAAGGGTTATACACAAGAGGGTTCGTTGCCAATGCCAGGGTCATACACAGGATTAACACAGGAGATAGCCAAAATCACACAAGAGCTCTGCGGGAGGTGAATACCACGTCAGGGCACCGGTGTATGGGAGAGACTGGGTTTTAAACCCGGCGGGTCCGCGTCACAGCGCCAGGCCCCGCCCCTTGGCATCCCACGTGAGCGGGCCCGGAAGCGCTTACATTCGGCGCCTGGCCAGCGAGCAGCGAGGAAGCTGCTGCCAGGCGCCGCATCCCCTGGGTCCCCGTGACAATAGGTGGTTTCTGGGAATTGTAATTTGTGTCTTGTCACTGCCACCCATCAGGGGGTCTCACAGATTTATAGGAGGTTTCTGGGAATTTTAATCTGTGTCTTGTCACTGGCTGCCAGATATCAGGGTGTCTCACTGAGTTATACCAGAGTTCTGGAAATCTTTAATCTAGATAACACAGTTGAATCAGAGTTCTGCAGCATATCTCCAATTTTTATAACAGAGTTGAATGTGAGTTCTGTATATCTTTAATCTATATATCACTCACCATGTCAGAAAGACCAAAAAGGACAGGCAGACGCTCCCAGACACAGATAAGAGGGCAAGCAGCCTTTGTGTCGGGAGGCTGTGCCTCTGGTCGTCGTGGACTTGGTGCATCCTCTGCAGGGGCACGCTTGTCCTTTCTAACTGGTGCTGGCCGTCTTAAGCAGCAGCAACATAAAGAGGACTTGGTGGATTGGCTAACCAGGCCATCCTCATCCTCCCAGTACTCTGCCAGCCAGGCTCGTAGTGCTTTACAGTCCACCTCAGCTGCCAAAGCATCTAATGCAGCCTCCATGTCCACAGTTACTCCTGCCGTAGCCTCACTATCACACACAGAGGAGTCAGCTGAATTGTTTGACTACAATGACAGTGACATGCTGCTTGAGGATGCTCAGCAAGTACAGTGCTCTGATTCAATCTCTGAGGTTGAGGAAGGAAGTATAATCAACCTAGAGGAAGGGGGTACCAGTGATGACACACAAATAACTGGCACTCATGTTGCCCCAGCAGCTGCAGCATACTGCCAAGTTGGCTCCAGTGACACAGAGATAGGGGGTGATGACAATGATGATGAGGTCACTGACTCCACCTGGGTGCCTGATCGAACAGAGGAGTCAAGTGAGGAGGAGGAGGAGGCACAACAAGGCTTCAGATGTCAGAGGTGCTCAGGTGCAGAGCGCTGTTGTCTCAAAGCACACATCGAGGAACTATGCTGTCTGGGAGTTCTTTAAGAAATGAGCAGCAGACCGCACCATTGCTATTTGTAGTCTATGTCAGATGAGGTTTAGGGATGAGCTGTTCGGGTTTGGACGGTTCGGGGTTCGACCCGAACTTAGCCTGTTCGAGCAGATCGCGAACCCCGAACATTTCCGGGTGTTCGCCGCATGTTCGACCACAATGGACCACAATGCATTTTCCCACTGCCTGAAGCTCGTAATTGGCTACAGCCTTGCAACTGACCACAGGTCTGGTGCAAGACTGGTTGAACACTATGCCAATCACCGCTCAGAGTCCTGATTGGGCAAATTTTGCCCAATCATGGGCTCACAGAGCTAAGTCCCGCAGCACACTATATAAGGTTTCAACGCAGCGCTTCTGCACGCATTTCAGAGGAGATTTCAAAGAAGATAGTTGTGTGTGTTGTTACTGACGGTCTGCCACGCTACTCGGGGGGTCTGGGGGGTCTCATTTCGACCAAATATCAGGGAATTTAGGTGATGTGTGTCTTAAAGGAAAGGATTGTTGAACATCTAAAAACACATAGATTACAGGATCAGAAACAACATGGGTTTACCTCAGGGAGATCATGCCAAACTAATCTTATTGATTTTTTTGATTGGGTAACAAAAATAATAGACACAGGTGGTGCAGTAGACATTGCTTATTTAGATTTCAGTAAGGCTTTTGATACTGTTCCGCATAGAAGGCTTATCAATAAATTGCAATCTTTGAGCTTGGATTCCAATATTGTTGACTGGATTAGGCAGTGGCTGAGTGACAGACAACAGAGGGTTGTGGTAAATGGAGTTTATTCGGCGCAAGGTCTTGTTACCAGTGGGGTGCCTCAGGGGTCAGTACTTGGACCCATTCTATTTAATATTTTTATTAGTGATATTGCAGAAGGTATTAATGGAAAAGTATGTATTTTTGCTGATGACACAAAGATTTGCAACAGGGTTGACGTTCCTGGAGGGATCAACCAAATGACAAATGATTTAGGTAAACTAAAAAAATGGTCGGAGTTGTGGCAATTGAGTTTTAATGTGGATAAGTGCAAGATAATGCACCTGGGACGTAAAAACCCAAGGGCTGAATATAGAATATTTGATACAGTCCTAACCTCAACATCTGAGGAAGGGATTTAGGGGTCATTATTTCAGAGGATCTAAGGGTAAGTAGTCAATGTAATAGAGCAGCAGGAAATGCTAGCAGAATGCTTGGTTGTGTAGGGAGAGGTATTAGCAGTAGGAAAAGGGAAGTGCTCATGCCACTGTGCAGAGCACTGGTGAGACCTCACTTGGAGTACTGTGTGCAGTACTGGAGACCGTATCTCCAGAAGGATATAGACATCTTAGAGAGAGTTCAGAGAAGGGCTGCTAAAATGGTGTACGGCTTGAAGGAGAAAAGTTACCAGGAAAGGCTTAATGATCTTAACATGTACAGCTTGGAAAAAAGACGAGACAGAGGAGATATGATAGAAACATTTAAATACGTAAAGGGAATCCACAAGGTAGAGGAAGGGAGTATATTTAAAAGGAAACAAAATAGCAAAACAAGAGGACATAGTCTTAGATTAGAGGGGCAAAGGTTTAAAAGTAACATCAGGAAGCATTATTTTACTGAGAGGGTGGTGGATACATGGAACAGTCTTCCAGTAGAAGTGAAAGAGGCCAAAACAGTAATTGAATTTAAGCAAGCATGGGATAGACATAAGGCTATCCTAAACAAAAGATAAATCCAGGTAAAGTATCCATGTAATTGGGCAGACTAGATGGGCCGAAAGGTTCTTATCTGCCGACATTTTTCTATGTTTCTATGTTTCTATGTTTGTCACTGTGCCAGCAAGTTTTTTTGGGGTTTACAACTTTATTTAAAACATTTGTGAATTGAGGTGATTAACTGGGTCTTGTCACTGTGCCAGCAAATCTTTTTGGAGCTCACTAATTTCTTTAAAACACTTGTGAATTAAGGTGATCTGTGTCTCGTCATACAAAAAGTACCACGCTGTATTTTGGGGCTCACTAATTTCTTTAAAACACTTGGGAATTAAGGTGATCTTCTGTGTCTCGTCACACAGCCAGCAATTTTTTTTGGGGCTGACCATTTTCTTTAAAACACTTGGGAATTAAGGTGATCTGTGTCTCGTCATACAAAAAGTACCACGCTGTATTTTGGGGCTCACTAATTTATTTAAAACACTTGGGAATTAAGGTGATCTGTGTCTCGTCATACAAAAAGTACCACGCTGTATTTTGGGGCTCACTAATTTCTTTAAAACAATTGGGAATTAAGGTGATCTGTGTCTCGTCATACAAAAAGTACCACGCTGTATTTTGGGGCTCACTAATTTCTTTAAAACACTTGTGAATTAAGGTGATCTTCTGTGTCTCATCACACAGCCAGCAATTTTTTTTGGGGCTCACTAATTTCTTTAAAACACTTGGGAATTAAGGTGATCTGTGTCTCGTCATACAGAAAGTACCACGCTGTGTTTTGGGGCTCACTAGATTCTTTAAAACATTTGTGAATTAAGGTGATCTGTGTCTTGTCACACAAACAGTACCATGCATTATTTTGTGGCTCACTAATTTCTTTAAAACATTTGTGAATTGAGGTGATCTGTCTCTTGTCACTGGCTGCCAGCTATCAGTGTGTCTCACTGAGTTATACCAGAGTTATTTAAATCTTTATACCAGAGTTGAATCAGAGTTCTGTATATATTTAATCTATATATCACTCACCATGTCTGAAAGAACAAAAAGGACTGGCAGACGCTCCCAGACACAGATAAGAGGGCAAGCAGCCCCTGTGTCGGGAGGCTGTGCCTCTGGTCGTGGTGGACGTGGTGCATACACTGCAGGGGCACGCTTGTCCTTTCTAACTGGTGCTGGCCGTCTTAAGCAGCAGCAACATACAGAGGATTTGGTGGATTGGCTAACCAGGCCATCCTCACCCCCCGAGTCCTCTGCCAGCCAGGCCTCTAGTGCTTTACAGTCCACCTCAGCTGCCAAAGCAGTGACGAGGAGAGGCTCCAGTGACGAGGAGATAGGGGGTGAAGATGACATTGATGATGATGAGGTCACTGACTCCACCTGGGTGCCAGATCGAACTAAGGAATCAAGTGAGGAGGAAGAGGAGGAGGCACAGCAAACATGAGGCACAACATCCTCTGTGACCAACCGTAGCACTAGCCAGTCCAAGGCATCACATGTCAGAGCTGCTCCGGTGCAGAGCGCTGTTGTCTCAAAGAACACATGCAGGAACTCTGCTGTCTGGGAGTTCTTTAAGAAATGTGCAGCAGACCCCACCGTTGCTATTTGTAATCTATGTCAGAGGAGGCTGTAGCGTGGGATAAACACCGGACACTTGGGTACCACGTGCTTGAGGCGACATATGAACAAGTGCCACACATCCCTTTGGGGCAAAACTTTGCGTATGTCCTCCTCCTCCTCATCTGTCTCTACCCACACTGTATGTCCTGCCATGCAATTGCCTACAACCTCCACCGACAGGGATGATGCTACAGTAATGGATGTACCAGCAGGTCCTTCCTCACAATGTGACTGAAAATTTACGCAGTCTGATTACGTTGCCGCAGCTGCTGCAGCGAAAGAAAAAATATAGTCCCAACCATTCCTAAGCACAGCGTCTAAATGCCAGCTTAGCAAAATTACTTGCATTGCAGCTGCTGCCTTTCCAGCTGGTGGACTCTGCTCCCTTCCGTGAATTTGCTGAATGCGCTGTACCACAGTGGCAGGTTCCAAAACGCCATTACTTTTCACGCAAGGCCATTCCAGCACTATACCAGCACGTGGAAGACAATGTTATCCAGTCATTGGGAAAGGCAGTCAGCAGCAAGGTGCATGTGACTTTAGACATGTGGTCCAGCAAGCATGGACAGGGTTGTTACATTTCCTTCACGGCACACTGGGTAACTCTGATTGCAGCTGGGAGGGATCCAAGATGGGGCTCTGTGCTGGAGCTTGTTCATCCACCACGCCTCCAGAAAGCTGCTTGTATGAGGTCTGTCTGCTCCACCACCACCACCACCTCTTCCTCCTCCTCCTCCTCCTCCTCCTTCTCTGTCTCTGGCGAAGTGGCAGTTAAACCCACGCCTGACAGGGTCTACGCAATGGCTTAAGCAAAAAGATGCCATACTGTGCTTGAGCTGGTTTGTTTAGGGGACAGGAGCCACACCGGGTCAGAAATTTTGTCAGCTCTTCAGGGGCAGGTGCAGAGATGGTTTACACCATGCCAGCTTGAGCTGGGAATGATCGTCTGCGATAATGGCAGCAACCTTCTCTCCGCCCTACGCAAGGGTAAATTGACGCATGTACCATGTCTAGCACACGTCCTAAATCTGGTAGTACAGCGTTTCCTAACCAAGTACCCAGAGCTGCCAGAGCTTCTCATCCAGGCCAGTAAAGTCTGCAGCCACTTCAGATGGTCATTCCCAGCAAGCGTTCGCCTGGCAGAAATTCAAAGAGAATTCCACCTTCCCACAAACCGTCTGATCTGTGACATGCCCACCAGGTGCAATTCGACATTAGCAATGCTGCAGCGTCTGCACAAGCAGCAGAGGGCCATCAACGAGTACCTGTGTGAGTATGGCACAAGGACAGGTTCAGGTCAACTTGTTTCCCCCCCCCCCGCAGTGGCTGATGATCAAGGATGCATGCACTGTACTGTCACCATTTGAGGAGGCAACGAGGATGGTGAGCAGGGACAGTGCATGCATCAGTGACACAAATCCTTTAGTGTTCCTGCTGGAGCACACTCTGCGGGGAATTATAGATGTGGCTCTAGAGGCAGAGCAGCCGGAGGAAGAGGAGGACTTCCCTAGCTCTCACGGCCCCAGTCTTTCCGCAGACAGCATTCCAGCGGGTCCTACTCAGATCAGACAGGAGGAGGATGAGGAGGAGGAGGACTATTTAAGTAGTGGGGGCATTGAAGGTGGGGATTCCTCAAGGCAGGGTTTTGTGTGCCCAGAAACAGAAGGGCTTGTGCGTGGCTGGGAGGAGGAAGTGCACGATACGGTCATCCTCATTGACCAGGAAGACTCGGCAACTAATGCCACCTCCAACCTATGCTGCATGGGCTCCCTAATGATGCAAAGCCTGCTAAAGGACCCCAGGATTCATGCTATCAAGGAGAGGGATCATTACTGGTTGGCAACCCTTCTTGATCCACGATACAAGGGGAAAGTTGCAGAGCTCATCCTGCCCGCACAGAGGGAGCACAGGATAGAAACATAGAAACATAGAAACATAGAATAATGTCGGCAGATAAGAACCTTTCGGCCCATCTAGTCTGCCCAATTACATGGATACTTTACCTGGATTTATCTTTTGTTTAGGATAGCCTTATGCCTATCCCATGCTTGCTTAAATTCAATTACTGTTTTGGCCTCTACCACTTCTACTGGAAGACTGTTCCATGTATCCACCACCCTCTCAGTAAAATAATGCTTCCTGATGTTACTTTTAAACCTTTGCCCCTCTAATCTAAGACTACGTCCTCTTGTTTTGCTATTTTGTTTCCTTTTAAATATACTCCCTTCCTCTACCTTGTGGATTCCCGTTACGTATTTAAATGTTTCTATCATATATCTCCTCTGTCTCGTCTTTTTTCCAAGCTGTACATGTTAAGATCATTAAGCCTTTCCTGGTAACTTTTCTCCTTCAAGCCGTACACCATTTTAGTAGCCCTTCTCTGAACTCTCTCTAAGATGTCTATATCCTTCTGGAGATACGGTCTCCAGTACTGCACACAGTACTCCAAGTGAGGTCTCACCAGTGCTCTGTACAGTGGCATGAGCACTTCCCTTTTCCTACTGCTAATACCTCTCCCTACACAACCAAGCATTCTGCTAGCATTTCCTGCTGCTCTATTACATTGACTACTTACCCTTAGATCCTCTGAAATAATGACAACTAAATCCCTTTCCTCAGATGTTGAGGTTAGGACTGTATCAAATATTCTATATTCAGCCCTTGGGTTTTTACGTCCCAGGTGCATTATCTTGCACTTATCCACATTAAAACTCAATTGCAAAAACTCCGACCATTTTTTTAGTTTACCTAAATCATTTGTCATTTGGCTGATCCCTCCAGGAACGTCAACCCTGTTGCAAATCTTTGTGTCATCAGCAAAAAGACATACTTTTCCATTAATACCTTCTGCAATATCACTAATAAAAATATTAAATAGAATGGGTCCAAGTACTGACCCCTGAGGTACCCCACTGGTAACAAGACCTTGCGCCGAATAAACTCCATTTACCACAACCCTCTGTTGTCTGTCACTCAGCCACTGCCTAATCCAGTCAACAATATTGGAATCCAAGCTCAAAGATTGCAATTTATTGATAAGCCTTCTATGCGGAACAGTATCAAAAGCCTTACTGAAATCTAAATAAGCAATGTCTACTGCACCACCTGTGTCTATTATTTTTGTTACCCAATCAAAAAAATCAATAAGATTAGTTTGGCATGATCTCCCTGAGGTAAACCCATGTTGTTTCTGATCCTGTAATCTATGTGTTTTTAGATGTTCAACAATCCTTTCCTTTAACATGGTTTCCATTAATTTCCCCACTACTGACGTAAGACTAACTGGCCTATAGTTCCCTGATTCCTCCCTACTACCCTTCTTGTAAATGGGCACAACATTTGCTAATTTCCAGTCTTCTGGGACGACTCCCGTTAACAAGGATTGGTTAAATAAATCTGTTAATGGTTTTGCTATTACATCACTGAGCTCTTTTAATAATTTAGGGTGGATCCCATCAGGCCCCATTGACTTATTTGTCTTTACTTTAGACAGCTGCTGTAGAACCTCCTCCTCTGTAAACTGATATGTAAATGTCTCTTTAGTGTTCTCTCCTAACGGAGGTCCCTTCCTTCCTTTTCTTCTGCAAAGACTGAACAAAAATATTCATTGAGGCAGTCAGCGAGACTTTTATCCTCTTCTACATACCTTCCTTCCTTTGTTTTTAATCTAACTAATCCTTGTTTTACTTTTCTTTTCTCGTTTATGTATCTAAAAAATGTTTTGTCCCCTTTTTTACTGACTGAGCTATTTTCTCTTCTGCGTGTGCTTTGGAAGCTCTTATAAATTGCTTTGCCTCTTTCTGCCTAATTTTATAGGTTTGCCTATCTTCTTCACTCTGAGTTGTTTTATAATTATTGAATGCTGTCTTTTTGTTCTTCACTATTTTGGCCACTTCTGCAGAGTACCACAGTGGTTTCTTCCCTTTTTTGTTTTTGCTAACAAGATGAATGCAATTTCCTGTGGCCTTCAATAATGCTTCCTTTAAATAATCCCATTTCTCCTAGACTCCCTTTAAACTCCTCCAGTCTGATAATGACTCCTTCACACAAAATCTCATTTTAGAAAAATCTGTTTTTTAAAGTCTAAAACTTTAGTTCTTGTGTGGTGCGGCTCCATCCCTGTTGTTATATTAAACCATGCTGACTGGTGATCACTAGATCCCAAATTTTCACCTACAACAACGTCCGATACCAAACCTCCATTTGTGAGTATTAAATCCAATATGGCCTCTTTACGGGTCGGCTCCTCAACTACTTGTGTTAGAGATAATCCCAGTAGGGAGTTTAGAATATTTGTACTCCTGGTGCACCCAGCTGTTTTGGTTTTCCAGTTCACATCAGATGACAAAACTTGAGGACGCTCTAAAGCGAAACTTGTGTAACACCTTTCCAGGCACTGTTAGATTACCAAGTGCTGACACACGTGCTTCTGAGGCTGCAGGTGATCAGAGGAATAGTGGTGAAGGCCAGGGCCGCTTGACTGATGCATTTTTTAATTTTTTTAGTCCTCGACGCCCAGGTATGTCAAATGTAGGCACCCATTGCCAGCGTCTTCACCATATGGTGCAGGACTACCTAGGGGCAAGGGCAGACCTGGATACCTTTCCAGCAGATGATCCACTGGCTTACTGGGTGTTGAGATTGGATCACTGGCCAGAACTTAGCCAATATGCTATGCAGCTACTAGGTTGCCCTTCATCTAGCGTGCTTTCCGAAAGGACGTTCAGTGCCGCTGGAGGTTTTGTCACAGACAAAAGAGTGCATCTGTCCACCGACTCTGTAGACCAGCTGACATTTATAAAAATGAATCATTCCTGGATCAGCAGCTATCAATCCCCTGATGCTGACGTAACTGAATAGATCGGGGATGTCTTCTGCATTCACAAAACCTCCAGCACTGAGCTCTTCCACAATACCACAAAAGGGTTACGGTGTGAAGGCACTTGCTGCCATGAAAGGCACAATATTTGGCTGCACTGACGCCTTTGCCAGATTTATATCATTTTAATTTTTTGAACAGCAGGGTCCAACCCTGCACTCTTCCACAATACCACAGAGGGGTTACTGTATGATGATACTTGCTGGCCTGGCACCAAAGGCACAATATCTGGGTGCACTGACGCCCATTACCAGATCAAAAACTTTTCAATATAGGACCACATGGTCCACCCCTGCACTCTTCCACAATACCACAGAGGGGTTAGGCTAGGGTCAGATGAGCGCATTTTCTACGGACTGTGCATTTATGCAGTACGGACGAACTTACTGACTGACGACAAGGTAGTTGCCACACACAGTCGGTTTTTCTCACTGACGTATTTTTTGACTAATGTAGCAGGGAAAATAAATTACAATGAAAGAACATTCTGTCCGTCAAAATTGCTGGACGTATAAATGCAGTCCGTCTGACCTTGTTGCATCACTCACACACAAAGCTATGCGGACGTTGTGGACGTGGCGCACTCTGCACGTCCGTTCTAGCAGTATTACGATCTTGCCTAACCTGCGTCCGTTTGCAGCGTCCGTCAGCCCCCGCACTTCTGTGCGGACGTACTTCGTGTGTGGGGCTCCATTTAACTCAATTGTATGCTATCACGGTCTCAAATACGTAATGCAAAAAACAGGATGTGGAACCGACCTTGGAGATTAGTAGTCCTGTTCAAGACAACCACTGTGATAAGGGCTGGAGATATACTGACACAGCGACTTATATACAGTAGCGGTGGTGTCAGGGTTGTGGGGGTTCTTCTATTCCAGATCTCTTCCAGCGACAGTATGCAATATATATATATATGTAGAAGAATGGTGTCTTACTTTGATAGTAGGTGCACAGACTTGGTAATAGATCTTTAGAGGCTGGTAAGGCAGGTATACTGGGGTCGTCAAGAGCAAGCAGAGGTTCAAAGAGGCAGGCGGCGTTCAGGAGTCGTTGGAGACAGGCTGATAGTCAAAGAGGCAGGCGGCGTTCAAGGATCGTCAAATACAAGCAAAAGGGTCAAAGAGGCAGGCGGCGTTCACGGATGGTCATATATTCACAGCAGGGGTATCAGCAACGGGAAGTCGGTAGGTAAGGTAGCTCTAAACGTTCTGGGATCAATAAACGAGCGATTACTCACCCTCTGCTGACTT
Organism: Leptobrachium leishanense; assembly: GCA_009667805.1. Classification (NCBI taxonomy): domain Eukaryota; kingdom Metazoa; phylum Chordata; class Amphibia; order Anura; family Megophryidae; genus Leptobrachium; species Leptobrachium leishanense. The sequence goes on along the minus strand of CM019064.1, from coordinate 186,265,328 downwards.
CTTTTATGGGAGGTTGATTGGAGGCAGGTGCCGGCGTCTTCCCCTGTAATCCGTCACACTTCCGGGTCTGCGTCATTGGTGTGCGACGCCATTCCCTGGAACGCAAGCTAAAGGCGGCTGTGTTGTGCGCGCATGCGCGGCTTGCCGTGGATGTAACCAGGTAACCCGGCGGATTAAGGAGGACACGTTGATCGGAATCTGTGTACGACGATGCGGTACTTGTTGGAACGGGGTCCGAGCACGCGAGGGTGCGGGCACATGACAGGCCCCCCACCAAAACGACCTCTCCGAGGGCGATCAGGATGGCTTCTGTGAAAACGACGTATCAAAGCAGGAGCACTAACCTCAGAAGCTAGAACCCAAGAGTCTTCGTCCGAGCCGTAACCTTTCCACCGTATTAGATACTCCAGCTTGTTTCTTCGTATACGTGAGTCTAACAGGTCTTGCACTTCGTACCTCTCATCATCGGAAGAGACAGGACCCGGACGAGGAGGTATTCTACCAGGGAAAGGATCTTCGGACGCCAGTCGTAATAAAGAAACATGAAATACTGGGTGTATCTTATAAGAATCTGGAAGAGAAAGCTGGACAGCTGTGGGTGAAATAATCTTGGTTATAGGAAACGGACCTATGAATTTTGGACCTAGTTTCCGGGAAGGACAATGTAATCTAATGTGTGTTGTATCTAACCATACATTGTCTCCTAAGGCATAAGTAGGAGAAGGGGATCGTTTTTGGTCTGCGTATACTTTATATCTGAGTTGGGCATGATGAAGATTATCACGGATGATCTTATAATTGCGGAGGATATCCTTGAGCCTTTGGTCGGTCGTAGGCGTATCACTATTGATAGGAGCGCCAGGAAGCATAACAGGATGTCTTCCATAATTAATAAAGAAAGGCGAATATTTGGTGGCAGATTGCTTCTGATTATTATACACGAATTCAGCGATCGGGATATACTGAAGCCAATTGTCTTGTAGATGAGTGATATAACATCTGAGATACTGTTCAAGGATGCCATTAACACGTTCTGTTTGCCCGTTGGTTTGGGGATGAAACGCTGTAGATAGGTTACTTTGGATATGGAGCCCCTTACAGAATGCTTTCCAAAAGTGGGAAGTAAATTGGGTGCCCCTGTCGGTAGTGATACTCTCTGGAAGACCATGTAATGAAAAAATATGTTTTATGAATAATGTAGCTGTTTCGGAAGCGGTAGGAAGGTGTTTGATTGGTATGAAATGGGCCATTTTTGAGAATCTGTCAATAATTATCATGAGTGTATTATGATTAGAAGACATGGGGAGGTCAGTGATGAAATCCATAGCAATGTCTTTCCAAGGACTGGACGGTACAGGCAAGGGTTGTAACAACCCTTGAGGAGAGGTGCGTAGGGTTTTTGCTTGTATGCAGATAGGACAATGCACTATGTATTCTCGTATGTTAGTGTTCATACCTGGCCACCAGAAGATTCTCCGTATCAGGTCGATGGTTTTATGGATTCCTCCATGGCCCCCAATGGTCGTATCATGAAAGAATTCTATGACCGGTACTCGAGCTTCTTGTGGTACTACGTATTTATCTTTCCGTAGTAGGAAACCTTCCTTTCTTTGTAAAGCAATATCTGACATGTCATTGGGTATTGTGGAGCTATGTGATTTAATTAGGTTCCATAGGGTGTGGTCAGTCGTGGAAAAGCAAGATTTGGCTAATATATCTTCTTCCATGATTCTTGGTGGAGCGCATTCTTTCCGGGATAGAGCATCGGCCTTACCATTTTTGTTTCCTGGTCTATAGGTGATATGTAGATCAAAACGGTCGAAGAAAAGAGCCCATCTTGCTTGTCGAGGTTTTAGTCTTTTGGCTTTTCTTATATATTCTAAGTTTTTATGGTCTGTGAAGATAGTCACTGGATAGCGAGAGCCTTCTAGTAAATGGCGCCATTCATCCAGGGCTAATTTGATGGCAAGTAATTCTCTTTCTCCAACGTCATAGTTTCTTTCAGCAGGATTTAAAGTTTTAGAGTAATAGGCGACTGGATGTAGGATTTGTTTGTCACCTATCCTCTGGGATAATATCGCACCGGTGGCATGTTCAGAGGCATCAACTTCAACGTAATACGGAGTAGTGGGATCCGGTAATGTCAGTATGGGAGCTGTAGAAAAACATCTTTTTAATTCTTCGAATGCTTGTTGTGCAGCCGGTGTCCAGACAAAGCGAACTTGCGAGCGAGTTAGTTCATTTATAGGTTTAGTTATGGCAGAAAAGTTTTTAATAAACTTGCGATAAAAATTGCAAAATCCCATAAAGCACTGTACTCCTTTTTTATTAGCCGGAACAGGCCATTCTTCAATAGCTTTAGTCTTGGAATTATCCATTTGGATCTCTCCGGGGGTAAGCACGAATCCTAAAAAATCAACTTTTTGACTGTCGAATATGCATTTTTCTAGTTTTGCGTATAGGTGATGTTCTCGCAATCTATGTAATACCTTTTTTACGTGATCATGATGCTGTGAAAGGGAAGCCGAATATATTAGGATGTCATCTAGGTATATGACGACATATTGATCAAGAATGTCTCTGAAGATATCATTCAGGAATCGTTGAAAAGTTGCCGGGGCGTTACACAATCCGTAAGGCATGACTAGGTATTCGTAATGCCCGTACCGGGAACGAAACGCTGTCTTCCACTCATCGCCTTGTTTTATTCTTACTAGATTGTAGGCTCCCCGTAAATCCAGTTTAGTGAAGTAAGTAGCTTCACTTAGTCTATCCATAAGTTCCGTAATTAATGGAAGAGGGTATTTGTTCTTGATAGTGACGCTATTAAGAGCTCTATAATCGATACAGGGCCTGAGGCCTCCATCCTTTTTTCCCACAAAGAATATAGGAGCTCCTGCCGGGGAGGTCGAAGGTCGGATAAAACCTTTTTTCAAGTTGTCATTGATATATTCCTTTAATACTGATAACTCGGGTTGGGAGAGAGGGTATATTCTCCCAAATGGTACAGGGGAGCCAGGATACAGATCAATAGGACAATCATATTGTCTGTGAGGTGGTAGGTTGTCAGCCCCTTTTTTGAGGAATACATCATTAAATCCAGTATATGTATTTGGTAGAACAGTGGCTCCAATTTTCTTATGATATGTGTTAGTTATCTCAGTGATTTCTTTTTCTGTAAGGTCGGACGACTGTATCGTTATGGTACCTTGTTTCCAGTTGATAGTAGGGTTAACTTGTCGTAACCATGGAAGTCCGAGGATCACGGAGAAGGCAGGAGATTCTATAATATCAAAGGAAAGCTTCTGTTCGTATACTGGACCTATGGAGATAGAAAGGGGGATGGTTTCATATAGAATGGGACCCGACTGAGGAGGGTTCCCATCTAATAATTGGATGGTCACAGGGCGATTTTTGGTAACGAGCGGTATGTTGGAGATGGAAGCGAGGGTTTTGTCTAGAAAACATCCGCTGGCCCCTGAATCGATCATGGCCTTAAGGTCTATCTGTTCTTCTTTCCACTGGAGAGATATGGGGACAAGTAAATGAGAAGACATATAATTACCAGAGCTTTTTGATTGAGTATTACTGAATAAGGAATGCATCTTACCCCTGGGGAGGTCAGGCCTTTCGCGACATTCTCTTAATTGATGCCCGGATCGCCCGCAATACATACACAGTCCTAGCGATCTTCTACGAGTTCGTTCAATATCAGATAAAGGACCTCTGGCAGTATTAATTTGCATTGTTTCTTCTTCAGACGCAGGCAGGGTGGACGAAGCTCGTGGAGGAGGAGTAAGGGGCCGTGTAGGTTTTCTTGGCACCAGAGAACGGTTGCTAGAGGCTCTTTCTGCTCGTCTTTCTCTGAGTCTTCTATCCATTTGGACACAGAACGACATTAAGGCATTGAGGGAGGAAGGAGGTTCTATTCTAGCTAATTCATCTTTTAGATAATCCGACATTCCAGTTTTAAATTGGGCTAGGAGAGCTGGTTCATTCCACTCGGAATTTAATGCCAGATATCTGAATTCGGTTATGTAGTCTTCTACATCATTTTTTCCTTGCCGTAGGTCTGAGAGGGTTCGGGCCGCATTAGAGGTTTTATGCGGGTCATCGTATAAGTCTTCCATTGTTTGGAGGAAGGTATTCCAATTCAGTAGAACGGGGTCTTCGGTGTAGATTAGATGATGTGCCCAGCATTGAGGTTTTCCCGTCAGTAATGCTATGACGGTATGGATTCGTGCATAGTCAGTGTTATAAACTGTAGGTTGTAAGGAGAAAACGATTTGGCAGGAGGTTATAAACTGCCGAAATTGGCTTCTATCACCATCAAATTTCTCTGGTAGGGGTATATGAGGGATATGTATTTCGGCATTAGACGCTGGCGGTCTGTGCGGTGGTGGGCTAGTTGATTGAGGTAATGGTGTAGCAGTAGCAAGTCTGAATTCCAGACGGTCATAAGCGGTTTGTAAGTGGTCTGATTTCTTTGTATGTCCTGCACAGCTTGTGTAAGCGTAGCCATTTGTGCTGTGATACCAGCCAGGACTTCAGCTATCCCCGTCGGTTCCATTTTAGGCTCGTTTATTCTCTCAAATACGTAATGCAAAAAACAGGATGTGGAACCGACCTTGGAGATTAGTAGTCCTGTTCAAGACAACCACTGTGATAAGGGCTGGAGATATACTGACACAGCGACTTATATACAGTAGCGGTGGTGTCAGGGTTGTGGGGGTTCTTCTATTCCAGATCTCTTCCAGCGACAGTATGCAATATATATATATGTAGAAGAATGGTGTCTTACTTTGATGGTAGGTGCACAGACTTGGTAATAGATCTTTAGAGGCTGGTAAGGCAGGTATACTGGGGTCGTCAAGAGCAAGCAGAGGTTCAAAGAGGCAGGCGGCGTTCAGGAGTCGTTGGAGACAGGCTGATAGTCAAAGAGGCAGGCGGCGTTCAAGGATCGTCAAATACAAGCAAAAGGGTCAAAGAGGCAGGCGGCGTTCACGGATGGTCATATATTCACAGCAGGGGTATCAGCAACGGGAAGTCGGTAGGTAAGGTAGCTCTAAACGTTCTGGGATCAATAAACGAGCGATTACTCACCCTCTGCTGACTTCTTTTATGGGAGGTTGATTGGAGGCAGGTGCCGGCGTCTTCCCCTATAATCCGTCACACTTCCGGGTCTGCGTCATTGGTGTGCGACGCCATTCCCTGGAACGCAAGCTAAAGGCGGCTGTGTTGTGCGCGCATGCGCGGCTTGTCGTGGATGTAACCAGGTAACCCGGCGGATTAAGGAGGACACGTTGATCGGAATCTGTGTACGACGATGCGGTACTTGTTGGAATCGGGGTCCGAGCACGCGAGGGTGCGGGCACATGACACACGGACGTACTTATGTGCGGGCAACACGGACGTTAACACTGCGTTCGTCTGACCCCAGCCTTACTGTATGATGATACTTGATGGCCTGGCATTAAAGGCACAATATCTGGGTGCACTGACGCCCGTTACCACCAGATCAAAAACTTTTCAATATAGGACCGCATGGTCCACCCCTGCACTCTTCCACCATTACACAGAGGGGTTACTGTATGATGATACTTGATGGCCTGGCATTAAAGGCACAATATCTGGCTGCACTGACGCCCATTACCACCAGATCAAAAACTTTTCAATATAGGACCGCATGGTCCACCCCTGCACTCTTACACCATAACACAGAGGGGTTACTGTATGATGATACTTGATGGCCTGGCATTAAAGGCACAATATCTGGGTGCACTGACGCCCATTACCACCAGATCAAAAACTTTTCAATATAGGACTGCATGGTCCACCCCTGCACTCTTCCACAATACCACAGAGGGGTTACTGTATGATGATACTTGTTGGCCTGGCACCAAAGGCACAATATCTGGGTGCACTGACGCCCATTACAAGATCAAAAACTTTTCAATATAGGACCACATGGTCCACCCCTGCACTCTTCCACCATAACACAGAGGGGTTACTGTATGATGATACTTGATGGCCTGGCATTAAAGGCACAATATCTGGGTGCACTGACGCCCATTAACAGATAAAAAAAAAATTCAATATAGGACCAACCACATGGTCCACCCCTGAACTCTTCCACAATACTACAGAGGGGTTACTGTATGATGATACTTGATGGCCTGCCATTAAAGGCACAATATCTGGGTGCACTGACGCCCATTACCACCAGATCAAAAACTTTTCAATATAGGACCACATGGTCCACCCCTGCACTCTTCCACAATACTACAGAGGGGTTACTGTATGATGATACTTGATGGCCTGGCATTAAAGGCACAATATCTGGGTGCACTGACGCCCATTAACAGATAAAAAAAAACACTTTTCAATATAGGACCACATGGTCCACCCCTGCACTCTTCCACAATACTACAGAGGGGTTACTGTATGATGATACTTGATGGCCTGCCATTAAAGGCACAATATCTGGGTGCACTGACGCCCATTACCAGATCAAAAACTTTTCAATATAGGACCATATGGTCCACCCCTGCACTCTTCCACAATACTACAGAGGGGTTACTGTATGATGATACTTGCTGGCCTGGCATTAAAGGCACAATATCTGGGTGCAATGACGCCCATTACCAGATCAAAAACTTTTCAATATAGAACCACATGGTCCACCCCTGCACTCTTCCACCATACCACAGAGGGGTTACTGTATGATGATACTTGCTGGCCTGGCAGTCTTGCACCAAAGGCAGAATATCTGGGTGCACTGACGCCCATTCCCAGATGCATATCTTTTTACTATAGGACCGCATGGTCCACCCCTGCACTCTTCCACAATACCACAGAGGGGTTACTGTATGATAGTACTTGCATGCCTGGCACTAAAGGCACAATATCTGGGTGCACTGCCATTGATGCCTGTATCAGATTCATATCCTCAGAGGGGTTACGGTGTGACGGCACTGTTGCCGACGCTAAAAACCCAATTTTAAAGCACCTACTGTTACTTTCATCCAAAGCCTGCATAAGTTTCACAATAATTTAGCCAAAAATAACACTAAACTTTTTCTGCGCGTCCTATAATGTCTTTTCATACAGGCTGCCGCCCCAAGCAGTTGTTCATGGATAGATTAAAGGAAAAGCATTTACCGTCATATGAAACGTCATTTTTTTGTTTTTAAGTGTTTCTATACATCCTAGAAATCCGCCACTTCACGGGCAGGTTATGGGGACCTCCTAGGCACGATATTTGAAGGAATTTTTCATTTTTATTTTTAACCTTTATTTCATGGAAAACTCACTGTCCCTTTAAAAACGTTTTTTTAAAAACTTTTTGTCCTTGTTTCCTGTCCCCCAGGGCACTACCTGGACCCCCATACACCTTTTATGGCAAATATGTAGCATATATGCCCTCTTGGAGGGCACTCTAAAAAACCGAATTTTAAGCCCCATTGACTTGCATGGGGGTTCGGGTTCGGTCCCGAACAAATGGGATGTTCGGGTTCGGGCTCGAACCGAACTCGGGGAGTGTTCGGCTCATTCCTAATGAGGATCAAGTGTGGGAAAGACCACGTGCTTGAGGCGACATATGACCACATGCCACACATCTCGTTGGCACAACACTTTGCGTAGGTCCTCCTCCTCACCTGTCTCTACTCCCACTATATGTCCTGCCATGTCATTGACTCCAACCTCCACTGACAGGGATGATGCTACAGTAATGGATGTACCAGGTCCTTCCTCACAATGTGACAGCATCCCATCAGCTGAAGATTTACGCAGTCAGATTACACTGCCCCAGCTGCTGCAGTGTAAGAAAAAATATAGTCCCAACCATCTCCAAGCACAGAGTCTAAATGCCAGCTTAGCAAAATTATTCGCATTGCAGCTGCTGCCTTTCCAGCTGGTAGACTCTGCTTCCTTCCGTGAATTTGCTGAATGTGCTGTACCACAGTGGCAGGTTCCAAAATGCTATTTCTTTTCACGGAAGGCCATTCCAGCACTATACCAGCACGCAGGGCCGGATTAATATAGGGGCGGATGGAGCGGCCGCTCCAGGCCCCCTTCTCAAAATAGGCCCACAGCAGCCCAGCCATGAGGAGCCGCTGGCCGGCCTGCCAGACCCACACTGCAAGGCCGATGCAGCCACTGGATCTGGATGATGCGGCCCGGCCATATAGTGATCAACACGTGATTGGAGGTATCCGGTCACGTGCCCCAGCGGGCAGCTTATTTGATTACAAGGGAGGGGGATGAAGGCACACAGTGCGCAGGCTTGCAGATGAATCCGCCCAGCCCACACTGTGTTGCCTGCACAGCCCACACAGCTTGTCAGCCCAGGCTACCGGCACGAGGAGGATTGCTTGCAAAGAAGCAGGCACGTCCTGATTTTTCCCTGCGCTACACTTTTTTCCCCTAATATTTAATAGGAGAGCGGAGCATGCGGCAGTGAAGGGGAAGGAGAGCAGGTCCACCAGGAAGAGCAGCATGCTGACCATCGGCCACACCCATCCCCGACGGCAACAACAGGGTAGGAGATCCCCATGAGAGCAGCAGGGCCTGGCTTGCCTGGGTGCCCTCCAGGAGTAGGCTGGATGTGATGCTGCAGACTGCCATTCCGGCAGCATAGTGTCTCTTCACATGTGCAGGACATTCAGTGCACCCACTGCGCTGCCTTCAAGGCCAGTCTCTCTCTGGCTGGCATTGCAAAGCCAGGATGTCAGCAGGGGTGCAGGTTCCTCACTCACATCCCAGCTGCTCTGCACAGCATCCTGCATGATCAGAGACACAGGCAACAGGAGCTCTCCCTGCTTTCATCTACAGATCACCATGAACTGTTACAGGACAGGTAAGAGGAGCCTTCTATGCTTAAAACAAAAGGAAGCCCCTACCATGTGTCAGGGAGCAGCTGCCTTCTGAATCCCATGTGTTAAAGGGCTAAGGTGATAGCAGGAGGCAGAATAAATATCTGGAAAGTGAGATGTGCTCCCTCTCCCCTCCATCAAACACAGTTACTGATAGAATCTACATTCTGCAGATAAAACAGCCTGTAACACCTGCATAACAAAATCCCTACCTGTGACCCCTGCATAACAAAATCCCTACCTGCGACCCCTGTGTAACCAAATCCCTATCAGTAACCCCTGCATAACCAAATCCCTACCTGCGACCCCTGCATAACCAAATCCCTACCTGCGACCCCTGTGTAACCAAATCCCTACCTGCGACCCCTGCCTAACCAAATCCCATTCCCTACCTGCGACCCCTGCGTAACCAAATCCCTACCTGCGACCCCTGTGTAACCAAATCCCTACCTGTGACCCCTGCGTAACCATATCCCTACCTGTAACCCCTGAATAACCAGATCCCTGTCCCACATCCTGACCCGTAACCCCTGAATAACCAGATCCCCTGTCCCACATCCCGACCCGTAACCCCTGAATAACCAGATCCCCTGTCCCACATCCCTACCCGTAACCCCTGAATAACCAGATCCCCTGTCCCACATCCCTACCCGTAACCCCTGATTAACCAGATCCTTGTCCCACATTCCTACCCGTAACTAGGGATGAGCCGAACACCCCCGAGTTCGGTTCGCATTTGAACTAGAACTTTCCAAATGTTCGAATCCGAACTCGAACTCAATACAAGTCAATGGGGCTGAAAATTCGATTTTTAGAGTGCCCTCCAAGAGGGCATATATGCTAGATATTTGCCATAAAAAGTTGTATGGGGGTCCGGGTAGTGCCCTGGGGGAAAGGAAACAAGGACAAAAAGTTTTAAAATAAACGTTTTTAAAGGAACAGTGAGTTTTCCATTAAATAAGGGTTAAAAATAAAAACGAAAAATTCCTTCAAATATCATGCCTAGGAAGTTCCCATAACCTGCCCGTGAAGTGGCGGATTTCTAGGATGTATAGAAACACTTAAAAACAAAAAAATTATGTTTCAAAAGACGGTAAATGCTTTTCCTTTAATCTATCCATAAACAACTGCTTGGGGCAGCAGTCTGTATGAAAAGAGGAGACATTTTCGGACACGTAGATAAAGTTTAGTGATTTTTTTGGCTAAATTATTATGAAGCTTATGCAGGCTTTGGATGAAAGTAACAATAGGTGCTTTAAAATTGGGCCTTTAGCGTCGGCAACAGTGCCGTCACACTGTAACCCCTCTGAGGATATGAATCTGATACAGGCGTCAGTGGCAGTGCACCCAAATATTGTGCTTTTGGTGCCAGGCCTGCAAGTACTATCATACAGTAACCCTTCTGTATTATTGTGGAAGAATGCAGGAGTGGACCTGGCGGTCCTATATTAAAAAGATATGCATCTGGTAATGGGCTTCAGTGCACCCAGATATTGTGCTTTTGCTGCCAGACTGCCAGGCCAGCAAGTACTATCATACAGTAACCCCTCTGTAGTATTGTGGAAGAATGCAAGGGTGGACCTTGCAATCCTATATTAAAAAGATATGCCTCTGGTAAAGGCGTCAGTGCACCCAGATATTGTGCTTTTGGTGCCAGGCCAGCAAGTGCATTCATACAGTATCCCCTCTGTGGTATTGTGGAAGAATGCAGGGGTGGACCATGTGGTCCTATATTAAAAGGATATGAATCTGGTAATGGGCGTCAGTGCACTCAGATATTGTGCTTTTGGTGCCAGACTGCCAGGCCAGCATGTACTATCATACAGTAACCCCTCTGTAGTATTGTGGAAGAGTGCAGGATTGGACCCAGCGGTTCAAAAAATTAAAATGATATAGATGTGGCACAGGCATCATAGCAGCCAAATATTGCGCCTTTCATGGCAGCAAGTGCCTTCACACCGTAACCCTTTTCTGGTATTGTGGAAGAGTGCAGGGTTGTACCCTGCGGTTCAAAAAATTAAAATGATATAAATGTGGCACAGGCATCAGTGCAGCCAAATATTGTGCCTTTCATGGCAGCAAGTGCCTTCACATCGTAACCCTTTTGTGGTATTGTGGAAGAGTTCAGTGCTGGAGGTTTTGTGAATGCAGAAGACATCCTCGATCTATTCCGTTACTTCAGCATCAGGGGATTGATAGCTGCTGATCCAGGACTGATTCATTTTTATAAATGTCAGCCGGTCTACAGAGTCGGTGGACAGATGCACTCTTTTGTCTGTGACAAAACCTCCAGCGGCACTGAACGTCCTTTCAGAAAACACGCTAGATGAAGGGCAACCTAGTAGCTGCATAGCATATTGGCTAAGTTCTGGCCAGTGATCCAATCTCAACAACCAGTAAGCCAGTGGATCATCTGCTGGAAAGGTATCCAGGTCTGCCCTTGCCCCTAGGTAGTCCTGCACCATATGGTGAAGACGCTGGCAATGGGTGCCTACATTTGACGTCCCTGGGCGTCGAGGACTAAAAAAATTTAAAAATGCATCAGTCAAGCGGCCCTGGCCTTCACCACTATTCCTCTGATCATCCGCAGGCTCATAAGCACGTGTGTCATCACTTGGTAACCTACCAGTGCCTGGAAAGGTGTTACACAAGTGTCGCTTTAGAGCCTCCTCAAGTTTTTTCATCCTGTGGTCCCTCTGTGCGGGCAGGATGAGCTCTGCAACTTTACCCTTGTATCGTGGATCAAGAAGGGTTGCCAACCAGTAATGATCCCTCTCTTTGATAGCACGAATCCTGGGGTCCTTTAGAAGGCTTTGCATTATAAGGGAGCCCATGCAGCATAGGTTGGAGGTGGTATTAGCTTCCGAGTCTTCCTGGTCAATGAGGATGACCCCATTGTGCACTTCCTCCTCCCAGCCACGCACTAGCCCTTGTGTTTCTGGGCACACAAAACCCTCTTTTGAGGAATCCCCACCTTCAAAGACCCCACTACTTAAATATTCCTCCTCCTCCTCCTCATCCTCCTTCTGTCAGATCTGAGTAGGACCTGCTGAAATGCTGTCTGTGAAAAGACTGGGGCCTTCAGAGCTAGGGAAGGCCTCTTCTTCCTCCCACTGCTCTGCCTCTAGAGCCACATCTGTAATTCCCTGCAGAGTGTGCTCCAGCAGGAACACTAAATGAATTGTGTCACTGATGCATGCACTGTCCCTGCTCACCATCTTTGTTGCCTCCTCAAATGGTGACAGTACAGTGCATGCATCCTTGATCATCAGCCACTGCAGGGGGGAAAAAAACAAGTTGACCTGAACCTGTCCCTGTGCCATACTCACACTGGTACTCGTTGATGGCCCTCTGCTGCTTGTGCAGATGCTGCAGCATTGCTAATGTCGAGTTCCACCTGGTGGGCATGTCACAGATCAGACAGTTTGTGGGAAGGTGGAATTCTCTTTGACTTTCTGCCAGGCGAACTGCTGGTAATGACCTCTGAAGTGGCTGCAGACTTTTCTGGCCTGGCTGAGAAGCTCTGCCAGCCCTGGGTACTTGGTTAGGAAACGCTGTACCACTAGATTTAGGACGTGACGCTGTACCACTAGATCTAGGCATGGTACATGCGTCAATTTACCCTTGCTTTGGGCGGAGAGAAGGTTGCTGCCATTATCACAGATGATCATTCCCAGCTGAAGCTGGCGTGGTGTTAACCATCTCTGCACCTGGCCCTGCAGAGCTGACAGAATTTCTGGCCCGGTGTGGCTCCTGTCCCCTAAACAAACCAGCTCAAGCACAGTATGGCTTCTTTTTGCTTGAGCCATTGCGTAGACCCTGTCAGGCGTCGGTTTAACTGCCACTTCGCCAGAGACACAGAAGGAGGAGGAGGAGGAGGAAGAGGGAGAGGTGGTGGTGGTGGAGCAAACAGACCTCATACAAGCAGCTTTCTGGAGGCGTGGTGGATGAACAAGCTCCAGCACAGAGCCCCATCTTGGATCCCTCCCAGCTGCAATCAGAGTTACCCAGTGTGCTGTGAAGAAAATGTAATGACTCTGTCCATGCTTTCTGCACCACGTGTCTAAAGTCACATGCACCTTGCTGCTGACTGCCTTTCCCAATGACTGAAGAACATTGTCTTCCATGTGCTGGTATAGTGCTGGAATGGCCTTGCGTGAAAAGTAATGGCGTTTTGGAACCTGCCACTGTGGTACAGCATATTCAGCAAATTCACGGAAGGGAGCAGAGTCCACCAGCTGGAAAGGCAGTAGCTGCAATGCGAGTAATATTGCTAAGCTGGCATTTAGACACTGTACTTGGGGATGGTTGGGACTATATTTTTTCTTACGCTGCAGCAGCTACGGCAACGTAATTTGACTGCATAAATCTTCAGCTGATGGGATGCTGTCACATTGTGAGGAAGGACCTGGTACATCCATTACTGTAGCATCATCCCTGTCAGTGGAGGTTGTAGGCAATGAAATGGCAGGACATACAGTGGGGGTAGAGACAGATGGGGAGGAGGAGGACCTACGCAAAGTTTTGCGCGATAGGGATGTGTGGCAGGAGGTCATATGTCGCCTCAAGCACTTGGTACCCAAGTGTCCGGTGTCTTTCCCACGCTTGAGCCTCATCTGACATAGATTACAAATAGCAATGGTGGGGTCTGCTGCACATTTCTTAAAGAACTCCCAGACAGCAGAGTTCCTGCATGTGTGCTTTGAGACAACAGCGCTCTGCACCAGAGCAGCTCTGACATCTGATGCCTTGGACTGGCTAGTGCTACGGTTGGTCATAGAGGATGTTGCGCCTCGTGTTTGCTGTGCCTCCTCATCCCCCTCCTCCTCACTTGATTCCTCTGTTCGATCAGGCACCCAGGTGGAGTCAGTGACCTCATCATCATTGTCATCATTATTCCCTATCTCCTCGTCACTGGAGCCAACTTGGCAGTATGCTGCAGCTGCTGGGGCAACATGAGTGCCAGTTATTTGTGTGTCATCACTGGCACCACCTTCCTCTAGGTTGATTTTACTCCCTTCCTCAACCTCAGAGATTGAATCAGAGCACTGTACTTGCTGTGCATCCTCAAGCAGCATGTCACTGTCATTGTAGTCAAACAATTCAGCTGACTCCTCTGTGTGTGATAGCGAGGCTACAGCAGGAGTAGCTGTGCACATGGAGGCTGCATTAGATGCTTTGGCAGCTGAGGTGGACTGTAGAGCGCTACAAGCCTGACTGGCTGAGGACTTGGAGGATGAGGATGGCCTGGTTAGCCAATCCACCAAATCCTTTGTATGTTGCTGCTGCTTAAGAAGACGGCCAGCACCAGTTAGAAAGGACAAGCGTTCCCCTGCAGAGGATGCACCACGTCCACCACGACCAGAGGCACAGCCTCCCGACACAGGTGCTGCTTGCCCTCTTATCTGTGTCTGGGAGCGTCTGCCTGTCCTTTTTGTTCTTTCAGACGTGGTGAATGATATATAGATTAAATATATACAGAACTCTGATTCAACTCTGGTATAAAGATTAAAGATTTACAGAACTCTGGTATAACTCAGTGAGACACCCTGATAGCTGGCAGCCAGTAACAAGACACAGATTACAATTCCCTCCTATAAATCAGTGTGACCCCCTGATTGGTGGCAGTGAGAAGCCTCAGATTACAAATCTCAGAAACCTCCTATAAATCAGTGAGACCCCCTGATGGGTGGCAGTGAGAAGCCACAGATTACAAGTCTCAGAAACCTCCTATAAATCAGTGAGACCCCCTGATGGGTGGCAGTGAGAAGCCACAGATTACAAATCTCAGAAACCTCCTATAAATCAGTGTGAACCCCTGATGGGTGGCAGTGAGAAGCCACAGATTATAATTCGCATAAATCTGCTACAAGTATGTGGGACCCCTGATGGGTGGCAGTGAGAAGACACAAATTACAATTCGCATACATCTGCTAGAAGTATGTGGGACCCCCTGATGGGTGGCAGCGAGAAGCCACTGATTACAAGTCTCAGAAACCTCCTATAAATCAGTGCGACCCCTTGATGGGTGGCAGTGAGAAGCCACAGATTACAAATCTCAGAAACCTCCTATAAATCAGTGAGACCCCTTGATGGGTGGCAGTGAGAGCCACAGATTACAAGTCTCAGAAACCTCCTATAAATCAGTGTGACCCCCTGATGGGTGGCAGTGAGAAGCCACAGATTACAAATCTCAGAAACCTCCTATAAATCAGTGTGACCCCCTGATTGGTGGCAGTGAGAAGCCACAGATTACAAATCTCAGAAACCTCCTATAAATCAGTGTGACCCCTTGATGGGTGGAAGTGAGAAGACACAGATTACAAGTCACAGAAACCTCCTATAGATCAGTGTGACCCCCTGATGGGTGGCAGTGAGAAGCCTCAGATTACAAGTCTCAGAAACCTCCTATAAATCAGTGTGACGCCCTGATGGGTGGCAGTGAGAAGCCACAGATTACAAGTCTCAGAAACCTCCTATAAATCAGTGTGACCCCCTGATGGGTGGCAGTGAGAAGCCACAGATTACAAATCTCAGAAACCTCCTATAAATCAGTGTGACCCCCTGATGGGTGGCAGTGAGAAGACACAGATTACAAGTCTCAGAAACCTCCTATAAATCAGTGTGACCCCCTGATGGGTGGCAGTGAGAAGCCACAGATTACAAATCTCAGAAACCTCCTATAAATCAGTGAGACCCCCTGATGAGTGGCAGCCAGTGAGAACACACGGATTATAACAATTCCCAAATATTTTGTAGAAATTAGTGACCCCCAAAATACTTGCTGGTAGTGACAAGAGACAGATCACCTCAATTCCCAGATATTTAGTAAAAATTAGTAACCCCCAAAATACTGTGTGGCACTGGCTGTGTGACAAGACACAGATCACCTCAATTCCCAAATATTTTGTAGAAATTAGTGACCCCTAAAATACTTGCTGGCAGTGACAAGAGACAGATCACCTCAATTCCCAGATATTTTGTAAAAATTAGTGACCCCCAAAATACTGAGTGATACTGGCAGTGAGTCACAAGACACAGATCACCTCAATTCCCAAATATTTTGTAGAAGTTTGTGACCCCCAAAATACTTGCTGGCAGTAAAAAGAGACAGATCACCTCAATTCCCAGATATTTTGTAAAAATTTGTGACCCCAAAAAGACTTGCTGGCAGTGACAAGAGACAGATAACCTCAATTCCCAGATATTTGGTAGAAATGAGACCCCCCCAGACCCCCCTAGTAGCGTGGCAGACCGGCAGTAAGAACACAGAACAACTATCTCCTCCGAAATCTCCTCTTAAATGTGTGCAGAAGTGATGCGTGGAAACCTTATATAGTGTGCTGCAGGACTTAGCTTTGTGAGCCCAGGATTGGGCAAAATTTGCCCAATCAGGACTCTGAGCCGTGATTGGCATAGTGTTGAACCTGTCTTGCACCAGACCTGTGGTCAGGTGCAAGGCTGTAGCCAATTACGAGCTTCAGGCCAGTGGGAAAGTGCATTGTGGTCCATTGTGGTGCATTGTGGGCGAACACGCGGCGAACACCCGGAAATGTTCGTACTTTGCGAACAAACGAACAGGCTATGTTCGATGCGAACTCCGAACCGTTCGAACCGAACAGCTCATCCCTACCAGTAACCCCTGAGTAACCAGATCCCTGCCCCACATCCCTACCCGTAAACCCTGATTAACCAGATCCCTGCTCCATATCCCTACCCGAAACCCCTGAATAACCAGATCTCTGTCCCACATCACTACCCGTAACCCCTGATTAACCAGATCCCTGCCCCACATCCCTACCTGTAACCCCTGATTTACCAGATCCCTGTCCCACATCCCTACCCGTAACCCCTGATTTACCAGATCCCTGTCCCACATCCCTACCCGTAACCCCTGATTTACCAGATCCCTGTCCCACATCCCTACCCATAACCCCTGAATAACATCAGTACACCAGAAGGGGTTTAAGAGCAGGGTCTGACTTTTTCATTTTATTTCTATAAAAAGGCCCACCAAACTCCTCAGCACCAGGCCCATGATACTCTTAATCCGGTCATGCCAGCACGTGGAAGACAATGTTATGGAGTCATTGGGAAAGGCAGTCAGCAGCAAGGTGCACATTACTTTAGACACATGGTCCAGCAAGCATGGACAGGGCCGTTACATTTCCTTCACGGCACACTGGGTAACTCTGATTGCAGCTGGGAGGGATCCAAGACAGGGCTCTGTGCTGGAGCTTGTTCAACCACCACGCCTCCAGAAAGCTGCTTGTATGAAGTCTGTCTGCTCCACCACCACCTCTCCCTCTTTCTCCTCCTCCTCCTCCTTCTCTGTCTCCGGGAAAAATGGCAGTTAAACTGAGTTTAAGTGGCAGGGGCTACGCAATGGCTCAAGCAAAAAGATGCCATACTGTGCTTGAGCTGGTTTGTTTAGGGGACAGGAGCCACACGTGCTAGAAATTCTGTCAGCTCTGCAGGGGCAGGTGCAGAGATGGTTAACACCACTCCAGCTTGACCAGGGAATGGTCATCTGTGATAATGGCTAGTGATGAGCCAAACACCCCCGAGTTCGGTTCGCATTCGAACTCGAACTTTCCAAATGTTCGAACTCGAACTCAATACAAGTCAATGGGGCTGAAAATTCGATTTTTAGAGTGCCCTCCAAGAGGGTATATACAGTTGTGTTCAAAATTATTCAACCCCCAATGCTGTAAAGGGTTTTAGGGAATTTAGTGTACATTTGTAATTGTATTCAGAATGAAATCCTACAAGGACTTTTTAAAGAACCATATGCAACTAAAATGACATCAATTGGTTTTGTAATACAGTAGTAAATGTTTCTTTTGTGAATTCTTCATTGACACAATTATTCAACCCCTTAAAGACTACCACTCTGAAGAACAGAGGTTCATTCAAGTGTTTTCAATCAGGTATTGAAAACACCTGTGGATGTCATGGAGCAGCAATAAAGCATAATAAGCACCAATTAGGCAGCTTTAAAATGACTGTGATACTCAGCTCCTTTTAGACATTTACTGGTGTGGTTACAAACATGGTGAAGTCAAGAGAATGGTCCAGGAAGACAAGAGAAGAAGTGATTACTCTTCACAGGAAGGGCAATGGCTATAAGAAGATTGCAAAGATGTTAAACATACCAAGAGAGACCATAGGAAGCATCATTCACAAATTCAAGGCAAAGGGCACTGTTGAAACGCTACCTGGCCGTGGCAGAAAGAAGATGCTGACTTCGACTGCTGTGCGCTACCTGAAGCGTAGAGTGGAGAAAAGTCCCCGTGTGACTGCTGAGGAACTGAGAAAAGATTTGTCAGATGTGGGTACTGAAGTTTCAGCTCAGACAATACGGTGCACACTGCGTAATGAAGACCTCCATGCCAGAACTCCCAGGCGCACCCCCTTGCTGTCTCCAAAGAATAAGAAGAGTCGACTGCAGTATGCCAAAAGTCATGTGGACAAACCACAGAAGTTTTGGATAGTGTTCTGTGGACTGATGAAACAAAATTAGAACTGTTTGGGCCCATGGATCAACGCTATGTTTGGAGGAGGAAGAACAAGGCCTATGAAGAAAAGAACACCTTGCCTACTGTGAAGCATGGCGGGGGGTGAATCATGCTTTGGGGCTGTTTTGCTTCTGCAGGTACAGGGAAGCTTCAGCGTGTGCAAGGTACCATGAATTCTCTTCAGTACCAGGAGATATTGGATGACAATGTGATGCAGTCCGTCACAAACCTGAGGCTTGGGAGACGTTGGACCTTTCAACAGGACAATGATCCCAAGCATACCTCCAAGTCCGCTAGAGCATGGTTGCAGATTAAAGGCTGGAACATTTTGGAGTGGCCATCGCAGTCACCTGACTTAAATCCCATTGAGAACCTCTGGTGGGACTTACAGAAAGCAGTTGCAGTGCACAAGCCTAAGAATGTGACTGAACTGGAGGCTTTTGCCCATGATGAATGGGCGAAGATACCCGTAGATCGCTGCAAGACACTTGTGTCAAGGTATGCTTCACGTTTAAAAGCTGTTATAACTGTAAAAGGATGTTGTACTAAGTACTAAGATTGAATGTCACTTGGGGGTTGAATAAAACTGATAATGATGTGAGCACAGAAAAGACATTTGTGGTTATTTCATTATAAATGTTATGTTATATTTGTCTGACCTACACGTGCCTCTTTGATTTAATTGTAAGCAAGATGACTGAATGATCAAAATCAATGTCAAACTGTCCAAAACACTCAATTTCAGTGGGGGTTGAATAATTTTGAACACAACTGTATGCTAGATATTTGCCATAAAAGGTCTATGGGGGTCTGGGTAGTGCCCTGGGGGACAGGAAACAAGGACAAAAAGTTTCAAAAAAACGTTTTTAAAGGGACAGTGAGTTTTCCATGAGATAAGGGTTAAAAATAAAAAATGAAAAATTCCTTCAAATATCGTGCCTAGGAGGTCCCCATAACCTGCCTGTGAAGTGGCGGATTTGTAGGATGTATAGAAATATGTAAAAACCAAAAAATGACATTTCAAATTACGGTAAATGCTTTTCCTTTAATCTATCCATAAACAACTGCTTGGGGCGGCAGTCTGTATGAAAAGAGGAGACATTTTTGGACGCGCAGAAAAAGTTTAGTGATTTTTTTGGCTAAATTATTGTGAAACTTATGCAGGCTTTGGATGAAAGTAACAATAGGTGCTTTAAAATTGGGCCTTTAGCGTCGGCAACAGTGCCGTCACACAGAAACCCCTCTGAGGATATGAATCTGATACAGGCGTCAGTGGCAGTGCACCCAAATATTGTGCCTTTGGTGCCAGGCCAGCAAGTGCCATCATACAGTAACCCCTCTGTGGTATTGTGGAAGAGTGCAGGGGTTGGACCATGCGGTCAGGGCCGGTGCTAGACTATTTTGCACCCTAGGCAAGACCAGCTACTTGCACCCCCCGAAAAAAAAAAAAAAAACACACAACATGAAACTGCTAAATTTCTTTTTATTTAAGAATAAAGTTTGAAAAGCACCAATAGTAAAGGTAAAATAAATATAAATCAACTGTATTAAACCATTTTAAATTAACTCTATTAAACAAATTAAAATTAACTGTATTGAACAATTCTAAATTAACGGGAAAAAAAATAAGAGTTGTCACGTAAGTTTCAATTTCAGTTTGCCTTGTCCTTTGCAAATTTTCATCATGCGCATATATATATATTTACCAGGCCAGCTCACATCATGCGTATATATATATTGCTCAGGCCAGCTCACATCATGCTCACAGACAGTCACAGATGCGCCATCATGCGTATATATATTGCCCAGGCCCAGGCCAGCTCACATCATGCGTATATATATTGCCCAGGCCAGCTCACATCATGCTCACAGGCTGTCACAGATGTGCCATCATGCGTATATATATTGCCCAGGCCAGCTCACATCATGCGTATATATATTGCCCAGGCCCTGTCGGATATAATCTCTGCACGTGAATACAACACGTTTGTATATATTGGATTTATCAGCCAAGCCTCCAATATGTCTATATTGGACTTACTGGACCTACCTCGGCAGTCGTCTCCAATATATCAGGGATTATTATTTCATAAGAAACTTATACGAGACACAAATATCAATCGTTTATATCTCTTAGAAATTATCCTGAATTCTTTTAATTGTCTGTGTTTTGCTTTAAAAAATACAACAATCAATAATCGGATAAAAATATATATATATTTATTACGTATACAAAAGAATTTCAAATCTCATATCATGAACAACAATTTATAAACCACACTCCATCAGCATATAAAAACTAGCTTCACAATATATGTATCTCCGGTTAGTAACTGCATATATGATTAATATCATTTACCTTATCAGTTAGTAACTAATACACAAATGGTTAATAAACATTTCTGCTTAATACAACATGCATTTCCCAGCAAACAATGTTTAACCAGCCAGCTCTTATAGATATATATATATCTCTGCTACATGGATCAACAAAAGAGGAGTTAATTTAATAATAAGTAATAAAAACTTATTTAGTGAATCCTCCCCTAATCTCGAGAATTAAACTTCTAATCTTTTGCTTTTTATTTTGTAGTTATATAATTCCTTGCTTATTAATTTTAATCACAGTAATTTCCAAATTCAATATATATTGGTATCAATCTTGCAACATGTCTTTAGGAATAAATCCTTATATCCACTTCTTCATATTTCTATCTGCAGAATAGAAAATACTTAGAATTTGGATTTTAACCGTATCCGAGAAGTCTCAGTCTGCGTTGCAAAATCTCTACAAATATATTTTTACATTAATTCCTTATTTCATACATTACCTGTCCAATTTGGATGTTGATGAGTCTGCCTTGGAATTTTCTATGTGATGCTTTGTTTTGGAATATGTGAAAATTATCGATATTAGATAATCAATGCATGCGAGTTAGAGATTTGGTGAGAATATTGATTGCCTCATGTCTTGGGATCTGAGTGCATGGCGATGTGAGTCTGATGTCAGTCTCTGTCTGTTGGAATCTCTGACTCTTCAGAGGGTCATATGTAATGGACGTCTGAGTGCATTGCGATGCGTCCCGATGGCTGGCAATCTCTGACTGACTTACCAAAAACTTTTTCCCGCTTATTATAGCCACACAGTTAATATTAATGATAATATAAATCATTATTTTTACTATCCTGTAGAGGGCAGTGTTGCACTTCTAATTTTAATTCCATTAATTCCATTAATTCTTATCTTAGGGTCAAAAGGTCAGACTAACTTAACAAAGAACCTTGTCTTCTAACTAGACTCTAGACTCTAGACTGTCTCTTGAGATTTATAGCTCTCCTCCTTTTTGGTTGCTAAGCCTTATCAGCTAAATTCTTTTCTGGTTACAGAATATTCTTCAGTGATTTTTTTATTTATCAATTATACTTTCTACAATATTTATTGGAGTATATATTTCACTATTGTAATTATAATAAAATATACCTTGATTATAAACATATATTTTGTGAATATACTTTTATATTACAAAATTTTAACTCTTATTCCTATACCCAAAAGACAAAATCTCTTTTGTTTTAAAATTTAAAACAGACCAATAAATTTACTTATGACATGTCTTAGCATTATCTCGCATTCATTCTAGGTTCCTTCATGTCTGGGGCTTCTTAACCCAGGAATGAACTTTGTAAAAAAAACTTGTTCATTTCTAAACCTAGAGAATATTTTGAAAGAAAAACTGTCTTTAAAACAAAATGGCTACAGGCATCCATTTTAAATTCGCCTTTTCTGTGTAATATACCCGACATAACCCCCTTTGGTTTCTTGGATTATTTGTTGACCAATTAAATAAATTTCAGGAAAACATACATTATCTCCCCCCTTTACCAATTAGGCTAGGTCTCCGCCTTTCGCGACACGTTTTTCTTCTTTCATCCATTTAATAATTGAAGATGCAGTGTTTTTAAACTTCAATGTACGTACTTTCTTTGTTAGTACAATCATCCAGACAGTTAGAAACATAATTACTATACAAATCACAATCTCTGTAATCTTCGGCCCGTTATAAGCAGATAGCAATTGATGATCAATCTGTAAATACATTGGAGCATAAATTGTTAGATTAAATTTTTATTTATTAGAAGTTCAATAGTATAGTCATGCTAGTTCTTTAGCAAAGATTTCAAATCTGGATTCATGGGTATCTCTTGCCCTTGGAATACAACGATTTGTATCTCTTCATACCAGACTTCATTTATAAAAAATAACTTCTCGATAACAACTCTTGATTTTTTTAGAAACTTTCACAAGGATCACTGGTGTGGGTATGAAACACTTCTTTGTTTTGTACCAGATTCTTCCGGTAAACATTTGCTTCTCTTTCTGTAATAAAACAGCGGTTGCAATAAAATATGCAGCAAATCTTTTCCTTCGGTGGTTCTTGTACATAGCAATCAACGGTATCCTGGCTTTATCCAGCATGTCTTTCAGGCTTGCATGAGCTTGATGCGCATGGGACTTTAGCATTCTCCTTGGAATTGTGCGGAAAACCGTAGAATTTCCAGATAGTCGCAGTCTTTGGTGGTCCGATTCATCTTTGCGGATTAGCGTCGCAGTTCGGATTAACCACTTTTCTCAATTTCTGTTGAAAGAAAGAGTATAAATAACCATTCATAGACTCGCGATTTCACTCAATTTCCTATAGATACTCTGATCTCTGATTAAATTTAATTAACCGTACGGATCTATTCTATCTACTAGCTTGAGTTAAACATCTGAATGCTGGGAAGAAGAATCACATGTTAATTAAAACATCACTTCACATGATACCAGTTCAGTGTCTTCTGTTGTTCCATCTTCACATATCCTGAGATAATCTAGAATGACAATCATACAATTGAGCTTGGCAGTTTTATTTCTTCTAGAAATATATAACATAACTTTTTCCAATAACATTAGGACTGTCTCCATCATTATCTAGATCTGTTACCCACTCATCTTGAGGATCTGGGTATCTGATCACTTCAGGGTCACTATGTCCATCTGGTTCTGTCTCCCTCTTGTGGAGGTGAATAATTAGCACGTCATCTTCCAGACATATATCTCGAATTCTCTCAGGGGGAACACATATGGTGTTATCCTCCTGCTCTCCTGTAGTCAGGGGCTTTGGACTTAAGAAAGAGATATCAGGTGTCTGGCTATTTCTGAAGTGGACTTCAATAGAATCCGGCCTTTCCTCAATCACGTGGCAGTTACGCTGAGTGTGATGGGATTGGGATCTATCATAGCTGATTGGAACATTTACTTGGGACCAAATAACCTCATTGATAAAATCAATGATTGGATTTAACCTTTTGAGAAGGTCCATTCCAATAATTAGGCGATTTTGGGGCAGATCCACAACAAGTGTTGGATGCCGAATTACTTATTCCCCAATTTAAAATCCAATTTAGCCGTGCCCAGAACTTTCAGAGATGTGCCACTCACACTCACTAGATTAGCATTAGATTTATCTAATCTAGGCTTCCTGGAGGACAGTTCTTGGACCTGTTCAAAATAATGTGCTGATATTAACGTAACCTGGCTTCCACTGTCTAGCAAGGACGGAATATGTGGTAAATTATCTTGTAATTCTACATTCACATAATATCGGTCTTCAATGCTATGCAATTTACAGAGAAATTTAGAGTGAGATATGAAATTAGGTTTTTGACAGATTTTACCAATTGATTTTTCTCTCTCAAACGTGCTTTTGGCAGCTGTGCTGACCATTTCGGATCCAGTCTTCTCAGCTTGCTCGCACTTAGTCTGGGGAGATAAAATACATTTTCCTTCTCTTTGCAGGGAAGGGTTTAAATCGTCAACCATACAAACATTTGTATTAATCATTTCATCATCACTTTCTGGTAAATTGTCATGGATGCTGGTTACTTCATCAGAAACATCATCTAGTCACTGGTTGGGTGGGGCTGCAGGTATTGCATCGCTTACAACCTGACCAGTGTTATTCCAGTCATTAACTGAGTGATCTGATCCAGTTTTTCTGTCAGCACCCGAAATCTTCCTGCATTTGACCCATACGCTGGCGTACATTATATCTCCGCTTTCTATTCGTCCTTGGGGACGAAGCTTGCGCATTATCAGACACATCAGATTCAGTTTTACCTCTGGTTGCTTCCTGTCTAGGTACATTTTCCCTTGATTTAACCCACTGACTTCTAGGTACCCATTGCTTCCTAGATTGAAATTTACTTCCTGAATTTTCTCTGGCAAACCCTCTTTCCTGATCTGGCTTGGATTTTTCCCTTTGGGGTATGGAGTCACGCAATATTTCCGCATAACTCTTTTGTGGGACTCAAATTTAATATCGCCCTTTTTAGCGTGAATTTCCGCTATTTCCTCAGGTGAGTTTTTTACTCTTTTCCCCTGAGCTTCTTCACTATATTCAAATACAGTAAATAGGGTCATACTTTCTTTTAGTACCCAATCCAAACCATTTCTCGGGTCATAATCTCTTGCCAAAATAACCTTTATTTTATTTGGCAATGCGTCATAAAATAATTGGATAAATTCAGGGTTTTCAAAATCTGGGTTTCTTTCAGCCAAGCTGTACGCATTTTTAAGGACTGAAAGAAATTCACGGGGGCTTTGATTCGGTCTGCATTTTAGAGTTAAAATTGCTCTTTTCGCAGCTAGACTGGTACGGTGAGGCCCAAATTCAGATTTGACCTCAGAAACTACTTTACTCCATTTCCTTATACCAGATTCTTTCAAAGACTGAAAAAAATACCTATGTTTACTTTCAAAGACCCATGGAATCAACTCAATTTTCTGAGCATCTGAATCTATTCCCATTATTTCCACAGCTTCTTCAAACATCGATAAATGATTTATTATTCTTGATGATGCCTTAACATCAAAAATACCTACTGAGGTTTTGAGGAAATTAATAATTTTCGTTAAATCATTCACTTTATGATATTTCTTAATAGGCTGTGGCTGGCTAGAGTGATGTGATTTGAAATATTCCTGTGTAAGAAGTTTTACTCTTTTTTCATCATGAGATTTAGTTTCACTTTCACATTCGCTTTGGCTCTTCAGATAAACAGAGCTGTCAGAATTCAGTGATGTATGGCTTAAAGCTTTCAAAGGGAACTTCTCTAACGAAGAATCTTTAACCCTTCGAACATCAGTTTCAACCTGACGTAACTCATCAGCGAATTTCTCATGTTCGCGTTTCATTCTCGCCAATTGTTTGTTTAGCTCCTTATTCAATTTGGATAATTGAGCAATCTCATCTTGCATTTGATCTTTTTCTTTTGCACACACCTTCAACTCCATTATCATTCGTTCTGACTCATCTTTTAATTTATTTACGGTATCATGCAAGTCACAATTTTTATTTTCTAATCTGTCTCTGGTTTCTTTGTCATCATTCAATCTCTTGTTCATTTCTGCGATCAAGTATATGCATTCAGGCACAATTTTTAAAACAAACATTTCTTTGTCCTTTTTATTTGTGGCTGCACTTATCTTTCGCAAACACTCAAGAAAATTTGATTGATCTGACCAGATTGAATCAACATAATTCGATATATTTGATCGCAATTCTTTTATCCATTCAAATAAATCGTCTGTGACGTGTAACTTGTCCTTTAGATAAGACATAACATCTATCAATATTATTTGATTAGTATGTATCTCTACATGTTCCTGAGTCTCAGATTCTGACTCTGACATTTTTACACTGTTTAGTAGATAACCGTAAAACCACAAGTCAAAATACAACAAGGAATCAAAATATATATATATATTTTATCTCTGTCTAATCAGACAATTACTGACAATTATATTCCAAACAAATACTACAATCTCGGACCAGTGCCTCCAATTTGTCGGATATAATCTCTGCACGTGAATACAACACGTTTGTATATATTGGATTTATCAGCCAAGCCTCCAAATGTCATTATATTGGACTTACTGGACCTACCTCGGCAGTCGTCTCCAATATATCAGGGATTATTATTTCATAAGAAACTTATACGAGACACAAATATCAATCGTTTATATCTCTTAAAATTATCCTGAATTCTTTTAATTGTCTGTGTTTTGCTTTAAAAAATACAACAATCAATAATCGGATAAAAATATATATATATTTATTACGTATACAAAAGAATTTCAAATCTCATATCATGAACAACAATTTATAAACCACACTCCATCAGCATATAAAAACTAGCTTCACAATATATGTATCTCCGGTTAGTAACTGCATATATGATTAATATCATTTACCTTATCAGTTAGTAACTAATACACAAATGGTTAATAAACATTTCTGCTTAATACAACATGCATTTCCCAGCAAACAATGTTTAACCAGCCAGCTCTTATAGATATATATATATCTCTGCTACATGGATCAACAAAAGAGGAGTTAATTTAATAATAAGTAATAAAAACTTATTTAGTGAATCCTCCCCTAATCTCGAGAATTAAACTTCTAATCTTTTGCTTTTTATTTTGTAGTTATATAATTCCTTGCTTATTAATTTTAATCACAGTAATTTCCAAATTCAATATATATTGGTATCAATCTTGCAACATGTCCTTAGGAATAAATCCTTATATCCACTTCTTCATATTTCTATCTGCAGAATAGAAAATACTTAGAATTTGGATTTTAACCGTATCCGAGAAGTCTCAGTCTGCGTTGCAAAATCTCTACAAATATATTTTTACATTAATTCCTTATTTCATACATTACCTGTCCAATTTGGATGTTGATGAGTCTGCCTTGGAATTTTCTATGTGATGCTTTGTTTTGGAATATGTGAAAATTATCGATATTAGATAATCAATGCATGCGAGTTAGAGATTTGGTGAGAATATTGATTGCCTCATGTCTTGGGATCTGAGTGCATGGCGATGTGAGTCTGATGTCAGTCTCTGTCTGTTGGAATCTCTGACTCTTCAGAGGTCATATGTAATGGACGTCTGAGTGCATTGCGATGCGTCCCGATGGCTGGCAATCTCTGACTGACTTACCAAAAACTTTTTCCCGCTTATTATAGCCACACAGTTAATATTAATGATAATATAAATCATTATTTTTACTATCCTGTAGAGGGCAGTGTTGCACTTCTAATTTTAATTCCATTAATTCCATTAATTCTTATCTTAGGGTCAAAAGGTCAGACTAACTTAACAAAGAACCTTGTCTTCTAACTAGACTCTAGACTCTAGACTGTCTCTTGAGATTTATAGCTCTCCTCCTTTTTGGTTGCTAAGAGCCTTATCAGCTAAATTCTTTTCTGGTTACAGAATATTCTTCAGTGATTTCTTTTATTTATCAATTATACTTTCTACAATATTTATTGGAGTATATATTTCACTATTGTAATTATAATAAAATATACCTTGATTATAAACATATATTTTGTGAATATACTTTTATATTACAAAATATTTAACTCTTATTCCTATACCCAAAAGACAAAATCTCTTTTGTTTTAAAATTTAAAACAGACCAATAAATTTACTTATGACATGTCTTAGCATTATCTCGCATTCATTCTAGGTTCCTTCATGTCTGGGGCTTCTTAACCCAGGAATGAACTTTGTAAAAAAATCTTGTTCATTTCTAAACCTAGAGAATATTTTGAAAGAAAAACTGTCTTTAAAACAAAATGGCTACAGGCATCCATTTTAAATTCGCCTTTTCTGTGTAATATACCCGACAGCCCAGGCCAGCTCACATCATGCGTAAATATATTGTCCAGGCCAGCTCACATCATGCTCACAGACAGTCACAGATGCACCATCATCATAGGCGTGCGCAGGCTATTGCATTAGGGTGTGCACCCAAAAGCTCAAACACATGAAAAAAAATTATGTTATATACATATATATATATATATACACACACACGCACCCTTATGTATACATACACACGCACACGCTCTCACACATTCAGCCTAAATATATCATTACAATCAGGGTAATTCAAAGAGAATTGAAAAGTTTGGTGACTTTTCGTTCTCTTCAATTCGGTTTGTTTTGACGATACCAGTTCGGCGACCCTGCAGTGTATTCAGCAAGCACCACAGGGTCCCCGAATTGCAGGGAAAGGTCGCTGCAATCCTGCCGAAAAGTAACTCCAAAACCCGGCGAATGCACGCCGAAAACCCGCAAAAACATCTAGATTAACCCGTCGGAAAAAGGCGAGCAGGAGACGATCACACGCAGCGAAGCCGCCGGAAAAAGCAGACACCGCAGACGAATGGAGTGAATAAATTAGCAAAACAGTTTGCTTGAATGTTTGAAAAATGAAACGCTGTTTGCAAAGAATCTACTGAGCGAAAACATCTGAAATTTACATATGAGGTCCAGGGAATGATAATAAAAAGGGCTGTTACAGAAAAAATAAGTTAAAAAAAAATCCAGGAAAATGCTTAAAATATACTAAAAAAATCTATAAATAAAGAGACTTTTTACAGCAGAATTTTATAATGAACGGTTTGTTAGATATTGAATTAAAACGGGAATATTTTTAACATTGAAGCCTATGGGATTCGCGTGAATAAACTTGCCGAATTAAACCACCGAACAGCAGGGCATTTCGGATCTCTTTGGATAACCCTGTATGTTTATAATTCAGAGGTGCAGCAACCTTGGCCATCCAGTTGTTTTTGAGCTACATTTCCCATGAGTCTCGACTAACCCAATTAGTGGCTGAGTATTGTGGCCGATTGTGTTTTATGACTATCAGGGTTATTCAGAGAGAGGTGAAACTCAGGAGAATGACTGGAGAAGTGAAAATTCTAGGTCAAGATAGCCAAACAAGAAAAATTCTCCCATTTATCTCACTTTCCAAATCGGCTATTTGGTCCAGATTGTTCTCTTTTCCTGCCATTCTCCTGGTTTTCA
Source organism: Leptobrachium leishanense (assembly GCA_009667805.1). Lineage (NCBI taxonomy): Eukaryota > Metazoa > Chordata > Amphibia > Anura > Megophryidae > Leptobrachium > Leptobrachium leishanense. The sequence goes on along the minus strand of CM019064.1, from coordinate 186,236,004 downwards.
CCTTTCTCTGAACAACCCTGAGAGAGAGGTGAAAGCCAGGAGAACTGGCAGGAGAAGAGAACAATCTAGACCAAATAGCCGATTTGGAAAGTGAGTTAAATGGGAGAATTTTTCTGGTTTGGCTATTTTGACCTAGAATTTTCTCTTCTCCAGTCATTCTCCTGAGTTTCACCTTTCTCTGAATAACCCTGTCAGGGTTATTCAGAGAGCAGTGAAAAGCAGGAGAATGACTGGAGAATGGAAAATTCTAGGTCAAAATAGCTGATTTGGAAAGTGAGATAAATGGAAGAATTTTTCTGGTTTGGCTATTTTGACCTAGAATTTTCTCTTCTCCAGTCATTCTCCTGAGTTTCACCTTTCTCTGAATAACCCTGTGAATGTTTAATCCCGAGGTGAAAAATAACATTGCTTTAGATGTTAAAAGCGGGCAATGAGGAAATTTTGTTTTTTTCACACAGCAGTTAAATGCAGCATATTAGAAGAAGTTTTAGGAGGGAAATTAACTCTTCTCACTCAGAACAGAAGCAGACACCACACAACTTCATTCTACATACAATGTATCAAATTCATTACACCAGACAAAAAACACCTGGTGTTTACCATTTGAGAAACACAGGTCATTTAGAGGTGAGAATCTTTGCACGTACACATTAGTTTTTAATTCAATATCTAATAAACCATTGCTTATAATATTCTGTAGTAAAGAGTCTCTTTATTTCTAGATTTTTTAAGTATTTTTAAAGCATTTTTTATACTTTTTTCAAGATTTCCTTATTTTTTGCGAACTCGAACTGAACACACCCAAAAAGTTTGAAGTTCGCGAACTTTCGAACGACCAAAGTTTGAATCGAACTCCGAACTGATCGAACCGAACAGCTCATCCCTAATGGCTACCACGGTCAGACTCCAACCTTTGAGGTAGACCAAACCTGGAATATATATGGTTAATAAGAAGGGTTGCACATATTTCAGCAGTATTATTAGGAGCTGGTAAACACTCTATCCATTTACTAAATAGACAGGTAACTGTTAACATATAGTTGATCTTGTGACAGGACCAATAAAGTCGATCTGAATATCGGACCATGGCAATGAGAAACCTTTCCTCTTGAGAGGTGCGTGATGAGTAGGGCCGTGAGGTTGAAATTGGGCACATACATCCATGGCAATATGTTTGGACGTCTTGTAACATATGGGGCCAATAAGCATAATCCTGCAATAACTCATAGGTGATCTTTTCACCTCGATGTCCCGCAGTGGGTGCATCGTGGGCATGTTGCAGCATTAAACCTCTAAAGGCAGTAGGAACTACCCTTTGTTGTATCCCATGCTTAGATGTTCTGATCAATAGACCATCCTTAATACTGAATTAAAATCTCATTAAAATACGAAGATCCTCAGTCTGGTCAGGACTCTCTTCAGGTAAAGGATTATCACTAGGATTTTCAATATATTTGTAAAAGATTCCAATTACGGGATCTTCCTTTTGGCTCTTAATTAGATCTTCATTAGGAGAATCTTGACACCACTGTGCTACATTACTCTCGACCTTAGATTTAGTCTGCTGACGGGTAAGTACATCTACATGTCTTTCAATTAGTAAGTGATCAATATTTATAATTTCATCACTGACTGCACCCTGTTTAGCCAATTTGTCAGCTAGGTCATTGCCTTCTTTATCCATACCTGAAATTTTGGAGTGAGCTTTTGTCTTTTTCCAATAAACGGTTAAACCATTTTCAGTCACCATCTTATCTATTTCTCCAAATAGATCGGCATGTTTAACAGGTTTGTTATTGGACCTGAGCATATCATTTCTTTTCCAACCAGTCAAATATTCAATGGAACTGTTATGAACATAATTAGAATCTGTGACTATCAGAAATTCTTTAACATCATAGTCTATGGCCATTTGAACAGCTTTGTAAACTGCGTCTAATTCAACAACTTGGCTGCTTTTAGCACCGATGTTATATCCTACTGATATATTGGGATATTCTTTTGTCCATGCAATACCAATGCCAGCTACCAGTTTCCTCTCTTCTCCCACGATGGCGTGGTAGGCACAACCATCTATATATACACGTGGGAGAAGGGAACAGTTATTCTGCTATTGGATAGGTTCCTGTCCCTTATTCGACTACTGTGTAGATATTGTAAGGGCTGGTGTGCAGTTTCAATTATAATCCTCTCTCCTTGGATATAACTCCGAAAATTCTGTAGGGTCCAGACAGTGGCTAGTAATGCTTTTTCACAGTCACTATATTTAATCTCCACTGGAGATAGGGATTTACTGGCATATGCAATAATTTTACTCTGATCATCTTGCTTTTGACATAAAAAGGTGCTCATGCTCAAATCGGTAAAACCAGTCTCCAGATAGAAAGGTTTACCCCCCTCTGGATAGGCTAGGCATGGAGCCTGGGTGAGTTTTATTTTAAGCTCAGTCATGGCTTGTTCTTGAGTCTCCCCCCATATCTACTTTACATCTTTTTTAAGCAATATTAATAGAGGTTTACAAATCTCTGCATAATTTTCGATAAACTTACGTGAGTAATTCATCATACCCAAGAATGATCTTAGTTCACTGATGTTAGTGGGAGTTCTGGACTTCATCACTGCTTCCACCTTCTTCCGCTGAGGATTTAGGCCTTCGGATGTAACCTCATGTCCCAGGAAATTAACCCTGGTGCGACACCGTTGTGCTTTCTGCAATGAGATTTTAACCCCTGCCTCTCTCAACTGGTTAAGAACATGTCTGATATCTTGAATATGCTTCTCAAACGCAATACTTTTCAGTAAAATATCATCCACATACGTCAAATTACCCCTCTTGGCTGCATCTGGCATGGCTTTATGTAAAAAGACAGCAAACTCATGACCTGAGTTTATATAGCCGAAGGGCATTCTGGTCCACGTAAATTGTTGTTGACCGAAGGTGAAGGCCAATTTATATTGGTCCTCAGGACTTACCTGAATTGTCCAGTATCCTTGGGCACAATCCAGCGCGGTAAAAATCTTACAACCTTGCATTTGGACTAGACATTGATCAATACAGTTGTGTTCAAAATTATTCAACCCCCACTGAGTGTTTTGGACAGTTTGACATTGATTTTGATCATTCAGTCATCTTGCTTACAATTAAATCAAAGAGGCACGTGTAGGTCAGACAAATATAACATAACATTTATAATGAAATAACCACAAATGTCTTTTCTGTGCTCACATCATTATCAGTTTTATTCAACCCCCAAGTGACATTCAATCTTAGTACTTAGTACAACATCCTTTTACAGTTATAACAGCTTTTAAACGTGAAGCATAGCTTGACACAAGTGTCTTGCAACGATCTACGGGTATCTTCGCCCATTCGTCATGGGCAAAAGCCTCCAGTTCAGTCACATTCTTAGGCTTGCGCACTGCAACTGCTATCTTTATGTCCCACCAGAGGTTCTCAATGGGATTTAAGTCAGGTGACTGCGATGGCCACTCCAAAATGTTCCAGCCTTTAATCTGCAACCATGCTCTAGTGGACTTGGAGGTATGCTTGGGATCATTGTCCTGTTGAAAGGTCCAACGTCTCCCAAGCCTCAGGTTTGTGACGGACTGCATCACATTGTCATCCAATATCTCCTGGTACTGAAGAGAATTCATGGTACCTTGCACACGCTGAAGCTTCCCTGTACCTGCAGAAGCAAAACAGCCCCAAAGCATGATTGACCCCCCGTCATGCTTCACAGTAGGCAAGGTGTTCTTTTCTTCATAGGCCTTGTTCTTCCTCCTCCAAACATACAGTTGATCCATGGGCCCAAACAGTTCTAATTTTGTTTCATCAGTCCACAGAACACTATCCCAAAACTTCTGTGGTTTGTCCACATGACTTTTGGCATACTGCAGTCGACTCTTCTTATTCTTTGGAGACAGCAAGGGGGTGCGCCTGGGAGGTCTGGCATGGAGGCCTTCATTACGCAGTGTGCGCCGTATTGTCTGAGGTGAAACTTCAGTACCCACATCTGACAAATCTTTTCTCAGTTCCTCAGCAGTCACACGGGGACTTTTCTCCACTCTACGCTTCAGGTAGCGCACAGCAGTCAAAGTCAGCATCTTCTTTCTGCCACGACCAGGTAGCGTTTCAACAGTGCCCTTTGCCTTGAATTTGCGAATGATGCTTCCTATGGTCTCTCTTGGTATGTTTAACATCTTTGCAATCTTCTTATAGCCATTGCCCTTCCTGTGAAGAGTAATCACTTCTTATCTTGTCTTCCTGGACCATTCTCTTGACTTCACCATGTTTGTAAACACACCAGTAAATGTCTAGAAGGAGCGGAGTATCAAAGTCATTTTAAACCTGCCTAATTGGTGCCTATTATGCTTTATTGCTGCTCCGTGACATCCACAGGTGTTTTCAATACCTGATTGAAAACACTTGAATGAACCTCTGTTCTTCAGAGTGGTAGTCTTTAAGGGGTTGAATAATTGTGTCAATGAAGAATTCACAAAAGAAACATTTACTACTGTATTACAAAACCAATTGATGTCATTTTAGTTGCATATGGTTCTTTAAAAAGTCCTTGTAGGATTTCATTCTGAATAAAATTACAAATGTACACTAAATTCCCTAAAACCCTTTACAGCATTGGGGGTTGAATAATTTTGAACACAACTGTATATGGTACGGGTCAGCCGGATCTGTACACACATTTATTTAGCTGTCTCAATTCAGCACATAAACGCCATTGACCATTCGGCTTAAGGATTCCGAGGATAGGATTATTATAAGAGCTGTGCACCGTCCTTATAATTCCCCTTTCTTTTAGATTCCTTAATATCTCCGCCAGCGAGTCGTAACACACTAAGGGAAGCCGATATTGTCTGACATATACAGGAGGAGCGCTAGGATCAGTTTGGACCCTAGCTATATGTAAGTCGGTGACTCCACAGTCATATGAATCCTTAGCAAAAATATCTTGAAATTCCATTAGGACTTCTTGTTATGATCTCTGCTTGTTCAGATATGAGGCTGGGCTGTCAGGTTCACCATTGCTTTATTGCAGGACACTTACTGTTATATACAGGCTTGGATAACTACAGGAACACAGGATCATGCATCTGCCTTCATAACTGCATTACACTAACTGACCCTGAAGATGGCTGCCGTGCCCTCTGACCTGTGTCATCCTGGGCGGAGCCACTAGTTTAAGTGATAGCACAGGTTTAGTATAGTCAGCTATAACACCTTCCTCCCCACCCCAAAAACAAAACCAGAACAACATAACAAAAACCTAGTAACAAATCAACAACCAGAACAATCGAACACAGTTCATCTGAGGAACTTGGAGAGTGTCACTGAAAAACTGATGACTAGTCTTCTGAAGAAAATTGCGGGGCCAAATCATCATCCACATCTTTCTGGGCCCTACGTGAGGACCGACGGAAGTCTCTTATCCGTTCTTGAAGAAGTAAGCGGTCAGGAGGGCGTCGGTGACGTTGGGGACGTCCACCAGCAGGCGGGGTGTTGGAGGCGGTAGGATTGGATGAAAGATCAACTGGTGGGGTCAAGGAGGGTACAGAGGGGTCAGGGGGAACCTCTGAACCAGAGTCACAAATACCCACAGGAGACGAGTCCAAAGTTTCCGAGTCAACCCAGACACCATTCCAGATGTCCTCCGACGCATTAGATGTGGACACCAGACCCCGTAGGGTTGGGGACGTTAAGGGTTCAGGCACCCGTAAACGAGACCGTAGCTGGTCTACATGTCGTCTGGTAATGGAACCATCTTCCAGGCGGACTCTGTACATCTTGGGTCCCAAAGATTCTGCAACGGTAGCAGGCAGCCACCGACTGTTGGCAGATCCATACGATCGAGTCCAGACCTCCTGGTGGGTTGCAAAAACAGGAGACTCTTTGGACTTCACCATCTTTTCTTGGGATTGTAATACATGTTCATGAACGGTCTGAGGGCGAAGCATGTCAAAAGCAGTCCATGGCTGTCTTCCCAACATAAGCTCAGCTGGTGTCGTACCAGTGGTGGCATGTGGTGTAGTTCTGTAAGTAAACAGGAAAGAGTCTAACTGCTGAGGCGATATGGACCTCTGGCTAGTCACAGCCACTGAGGCCTTGAAATAGTTCTTGAAAGTTTGTACAAACCGCTCTGCTTGCCCATTGGTGGCTGGGTGATAGGGGGCGGTTAATTTGTGCTTGATATTATGCACCGTAACAAAACTCTGGAACTCCTGACTTGTGAATTGGGCACCATTATCTGTGACAATCTCCCTGGGATACCCAAACGAAGCAAAAAGATGCAATAATATGGCAACTGTTGCCTTTGTAGTCAGCTGGGTAACTGGAATGACCTCTGGCCATTTTGAGTGGGCATCAATTATAATCAAGAAGGTTTGTCCCCTTATGGGACCCGCAAAATCCAAGTGAAGGCGAAACCAGGGAACCGTGGGCCAAGTCCAGGGTTGAATGCATCCTCGAGGAGGGTCTCTGCAGTTTGTGCACATCCTACACAAGCATTGACATATGCCGTGATATCTGCATCTATGTTCGGCCACCACACATAGCCCCTTGCTTTCTGTTTCATCCGCGTGGTTCCAGGGTGACCAGTATGTAGCAAGTCCAAGATGTGTCTCTGGAGGGTTTTTGGAATGACCACTCGGTCTCCCCATAAGACACAATTATCCTTCACAAACAATTCCATTCGCTTCCTGTAGTAAGGTTCATGTTCCTGTGATACCGTCGCAGGCCAGCCGTCTCGTATAAAGGTAAGCACGTTTGTCAGAAGGGTATCCTTCACAGTATGGGCTGCTATCTCTCTGGAAGTAAGGAGGTGTGAGGTGGTGTACCTACAACTCTTGACTGATGGTGTCGACTCTAGAGGCAGTTCTGTGAGACGGGACATTGCATCTGCATTTGCATTGTCATCATGACTTCGATACTGTATGCGGTAGCTGTATGCTCCCAAGAACAGGGCGTAGCGCTGGAGACGGGCTGCAGTTGTCTGAGAGATTCCTTTGTCAGGGCTAAAAATTTGAAGAAGCGGTTTATGATCCGTTAAAATGGTAAACTCTCTACCATACAGGTAAAGGTGAAACTTCCGAATTGCCCATATCAATGCAAGTGCCTCTTTATCAATTTGAGAGTAATTGCTCTCTGTCTTCGTCAAGGATCTGGAGGCGAAGGCCACTGGTTTCTCAGAGCCATCCGGTAGGATGTGGGAAAGAACAGCGCCCAGACCATAAGGAGAGGCATCACAAGCCAGGGTGAGAGGCTTCTGGAGGTCGTAGTGCACAAGCATACGTGACGCTAACAGTTTCCGTTTAGAGGACTCAAAAGCATGTTGACATTTAGCTGACCAGTCCCACCTGGAGTGTTTCTCCAGGAGCTTATGCAGTGGAAACAATGTATGAGCAAGGTCTGGAAGAAATTTATTATAGTAGTTAAGCAGGCCAAGGTAGGATCGTAGTTGATGGACACTTGTTGGGGCTGGAGCTTTGACTAAAGCATCGACCTTGTCTTCAACAGTATGAATGCCCTCTGCATCTACTAAGTGGCCACAAAACTCCAATTTAGGCACCATTAATTTACATTTTGTCAACTTTACCTTGAGACCTTGGTCCTGAAGTCTTTGTAAAACGAGCTCTACATTCTGCTTGTGTTCTTGGTCCGTGCGACCAGTGATGAGCATGTCGTCTAATAGACACTGAGTGAAGGGAATGTCTGCTAAAATGTCATCCATCTTTCTTTGCCAGATGGCTGGTGCAGATGCAATGCCAAACACCATTCGATTGTATTCGTACAAACCCCTGTGAGTGTTAATGGTGAGGTATTTTCGAGAAGAGGGGTGGACCTCAAACTGTAAGTAAGCTTGTCGTAGATCAATCTTGGTGAACTTTTGTCCCCCAGCAAGTGAAGCAAAAATGTCATCTACTCTGGGTAGAGGATACTGGTCAACCTCCAGTTGGCTATTCAGCACCATGCGAAAATCCCCACAGATGCGCAATTCACCATTTGATTTCTTTACTGGAACAATAGGCGATGCCCAAGCACTGCGCTCTACCTTGGAAATGACACCCTGTTCTTCTAGCCGGATTAGTTCAGCGTCCACTCCCGCTCTAAGGGCAAACGGTACTGTCCGAGCCTTGAAGAATTTGGGATGAGCATCCGGTTTCAACTTGAGCCTCACACAGTCATTTTTGATTTTCCCTAACTCGTCAACGAAAACCTCAGGGAAACGCTGTTTTAAGGATTCCACCCATCCATCATCATGTCCTGATGGAACTGTCAGGGTGTTGCAAGGATTCTTGATGATATCTGGCATTCCCAGATGAGTGATCCAATCTCTGCCAAAGAGAGGCGGTCCTCCGTTTCTCAGGATATATAGTGGTAGTCTCTTTGTCTGGCCCTTGTATGATACCTTTACCTTTGCAAAACCAAGTGGATGGAGTACTTGCATTGAGTAGGTCTGCAGCTTTATTGGAGTGGGGCGGACAGTTGCCCGGATCTGAAGATGTTTCCACTGTTTTTGTGTGATAACTGACACTGCAGCTCCTGTATCAACGTCCATCTTTAGTCTCTTCCCTTCAATGGTTACTTGTACTGTCATTGCAGGGTGTGACGAGTGTATACGATGTATAGATAAACTATGTAATGCCTCATCGTTGTCTGAGTCAGATGAAGATGATGTCAATTTCTGTACCTTGTAAGTCTTCTTCTTAGGGTACCGCGGCTTTTGTCCTCGTACATTCCTATTACGGCAAACCCGTTGGAGATGGCCCATTTTTCCACATTGATGACAAGGTTGATCCTTAAACCGACAGATTTTGGAGTCGTGGTCTGTATTACCGCACCGGTAACAAGCTGGCGTGGGTTTGGGTCTGTAGCTCCAGTTGGCTGTAGCAACTGCGGTTCTGAAAACGTCCTCTTTCACCCCTTCTTTGTGGATCTGAGGGTGCAATTCCTCCGTATCCCTGACAGCCATCTCCATGACTGATGCTATCTCAACTGCGCTTGTAAGCGTGAGTCCCTTTTCTGTCAGAAGTTTCCTTTGAATCGTTTCACTATTCAGTCCCAGGACAAACTTGTCTCTCAAAGCTGTCGGTAGGTACTCCCCAAATGAACAGGTGGAGGCCAATTTGCGAAGGGCCACCACATAGGCTTTAATATCTTCGCCCGGCTGCTGCTGCCGTTGATAAAAGCGAAATCTTTCTGCAATTTCCAGCGGTTTTGGCTGAAAGTGATCCTCTAATAGTTTCAGAAGTTCCTGTAGAGCCTTGCTTGCTGGTTTCTCAGGGAACAGAAGGTCTCTTAGAGTGTCATATGTGTTAGCCCCCACGGCTGTGAGAAACACTGCAACCTGTCTCTCAGGGGGTATGGTGTTAGCACTGAAGTACTGCTCTAATCTCTCAGCCCAGGAGCTCCAGGAAGTTTTCTCTCCATCAAACTCAGTTAATGTGCCTATCAGTGCCATGATCTTGCTGCTGGATGGCAGTGTGCTTTATCTGGCTTTCAATCCCTGTTTTTTTTTTTTTTTTCAGGCTGAGCAGACCTTTACAAATCTCATTCTCGTCGCCACTGTTATGATCTCTGCTTGTTCAGATATGAGGCTGGGCTGTCAGGTTCACCATTGCTTTATTGCAGGACACTTACTGTTATATACAGGCTTGGATAACTACAGGAACACAGGATCATGCATCTGCCTTCATAACTGCATTACACTAACTGACCCTGAAGATGGCTGCCGTGCCCTCTGACCTGTGTCATCCTGGGCGGAGCCACTAGTTAAAGTGATAGCACAGGTTTAGTATAGTCAGCTATAACACTTCTTTTAACTGTTGGCGCTCCATATCATTAGAACATTCGTTAGCGAAAGATATTTGTTGCTGGACCATGTCCTGAAATCCTGGAAAGATTTCAGGTTGACCGATCTCATAGGCCTCTTCAAGCCTTTCACAGAGGTCATGATTTGACTTACTTGCTTCTCCAGCAAAGTGAGTATATTCCTCTGCTTCCTGTGTAGTCAGGGGATGATCAAAGGTTAAAGATGATTCCTCTACCTTGCAGATTCCTTCTTCACAACTGAAAGGATAAACAGAATGTATCGTGAATAATCCTTCGGGCCACAAATTAAATGATTGTTCAATCATTTGTTCCTCTGTGAGGTAACATTCAGGTATTAACCCGATAACAGCGTTCTGGAACCCGAATGTATAATAATTTGAATCCAGTGCTAGACCTATTGTAGTGTCTTTAGGCAAATGGATTTCCTGTGAGTAATTATTATTTATAATGATTTGGGTTCTAGATTGGTGTATTTTCACCATGGCTGTAGGATTTGCTGAAATTCCTAACCCATGTATCCGATTTTAAAGACAGACTAGTGCCTCCGAATTTCTCAACTTCTGACCTTCCATTACCTGTAAAGGTAATGGGTAATTTACAGAGCCTGGTGGAATACAAACCTCATATAGTACCTGCAAGTTTACTGCATATGGCAGTGTCCAGGGGCGGATCCAGGGGGGGCAACGGGGCAATTGCCCCCCCCGAGATTTGAGCCGGGGACCCAGATGCCGGGCAGCGCGGGAGTGCCTGCCCGGTCCTGAAGAGTCCGTCCTGTTAAAGGGAAGCGGCTGCGTGCAGGCGCAGCCGGTCACGTGGTCCGGCTAATCAGGTGGTACTGAGTCTCTGTACCACCTGACTGTCCGGACCGCGTGACCTGCGCATGCACGCAGCCGCATCCCCTTCAACAGGACGGACTCTTCAGGACCGGGCAGGCACTCCCGCGCTGCCCGGCATCTGTGTCCCCTCAACCCCTGCCGGAGCTGGAGGCCTGGAGCAATATCCAGGTGAGAGCAGGGCAAATCCATGTGTAAGCTGAGGGCAAATCCATGAGCTGGGCAAATCCATGAGATGGGGGCAAATCCATGACCTGGGGGCAAATCCATGACCTGGGCAAATCCATGATCTGGGGGCAAATCCATGACCTGGGGGCAAATCCATGAGCTGGGCAAATCCATGAGCTGGGGGCAAATCCATGACCTGGGGGCAAATCCATGAGCTGGGGGCAAATCCATGACCTGGGGGCAAATCCATGAGCTGGGGGCAAATCCATGACCTGGTGGCAAATCCATGAGCTTGGGGCAAATCCATGACCTGGGGGCAAATCCATGAGCTGGGGGCAAATCCATGACCTGGGGGCAAATCCATGAGCTGGGCAAATCCATGAGCTGGGGGCAAATCCATGACCTGGGGGCAAATCCATGAGCTGGGCAAATCCATGAACTGGGCAAATCCATGACCTGGGGGCAAATCCATGAGCTGGGCAAATCCATGACCTGGGGCAAATCCATGAGCTGGGGGCAAATCCATGACCTGGGGCAAATCCATGAGCTGGGCAAATCCATGAGCTGGGGGCAAATCCATGACCTGGGGGCAAATCCATGACCTGGGGCAAATCCATGAGCTGGGCAAATCCATGAGCTGGGGGCAAATCCATGAGCTTGGGGCAAATCCATGAGCTGGGGGCAAATCCATGAGCTGGGGGCAAATCCATGAGCTGGGGCAAATCCATGAGCTGGGCAAATCCATGTGTGAGCTGGGGGCAAATCCATGTGTGAGCTGGGGCAAATCCATGAGCTGGGGCAAATCCATGTGTGAGCTGGGGCAAATCCATGTGTGAGCTGGGGCAAATCCATGTGTGAGCTGGGGCAAATCCATGAGCTGGGGCAAATCCATGAGCTGGGGGCAAATCCATGTGTGAGCTGGGGGCTCTCTGCTCCTCTAGATTGTAAAATCTGGGGTGCCCTCTACTCCTCTAGATTGTAAGCTCCTGGGTGTCCTCTGCTCCTCTAGATTGTAAGCTCATGGGTGCCCTCTGCTCCTCTAGATTGTAAGCTCCTGGGTGCCCTCTGCTCTTCTAGATTGTAATTTTTATATTGCCCACACTTGTTACTTGTCCCAGGTGAGTTTACAGGAGCATCACATGCTTTAAACAATCTTATTTATCCACAATTTTGAAAGGGTGCCAAGAATTTTGTCCAGCCCATTTTTGGAGTTTTGTGTGACATTATGTCCAATTTGCTTTTTTTCCTTGCTTTTTTTGTTTTTTTTCCAATACACACAAAGGGAATAAACATGTGTATAGCAAAACATGTGGCACTGCAATACTTTTCTGTGAGAAATACTTGATTTCCTGGAAAAATGTCTGGGGTGCCAATAATTTCGGCCATGACTGTAACTATTTTCCTTGCGCAAATCTAGCTTAGCCATTTTTTCTCTAGCTAAACTATTAACACGTATAGGGAAAAATACCTCTTCATTTATCTTCTCTATTTCAGTTAAAAACTGAGAATAGTCACTATGTCCATTTGGTTCTGTCTCCCTCTTGTGGAGGTGAATAATTAGCACGTCATTTTCCAGACATATATCTCGAATTCTCTCAGGGGGAACACATATGGTGTTATCCTCCTGCTCTGGAGTCAGGGGCTTAGGCCTTAAGAAAGAGATATCAGGTGTCTGGCTATTTCTGAAGTGGACTTCAATACAATCCGGCTTTTCCTCAATCACGTGGCAATTACGCTGAGCGTGATGGGATTGGGATCTATCATAGCTAATTGGAACATTTACTTGGGACCAAATAACCTCATTGATAAAATCAATGATTTGATTTAACCTTTTGAGAAGGTCCATTCCAATAATTAGGCGATTTTGGGGCAGATCCACGATAAGCGTTGGATGCCGAATTACTTTATTCCACAATTTAAAATCCAATTTAGCTGTGCCCAGAACTTTCAGAGATGTGCCACTCACACTCACTAGATTAGCATTAAATTTATCTAATCTAGGCTTCCTGGAGGACAGTTCTTGAACCTGGTCAAAATAATTAGCTGATACTAATGTAACCTGGCTTCCAGTGTCTAGCAAGGACATAATATGTGGTAAATTATCTTGTAATTCTACATTCACATAATATCAGTCTTCAATGCTATGCAATTTACAGAGAAATTTAGAGTGAGATATGAAATTAGGTTTTGTACAGATTTTACCAACAGAATTTCCTCTCTCAGGCATGCTTTTGGCAACTGTGCTGTCCTTCTCGGATTCAGTCTTCTCAGCTTGCTTGCACTTAGGCTGGAGAGATAAAATACATTTTCCGTCTCTTGGCAGGGAAGGGGTTAAATCATCAACCATACAAACATTTGTATTAACCATTTCATCATCACTTTCTGGTAAATTGTCATGGACACTGGTTGCTTCATCAGAATCATCATCTAGTCACTGGTTGGGCGGGGCTGCAGGTGTTGCATCGCTTACAACCTGACTAGGGTTATTTCCAGTCATTAACTGAGTGATCTGATCCAGTTTTTCTGTCAGCACACGGAAATTTTCCTGCATTTGACCAATACACTGGCGTACATTATATCTCTGCTTTCTATTCGTCCTTGGGGACGAAGCCTGCGCATTATCAGACTCATCAGATTCAGTTTTACCTCTGGTCGCTTCCTGTCTAGGCACATTTTCCCTTGATTTAACCCACTGACTTCTAGGTACCCATTGCTTCCTGAATTGAAATGGACTTCCTGAATTTTCTCTGGCAAACCCTCTTTCTTGATCTGGCTTGGATTTCTCCTTTTTAGGTATGGAGTCACGCAATATTTCCGCATAGCTCTTTTTCTGGGACTCAAATTTAATATCACCCTTTTTAACGTGAGTTTCCGCGATTTCCTCAGGTGAGTTTTTCACTCTTTTCCCCTGAGTTTCTTCACTATATTCAAATACAGTAAATAGGGTCATACTCTCTTTTAGTACCCAATCCAAACCATTTCGCGGGTCATAATCTCTTGCCAAAATAACCTCTATTTTATTTGGCAATGCGTCATAAAATAATTGGGTAAATTCAGGGTTTTCAAAATCTGGGTTTCTTTCAGCCAAGCTGTATGCATTTTTAAGGACTGAAAGGAATTCACGGGGGCTTTGATTAGGTCTGCATTTTAGAGTTAAAATTGCTCTTTTCGCAGCAAGGCTGGTACGGTGAGGCCCAAATTCAGATTTGACCTCGGAGACTATTTTACTCCAGTTACGTATACCAGATTCTTTCAAAGACTGAAAAAAATACCTATGTTTCCCTTAAAGACCCATGGGATAAACTCAATTTTCTGAGCATCTGAAGTGATACCTAAAACTGATAATGCTTCTTCAAACACCTCTAAAAGGTTTATGATCTTTGGAGAGATCTTTTGATCCCATACCCTCACTGAGTTTTTTTAAAAAATGGACGATTCTAGTTAAATCCTGCACTTTATAAGATTTCTTAATAGACTGTGGCTGGCTAGAGTGATGTGATTTGAAATACTCCTGTGTAAGAGGCTTCGCTCTTTTTTCATCATGAGATTTAGTTTCACTTTCGCTATCGCTCTGCAGCGATCTGTCACATCTAATCAGTGGTGAGTTATAGCTCACAGCTTTCAAAGGGAACTTCTCTAAGGAAGGAGTTTTAACCCTTTGAGCATCAGCTTCAACCTGACGTAACTCATCAGCAAATTTCTCATGTTCGCTTTTCAATCTCTCCACTTGTGCACTCAGTTCCTTATTTGAATTTGATAACTGATCAATCTCATCTTGCAATTGAGTTTTTACTTTTTTATAAACAGTCAATTCTTTGATCATACATTCTAAATCAGAACTTAATTGATTTACAGTAACATGCAATTCGCTGTTTCTTTTTTCTACACTTTGCATAGTCTCATTTGTATCATTCCATCTTTTGTTTAATTCTACAATCAAATATATACATTCAGGCAAAAATTGATAAGCCAATATTTCCTTGACTCTTTTTGTCTTTGCGGTACAGATTTGTCGCAAATAATCAAGAAACATTGAATGATCAGACCAGATTGCGTCAGCATATTTAGAAACACTTGCTTGTAATACTTTTGTCCAATCAAATAATTCATCTGTGACGTGTAACTTGTCTTTTAAATAAGACATCACATCTATCAAAATTATTTGATTTGTACGTACATCATTTTCATTAGCATTGTCACAAATCTCAGATTCTGATTCAGACATTGTTTACTAAACAATCCTAAAACCACAATCCATATACAACAACAAAAATCTGAATATATATATATATATTACCTCTGTCTAATCAGACAATACTGACAGTTATATTCCAAACAAAAACTACAATCTCAGTTCAGTGCCTCCAATATGTATTGGACTTATCTCAGCAGCTGGCTCCGATATGTCGGGACTTATTATCTCTGCACGTGACTACAACATGTTGAGATTTATATTCAATAAGAAACTTATACGAGACACAAATATCAATCGTTTATATTTCCTAGAAATTCTCCTAAATTCTTTTAATTGTCTGTGTTTTGCTTTGAAGAATACACTAATGAATAATCGGATAAAAATATATATATTTATTATGTATACAAAAAAGTTTCAAATCTCATATCATAAACAAAGATTTATAAACAACCACAAAACCCATCAGCACATAGACACTAGCTTCTCAATATATGTATCTCCTGTTAGTAACTGCATATATGATATCATTTACCTTATCAGTTAGTAACTATACACAAATGGTTAATAAACATTTCTGCTTAATGAATACAATTAGTTATATTTCCCAGCAAACCAATGTTTAACAAGCTAGATCTTGTAGAGATATATGTATCTCTCTATGCTACTTGGATCAACAAAAGATAAGCTATCACTTATTCTATTTTTAGAATAATAAATAATAAAAACTTATTTAGTGAATCCTCCCCTAATATCGAAAATTAAACTTCTAATCTTCTGCTTTTTATATTGTAGTTATATAATTCCAATCACAGTAATTTCCAAATTCAATATATATATATATATCGGTATATCAATCTTTGCAACAGTTTCTTTAGGATAAATCCTTATATCCAATTCTTCTTCATATCTCTATCTGCAGATACAGAAATATTTTGAAGACTTTAGATCTAACAGTAATCTGAGAAATTTCAGTCTATCTGTTGCAAGAAATACTCCAAATATATATAATTTATTAACCTTAAATTTGCTCTCTCATATATTACCTCCAATCTGGATTTTATGAGTTACAGCCTTGGAATATTCTTTGATTGTTTTGGAATATATGAAAATTGTCAATATCAGATAATCAATGCATGTGAGTTAGAGATGTGGTGTGAAATCTTGAGTGCATTGTCCTGGGATGGTCTGCTAGCGATGGTCTGCCTGCGATGGTCTGCTTGCGTGAATCTCCTGTCGTGTAAATCTGAATGAATGCAATGAACAGTGTGGCTCCAATTATAGTCAATTTGACGTCACTGCCAATGTAGCTCTTTTCATCTAAATATTATATTCTTTATATTAATATGATATTTACTATACCTCTAGAGGGCAGTGTTGCTCTTCAGATTATTTCCACATTTTAATTTTAATATCTCTTATCTCAGATCAAAAGGTCAATCTGACTTACAAAGACCCTCTATTTTCAGTCTTAGACTTTATGTCTCTCCTGCCAAAATTAGATTTATATTTCCACTCCTCTCAAAATTTTTACTGAGTCTCTTTTATCAACTGGATTTCTTTCTAGTTAAAATCAACAAACTATTTACCAGTTATACTCAACAAATACTTATTGGAGCATCTATTTTCTACTGTAAATATAATAAAATATACCTTGATTATAAAAATATATTTCATACATTTACAAATGTAAATCATAATCATACATTTACAAAATTTTAACTTTTATTCCTATACCCAAAGAGAAAATATCTTTTTGTTTTAAAGACTTGTTAAGACAAACCAATACATTTAAATATGACATGTCTGGCACTTAGCTTCAGCATTATAACAGATAAAGAAATTTTAAGGTTCCCTCATGTCTGGCATTTATAAAAAAAAAAAATCTTAGTTTCACCTAGCCATGAACTATTTAAAAAAAAATCTCTGTTCATTTCTAAAACTAGGGAAAATTGAAAAAGAAAAGACTTTCCATTAAAACAAGATGGCTACAGGCATCCATTTTAATTTTTCCATTCTAATATACCCGACAACGCCTATACCAGATTCATATCATTTTAGTATTGGACCGCAGGGTCCAACCCTGCACTCTTCCACAATACCACAGAGGGGTTACGGTGTGAAGGCACTTGTTGCCACCAAAGGCACAATATTTGGGTGCACTGACACCTGTACCAGATTCATATCATTTTAATATTGGACCGCAGGGTCCAACCCTGCACTCTTCCACAATACCACAGTAGGGATGAGCTGTTCGGTTCAATCAGTTTGGAGTTCGATTCGAACTTTGGCCGTTCCCAAGTTCGCAAACTTCGAACTTTTTGGCGTGTTCGGTTCGAGTTCGATTTTTTTTAAAAAAAAGTATAAAAATGCTTTAAAAAATACAAAAAATCTAGAAATAAAGAGACTTTTTACTGCAGAATATTATAAGCAACGGTTTATAGATATTGAATTAAAAAACTATCTAATGTCATTGTCTAGGTGCAAAGATTCGCACCTCTAAATGACCTGTGCTCTCAAACGGCGTAAACAACAGGTGTTTAATTAGTGTTTGGAAATAACATGTGCTTCTAATTAGCAATTTGAATTTGATACATTGCTTGCAGACTGGGTGGGGGCTCCTCACTGGGTGGGGGCTCCTACACATGTATGAACAAACACTGTGCATGTTTTGAATTCTAAGAAGTGTTCATTTCTACTATATGATCCTCTCTGATATGCTGTTTAACCCCTTAAGGACCAGGGGCTCTGTAAAGCCAATCATTAAAGATGTAGATGTTACGTCATTTGTCATCAAGGGCTTAATAAAACCTTTAGCACACTCCTTAGATTTAAACGTAATATTCCAGTATATGTCATGTACCTCTAGGGTTGCCACCTTTTCATCAAGCCAAACCCGAACACTCTAGTGTTGGGTTCGAGCTGACTTTTTTTGTAGTGTATAAATTAGGGCACATGGTATGCATGGCAGACTGGTATTATGCATAGCAGACTGGTATTATGGCAGACTGGTATTATGCATGGCACACTGGTATGGATGGCAGACTGGAAAGGCTGGCACACACTGGTATTATACATGGCAGACTGGAAAGGCTGGCACACTGTTATGGCACACACTGGTATTATGCTGCATGGCAGACTGGAAAGGCTGGCACACTTATGGCAGACTGGTATGGCTGGCAAACTGGTATACCACACACTGGTATTATACATAGCAGACTGGAAAGGCTGGCACACTGTTATGGCACAAACTGGTATGCTGCATGGCAGACTGGAAAGGCTGGCACACTGTTATATCAGACTTAAAAGGCTGGCACACTTATGGCACACACTGGTATTATACATGGCAGACTGGAAAGGCTGGCACACTGTTATGGCACACACTGGTATTATGCTGCATGGCAGACTGGAAAGGCTGGCACACTGTTATGGCAGACTAGTATGGCAGACTAGTATGGCTGGCAAACTGGTATGGAACACACTGGTATTATACATGGCAGACTGGAAAGGCTGGCACATTTTATGGCACACACTGGTATTATACTTGGCAGACTGGAAAGGCTGGCACACTGTTATGGCAGACTGAAAAGGCTGGCACACTTATGGCACACACTGGTATTATATTTGCAGACTGGAAAGGCTGGCACACTGTTATGGCACACACTGGTATTATGCTGCATGACAGACTGGAAAGGCTGGCACACTGGCACACATTGGTTTTATATTTGGCAGACTGGAAAGGCTGGCACACTTTATGGCACACACTGGTATTATACTTGGCAGACTGGAAAGGCTGGCACACTGTATGGCACACACTGGTATACATGGCAGACTGGAAAGGCTGTCACACTTATGTCAGACTGGTAAGGCTGGCACACTTTATGGCACACACTGGTATTATATTTGGCAGACTGGAAAGGCTTGCACACTTTATGGCACACACTGGTATTATTTATTAAAACAACAAAGTAGCGGAAGCACTTTATACTTCCAAGGAAAGGGGGGTAACCCGATAATAATTAATGAAAAAAACAAGAAACAACTTTATTAAGGATAATAATGAAAAACTAATTCACACATAATGAAAAACATACATAAAAAACACAGTGGAGGACAATGATAATGCGTTCTGATATGTCACAAGGACTAAACACCTGTCCTATTAGGACCAGTTGGTGATGGTGCACCCTGAGAATGAGGGTTCCCAATTACGGGTTATATATACAGAAAGTATGGCTCTATTAAAGGTATAGGATGGTTATGCCAAGATTATGAACCACAGGGTTAGAAAAAATGTGCTACAATCAAACATTCCAGCCGATAATTGGCAAACTTCAATTCCTATGGCAATTACACAATTTTATCATATAAAGGTACTTGGAGCCGACCAACAATTATAGATGAGACACCAAAATTGGTATCCGGTGACCTCCCAAACCAATATAATGGAATGCTTAATTAGCACGCACGGCCATATCGAAGATTCTATGGTTTAAATAGGCACGTAAAGTTATAATGTCTCTATTGTAGGTATGAGATGGTTATGCCGAAATGTGAACCACAAAAGGAGAACAATGTGCTACGTCAAAAACGTTCCAGCCAAGAGTTGGCGAAAATCAATTCCTATAGCAGGACTGCAATTTTATCAAATGAAGGTGCTTGAAACTGACCAGTAGTTATAAATGAGACACCAAAATTGGTATCAGATGACCTCCCAGACCAATATATTGGAATGCTTAATTAGCACACTCAGCCATATCGGAGATTCTATGGTTTAAATAAACACATGATATAGAATGTCAAATTGCCGAAGGAGACTTAATTAAGTCACTTATATATCTATTTAAGCAAGATGGTCAGCTAGCCCGACAGGAACCTTCATTAAGTTGCATATTGCGATATCAGCATTAGTTCATTCAATATCCAATACATCTATACATGGCACAGCCGGTGGACACTTAATGAATTGAATTTTAAAGGGGACATTCAATTGTCTTATATAGAAACGTATAGACGAGTGTAGTCTCACGAAAGGATACACTTAGATTGGTGATCAAGTGGACATAATTTCAAAGCAATTGCCATACAATTGGTTTAGGATTGCCGCAATATTTGACAAGATATTATTAATTGTGGAAAAAATAGAATCATATAATTAATATAAACGTAACCATTTACATGGGGTGAATTTAGAAAGAACATTCAATTGTCCTATAGGTAACCATACACATAGAGGTAATCCCACAAATAGTTTAGCTTGACAAAACAGGTAGCCACATAGAATCGTCCTATCAACCAACTTTCAGATAATGCTACAACACTTGCTGTACAGTGATATAGGAGCATGGAGTTGTTTAGAAAGAACATTAATCTTGGCATAACCATCCTATACCTTTAATAGAGCCATACTTTCTGTATATATAACCCGTAATTGGGAACCCTCATTCTCAGGGTGCACCATCTGGTATTATTTATTATGCTGCAGCAGACTGGAAACAAAGGCTGACACACTCACTGTCTGCAAGCCTCCCTTGAGTTGACCGGCGGGCGGCGGCGTCAGAGTGGATGGAGTGGAGAGATGCTGGCTGGTCTGGCAAGATCGACCGCATCCGCGTTCCAGGTCCGGAATCCAGATGAAGACATCACAGAGCACATCCTCTCCTTAGCTGCTCGCTCTGCACACTGCCCGGCTGGGAGGCCTAGGAAGGGAGCAGCCCGCAGGTGCACGAGCAACCACGTGAAACGACATCACGTGAGAGTGAGCCCATTGCGCCTGCGCGACCATGACAGCGGCTCAGAGGACGACACGTGACGCAGGCAAGTCAATCCCTCTTCAGCCTGGAAAAAATGGAAGGAGGAAAAGACCGTGGCGCCGGGGGAACGCAGGAAATGTAAGTATAACCTAGGCTTCATGTGTCCGGGTGGCAGAGGGTGTCAAACCCGGACACATGACTCCAAGCCCAGACAGTCTGGGTCAAAAACGGACAGGTGGGAACCCTATGTACCTCTCCCGAAGGGCCTATGTGAGCATACAATTATTATTGTGTTAGAAATGTCTATCATAAAGCGTACAAGCTGAGTCCCTAGAGTTTCTGACTATCCATTGTCATATATACCTTGCTTTATACATATAATACATTCCCTCATCTAACAGGATAGTAGCCAGTCCCTGTGCATTTTAACCCCATAAGGGTGGCTAGGTGTCGTGTGTGGGTGTTTGATGGCAATGTAGCTATACATCCTACAAATCCGCCACTTCACGGGCAGGTTATGGGGACCTCCTAGGCACGATATTTGAAGAAATTTTTTGTTTTTATTTTTAACCCTTATTTTATGGAAAACTCACTGTCCCTTTAAAAATGTCTTTTTTAAAACTTTTTGTCCTTGTTTCCTGTCCCCCAGGGCACTACCAAGACCCCCATACACCTTTTATGGCAAATATCTTGCATATATGCCCTCTTGGAGGGCACGCTATAAACCAAACTTTTGACTCCCATTGACTTGCATTGAGTTTGGTTCGCGTTCGAACTCGAACTTTGAAATTGTTTGAGTTTGAATGCGAACCAAACACGGGGGTGTTCGGCTCATCCCTATACCACAGAGGGGTTACGGTGTGACGGCACTGTTGCCGACACTAAAGGCCCAATTTTAAAGCACTTATTGTTACTTTCATCCAAAGCCTGCATAAGTTTCACCATAATTTAGCCCAAAAAAATCACTAAACTTGTTCTGCGTGTCCTAAAACGTCTCTTTTTATACAGGCTGCCGCCCCAAGCAGTTGTTTATGAATAGATTAAAGGAAAAACATTTACCGTCATTTGAAATGTCATTTTTTTGTTTTTAAATGTTTCTATACACCCCACAAATCCACCACTTCACGGGCAGGTTATGGGGACTTCCTAGGCATGATATTTGAAGGAATTTTTGGTTTTTATTCTTAACCTTTATTTCATGGAAAACTCACTGTTCCTTTAAAAACGTTTTTTTTTTAAACTTTTTGTCCTTGTTTCCTGTCCCCCAGGGCACTATCCGGACCCCCATACACCTTTTATGGCAAATATCTTGCATATATGCCCTCTTGGTGGGCACTCTAAAATTCGAACGTTCGAGTCTCATTGACTTGCATTGCGTTCAAATCGTGTTTGTGTTCGAACTCGAACTTTTGAAATTGTTCGAGTTCGAATGCGAACAGAACACGGGGGTGTTCGGCTCATCACTAATCAGAGAGCACTCTGCAGAAAACTTCAAGCAATCTTTGGCGCATACTCCTGCCCCTGGGGAACATGATTACAAGAATCCACAGGAAGCTCCTATTCACGCTCCTACCGATTCCACAATGCACACCGCACCACCTCACCCTGACTATAACTTGAATACAGCCCTGTTGGATCCTCCAACAGCCTGCGAAAGAACTAGAGAATGGTCACCCCATCCGGGAAGGTTGGATATGGCATCTGGTGGCGTACAGAAATTCTCAGACAAGCCGGGTAGAGAATATTTACTATGGAAGCATAGCTTCACGAATGCCATTCATGACGAAGGATTGAGGCCAGCCGAAGAGCTACGATATATGATAGCATGGCTAGGAACAGAATCTGCAGAAGTAGTGAAAGACATCTACTCAGCCCAACTAGGTAACCCTGTCATCGCCCTTAGACGAGCTTGGGACATGCTCGATCAGCAGTATGACACATCTATATTGACAGAATCCTCGCTCTTGGATCGTGTCTACGACTTCCCTGACATCAGCTCAATGAACCACGTAAGCTATGGAAATTCTCTGCCATCCTTACACAGCTGCGGACAGCACAAGAAGATCCCACCTTGCCAGGACTTATCTGTCTTGATCAGTTCAGGACACAAAAGTCTATTGTTCAAAAACTACCACTACAGCTATGTGAGGAATGGATCAAGTTATCTATGGTTTACAAGGCGAAGAACCCAGGTAGAGACCCCACCTTTGTCGTTCTTAAAGAATTTGCTGCTCATCAGGCAAAGTTATGCAACGACCCTCAAAACCTTAGCATCAGAGAAAAATGGTTTCCAGCTGCCAGAAAGACCAGCCAAAACTCTGGCTCAAACAAGAGTTCAATGCAAACTGCAAAGGAAAAAACCTCTGTGTCTGTGTATAAGACAGAAGTCGCTACTTTGCCTATGAAGAATTCAGGTGAACAATCGTTTAAGAAAGTTCATCATAAACCTTTGACATCAAGAAAAGAATCTGATTTGCCCACTCCACAAGACTGTGCATGCGCTGAACGAGTGCAGAGAATTCGGAAAGAAGTCCTTGGATGAAAGAGAAGCTTTAATCAGGGAGTACAAAGTATGTTACAAGTGTTGTGAGTCTACGGAACATATGGCCAAAGCTTGTCCAGCCAAGGTACAGTGTCACCTATGCAAAAGTGACAGGCACCCAGGCGCCCTGCATCCAGACTCGGAGTCGGAGAACTGGCAACTCCTACCTCTCCTTCAACCAAGGAACCTCGGCATGACACCCAAGCACACTCAGAGGGGACCGTGAGTGTAAATTGCATGTCTGTATGCGGTGATTCACCAAACCCTCGCTCATGCCATCAAATCTGTTTTGCTAAAGTATACCCCGCTGGATGCCCAGAAAAGGCTGTGAAGATGTATGTAATAGTAGATACGCAAAGTAATCACTCATTAGTGAGGACAGCTTTTTTCGACCTGTTTGACATCCAAAGTGAGGAAACGCACTTCTCAATATCAACGTGCACTGGACCTCAGCGCACGGCCGAGAGTAAAGTTACTGGACTCTGCATAGAATCATTAGATGGGGAGTTCACTCTTCCCGCTGCTGCCATTGCTAAAATGGAACAATTTACCAGATAATCGCAGTCAGATTTCAACACCAGAAGTAGCAAGCACCATTTACGTCGGCTTCGTTATGGGAAAGGCAAAACTAGCACCACAGCCAGGTCACACCGTACCAAGATTGGAACTCTGCGGTGCCGTATTAGCAGTAGAACTCGCAGACTTAATAACGAGAACGACAGACCAGAACCCAGCGAATCATGCTACACGCTCTATTCCTGCATCTCAGTTATCAGCATCAACCTGGCTAAAAGGTCCGGAGTTCTTAGCTCGCCCAGATACCTTAATGTCACAAAGATCAGAACATCATGAGCTTCCAGATCAAGATGCCGATATCAGACCTCAAGTGCCCAGCGATTTGCCCAGACAAGACAAGAAGAAAACTACTCAGGTCACCTGTTTGTCGACAATGGTCAAGGAGACAGGGAAACTGCCCCTAAACCATCCACTAGAACCAACTCGCTTCAAACGCTTCTCTAGATGGAGACCTCTCATATCGGGTGTAGCAGTCATCGCTCGTTTCCTGCATCGCGACATAAGATTTCCAGATAGCTGTCTCCAAGCAGAAAGAAGGATTCTACGAAGTGTGCAACAAGATGCTTACCCAGTAGTAGTTGAGCGTTTAAAGACTATGAAATCTCGAAGTCTAGTCCACTCCTGAGGCTGAACCCATTCCTTGACAGACACGGCGTACTTTGAGTAGGGGGATGTCTAGATAAAGCTAAAATAGCCTCGAATATCAAACACCCTGTCATCCTTCCTGCTCATCAACATGTAATGAACTTGCTAGTCCAACACTACCATGAAACCGTCCACCATCAACGTCAGCACTTCACAGAAGGTGTCATCAGAGCTGCTGGACTCTGGATCGTGGCAGCCAAGAGGAACATCGCTGCTGTCTTGTTCAGGTGTCTGCATTGTCGAAAACAATGAGGTATAGTCCAACATCAACTGATGGCTGACCTGCCAGCCGAGTGCCTTAGTCCTGGACCATCGTTTACCAATGTAGGCATAGACGTCTTTGGGCCTTGGACAGTGACTGCCCGTCGTACCAAAGGTGGTCAAGCTGTCAGTAAACGTTGTGCAGTCCTCTTCACATGTCTCAGCATTCGAGCAGTTCACATTGAAGTCATCGAATCTATGGACTCCTCCTGTTTTATTAATGCTCTAAGAAGGTTCCAAGCCTACAGAGGCCCAGTCAAGGTATTTAGATCAGACCGCGGAACGAACTTTGTGGGAGCCTGCAAAGAATTACAGTTCGATGAAGGCCCTAACCTTGATTCACCAATTGAATACTATCTAAAGACCCATAACTGTGTATGGACATTTATTCCACCCCACGCATCCCACATGGGGGGAGCATGGGAACGTATGATAGGCATAGCCTGCAGGATTCTGGATTCCATGTTGGTGAAGACACCCACGTTGACACATGAGATCCTTACCACCCTTATGGCAGAAGTGGCAGCTATCATCAATGCACGACATTTGGTTCCAGTTTCCTCGGATCCTGAAAATCCAACTATCCTCACCCCAGCCACCTTGCTAACCCAGAAGACAGGTGATTGGCCAGCTCCATTAGGAAACTTTGTTCCAAAGGACATGTATAAACGACAATGGAGACAAGTTCAACTACTTGCTAACACCTTCTGGAAGCGCTGGAAGCAGGAGTACTTGTCTATCTTACAAGATCGCCGTAAGTGGAAGGTCAAAGAACTTAACCTAGAAGAAGGAGACCTTGTCTTGTTAAGAGAGAAAGATGTGCATCGGAACTCGTGGCCCATGGGGCTTGTGCACCAAGTTCTACCCAGCTCTGATGGACTAGTTCGCCAAGTCGAAGTTCAGATCCTGAAGTCACAAGAGTCATGCTGCAACTCACAGACTTTCACCAAGAAGCTTTAGATACGGCCAATTACTGACCTGGTATTGCTGCTAAGGAAGACTGATCTTGAAGATTGAACCTCGAGTTATGCATGCATTGTATCTCCCCTATTGTTTATTGTTATGCCTCTGTTTATTTTATTTAATAGTGGAATTTTATAATTCCATGCGGGGAGTGTGCTGGCTGTAGTAAACAGCAGTTAAGAACTGTCCCCTTAACGGATTGCATTCTGGGAAAAGTAGTTTATTTCACATGGTCGCATCAGCATCTCTGATTGGCCAGGGGTTGTTTTCATTAAGTTATAATCTAAGATGGAGCTGAGTTTATGCTCTCTAATCTAATCTAACCTAAAGAACATTACTTCGTTTCACACTACAAGAAAGGGACTAAACTTTTTCCTCAGAAGTATCTCTTCAGTAATTGTGAGTTGTTGATTTGAGAATGCCTGAAGAATAAAGTTTATAAAGTGACTAGAAGACCCCTCTCTGTGGAGTTTATCTGTCTGTAATTAAGCAGACTGTGCTTCTGGAACAGAACAGTTATAATATTTAATATGTGGGTAAGCTTCTTGATCCAAGGAGAAATCTGACTGCCATTCTTGGGTCAAGAAGGAATTTTTCCCCAGTTTGTTGCATATTGACGAGCATTTCAGACTGGGTTTTTTGCCTTCTTTTGGATCAACAGCAGTAGGTGTTGTGTGAGAGGCTGAACCCGATGGACGCGTGTCTTTTTTCAGGCTATGTAACTATAACTATATGTGCAGTGTTTCTGTTTCAGTGTGTGTTTGCAGTGTATGTGCAGTGTTTCTTTTTCAGTGTGTTTGCAATGTATGTGCAGTGTTTCAGTTTGTTTGCAGTGTATGTGTAGTGTTTCTGTTTCAGTGTGTGTTTGCAGTTTATGTGCAGTGTTTGTTGCAGCGTGTTTGCAGTGTTTGTTGCAGTGTGTGTTTGCAGTGTATGTGCAGTGTTTGTTGCAATATATGTGCAGTGTGTGTTTGCAGTGTATGTGCAGTGTTTGTTGCAGTGTGTGTTTGCAGTGTTTGTTGCAGTGTTTGTTACAGTGTGAGTTTGCAGTGTGTGTTTCAGTGTGTGTATGTGCAGTGTAGTGTTCAGCAGACACCCCCTCCACTCATCTGTTGAGCTGCCCCCCCCCATTACCTGGGCGCAGACTTTCAGCCAGGGCTGGTCTTCCCCCACGCCAGGCACAGCATTAACATGAAGCACACACACTCTCCAACCGTGTGGGAGTTTCCAGGAGGAAGCTGAGCTCGGCCTGCCAGCATCTTTTTAACAGAGCATACAGGGATGAGCAGTGGGAGCTGAGAAGGGGGGAGTCAGGAGGGGAGCACACATGTGCTCTGAGCTCTGCCCCCCTGCGGCAACGCCCCCATGACTGACTGACAAGGACAGTCACATGACTGTCCTGTGTCAATCAATCCATGGGAGGCTCTGGGGGTGTTTTTTTTTAAAAAATTGAATGGCTTGAGAGCAGTGGGGCTCTCGAGGCACTGAAGAGCGTAGATTCAGGAAGTAGGCAGCGCCCTACGCAATTAGTGTAGCGTCCAGCTATGTAAACTGCGTAGGCTAGGCTGGCTCAGTGCTGCCACTGCTGTCTGTGTGGTGATTAACACACACACAGCAGCAGGCAAGCTGAAGGGGGGGGAAGCGGAGGACAGAGAAGGACGGCGAGGGAGCGTGGAGCAGGAGAGTATGAGAATGTTTTTTAAATTACATAATTTATTTTATAGATTTAATATTATAGCCACCTGAGACCTGACCCCACTGACTTAATGGCATGGCAGGTGAAGCCCTGCCTCCCCTGACTGCACGTCCCTGCTGGACATTCTTTAAAACAAGAGAAATCTCAATGTATTAATTCCTGGTACAATATTTAGTAAATAAATCTCAAACCCATAAATGAAGAAACAGAAGAAATTATTTTTTAAGGACTTCTGCGCTGTATGGAACACTACATCCCTTCAACAACTTCTTGCATGTGTTTTGGTCAAGTAGAATCTTTGTCCCTCTCCTACTAAATACTCTTTATTAATTACTAGCTTTTGCCCGCGGCTTCGCTCGCGTGGATTTTAGGATTTGTTAAAATAGTTTTTTAAAAGAAACTTGAGGTTTTATTGGTAGAACCCCCCTTTTCCCCCACTTGGGATTTTTGATAAATTGTAAAACACGTATTTTTTTATTTTTCAAGAAGAATGTAAGTGCCAAATTTCACACTTGTAACATCTTTGGTTTTTGAAATATAGGTATACTGATAAAAGTATTCACATCCCTTTCCCCCAACCCCCTTAACTTGATTTTCAGAAAATGGTACGAAGATTGTAAATATCGAATTTCACACCTGTAACATCATTGGTTTTTGAAATATAGGTATAGTGATAAAGGTATTCATCCCCCTTTTTACCCCCCACTGGATTTTTGGAAAATGGTAAAATACATGTTGTTTTATTTTCAAGAGGAATCTAAATACCAATTTTCAAGTCTGTAACATCTTCTGTTTTTGAGATATAGGTATCCTGTTGAAAAGTATTCACCCCTCTTTTTTCACCCATCACGTGGGATTCTTGGAAAATGGTAAACCATGTGTTTTTTTATTTTTCAAGAAGATTGTAAGTGCCAGATTTCACACCTGTAACATCTTTGTTTTTTGGCAATATAGGTATACTGATAAAAGTATTCAACCCCCTTTTTTCCCCCTCCCACTGGATTTTTGGAGAGTGGCAAAATAGGTGTTTTTTGTTTCTCAAGACAAATCTAAATACCAATTTTCACGTCTGTAACATCTTCTGTTTTTGAGATATAGGTATCCTGTTTAAAAGTATTCACCCCCCTTTTTTTACCCCCCCCACTTGGATTTTTGGAAAATGGAACAACACATGTTTCTTTATTTTCAAAAGATTGTAATTACCAAACTTCACACCTGTAACATCTTGGTTTTTGAACTATAGATATACTGATAAAAGGATTCAGACCCCTTTCCCTCGACCCCCCCCCCCCGTATTTGGATTTGTGGAAAATGGCAAAACACGTTTGTTTTTTTTCACGAAGATTGTAAATACCAAATTTCACACTTGTAACATCTTTGGTTTTTGAAATATAGGTATACTGATAAAAGTATTCAACCCCCTTTTTGCCCCCTCCGACTAAATTTTTGGAAAATGGTAAAATAGGTGTTTTTTGGTTTCTCAAGACGAATCTAAATACCAATTTTAACGTATGTAACATCTTCTGGTTTTGAGATATAGGTATCCTGATTAAAAGTATTTTTTTCACCCCCACTTGGGATTTTTGGAAAATGGTAAAACACCTGTTTTTATTTTTCAAGAAGATTGTAAATACCAAATTTCACGTCTGTAACATCTCTAGTTTTTGAAATATAGGTATAATGATAAAAATATTCAGACCCCTTTCCCCTGACCCCCCCCCAATTGGATTTGTGGAAAATGGCAAAAAACATGTTTGCTTTTTTCCACGAAGATTGTAAATACCAAATTTCACACCTGTAACATCTTCGGTTTTTGAACTATAGGTATACTGATAAAAATATTCAACTCCCCCTTTTTGCCCCCCCAAGGAATTTTCAGAACATGGTAAAATACGTGTTGTTTTATTTTTCAAGACTAATCTAAATACCAATTTTCAGGACTGTAACATCATCTGTTTTGGAGATACAGGTATCCCATTTAAAATATTTAAAATATTCAGCCCCCTTTTTTGCCCCCCACTTGGATTTTGAAAAACGGTAAAATACGTGTTTTTTTATTTTTCATGACGAATCTAAATACCGATTTTCACATCTGTAGCATCTTCTCTTTTTGAGATATAGGTATCCTGTTTAAAATATTTAAAATATTCAACCCCCCTTTCCCCCCCGTAGAATTTTTGAAAAACGGTAAAATACGTGTTTTTTTATTTTTCAAGACGAATCTAAATACCGATTTTCACATCTGTAACATCTTCTGTTTTTGAGATATAGGTATCCTGTTTAAAATATTCAACCCCCTTTTTCACCCCTTTAGGGGCGGAGTTTCCAAAAATCCTTCCTAAGTGGGTGCCTACATCATAAAAACAGTGCACCTTCAAATTTTCACGTTCCTAGGTTAAACGGTTTCAGCTGGGCGTTGATGAGTCAGTTAGTCAGTCAGGACTTTCGCGTTTATATACAGTCAGGTCCAGAAATATTGGGACATAGACACAATTCTAACATCTTTGGCTCTATACACCACCACAATGGAGTTGGAATGAAACAAACACAATGTGCTTTCACTGCAGAATGTCAGCTTTAATTTGAGGGTATGTACATCCAACTCAGGTGAACGGTGTAGGACTTACAGCAGTTTGCAGATGTGCCTCCCACTTGTTAAGGGACCAAAAGTAATGGGACAATTGGCTTCTCAGCTGTTCCATGGCCAGGGTGTGTGATATTCCCTCATTACCCCAATTACAATGTGCAGATAAAAGGCCCAGAGTTCATTTTAAGTGTACTATTTGCATTTGGAATCTGTTGCTGTCAACTCTCAAGATGAGATCCAAAGAGCCTCCACTATCAGTGAAGGAAGCCATCATTAGGCTGAAGAAACAAAACAAACCCATCAGAGAGATAGCAAGAACATTAGGCGTGGCCAAAACAACTGTTTCGAACATTCTCAAAAAGAAGGAACGCACCGGTGAGCTCAGCAACACCAAAAGACCCGGGAGACCACGGAAAACAACTGTGGTGAATGAATGAAGAATTCTTTCCCTGGTGAAGAAAACACCCTTCACAACAGTTGGCCAGATCAAGAACACTCTCCAGGAGGTAGGTGTAAGTGTGTCAAAGTCAAAAATCAAGAGAAGACTTCACCAGAGTAAATACAGAGGGTTCACCACAAGATGTAAACCATTGGTGAGCCTCAAAAACAGGAAGGCCAGCTTAGAGTTTGCCAAACAACACCTAACAAAGCCTTCACAGTTCAGGAACAATATCCTATGGACAGATGAGACCAAGATCAACTTGTACCAGAGTGATGGGAAGAGAAGAGTATGGAGAAGGAAAGGAACTACTCATGATCCTAAGCATACCACCTCATCAGTGAAACATGGTGGTGGTAGTGTCATGGCGTGGGCATGTATGGCTGCCAATGGAACTGGTTCTCTTGTATTTATTGATGATGTGACTGCTGACAAAAGCAGCAGGATGAATTTTGAAGTGTTTCGGGCAATATTATCTGCTCACATTCAGCCAAATGCTACAGAACTCATTGGAAGGAGCTTCACAGTGCAGATGGACAATGACTCAAAGCATACTGCAAAAGCAACCAAAGAGTTTTTGAAGGGACAGAAGTGGAATGTTATGCAATGGCCAAGTCAATCACCTGACCTAAATCCAATTGAGCATGCATTTCACTTGCTGAAGACAAAACTGAAGGGAAAATGCCCCAAGAACAAGCAGGAACTGAGGACAGTTGCAGTAGAGGCCTGGCAGAGCATCACCAGGGATGAAACCCAGCGTCTGGTGATGTCTATGCGTTCCAGACTTCAGGCTGTGATTGACTGCAAAGGATTTGCAACCAAGTATTAAGAAGGGAAAGTTTGATTTATGATTATTATTCTGTCCCATTACTTTTGGTCCCTTAACAAGTGGGAGGCACATCTGCAAACTGCTGTAAGTCCTACACTGTTCACCTGAGTTTGACGTACATACCCTCAAATTAAAGCTGACAGTCTGCAGTTAAAGCACATTGTGTTTGTTTCATTCCAACTCCATTGTGGTGGTGTATAGAGCCAAAGATGTTAGAATTGTGTCGATGTCCCAATATTTCTGGACCTGACTGTATTTAGATGGATCAGTTTGTATCACATTGCTTTAGTTACAGGTTTATTTATGCTTCTATTTTCTACATGTAAACTTATTGAAAAGTGCGCACGGAAGGTAGGAAATGAGTACAGGATTATCGAATGAGCATAATTCGAGTGCCCCATTTCACTTAATTCTGACCTATAAAGAGCTCTCTGCACAGTCTTAAAAACCTAAATGATCAATTCAATAATATCAAAGCCAACACTATAGCCAAGATGAACTTGTCAGCAATGGTTTGAAGAATTTCTAAAGGCAAACATTGACTAAATTTGGATTGACAAGAAGCATCACAATGTGGGGAAGAAGCTGGTGGAGCAACAGCTCCTCTGGCCCATCATTCTGGCTACTCTGACTCCCTATTTGCTTCACTGGTGTGTATGTGTCAGTGGCTTAGTACAGGTCATCAGCACTGCTGTGTGTTATGTTATCTTCCTCCCACTCTATTCGGATGAAGAGAATCATGGGAATGCATATTAAAAATGGTAATATTGGAAGGCTAAGAGGTGGCAAATTCTGTAACAGCAGCTCCTTTTGTCTTTCTTTACCCAGGACTGCCCTCTTCAAACTGGGGGGAATGAGGCTAAAATAGAGCTGTATGTAGGAGAAGCTGTTACTTTTTGCATGGAAAATTAAGGCAGGTATGGGGACCAGAAGTATGAGTAAGGGCTGATGGATGGTTGCGAAGTTAATAACGGCTGTTGATTGGTGAATGTGGCAGGAAAGGACTGAGGGAGTGTAATGGGACAGAGATAGGGGATGGCTAGAAGTTAATTGGACATAGAGACCAGAGGTAGTGTATTGGACATTGAATTTAGGGTGATCTACAATGAATAATATTTAAATAAAACCCTTAAATAGCCATGTAACAATTGGTAACTGCCACTAGATGTCAGTAAAGAGCATAATAGTCTTTGTCTCCGGCCATGTGCTCTGGCCAGGAAGTAACATAAGCCAGTTACCCCCCCTTCCAGGAAGTTCACATAACATGCAACTATCCAATAGGATCCACTCATGTGGGTGTAGACAATCCTGTAGCCCAACCTCCTCTGGATGGATGCCAGGGAACACAGGAAGAGAGGATTAGATTTGCTGGGACTAGCAGAATGCTGTGAGCTGAGGAAGGGAACAGATTGCACTGAGCAAGTGCTTCTGAGGTCATTATCTAAATGGGTAACTAATCTTTTGCATTTAAAGATCACCTATGCGTAGTCTTTTATTTTCTTGCTAGGGTCTACAAACTAGTTAAAGTTTTAACTAATATTTTATTATTTTCTTATATTTAATCTCTGGGGAGAGCTATTATTATTTTAAACTCAAGGACCATGGGGTTATTTTAGTGTAATCTCTGGGGAGAGTCTTTCAATAGTTAAATATTAATCGTATAATTAATTTGCCTCCGGACGAGATGATTTATACTGCTTTTAATTACCCTTTCAAATCCTACCAAAGTAAATACTTTAAAACCCTTTAGTATGTCTCTGTGTTTTTATTACTTGCTTATATATTTTGTCTAAAAATAGTTATCAGTGGATATAACTTTTAATATAAATGGTTTAGATAGAGTTGTGTTATATTTAGCAGTTAATAATTATTGCTGCAGCGACTTAGCAACTAAATCGTGTTGTATAAGTTCTGCTTTTACATATAACCGGCCTGAATACCAGATATTGCTTTGCTTTTGAATGATATTAAGTGCATTTGAGGCTCTGTACAATTTTGCTTGTTATTTTAATCCAAGCACATTGTGTCGGTCATTTTAAGACGCAGCATTGGAAGCACATGTGTCGGCCATTTTAAGCCAAGGGCTGGCAGCCATCTTGGTGCTCACTTGAGTACATGTTAATGACAGCATTAATTGTACAACCTTTGGTGCCAATAATTCATCTAAAGTGAAGCAATCTATTTTAAAAGGCATATCGCGTAGGATTATCACCTGAAGCGATATTCGAACCAAAACAGGTAGGATCATGGAAACAGACTAGACAGAAAGATTGATGGAAGGGATCTATAAATATGAAATGTCAAATGAGAGGAAGGCAGATTGAGAGGTAAAGTGGTTATGATGAGCAGCGTCTACCAGAGGCAGACTGACAAGTAATGGGGCCCCCAGGAAATAGAAGTTAGTGGGGCCCCTTGTGCCACGCCTACACGCCTACACAGTAGGCCACACCCATAAACCCCTCCCATACAACGCACAACCCACATGCACATTATTTCTTCGCACAATTTTCAACTATTCATTTTAACGAGTTAATAAAATCCACTTGGGCCCCCAGCCAGTTGGAAAATCCATTGTGCCCCCTCCAGACTTACAAACTGACACTGCTCTGCTGCGGTAGCCATCACACACTCATGGCAGCTACGGCCACGGCAAAGAACAATAAAACTCACTCATACACACCGCACATGGATATATATTGCCCCCAGCAGCTCGCAAATGGATATATACTGCCCCCAGTGGCTCACACATGGATATATACTGCCCCCAGCAGCTCACACATGGGTATATATTACCCCCAGCAGCTCACACATGGGTATATATTGCCCCCAGCAGCTCACACATGGATATATATTGCCCCCAGCAGCTCACACATGGATATAGACTGCCCCCAGCAGCTCACACATGGATATATATTGCCCCCCAGTAGCTCACATATTGATATATACTGCCCCAGCAACTCACACATGGATATATATTGCCCCCAGTAGCTCACACATTGATATATATTGCCCCCAGTAGCTCACACATGGATATATATTGCCCCCAGTAGCTCACACATTGATATATATTGCCCCCAGTAGCTCACACATTGATATATATTGCCCCCAGTAGCTCACACATGGATATATATTGCCCCCAGTAGCTCACACATTGATATATATTGCCCCCAGTAGCTCACACATGGGTATATATTGCCCCCAGCAGCTCACACATGGATATATATTGCCCCCAGCAGCTCACACATGGATATATATTGCCCCCAGTAGCTCACACATTGATATTATTGCCCCCAGTAGCTCACACATTGATATATATTGCCCCCAGTAGCTCACACATTGATATATATTGCCCCCAGTAGCTCACACATGGATATATATTGCCCCCAGTAGCTCACACATTGATATATATTGCCCCCAGTAGCTCACACATGGGTATATATTGCCCCCAGCAGCTCACACATGGATATATATTGCCCCCAGCAGCTCACACATGGATATAGACTGCCCCCAGCAGCTCACACATGGATATATATTGCCCCCCAGTAGCTCACATATTGATATATACTGCCCCAGCAACTCACACATGGATATATATTGCCCCAGTAGCTCACACATTGATATATATTGCCCCCAGTAGCTCACACATGGATATATATTGCCCCCAGTAGCTCACACATTGATATATATTGCCCCCAGTAGCTCACACATTGATATATATTGCCCCCAGTAGCTCACACATGGATATATATTGCCCCCAGTAGCTCACACATTGATATATATTGCCCCCAGCAGCTCACACATGGTATATATTGCCCCCAGTAGCTCACACATGAATATATATTGCCCCCAGCAGCTCACACATGGAATATATTGCCCCCAGTAGCTCACACATGAATATATATTGCCCCCAGTAGCTCACATATTGATATATACTGCCCCAGCAACTCACACATGGATATATATGCCCCCAGTAGCTCACACATGAATATATATTGCCCCCAGTAGCTCACACATGGATATATATTGCCCCAGTAGCTCACACATTGATATATATTGCCCCCAGTAGCTCACACATTGATATATATTGCCCCCAGTAGCTCACACATGAATATATATTGCCCCCAGTAGCTCACACATTGATATATACTGCCCCAGAAACTCACACATGGATATATATTGCCCCAGTAGCTCACACATTGATATATATTGCCCCCAGTAGCTCACACATTGATATATATTGCCCCCAGTAGCTCACACATTGATATATACTGACCCCAGCAGCTCAGGGGCCCGGTTTGTAAGGCAAGTTCCGACCACGGCGGCGAACTACCAAACCACCTCGTCGGCGGCGCTGCAGCGTGCCTACCTGGGCCCCACATTCTCAAACAGGAGGAGTGCACCCTGCATTGATGCCGCCCCCATGTGATGCACGCGCGCATCATGTGAGGGGGCATCAATGCAGCGTGCACTCCTGTTTGAAAATGTGCGGCCCAGGTAGGCACGCTGCAACGTCGCTGACGAGGCGGTTTGGTAGTGCACCGCCATGGTCGGAACTTGACTTAAAAAACCAGGCCCCTACTGACTCGCGGACCCTCGGGCAGCGCCCGAGTGCCCGATGGGCCAGTCTGTCCCTGGCATCTACTGGCCTGAATTAAAATCAGTTAAATTGAATTAGCTAGCAGCTAAATATTTTGACTGGTAAACTATAGATTCTTTAAAACTCATGCCTGTACATGTATTTGTGTATGTCAATATTTAATCTTTTCAATTGTGTTTCCCTGCATTCGCAATTGATGGTGCCCAGGCAACCCAGTTTCAGCTGCAAAAAGCATATGTCTCTTGCTCCCCCCTACATATAGTTTGTAGTGTCGCCACTGGGACTATAACATTGTTACAAAGAATATCTGAAATTTCTGGAAGCCGCGTCTGTTTTTTTTTTATTCTAATTTTCAAACTCACGATTTGTTTAATGCAGATAGATATTTGAATATCTACCAAAATGAATGTGGAAGCAATTGGTTTTCTTGTAAATTAATTTTGTTTCCTGATTCCTTCTCTAGGTGTGAATCTTGGGTTATAAAACATCACTAAAAACAATGTAAACTGCTCTAGGGCAACTTCAAGTTGGTACATCCAGTGCTGTGCACTCAGGTTACATTAAATCTAATGTTAAATTACAGAGAATATTTGTAAATCATTGCCTTTTACAAGTTATGCTGGTTGTTCATGTGCAAACAGAAGACATTAATAATAGAAATAGTCCAAGTGAGATGTTACAACTAATAAAAGTAAAGAATATAACCCTAATAAGACGTATAAATTCACATCTTGTTAGGTAACTGTTATCCAGGGTTGGACGTGGAAAAACAGAGATTAAAAAATGCATTCAAAGTAAAGGTTTCTGTCTATTAGCAGGGAAAAGAAAAATCAGTGATTGATGAATCTCTTTTTCCTGAGATGCCAGGAATAATCATGAAATTATTACTGCTTAGTCATTTTAAAGACTTTTTCAGTTGTGAGAAAGGCATCTTAATATATGCTTAGTTGTAGACCAATGGTGTAAAATCTATTCAGATCATTTCACACTGAAATCAAGGGAAAAAAACTACAACACTATACTGACGGTGTTTGGTCCTGGCTTGCCAAACTCATGGTTATGCTCAGGCCCGGACTGGCCATCAGGCAAACCAGGCATTTGCCCAGTAGGCCACTAGCCTCCCTTGCCGGGCGGCCGACATAGCCAGCCGCCCAGCAAGGCAGCCTAGGACCAACTGAAGTGGGAGGATGGCCAACCATCCTGCGAGCAGCGAGCCTCATGACTTAATCAGCCGTCGGCCCCCGCTGATTAGGTCACATCAGATCTACAAACCATATATACAGTCTTAGAATGTGTATGGTGTTTCTGATCTGTTAGTGCCACCGAGTGGCCGTTCATGAGCAAGTCATGCTCTGGATTTTACACTTGTATGTATATTCAATTTTCCAGTTTGCTAATTTGCTGCCTGGTCCCACCCCCTGCATCGCGTGACATGCAGGGAGCGTTACCAGGAAGCAAGTCGCCACGATCAAACTGCGGGAGACAGCGAGGGAGTGCAGGGTGAGGTGAGTATACAGCCCGAGTGTGGCTCGGGGTTACCGTTCGCGGTAGCGAAATTTAACTCCGAGTCACACTCGGGAATACCGCCAGGGAGGTTAATGAATTTGAGCTGGGGGAATTAATGAATTTGAGCTGAGGGGAATTAATGAATTTGAGCTGGGGGAAAAATGAATTAATTTATCATCTAAAAAAAAAAACAATAAATCAGATCAGGGGATGAGAAAATAATAAAACTGGGGGTGGTGAGGAAATAATTAATAAAATTGGAGGGGGAAATAAGGAGTTAATATAAATGGGGGATTAGGAAATAATAAAATGGGAAGGAATGTGGAAATTATAAAATAGTAGAAATTATAAAATGAACGGTCGTTCATTAAAAAGAAACGAAATTAAAAAGAAACGAAATTAAAACGATAATTAAAAATGACATGCTGCAATTACATATTATGATGATATACTGTGTATGAGCAGGTTGTCCTCCATTCTACAATGTTAAATACCCATTCTAGATGGTATTACATGTATATTATTCAATTGATTGAATATGTTATGAAAAACATTTATTTTTATATTTTACTGTGACTCGTGTTACTTGTGATATTAAGAGGTCTAAATTGTGACTGTACCTTTGTACGTGATGTGTTATATCCTTTGATAAATCTATATAATGAATGAATGGGAATAAGTGTTTCGGTATTCTACCTAAATGGATATCGTATAATATTAGACACTTGAATAGGCATACTATTGTGAACTCTATATATCTGTATTGGTGTGAAGAAGCGACACTCCCCCATATCAATGTGGTTGTCTTATACAAGAGTGTGTGATCTCTAATTACAATTGAGTGCGTATGCATAGCGGTTGTATTACTGTAATATATTATATGCTGTTATTAGTGATACACTGATTATTGTGTTTACTAACATACTAAAGTGGGCTATTATTACCCTTTAGATAAGTGAAAAGACATATTGATTAGACAGCCCCAACCTAGGGGGTTGGAAGGCTTTTGATCTGTTTTAGGAGAAAACCCTGCTCTCACAGTGTTACAAAAAATGGGTGACTTCAAAATCATCGTTGAGTCCCCCTGGTGACATTGTATCCATTTCGAATATAGTGCGCATTTCTTCCTGTCCTAATCTTTTAACCCCTTAGTGACCGGGCGGTTTTACACAAATCCGTCCGTTCGTGACCGCAGCTGTTTTTATGTTTCTGCGCTCTTAGTGTTTACGTCAAATTTTCCTCTTACTCGTTTATGTAACCCACACATATTTTACACTGTTTTTCTCGTCACTAAATGGACTTTATAAAGATACCATTTTTTTCATCATTTCATATAATTTACTATAAAAAATATTGTGAAATATGACACAAAAATTGAAAAAACACCACTTTTTCGAACTTTGACCCCCAAAATTTCTTATGTATCAACAACCGTCAAAATTTTTTTATTCCTTAGTAGTTTCTAAATTTAGTACTGAGTTTAGCAATACCCAATGTTTACATATTCCTCGCTTTTTTCCTTATTTTATGCAACAATAAGTGCAAGTAGCACTTTGCCATTTCCAAAGAGTTTATTTTCAAAACTAGTGATAGTGACATTGTAACACTGATATCTGTCACTAATTCCTGAATAACCCTCCACATATACATATTTTTTTAAAGTACACAAATCAAGGTATTAAACTTGGGGTATTTTGACTCTTTCCATGCAAACCATTTTACGACAAATCTATGCCAAAGTTTGAAAAAAAAAAAAATTTTGGTGATTTTTTTTTTTGAACGCAATTTAAGAATACATGTACTGTGAACTTTAAGGTTTACTGCCAAAAAGCACCCCAAAATATGTTCAGCAACATCTTCTGAGTAAATTGATACCACCCAAGTATAGGTATGTCGGGTCATTTGGGGGCTAAAAGGCCTTATTTGGGGGGTGCGCATTTCAGTTTTCCAACTTGGAATTTTCACATTTCGTCATCATGCACCCATGTCCTATTTGGGACATTTTTGAAGCCGGCCAAAGTAATTTACCCCCATCAAACCATATATTTTTAGAAAGGGCACACCCTAGGGTGCTTCAAAGAGTTGTATTTTAACACTTTCCATGCACTAGCTCTTTGTCAAACTTTCAGGTAGTCACTTTTTGTGTTATTTTTTCACACACATTGTACTTTAGGCATGAATTGTCAAATCCAGTTATGGGTTACTGCCAAAAAACACCCCAAAATATGTTCAGCAACATCTTCTGAGTAAATTGATACCACCCATGTATAGGTATGTCGGGTCATTTGGGGGCTAAAAGGCCTTATTTGGGGGGTGCGCATTTCAGTTTTCCAACTTGGAATTTTCACATTTCGTCATCATGCACCCATGTCCTATTTGGGACATTTTTGAAGCCGGCCAAAGTAATTTACCCCCATCAAACCATATATTTTTAGAAAGGGCACACCCTAGGGTGCTTCAAAGAGTTGTATTTTAACACTTTCCATGCACTAGCTCTTTGTCAATCTTTCAGGTAGTCACTTTTTGTGTTATTTTTTCACACACATTGTACTTTAGGCATGAATTGTCAAATCCAGTTATGGGTTACTGCCAAAAAACACCCCAAAATATGTTCAGCAACATCTTCTGAGTAAATTGATACCACCCATGTATAGGTATGTCGGGTCATTTGGGGGCTAAAAGGCCTTATTTGGGGGGTGCGCATTTCAGTTTTCCAACTTGGAATTTTCACATTTCGTCATCATGCACCCATGTCCTATTTGGGACATTTTTGAAGCCGGCCAAAGTAATTTACCCCCATCAAACCATATATTTTTAGAAAGGGCACACCCTAGGGTGCTTCAAAGAGTTGTATTTTAACACTTTCCATGCACTAGCTCTTTGTCAAACTTTCAGGTAGTCACTTTTTGTGTTATTTTTTCACACACATTGTACTTTAGGCATGAATTGTCAAATCCAGTTATGGGTTACTGCCAAAAAACACCCCAAAATATGTTCAGCAACATCTTCTGAGTAAATTGATACCACCATGTATAGGTATGTCGGGTCATTTGGGGGCTAAAAGGCCTTATTTGGGGGGTGCGCATTTCAGTTTTCCAACTTGGAATTTTCACATTTCGTCATCATGCACCCATGTCCTATTTGGGACATTTTTGAAGCCGGCCAAAGTAATTTACCCCCATCAAACCATATATTTTTAGAAAGGGCACACCCTAGGGTGCTTCAAAGAGTTGTATTTTAACACTTTCCATGCACTAGCTCTTTGTCAAACTTTCAGGTAGTCACTTTTTGTGTTATTTTTTCACACACATTGTACTTTAGGCATGAATTGTCAAATCCAGTTATGGGTTACTGCCAAAAAACACCCCAAAATATGTTCAGCAACATCTTCTGAGTAAATTGATACCACCCATATATAGATTTGTTCTGTTGTTTTTGGGGTGCTACGCCAATCTTTGACATGTGCTTGTCAATTTTCTAATTTGACATACAGTATCTTCTTTGCTTATCTTCTTTTTAGGGGCCTTTTTACATACCCCAGTTTTATGAACGTGCATATATTTGGTAAGCTAACACCCCAAAGTATTGTAAATGGAGTGTTTTTATGCTATGGATGCATCCGTTTGCTCCAAACAAATTAGATACTGTTTGGTGGTCATTTTTCATTTTCACACCCACATCAGTTTTGGACTGTGATTTAGGAGACACTGTTGTTTTTTACTGCATGAAAACTCTCCAGGTTGTTTTCTGCAAGGTCTCCTGAGTACACCCATGCCCCCCATGCATAGGTTTGCCAGGATTTTGGGAAGGTTCAAATACAATTTTTATGACTTTGTCATTGGAGTTGAAATTGAGATTATTTCTTCAGCTAGGCCTAGCTTTGGTTTTGGGTCTACCGCATACCCCAGTTTGAATTATTGCCAGAAAATTGTTTATATTTGTTATGTTGACACCCCAAGGTATTGCATATGGAGTGCTTTGATGCCATGGATGCAACGGTTTTAGCCCAAAACATTTGAGAAGGTGTGTGGCGGTAATTTTTCAATTTTCAGATTTTTACGCCCACAGTAGTTTTGGACTGTGATTTAGCAGACACTGTTGTTTGTTACTGCATGAAAACTCTCCAGGTTGTTTTCTGCAAGATCTCCTGAGTACACCCATGCCCCCCATGCCTAGGTTTGCCAGGATTTTGGGAAGGTTCAAATACAATTTTTATGACTTTGTCATTAGAGTTGAAATTGAGATTATTTCTTCAGCTAGGCCTATCTTTGGTTTTGGGTCTACCGCATACCCCAGTTTGAATTATTGCCAGAAAATTGTTTATATTTGTTATGTTGACACCCCAAGGTATTGCATATGGAGTGCTTTGATGCCATGGATGCAACGGTTTTAGCCCAAAACATTTGGCAACAAGGTGTGTGGCGGTAATTTTTCAAATTTCAGATTTTTACGCCCACAGTAGTTTTGGACTGTGATTTAGGCTAGGGTCAGACGAGCGTAGTGTTCACGTCCGTGATCGCGCCTAAAAGTACGTCCGTGATAGCATGACATAAAGTCCAATGGAGCCCGACACACGAAGTACGTCCGCACTGAACTGCGGACGCACAACGGCCGCGGCCCACGGACGCAAGGCAGGCAAGAACGTAGAACCGCTAGAACGGCCGCACAAAGTGCGCTGCGTCCGCAACGTCTGCATAGCTTTGTGTGTGAGTGATGGAACGTGGTCAGACGGACTGCATTTATACGTCCTGCATTTTTCACGGACAAAATGGTTTTGCAATTGAATTTATTGTCCCTCCTACATCTGTCAAAAAATAAATGTCAGTGAAAAAACGGACTGTGTGACCACTACTGCGTCTTCCGTACTGACGATGTCCGTACTGCACGGACGTACAGTCCGTAGAAATCACGCTCGTCTGACCCTAGCCTTAGCAGACACTGTTGTTTGTTACTGCATGAAAACTCTCCAGGTTGTTTTCTGCAAGATCTCCTGAGTACACCCATGCCCCCCATGCATAGGTGTGCAAAGATTTTGGCAAAATACAGCACCAATTGTAGAACATAAAAATGTACGAATAAAATGTAAAAGTCTGGTGCCTGTCAAACTGGGGATGCTCTCTAGGGGAGCACAGGCTGTTGTCACTGAAGTGCATGAAACGCAAAATGTTTTCATACCTTCTACGTGACATTGATTGGAGGTAAATGGGGGTAGAGCAGATGGGGCTACTGCTCCAGCAGGAGCGAATTGAGGGCTTCTTTATGATGCCCTCAGCATAGTAAGTGCCCAGAATTTCAGAAATTCTGGCACATCTAGCGGGGTCCATTGCTGCCTTGCCAAGTAGGAGTCTGGCTTCGCAGCACAATGCTGATGGGCATACAGATTTGATTGGGCCACGATGTGGCCCAACAAATCATCCCCCATAAACACCTGCAAAAAACTGTGTGGCGGTAAATCCTGCAACATCAATATTGATGCCAGGATTTGCCGTGAAAGGAGGGATAT
This sequence comes from Leptobrachium leishanense, assembly GCA_009667805.1. NCBI lineage: Eukaryota > Metazoa > Chordata > Amphibia > Anura > Megophryidae > Leptobrachium > Leptobrachium leishanense. The sequence goes on along the minus strand of CM019064.1, from coordinate 186,193,070 downwards.
CTGGCCTCTGGCGATGAGGCACTACCCACTCCTCAGCTGGAGCTGTGCGTCTCCTGCTGGCAGGTGGTGACCCAGGATCTGCATCAGAAACATCACTAGATACATCAGCCAGCATAGATAATGTATCTAGCGACGCCTCTGAGCAGTTAGCGGGGTCGAAATGAGGGTCTGAGTCTGACGCAGATGCCTCAGATTCTGACGCCAGGATGGCATATGCCTCCTCGGCGCTGTACACCCTCTCAGACATTATATATAATAGATTATAAAATTTTATAATTATTATATATATATAAGCGGATTGTTGGTTCTTAGAAGAACCGTTGGGTTTCACAAGAAAATACAAATAAACACCTAAATCTCTCTAAATCCCTCTAAACCTGCCTCAATTCTTCTAAATCTCCCTAAAATCTCTCTAAATCTGCCTCAATTTTTCTAATCTCACTAAATCTCACTAAAATCTCTAACCTGTCAAATCTGATCTCTCTCTCTCGCTCACCAAAACACAAGTGAGGAGAGGGAGGGAGAATCACAGAGGTCAGAGCCAATATTTACAAAATATTGGCCTGACCTGACAAATTAGAAATTTTATTTTGATTTTTTCTAACTTCTGATTGGATGTTGCTAGCCTGCCTCTCTGATGAGGCAGGCTAGGAACATCCCACTCAGCCCCAAGATGACCCTGCCCTTAGAACCCTAACCCTACCCCTGACCCTGCCCTTAGAACCCTAACCCTAACCCTACCCCTACCCCTACCCCTAACCCTAACCCTACCCCTAACCCTACCCCTAACCCTACCCCTACCCCTAACCCTACCCCTAACCCTACCCCTACCCCTACCCCTAACCCTAACCCTAACCCTAACCCTAACCCTAACCCTACCCCTACCCCTACCCCTAACCCTAACCCTAACCCTAACCCTACCCCTACCCCTAACCCTAACCCTAACCCTACCCCTAACCCTAACCTAACCCTACCCCTAACCCTTACCTACCCCTACCCCTACCCCTAACCCTAACCCTACCCCTAACCCTACCCCTACCCCTAACCCTAACCCTAACCCTAACCCTACCCCTAACCCTAACCCTACCCCTAACTGTCAGATTATTTTATTTATTTTTCTTTTTTTACACTTTTTTTACACACTTTTTTTTACTTTTTTTTTACTTTTTTTTACACTTTTTTTTTCTCTGCTGGGTGCCTTGATCCCTCGAGGCACCCAGCAGAGCACCTGATCACTGAAGTGATCGTTTTTGTACCTCGTGGCACTCAGTACTTCCTGCCGCTACCGGAAGTGATCACTCGGGGGGAGCGATCACGGACGGACCGGCGGCAGGTAAGTATATTACAAGGATGCCTCGATGTCGAGGCATCCTTGTAATATGCTCAGAGCAGCTGGAAGCGATCCGATCGCTTCCAACGCTCTGTAGAAGTGCCGGGCACCTCTCCGGTGCAACCGGATGTAGATCGCTCCCGGGGAGCGATCACATGGTGCCCCGGCACTTCTAACGGCCATTGCACGGATGCCTGGACTCCCAGGCATCCTGCAATGGCGTTTGAGCTGCTGGAAGCGATCCGATCGCTTCCAGCAGCTCAAAAACGGCAGGACGTACCATGTACGTCAGCGGGTCTAAGAGAGACCCGCTGCAATGACGTACATGGTACGTCCGCGGTCGGGAAGGGGTTAATAAAGTCCTCTCCTATGTCTACCCTTTTGACCTGTTTAATAGCTGTAAATTTCAAGCCAGTGGGGAGACTATTGTGTACAGATTTAAAATGGAGGGAGACAGAGTGTTTATCAAAACCCCTTTTGATGTTTCTTACGTGTTCAGATATTCTCACATTAAGTGCTCTTTTGTGCGGCCTATATACTGTGAGCCACAGGGGCATTCTAACATATATATTATGTTCTTAGAGAAACAATTGAGGGTACCTTTTATGGCGACTTCTCGGTTGTTTTTGTAGTTTGTGTAGGACCCTCTAAAGCTTTTTTTATTTCCAGTGGACCTACATGCTAAACATTGGCCACAGTTGTAGAAGCCCCCTTTTAATCCAAACTGTCCCTCCTTAGCATTTTTCTGTTTGGTTTTACTATGGACTAAATTAGATTTTAAGTTCTTTGCCCCTCTGAAAATTAGACATGTGCGCAGCACAAAATTTAGTTTTGAAGTAATGCATTAGTCCTAAAATGCAATTTATTTAGTTGCTAAAGAAATTCGTTTTCAGTTCTTTAGTATGAAAACTAATTTCATTCATCCGAAAACCCACGGATACAATTACTATTGTAGTGGCTCCTCAGAGGGCTGAGATCGCTGCTTGTTACAGTATCTCTCACTCTCAGCACAATGTGTCAGGCAAAGCTGTTACAGTAACTGACTGCTGCTCATCACAGCACTCAGAGTTTCAGTAAAACTAGTAAATAATATTTTTATATATAAGAGGTTATAACAATATTATTTCCTTGTTTTACTGAAACTCTGAGCGCTGTGATGAGCAGCAGTCAGTTACTGTAACAGCTGAGCCTGATACATTGTACTGAAAGATAATATAACAAGCAGCCGATCTCAGCGCTCACAGCCACTGGATTTAAAGGGTTTTAAAAAAAATGCTCCTCTCTGTATAATGTGTAGAATATCCTCCTGCATTAATTAATGCCTCTCGCTGTATAGAACATCCTGATGCATTGGCATGTGGAGGGTGCAGAACTAAGGAATGCAATGCTTATCCAGCACAGGAGAGGGAACTTTTACTTAAACTTTGTATCTCTGTGGGGGAGACAGACAGGATTATAAAAGCAGGGGAGATGGAAAATATTAACGTAAATCGGTCTGAAAGCTCAGAGAAGAGATGACTGGTACAAATTCATTTTTTTTTTTTTAAACATATTTTTATTCGTTTCAGATCAGGATGAATTTACAGAAAAAGGGGTAACAGGGTTTTCTTTTTTTTTTTTACCTTTACATATCATGTACAATCTGTAATAATGCAAAAAAAATAATCACAGCTTCCGGTGTTAATCAAAGTATTACATCACTAACCAGTACCGAAGTGTCGTGGTAATGTCAGCATTTAAAGCTCAGAGGTGGACGGCTGGGTTAAGGTATCCCGGGAAGTGGAGGCAAGAAAGTTAACTAACAAGTGGTCAGAGGTATCTGAGGGGATCGGAGGGGTGTTCCGCAGCATTTGTAGGGAATACCATGGGGCATCGCAGAACGTGTTTCGTAGGGAGGTTTTAACCTCAGGTGGTAAGGCACAAATAAAAGGGGACCAGTGGGTAAAGAATTGTTGAGTTTTCTCAGTCTGATGTAGTGAGGCCTCAGACCAGTCAGCCAAGAATATGGAATAAATTCTGTTGTACATCATGCGGAATGAGGGAGGGGTACCAGATATCCATTGAGATAATATGGCCTTTTTGCCCGTCGCTGCTAAGAGACCTAACCAAAACCTGTGGCATCTAGAGAGGGGTTGAAGGGTCTGTGAAGTTGATAAGTTGAAAATAGCCCAGCTAGGCGTGAAGGGAATCTCGATTCGGAGAACCTGAGAGCTGAATCGGCGTACGGTGTCCCAAAATAATTGAATAAAGGGGCACGACCAGAGACAATGATGGAGGTCGGCTGGGGAAAAATTGCATTTTAAACAGTTGGCATTAGGTAATAGTCCTGAACGGGCCATTCTATCCGGCGCCATGTAGGCTCGGTGGAGTATTCTATAAAACATGTCCCAATAATTGGCGGATGGGAGAGTGCGTCTTGATACCAGAGTAGCCGACACCAGGTCGTGTGGGGGTAAGGTTTGGAAAAGTAGTGACCCATCGAGAGATAGCCCTCCAGGGTTTCGAGGTGGGGAGTGAATGTTGTAGAAGTGTGTAAATGGTTGAAGTCGAGGGAGGAGATGAACTATGTACGAGTAATTGCGTGTCTAACGGGTTAGTTAAATCAGTGGGAGATAAGGTGTGCAGTTGTGTGAGAAGGAACTGTCTGAGTTGTAAGTAATAAACAGGGTGTATAGTTAATGGGGCAATGCGTTCTGTCAAGGCTGTGTAAGAATAAGGCAGACCTGATGTTCCATCTAGGTAATGGTGTAGAAGTCTAAAACCTCGCTGAGCCAGGGTTCGAAAGATAGGAGCAGGAGAGGCATTTTGAAAGTGAGGGTTGTGCAAGATAGGGGACCAAAGGGATGTTTGCCAGGACAATTGGAGGCGTTTACGAATTCTGACCCAAGCTAATTTCGTCGTGGAGAGCAAAGGGTTATCGCGTAGGGGAGGGGGGATGGCGGGAGAGTGTTGGTGAAGAAATGCTAGTAAAGAGGAAGCAGGAAGTAGCGCTTGTTCTACATGTAAGGCTGTGAAGCGGGAAGTATCTTTCAGCCAATCTGATACGTAACGATATAGTGCTGCTAGGTTATAATCTAGTAAATTGGGGAAGTTGATACCTCCCCTCGCTATCGGTTGCTGGAGGCTAAGGAGTGGTATACGTGCCCGCTTATCTTGCCAAATAAAGGACGCGTACAGCCTGTTGAATAACTGAAGATCATTAGGTTTCAGTAGGAGAGGCAATACTTGTATAGTGTATAGTAATTTGGGAAATAAGGTCATTTTAATAAGTGAGGCCCGCCCCAAGTAAGAAAGTGGAAGTGAGCTCCAGGCCTCCAAAAGTGCCTTTGTTTGGGCTAAGTGAGGGTCTATGTTGAGTTTGTATAAGCGGGAGAGGTCAATCGGTAGAATAGTACCCAAGTATTTAATATACGGTGAGGGTGCCCAGGAGAAGGGAAAGCCCTGGAGCCATGAACCCTGTGGTTTGGGGCCTAGAGGTAGAGCTACTGTCTTGGCGTAGTTGATTTGGAAGCCGGAGGCTACGTGGAAGGAGTCAAACAACTTCAATAGGGGGGGGATCGCGGAGGCGGGGTCTGAAAGGAATATTAACAAGTCGTCTGCAAAGGCTACAACTTTTAATACTACTGTGGGGGACAAATTAATTCCTGATATTGTTTGGGACATCTCTATGATACGTATTAGAGGTTCTAGGGCCAGGTTAAATAATAACGGGGACAGAGGACATCCTTGCCTAGTTCCGCGTTCTAGGTTAAAGGGGGCGGAGTTGAGTCCATTTGCTGTGATCATAGTGGAAGGCGTAAGATAGAGTGCACGAAAAAGTGTTAAGAATGTCTTACCAAAATGATGAAACTTAATAAATCTGATTAAATAATTCCATGAGATCCTATCGAACGCCTTATCTGCGTCACAGCTCAGTAAGAGGTTTGAGGATTGTGGCGTGAGGGAAGATGACCATATTGCCGCTATGGCTTTGCGTATATTGGTAGTGGAATGGCGGCCGTTAAGGAATCCTGTTTGTTGAGGCCCTATGAGACGTGCAAGAGGTTTTTGAAGACGGCGGGCCATGATGGAGGACAGTATTTTGAGGTCAGTATTTAGTAGTGCAATGGGACGATAGGATAGGAGGTAACTAATGTTGGGTCTTTTCCCGGTTTAGGGAGAACCACCACCCGCGCCTCATTAAAGGTAGGGGTGGGGTCCCACCCCCCAGGATATTGTTATACAGCGTAACTAAGTGGGGAATCACCAGGCCAGAAAGGAGTTTGTAATATTCCGCCCCAAAGCCATCTGGGCCCGGTGTTTTTCCGTTTTTAAGTGAGGTTATTGTCGCTTTGATTTCGGCGTGTGTGATGGGTACTGAGAGTGCGTCGCGTTCTCCTGGGGAGAGTTTAGGCACTTGGGCTGTATGAAAAAGATTTAGTTGGGCGGCACAGTCATCGGGGCCTGCTTTGTAGAAGTCCGCAAAGTAGGTACGAAAGTGATCCACTATGTCATTAGGTTTGGTAAGAATGGTTCCGTCCGAGGTCTTGAGTTTTGAAATTAAGGGTCTAGTCTGGGTCTGGGAGCGTACCAAATTAGCAAGAAGTCGACCTTGTTTGTTGCCAAAGCGGAACAGAGTCTGTTTTTGACGTTGGCATGTACGGTGTGCCTGTTTTGTGGCCAGGGAGTCGTATCGCATCTTGTCATTTTTGTATTTTTGATGGGTCGTGGAGGTTGAGTCTAAGAGATAAGCTCTATAGCTGCTAAGGAGCTCTGAGTGTGCATCGGAGAGGTGTCTAGAAGTCTCTTTTTTTGTGCGGGCGGCATATTCCATTATTTGACCCCGAAGCACTGCCTTCGACGCAGACCAAAAAAGGTTGACGTCGTCGACATGCTCAATGTTATCGTCCGTGTAATTATTCCATGCCAGTTCAACGTGAGAGGTGAAGAGACCGGAGGTCATGAGATGCGAAGGAAAGCGCCAGTTCCTAGAATAGGGCACCGGGGTTTCCAATATGATTTCTAGTGTGATATGCGCGTGGTCCGTGAGAGTTATTGGGCCAATGTCTGTCCGTAGGGCACGGTTGGAAAGTAAGCTTGAAACCAGAAAAAGGTCTAGGCGGGAAAAGGATTTGTGCGGGTCGGAATAAAATGTGAAATCCCTGCCCGTAGGGTGGTGGGAGCGCCATACGTCATCCAGGTCAAAATGGGACCTGAGGAAGGTCGGGCCTGTGTGTTGAGCACGTCCTCTAGTCATCGTACGACTGGTGCTCGGTCTAAAATAGGGTCTGGGACCTCGTTGAAATCACCCCCCACAATCCTACGGGAAGAGTCGTGTAAATGGAGTAATGGCAACAGTGATTTAAAGAAAGTGAGATTGGGGCTATTGGGAGCATAGATGTTAAGTAGTTGTAGGGGTTCTTGTCCCACTGTCAGGCCAAGAAAGGTATATCTGCCTTCTGGGTCATTAATCTCAAGCAAGTCAGAGTATGGGAGACGTTTGTGGAGAAGGATAGTGGTACCACGCGATTTCTGCGTGTGGACGGATGATGTCTGGAAGCCTATCCAGGGGGCGCGTAGAGACTGGTTTGGGGAAGTCCAGTGCGTTTCCTGTAGGAAAATTATGTCAGGATCTAACTTTTTCAAGTATTGTAGTACTTTTTTCCTTTTGATAGGCGAATTAAGGCCTTCCACATTCCAGGACACCAGTTTCAACGATTTGCGTGTAAAAATCTGTGGTTCTATAGGAAGGGTACTTTCAGACATAGTCTCGTGGGTCATGGGGGATACCAAAAGCGGGTTCTAAGCTTAACCGTCGAGAACAGTTTAAGTGGGGCCGGGAACCGTCCCAGCATCTGCTCCACAGCCCCATACATATTAGCGATTAGTGTTACCTCCTGCCTATGATTCAAAAGGCTAATCAGAAACATTTTAAACATTTTAAACATTAAGCACCCAACAGGAACATAGGGGTGCCTGCATCTGGAAGATACAAAATGAACCAGAAAACAAACAGAAGAACCATAAACAGTATAACCAAGATTAACCAAAAGGATCCGGGTGGTGATTGGTAAACATACGGTTCGGACCGTGGTTGGATCTAGTCCTGTCCGTGGAGTCCAGCACCGGAGAGTTAGTAAAATCAACCAAAAGGGGAAAAAGTCGTAGGGATCCATTGCATCTCTAGGACCACGTTGAGCCCGTTGTAGAGTCGGAGCTACAATCAAGTTGGGGGGTTCGATGAGCGTTGCCTTGTGGATGTCGATGAGGGGGAATGTGCAGTGTCATCTTCCAATATGGTCAAGGCGTCGTTTGGTGAATCGTAAAAGGTGACTTGGCCGTGAAGGTGAACTCGCAAGCGAGCAGGGTATTGCAGCGTGAACCGCACATTAGCCGCCGCCAATTTGGAGCAGATGGGGGCGAAGGCCCTGCGACGGGCCGCCAGAGATGCGGAGAAGTCCTGGAAGAGGCGTAAAGTAGTTCCATTGTATTCTAGGGTACTGGCTTTCCGATACGCCTGCATGATGCGGATTTTGTCTGAGAAATTCAGCAGTTTAAATATGACAGTGCGAGGGCGACCTATGGATGGAGAAAGGTCCGGTCCCAGACGATGTACCCGTTCCACAGTCAGCGCTGAATTATCTGCTAGCCCCAGGGCTGTGGGGAGCCATGAGGACACAACGTGGTGTAGTTGAGGACCTTTTACGGTTTCAGGGAGTCCCACTATTCTTAAATTGTTTCTACGGCTCCTGTTCTCTAGGTCGTCAACTTTGTCTATCAGGGAGGAAAGGAGCGAGTCGTGAGATTCCACGGATGTTTGGAGGGGGGTCAGTCCATCCTCCAGAGTGGACACCCTTTCCTCCACCTCAGTCAGTCGTTGTGCTTGCGAGGTGAGTTGGGAGAGCGCCAGGTCAATGGCGGTCGATAGTCGGCCCAATTTTTCATCTAGCAATGGCGAGAGCATAGCTGTGAATTCCGCCACCTGCATGACAGTAGTGGGCGGTGGAGGGGTATTCAGGTGTGGGCTGGAGGGCGGGCTTCCCAGATCAGATGTGGAGTGAGTTGGGGATCGTGTCGAGGCCGATGTACCTTTGCCCTGGGATTTGGTTGTAAGGCGTTTTGAACTTTTTGTGGATGATGCAACAAATTTATCCATGGTGAGGCGTAGGTCTGGCAACTGTAATATGCAGACAATGGGAGTGTCCGGAAAAAATGATATACAGACAGTGCGGAGTGTCCAGAAAAATTATGATATACAGACAGTGCGGAGTGTCCAGAAAAATTATGATATACAGACAGTGCGGAGTGTCCAGAAAAATTATGATATACAGACAGTGCGGAGTGTCCAGAAAAATTATGATATACAGACAGTGCGGAGTGTCCAGAAAAAATTATGATATACAGACAGTGCGGAGTGTCCAGAAAAAATTATGATATACAGACAGTGCGGAGTGTCCAGAAAAAATTATGATATACAGACAGTGCGGCGTGTCCAGAAAAAATTATGATATACAGACAGTGCGGAGTGTCCAGAAAAATTATGATATACAGACAGTGCGGCGTGTCCAGAAAAAATTATGGTATACAGACAGTGCGGCGTGTCCAGAAAAAATTATGATATACAGACAGTGCGGAGTGTCCAGAAAAATTATATACAGACAGTGCGGAGTGTCCAGGAAACTTATATACAGACAGTGCGGGGTGTCCAGAGAAAATTCGTTACTTTTTTTTTTTTTTTTTTTTTTACTTTGAAAAATAAAAAATTTATCTGGGCCGCAGAGAAAGGTTTTCTTAGATCTATATACAGTGGGCCAGCGAAGAATTTTGTAGCAATGGGGATCTCATTGGGGCAGAAGGACGAGGTAAGCAGGTGGTGTAGGGCTCCGGTCCAGCACCGAGTTGTGTGGTGGCACTGAGGGGGGAGGGGTTGAGCAGGCCCGGGTCTGTCGGGTACCCGTTATCATACGGCACAGGGTTCTCTCCCGCTGCCTCCGCTGATGGGCGACACTGTGGTCCAAACGGTGGGTCACTTCACCTTCAAAGCGGAGGTCGGGGCATGAACACCCGGAGGCGCCGATCGTCTGCACGTGGGGGGCAGGAAGCCTTTCAAGTAGGCCTCTGCACGTGGTGGCGCTCCCGCTATACCAGCGCCGCGGTAGTCGCCCGGTATTCCGGGCAAGCGGAGGCTGGATGGCGGATCGCTGGTGGTCCCCCTCCCTGTGGCAGCAGTATCCAGCCCGTGACTGTGCGGGGGCCGGGCGGAACCCGCAGAAAATTGCGCACCCACTCGGCGTGGGTATGGAGACGGCCGGTATACGGCCTGTGTACCTCCGGGAGTGACAAATGGAGGATCGGCGTGGTCACTGGTGAAAGGTGAGCCTGGATCCTCCTGGGTGCCGACGGTGAACCAGTGGGGGACAGGGGATTCGTCGTCGCGTGGTCTCTGTCGGCGGAGAGCTGTTAAAACGCGGCCATCTTCTCGGCCCGCCTCCCGGAAGTCACAAATTCATTTTTTATAATAAAATAAAGCACTTTAAATCCAGGGAAAACATTCAAATAAATCACACTGAAGGCTTATAATGACAGAGTAACTGTGAGAGCTGGATACTAAATGTATCAGACGTAAAAACCCCTTTATAACAAGCAGCACTGGGAGAGAAGAGGGACTTTATATAAAATGTGTATTATAGATGAGGAAAGGGGGATAGTGCTCCTGGATAATATAAAATGTATCAGACCTAAGCCCCTATTATGCAGAGTGGAGGGGAGATAACACACGTTTTATAAAGTCCCTCTCTTCTCCCACTGCTGCTTGTTATAAAGGGGTTTTTACTATCCAGCCCTCCTCTGTCATTAGCTTCCAGTGTGATTTATTTGAATGTTTTCCCTCTCCAGCTGCTTTTATCATCTTGTCTGCCTCATAGAAATGCAAGGGTTAAGTGATGGTTTCATCTCCTGTGCTGGCTGTCTGTGCTGCAAGTTAGTATTCTGGAGCTCTATCACTGTCCGATTTTCGGGTAGGGGTTGGGAAGGATTACACATAAAAACCTTTTCTGTAGCTTTGCGATGTTGCGCTCTTCATTGCTGGTCTCCTTCACTCATCAATGTAATATCACAAAATGGACTGAAACTAAAATGTAGTGCATTTTTTTAGTTTCTTTCGTTTTTTGTACTGAGCAGTTTCGTATCTCTTGAGTCATATGAAAACTAAATTATCCCAAAATTCGAACTAATTCGTTTTAGTACTAAAACTAATGCACATGTCTACTGAAAATCACCCTTGGTGTTTTGCCCACATATTCTTTCAAATCCTTATCATTATGTAGAACATGCCAATGTTTTTTTTAAATCTTTTTGATGTGTGTTGCTTTATTGTTATAATCACAGATGAATCTCACTTCCTCACCTTCTATCTTTTTCTTTGGTTTATATTGAAGTAATTTATCGCCATCTTCATGAACCAAATTATTAATAATGAGATCTAAGTCTTTTTCTTCGTAACCTTTTTCTAGGAAGTTATTCTTAAGTGTATCTGCCTGTTATTTGAAGGTTTGCACATCTGAGCAATTTCTCCTTAATCAAATAAATTGCCCCTTGGGCACCCCCTTTAGCCAGATAGGGTTGTGGCAACTGGTTTTGTCTATAAATGTATTAGCATCAACCTGTTTAAAGAAAGTCCTAGATTTTATACAATTATTTTCCCTATATACATTGAGGTCAAGGAAAGTGACGCTCTCCGTGCTCCATTTTTTATTCAGTTTAATTCCCCATTCTGGGTTATCTAAAGTAGTTAGAAAGGATACTAATTCTTCTTCTGTCCCTTTCCAAACAAAGAACACATCATCAATGTAGCGTCTGTAAAATAGGATATTGCATTGCCTTAATAAAATAAATTAAGTTAAAATGGGAGATAGCAACCCTGGAAAAATATAAGAAGGACAAAATAACACCTAGAGGTCTTAGATTTCAGAAAACTCCATCATTAGAGAAAGATGATCCTGATTTCATTTTAGGATGGAATACACTATTAGAAGGTTTTGCTGTATCCATGATGGATTATGTTATTCAGAAAAAGAAAGAAAAACTACCTAAGGTTAATAATAGTATAGAACAACTTTCTAAACAAATAGATCAAGAACAGTCTGTTGAAAATGTAATTGTAATCAACAAAACCCTAGAGGAGAAACTGGATAGAATAGAAAAAGAGATCCTTATCATCAAAAAAAGAAAATATGAGAGAGAGATATAGAAGATTATAGAAGAGGCAAAATACATAGAAATTACCATAACAACACAACAGACAGATCTCCAGATACTAATAATGAAAGGTCAGAACCCCATTTTGGGGGATGGAATAATAATGTCAAACAATGGAATATCAACGGTAGAAGATGAGATAACAATAGGCCCAAGAATAGACAATATAATCATTGGAGAATGGAAAATGAGAGAAGATATAATGATAATTCCTATCAAGGTAGAAATATTAATTATAACCCTGGCCATAATAGGAACCAAAACCCATATAATTACAACAGGTCCCAGAATAGGGAGGATAACAGAGAGGGGTGGAGACAGAGAGAGGGACCACCTTCTAACGAATGGTCAACAGTTAGATCACAACCCCTGAACGGAGGTTCAAGACCTTTCGGACAACAGAATTTGAGCTATAATGAGAGAATACAGAAGAAAGAGAGGGAAGATTCTACAAACAACACAGTCCCCCTTACGAATAGATTCTCTGCCCATAAAGATCTTACTGAGGATGAGGTTTTTTGGAAGGACCCGTCAGAGAGAGGAGAGAGACAGGGCAAGTACAGAGACATAGATGTATGACTAGAAAGGAGAACAGGACAAAAAAGAACTTGGGAAAGAGGAAAGAGAGCAGGAAAATCTGTACGTAAAAGAAAAGAGGGAAAGAAGATAGTTACAACCAATGGTATCTTCAATTTGAGTAACAAAATACTTTCAAATACAGAAATCAGAGTTTTAAACAAAGGTCTTAAATTCGCTCCCACGAATAGACTAGATAAGTTCAATATGTACATAGATCTACAAAGATTTAAGCACAAACTTAGTTTAAATTTTTTTTCACTCACAAAACCTATAGAACACAACATCATACATAACCCGAGTCCGGTTATCCAGACCTCTCTAAAAACTAAATCCAAATTCTATCCCAGACACACTATTTCAGATGAGATCAAAGTGTTTGAGAATCTCGTGATGAGAGACATAGAAAAAATGTCCACCAAAGAAAAAAGTTATAATCTCACTAAAGAAGAGAATATAGCTTTAAAAAATCGCCAGAAAGATCCTAATAAAATCATAAAACCCGCCGATAAGGGCGGCGGGGTCATGATCCTGTCCAGAGAGGCCTACAATGGGGAAGTGTTGTGCATTTTGGGTGATAGTAGCACTTATGAGAAGCTAAAGGGCGATCCTATTAAGGATATAAGAGAAAAACGTAACAGGCTTCTCCTTAAAGGGAGAGATGAGGAAATCCTAAGTAAACAAGAATATAAATATCTAATGATGGAATACACAAAAACGCCCCATTTTTATGTACTACCCAAACTCCGCAAACACCCCACCAACCCCCCAGGAAGACCTATAGTAGCAGGCATCAATTCTATAACTAGTCACCTGTCTGAATATGTTGACATCCTACTACAACCCATCATACAAGAAATCCCATCACACTTGAAGGACACTCTAAGTATGCTAAAACTGTTAAAAGATCTACAGTGGGAGGATAATTATATAATGGTCACTTGCGATGTCAATGCTCTCTATAGTTGTATACCACATCTAATGGGCATAACTGTAGTAAGGGAAGAAATAATAAAATCTAACAAAATGACCTCAGAACATAGAAACATAGAAAAATGTCGGCAGATAAGAACCTTTCGGCCCATCTAGTCTGCCCAATTACATGGATACTTTACCTGGATTTATCTTTTGTTTAGGATAGCCTTATGCCTATCCCATGCCTGCTTAAATTCAATTACTGTTTTGGCCTCTACCACTTCAACTGGAAGGCTGTTCCATGTATCCACCAGCCTCTCAGTAAAATAATGCTTCCTGATGTTACATTTAAACCTTTGCCCCTCTAATCTAAGACTATGTCCTCTTGTTTTGCTACTTTGTTTCCTTTTAAATATACTCCCTTCCTCTACCTTGGGGATTCCCTTTACGTATTTAAATGTTTCTATCATATATCCTCTGTCTCGTCTTTTTTCCAAGCTATACATGTTAAGATCATTAAGCCTTTCCTGGTAACTTTTCTCCTTCAAGCCGTACACCATTTTAGTAGCCCTTCTCTGAACTCTCTCTAAGATGTCTATATCCTTCTGGAGATACGGTCTCCAGTACTGCACACAGTACTCCAAGTGTGTTACGGTGGCAGTACCACCAGGCACGCACCACCCTATTCTTGCTCTCCGATCCTTGGAAGTGGTTGGTCTGTATATGTATCCCTAAGAATATAACTCGCAGCAAGGTGAGGCCTTGGTTCCTGAGAGAAGACCCTATATGCAGAGATGCAGGGTAAACTGCAAGGACAGGTGAAAGCAACAAAGGGTTAACAAAAGACCTCTGTACGGCAATACCAAAGATTCCCTGCACTGAAAGACCGGTCTTTAGGATAGCCGGATCTAATCTAAAGGAAAGTATTACCTTGAAGCCGTACAGAGTCTTTTGTTGTATACAGAGGACAGGGTTTCCTGGAAACGGTACAGACAAGGAATATACAATAGAGTAGTCATAAAGAGGGAAGCCAAAGGTCATAACCAGAGAGAGTACGTCATACAGAATATAGGAATAGGAACCAGAAGGGAAGTCAGCCAAGCCAAAATCAGTAACCGGGGAATCTGAATGGAACATAAACAGCAAAACAAAATACAGCAATAGACAGAACTGAATACACAGAAGGAACTGACATAAACTGGAACAGAAATAACAGAGGCAAAAACTGAACAAGGATGAACAAACGGAGGATATCAGGAACACAGCGAGGAGCTCTCAGGATACAGGATGCAAGGAGACCAGGCAAAGTAAAATGACCCAGCAATGTACTATAGGTACATTGCTCTAATATAGGCAGGGGAATCAAGGCAAGGGTCAACAGGTGAGCAGCACACAGAACACCAATTAACCCCTGGGAGGCCTCCCAGGAATTGGCAGCAACAGAAACACAATGGAAAAAACACAATATACAAATACAGAGGGCAGGAAGACAGGGTTGGAACGTGGGAACGTGACAGTAGCCCCCTCCAAAAAAGGTGACCTCAGGGCACCTAAAACAACAAACATGACAGACAAAAATCAGGAAACCAGATTACGAACACCAATCACCAAAGTCCTATGAGGTCCCACTCAGAGTCGTCATCCTCCTCCACAAGACGCCCCCGACTATGAGGGTTCCTTTGAATGGCAACCCAGTGGTCCTTCCTGCACACCAGTCCAAGGGGCGATTGCACATAGCCCTCAGGGACATGACAGGGTAGGGGGATCTTGGCATCAGTTAGACTGGACACAGAATCAGTGGGACCAGGGTTAGACACCTTTCCCCGTCTTCTCCTAGAACGAGGCCTAGAACTGGTGACCACCCCGCACGACACGGCAACAGTGGGAGTAGGCTCGCCTACCTGTGCCTTACCACGAGGGTTGGAAACCTCGGACTCTCTGTGGGGCATGGGTACAGTGGTGTTGCAATGTAGCTCTGGTACTGCTGACACACGACTTGACTCTGGCACACAGCTCGGGACTGGCACCGCTGGTACATAGCTTGGGACTGGCACACAGCTTGGGACTGGCACCGCTGGCACACAGCTTGGGACTGGCACACTGCTTGGGACTGGCACCGCTGGCACACAGCTTGGGACTGGCACACTGCTTGGGACTGGTACTGCTGGCACACTGCATGGGAGGGTTACCGCTGACACACAGCTTGGGAGGGTTACCGCTGGCACACTGCTTGGGAGGGTCACCGCTGACACACAGCTTGGGAGGGTTACCGCTGACACACAGCTTGGGAGGGTTTCCGCTGACACACAGCTTGGGAGGGTTACCGCTGACACACAGCTTGGGAGGGTTACCGCTGACACACAGCTTGGGAGTGTTACCGCTGACACACAGCTTGGAAGGGTTACCGCTGACACACAGCTTCGGAGGGTTACCGCTGACACACAGCTTCGGAGGGTTACCGCTGACACACAGCTTGGGAGGGTTACCGCTGACACACAGCTTGGGACTGCTTTGACTGGCAGTTTACCAGACATCACTACTGTCACCGCACCCGGATCAGGCAGCACCGCTGCCATCGTGCCAAGACCAGGCTGGACTGGCTGCACATTGCCAGGCTGGACTGGCTGCACATTGCCAGGCTGGACTGGTTGCACATTGCCAGGCTGGACTGGCTGCACATTGCCAGACGGAGAGAGGGCTGGCTTCTCATTGCCAGACGGAAACAGGACTGGCTTCTCATTGCCAGACGGAAACAGGACTGGCTTCTCATTGCCAGACGGAAACAGGACTGGCTTCTCATTGCCAGACGGAAACAGGACTGGCTTACCGCCAATGGGCACTGGGGTTGCGGCTCTACATGTAATACACTCAGTAACAATATGTAGGGACTGTCTTTTAGCTGCCAGTCGCTGCTCAGAACCAGCCAGTTGTGTCTTTAAACCCCTACAGCCATCAGAGGTATTCACATAAGTCTGAGGTTTATTATCGGATGCCCAGAGCGACATAACCTCCATGGGTACTTCATCCTCTGGCCTTGTGGCCAAAAAGGATTCATCCTTCATAGACTCATGTGCCTCTTTCTCAGACCTGGATTTCTCAGGAAGTCTGAACTCAAAGTGGGGTCTGGTGCCATCTGACTCCCCGCAGGGTCTGGCACCATCAGATCCCCTGCGTGGTCTGGCACTATCCGACTTCCAGCTAGGTCTGGCACCGTCAGACCCCCTACGTGGTCTGGCACCCTCTGATTCCCAGCTGTAACTGGCACCAGTGGATCTCATGAGTGGTCTAGCTTTAGCGGCCTTACTGTGGGACATGGGCACAGTTGGCACTCGGCCAGTATCAGGGCGCACAGACTCACCACAAGTCTTGAGACGCACCGGCACTCCAGCCCCAGGACGCACCGGCACTCCAGCCCCAGGACGCACCGGCACTCCAGCCCCAGGACGCACCGGCTTGAGGGGACATCCAGACAAAAAGTGCAACGAACTGGCACAATAGAAACAGAGATTGTACTCACGTCTTCTGTTCTTTTCATCAGGAGAAAGCGGACCACGAACCTTGCTTTCAAATGAGACCTGATTGCCAGAGTCTAGACACAGGCTCAGTAACCCTTTGAGGTGAACCACAAATTCTTCAAACATGTGCAATATGGTTTCCAACACGGTACACATCTCTGCGGGCTTATGTAAAGGCTGGGTCATTATGTTACGGTGGCAGTACCACCAGGCACGCACCACCCTATTCTTGCCCTCCGATCCTTGGAAGTGGTCGGTCTGTATATGTATCCCTAAGAATATAACTCGCAGCAAGGTGAGACCTTGGTTCCTGAGAGAAGCCCCTATATGCAGAGATGCAGGGTAAACTGCAAGGACAGGTGAAAGCAACAAAGGGTTAACAAAAGACCTCTGTACGGCAATACCAAAGATTCCCTGCACTGAAAGACCGGTCTTTAGGATAGCCGGATCTAATCTAAAGGAAGAGTATTACCTTGAAGCCGTACAGAGTCTTTTGTTGTATACAGAGGACAGGGTTTCCTGGAAACGGTACAGACAAGGAATATACAATAGAGTAGTCATAAAGAGGGAAGCCAAAGGTCATAACCAGAGAGAGTACGTCATACAGAATATAGGAATAGGAACCAGAAGGGAAGTCAGCCAAGCCAAAATCAGTAACCGGGGAATCTGAATGGAACATAAACAGCAAAACAAAATACAGCAATAGACAGAACTGAATACACAGAAGGAACTGACATAAACTGGAACAGAAATAACAGAGGCAAAAACTGAACAAGGATGAACAAACGGAGGATATCAGGAACACAGCGAGGAGCTCTCAGGATACAGGATGCAAGGAGACCAGGCAACGTAAAATGACCCAGCAATGTACTATAGGTACATTGCTCTAATATAGGCAGGGGAATCAAGGCAAGGGTCAACAGGTGAGCAGCACACAGAACACCAATTAACCCCTGGGAGGCCTCCCAGGAATTGGCAGCAACAGAAACACAATGGAAAAAACACAATATACAAATACAGAGGGCAGGAAGACAGGGTTGGAACGTGGGAACGTGACAAAGTGAGGTCTCACCAGTGCTCTGTACAGTGGCATGAGCACTTCCCTTTTCCTACTGCTAATACCTCTCCCTACACAACCAAGCATTCTGCTAGCATTTCCTGCTGCTCTATTACATTAACTACTTACCCTTAGATCCTCTGAAATAATAACCCCTAAATCCCTTTCCTCATATGTTGAGGTTAGGACTGTATCAAATATTCTATATTCAGCCCTTGGGTTTTTACGTCCCAGGTGCATTATCTTGCACTTATCCACGTTAAAACTCAATTGCCACAGTTCCGACCATTTTTTTAGTTTACCTAAATCATTTGTCATTTGGCTGATCCCTCCAGGAACGTCAACCCTGTTGCAAATCTTTGTGTCATCAGCAAAAAGACATACTTTTCCATTAATACCTTCTGCAATATCACTAATAAAAATATTAAATAGAATGGGTCCAAGTACTGACCCCTGAGGTACCCCACTGGTAACAAGACCTTGCGCCGAATAAACTCCATTTACCACAACCCTCTGTTGCCTGTCACTCAGCCACTGCCTAATCCATTCAACAATATTGGAATCCAAGCTCAAAGATTGCAATTTATTGATAAGCCTTCTATGCAGAACAGTATCAAAAGCCTTACTGAAATCTAAATAAGCAATGTCTACTGCACCACCTGTGTCTATTATTTTTGTTACCCAATCAAAAAAATCAATAAGATTAGTTTGGCATGATCTCCCTGAGGTAAACTCATGTTGTTTCTGATCCTGTAATCTATGTGTTTTTAGATGGTCAACAATCCTTTCCTTTAACATGGTTTCCATTAATTTCCCCACTACTGACGTAAGACTAACTGGCCTATAGTTCCCAGATTCCTCCCTACTACCCTTCTTGTGAATGGGCACAACATTTGCTAATTTCCAGTCTTCTGGGACGACTCCCGTTAGCATAAACAAAGATTCCCAATATCATAAACAAAGATTTATAAACCACAATCCATCAGCATATAAAAACTAGCTTCACAATATATGTATCTCCGGTTAGTAACTGCATATATGATTAATATCATTTACCTTATCAGTTAGTAACTAATACACAAATGGTTAATAAACATTTCTGCTTAATACAACATGCATTTCCCAGCAAACAATGTTTAACCAGCCAGTAGGCTTGTGCACCGATTTTTTTTTCGGTTCGATTCGATTTTTCGGATTTTAGAACTTTTCGATTCGGCTCGCTTCGACCGATTCCTGTTTCGATTCGGTTCGGCTCGACTCGTTTTTCGTGTACATTTTTTTTTCGGAATATCGACCATTTTTCGTATTTTCGTGTCAGCTCGTTTTTTGTATCGACTTTTCGTGATTTTGGCAATTTTCGTTTTTCGGAATTGTAGATGTTTTCGGAATATCGACCATTTTTCGTATTTTCGTGTCACTTTGCTCGTTTTTTGTATCGACTTTTCGTGATTTCGGAAATTTTCGTTTTTTCGGAACGTCTGTTCTCCTCGTTTCAAAGCAATAAATTTCGATTTGACACATTTCAAGTCCATTCGAAAATTCCGAAAATATTTCGTTTCGGCTCGGAAAACTTTTCGGATCTGCCATTTTCGGATCTAAAAATTTTCAGAAAATCGGCCGCATCCGAAAACACGAATCGGGAAATTTCGTGAAAATTACGAAATTCCGAAACCCGAAACGCACATCCCTACCAACCAGCTTTTATATATATATATATATATATCTATAATACATGGATCAACAAAAGATGAGCTAATTTAAAAGGATAACTAATAAAACTTATTTAGTGAATCCTCACCTAATCTCGAGAATTAAACTTCTAATCTTTTGTAGTTACATAATTCGTTGCTTATTAATTTTAATCACAGTGATTTCCAAATTCAATATATATATATATAAATCTTACAACATTTTAGGATAAATCCTTATGTCCACTTCTTCACATCCTTATCTGCAGAATAAAGATATTTAGATTCTGGATCTAACAGTATCTGAGAAATCTCAGTCTACGTTGCAAGAATATCTACAAATATATATAATTACATTAATTCCTTAATTTCATACATTACCTGTCCAATCTGGATTTTAATGAGTCTGCCTTGGAATTCCTGTGTGATGCTTTGTTTTGGAATATGTGAAGATTATCGATATCAGATAATCAATGCATGTAAGTTAGAGATTTGGTGACAGTCAGAGTTTTGGTGAGAGTCTTGATTGCCTCATGTCCTGGGATCTACCTGCATCGTGCTGTGAGTCTCTGGATGTTGGAATCTTGGACTCTCAGAGTGTCATGTGTACTGGACGTCTGAATGCATTGCGGTGTGAGTCTCAGTGCTGGAATCTCAGTGATTTTGCAACCAACATTGCTGCTTATTATAGTCAATTTGACGTCACTGGCAATATTATTGATACATCAAATCTAATATTTACTATCCTCTACAGGGCAGTATTGCACTTCTTAATTAATTGCACCTTTTCTTTATAATATTCTTATCTCGGGTCAAAGTTCAATCTGACTTAAGAAAGACTTCTTCTCTCAGTCACTAGACACTGTCTCTACCTGTCATATCTAAATTTATATCCCTGACTCCTTTCAAAATTACTTACTGAGTCCTATCAACTGAATTCTTTTCTGGTTAACTCAACAGAATCTATTCTTTAGTAATTTTTATTATTTACCAATTATATACTTTCTACAATATTTATTGGGGTACACATTTCCTACTGTAGACATAATAAAATATACCTTGATTATAAACATATATTTTGTGAATATAAATCTATATTACAGAGATATTAACTCTTATTCCTATACCCA
Organism: Leptobrachium leishanense; assembly: GCA_009667805.1. NCBI lineage: Eukaryota > Metazoa > Chordata > Amphibia > Anura > Megophryidae > Leptobrachium > Leptobrachium leishanense. Next base: position 186,172,623 of record CM019064.1, on the reverse strand, counting down.
AAAGACAAAATATCTTTTGTTTTAAAAACTTAAGACAGACCAATAAATTTAATTATGACACTTAACTCTAGCATTATCACACAAAAACATTCTAGGTTCCTTCATGTCTGGCACTTGTAAAAAAAATATAAAAGACTTCACCCAGGAATGAACTCTGTAAAAAAAATCTCGTTCATTTCTAAACCTAGAGAAAATTGAAAGAAAAGACTGTCTTTAAAAACAAAATGGCGGGGGGGCGTGGCCGGACGTTGCAGCGCGCGGTCGCATGTGAGGAGAGCTCCTGTGACCAGCGCTAAACTTTTAACTACTGCGGCTAAATTATAGCAACCCCGGGGCTGAAACTTCAACCACAGCTGGGTGACATCTCCTAGCCTCCAGATGGTGCCCCCTAAGGCGCAACGAGCGTTGGAACCGGCAAAATCGGCAAAAAAAGACCGGGTTCGTGAGGCCCAAGATGGCGGATCTCCTTCCTCTGTTTCCTCCTTCACCATGGAAGCGGCCGTAGCAGGCCCACCCTGCATGTCTGACAGCTTACCACCTTCAGAAAGCAGACTCCATGCCATGCTGCAAGAATTTAGAGCTACTATTCAAACGGATCTTAAAGAGGTGCTGCAGGAGCGATGTGCAAGATCTGGGTGAGAGGACAGACTCATTGGAGGCTAAGACAGACGACCTATGTTTGGCCCATAACGATTTAGTGGACCGTCATATAGCTTTGCAGACTGCACATGACGCCATGGCGACGAAATTGGCCGATCTGGAGGATCGCTCGCGGCGTAACAATGTAAGGATCCGGGGTATTCCAGAGGCAGTAAATCCTGCTGACCTTCAGCCCTATATTTTGGAACTTTTCCAGATCCTAGTCCCAACGTACTCGTCCCAGGATTTCCTGATGGATCGGGCACACAGATTACCACGCGCTAAGAACCTGCCGCCCTCAGCTTCTAGAGATGTTCTAGTCCGGGTGCATTTCTTCCATGTTAAGGAAGCGTTAATGAGAGCATCACGGAAATCTATGCCTCTGCCTTCTCCGTATGCTGAAATTTCTTTTTACGCTGACCTGTCAACGGCTACCATGTCTAAAAGAAGGGAATTTTCATCTTTCACGAAAATTTTACGTGATCACAACATGGCGTATCGCTGGGGATTCCCCACAAAGATCTTGTTATGGCGGGAGGGAGTCTTGCACGTTATCCCTGATCCCCTCACTGGCATGCGTCTGTTGACGGACTGGAAAGTTGTGTCGGAGTTTACTCCCCCCAGGGAGGAATCATCTTCGCCGCTGAAGGTCTCTCCGGAGTGGCATCGGATTCGACCGAAATGAGGCTCTGGCCCTGTAGGATCCAACACTGGGGCGTGCTCCTACCACTTTGCCATGCTGCTTCCCATCTTCTTGGGCGTCAGAACTCTTCCACGGATGCTGGACTGACCCATTTTTTTTTGATCTACCTCAACTGGGCGCTCATGGGGGCCTGTTCTGGTCTCTTAATCGGCAATGCCCCGAGGCCTTCCAATGGCCTGTGAATTGGCGCGGTCCTTCTCAGGTAGAGTTGGGACTGTTGTTTCCCCTACTGGAGTTTTCTTGACAGTTTGTTTTCTACTTATACCAATCTGCTGTGTTGATTGACTCCATTCAGCTGCGCTCATGGAGTGCAGTTTTTTTTCTCTGAAGTTGGTCGTTTTTTTTTTTATTTTTTATTTTTTTTCCTGCCTTTTATTTTTCTCCTTCTTTTTGTTTCTTTTTGGTTCGACCTGTGTATGTAATGTATGTATTGTTTGTTTGTTCGGCATGCACTATGTTACACGGTTACAGGTGCTATTATGTGCAGGGGAATCCCTCCATCCACCTGAGGAGGTTGTCTTCACTGTCCGCTGTGAGTTCTAGAGGGCTGGGCGTAACCACAAATGAGTAAACCCCAATTCCAGATTTATTCCTTAAATGTTATGGGTTTGAACACTCCGTACAAACGCCATGCTTTATTTCGTGACCTGCATAAATCTCAACCGGCTATTGTTTGTTTGCAAGAGACCCATTTCTGTAAGAGGCGTCCTCCATTTTTGAAATCGCGTATGTACACTGAGGCCTACCATTCCACTGCTCCGACAAAGTCCAAAGGCGTCTCGATTATGTTTCATAGAGATTGGACCTTTGTGTGTTCGGCTCAGTATGTTGATCCGTTGGGCCGCCTTGTGATTCTTGTGGGTACGCTGAACGAGTTACCGGTCACTATAGCTAATTTATACCTCCCTAATGATAACCCGGTTTCTTATCTGCGGAAAGCTTTTTGTAGAGTGAAAAAAATGTCTAGTGGTACGATGTTCCTATGTGGGGATTTTAATTGCACTCCTGACCCCGAAGTTGACACTCAGACGAGCCAACCCCGTCCCCACTCCCACTCCCCCCCCGCCCTCTAGTAAACAACTACGGGAATTCATGCAATCATTTGACCTATATGATACGTGGAGGATATGTCACCCCAACACACGTGACTACACCTACTTTTCTCATGTCCACTCCTCATATAGTAGAATTGACTTGTGTTTGATACATAGTTCAGCCTTGTCTCGTCTCCTGGAGGCGACCATTGGTATCATTACGTGGTCTGACCATGCTCCGCTCACGCTCACTTTTGAGGCTGCTTTTCCACCGAGGGGGATGGGGAATTGGAGACTTAATGACTCACTCATTGTAGACAGAGAGGACGTGCAAACAACGTTACAACTCCTCCAGGAGTATTTTATGACAAATGTAACTGGGGACGTTGCAACAGCGTCGGTTTGGCTGGCCCACAAAGCAGTGTTGCGAGGACATTTTATACAGAAAGGAGTGCAGCGTAAAAGATGCCTAAATGCTCAGATGAATGCTCTTACACAACGCATCACTGACCTAGAAACCCAGAATAAAGCCTCGCCCACCCCTCACATTACCGCTCAATTGACTGCGCAGCGCCGCGAGTTGGAGCACCTGATGCTCCAAGTCACGGCACGCTCAATTAGACGGCTTAACTATGCTCATTATACCCAAGGGAATAAATCGGGGAAACTGCTGGCGTCCAAACTGAAAAGGAAAAGAATGCAAACCAACATACCGTACCTATTGGATGCTAATAATGTCAAAATTTATAATCCGGCCCTCATTACTGATGAATTTGCACGTTATTATGCCTCCCTGTACAACCTAGGATTGGATCACACCGTACCGTCCCCTACCCAGGCTGACATAGATCTCTTTCTCCAAGCGGCGCATCTTCCCTCCCTCTCTCCCTCTCAAGCTACAGATTTGCTTACCGCGTTTACAGAGGAGGAGGTGCTTAAGGCTATTAAGGCACTTCCAAAAAATAAAGCTCCTGGCCCCGACGGTTTTACGAATCTGTATTATCAGGTATTTGCATCCTCACTAGTTCCAACTCTTACCCTGTTTTTTAATGACATTAAGAACACTGGCATTATCCCTCCGGAGATGTTGCAAGCAACGGTAGTAACCCTGCCCAAGCCTGGTAAAGCCCCGACACATTGTGCCAACTTCCGCCCTATATCCCTGTTGAACGTAGATGCCAAATTGTATGCTAAACTACTAGCTAATAGGCTGGGCCCCCTACTTCCATCATTGATTGCAACTGAACAAACCGGCTTTGTCCCTGGCCGCCAGACGTGTGACAATACCCGACGATTTTATGATATAATTGATTTGGCCCATAGGACTAATACCTCCGGACTCCTGCTGGCATTGGACGCTGAAAAGGCGTTCGATCGCCTACACTGGGGGTATATGCGGCTGGTGTTACTAAAGTTTGGTCTGCCAGCACAATTTGTACACAGTATTATGGCCCTCTACTCCGCCCCATCGGCGAAAGTTTTGGCATCGGGATTTCTATCCTCTTATTTCCACATAACCAATGGCACCCGACAGGGCTGTCCGTTATCCCCGCTAATATTTATCCTGCCCTAGAACCTTAGCGCTGCAGATTAAAATCTCCCAGACGATCAAAGGTATGCCGACCCCGCATGGGGAGCACAAACTGGCACTTTTCGCAGATGACATACTGCTCTTTTTGACCACCCCGGAGACATCGCTCCCTCCCCTGTTTTGCCTCCTCGACAGATTTGGCGCGTTATCTTACTATAAAAATAATGTGAGTAAAACACAAGCTCTCCCCATAAATATTGCAGCTTCATCCCTTAGCTCCTTGCGTAGCACGTACCCTTTTGATTGGCGCTCCACCTCTTTAAAATACCTGGGAATCTCCCTTACTAAATCACGAGGCACCATCCTAAAGGAAAATTTCATGCCACTTTTGAACTCCATCGAGAAGCAACTCTCTACATGGAGCACAAACGAATCCTCCTGGCTGGGACGTATGGCGGCCATAAAGATGAGTATCTTACCCCAAATTTTATATTATTTCAGAAACATTCCAGTTTTTATACCGGCGCATTTATTGCTCCGGCTGCAAAAACTGCTGCATGCGCACATTTGGAAAGGGAAGCCCCCTCGAGTATCGGCCTCTACAGTCATCGCGCCGCGACGTACAGGAGTTGGGTTTTTTGGATTTACAATCGTATTATAAAGCAGCCTTACTAGCCCAATTGTTGTCGTCGATGCATCTCAAAGAAACACCTCTATGGTTACAGTTGGAGAACGCCATGATTTTCCCATACAAACTTCATGACCTGTTGTGGCTTCCACTCCTTCCTAGGAATAGCACCATGGTTTACTACCCGCCTCGATGCTTTCCCTCACGTCCTGGCGTCAGTGGGGTCGCCCGTTGGTACGGCCTTATGACTTATTATATCTCGCCCCGCTCAGAGTTCTGTGCCGCTATATTCCAGACTTAAACTTAGATTCTTGGTTTTTGCGCGGCTTGACGCATGTGTGGCAGCTCTTTACACCCCACTCCCTGAAACCCTTTCCAGACTTGGTACAGGAGTTTGCCATCCCATTGAGTGACTGTTTTTCTTACCTACGTGTGAAGCACGCTCTACACCAGAAGGGCCTGACCTCTTTTACACCTACGAACCTTTCAGCTTTTCACAAACTGTGTATGGGGAAGAAATGTCAAAGAAACCGCTATCTCTCTGTTACGATAGCCTCTTAACCCCGAACCCACCTAAAAAATTACCCTATATGGTTAAATGGAAAAAGATTTAGCTTTCACGCTCTCCGTAGATGACTGGTCATATGCCATGGACACAATATACAAATATTCTAGAAGCACCAATCTACGTGAGGCCCATATTAAATTACTGTGTAGATGGTATCTAACACCAACCCGTTTGGCCCATATCTCGGGAATACCGGCTTCTGTTGGAGATGCCTTACCGGCCTCGGTTCCCTACTTCATACCTTTTGGTTATGCCCCGCGTTGGGGGGTTATTGGGTTAAAATTAGTAGACTAATTTCTCACTGCACTTTACTTAGACTCCCACTATGCCCGAAAATGTATCTCCTACATATCATACCCATTACTATTCAGATCCGTCATAGGAGGTTTATCTCTATGGTACTGGGACAGCAAAAACGGTCATTGCAAGACATTGGCGTTCCTCATTCTGCCCATCTATGAAAGAAGTTATGATGACCCTTGAAAGTGTTTGTAAATATGAAGAAATGTTCCACAGCGCGAATAACTCAATGTGCCAGTTTGATGATACATGGGAGGGGTGGAGGGTGTTTGTCGAGTCAGGAACCTTGATATAAGATATTTCACTGTGTACGACTGTAGTGCTGCCGTGTTTAGTGTTTTATGTTAGTTTAGGATTATATCTGTTTGTGGAAAATGGAGACCGCACTAATGACCTTATATCAGATAATACTGAGGCTTCATTTGCATTGCCTATTGTCAATGATAGGAATCTATGTTTTTGATCTCCGAAGTTTCATCATTTCTGCAATGTTGTATCATTATATGTGTGAACTCCAATAAAAAACTTTTACATTCAAAAAAAAAAAAAAAAGTGGCTACAGGCATCCATTTTACCTTTTTCCTTTCTGTAATACTGTAATATACCCGACATAACCCCCCTTTGGTTTCATCTATTTATTGATCAAATAAAATTGAGGAAAACATACAATATACCCCCTTTTACCAATTAGGCTAGGTTTCCACCTTTCGCAAAACGTTTTCTTCTTTCATCCATTTAATAATTGAAGATGCAGTGTTTTTAAACTTCAATGTACGTACTTTCTTTGTTAGTACAATCATCCAGACAGTTAGAAACATAATTACTATACAAATCACAATCTCTATAATCTTTGGCCCGTTATAAGCAGATAGCAATTGATGATCAATCTGTGAATACATTGGAGCATAAATTGTTAGATTATCTTTCTTTATTAGAAGTTCAATGGTATGATCGGGCTAGTTCTTTAGCAAAGATTTCAAATCTGGATTCATAGGTATCTCTTGCCCTTGGAATACGACAACGATTTGTATCTCGTCATAGCAGACTTCATTTATAAAATTAACATCTCGATAACAACTCTTGATTCTTTAGGAACTTTCACGAGAATCACTGGTGTAGGTATCAACACTCTCTTGTTTTGTACCAGATCCTTCCGGTAAGCATTTGCTTCTCTTTCTGTAAAACAGCGGTTGCAATAAAATATGCGGCAAATCTTTTCCTTCGGTGGTTCTTGTACATAGCAATAAACGGTATCCTGGCTTTATCCAGCATGTCTTTCAGGCTTGCATGAGCTTGATTCGCATGGGACTTTAGCATTCTCCTTGGTCAGAAGAAATCCAGGCGCCTCTTGGATTATTGTGCCAAGAAACGGTCCTGGTTCAAATATTTGATCTGCTCGGAATTGTGCGGAAAACCGTAGAATTTCCAAATAATCGCAGTCTTCTTGGTGGTCCGATTCATCTTTGCGGATTAGCATCGCAGTTCGGATTAACCATTTTTCTCAATTTCTGTTGAAAGAAAGAGTATAAATAACCATTCATAGACTAGCAATTTCACTCACATTCCCTAAAGATATTCTGATCTCTGATTAAATTAAATTAATCGTACAGATCTAGTCTATCTACTAGCTTGAGTTAAACATCTGAATGCTGGGAAGAAGAATCACATGTTAATTAAAACATCACTTCACATGATACCAGTTAAGTGTCTTCTGCTGGTCCATTTTCACATATCCTGAGGTGAGATCTAGGATGACAAACACGCAATTGATTAATGTGAACCCATTTTTCAATACTCTCCTTTCCTTTGGGTATCTCTAATTTATACGCCACAGGAGACAGTTTATCAATTATCGAGTATGGGAGAAACTTTCTCTCTTTTACTCGATCTCTACTGAAATTATACAGATACACCTTTTCGTCAATCTCATACTCCTTTTTGGTAGTCTTAAGATCATAATAAGTCTTAATAGATACAGCGGCCTTCTCTAGGTTCCATTGCGCAAAAGCAAATGCTTGCTGTAAATGATGACGCAGGTTTTCTATATTCTGATGTGTGGTAGCAGCATTTATTAAATTCTGATCTGAAGTGCGATACAATAGATGTTGTGGTAACACCATCTTCCTTCCAGTCATTAACTCAAATGGTGACATCTTAGTCGCGGTACTTGGCGTGGCTCTAATAGCCATGAGCACTAAAGGCAACTTTACGTCCCAGTCCTTTCCTGATTCTTTTACAAATTTCTTTAGGACATTTACAATTGACTGGTTATAGCGTTCAGACGCGGCACGATACGCAATATGCAATTTACGCTTGACACCTAACATTTTCCACATTCTTGTCATTACATCATTTGTAAAATGGCTACCACGGTCAGACTCCAACCTTTGAGGTAGACCAAACCTGGAAAATATATGGTTAATGAGAAGAATTGCACATGTTTCAGCAGTATTATTAGGAGCTAGTAAACACTCTATCCATTTACTGAATAGACAGGTGACTGTTAACATATATTTGTTTCCCCTAGTTGATCTTGTGACAGGACCAATAAAGTCGATCTGAATATCAGACCATGGCAATGAGAAACCTTTCCTCTGGAGAGGTGCGCGATGAGTAGGGCCGTGAGGTTGAAATTGGGCACATACTAGACATCCATGGCAATATGTTTGGACGTCTTGTAACATATGGGGCCAATAAGCATAATGCCGCAATAACTCATAGGTGATCTTTTCACCTCGATGTCCCGCAGTGGGTGCATCGTGGGCATGTTGCAGCATTAAGCCTGTAAAGACAGTAGGAACTACCCATTGTTGTATCCCATGCTTAGATGTTCTGATCAATAGACCATCCTTAATACTGAATTGGGCCTTGGATCTCATTAATATACGAAGATCCTCAGTCTGGTCAGGACTCTCTTCAGATAAAGGATTATCACTAGGATTTTCAATATATTTGTAAAAGATTCCAATTACAGGATCTTCCTTTTGGCTCTTAATTAGATCTTCATTAGGAGAATCTTGACACCACTGTGCTACATTACTCTCGAACCTTAGATTTAGTCTGCTGATGGGTAAGTACATCTACATGTGTTTCATTTAGCAAGTGATCATATTTATAATTTCATCACTGACTGCACCCTGTTTAGCCAATTTGTCAGCTAGGTCATTGCCTTCTTTATCCATACCTGAAGTTTTGGAATGACCTTTTGTCTTTTTCCAATAAACGGTTAAACCATTTTTAGTCACCATCTTATCTATTTCTCCAAATAAATCGGCATGTTTAACAGGTTTGTTATTGGACCTGAGCATCTCAATTCTTTTCCATCCAGGCAAATATTCAACGAAACTGTTACGGACATAATTGGAATCTGTGACTATCAGAAATTCTTTAACATCATAGTCTATAGGCATCTGAACGGCTTTGTAAACTGCGGCTAATTCAGTGACTTGGCTACTTTTAGCACCGATGTTATATCCTACTGATATATTGGGATATTCTTTTGTCCATACAATACCAATGCCAGCTACCAGTTTCCTCTCTTCTTCCACAATGGCGTGGTAGGCACAACCATCTATATATACACGTGGGAGTAGGGAACAGTATTCTTCGTCATAGGCCTTGTAAGGTGATGATGCTTGCTCTTGTAAGAAATCATCTCCTAGGAATTCTTTTTCAGAGGAGGGATCTGCACAATCATGGAGTTCGGCAAGTCCTTGAGCTACTGGATTCTTTTGATCCTGTCTATACCGTACCTCCAATGGCCATCCTTGTAAGGATAACGTCCATGCAGGTATTCTGCTAATGGATAGGTTCCCGTCTCTTATTCGACTACTGTGTAGATATTGTAAGGGTTGATGTGCAGTTTCAATTATAACCCTTTCTCCTTGGATATAACTCCGAAAATTCTGTAGGGCCCAGACTGTGGCTGGTAATGCTTTTTCACAGTCACTAACTTTAATCTCCACTGGAGATAGGGACTTACTGGCATATGCAATGATTTTGCTCTGATCATCTTGCTTTTGACATAAAACGGCGCTCATGCTCAAATCGGTAAAACCAGTCTCCAGATAGAAAGGTTTACCCCCCTCTGGATAGACTAGGCATGGAGCCTGGGTGAGTTTTTTTTAAGCTCAGTCATGGCTTGTTCTTGAGTCTCCCCCCATATCCATTTTACATATTTCTTAAGCAATGTTAATAGAGGTTTACAAATCTCTGCATAATTCTCGTTAAACTTACGTGAGTAATTCATCATACCCAAGAATGATCTTCATTCACTGATGTTAGTGGGAGTTCTGGACTTCATCACTGCTTCCACCTTCTTCCGCTGAGGATTTAGGCCTTCGGATGTAACCTCATGTCCCAGGAAATTAACTCTGGTGCGACACCATTGTGTTTTCTGCAATGAGATTTTAACCCCTGCCTCTCTCAACTGGTTAAGAACATGTCTAATTTCTTGAATATGCTTCTCAAACGAAATACTTTTCAGGAAATTATCATCCACATACGTCAAATTACCCCTCTCGGCTGCATCTGGCATGGCTTTATGTAAAAAGACAGCGAACTCATGATCTGAGTTTATATAGCCGAAGGGCATTCTGGTCCACGTAAATTGTTGTTGACCGAAGGTGAAGGCCAATTTGTATTGGTCCTCAGGACTTACCTGAATTGTCCAATATCCTTGGGCACAATCCAGCGCGGTAAAAAGCTTACAACCTTGCATTTGGACTAGGCATTGATCAATATATGGTACGGGCCAGCCGGATCTGTATACACGTTTATTTAGCTGTCTCAAATCAGCACATAAACGCCATTGACCATTCGGCTTAAGGATTCCGAGGATAGGATTATTATAAGAGCTGTGCACCGTCCTTATAATTCCCCTTTCTTTTAGATTCCTTAATATCTCCGCCAGCGAGTCGTAACATGCTAAGCAGATATTTTCGGACATATACAGGAGGAGCGTTAGGATCAGTTTGGACCCTAGCTATATGTAAGTCGGTGACTCCACAATCATATGAATCCTTATCAAAAATATCTTGACATTCCATTAGAACTTCTTTTAACTGTTGGCGCCCCATATCATTAGAACATCCGTCAGCGAAAGATATTTGTTGCTGGACCATGTCCTGAAATCCTGGAAAGATTTCAGGTTGACCGATCTCATAGGCCTCTTCAAGCCTTTCAGAGAGGTCATGATTTGACTTACTTGCTTCTCCAGCAAAGTGAGTATACTCCTCTGCTTCCTGTGTAGTCAGAGGATGATCAAAGGTTAAGGATGATTCCTCTACCTTGCAGATTCCTTCTTCAGAACTGAAAGGATAAACAGAATATATTGTGAATAATCCTTTGGGCCACGAATTAAATGATTGTTCTATCATTTGTTCCTCTGTGAGGTAACGTTCAGGTATTAACCCGATAACAGCGTTCTGGAACCCGAATGTATAATAATCTGAATCCAGTGCTAGACCTATTGTAGTGTCTTTAGGCAAATTAATTTCCTGTGAGGAATTATTATTTATTATAATTTGGGTTCTAGATTGGTGTATTTTCACCATGGTTGTAGGATTTGCTGAAATTCCTAACCCATGTATTCAATTGGAAATACAGACTAGTGCCTCAGAATTTCTCAACTTCTGACCTTCCATTACCTGTAAAGGTAATGAGTAATTTACAGAGCCTGGTGGAATACAAACCTCATATGTTACCTGTAAGTTTACTGCATATGGCAGTGTCTGGCACGACTTAAGAGCTTTATTTTCGTCCTGGAATTCACAGGGGTTCTCTTTTAGTCTGGTCCATATATGGGAATTAATCAGATCCACTTGCATAGCAAAACGATGAATTATATCGTTACCTACATAAATCTGATAACCGGGTTCATTTAGGACCAAAAATAAATGTGTGGCGGTTTTATTCCCAATAGAAATAGATAACATACATTTTCCAACAACATTGTGACTGTCTCCATCATTATCTAGATCTGTTATCCACTCATCTTGAGGATTTGGGTATCTGATCACTATAAGGTCAGCTATTTTATTTAGCATCTTCTTGCTAATATAGCTATATGCCTGGCACAAATCTAGCTTAGCCATGTTTTCTCCAGCTAAACTATTTACATGTATAGGGAAAAATACCTCTTCGTTTATCTTCTCTATTTCAGTTAAGAACTGAGAATGGTCACTATGCCCATTTGGTTCTGTTTCCCTTTTGTGGAGGTGAATAATTAGCACGTAATTTTCCAGACATATATCTCGAATTCTCTCGGGGGGAACACATATGGTGTTATCCTCCTGCTCTCCTGGAGTCAGGGGCTTTGGCCTTAAGAAAGAGATATCAGGTGTCTGGCTATTTCTGAAGTGGACTTCAAAAGAATCCGGCATTTCCTCAATCACGTGGCAGTTACGCTGAGTGTGATGGGATTGGGATCTATCATAGCTGATTGGAACATTTACTTGGGACCAAATAACCTCATTGATAAAATCAATGATTGGATTTAACCTTTTGAGAAGGTCCATTCCAATAATTATGCGATTTTGGGGCAGATCCACAACAAGCGTTGGAAGCCGAATTACTTTATTCCCCAATTTAAAATCCAATTTAGCCGTGCCCAGAACTTTCAGAGATGTGTCACTCACACTCACTAGATTAGCATTAGATTTATCTAATCTAGGATTCCTGGAGGAGAAGTTCTTGGACCTGTTTAAAATAATGGGCTGATATTAACGTAACCTGGCTTCCACTGTCTAGCAAGGACAGAATATCTGGTAAATTATCTTGTAATTCTACATTCACATAATATCGGTCTTCAATGCTATGCAATTTACAGAGAAATTTAGAGTGAGATATGAAATTAGGTTTTGTACAGATTTTACCGACTGATTTTGTTCTCTCAAACATGCTTTTGGCAGCTGTGCTGTTCATTTCGGATCCAGTCTTCTTAACTTGCTCGCACTTAGTCTGGGGAGATAAAATACATTTTCCTTCTCTTTGCAGGGATGGGGTTAAATCATCAACCATACAAACATTTGTATTAATCATTTCATCATCACTTTCTGGTAAATAGAAACATAGAAACATAGAAAAATGTCGGCAGATAAGAACCTTTCGGCCCATCTAGTCTGCCCAATTACATGGATACTTAACCTGGATTTATCTTTTGTTTAGGATAGCCTTATGCCTATCCCATGCTTGCTTAAATTCAATTACTGTTTTGGCCTCTACCACTTCTACTGGAAGACTGTTCCATGTATCCACCACCCGTGGATGTCATGGATTGTAAGGAGCTGGTTCCGGGGTGGTAGAATTGAGCCCAGTGTGCAATGATATTTGCTGAGAAACGTAGATGTATAAATGAAAAGAGGGTTTATTAGGAAATCATAGAACATAAAAGGAAACATGAATATAGAAGGGATCACATTGAATAAACAATAATAACTTTAACTGAAGGCAAGATAGGACAATACTAAACTATACTAAACTACAACAAAAGAGAAATATGTGGAGGCAGGGTGTTTTTGCAGGCAGAGGTTCCTGGGTCTGTAAAGGGTCTTGGTAATGCAGAGCAACGGGCTCTGGGATTTCTGCAGGATACAGGGTAGCAGATTCTGCGGGAGGATACCGGGCAGCGGATTCTGCGGGATGCAGGGCAGGCAGGTTCTGAGACTTTCTGTGGAATACAAGGCAGCGGATTCTGTGGAATGCAGGGCAGCGACAACTGGAGATCCTGCGATGTGCAGGGCAGTGACACCTGGAGAGTCTGCGACGTGTAGGGCAGCAACACCTGGAGAGTCTGTGGTGTGCAGGGCAGCGACACCTGGAGAGTGTGTAGCACATCGCAGGATCTCCAGTTGTCGCTGCCCTGCATTCCACAGAATCCGCTGCCTTGTATTCCACAGAAAGTCTCAGAACCTGCCTGCCCTGCATCCCGCAGAATCCGCTGCCCGGTATCCTCCCGCAGAATCTGCTACCCTGTATCCTGCAGAAATCCCAGAGCCCGTTGCTCTGCATTACCAAGACCCTTTACAGACCCAGGAACCTCTGCCTGCAAAAACACCCTGCCTCCACATATTTCTCTTTTGTTGTAGTTTAGTATAGTTTAGTATTGTCCTATCTTGCCTTCAGTTAAAGTTATTATTGTTTATTCAATGTGATCCCTTCTATATTCATGTTTCCTTTTATGTTCTATGATTTCCTAATAAACCCTCTTTTCATTTATACATCTATTTTAAATCGCACGGCGGAATTACACGGAAGCAGGAAAGGAAAGACTGGCTGGGGCAATGGAAGGATCAAATCTTATATACTGTGGAGAAATACTATCATGCTGCTCTCATTGACACAGCCCATCCAGCTTCAGCTGTTGACTTTTTAACTGCCTGATTGCAATCAGTCTCCCTATATAACCACTAAGACTGGCTCCATTTGAGCCAGGCTCTTGTGACATTCACAAGTAACAGTCTTAAGTGGACGCTTAGAGTTGATTCCTGGAGTTGCGGGACTGGAGGAAGGAACTGCAAGGCCCAATTTTACTCTGGGTAAACGCAAGTCTATTTCATGCTTTCTCTCACGCTTCTCCTCTTTACTTCTACCTTTCTCCTTAAATGGAACTCCTGCCCCTCTACCACCGACCCCTACACTATCTGCATCTCTCCCTCCCTCCTCTCGTCCCACATGATGGCCTCACATGAGCTCCTTTGTTTCCTCAGAACATGGTCTCCCTCTAACTCTCGTGCTGCCAATCACTCCCACGCCCACAAATCCCATTCCCACCTTCTCTTTCTCACCCTCCTGCTGTTACTCTATTCAGGTGACATATCCCCTAACCCTGGCCCCACAACACATCCAATACTTCCTCTCATCCTATCTCCATCGCACATAAATCACCTCCCTGCAAGCCCAGCAACCTCATTCCCATCATCCCTCAGCGCCTGTCCTCTTTCTCCTGCGCCCTCTGGAACGCTCGCTCTGTGTGCAACAAACTCACAGCCGTCCATGACCTCTTCCTTTCAAACTCCTTCAACCTCCTAGCTTTAACTGAAACCTGGCTAACTCCCTCTGACACGGCCTCCGTTGCTGCTCTCTCACATGGCGGTCTACACTTGAGCCATACCCCCAGACCGGGTGAGAGAAATGGTGGCGGGGTCGGGCTCCTGCTCTCTCCACCTGCACCTACCAGCATCTCCCTCCACCCCCATCCCTCTCCTTCTCCTCCTTCGAGACACACTGCATCCGCCTGTTCTCTCCTCTGGCTCTCAGGGTGGCAGTCATCTACCGCCCACCGGGACCAACCTCCCAGTTCTTTGACCACTTTGCTACCTGGCTTTCTCACTTCCTGTCTTCTAATCTTCCATGCCTAATTCTCGGGGACTTCAACATTCCCATTGACGATCCTTCCGCTCCTGCTGCCTCCAAACTTCTTTCACTCACGTCCTCCCTTGGACTCACACAATCCTCCCTCCTCCCTACCCACCGCGATGGTCACGTTATTGACCTGGTCTTTTCCAACCTCTGCTCCATTTCTGAGTTCAAATGTCGCCCTTTCCCCATCTCTGACCACCACCTTCTCTCTTTCAACCTATCTGGACTTCCTAAACACCCTGCTCCCCCACCCCGCACACACACTCGCAGAAATCTACATGCTGTGGACCCCCATCAATTCTCCAACCTACTTCACCACCTCCCTCATACCTCATCCTTCACCTGCCCTGATGCTGCCACTAATCACTACAACACTACGCTTATCTCTGCTCTAGACACTCTTGCTCCTCTTCGACTCTGCAAGGCCCCACGCCGCCAGCTTCAGCCCTGGCACACCCTCCAAACTCGCTACCTGCAAAGATGCTCCCGCACTGCAGAGCGTGCCTGGAGGAAATCCCGCTCTGAAGCTGATTTTTTTCACTTCAAGTTTATTCTCCGGTCATACACCTCTGCCCTCCACTTGGCCAAACAATCCTTCTTCTCATCTCTTATATCTACGCTGTCCTCCAACCCTAAACGGCTCTGGTCCACCTTCAACACCCTCCTCCACCCACCTGCACCTCCCCCCTCAGCTGCCTTCAGCGCTCAAGACCTGGCAGACTACTTCCTCAGTAAAACTAACTATCAGAAGCAACATCCCTACACAAGATAGTTATCTGCCACCTCCACTCCCACAGGTCCCCTCTGCCACCCTCTGCCGCTTCCTCCCAACCACTGAGGAGGAAGTCAATTCCTTATTGTCCTCCTCACATCTCACCACGTGCCCGCTCGACCCCATTCCCTCACATCTAATTCCTCCCCTCTCCTCCTCCCTCACCCCTGCTCTCACACACATCTTCAACCTATCTCTCTCCACTGGCTCCTTTCCATCCGCCTTCAAACACGCGCTAGTTACCCCTTTACTAAAGAAACCATCTCTAGACACCAACTCTCCATCCAACTACCGCCCTGTATCCCTGCTTCCCTTCACATCAAAGCTCTTAGAAAAACTAGTCTTCAACCGCCTCTCCCTCTTCCTGTCCTCCAATTCCCTACTTGACCCCCTGCAATCTGGCTTCCGTCCGCTACACTCAACTGAAACTGCCCTCACCAAAGTCACCAACGACCTCCTAACTGCTAAAAAACACGGCCACTATTCTATTCTCATCCTGCTTGACCTCTCGGCTGCTTTTGACACTGTTGACCACCCCCTCCTTCTACAGACCCTCAACTCTCTGGGTCTCGGTGACACTGCACTTGCTTGGGTTGACTCCTATTTATCCAACAGGTCCTTCTGTGTGTCCTTTGCTGGTAACTCCTCCTCTTCATTGCCTCTATCTGTTGGTGTACCTCAAGGCTCTGTCCTTGGTCCTCTGCTCTTTTCCATCTACACCTCCTCCCTGGGCAAAATCATCAACAGCTTTGGCTTTAATTACCACCTCTACGCTGATGACACTCAGATCTACCTCTCTACCCCTGATCTCTCTCCCCCTGTCCTTTCAAAAGTCAGTGACTGTTTATCTGGCATCTCCTCCTGGATGGCCTCCCACCACCTAAAGATCAACATGTCAAAGACTGAGCTCCTACTTATTCCTCCCTCTAATGCCTCCCCACCTCCTGACTTCTCTATCACGGTGGAGGGTATCACCATCTCCCCATCAAACCAAGTTCGCTGTCTTGGAGTTACACTGGACTCTGCTCTTTCCTTCATCCCCCACATCAAGTCTCTTTCCTCCTCCTGCCGATACCAACTGCGTAATATTTCCAGAATTCGGCCATTTCTTACCGCTGTCACCACAAAACAACTCATACACGCCCTGGTAATCTCCCGACTCGACTATTGCAATAATCTCTTATCTGGCCTCCCTCTGTCCCGCCTCTCCCCCCTACAATCCATCCTGAACGCCTCCGCCAGGCTAATTCACCTCACCCGCCGCTCTGTCTCTGCCGCTCCCCTCTGCGAGTCCCTTCACTGGCTCCCCATCCACTGCAGAATTAAGTTCAAAATCCTTAT
Organism: Leptobrachium leishanense; assembly: GCA_009667805.1. NCBI lineage: Eukaryota > Metazoa > Chordata > Amphibia > Anura > Megophryidae > Leptobrachium > Leptobrachium leishanense. The sequence continues at coordinate 186,155,747 of CM019064.1, read as the reverse complement.
CCTTACCTACAAAACCCTCACTAACTCAGCGCCCCACTACCTGTCCTCACTAATCACCAAATACACCCCAGCCCGCTCCCTAAGGTCAAACAGTGACCTGCGCCTAGCTTCTCCCCGCATCACCTCTTCCCATGATAGACTGCAGGATTTCTCACGCGCAGCCCCCACTCTCTGGAACGCTCTCCCTCGTGCTGTCAGACTTTCCCCTAACTTCTCTTCCTTCAAACGCTCCCTGAAAACATTGCTATTTAGGGAAGCCTACCACCCAACTCACTGACGCAACCATCAATCACTCTCACCTTACAGTCCTCTCCTCCTGTTTCCAACCCCAACCCTCCTAGATTGTGAGTTCCTACGGGAATAGGGCCCTCATCTCCTCCTGTACTGTTTGTCAAATGTTGTTCAATGTATTGTAACCCTGTCTGTACTGTGCTTATTGTACAGCGCTGCGGAATATGCTGGCGCTTTATAAATTAATAATAATAATAATAATAATAAATAGTGACAACTGGAGATCCTGCGACGTGCAGGGCAGCAACACCTGGAGAGTCTGCGACGTGCAGGGCAGAGACACTTGGAGAGTCTGCGACGTGCAGGGCAGCGACACCTGAAGAGTGTGTAGCGACAACTGGAGATCCTGTGACGTGCAGGGCAGCGACACCTGGAGAGTCTGTGACGTGTAGGGCAGCGACACCTGGAGAGTGTGTAGAGACAACTGGAGATCCTGCGACGTGCAGGGCAGCGACACCTGGAGAGTCTGCGATGTGCAGGGCAGCGACACCTGGAGAGTCTGCGACATGCAGGGAAGCGACACCTGGAGAGTCTGTGGGATGCAGGGCAGGCAAGTTCTGAGACTCCTGTAGAATACAGGCACAGAGGAAGGGAATGCTGGTGGAAACAGAACAGTTAGGATATGGATGGATAGATAGATGGATGGAGTAACAAGAGGCAGCTCCCTGTCAGCTTGGCATGCACCAAGATAATGCAGAAGCAATGTTACTTGGGTGCGGTTTGGTTTTGTGCAGGGAGCATCAGATGAATTAGTCAACACCTGAGTGTTGCAGAGGAGAGTCCTGAGAAGACTGAGAGTCTCAGCACTACGAGGTGGCACTGGATTTAGGCCTTCTACGGCGCCGGCGGCTAGGGGCATTACATGGAAACTGGTTACTTCATCAGAAACATCATCTAGTCACTGGTTGGTGGGGCTGCAGGTGTTGCATTGCTTACACCCTGACTAGGGTTATTTCCAGTCATTAACTGAGTGATCTGATCCAGTTTTTCTGTCAGCACACGGAAATTTTCCTGCATTTGACCAATACGCTGGCGTACATTATATCTCCGCTTTCTATTCGTCCTTGGGGATGAAGCTTGCGCATTATCAGACGCATCAGATTCAGTTTTACCTCTGGTTGCTTCCTGTCTAGGTACATTTTCCCTTGATTTAACCCACTGACTTCTAGGTACCCATTGCTTCCTAGATTGAAAGTTACTTCCTGAATTTTCTCTGGCAAACCCTCTTTCCTGATCTGGCTTGGATTTTTCCCTTTGCGGTATGGAGTCACGCAATATTTCTGCATAACTCTTTTTGTGGGACTCAAATTTAATATCACCCTTTTTAACGTGAGTTTCCGCTATTTCCTCAGATGAGTTTTTCACTCTTTTCCCCTGAGTTTCTTCACTATATTCAAATACAGTAAATAGGGTCATACTTTCTTTTAGTACCCAATCCAAACCATTTCTCAGGTCATAATCTCTTGCCAAAATAACCTTTATTTTATTTGGCAATGCATCATAAAATAATTGGATAAATTCAGGGTTTTCAAAATCTGGGTTTCTTTCAGCCAAGCTGTATGCATTTTTAAGGACTGAAAGAAATTCACGGGGGCTTTGATTAGGTCTGCATTTTAGAGTTAAAATTGCTCTTTTCGCAGCTAAACTGGTACGGTGAGGCCCAAATTCAGATTTGACCTCGGAGACTATTTTACTCCAGTTATGTATACCAGATTCTTTCAAAGACTGAAAAAAATACCTATGTTTGCCTTCAAAGACCCATGGGATAAACTCAATTTTCTGAGCATCTGAATTAATTCCTAATATTGACAAGGCTTTTTCAAACATATTTAAATGATTTATTATTTTTGGCGATCCCTTGAGGTCAAAGATAACTACTGAGTTTTTAAGAAATTAACGATTTTCGTTAAATCCTGAACTTTATGAGATTTCTTAATAGGCTGTGGCTGGCTAGAGTGATGTGATTTGAAAAACTCCTGTGTAAGAGGCTTCTCTCTTTTTTCATCATGAGATTTAGTTTCACTTTCGCATTCGCTCTCGCTCTGCAGATAAATAGAGCTGTCAGGCCTAATCAGTGAGTTATGACTCAAAGCTTTCAAAGGGAACTTCTCTAACGAAGGATTTTTAACCCTTCGAACATCAGTTTCAACTTGACGTAGCTCATCAGCGAATTTCTCATGTTCGCGTTTCATTCTCGCCAATTTTTTATTCAGCTCCTTATTTAATTTGGATAATTGAACAATCTCATCTTGCAATTGATCTTTTTCTCTTGCACACACTTTCAACTCCATTATCATTCGTTCGGACTTACCTTTTAATTTATTTCAGGTATCATGCAAGTCACAATTTTTATTTTCTAAACTGTCTCTGGTTTCTTTGTCATCATTCAATCTCTTGTTCATTTCTGCGATCAAATATATGCATTCAGGCAGAATTTTTAAAACAAAAATCTCTTTGTCTTTTTATTTGTGGCTGCGCTTATCTTTCGCAAACACTCCAGAAAATTTGATTGATCTGACCAGATTGAATCAGCATAACTAGAAACATTTGATTTTATTTCTTTTATTCAATCAAATAAATCGTCTGTGACGTGTAACTTGTCCTTTAGATAAGACATAACATCTATCAATACTATTTGATTAGCATGTATCTCTAAATCTTCTTGAGTCTCAGATTCTGACTCTGACATTTTTACACTGTTTAGTAGACAACCGTAAAACCACAAGTCAAAATGCAACAAGGAGTCAAAATATATATATATTTTATCTCTGTCTAATCAGACAATACTGACAATTATATTCCAAACAAAAGCTACAATCTCGGTACAGTGCCTCCAATTTGTCGGATATAATCTCTGCACGTTATATATATTGGACTTCTCAGCCAAGCCTCCAATATGTCTATATTGGACTTACTGGACCTATCTCGGCATGTCCTCCAATATATCAGGGATTATTATTTCATAAGAAATCCATACGAGACACAAATATCAATCGTTTATATTTCCTAGAAATTCTCCTGAATTCTTTTAATTGTCTGTTTTGCTTTGAAGAATACAATAATCAATAATCGGATAAAAACATATATATATTTATTATGTATACAAAAAAGTTTCAAATCTCATATCATAAACAAAGATTTATAAACCACAATCCATCAGCATATAAAAACTAGCTATACAATATATGTATCTCCGTTTAGTAACTGCATATATGATTAATATCATTTACCTTATCAGTTAGTAACTAATACACAAATGGTTAATAAACATTTCTGCTTAATACAACATGCAATGTTTAACCAGCCAGCTCTTATATATATATATATCTATACTACATGGATCAACAAAAGATGAGCTAATTTAAAAGGATAAGTAATAAAACTTATTTAGTGAATCCTCCCCTAATCTCGAGAATTAAATTTCTAATCTTTTGCTTTTCTATTTTGTAGTTATATAATTCCTTGCTTATTAATTTTAATCACAGTAATTTCCAAATTCAATATATATATTTATATCAATCTTACAACATTTTAGGATAAATCCTTATGTCCACTTCTTCACATCCTTATCTGCAGAATAAAGATATTTAGATTCTGGATCTAACAGTATCTGAGAAATCTCAGTCTACGTTGCAAGATTATCTACAAATATATATAATTACATTAATTCCTTAATTTCATACATTACTGTAACGTTGGGGGCTTCCAGCCCTACCTGTGTGCTTGAGGACAGCAAGTCTGATGCTGCTCGCTGACCACTGCCCGGTTTAAATGGAGACAGGCAGGGAGGTGATTGCACGAGGTGTGGCTTGAGTGGGGGGCGTGGTCTGGTGAAGGTCTTTAAAAACCCTCAGTATAGTTTCAGAAGTTGCCAGATCGTGGTTATCCATACCTGAGCGCCTTGTACCTGACTGCTATAGTGATTTAACCTGTTATTGACCTCTGCTTGTGTTCTGACCATTCTGCCTTCTGTTGCCCTAGACTATTTTCTTGTACTACGCTACTGCTCTGATACCGACCCGGCTATTCCATTTGACCATTCTGAACTCTGTATTCCTGATTCTGGCTCGGCTGACTCCTCTCCGTATTGTTAACCCTTTTCTGTCTAGCTAGTTTACCTGGCCAATTCTAAGGACCAGACAGATAGGGATCATTCACAGCTACACTGTTGGTAGCTTCTGGGTTTTGTGGAGTGTTGGGGGTTAAGTACTGCGTGGTGGGATCCGGGAACCGTGACAATTACCTGTCCAATCTGGATTTTAATGAGTCTGCCTTGGAATTCCTGTGTGATGCTTTGTTTTGGAATATGTGAAGATTATCGATATCAGATAATCAATGCATGTAAGTTAGATTTGGTGACAGTCAGAGTTTTGGTGAGAGTCTTGATTGCCTCATGTCCTGGGATCTACCTGCATCGTGGTGTGAGTCTCTGAATGTTGGAATCTTGGACTCTCAGAGTGTCATGTGTACTGCACGTCTGAATGCATTGCGGTGTGAGTCTCAGTGCTGGAATCTCGGAGTGGTTTTGCAACCAACATTGCCGCTTATTATAGTCAATTTGACGTCACTGGCAATATTATTGATACATCAAATCTAATATTTACTATCCTCTAGAGGGCAGTATTGCACTTCTTAATTAATTCCACCATTTCTTTTTAATATTCTTATCTCGGGTCAAAGTTCAATCTGACTTAAGAAAGACTTCTTCTCTCAGTCACTAGACACTGTCTCTACCTGTCATATCTAATTTATATCCCTGACTCCTTTCAAAATTACTTACTGAGTCCTATCAACTGAATTATTTTCTGGTTAACTCAACAGAATCTATTCTTTAGTAATTTTTATTATTTACCAATTATATACTTTCTACAATATTTATTGGGGTACACATTTCCTACTGTAGACATAATAAAATATACCTTGATTATAAACATACTAGTTGTAAAGCCTGCCCAGAGGGCAGTCTATTGTGGATATACTGCCCCTGCTCATGGATATACTGCCCCAGCACGTGGATACTGCCCCCGCACGTGGATACTGCCCCAGCCTGCCCAGAGGGCAGTCTATTGTGGGTATACTGCCCCAGCTCGTGGATACTGCCCCAGCACGTGGATATTGCCCCAGCATGTGGATACTGCCCCAGCATGTGGATACTGCCCCAGCACATGGATATTTGCCCCCAGCACATGGATATTTGCCCCCAGCACATGGATTTGCCCCCAGCTCATGGATTTGCCCCCAGCTCATGGATTTGCCCCAGCTCATGGATTTGCCCAGCACATGGATTTGCCCCAGCACATGGATTTGCCCCCAGCTCATGGAGTTGCCCAGCTCATGGATTTGCCCAACTCATGGATTTGCCCAGCACATGGATTTGCCCCAGCTCATGGATTTGCCCAGCACAATGATTTGCCCCAGCTCATGGATTTGCCCCCAGCTCATGGAGTTGCCCAGCTCATGGATTTGCCCCCAGCTCATGGATTTGCCCAGCACATGGATTTGCCCCAGCTCATGGATTTGCCCAGCACATGGATTTGCCCCAGCTCATGGATTTGCCCAGCACATGGATTTGCCCCAGCTCATGGATTTGCCCCAGCTCATGGAGTTGCCCAGCTCATGGAGTTGCCCAGCTCATGGATTTGCCAGCACATGGATTTGCCCAGCTCATGGATTTGCCCCAGCACATGGATTTGCCCCCAGCTCATGGATTTGCCCAGCTCATGGATTGCCCAGCACATGGATTTGCCCAGCACATGGATTTGCCCCAGCTCATGGAGTTGCCCAGCTCATGGATTTGCCCCAGCTCATGGATTTGCCCAGCACATGGATTTGCCCCAGCTCATGGATTTGCCCAGTACATGGATTTGCCCCCAGCTCATGGATTTGCCCAGCTCATGGAGTTGCCCAGCTCATGGAGTTGCCCAGCTCATGGATTTGCCCAGCACATGGATTTGCCCCAGCACATGGATTTGCCCCCAGCTCATGGAGTTGCCCAGCTCATGGATTTGCCCAGCACATGGATTTGCCCCAGCTCATGGAGTTGCCCAGCTCATGGATTTGCCCAGCACATGGATTTGCCCCAGCTCATGGATTTGCCCCCAGCTCATGGAGTTGCCCCAGCTCATGGAGTTGCCCAGCTCATGGATTTGCCCAGCACATGGATTTGCCCCAGCTCATGGAGTTGCCCAGCTCATGGATTTGCCCAGCACATGGATTTGCCCAGCACATGGATTTGCCCCAGCTCATGGAGTTGCCCAGCTCATGGATTTGCCCAGCACATGGATTTGCCCAGCACATGGATTTGCCCAGCTCGTGGATTTGCCCCCAGGTCGTGGATATGGTCCCCCAGCTCGTGGATATGGACCCCCCCAGCTCGTGGATATTGACCCCCCCCTCCGCTCATACTTACCTGTCGAGCGCCGCCAGGGAAGTGAAGATTTCCCCGCTTCCGGTCTTTGAAGGACCCAAGCCGCGGTCACGTGACCGGGGCTTGGGTCCTTCAAAGCGGAAGCGAGGGAACTTTCCCTTCGCCGCTCGGGGGACCCATTAGATGCACACAGCAGCCGGGTAGAGGCTGCGCTCGCAGCCTCTACCCGGCTGCCGCGCGCATCCAACCCCCGAGCGGCGGAGGAAACTTTCCTTCGCCGCTCTGGGGTTGGATGCGCGCGGCAGCCGGGTAGAGGCTGCGAGCGCAGCCTCTACCCGGCTGCTGTGTGCATGTGTAACCGCCGCGGCGAGCCGGCAGCCAGCTCGTGCCGCGGCGGTTGCATGCGCGCGCAACCAACCGCCGCTGGTTGCGCGCACATGCGCAGTAAGGCTTTGGCGACGGACAGCCAAAGCCTTACTCTTTTATTATATAGATATTTTGTGAATATAAATCTATATTACAGAGATATTAACTCTTATTCCTATACCCAAAAGACAAAATATCTTTTGTTTTAAAAACTTAAGACAGACCAATAAATTTAATTATGACACTTAACTCTAGCATTATCACACAAAAACATTTTAGGTTCCTTCATGTCTGGCACTTGTAAACCCAGGAATGAACTCTGTAAAAAAAATCTCGTTCATTTCTAAACCTAGAGAAAATTGAAAGAAAAGACTGTCTTTAAAAACAAAATGGCTACAGGCATTCATTTTACCTTTTTCCTTTCTGTAATACTGTAATATAACCGACATAACCCCCCTTTGGTTTCATCTATTTATTGATCAAATAAAATTGAGGAAAACATACAATATACCCCCCTTTTACCAATTAGGCTAGGTTTCCACCTTTCGCAACACGTTTTTCTTCTTTCATCCATTTAATAATTGAAGATGCAGATAGCCTTGCTATTCATTTCATTTCAATGCATTACAAATGTCTTCTCATGGTTATGGATGGCGATATTATATTGAATCCTCTCAGGCTGCAGTGGTTTATTATTTATTTTTACTCTGCCCTCCCTTTAGTTGGTTGCTATGGTACAGAGTCTATTTCGATCACTCCTTGCGGACACTGTGGGCCACTGATTGGCCATTGGTCCCATGTGACCTCCATGCTTTCCCTATTGGCCCAATTGCACCTGTGATGTATCTGCTGTCCTATTGGTCCCAACTGTCATGTGATTGCCGTGTACCCAGAAGTGATTTCTTCATACCGATTTTTTGGTCCAGCTGACCGCCATTTGGCTAATACCAGGGGCTATATATATTGGGGTGAGTACTAGAGGCACACTAGCTTTAGACTAAGCCAATATGGGCGAAACGCGTCAAGCTACGCTTCCTTTCTTGTTTTTAACTGTTTTGGTTGGTGAGGGTAGTGGTTGGGATATTTATATGCTGCTTGGCACTTCTTACTATATTACCGGTTATGTAGGCGGCTTGAACCGCCGAGGTATAGCTTTCTTGCCTTTTCATTGTGTGCTCTCTGCAAATTTATTGGTGGTTCCTTGCTCTGCCCTTCACATCCTCTATTACAAACCCTGTATGTTTTCAATTCATTGTTTTGTTTATGTGTATTATTAAATTAACCATTCCTTGGTACTCTAGTTGCACTTTGTGCAAATTGATTTGTTTTCATGATTGTTTGGGTTATGCCCTTCTGTTGAGTACCTGGTGCCCCCCTTCTTGTTCTAGTTATTAGGTTCCTTCATGTCTGGCACATACTAGGAAGAGTAAGGCTCTATGGTTAATCTCACTGGTGCATGAGGAGACTGTAAACACCTCATGCTATTACAAGAGTTTAAAGCATTGTTTTTTACTTCATACAGGCACACAGGTTAATAAGCGGTCTGTAACTGAAGAACAGAGTGTGTGTTTCTTGATTGCAAACGTGCAACATATTTTGGCGAGCCAGCCAGGAGAAGTTTTCCAGGATAAAGTGGCAGAATTACCTTCTCAAGAACCTAGAATCACTGTATAATCTGCAGAAGAGGATTTGCAAGTTTCAAAATGGAGCTGGAGCAACTGCAAGAGAAAGCAAGTGCTGCTTTAAAACAGTTGCAGCAGGAACAGTTAGTGGAAGCATGCAGATTCTTGAAATGCTATAAGGCAGATGATGAAACCGAAAAGATCAAAAGCAAGCGAGCTTTAATCCGTTTAGCAGAGAAAACCCTGGATGAGATTGAGGAAAATCAGGAGGAAGAAGAGGCAATGCAGTATGTCAAGGACCTATTACTCTTCATAGAGTCGCTGCAAGGTGAAGATAGTGGTAGTAAGGAGACAGAACAGGAGTTCATTCAAGGGACCACATTAAATTTCAAATAAAACCTACCTGGATGACCTGACTATTTCTGATGAGGTGCTCATTGAAAGAGTAAATGAAGCTGCAAGTCTGGAGTTGGAAAGGCAATTCATTCCGAATACCAGTCGCAGTGATTAACACTACCAATTCCAATATCATACTGGAACCACGAACCATTCTGGGACATGTCCAGCCTGTGAAAGCGGTGTACCCAGCAGTAGGGATGAGCGGTACGGGTTTGGACAGTTCGGAGTTCGGCCCGAACTTAGCCTGTTCGGGTAGATCGCGAACTCCGAACATTTCCGGGTGTTCGAAGCAAGTTCGACCACAATGCATCACAATGGACCACAATGCATTTTCCCACTGGCCTGAAGCTCGTAATTGGCTACAGCCTTGCACCTGACCACAGGTCTGGTGCAAGACAGGTTCAACAGTATGCCAATTACCGCATAGAGTCCTGATTGGGCAACTTTTGCCCAATCACGGGCTCACAGAGCTAAGTCCCGCAGCACACTATATAACGTTTCCACGTGCCGATTCTGCACGCATTTCAGAGGAAATTTCAGAGGAGATTGGTGTGTGTTGTTACTGCCGGTCTGACACGCTACTGGGGGGGTCTGGGAGGTCTCATTTCTACAAAATATCAGGGAATTGAGGTGATGTGTGTCTTGTCACTGTGCCAGCAAGTTTTTTTGGGGTCACTAATTTCTTTAAAACATTTGTGAATTGAGGTGATCTGTGTCTTGTCACACAGCCAGTACCACGGAGTATTTTGGGGCTCACTATAATTTCTACAAAATATTTGGGAATTGAGGTGATCTGTGTCTCGTCACACAGCCACTGACAGTGCCACGCAGTATTTTGGGGTTACTAATTTTTACTAAATATCTGGGAATTGCGGTGATCTGTCTCTTGTCACTGCCAGCAAGTATTTTGGGGGTCACTAATTTCTACAAAATATTTGGGAATTGTTATAATCCGTGTGTTTTCACTGGCTGCCACCCATCAAGGGGTCTCACTGATTTATAGTAGACATGTGCATTCGTTTTAGTACTAAAACGATTTAGTACGAATTTTGGATAATTTAGTTTTAGTATGACTCAAGAGAAACGAAACTGCTCAGTACAAAAAACGAAAGAAACTAAAATAAAATGCACTACATTTTAGTTTCAGTCCTTTTTGTGATATTACATTGATGAGTGAAGGAGACCAGCAATGAAGAGCGCAACATCCGAAGTTCTGCACCCTCCACATGCCAATGCAGTAGGATGTTCTATACAGATAGGGGCATTAATTAATGCAGGAGGATGTTCTATACATTATACAGAGAGGGGTATTAATGCAGGAGGATGTTATATACATTATAAAGAGAAAGGTATAAATTGAGGAGGATGTTCTATATATTATACAGAGAGGGGTATTAATTAATGCAGGTGGATGTTGTATACATTATACAGACAGGGTATAATTAATGTAGGAGGATGTTCTAAACATTATACAGAGAGGATCCTTTTTTTCAGCCCTTTAAATCCTGTGGCTGTGAGCGCTGAGATCGGCTGCTTGTTACATTATCTCTCAGTACAATGTATCAGGCTCAGTTGTTACAGTAACTGACTGTAACGGCGCTCAGAGTTTCAGTAAAACAAGGAAATAATATTGTTCTAACCTCTTATACATAAAAATATTATTTACTAGCTTTACTGAAACTCTGAGCGCTGTGGTGAGCAGCGAACAGTCAGTAACTGTAACAGCTTTGCCTGACACGGGGCAGTATTACAATGTTGGTGCTAACTTAACCAGAGCTGTTGTAAACTGAAAACCTCCATAGGCTCTAATGGCTCTGGGAAGTTTACAACAGCTCTGGTTATGTTGGCACCAACTATGTAATATGGCCCACATTGTGCTGAGTGAGAGATACTGTAACAAGCAGCGATCTCAGCCCTCTGAGGAGCCACTACAATAGTAATTGTATCCATTGGTTTTCGGATGAATGAAATTAGTTTTCATACTAAATAACTGAAAACGAATTTCTTTAGTAACTAAATAAATTGCATTTTAGGACTAATCCATTAGTTCAAAACGAAATTTTGTGCTGTGCACATGTCTAATTTATAGGAGGTTTCACTGCCACCCATCAAAGGGTCTCACTGTTTTAGAAGAGGTTTCACTGCCACCCATCAAGGTGTCTCACTGCATTTTAGGAGGTTTCTGCGAATTGTAATCTGTGTCTTGTCACTGGCTGCCAGCTATCAGGGTGTCTCACTGAGTTATACCAGAGTTCTGTAAATCTTTAATCTTTATACCAGAGTTGAATCAGAGTTCTGTATTTATTTAATCTATATATCACTCACCATGTCTGAAAGAACAAAAAGGACAGGCAGACGCTCCCAGACACAGATAAGAGGGCAAGCAGCCCCTGTGTCGGGAGGCTGTGCCTCTGGTCGTGGTGGACGTGGTGCATCCTCTGCAGGGGCACGCTTGTCCTTTATAACTGGTGCTGGCCGTCTTCTTAACCTGCAGCAACATACAGAGGATTTGGTGGATTGGCTAGCCAGACCATCCTCATCTTCCGAGTCCTCTGCCAGCCAGGCTTCTAGTGCTTTACAGTCCACCTCAGCTGCCAAAGCATCTAATGCAGCCTCCATGTCCACAGCTACTCCTGCCGTAGCCTCGCTATCACACACGGAGGAGTCAGCTGAATTGTTTGACTACAATGACAGTGACATGCTGCTTGAGGATGCGCAGCAAGTACAGTGCTCTGATTCAATCTCGGAGGTTGCGCAAGGGAGTATAATCAACCTAGAGGAAGGGGGTGCCAGTGATGACACACAAATAACTGGCACTCATATTGCTCCAACAGCTGCAGCATACTGCCAAGTTGGCTCCAGTGATGAGGAGTAAGAGTAAGCAGAGTAAGAAAAAATATAGTCCCAACCATCCCCAAGCACAGCGTCTAAATGTCAGCTTAGCAAAATTACTCGCATTGCAGCTGCTGCCTTTCCAGCTGGTGGACTCTGCTCCTTTCCGTGAATTTGCTGAATGTGCTGTACCACAGTGGCAGGTTCCAAAACGCCATTACTTTTCACGCAAGGCCATTCCAGCACTATACCAGCACGTGGAAGACAATGTTATCCAGTCATTGGGAAAGGCAGTCAGCAGCAAGGTGCATCTGACTTTAGACACGTGGTCCAGCAAGCATGGAGAGGGTCGTTAAATTTCCTTCACGGCACACTCGGTAACTCTGATTGCAGCTGGGAGGGATCCAAGACGGGGCTCTGTGCTGGAGCTTGTTCATCCACCACGCCTCCAGAAAGCTGCTTCTATGAGGTCTGTCTGCTCCACCAGCACCACCTCTCACTCTTCCTCCTCCTCCTCCTTCTCTGTCTCTTGCGAAGTGGCAGTTAAACCGACGCATGACAGGGTCTACGCATTGGCTCAAGTAAAAAGAAGCCATACTGTGCTTGAGCTGGTTTGTTTAGGGGACAGGAGCCACACCAGGCCAGAAATTCTGTCAGCTCTGCAGGGCCAGGTGCAGAGATGGTTAACACCACGCCAGCTTGAGCTGGAAATGATCGTCTGTGATAATGGCAGCAACCTTCTCTCCGCCCTACGCAAGGGTAAATTGACGCATGTACCATGCCTAGCACACTTCCTAAATCTGGTGGTACAGCGTTTCCTAGCCAAGTACCCAGGGCTGCCAGAGCTTCTCAGCCAGGCCAGAAAAGTCTGCAGCCACTTCAGACAGTCATTCCCAGCAAGTGTTCGCCTGGCCGAAATTCAAAGAGAATTCCACCTTCCCACAAACTGTCTGATCTGTGACATGCCCACCAGGTGGAACTCGACATTGGCAATGCTGCAGCATTTGCACAAGCAGCAGAGGGCCATCAATGACTACCTGTGTGAGTATGGCACAAGGAAATGTTCAGGTCAACTTGTTTCCCTCCCCTGCAGGCACACACATAATCTCCATAGGCAATGGAGGTTCTGTTTCCACAGGTGTACTGTGATAGTCCATAGAGATAGGAGGGTCAGACTCCTCAGGTATGGGGGTCTCGTACTCCATGGTCAGTTCAGGTTCTTCCTCCTCTCCTGCATAGTCCTCCAGAGACTCCCTACCCCTGTGTACAGCGGGCTTGAGTCTTCTGGGTGCAGGCTTAGGTGTAGGAGGTTTTCTGGGCATAGACTTGGGAACTGGGGGCCTAGGAACAAGCTTGGGTACCTGAGATCTCTTTGGAGCAGGCTTGGGCTCAGGTGCAGCGAGCTTAGCATGCGGTGCCTCTTTTTAAGCACCAGAGTTTTTTCAAACACAGTCTTTTTCATTGGGGTTTGCTTTGAGACCCTACTCTTCTTGGGTGTGGGAGCTGGCCTTTTTGGGGGTGTATTGGGACAGGCTGCGAGCCAGTGGTCTCTTGAAGGCACAGTAGATACATAGACCCTCCACCATCCTCCTGGTGCCCTCCTCTGTAGTAAGCGTGTCTCTAGGCTTCTTTCCTGGGGCAACACACACACACTTTAGGAAGGGTGCTTCTTAGGGAGGCCATAACAGGTGGGCCAGATCTTCCAGGGCTGTAGCATCCCTGTGGGCTCAGTTGGTGAGCTTTGCATTATGTCAGGGTGGCACCTGGCATTCGCCATGGTGGGACCCATGTTCAGGTGGTTAGAGCCTGTAACAGATCTCTGTGCCCGGACAGGGTCACATCTGCCAAATGCTGCTTCCTCGCTGGACACCCAGTTTCTCCTCGTGACTCTCACACCTTTCTCTTGTACCTTAGCCACAGCTCAAGGCCCGGTGTACATAGAGAGCCTGGCTAGCACCCCAGGAATAAGCCGAAGCTGTAGACCTGGAGCCTTTCCTTGGAACAGCGGGCAGAAGATTCCTGGTACTCCAAAACATGAGTCGTGACTTCAAGCTTGGTCAGAATAGAATTGACTGTTTATTCACAGAGAGGACAGATAGAGTCAAGGACCAGTACATTTGCATACAATCAAACAGACAACATCACAGATCAGATAACTACCCAGGGCCTTCAAACAATGAAGAATGGGGGAAGGAGAAAGCACAATAGCAGGTACTAATACAGAGATCTGCACTATACAGGGAATAACACACAGACATCAGAAATATTTAAAAGGTCCACCAGTTCCCCAATAGTCTCTTTCACGGGCCATAGTCTCTGGGCAGGAGGCTAGCGTACATACCCCTCCAAGTCGCACAGTGATAGCGTGTTCTATCACAGAGCCCTTTAGGCAGGGATATGCTGGAGGTACCTGGGAGTTAGCTGACTGAGGCAGGTCAGAGTCCTTGGTGAGGTACAAAGAGAGCAAGCAAAAGAGTAGTCAGGACGGTCCGTGGTCTGTGGCTGGCAGCAATGAGGCAAGGTCGGTGGGTCAAGCAGGGTCTGGTACACGGTTGATAGCAGGATAACAGAGAGGGGTCAGAACACTTTCAGGGAATGACTTGCAATGCAAAGCCAAGTTGCAAGGGGAGGATTCTCTTTTATTGACAGACAGACACGAGGGTGTGGCGTGTGTTTGGTGTTTACACTTTGGTTAACCCCTATCAGTGCTGGCAAAGTCTGAGGCAGCACTTTACATGGTTAGCACTGATGTAGGTCTGGTTGATGCACACACGGGTGCTGAACCCTGACACTGTCAAGGCCACAGGCTTTATGCCGACAGCATTCCTGCGGGTCCTACTCAGATCAGACAGGAGGAGGATGAGGAGGAGGAATATTTAAGTTGTGGGGGCATTGAATGTGGGGATTCCTCAAGGGAGGGTTTTGTGTCCCCAGAAACCCAAGGACTAGTACCTGGCTGGGAGGAGGTAGTGCACGATAGGGTCATCCTTATTGACCAGGAAGACTCGGAAGCTAATGCCACCTCCATCCTACGCTGCATGGGCACCCTTATTATGCAAAGCCTGCTAAAGGACCCCAGGATTCGTGCTATCAAGGAGAGGGATCATTACTGGTTGGCAACCCTTCTTAATCCACGATACAAGGTGTGATAAAGGCACTGGATGCAAGGTTCGATTGTCCCACTTTTATTCAACTCATAAAAGCAGCAGGGTACAGCAGCTCATCAAAAACAAACAACATATCAAAATAAACACCTACTCCGTCTATGGAGCCTAACTAAACAACACAATTTCTCTTTAACAGATACTGGCCAGCTAAGCTGGTTCCCAGTCAAACAGCGTACCTTTTTCTAGCACATAAACGTCAGGAGTTCCACTCCTCGCTTCATCCAGCACACAAATTGTCCCTACAACAGCTCTCTCTCTCTGTCTGTCTGTAGGTCTGTCGGTCTGTGTGTCTCTCCTCTGGAACCACACACCTATATGGGCAGGGCAATCTTAATTAGACCTTGTGTCTGAATTAACCCTTTAGTGGGAAAATAGCATTCCTCAGACGCCTAATATCCCTGTGATCTACAACCCTGCCCCTCACCCTGTCACAAAGGGTAAAGTTGCAGAGCTCATCCTGCCCGCACAGAGGGAGCACTGGATGAAAAAAATTGAAGACGCTCTAAAGCGACACTTGTGTAACACCTTTGCAGGCACTGGTAGGTTACCAAGTGATGACACACGTGCTTCTGAGGCTGCGGATGATCAGAGGAATGTAGTGAAGGCCAGGGCTCGCTTGACTGATGACTTTTTAATTTTTTTTAGTCCACGACGCACAGGGACGTCAAATGTAGGCACCCATTGCCAGCATCTTCACCATATGGTGCAGGACTACCTAGGGGCAAGGGCAGACCTGGATACGTTTCCAGCAGATGATCCACTGGCTTACTGGGTGTTGAGATTGCATCACTGGCCAGAACTTAGCCAATATGCTATGCAGCTACTAGGTTGCCCTTCATCTAGCGTGCTTTCTGAAAGGACGTTCAGTGCCGCTGGAGGTTTTGTCACAGACAAAAGAGTGCGTCTGTCCACCGACTCTGTAGACCGGCTGACATTTATAAAAATGAATCAGTCCTGGATCAGCAGTTATCAATACCCGGATGCTGACGTAACGGAATAGATCGGGGATGTCTTCTGCATTCACAAAACCTCCAGCACTGAACTCTTCCACAATACCACAAAAGGGTTACGGTGTGATTGCACTTGCTGCCATGGAAGATGCAATATTTGGCTGCACTGATGCCTGTGCCAGATTTATATCATTTTAATTTTTTGAACCGCAGGGTCCAACCCTGCACTCTTCCACAATACCACAAAAGGGTTACGGTGTGAAGGCACTAGCTGCCATGAAAGGCACAATATCTGGGGGGTGCACTGACGCCTTTACCAGATGCATATCTTTTTAATATAGGACCACATGGTCCACCCCTGCATTCTTCCACAATACTACAGAGGGGTTACTATATGATGATACTTGCTGGCCTGGCACAAAAGGCACAATATCTGGGTGCACTGATGCCCATTACCAGATAAAAATCTTTTCAATATAGGACCACATGGTCCACCCCTGCATTCTTCCACAATACTACAGAGGGGTTACTGTATTTTGATACTTGCTGGCCTGGCACCAAAGGCACAATATCTGGGTGCACTGATGCCCATTACCAGATAAAAAACTTATCAATATAGGACCACATGGTCCACCCCTGCATTCTTCCACAATACTACAGAGGGGTTACTGTATGATGATACTTGCTGGCCTGGCAGTCTTGCACCAAAGGCAGAATATCTGGGTGCACTGACGCCTTGACCAGAATCATATCTTTTTAATATAGGACCGCATGGTCCACCCCTGCATTCTTCCACAATACCACAGAGGGGTTACTGTATGATGATACTTGCTGGCCTGGCAGTCTTGCACCAAAGGCAGAATATCTGGGTGCACTGACGCCTTGACCAGAATCATATCTTTTTAATATAGGACCGCATGGTCCACCCCTGCATTCTTCCACAATACCACAGAGGGGTTACTGTATGATGATACTTGCTGGCCTGGCAGTCTGGCACCAAAGGCACAATATCTGGGTGCACTGACGTCTTGACCAGAATCATATCTTTTTAATATAGGACCGCAAGGTTCACCCCTGCATTCTTCTACAATACCTCAGAGGGGTTACTGTATGATAGTACTTGCAGGCCTGGCACCAAAAGCACAATATTTGGGTGCACTGCCACTGACGGCTGTATCAGATTCATATCCTCAGAGGGGTTACGGTGTGACGGCACTGTTGGGGACGCTAAAGGACCAATTTTGAAGCACCTATTGTTACTTTCATCCAAAGCCTGCATAAGTTTCACAATAATTTAGCCAAAAAAATCAGTAAACTTTTTCTGCGTGTCCGAAAATGTCTCCTCTTTCATACAGACTGCTACCCCAAGCAGTTGTTTATGGATAGATTAAAGGAAAACTGTTTACCATCATTTGAAATGTCATTTTTTTTTTTTTTAAATGTTTCTATACATCCTAGAAATCCGCCACTTCACGGGCAGGTTATGGGGACCTCCTAGGCACGATATTTGAAGGAATTTTTCGTTTTTATTTTTAACCCTTATTTCATGGAAAACTCACTGTCCCTTTAACCCTTTCGCTGCTGAGGCATTTCCCGCCTCTGTGCTGAAGTCATTTTTACCGGTTTTGTCATCATGTTTAAACGTGTTTTGAAGGCTTATTTTAGTATATGACCCAGACATATTATATATCGTTCTTTCCGTCAGACTCGGCAGATTCATAATATGTCATTATTATATGTATACGTCATGACCTGTCTGTATATTATAACAAAAAAATGCAATAAAATATGAATTTTCAATAATTTATCACGTGTAAAGTGTTTTTTTTTCACATTTTAACATGCAAGCAATTGCGGTTATATTTTGTATGGGGTGCGCTTTTTTAAAAAACTTAGAAATGGGGTCTCTTTACATTTTTTATGGGGGAAAATTACGCGATTTTTAACAAACGCACCGCATACAAAAATCGTTAGTGCAGCATCATTGTTCACATTATAATTGAAATGGGAACAATATTGCTGCATTAACAAACAAAAAAAAAGAAAAAAATTGAATAAATTTTTTTTATAATTTTTTTTCAAAATATATTTTTATTTTTATTTTTCATTTTTTATTTTTTTTAAACTTTTTTCATAGTCATGTTTGATATCGTTGGAACGGCCATGCTCTTTATCTTTAATCCCTAGCTGCCACGGATCGGGAGATAGGGGGTTCCAATGAACCCCCTATCTCCACCATTGGTGGCAGCTAGGGGTTAGCTCCAGGACTGGCGTCATCGTGCTATGCACGATGACGCCAGTCCTCAGGGGGAGTTCCCGGAGGCTTGGCCGACATCCAAGATGTCGGCCAGCTCCGGGACAGGATCACGAACCGGCGCTTTTCAGCGCCGATTCGTGATCCGGCTCCCCAGGAGTTGACAGCCACCGTTTGGAAGGGCAGGCTGTGCCCTTCCAAGCGGTGCCTATATTAACTCCCTGCTCCCTGACGATCAGGAGGGAGAGAGGTCCGAAGGACCTCCCCCCTCCCTTTCAGGCGCCTCCTCCGCACACGCGGGGGGGTGCCTGAAATAGATGTCATCGCGCCGACGCGATGACATCTATTGTGCCCGCGGCGGTCCCGGATTGACGGGCTGACATCCAAGATGTCAGCCCGCACCGGGGGGCACAGCGATCGGCCGGAATCCGGCCGATCGCAGGCTGCTTCGGAAGGACGCACTCAGCGCGTCTTCCGCAGCTAACCCTTCCTGCGGCAGGACGCGCTGAGCGCATCCTCCGCAGCGAAGTGGTTAAAAACTTTTTTTAAAAACTTTTTGTTCTTGTTTCCTGTCCCCCAGAGCACTACCCGGACCCCCATACACCTTTTATGGTAAATATCTAGCATATATGCCCTCTTGGAGGGCACTCTAAAAACTGAATTTTCAGCCCCATTGACTTGCATGGGGTTCGGATTCGTGTTTGGACCCGAACATTTGGAAAAATTCGGGTTCGGGCCCAAACCAAACTCGGGGGTCGTTCGGCTCATCCCTACCCAGCAGCAGTACAGCCTGTGGACATTTATCCGAGAGTACTTGACCAGAATGTGATAAGCCTACAAGGACAGGGTAACCTCTCCAGAAACTCTGTGACTTTGGAACAGCAGCTTGATACACAGATGCAGAACCACAGTAAAGCATGGGACCCACCAATATCGTTGAACCATCTAAATCAGGAGCAGCAAGCAGTGGCGAAGAGGATGCTCAGAGAAGAATGTCATGCTTTTTCTCGAGATGATAATGACGTGGGCTGTATTCCATTATTAAAGATGCATATCTCTCTGAAAGATCAAACTCCTGTGCAGAAGACCTATCATTCAGTCCCGAAGCCATTGCATAAAGCAGTCAAGGAGTACCTGCAGGACCTTTTAAATCGAGGATGGGTCACAAAATCGAGATCCCCATACTCCTCACCAATCGTCTGCGTGAGAAAGAAGGACGGCAGCATGCGACTCTGCTGCGACTACAGAGAGCTGAACCAGAAGTCAATACCCGATAGACATCCCATTCCCAGGACCCAGGACATGTTGGACAGTTTAAGTAGTAGCTCCTGGTTTTCCGTATTAGACCAGGGAAAAGCCTACCACCAAGGGTACCTTGATGAGGAAAGTCATCCCCTTACAGATTTCATTACCCCTTGGGGCTTGTATGAGTGGGTACGCATTCCATTTGGTTTAAGTTCAGCTCCAGTGGAATTTCAAAGAAGTATGGAAGACTTTCTGTCAGGACTTAGAGATGACATATGTCAGCCCTATTTAGATGATAACGTGGTACACAGCAATTCTTTTGAGGACCATGTCCAACATATACAGACTGTCCTGCGTCGGTATCAGCAACATGGCATCAAACTCACCACAAAGAAGTGTGAACTGTTCAAGCGAAACGTGAGATTCTTGTGCAAGATGGTGTCAAAAGATGGCTATACAATGGACCCAGCAGAGCTGGTCCCAGTTCAGGCCCTTAAAGAAAGGAAGCCAGCAACAGTAGGAGAGCTCAGGAAAGTATTGGGATTCCTCTCCTATTACAGGTCCTATGTCCAGAACTTTTCTCGCATTGCCAAGCCACTGTATGATTTGCTATCAGTTCCATTGTCGAGTGATAAATCAGTAGATCTGCTACGAGGGGGCAAGGGTCCCCCTAACAAAAAGAAAGTGTCAGAGGCAAGAAAAGAGGGCCAACTGACAAGTAGAACCCCTATCACCTGGACAGACCAACATCAGGAAGTACTGACCCATTTAGTGGACTGCTTGTCTAATCCGCCAGTGTTAGATTACCCAGACTTCAATCAACCCTTTGTGTTGCACTGTGATGCCTGCCAAGAAGGACTGGGAGCGATACTCTACCAGCAGAGGGATGGAAAACTGAAGGTCATTGCATATGGGTCCAGGACTCTTACACCACCAGAAAAAAGGTATCATATGCATTCAAGTAAATTGGAATTCCTGGCATTAAAGTGGGCTATATGTGAGCGTTTCAGGGATTATTTATATCATGCACCTTCATTTGTTGTATACACGGATAACAACCCACTCACGTATGTCCTGACCTCTGCCAGGCTGAATGCAACTGGGCAGAGGTGGATCGCAGAGTTGGCTGACTTCAACTTCACTATCAAATATCGCCCTGGCAAGTCTAATGTAATGCAGATGCAGACGGCCTATCGAGAATGCTGCTAGACATTGATGGATTTATACTGCAGTGCACTGAAGAGGTCAGTGAGGAGGTTATCAGGTCATCTACACAAGCAATTCTCATGCAACAAATGGAAGCAACGCCGTACTTCAATTCAGTAACCTTAGAGGCTATGGAAGAACAAGGGGAGAGAGATCAACTACTGGAATCGATCCAGCCAATCCCAAGAAGAGAAATAAGAGATGCAGTAATTGGAAAAATACTCGACTACAAAGCCAGAAATCACAGACCCAGTGCAAAAGCCAGTCAAGCAGAAGATAGTGATTTAAAAGCCTTGCTGAGAGAATGGGCAAAGCTTCACATAGCGCAAGACGGCACCTTGCACAGGAAAATCAAGTCTAGGTACCAGCTAGTGCTTCCAAAAAGGTACCGGCCACTGGTCTATAGAGAACTCCACCAGGAGATGGGGCATCTCGGCGTGGAAAGAACACTGAATTTGATCAGAGAGCGCTTCTATTGGCCCAAGATGCAACGGGATGTGGACCACTTTGTGACACAGGAGTGTGAATGTCTCAAGAAGAAGAAGCCAAACAGACCTACCCGAACACCCTTGTCAACCATTAAGATTACTCATCCATTTGAACTAGTTTCTGTGGACTTCCTCCATCTTGAAACATGTAAAGGAGGATATGAGTATATCTTAGTTGTAATGGATCATTATACAAGATTTGCACAGGTGTACGCTACAATGAACAAATCAGCAAAAACTGTGGCCGACAAGCTGTTCAATGAGTTTGCCCTCAAATTCTGCTTTCCAGAGAGAATTCACCACGACATTGGGAGAGAATTTGAAAATCGCTATTGTCGAGACTAAAAGACTACTGTGGAATCAAAGGTTCGCACACTACCCCACATCACCCGCAGGGCAATGGACAGGTAGAAATATTTAATAGAACTTTGCTCTCTATGCTAAGAATACTGACCGAAGATCAGAAAACTGATTGGAAGAGCTCTCTGGTGAAGGTAGTCCATGCTTACAATTGCACTTGCAGTGATGCCACAGGCTATTCGTCATTTTTCTTATTGTTTGGGAGGTATCCCAGATTACCAATTGATCTCCTGTTTGGTGTAAGAAGGGACAGCAATAATGGCTCCTATAAAGACTACGTCGAAAATTGGAGGAAGCGGATGGCTGAAGCCTATGGAATAGCATCTCGGTCTGCAGCAAAGATGGCAGCAAGAGGAAAGGAACAGTAAGACAAAATGATCTATGGCACAGAGTTACAACAGGGCAGCCGAGTATTGATAAGAAATGTGGGTGAGAAAGGAGGCCCAGGGAAGATACGCTTCTACTGGGAAGATAGAGTGTATGTCGTTGTTAAAAAGAAAGGGGAAGATATCCCAGTTTTTGAAGTGAAAGCAGAAAATGGAGTTGGTAGAACAAAAGTGATGCACTGGAATATGCTTTTACCATGTGACCATCTTCCAGTTGAGCAACCTCCACAAAACCACAAAAATGTAGACGTAACAAAGAAATCCAAAGTTAGAACAAGAAGACTCAATGTTCCACAGACACAAGAAGACACAGACAGCGAGTGGGATTCTGATGGAGAACTCCAGAGATTTCATTACAGTGGGCCATTACCAGAACAGCAAGTGAATTCTTTGCTGAATCCAACAGCTGAGGTATTCCATCCACAGGGAACAGAAGAGAGACAGTGTCAATGGATCACAAGGAAAGAGCAATTATTGACAACAAATGCAGAAGACATAGAAACACCGTCAATGGAAAGTGTAGAGGAAGATCCTCAAATGACACCTGTGGACATCACAAGGGATAATACACTGGAGGGTGAAGACCAGGATGAGATGAGCGAAACACGACTCTACCCTAAAAGAGAGAGAAGACAGCCGAAAACACTGACCTATGAAACACTTGGTCAACCTAGCATTGTGCAGAGAAACCTAACCGCACATAAGATCAGTATGGACTATTACTGGAGACCATGGTGAATAATATAATAGACTGTTGCCAGAGACTATAAAAAGACTCATGCATTGGGAAAATGGTTGGGTAACGTTTTGTGTGAAAGTTAAGGCCAATAATTGTGGAATGTCGGGACGACATTTATTTGGTGGGGGAGAGTGTGGCATGGTAGCTTTAAACGCACATGAAAAGTTATACTTTACTGAGCGGTGAGTATCACCTCCAGCCAGCAGATGGCGTGAGCCTGGTTGGGAGTGGAGGGTCCTGTACCAGGAAGTGTTAGGCTCTATGGTTAATCTCACTGGTGCATGAGGAGACTGTAAACACCTCATGCTATTAAAAGAGTTTAAAGCATTGTTTTTTACTTCATGCAGGCACACAGGTTAATAAACGGTCTGTAACTGAAGAACAGAGTGTGCGTTTCTTAGTGCAACACATGGTGATGACGAAATTTTGATAGCCACCAGAATTCCCTAGCGTTGAATTTCGCGCTGACCAGATACGTATCTACCAAAGTTTTAATCCATATCAGGTCGTGTAGGCGAAAGGGAAGAATCATTGCATTCTCTAGTCTCAACCAAAGGGGTGGCTCCTGAGCGGCCGTTGAGGACAACAGTTGAGCCAGCATAGACGCTCTGTAGTACGTTTGGATATCCGGAAAACCCAATCTCCCGTTACGCCTAGGCGCAGTGGATGTGGACGCTGAGACTCGAGGGGGTTTTCCCTTCCATATGTGCGCATGGAGCAGTTTTTGTAGGCGAAGGAGTAAATAAGTGGGAATGAAAACAGGGATATTCCTAAAGTAATAAAAAATTTGAGGGAGTATGCACATCTTGAGGGCCGCCATACGCCCCATCCATGATGTTTCGGTCGCCTTCCAAGAAGCGAGTTGCGTTGTAATAGAAGTCAGCAAAGGGAGAAGATTCTCTTTAAGAATAGTGCCCGGTGATTTAGAAAGGGAAATGCCCAACTATTTCAGGGAAGAGGTGCGCCAGTCAAAGGTGTACTCGCTGCGCAATGTGCAGAGGGAAGACGCTGCAATATTCAAATTGAGGGCCTGCGTTTTGTTTACGTTGTTCTTATAGTAGGATAGTAAACCAAATTTATTGAGCAAACGGAACAGGGGAGGGAGAGAAGTATCCGGCTTAGTCAAGAACAACAATATGTCATCAGCAAATAATGCCAATTTATGTTCCCCATCTGGGGTCGGGAGGCCAGTAATGTCGGGGGAATGCTTAATCCATAGAGCCAGGGGTTTCATTGCCATTATGAATATTAGAGGGGACAGTGGGCAGCCTTGTCGAGTACCATTTGTAATCTGGAAGGAAGGGGAAAGAAATCCTGAGGATAAGACCTTTGCCGTAGGGCTCGAATAAAGGGCCATAATACTGTTGACAAAGCAAACCGGAAGGCCAAATGCTATCAATACTCTCTGCATATAACCCCAATGGAGACGGTCATACACCTTCTCAGCATCCAATACCAACAGCAAGCCTGAAAAATTCATCCTATGTGCAAGATCTATCAAGTCATAAAAACGTTGTGTGTTGTCACACGTTTGTCACCCCGGAACAAAACCAGTCTGCTCATTTGCTATTAAATAAGGGAGTAAGGGACTTAGTCTGGATGCTAGTAGATTGGCATATAGCTTAGTGTCAACATTCAATAGGGAGATAGGACGAAAGTTGGCACAGGTTGTTGGGGGCTTACCAGGCTTAGGTAGGGTCACAACAGTAGCTCACAACAGTAGCTTGTAACATTTCTGGAGGGATCTTACCAGTAGCTTTAATTCGGTTAAAGAAGGACGTAAGCATCGGCAAATGTACGATAGTATAGGTTTGAGAGACCATCCGGGCCCGGTGCCTTATTTTTAGGAAGCGCCTTTATCGCCTTTAGCACCTCTTCTTCCGTAAATGGAGTAAGGAGGTCTGCCGCTTGCATTCAAGAGAGGGAGGGAAGGCTAGCGCCCTGGAGAAACTGTGATATCTCTCCCAGTGCAGGTGTAGGTACAGTTGGGTCATCTCCTAGGTTGTATAGAGAGGCGTAATAATGCGCAAATTCCTCAGCTATAGTGACAGGGTTATAGATTTTTGAAGGTCCCTCTTTTATGAGGAATGGTATGTTAGTTTGTAGTCGTTTCACCTTAATTTTAGACGCTAGTAACCTCCCCACTTTAATCCCTTGTGTGTAGTGGGCATAATTAAGGTGTCGCAGAACCCGCGCAGTTGATTGCAATGTGAGATGTTCCAAATCGCGGCGCAAAGATAGCAATTGCGCAGAGAATGCGGGGATAGGATGTGTCTTGTTACGCGTTTCTAATGCAGCAATTTGTTGGAGGATGTCGGTCAACTGGGCATTAAACCTTCTCTTACGCCTCGCTCCTCTCTGAATAAAATTGCCCCGTATCACTGCCTTATGGGCCAACCAAGCCGAAAATATACTGTACAGAAATACTCCTTCAGGAGTGCCGTGATGTTACTCACATCCCCTTTATCCACAATAAGCGAGTCATTTAATTTCCAACTACCCATCCCCTGAGCCGGAAAGGCAGCCTCGAAAGTAAGTAATAAAGGGGCGTGGTCAGACCAAGTAATTACGCCTAGACGCGCATCTAAAAGTTGGGGGATAGTAGAACCTTGGATCAAACAAAGGTCAATTCTGCTATAGGAGGAGTGGACATGAGAAAAATAAGTATAATCCCAAACTGTAGGATTAAGCAATCTCCAAGCGTTGTGTAATTCAGAAGACAGCATAAAGTCTCGGAATTGTTTACTGGAGGACCGGAGGGAACATTGGGGACGGGCGCGGTGGCTCGAATGGGTATCCACTGTGGGGTCAAGGACACAATTAAAATCTCCACATAAGAATAGGGTGCCCTTAGTCTAAAAGGGTAATTCAAAGAGATCCGAATGGCTGAAGAAAGGTAACCGAACGCTGAAATTCAGAGTTCGGTTACCTTTCTTGGCCATTCGGCTATCCAGAGAGCAAGCAATTTGCCAAATCCTGGCGAATTGTCTGCACATACGGTGCCTGTTCGGTGTCTGTTCGAGGGCAGTGAAATCCCCATAAAAAAGCACTACTTCGGCTATTCAGAGAGCACAAACCAGCAGTGAAAGGTTCCCGAAATGCCCTGCCATTCGGTGGTTTCATGCGGCAGATTTATTCAGGCGAATCCCATAGGCTTCAATGTTAAAAATATTCCCGTTTTAATTCAATATCTAATAAACCGTTCATTATAAAATTCTGCAGTAAAGAGTCTCTTTATTTATAGTTTTTTCGGATATTTTAAGCATTTTTATGGATTTTTTTTTTTTTTTAAAAGTCCGTTTTTTTTTTTTTTTTTTAAAGTTTATTTATTTTTTCTGTTACAGCCCTTTTTATTATCATTCCCTGGACCTCATATGTAAATTTCAGACATTTTCGCTCAGTAGATTCTTTGCAAACAGCGTTTCACTTTTCAAGCATTCAAGCAAACAGTTTTTTTAATTTATTCAACTCCTTCGTCTGCAGTGTCGGCTTTTTCCAGCGGCTGCGCTGCGTGTGATTGGCTCCTGCACGGGTTTTTCCGGCGTTTTGAGCGGGTTAATCCAGATGTTTTTGCGAGTTTTCAGCGTGCATTCGCCGGGTTTTGCGGTTAGTTTTCGTTTGGTTTGCGGCGTCCTTTCCCTGCAATTCGGGGACCCTGTGGTGCTTGCTGAATACACCACAGGGTCGCCGAAATGGGATCGGCAAAACAGATCGAATTGAAGAGAACGAAAAGTCACCAAACGTGCAGTGACTTTTCGATTCTCTTTGAATTACCTTTCACCCGAGTGTATGCCTTCCTGAGGATCTGCAACGGATTGTCATTAGGCTGTTATAAATTAGCGATAGTGATTGGTAATTCATTCAGAGTGCCGACAAGAATTATAAGGCGGCCCGCCGGGTCAACATACTGAGCCGAACAAACAAATGTCCAATCCCTATGGAAAAGGACAGAGACCCCTTTGGACTTCGTCTGGGCAGTAGAATGATAGGAGGAAGTATACATACTGTATGTGATTTCAAAGGCGGCGGCTTCCGCACACAAAAATGTGTCTCTTGTAAGCAGGCAATGGCCGGCTTGGTTGTATGGAGATCTCGAAATAGAGCATGGCGTTTGTGTGGGGTGTTCAAACCTCGGACATTCATGGAGAAAATCTGGAATTGCGGTTTACTCATAGTTAAGCAAGGTCAACATCTGTGTACCACAACAGCTATATAGAGAGACATAGTATGAGAGGAGGGGGGGAACCTCAGCAATAAAAGCGAGCCTCCAACAGTCTACCATATTGCATACCGGATGAACAGAAAAGAAAAATGAAAAGAAAAAAGAATAAAAAGATGAAAACTGTGCTGCATCACGAAAATACAGCAAGGCGGAGTCAATCCTCACCCGACAAGGAAAAGTGAAAAACCAAGAACAGTACAGAAAAAACTCTGAGTAGGCAGACACCCCTCCAGGGGGAAAAGTGAAAGCGCCATTGCCGTCCTGTAGCGACCCCAGGGCAACAGTGAGTAACAAGCGCCATAATACGGCACAGCAGGCCCAAGCGGTAACACCTCCACCTCAGGTCAAAACCGCTGAGGCGGTCCAGTCATAAGAGTGCAACAGGAAATGGGCTAATAGAACCAACAGGGCAATTGAATAGCCAAAAGCGGAAGCCACTGGGCAAGAAGAGCAGGGTGGCATGGGAGTCACATTCTTCTCATTTTGGTCAGATTTGATGCTACTCCGTCGACACTTTGAGCGGAGACGGATCAACCTCCCGTGTCGGGGTGCAATCGGTCATGATGTTTCATTCCTTCAGTAGGCGCATACCCGTGGAGGTGTCTGGAATAACATGCAAGACTCCCTCACGCCAAAGCAAGATTTTCGTAAGGAATCCACAACGGCAGGTCATACTATGATCCCGTAATAGCTTGGTGAATGACGAGAATTCTCTCCGTTTGGACATAGTCGCTGGCAATAAGTCTGCGTAGAACGAAATCCCATCATATGGAGAAGGCAAAGGTGTAGTTTTACGTGACGCCGTCATCAAAGTCTCTTTAATATGAAAGAAATGAACCCGGACAATCGTATCTCTAGCCACCGAGGAGGGTAAATTCCTTGCGCGAGGCAGTCTGTGTGCTCGGTCCATTAAGAGATCTTGCGGTGTCGCACTAGGTAATAAAATTTGGAACAGTTCTGTAATATAAGGCTGAAGATCAGCGAGGCAACCGCCTTCGGGATGCCACTTATCTGAATATTATTTTGTCTCGTGCGGTCCATATCCGCCACTTTCAATAGCAAGGAGTCATGGGCCGTTTTCAAAGCTAGATGTCTATCTACCACGTCATTATGGGCTAGGCATAAATCATCCGTTTTAGTTTCCAAAGAGTCAGTTCTCTCACCCAAATCCTGAACATCCTGCCGCAGCTCCTGCAGTGCCTCTTTAATGTCAGCCTGAATAGTCGACCGCAGTTCTTGGAGCATAGTGTATAATCTGCTTTCAGACGCAGGAGAGGTATCCAAGAGGTGGAGTGGGCCCAGTTCAGTAGCATCTGCTGTTTAAGAGGATCTGGAGGTAGGGGAGCCGCCATCTTGGGCCTCGCTGCCACAATCTTTTTTTGCCGATTTTGGCGGCTCCAGCGCTCGTTGCGCCTTCGGGGGAGCCATCTGAGGTCAGGTGAGCCTCCCTCACTGATTACTGATGTCAGGGTGCCCCAGGGTCACTCCAAACTGCAGCGGGATTGAAAAAAAGAGCCGCAGTCACAGGAGCTTCTCCTACATGCGACCGTGCGCTGCAACGTCTGGACAACCCCCCCCAGGGTTGGCACTTTGAGACACATATGTTGGTTTAGTGATTAAGTTTGGGCACTCAGGCTCAAAAGGTTCAACATCACTGCCCTAGGCTAATGACTTTAATGAAAGAGTTGGAAATTGGCAAACCTGGTGTCCAGTTAATGAAACAAGATTGGAGGTGTGGGTTACAGCTACTTTGACTACTACTATGTTGACTCAAACATTTTCAGCACTATTCCATTGTAAATGGTGACTGCTTCTTGTTGCCACTTCTTGTCGCAGGAAGTAGAGTGAGATTGGGGACAAATAGTTCTGTCTGTGTAAAGACTGGGGCCTTGAGAGCTAGGGAAGTCCTCCTCGTTCTACTGCTGCTCTGCCTCTAGTGCCACATCTATAATTCCCCGCAGAGTGCGCTCCAGCTGGAACACTAAAGGAATTGTGTCACTGATGCATGCACTGTCCCTGCTCACCATCCTCGTTGCCTCCTCAAATGGTGACAGTACAGTGCATGCATCCTTGATCATCAGCCACTGCGGGGGGGGGAACCAAGTTGGCCTGAACCTGTCCTTGTGCCATACTCACACAGGTACTCATTTATGCCCTCTGCTGCTCGTGCAGACACTGCAGCATTGCCAATGTCGAGTTCCACCTGGTGGGCATGTCACAGATCAGACGGTTTATGGGAAGGTGGAATTCTCTTTGAATTTCTGCCAGGCGAACACTTGCTGGGAATGACTGTCTGAAGTGGCTGCAGACTTTTCTGGTCTGGCTGAGAAGCTCTGCCAGCCCTGGGTACCTGGTTAGGAAACGCTGTACCACCAGATTTAGGACATGTGCTAGGCATGGTACATGCATCAACTTACCCAGGCGTAGGGCGGAGAGAAGGTTGCTGCCATTATCATAGTCGGCTATTCCCAGCTCAAGCTGGCATGGTGTTAACCATCTCTGCACCTTCCCCCTGCAGAGCTGACAGAATTTCTGGCCCGGTGTGGCTCCTGTCCCCTAAACAAACCAGCTCAAGCACAGTATGGCATCTTTTTTCTTGAGCCATTGCGTAGCCCCTGCCACGCGTCGGTTTAACTGCCACTTCGCCAGAGACAGAGAAGGAGGAGGAGGAGGAAGAGAAAGAGGTGGTGGAGCAGACAGGCCTCCTATAAGCAGCTTTCTGGAGGCGTGGTAGGATGAGCAAGCTCCAGCACAGAGCCCCATCCTGAATCCCTCCCAGCTGCAAGCAGAGATACCCAGTGTGCCGTGAAGGAAATGTAACGGCCCTGTCCATGCTTGCAGGACCACGTGTCTAAAGTAATGTGCACCTTGCTGCTGACTGTCTTTCCCAACGACTCCATAACATTGTCTTCCACGTGCTGGTATAGTGCTGGAATGGCCTTCCGTGAAAAGAACTGGCGTTTGGGAACCTGCCACTGTTTTACAGTACATTAAGCAAATTCATGGAAGGAAGCAGAGTCCACCAGCTGGAAAGGCAGCAGCTGTAATGCGAGTAATTTTGCCAAGCTGGCATTTAGACGCTGTGCAAGGGAATGGTTGGGACTATATTTTTTCTTATGCTGCAGCAGCTGGGGCAACAAAATCTGACTGCGTAAATCTGAAGCTGATGGGATGCTGTCACATTCTGAGGAAGGACCTGGTACACCCTTTACTGTAGCATCATCCCTGTCAGTGGAGGTTGTAGGCAATGACATGGCAGGACATATAGTGGGGGTAGAGACAGATGAGGAGGAGGACCTATGCAAAGGGGGATGCGTGGCAGGTGGTCATATGTCGCTTCAAGCACGTGGTACCCAAGCGTCTGATGTTTTTCCCACGCTTGATCGTCTTCAGACATAGCTTACAAATAGCAATGCTGCAGTCTGCTGCACATGTCGTGAAAAACTCCCAGACCGCAGAGTTAATGGACGTGTGCATTGAGACAACAGCGCTCTGCACCTGAGCAGCTCTGACATCTGATGCCTTGGACTGGCTACGGTTGCCCATAGAGGATGTTGTGCCTTGTTTTTGTTATGCCTCCTGCTCACTTGACTCCTCTGTTCGATCAGGCAACCAGGTGGAGTCAGTGACCTCATCATCATCATCTCCCCCTATCTCCTCGTCACTGGAGCCCACCTGGCAGTATGCTGCAGCTGCTGCTCTGATTCAACTGTGTTATCTAGATTAAAGATATTCAGAACTCTGCTATAAGTCAGCAATTTCACTGATATTTTCCCTGTAAGGCTGCCAATGTCCTCTACTCTCTCTCTGATTCACTTCCTCTCCTGCAGACTGCAACACCCTGATAGCTGGCAACACCCAGAGTCAACTCTGAATAGATAAAGATACAGATTAAAGATACAGATGAACTCTGATTCAACTGTGGTATTCTATGGTATCTAGAATTAAAGATATACAGATTTTGCAGAACTCTGCTATAAGTCAGTGATACACCCTGATAGTTGGCAAGACACAGATTCAAATTTCCAGAACTCTGCTCTAAGTCAGTGATACACCCTGATAGCTGGCAAGACACAGATTCAAATTTCCAGAACTCTGCTATAAGTTAGTGAGACACCCTGATAGCTGGCAAGACACAGATTCAAATTTCCAGAACTCTGCTATAACTCAGTGATACACTCTGATAGCTGGAAAGACAGATTTAAATTCCCACAACTCTGCTATAAGTCAGTGATACACCTGATAGCTGGCAAGACACAAATTCAAATTTCCAGAACTCTGCTATAACTCAGTGATACACCCTGATAGCTGGAAAGACACAGATTCAAATTTCCTGAACTCTGCTATAAGTCAGTGATACACCCTGATAGCTGGCAAGACACAGATTCAAATTTCCAGAACTCTGCTATTAGTCAGTGATACACCCTGATAGCTGGCAGTGGCAAGACACATATTCAAATTTCCAGAACTCTGCTATAACTCAGTGATACACCCTGATAGCTGGCAAGACACAGATTCAAATTTCCAGAACTCTGCTAAAAGTCAGTGATACACCCTGCTAGAACAATCTCCTCTCCTCTCTGATTCACTCCTGCAACAAACACACGCTGGGGGGCTGCGGGCAACCTTATATAGTGTGCTGCGGGACTTAGCTCTGTGAGCCCATGATTGGGCAAAATTTGCCCAATCAGGACTCTGAACCCTGATTGGCATAGTCTTGCACCTGTCTTGCACCTGACCTGTGGTCAGGTGCAAGGCTGTAGCCAATTACAAGCTTCAGGCCAGTGGAAAGTGCATTGTGGTCCATTGTGGTGCATTGTGGGCGAACACGTGGCAAACTCGCAGAAATGTTCGCCATTCGGCGAACGGTCTAACGGCCAATGTTCGATACAAACTCACATTCGCATCGAACCGGCAGCCCATCCGTAAATGTCACAAGCAAGTTGGGATTGAAGTCAGATAGCTTAACTCATCCCCTTGTGAAAGCACACAAATTCCTTTTTATTTTCTTCACTTTATTGGGAAAGTAACAGCAAATAAAAGATGACTTCTAGTTAGAGAGGGCTTCTCTGGTGTGCTTTGGTATGAAAGGAAGGTAAAACAGACAAGAAGAGCAGCTTGCTGAAACAGGACATGGGACTGGGCCAAACTATGTGGATTAGACAGGGAGAGTGGACTAATCCACTTTGAGTAAAACATAAGGGGGAAACAAATGAGGAATCTGGTTGCATGATAGCTTGGGTAAAAAATAACTGTCATGGTACTCTGTGCGTTAATTGTATCAAAATTTATTTATAAAGATAAAAGATATTATATAAAGAGTAACCCAATGGTTATTATGTTTTGTAAATTATATATAATACATATGACACATAATACAGATCATGTTACTCTTTATCATTAATATAAGAAACATATCATTTTACTCTGTATATTCATTATATCCATAATACATTTTTTTGTCTTTTGCCATTTTCATTTATCCATCTCATTTATCCAATATCCATAGACAATAGCAAAATTCACTTTTACCCAAGGGAGTTTGGATACTCTGCAGATTACCCAAGTGAAGCTGTGGACAGTCCTTAGAATATCCAGGTAAAGCTTCAAACTGTTATCTAACGGATAAAAATATCTTTTTTAACCCAACAGGGTTGGACAGTCCGCAGATCATCCGGGTAAAGTGTGAAATTTTCAGCATATCCAAACTGTGATTCAGTTTTAACTAAGGGCTGTGTTAGTCCTAAAATTAACTGGGTATAGTCCAGATTTTTCATTTTTTTGCAGCTTTACTCGGGGGTTTTGGTAATGTCCGTTTTACCCAGGTAATAGAAACATAGAAACATAGAAAATGTCGGCAGATAAGAACCTTTCGGCCTATTTAGTCTGCCCAATTACATGGATACTTTACCTGGATTTATCTTTTGTTTAGGATAGCCTTATGCCTATCCCATGCCTGCTTAAATTCAATTACTGTTTTGGCCTCTACCACTTCAACTGGAAGATTATCCGCATTTCAGACTTTAACCGTAACACTTTTGCCTGAATCTTATCTGGACCCTGCGACTTCTGGCTTTGGTTCCCCCTCGCTGCTCGTCCGCATGCTGATATCCCGGCACAAGAAATGAGACACACACACACGTGGAATTAGGTTATCATCTCTGTGCCCAGCTTGGAGCTTGTGCATATCTTTTATTGGAACTTAAGAAAGAAATGGAGGGGTTGTTACGTAAGAGGACCCCAGGAATGTCATGCATAACATGTGACCTCCACGAATTAGACAATTGTGCTATTGCCACTAGTGATAAGCCGAACACCCCCATGTTCGGTTCGCATTCGAACTCGAAAAATTTTTAAAAGTTCGAGTTCAAACGCGAACACGAACCAAACTCAATGTAAGTCAATAGGACTCAAAAGTTAGATTTTTAGAGTGCCCTGCAAGATGGCATATATGCAAGATTATTTGCCATAAAAGGTGTATGGGGGTCCGGGTAGTGCCCTGGGGGACAGAAAACAAGGACAAAAAGTACAAAATAAAAACGTTTTTAACCCCTTAGTGACCGGGCAGTTTTACACAAATTCGTCCTTTAGTGACCGCTGCTGTTTTTACGTTTCTGCGTAAAGTGTTTCTACGTTAGTGTTTAGGTCAAATTTTCCTCTTACTCGTTTATTCAACCCACACATATTATACACAGTTTTTTCCGCCATTAAATGGACTTTCTAAAAATCGAAACATAGAAAAATGTCAGCAGATAAGAACCTTTCGGCCCATATAGTCTGCCCAATTACATGGATACTTTACCTGCATTTATCTTTTGTTTAGGATAGCCTTATGCCTATCCCATGCTTGCTTAAATTCAATTACTGTTTTGGCCTCTACCACTTCAACTGGAAGACTGTTCCATGTATCCACCACCCTCTCAGTAAAATAATGCTTTCTGATGTTACTTTTGAACCTTTGCCCCTCTAATCTAAGACTATGTCCTCTTGTTTTGCAACTTAGTTTCCTTTTAAATATACTCCCTTCCTCTACCTTGTGGATTCCCTTTACGTATTTAAATGTTTCTATCATATCTCCTCTGTCTCGTCTTTTTTCCAAGCTGTACATGTTAAGATCATTAAGCCTTTCCTGGTAACTTTTCTCCTTCAAGCCGTACACCATTTTAGTAGCCCTTCTCTGAACCCTCTCTAAGATGTCTATATCCTTCTGGAGATACGGTCTCCAGTACTGCACACAGTACTCCAAGTGAGGTCTCACCAGTGCTCTGTACAGTGGCATGAGCACTTCCCTTTTCCTACTGCTAATACCTCTCCCTACACAACCAAGCATTCTGCTAGCATTTCCTGCTGCTCTATTACATTGACTACTTACCTTTAGATCCTCTGAAATAATAACCCCTAAATCCCTTTCCTCAGATGTTGAGGTTAGGACTGTATCAAATATTCTATATTCAGCCCTTGGGTTTTTACGTCCCAGGTTTATTATCTTGCACTTATCCACGTTAAAACTCAATTGCCACAGCTCCGACCATTTTTTTAGTTTACCTAAATCATTTGTCATTTGGCTGATCCCTCCAGGAACGTCAACCCTGTTGCAAATCTTTGTGTCATCAGCAAAAAGACATACTTTTCCATTAATACCTTCTGCAATATCACTAATAAAAATATTAAATAGAATGGGTCCAAGTACTGACCCCTGAGGTACCCCACTGGTAACAAGACCTTGCGCCGAATAAACTCCATTTACCACAACCCTCTGTTGCCTGTCACTCAGCCACTACCTAATCCATTCAACAATATTGGAGTCCAAGCTCAAAGATTGCAATTTATTGATAAGCCTTCTATGCGGAACAGTATCAAAAGCCTTACTGAAATCTAAATAAGCAATGTCTACTGCACCACCTGTGTCTATTATTTTTGTTACCCAATCAAAAAAATCAATAAGATTAGTTTGGCATGATCTCCCTGAGGTAAACCCATGTTGTTTCTGATCCTGTAATCTATGTGTTTTTAGATGTTCAACAATCCTTTCCTTTAACATGTTTTCCATTAATTTCCCCACTACTGGCGTAAGACTAACTGGCCTATAGTTCCCAGATTCCTCCCTACTACCCTTCTTGTGAATGGGCACAACATTTGCTAATTTCCAGTCTTCTGGGACGACTCCCGTTAGCAAGGATTGGTTAAATAAATCTGTTAACGGTTTTGCTATTACATCACTGAACTCTTTTAATAATTTAGGGTGGATCCCATCAGGCCCCATTGACTTATTTGTCTTTACTTTAGACAGCTGCTGTAGAACCTCCTCCTCTGTAAACTGATATGTAATTGTCTTGTTAGTGTTTCCTCCTAACTGAGGTCCCTTTCCTTCCTTTTCTTCTGCAATGACTGAACAAAAATATTCATTAAGGCAGTCAGCGAGACTTTTATCCTCTTCTACATACCTTCCTTCCTTTGTTTTTAATCTAACTAATCCTTGTTTTACTTTTCTTTTCTCGTTTATGTATCTATAAAATGTTTTGTCCCCCTTTTTTACTGACTGAGCTATTTTCTCTTCTGCGTGTGCTTTGGAAACTCTTATAAATTGCTTTGCCTCTTTCTGCCTAATCTTATAGGTTTGCCTATCTTCTTCACTCTGAGTTGTTTTATAATTATTGAATACTGTCTTTTTGTTCTTCACTATTTTGGCCACTTCTGCAGAGTACCACAGTGGTTTCTTCCCTTTTTTGTTTTTGCTAACAAGTCGAATGCAATTGCCTGTGGCCTTCAATAATGCTTCCTTTAAATAATCCCATTTCTCCTGGACTCCCTTTAAACTCCTCCAGTCTGATAATGACTCCTTCACACAAAGTCTCATTTTAGAAAAATCTGTTTTTTTAAAGTCTAAAACTTTTGTTTTTGTGTGGTGCGGCTCCATCCCTGTTCTTATATTAAACCATACTGACTGGTGATCACTAGATCCCAAATTTTCACCTACAACAACGTCCGATACCAAACCTCCATTTGTGAGTATTAAATCCAATATGGCCTCTATACGGGTCGGCTCCTCAACTACTTGTGTTAGAGATAATCCCAGTAGGGAGTTTAGAATATTTGTACTCCTGGTGCACCCAGCTGTTTTGGTTTTCCAGTTCACATCGGGAAGATTAAAGTCCCCCATGATAATAACTTCCCCCTTCATTGCCATTTTGGCCAAATGTTAGCGTAACCCAAACTGACTCTATGTTCACCTCGCTCACTTTTATTTGGTTTGTTTTTATGTTGTTTTTCACATACAGGGTCACTCCTCCTCCTTTCCTACCTTCTCTGTCTTTTCTATATAAAGAGTACCCCGGTATTGTTATGTCCCAGTTATTTTTCTCACTGAACCATGTCTCAGTAACCGCAACTAAATCTACTTTTCAGCTGCCATCATTGCCTCCAGTTCATTGATTTTTTTGACTAAACTGCGAGCATTTATAGACACGACTCTGAGCTTGTCATTTTTTTCCCCGCATGTTGCTTGCACCCTCCGATTTAGTTTTGGGGGACAATCAGGCAGATTGTTTTTTACCCTTTTGCCCCCCCTCCTAGTTTAAATATTTCTTTGCGAAACCTTTGAACTTCTCACTGAGAACATATGTTCCCCTATGAGTAAGATGCAAACCATCTTTTTTATACAGTTCCTTTCTGCTCCAATTAGAGCTATCATGGGACACAAAGCCAAATCCTTGCTCTCGACACCATTCCCGAAGCCACAAATTAAATTCCCTATTGTGCATCTACCTATCCTGAATGTTATGCACAGGCAAAACTTCAGAGAATGACACAGTGGACGCAATCTGCTGTATTTCACCTCCAAGAACACAAAAATCTTCCTTAATCTCAGAAACCTCATTGCTAGCCAAGTCATTTGTCCCTAGATGGACTAGAACATCCACTTCCCCTTGCTGCTTTGCTTGTTTGACAATATTGAGAATACGTCTCTTGTCTCTACGAGCAGTAGCCCCAGGAAGACATCTCACCAAACCACTACTCTCCAGCTCAACACCTCTTATGATAGAATCACCCAGCAACAATTGCCTTCTATCATGTCCCACCTTTTCCTTATTGTTCTTGGTTGCAGTCCTGCATACCTTAGGCATAGGGGATGGTGGTTCCTCAACTATGGTGTCTGAGCCTACTTCCGTCTCACCACTACACTCTGAAAGTGCCTCAAAAGAATTAAGAAGAGACACAGACTGTGGGATATGCCTTCTATCCACAACTCTAATACCATTATTTCCATCATATCGAATAATTTACTATAAAAAAATATGAAATATGATGAAAAAATGGTAAAAACACACTTTTTCGTAATTTAATCCCCAAAATCTACAACCACCAAAAAAGACTCTGGCTAAATAGTTTAAAAATTTTGTCCCAAGAATAGAAATACCTAATTTTTACATGTTTTTGCTTTTTAACCCCTTCACTGCTGAGCGCATTCACCTATGTGCGCTGTGCTCATTCTGACCATTTTGTGCGAATTATTTTTAGATGACAGGCTAGGACCTATTTAACTAACCCCCCCACACAAAATTGATTTATAAAAAAAATATATTTTTTTCTTTTATTTATTTATTTATTAAAATTTTATTTTTAAACCAAACCTGGTCATGTTTGGTATCATTTGAAAGGCCATAATCAGACCATAATATGACCATCTTGCTGCCACGGATCGGGAGATAGGGGGATCCTTTGGATCCCTTTATCTCCACATGGCAGCTAGGGGGTTAACTGGCCCACTGACATTCTCACACATATGGTGAGGATGTCAGTGGGTCGGGGGTGACCTGGAGGCTTGGCTGACATCCACGATGTCAGCCCCCTACAGGTTTGAATCACAATTCGGTGCAAATTTGCGCCTAATCACGGTCCGGTAGCGAAACCGTTAATGCAGTACACCCCTGAAAAGGGGAGGCTCTCCCCTTTCCAGCGGTGCAACTTGCATCTCTCTATCTTCAATGGCTGGAGAGATAGGGGGCTCATGTGAATCACGAGGGCAGGCTTCCTCACTGCCAGATCTGCGAGGGATCCAGCGAGGGAGGAAAGTATCAGGCGGGAGGGGGGTTAGGTGCCGCTGACGTATGTACGTCCGCAGGTCTAAGGGAGACCCGTGGGCAGGATGTACATAGTATGTCAGCGGTCCCTAAGGGGTTAAAGGAACAGTGAGTTTTCCATGAAATAAGGGTTAAAAATAAAAACGAAAAATTCCTTCCAATATCGTACCTAGGAGGTCCCCATAACCTGCCCGTGAAGTGGTAGATTTGTAGGATGTATAGAAACATTTAAAAACAAAAAAATTACGTTTCAAATGACGGTAAACGGTTTTCCTTTAATCTATTCATAAACAACTGCTTGGGGCGGCAGTCTGTATTAAAAGACGAGACCTTTTAGGACACGCAGAACAAGTTTAGTGATTTTTTGTCTAAATTATGGTGAAATTTATGCAGGCTTTGGCAGGGCCGGATTAACATAGGGGCAGATGCTGCAGCAGCTCCAGGCCCATGCCTCAGAATAGGCCCAGAGAAAGGATAACTATGTCTGCATTTGGACTCCTGTATCTCCAACTCCATAGCAGCTACAGGGTCAAATGAGGTATCACTGGAAATGCCAGAGAATGGCCTTTCCAGTGATACCAAACATGACCAGATTTTAAGTAAAAAATATAAAATAATAAATATTTACTTTTTCTTTTTCTTTTCAACAGTAATATTTTTCACTTTTCAATTATAAAGTAAACAATGATGCTGCACTAACTAACCATCACATTTATCATGTTGCCAACAAATGCAGAGGTGATGGGTGATGGTACAATCGATCGTTACAAATTGTTACATCAAAAACCTAAACCACCGCATTGCAGCGAAGAGCACTGCAGGGAACTTTGGACCCCTGCGTCACTATTCCTTACACCTCACAAGGTCAAGTGAGGGATCATTGGACAGGGAAGAGTCTGGCCTTTGCATTAATACCAAACCTGACCATGTAAAAAAAGAAAACATATTTTTATTTATTTATTTATTTCTAGTTCCAAAGCGATGGCAGTGTCCATTTGTCACGTATAAAATGACCAATACCACTGCCATTACTCACCTTCTCATATCCCACGCTGGGAGCAAGGTCAGTGTTTTATACATAGTCATATTATTCGTTAAAAAAAAAACATGTTCCAAAACACAAGGGAAATATTTCATTTGTTTTTTCATTTTTTTGTTAAAATTGTATATTTTCTCAGAAAAATGCGGTAACAGGTTCCCATTTCACATTTTTTTAACAAGAATGCCCTTTAGAATATATAACCACAAAGGTTTGTATGATAAAAGTATTTTTACACTCTTTAAATGATTGAAATCTGAATGAAAAATTAATCACAGTATCTGCCTGGTTAGATATAACCGTATCTGCTCTATTAAATAACCTAAAAAATTTTTTCATTTCACTAAATTACAAAAAAAGCCACCAACATATTCAGCTCCAGGCCCATAGAGATCTTAATTCGGGCCTGGGCTTTGGATGAAAGTAACAATAGGTGCTTTAAAATTGGGCCTTTAGTGTCGGCAACAATGCCGTCACACCGTAACCCCTCTGTGGTATTGTGGAAGAGTGCAGGGTTGGACCCTGCTGTCCAATATTAAAATGATATGAATCTGGTCCAGGCGTCAGTGCACCCAAATATTGTGCCTTTGGTGGCAGCAAGTGCCTTCACACCGTAAGTAACCCCTCTGTGGTATTGTGGAAGAGTGCAGTGTTGGACCCTGCAGTCCAATATTAAAATTATATGAATCTGGTACAGGCGTCAGTGCACTCAAATATTGTGCCTTTGGTGGCAGCAAGTGCCTTCACACCATAACCCTTTTGTGGTATTGTGTAAGAGTGCAGGGTTGGACCATGCGGTCCTATATTAAAAAGATATGAATCTGGTAAAGGCGTCAGTGCACCCAAAGATTGTGCCTTTGGTGGCAGCAAGTGCCTTCACACCGTCAGTGTGGCGTCACTAGGGTTAGTGTCACCCGGCAACAGTGCCATCAAACCGTAACCCCTCTGTGGTATTGTGGAACTAGGGTTGGTGTCACCCGGTACGGTAACTCATGGTGTCACCCCCCCGAGTTTTACGTTTATTTTTATGTTTTTAACTACTCTTACTCATAAAGCAGTACTCCCATATAATACTGAATGCTCATAATACACGGCGCACATTACTGTGAGGTTTAAAAAATCTAGAAATAAAGAGACTCTTTACTACAGAATATAATAATAAATGGTTTATTAGATATTGAATTAAAACGGGAATATTTTTTTTATAATTCTTTATTTTGAAAATGTTTTAAACACA
The DNA here is from genome assembly GCA_009667805.1 of Leptobrachium leishanense. NCBI lineage: Eukaryota > Metazoa > Chordata > Amphibia > Anura > Megophryidae > Leptobrachium > Leptobrachium leishanense. The sequence goes on along the minus strand of CM019064.1, from coordinate 186,115,496 downwards.
AAAAAACAGGTAAACAGCCACCTGTGACATCGCCTTGCAGGGCAGAGAGGGCAAGCCGAATAAAACATGGTCTGGCTCAACTCATAAAAGCAAGGTGGAAACAAATAAGCATACTGGTTGAGTTCGGATGAAATGTAGCAGATCAGCCCCTATGCCAAGCGCTTGGCATGCCACGTAGCCGACAGGACAGGACTAACAATAAGCCACGTACGACAGGAGAGAGAAAAGAAAAGGAAAGATAAGGACAGAGAAAAAAGAAAAAAGAAAGATAGAAAGAAAGAAAGGAAGGAACCTCCCACATCTAGCTCCCTTTAGGTATTAATCTGGCTTTAATTAGTTTCTTCCCAACGACTCCAGGTTTTATAAAACGAGGGAAGAGAGTTGTGAATCACCGCTGACAGTTTATCCATGTGATGCGCCTCGGCTATATAAGCCCGGGCCACCTCAACGGAAGGCACCTCCCCAGCTCGCCAGTGTTTAGCGAGAGCTCTCCTAGCACCCAACACTATCCTGTGAAAGAGTTTGCAATCCGGCCCCTGAAGGGATGCCGGTGACCTATGGAGCAGGAAGGCCCAAGGATCAAGAGGAAAAGGTTGTTGAAATACCTCCTCTAATAAATCACCAATCCGGTCCCAGAAAGAGCGCACCTTCGGGCACAGCCACCACATGTGAAACAGGGTACCCCGAGCCCCACAGCCCTTCCAACAAACATCAGGGGTACCCGGCTGCAGATGCGAGAGCAAGACCGGGGTGGCATACCATCGGTACAACGTTTTATATGCCTGTTCTTTCAGCGTAACACATATAGACACTTTTGCAATATTTTCCCACATATCTTGCCACTCCTCCCCCTCCAACTCCTCCCCGATATCCGCTTCCCAGCGGGCAATGAATCCAGGGGTCAGCCAGGAGACATCCTCGCATGAAAAATGACTATATAAGGTGGAAATCAGAGCTTTTGGAGCCCTTCCGGATTCACACATGGATTCGAAAAACGTCAATTTTTGACTAGCTGCTCGTGAAATGTTATGTTGAGATAAAAAGTCCCGTATCTGTAGGAATCTGAAGTGGTCGAAGGTCCGAAGGTCACCCTTCGATTGTAGGTCCGAGAAAGAGAACCAGTCACCTCCTGAAGATCTGAAATGCTTAATCCTCTGCAGGTCGATATTTTCGAAAGCTGTAAAGGCGGAGGGGGACAATCCCGGAATAAAAGCTCTGTTGCGTAAATATGGCATTAGAGGCGAATAGCAAGAGCAGAGGTGAAATTTGTCCCGGACGGAGTCCCAAACCCTCAGTGAGGTTAGAGTCGCTGTACAGGTGGACCGCAATAGCGGGCGGAACTCTTTGGGTAGCCAAAAATAAAATTGCGGGAGGTCTGGTGCAAATAGATCCGATTCCAAATCGGCCCAACGTTGGGAGTGTTGGGGCAGATGAAACATTACAAACTGAGCAATCTGAGCCGCTTGGAAATATTTATACAAGTGCGGAAGGCCCAGACCCCCTCGTTCTTTAGGGCGGTATAAGACATATTTAGAAACCCTTCTCCTGCCCCCCGCCCACACAAAACCCTCAATTTGGGACTGCAGCTGTCGAAGAGATCGGGGGCACACCCAGATCGGCAGGGCTTGAAATAGATATAATAATCTCGGAAGCAGGTTCATTTTTATGCAATTAATCCTGCCGATCCAGGAGACCCCCTCCCTCCCCCACCTCTCCAGGTCCTCGCCCAGAAGTTTAAACATTGCCTCATAATTTAGGGAGTGCAATCCATTCACATCAGGTGTAAGCCACACTCCCAGGTATTTCAAAGAGGAGCGAGTAAAACGGAAGCCCGAAGATCTCTCAATTTCCTGACAGATCGAGTCCGACAGGGAAAAGGGCATAGCAACTGACTTTTCTAGGTTAACCTTATAACCCGAGACTGCTGAAAAGTCGCGCAGAAGGGAGAGCAGATGAGGAATGGAGGCGGAGGGATGGCTAAGAGTGAGCAAGACATCATCGGCGTACGCCGATACCTTGTATTCCTCCCCTCCCACAGTTACTCCCGTAATATGGGGGGGAGTGGCGAATCGCCGATAAGAGGGGTTCGAGAGATAGGGCAAAGAGGAGGGGGGACAAAGGGCATCCCTGTCGCGTCCCATTTCCTACAGAGAAACTCGTGGGAACAGTACCTGGTGTAATGACAGCTGAGGTAGGGGAATCATACAGAGATCGGAGGATCGAGATAAAGGACATCGGGAAGCCCCACGTGGCCAAAAGTCGAAATAAAAAGGGCCATTCCAGTCGATCGAATGCCTTCTCTGCATCTAAAGAGATGAGCAGAGAGGGCAGTTGGGTGTCAGTCATTCGCTCCATCAGCACCACAGCCCGTCTGGTATTAGCAAATGCATGCCTGCCCGGGATGAACCCCACCTGATCCGGATGAATGATAGAAGCTAAAAAGGAGTTCAGTCTATTTGCCAGTATTTTTGTGAATATTTTATAATCAACATTCAAAAGGGAAATGGGCCTGTTATTTTGCGGGTAAGACGGGTCCTTTCCTTCCTTTGGAATTAAAATTATGTCTGAGCGGAGAAAATCTGCTGGGGCCGGGGCACCCTCCCACAGAGACAGATAGAATTTGTGTAAGTGTGGAGACAAAGTTTGTGCAAAGGTTTTATAGTAAAAGGCAGAGAACCCATCCGGGCCAGGAGCCTTGTGAGGTTTGAATGCCTTAATAACCTCAGCTATCTCTTCCTCAGATGGGGGGTGTCTAAGCGCCTGTCTCTGTGCGGGGGATAGCCGGGGGAGAGGAGCACTCGACAGGAAACGGTCAATCGATTGGCCCAATGGGATAGAGTCGGAAACGTGGGTCGGGGAGTGGTTGTATAATGTCTGAAAGTATGAGGTAAACAATTTATTAACTGTAGCTGGGGATGTGTGCAGGACTCCCTCCCCATCTCTGGCTCCCGTTATATGTTTGGACCTAGTTTGGTTGCGAAGTTTAGACGCTAAAAGGGTGTGAGATTTGTTGGCAAATTCAAAATAGGTTCTCTTGGACCAAGCCAATGAGCGGGCCGCGTCCTCCCCGAGTAATTGACGTATGGCGGTCCTGATCGTTTTAATCTGGGCGGTCAAGACGTCTGAGGGCGAAAGTTTGTTCAGGGTTTCCCATTTAGACAGGTCCTTGGTCAAAGAAACCAGGGAAGCTAGTTTCTGTTTTTTGAGTCTACTACCTAATTGTATGAGATGGCCCCGGATCACCGTTTTATGGGCCAGCCACAGGGTGGTGGGGGAAAGGGTGGGTGAGTCATTTTCCAGAAAGTAGTCTCTAAGTTGTTGCTGCAGTTCTAAGATGTGTTCGGGTTTATGTAGTAGAGAGGAATTCAGACGCCACGACCACGCCGGTGTGTAAGACGGTATGGATAACGTCATGAAGATCGGAGCGTGGTCCGACCACGTAATATCGCCTATGCTTGAGGTCGGAATTAGAGGCATCGTCGACAGGGACACCAGGAAAAGGTCTATGCGGGAGTAAGAGTGATGGGGGTTGGAAAAAAAGGTGAAGTCCCTATCACCCGGGTGATGGAGGCGCCATGCATCCACCAGGGAGTGGTCAAGCATAAAGGACTCCAGGGAAGCATCCTGGGGGTATCCCGAAGGCGTCCCCGAGGAGTCCCCCGATGCCTTTCTGTCCAGAGATGGCTGAGGGACGGCATTAAAGTCCCCGCCAAAAATAACTCGACCGTCAGCTTTAGTTGTCAGTAAAGAAGATATTTCTGTCCAGAAGTCAGGGTCATAACCGTTAGGAGCATAAATGTTAAATAAGGTTAGGGTGGTGGAGGCTATCTGTCCCACTAGCATCAAATAACGTCCAGCTGGGTCGGAAACTTCAAGGTGAATTTTAAAGGGACAGGAGGAGTGGATCAGAGTAGCCACTCCCTTTTTCTTTTGTGGAGATGATGCCATGTAGGCAACAGGGAAGGCTTTGTCTCTTAATGAAAATTGGCGGGATGAAGCAAAATGGGTCTCCTGGATCATTGCTATATGGCACGCGGATCGTTTAAGCTCCCTTAACAACAAACGCCTCTTTTGGGGTGTGTTTAATCCCTTAACATTAAGGGACAAAATCTTTAAACCGTTATCCCCCATACAGAGTCAACAGGAGGGAGGTGAAAAGGGAGCAGGGCACCACAGATATCCCCCCCATCTCTAACTGAGGGCAAGAGAGGGAAACTGGAATCAGGGGCAAGAGAGGAGGTAGAGAGAGAGAGATGAGGAAAGACAGAATAGAAAAGAGAAAAGCAAAGGAGCGGGTGGCACGCCCAAGAAACAAAGACCCACCAACAACGTAAGACAAAAACACAACATAACACAGAAAGCGCCTGGACTTATGGAGTGCCAGGCCGACCTGGGAGGGGAGGACACGGAGACCAAAAACTCCCCAAACCCCAAACCCCCACACCCTCACACCCAACCAAGGTTGAGAGACACTAGCAATAACTGGATATGGCATTATAACCGATAGGGGGGAGAACCCCTGGAGGGAGGGTCCCCCAACCCGCCCTGGGTAGAACCGGCGGGGCGGACCCTCCCCCAGGGGGGGCCCCCGTCCGACAGTAGAAACTCAATTAGGCATACCAGAAGCTTTAAATCAAATAACAAGTGAACATCAGTAACATCAGTAAATGGCCCTGAGCCAAGGGCAGTTAAAACAAAAGAAAAAGAAAAAGCCGGAGAGCAACAGCACACAGACCTCCCGTGTGGATCATATGGTGACCCACCACCATCTGGACTCCTGAGCAACAACCCTCCAATGAGGGAGAAATTTGAAGGAGAAAAGAAGAAGAAGCAACGGGCCTCCAGGCCACAGAAACATCCTCAGCCATCCCCGCTCGTGATGCCAACTCGAGTCCAGCGCTGCTGTAGACGAGGGAAGGAAGAAGGCGGGAGCACGGGGGCGACAAAATCTTCCAGAGGTGGGCACTTCACTGCGGCCCAGAAGGCGGCAAGATCTGAGGAGGGGGTGAGGGCCACCTGCCGGCCCGCCACCGACACTTGTAAGCGAAAGGGAAATCCCCACGTGTATGGGATGTCGTGAGCAGATAAGTGTTCTGTAATGGGGCGCCAAGCCCTGCGTCGTCGGAGGGTTGCGGGATCCAAATCCTGGAACAGCTGTAGGGGTTTATCCTCAAAATCCAGTTGGAAGGTGCGTGCCGCTTGAAGGATCTGATGTTTCGCCGTGAAGTAATGCATGCGGAATATCACGTCGCGTGGAATAAGAGACGAAAGATTCGGGGGTCTTTGGGCTCTGTGAATCCGATCCATTAGCAGCTGGGCTTCCGGTATATCCGGTGCAAGGCGACGTAGTATACCCTGCACCGTCCCATTGAGATCCTTAGGTGACACAGTTTCGGGGAGACCTCTCAACCTGATATTATTTCTCCTGGAGCGATTAGACAGGTCCTCCATCTTGGATTCCAAAAATGAGACTCTTTTAGCTAGGTCCCCGGTGCCCTCCGCTAAGTCGTTATGGGCCTGTGTTATCTCTGCGGCCTGGTCCTCCAGTTCAGCCGTGCGTGCGCCCAGCGAATCAATCTCTCCCCGCAGTTCTGTCCCCAATTTCGCCACCTCACCCGCCAGAAAGGTCTGCATCTGGGACATCTTGGTAAAGAGGCGTTCCACGTCTCCCCTCGAGGCCGGAACCGCTAAGTCCGCTGAGGTGGGTAACTCGTCCTCCGGGTACAGCGTGTCACCGTGGCCGCCATCTTGGGAGGCTTCGGCCTGCTTTTTGGCTGGGACGAAATGCTGGGCTACGGATGGGTCCGGCGGCCGCGTTTTTTTTAGCGGTTTGGAGGCTGGCATGCTGCTGGAGCTATAGGAGGCTTTTGGTTAAAGAAAGATCGGCTCAGGGGTGCTCAAACCAAAGGTCTTGGTGCCAGGTGTGCGGGAGCCCCGGGATCACGCGGCCATCTTGGTTGGGCGCTAGCTCCGCCTCCAAAACGGGAATATTTTTAACATTGAAGTCTATGGGGCAAAACATTTCCCACACCAAATACACAAAAATGTCCAAAATCACGAAAAAAAGTCAATACGAAAAACGAGCCGAAACGAAACGGAAATCGGTCGAAACGATTTGAAATGAAAATTGTCAAATGACGAATGAAACGAGCTGAAACGAAAATTTTATATCAACACGCAGACCTATATATACATATATACAGGGGCGGATCCAGGGGGGGGCAATGGGGCAATTGCCCCCCCCCCAAGAAAATATTACTGATTGCCAAAGAGGAGCTAAAATCTGGATCTCTGCACACTGACTGGGAATCAGCGCTGTCTCTCTGTAGGGAGAGAACAGCGCTGTACAGTGTGTAGAGGGTAGGCCCGCCCCCTCCATGAGCCTGCCTGGGGGAGAGGAAGCATTCACGGCACCCCCTCCCTGGGCCCTGGCTCTGTAAGCCTGGGGAGAGCCAACGGGAGCCTGCCTGCTGAACAATGTCCCGCCTCTTCCTCACACATGAGCACTCAGCACCACCAGCAACAGCTACAGCTGTGTGACTGTGGAGAGGAGCCAGGCCAGGTAAGGACAGGTGTGAGAGGAGCCCAGCCATCACTCTCCCTACCCCCAGTAAATTACCCCACCATCACTCTCCCTCTGCCCACAGCAAAATACCCCAGCCATCACTTTCCCTCTGCCCACAGTAAGATACCCCAGCCATCACTGTCTCTGCCCACAGCAAAATACCCCAGCCATCACTCTCCCTCTGCCCACAGCAAAATACCCCAGCCATCACTTTTCCTCTGTCCACAGTAAAATACCCCAGCCATCACTGTCTCTGCCCACAGCAAAATACCCCAGCCATCACGCTCCCTCTGCCCACAGCAAAATACCCCGGCCATCACTTTCCCTCTGCCCACAGCAAAATACCCCGGCCATCACTTTCCCTCTGTCCACAGTAAAATACCCCAGCCATCACTGTCTCTGCCCACAGCAAAATACCCCAGCCATCACGCTCCCTCTGCCCACAGTAAAATACCCCAGCCATCACGCTCCCTCTGCCCACAGCAAAATACCCCAGCCATCACGCTCCCTCTGCCCACAGCAAAATACCCCAGCCATCACTTTCCCTCTGCCCACAGAAAAATACCCCAGCCATCACTTTCCCTCTGCCCACAGCAAAATACCCCAGCCATCACTCTCCCTCTGCCCACAGCAAAATACCCCAGCCATCACTTTCCCTCTGTCCACAGTAAAATACCCCAGCCATCACTGTCTCTGCCCACAGCAAAATACCCCAGTCATCACACTCCCTCTGCCCACAGTAAAATACCCCAGCCATCACGCTCCCTCTGCCCACAGCAAAATACCCCAGCCATCACTTTCCCTCTGTCCACAGTAAAATACCCCAGCCATCACTGTCTCTGCCCACAGCAAAATACCACAGCCATCACGCTCCCTCTGCCCACAGTAAAATACCCCAGCCATCACGCTCCCTCTGCCCACAGCAAAATACCCCAGCCATCACTCTCCCTCTGCCTACAGCAAAATACCCCAGCCATCACGCTCCCTCTGCCCACAGCAAAATACCCCAGCCATCACTTTCCCTCTGCCCACAGCAAAATACCCCAGCCATCACTTTCCCTCTGCCCACAGCAAAATACCCCAGCCATCACTTTCCCTCTGCCCACAGCAAAATACCCCAGCCATCACTCTCCCTCTGCCCACAGCAAAATACCCCAGCCATCACTTTCCCTCTGCCCACAGCAAAATACCTCAGCCATCACTCTCCCTCTGCCCACAGCAAAATACCCCAGCCATCACGCTCCCTCTGCCCACAGCAAAATACCCCAGCCACTGTCCCTCTGCCCACAGCAAAATACCCCAGCCATCACTTTCCCTCTGTCGACAGTAAAATACCCCAGCCATCACTGTCCCTCTGTCCACAGTAAATTACCCCACCATCACTCTCCCTCCCCCAAATTGATTGGCACTATTAACCCCGGAAGACGTCACGCAGCACACCCTGCAGCCAAATCAGAGGAGGTCGGCCGCCATCTTGAAGTCAGCAGGGCCACAGCTCCACAATGTGCGGTGAGTATGAGGGTGTCACAGAGCTCCATAGTAATGTGCGTTGGGTTTTTTTTGGAGGGGGGCGGAAGTAGCTGGTCTTGCCTAGGGTGCATTCATAATATATCTTTATTATATGTATACGTCATACCCTGCCAGAATGCTTACATTAAATAAAATATTGTAAGTTATGTAAGCAACACCTTATTTTCTGTCAGTGCCCCTCCCGAGACTAGGCTCTGGATCCGCCCCTGCATATATATCAACATGCAGATATATATATACACCCACCCACAGACCTCAGACCATATATACACATAAGCACATGGGGAGGTGGCATGTGGACAATCTCAACTTAATGCGCCCCCCCATTTGGCTGATCCCTCCAGAAGAAATGTTGAACCCGACAGAGAAAATATATATTCTCTGCTCTATCGGGTTCAACATTTCTTCTGGAGGGATCAGCCAAATGGGGGGGGGGCAATTAGTTGCCAAAATGTGTGTGTAAAACAAGTCTGGATATATATATTTATAAGAATATAGATATATATCTTATCTATATATATGTATCATACCTGACATTACCTTCCCCTATAAATTTGCTAAAAATATACATACAAAAAAAAAAAAAACACTGCCTGAGACCCCACGCAGCCCACATGCCACCCCCCTCTACGTGGCTGAATGTATCTAATATATATAATTAAATACATTAAGCCAGGTAGAGAAAGAAAAAAAAGGTTTTATTTTATGTTCCCGGGAACATTTAAAAATGTCCTCAGATTTTATTTTTTTAGAAATGTGTCACCTTACCTTAGCCTGGTGGTCAGTGGGGGCTCCCTGGATCCTGGTGGGGCTGGGGGAGTCTGCCGTGGCCGCAGGTGCAGTGGCTCCCTCCCTGCACTGCCTGTCTCTGCCACATGCACCCGGGCGGCTAGCCCGCACAGTCGCAGCTCTGTCATCCGGCGGCCTCATGCTCCTCAATGCTCCTCAAGGGGATCCTTGGTAGGGATAGCTGTTCGGTTCGATCAGTTCGGAGTTCGTTTCGAACTTTGGTCGTTCGGAAGTTCGCGAACTTCGAACTTTTGGGTGTGTTGGGTTCGAGCTCGAAAAAACAAGAAATTTTGAAATAAGTATAGAAAATGCTTAAAAAAATCTAGAAGTAAAGAGACTCTTTACTACAGAATATTATAAGCAACGGTTTATTAGATATTGAATTAAAAACTAATGTGTACGTGCAAAGATTCTCAACTCTAAATGACCTGTGTTTTTCAAATGGCATAACAACAACAGGTGTTTTAGTCTGGTCTAATCAATTTGATACATTGTAGACTATACTGAGGGGGTAGGGTGGTGTCTGCTTCTGATTGAGATTTGAGAAGTGTTAATTTCCCTCCTAAAACTTCTAATATGCTGTGTGCGCAGCTCATTTTTACTGCTTTCGCTCATCATGTTTAAACGCGATTTTGAAGCCACACTTTGTTAAATGACCAACATGTTAGATATCGTTCTTTCTGGCAGACTCCGCAGATTCATAATATATCATTTTTATATGTATACGTCCTGTCCTGGCTGTATATTATGAAAAAAATTGCAATAAAAATTGAATTTTTAATCGTCTGCAGTGTGTAAAGTGTTGTTTTTTTCACATTTTAGCACATGAGTGTTTGCGGTTATGTTTTCTATGGGGTGCGCTTGTACAAAAATTAGAAATGGGGACTTGTTACATTTTGTGGGGGAATTACGTGATTTATAGCTAACGCACCACATAGAAAAAAATTATTAGTGCATCATCGTTCACATTATAATTGCAATGTGAACAATATTGCTGCATTAATAAAAATAACACACAAAAAAAAATACATGTTTTTATTTTCTTATTTTTTTTACATTATACCTGGTCATGTTGGGTATCATTCGAAAGGTCATGCTCAGGCCTTTCGATTGACACCCTCCATGACCCACTAGATGCCTGGAGATATCGGGGTTTAAATGAACCCCCTATCTCCACCAGGGGATTGGCCTGGGCAATATATATACGCATGATGTGAGCTGGCCTGGGCAATATATATATATATACGCATGATGAAAATTTGCAAAGGATAAGGCACGCAAAGTGAAATTTTGATGTGTCTGAAATTGAAACTTACCTGACAACTCTTATTTTTTTTTTCGTTAATTTAGATTTGTTCAATACAGTTAATTTTAATTTGTTTAATAGAGTTAATTTAAAATGGTTTAATACAGTTTATTTATATTTATTTTACCTTTACTATTGGTGCTTTTCAAACTTTATTCGTAAGTAAAAAGAAATTTAGCAGTTTCATGTTGTGTCGGGTTTTTTTTGGGGGGGTGCAAGTAGCTGGTCTTGCCTAGGGCTCAAAATAGTCTAGCACTGGCCCTGACCACATGGTCCACCCCTGCACTCTTCCACAATACCACAGAGTGGTTACTGTAAGAAGACACTTGCTGGCCTGGCACCAAAGGCACAATATCTGGCTGCACTGCCACTGACGCCTGTATCAGATTCATATCCTCAGAGGGGTGAGACTGTGTGACGGCACTGTTGCCGACGCTAAAGGCCCAATTTTAGGCTAGGGTCAAACGAACGCATTTTTCGCAGCGAACGTCAAAAAGTGCGTCCAAACGCATTGAGGTGTTTTTTCACGGAAAGCGCTTAAACGGTCATACGATGTGCATTTTTGTGCATAATTTTTTATGGATCCAAACCAGGAAACTTTGGGTGTCTGGACGTTATGTTGGCCGGACATGAGCAGCGTCTGACGTCTCCTAATCACGCACACACGCCGCTATGCGGACGCAGCACACTCTGTACGTAAGTACTAGCGGTTCAGCGTTCTTGAAAAAATGCGTTCATTTTCCACTTGCGTTGCGCGGCCGGACTTTCGTGCGGCCGTACTTCGTATATTGGCCGTCTTTGCGTGTCATTTGCTGCTAGTGTGGCCGTGATTTAGTGCGCCTAAACGCACGTTAAAAGTGCGCTAGTCTGACCCCAGCCTTAAAGCACCTATTGTTACTTTCATCCAAAGCCTGCGTAAGTTTCACAATAATTTAGCCAAAAAATCACTAAACTTTTTCTACGTGTCCGAAAATGTCTCCTCTTTTCATACAGACTGCGGCCCCAAGCAGTTGTTTATGGATAGATTAAAGGAAAAGCATTTACCGTCTTTTGAAACGTAATTTTTTAGTTTTTAAGTGTTTCTGTACATCCTAGAAATCCGCCACTTCATGGGCAGGTTATGGGGACCTCCTAGGCACGATATTTGAAGGAATTTTTCGTTTTTATTTTTAACCCTTATTTCATGGAAAACTCACTGTCCCTTTAAAAACTTTTTTTTAACTTTTTGTCCTTGTTTCCTGTCCCCCAGGGCACTACCCAGACCCCCATAGACCTTTTATGGCAAATATCTAGCATATATGCCCTCTTGGAGGGCACTCTAAAAACCGAATTTTCAGCCCCATTGACTTGTATTGAGTTCGAGTTCGGGTTCGGGTTCAGATTCGAACATTTGGAAAGTTCGGGTTCAGCTCATCCCTATTCCTTGGGAGACCCCTGCAGGCTGCCCTCTACAGTGCCTGATTAGAGGGCCGTGTCTGCCTGATGTTTTAGTAATAAGAATGTTTTATCCCATAGGCTTCAATGTTAAAAATATTCCTGTTTTAATTCAATATCTAATAAACCGTTACTTATAATATTCTGCAGTAAAGAGTCTCTTTATTTCTAGATTTTTTTGTATTTTTAAGCATTTTCTATACATTTTTCAAAACACATTTTTTTAGAACTTTTGGCGAACATCCCAAAAAGTTTGAAGTTCGCGAACTTTCGAACTGCCAGTGTTCGAATCGAACTCTGAACTGATCGAACCGAACAGCTCATCCCTAATTGCCACATCAACTTTAGCAACTGCATTTCATGAGGATGGCCTGCCATTTTGAAGGTGATAGAGTAACTCTTGCACACCCCTGCTGTTCCTAGTTTACATGTATGCTGTCAGCCTCTGGGTGTTTTTAATCCTTCACACACCTCTCTCAACCAACTCAACCACAGCCTATTCAGTTTTTGCAGGTTTTTTTTTAATCTCCCTTTGGCCATCATCTTCACACTCCTGCTGCTCCCCTTCATCTCATGTCTTTTATGAACTTTAGATTATGTCCTTAGGATACCACACCCAACACGCATTTCACTGCGCACTAACAAGCTGTTGGAGAGGTGAAAAACATATCAGTTATGGCATGCTAGGGACATAGTTTAGACGTTACTGTATTAGCTAATGTATCCTGAAATTTTACTCCAGTGGATAGATCTCTAGGCGTTATCTTATAATACATCCCCCTATAAAGTTTCCAAAAAACTACGGAACCTTTACCTGTGGTATCACAATACATATACCAGATACATGCCTTTCACAAGGCATCTTGTTTCTGTCAGTGTCCTAAGTAATTGCATAGGCAATGTTCAATTTTGTAACATCAAGTACAAAAATGGTGTACTTCATATTTGACAAGGGTTACCCCTACCTACCTTGTTAGGTGTTTTCTTACACGATATACAACTCAACCTCTCTTGACCAATCCAAGGTTCATTCAGATTTTTAAATTTTGGAACAAAATACTCTGTTCTCAAGAATATAAGCTAAAATGAGAGGTCTTTAGAATTAGATTCCTTGCGCTTGAGGCATGAGAGAAGCATAAACCAAAAGAGTTAATACAGAGTGGCAGAAAACAAATATACACGGGGGTTTACCTCATACAACGTATCCAATATTTTATGCAATCGGTTAAAGCAAATCTGACATATAGTGCTGTCACGGGATGCCCCAAGAGGCTCGGCCACAAACCCCAGGACCCTCAGCCAGGGACAGCTTTAATGACGCTGGGGTTACTGTGGACTCTTCAGTGCCGTTGCACCATAGGGACATATGTCATGGAGTTGATGTAACGCTCCATGCTTCAAACCCCAAGAGACTTTATGTTCATTTATATCGTGTGATTTTAAATATATTTTACATCGTTTGGTTTTAGTTAATTTAGTTTAGTGTTAAATGACATAGCTTTGGTTTTAAAATACTATATTCCTGTAGGTAAATGAGTTTTGTGTATACAGTAAACAAGCTTTGCTGCTGTGTAATTTATGCATCAGGGTTTTCCCCATTATCTAGCTGCATGTTTAATTCAAGGGATCTCTGATAGTGTGTTTAATCTGATGTGCTAGAACAACGGATATACAAATGTTGTGTGAGTTGAAGGCTAAGAGAATGTGAAGAATGTAATTGTAAATAACTGACATAATCTAATTAGTATGGGTATGCTAGTAATTAGTATGGGTATGCAAATTATGACTGTTGTACTTCAGCATAAATGGTGGCGTTGTTCATTAAAAGAAGTCAGAGAACTCTCAAGCTCAGAGAGAGAGGATCCTGTTGGAACATACAACCGAGTTTGGTGTTTCATTCAGCGACGCTACACTACACTATCACCCTCAGAAGGCAGAGAGCGGCCTTCTGGAGATTCCTAACGGCCCCAGGGCAGAGGAACAGAAGCAGGCCGGTCAAGCTGCTCGAGGCGCTGAGGACAGCGCTCCCAGTAGCCAGGCTGACCGCAACAAAGGGGTGTCTGGAGAGCCAGGACCGTCGGAAGGTAACGGTTCCTTCACAAGTGCACTCTGTATACACAGAAAATATGAACATAACATAAAAATGTGAATATTTTATTTAGAACCATTCACATGGGACAGATCGGTTAGGCTCTATATTATGAACCCAAACGGGGAATAAACAATGGTACATTACTGTATTAAAACTATTTTGGACACTGCACTAATTAGTACACTCATGCATTGGCGTCACTAGGGTTGGTGTCACCCGGTGCGGTAACTTATGGTGTCACCCCCCCTCGAGTTTTAGGGATATTGTTTAACTACTCTTACTCATTAATCAGTACTCCCATATAACACTGAATGCTCATGCACAGGGCACATTACTGTGAGGTTTATTGCTGTGGAGCGCTCTCATATGCTTACACACAAATTTTGGTGAACTGCCAGAAAGTAAAGTGCCTGTTTGAAGGCAGTGAAAGTAAAGGCACACATGGATATATATTGCCCCAGCAGCTCTGGATATATTACCCCCAGCTCACATATGGATATATTGCCCCAGCTCACAATTATATATTTCCCCCAGCAGCTCACCCATGGATATATATTGCCCCCAGCAGCTCAAACATGGATGTAAATTGTCCCCAGCAGCTCAAACATGGATATATATTGCCCCAGTAGCTCAGACATAAATATATATTGTCCCAGTAGCTCAAACATGGATATATATTGCCCCCAGTAGCTCAAACATGGATATGTATTGCCCCAGTAGCTCAAACATGGATATGTATTGCCCCATTAGCTCACATATTGATATATATTGCCCCAGTAGCTCACACATTGATATATATTGCCCCAGCTCACATATGGATATATAAAGCTTGTGGAATATTAGCTTGGTCTAATTGAGCTTGGGAAGCCTTCTAAGTGAAGCCTTCAAAGTGAGCACTTAGAGATCTTCTGGTGAGTGATTTATATTTTTGTTTCAAACAGATCTTTTCTATTCATCTTAAGGTTTTAAATTAGGTCTGGTGTGTAAATTAGGTTAGGCTGGTGACTCATTCCTCTTACTGATTAGCATACAATTGGAATCAATTGTGTGCTATTTGCTAAGGTGGTTAAACAGCCTTGCTGGGGGAGATGTTCTTAGGTGACTATATAAAGCTTGTGGAATATTAGCTTGGTTTAATTGAGCTTGGGAAGCCTTCTAAGTGAAGCCTTCAAAGTGAGCACTTAGAGATATCCTGGAGATACTCTGGAGGTAGTCTGAGGTTAGACAGGAGGTAAAAAACCTACAAAAAGGTAAGATTTGTTGGTTTAAATCCATTCTTTTATAATGGCAGGCTTGGTCCAGTGTAAGAGCTGTCATGCATTTGTTTTTAGATCCAATTTTTGGAGGTTTGGAGTGTGCCTGATATGTAGGCAGTTCTCTTTATTGCAGCAGGAAATTGCCTGTTTGAAGTCTGAGATTTGTAAATTATCTGTTACACAAGCTCAGACTATGGCTATGACTGTTACAAAGCCACTGCCACAGAGGCCTCCTAGGAGTGGCAGATGGACTACTGTAGGATCTGGTAGACTTAGAGTTGTGGATAGAAGGCAAGTCCCACAGTCTGTGTCTCTTCTTAATTCTTTTGAGGCACTTTCAGAGTGTAGTGGTGAGACGGAAGTAGGCTCAGACACCCTAGTTAAGGAACCACCATCCCCTATGCCTAAGGTATGCAGGACTGCAACCAAGAACAATAAGGAAAAGGTGGGACATGATAGAAGGCAATTGTTGCTGGGTGATTCTATCATAAGAGGTGTTGAGCTGGAGAGTAGTGGTTTGGTGAGATGTCTTCCTGGTGCTACTACTCATAGAGACAAGAGACGTATTCTCAATATTAAAACAGAAGAATCTGTGTTCTGGGCGCCACCTAGTGGTTCCTTTCACAATTGTTCATGTGTTGAGGGTTAATTAACCCCTCAAGACCTTTAAGAGTAGAAAGAAAAAAAAAAAAGCAGCAATAAAACCGTAAATTGTGAATGTTTCTCACAGTAAATCAGCAGCTTGTCCGTTCACTCGGGCTTATCCCTAGAACCCAGTTAGAAGCATAAATAGAGAAAAAATGTGGCGGGACAGGCGCTTCCTTCACATTGGCAGGGATGTCCTCACTTAAATGACAGTTCTCCCCTCTGTTGGATGAGTGTAAACCTCAAACAGAACAGAAAACAAAAATAATGGTGCAGTATGTCAAGGCAGTATACTATTAAAATAAAGATAAGAGGATTGCACTCACATGGTGTGGTGTCTTAGTATCAGACACCAGATGTTTATAGCGGCTGGCAGAATTATGGAAGGAACGCCAGACTTCCCTTGGTGGTGCTCCAACGTCTGTGGTGGTCCTCCAATCTTTGGGTACTCCAAGAGCCTTGATGTTGTTTCAGTATCCGTTCCCCTGATCCTCAGCAGCAGTGTAGATCACAATCATGTGGGGTACAGCAGCCAGGAAACAGGAAGAATAGGGACAGCAAGCAAGGTATAATGGGATTTATTGGTATAAAATAATTAAAATAATCTTAGTACATCCAAACGCGTTTCGCGGTATGAAGCCGCTTCCTCAGTAGATGTCAATGACATATACTGAGGAAGCGGCTTCATACCGCGAAACGCGTTTGGATGTACTAAGATTATTTTAATTATTTTATACCAATAAATCCCATTATACCTTGCTTGCTGTCCCTATTCTTCCTGTTTCCTGGCTGCTGTACCCCACATGATTGTGATCTACACCGCTGCTGAGGATCAGGGGAACGGATACTGAAACAACATCAAGGCTCTTGGAGTACCCAAAGATTGGAGGACCACCACAGACGTTGGAGCACCACCAAGGGAAGTCTGGCGTTCCTTCCATAATTCTGCCAGCCGCTATAAACATCTGGTGTCTGATACTAAGACACCACACCATGTGAGTGCAATCCTCTTATCTTTATTTTAATAGTATACTGCCTTGACATACTGCACCATTATTTTTGTTTTCTGTTCTGTTTGAGGTTTACACTCATCCAACAGAGGGGAGAACTGTCATTTAAGTGAGGACATCCCTGCCAATGTGAAGGAAGCGCCTGTCCCGCCACATTTTTTCTCTATGTATTCTCAATATTGTCAAACAAGCAAAGCAGCAAGGGGAAGTGGATGTTCTAGTCCATCTAGGGACAAATGACTTGGCTAGCAATGAGGTTTCTGAGATTAAGGAATATTTTTGTGTTCTTGGAGGTGAAATACAGCAGATTGCGTCCACTGTGTCATTCTCTGAAGTTTTGCCTGTGCATAACATTCAGGATAGGCAGATGCGCAATAGGGAATTTAATTTGTGGCTTCGGGAATGGTGTCGAGAGCAAGGATTTGGCTTTGTGTCCCATGATAGCTCTAATTGGAGCAGAAAGGAACTGTATAAAAAAGATGGTTTGCATCTTACTCATAGGGGAACATATGTTCTCAGTGAGAAGTTCAAGGGTTTAGCAAAGAAATATTTAAACTAGGAGGGGGGGACAAAAGGGTAAAAAACAATCTTGCTAAATTGGGTTTTGTTTTGACGACGCGTTGGTGGAGCTGAAGATTTGCACAAGGAAGTGGTTGTTTTTTTGCTTTCTCTCCATGTCCATCCATATGAGCCATACTCCATCCAGTATAAGGCGTGGGTCACCTTAAGGAACGGAGAAGAAAAAAACACCCAAAAGCCTCGACCCACTCAGAGCCAGTGTTCGGGCTCTTTGATCTGTGAGTAGAATATCACACATTGGCACATATATTCTTGTGTTATTACCATCTGCACTATATATTGTATTATTCTTTTCCATATGCTCCATACGAACTAAGGGAACCACCACCTACCATTCAGCGACCACCATCGCGCCACCAGATACGTACCATTGTTTCTGTATTTTCACTGGTTTGGGGGAAACCACTAAAACTCTGGTTGGCTTTGGTTTGTTGGTGGCAGCACTAGTTGTTGGCGCCTGTCCATTTTTCGTAAAAAACAATCTGCCTGATTGTCCCCCAAAACTAAATCGGAGGGTGCAAGCAACATGCGGGGAAAAAAATGACAAGCTCAGAGTCGTGTCTATAAATGCTCGCAGTTTAGTCAATAAAATCAATGAACTGGAGGCAATGATGGCAGCTGAAAAAGTAGATTTAGTTGCGGTTACTGAGACATGGTTCAGTGAGAAAAATAACTGGGACATAACAATACCGGGGTACTCTTTATAGGGAAAAGACAGAGAAGGTAGGAAAGGAGGAGGAGTGGCCCTGTATGTGAAAAACAACATAAAAACGAACCAAATAAAAGTGAGCGAGGTGAACATAGAGTCAGTTTGGGTTAAGCTAACATTTGGCAATCATACAGTAGCTCGTGTAGGTGTGATTTATAGACCCCCTGGACTAGTAGAAGAGCTAGATAATCTGCTGCTTGAGGAAATAGCCAAAATGGCAATGAAGGGGGAAGTTATTATCATGGGGGACTTTAATCTTCCTGATGTGAACTGGAAAACCAAAACAGCTGGGTGCACCAGGAGTACAAATATTCTAAACTCCCTACTGGGATTATCTCTAACACATGTAGTTGAGGAGCTGACCCGTAAAGAGGCCATATTGGATTTAATACTCACAAATGGAGGTTTGGTATTGGACGTTGTTGTAGGTTAAAATTTGGGATCTAGTGATCACCAGTCAGTATGGTTTAATATAAGAACAGGGATGGAGCCGCACCACACAAAAACAAAAGTTTTAGACTTTAAAAAAAAGGATTTTTCTAAAATGAGACTTTGTGTGAAGGAGTCATTATCAGACTGGAGGAGTTTAAAGGGAGTCCAGGAGAAATGGGATTATTTAAAGGAAGCATTATTGAAGGCCACAGGCAATTGCATTCGACTTGTTAGCAAAAACAAAAAAGGGAAGAAACCACTGTGGTACTCTGCAGAAGTGGCCAAAATAGTGAAGAACAAAAAGACAACATTCAATAATTATAAAACAACTCAGAGTGAAGAAGATAGGCAAACCTATAAGATTAGGCAGAAAGAGGCAAAGCAATTTATAAGGGCTTCCAAAGCACACGCAGAAGAGAAAATAGCTCAGTCAGTAAAAAAGGGGGACAAAACCTTTTTTAGATACATAAACGAGAAAAGAAAAGTAAAACAAGGATTAGTTAGAATAAAAACAAAGGAAGGAAGGTATGTAGAAGAGGATAAAAGTCTCGCTGACTGCCTCAATGAATATTTTTGTTCAGTCTTTGCAGAAGAAAAGGAAGGAAAGTGACCTCGGTTAGGAGGAAACACTAACGAGACAATTACATATCAGTTTACAGAGGAGGAGGTTCTACAGCAGCTGTCTAAAGTAAAGACAAATAAGTCAATGGGGCCTGATGGGATCCACCCTAAATTATTAAAAGAGTTCAGTGATGTAATAGCAAAACCGTTAACAGATTTATTTAACCAATCCTTGCTAACGGGAGTCGTCCCAGAAGACTGGAAATTAGGAAATGTTGTGCCCATTCGCAAGAAGGGTAGTAGGGAGGAATCTGGGAACTATAGGCCAGTTAGTGTTACGTCAGTAGTGGGGAAATTAATGGAAACCATGTTAAAGGAAAGGATTGTTGAACATCTAAAAACACATAGATTACAGGATCAGAAACAACATGTGTTTACCTCAGGGAGATCATGCCAAACTAATCTTATTGATTTTTTTGATTGGGTAACAAAAATAATAGACACAGGTGGTGCAGTAGACATTGCTTATTTAGATTTCAGTAAGGCTTTTGATACTGTTCCGCATAGAAGGCTTATCAATAAATTGCAATCTTTGAGCTTGGATTCCAATATTGTTGAATGGATTAGGCAGTGGCTGAGTGACAGGCAACAGAGGGTTGTGGTAAATGGAGTTTATTCGGCGCAAGGTCTTGTTACCAGTGGGGTACCTCAGGGGTCAGTACTTGGACCCATTCTATTTAATATTTTTATTAGTGATATTGCAGAAGGTATTAATGGAAAAGTATGTCTTTTTGCTGATGACACAAAGATTTGCAACAGGGTTGACGTTCCTGGAGGGATCAGCCAAATGACAAATGATTTAGGTAAACTAAAAAAATGGTCGGAGCTGTGGCAATTGAGTTTTAACGTGGATAAGTGCAAGATAATAAACCTGGGACGTAAAAACCCAAGGGCTGAATATAGAATATTTGATACACATCCTAACCTCAACATCTGAGGAAGGGATTTAGGGGTTATTATTTCAGAGGATCTAAAGGTAAGTAGTCAATGTAATAGAGCAGCAGGAAATGCTAGCAGAATGCTTGGTTGTGTAGGGAGAGGTATTAGCAGTAGGAAAAGGGAAGTGCTCATGCCACTGTACAGAGCACTGGTGAGACCTCACTTGGAGTACTGTGTGCAGTACTGGAGACCGTATCTCCAGAAGGATATAGACATCTTAGAGAGGGTTCAGAGAATGGCTACTAAAATGGTGTACGGCTTGAAGGAGAAAAGTTACCAGGAAGGCTTAATGATCTTAACATGTACAGCTTGGAAAAAAGACGAGACAGAGGAGATATGATAGAAACATTTAAATACGTAAAGGGAATCCACAAGGTAGAGGAAGGGAGTATATTTAAAAGGAAACAAAGTAGCAAAACAAGAGGACATAGTCTTAGATTAGAGGGGCAAAGGTTTAAAAGTAACATCAGAAAGCATTATTTTACTGAGAGGGTGGTGGATACATGGAACAGTCTTCCAGTTGAAGTGGTAGAGGCCAAAACAGTAATTGAATTTAAGCAAGCATGGGATAGGCATAAGGCTATCCTAAACAAAAGATAAATGCAGGTAAAGTATCCATGTAATTGGGCAGACTAGATGGGCCAAAAGGTTCTTATCTGCTGACATTTTTCTATGTTTCTATAGTGCCCCAGCTCACACATGAATATATATTGCCCCAGCTCACATATGGATATATATTGCCCCAGCTCACATATGGATATATATTGCCCCATCTCACATGGATATATATTGCCCCAGCTCACATATGGATATATATTGCCCCTGCTCACACATGGATGTATAGTGCCCAGCTCACACATGGATGTATAGTGCCCCTGCTCACACATGGATGTATATTGCCCCTGCTCACACATGGATGTATAGTGCCCAGCTCACACATGGATATATATTGCCCAGCTCACACATGGATGGATAGTGCCCCTGCTCACACATGGATGTATAGTGCCCAGCTCACACATGGATGTATAGTGCCCCTGCTCACACATGGATATATATTGCCCAGCTCACACATGCATGGATAGTGCCCCTGCTCACACATGGATGTATAGTGCCCAGCTCACACATGGATGTATAGTGCCCCTGCTCACACATGGATGTACTGTATATTGCCCCTGCTCACACATGGATGTATAGTGCCCAGCTCACACATAGATATATAGTGCCCAGCTCACACATGGATGTATAGTGCCCCTGCTCACACATGGATTTATATTGCCCCTGCTCACACATGGATGTATAGTGCCCAGCTCACACATGGATGTATAGTGCCCCTGCTCACACATTGATGTATATTGCCCCTGCTCACAAATGGATGTATAAATTCTGGATTCTTATCAACTGATTGACGTTTGGAGAGCCCTCCATGGGGGTGAAAGGGAATATTCGTATTTCTCAACAGTGCACTCCCGCTACTCCAGACATTTTCATCCCTCAATTCTCCTTTGACATAGTACGTTCCT
Source organism: Leptobrachium leishanense (assembly GCA_009667805.1). Lineage (NCBI taxonomy): Eukaryota > Metazoa > Chordata > Amphibia > Anura > Megophryidae > Leptobrachium > Leptobrachium leishanense. Next base: position 186,094,069 of record CM019064.1, on the reverse strand, counting down.
CGGATATCCACACTAAAACTTGGTCGGACCACTCCCCAGTCTCGGTGGGCATACTTTCTCCATTGTGCGTTCCGCGAGAATTTACGTGGAGACTTAACCTTATACTATTGACGGATTTAGAGGTGCTAGCAAGTACCTGCCAATTGTTGACAGATTATTTCCAGGAAAATCTGACAGAGGATGATTCTGTTCCGACAATCTGGGAGGCCCATAAGACAGTGGTCAGAGGCTTCCTCATTAGTAAAGGGACGGCAGCTAAGAAACTTCGCCAAACCCAACTGACCGAGCTGTTCACTGAAGTACGTCGTTTAGAAGCTCTACATGCAGAATCCGGGGACCCTAGTCTATATCAACAACTACTACAGTCTAGGACTTCCCTTACGAACCACCTCAAAACAAACATGGGGATATATATTGCCCCAGTCGCTCAAACATAAATATATATTGTCCCAGTAGCTCAAACATGGATATATATTGCCCCCAGTAGCTCAAACATGGATATGTATTGCCCCAGTAGCTCAAACATGGATATGTAATGCCCCATTAGCTCACACATTGATATATATTGCCCCAGCTCACATATGGATATATAGTAAAAACAAGATAGATGTGAGGACAGCGCTCCCTTTTGGTGAATATTTTTGTACTCTGCACACCGTCACCATAAAGTACACCAGAGTAACAAATATCTTACTTGTCTTTTTATATATATTATTCTTCAGATGTATCTAGAGAGAAAAGTGATTCTCGAAGTATTTCAATCGAAATATAAGTCCACACTGACCAGTAGCAACCTCAAAAAGGCAAACAGAAAGAGAGAAATGCAATGGTGCAGATCAATTGGTAATGTATAGTAAGTGGGATATAACCAAAGTTCGATAGAGTAGTACACTCACACTTTTAGAGAGCTCCCTAGCTCTATTTTGTTAACGTTACGGACTGTTTCAGGCCAGTCCGTCGGCCGGGCTTCTTATGTCAATCCCCTCCTTTCTTCAATAATTGCACCCTTTGTATCATCTAGAGTTCATAATCTTTAATTTCGACAATATCTCAATGTAAGGATTTTCTCTTAGCTGCAGATTTTCTCCATTGTGCGTTCCGCGAGAACTTACGTGGAGACTTAACCTTATACTATTGACGGATTTAGAGGTGCTAGCAAGTACCCGCCAATTGTTGACAGATTATTTCCAGGAAAATCTGACCGAGGATGTTTCTGTTCCGACAGTCTGGGAGGCCCATAATACAGTGGTCAGAGGCTTCCTCATTAGTAAAGGGACGGCAGCTAAGAAACTTCGCCAAACCCAACTGACCGAGCTGTTCACTGAAGTACGTCGTTTAGAAGCTCTACATGCAGAATCCGGGGACCCTAGTCTATATCAACAACTACTACAGTCTAGGACTTCCCTTACGAACCACCTGTCGGCGGATCTCCAGTTCATGGCCCTCAAGACTAATTCCTTTTTTGCTCTCAATGAGAACAAGCCTCTCTTGGCTCAAATTCTTAAAACTAGACGTACGAGAGCATATATTCCATGCATTCACCTTCCTCCGACGACAGTAACCGCAAACCCCGATCTGGTAGCGGAGAGTTTTCGAGCATATTTTAGCTCCCTATATTCCATTCAGGACACTCTTTTTTCTGATCTTAATCAAGACAACATAAATGCCTACCTGGCTGATAAGGCTCTTCCACGTTTGACAATTGCAGAGGCGACGGACTTAGGATCACCCATACAAATGGTAGAACATATCGAGGCCCTCAAACATTCGAAACCACACAAATGCCCGGGTCCAGATGGCCTACCTGCAGAATATTTCAAACTACTTCAAGCAGAACTGCTCCCTCACACGCTGGCATCCTTCAATTCCATTCTTGAGGATAAAAAGTTTCACTCGTCAACTTTGGCGGACGTCATCTCCCTGATCCCGAAACCAGATAAGGACCCTCTTCACCCATCTAGTTATCGTCCAATTTCTCTCCTGAACTCGGATGTTAAATTACTGGTGAGGGTATTGGCCACACGCTTGCAACACTATCTCTCGCGCCTCGGAAATCCGGATCAGGTAGGGTTTATACCAGGAAGAGAAGCGAAAGACGCTACCTCTAGGGTAATTAATGCGGTGCTACTCGCTAAGCGCAATAAATCTTCCTTTCATTTGCTTTCCACAGATGCGGAGGAAGAGTTCGACCGGGTCTTATGGCCATACCTGATGCGAGTGCTTCAGAAATTTGGTTTAGGGAAGGGTTCTTGACCTGGATTTCTGCACTCCATACCTCTCCATCAGCTAGAGTACGGGTCAACGGGACGCTGACAGAGAGTTTCCCCATTCTGAATGGGACTCGGCAGGGATGCCCACTATCCCCTCTGCTCTTCGCCCTCTCTCTGGAACCTCTACTAGCCTCTATCCGTACTAATCCAGGAATTGAAGGATTACAGGGGAGGGTCTGTTGTCACAAAGTCTCGGCATATGCCGATGACCTTATGTTCCTCTTGACTAACCCGGTGACCTCATTGTCGGTTGTGGTACGAGAATTACATAGATTCGGGGCACTGGCGGGTTTGGCCATCAATGAAGAAAAGTCAGAGATATTGAATATCTCTGCAACACGAACGGAAAAACTTACTTTGAAATCACAATTTTCTTTTCGATGGTGCACAGAGAAATTGAAATATTTGGGGATTTGGTTGTGCACAGATGTGCCCAGAATCACAAAGTTGAATTACGATTCCTTGCTAATGGCTATTCAAAAGGGCCTGTCCTCATGGTCCCCCAAATACATATCCTGGTTCGGAAGAGTGAGAGTGTTAAAAATGAATGTCCTCCCCAGGATATTATACCTTTTACAGACTATCCCTCTCACTCTTCCAGCTCATTTTCTCCGCGCATTTCGTAAATGTTTCATCGATTTCATATGGGCGGGTTCGAGACCCCGACTGCAGTTCGCAGTAATGTGTCGTTCAAAGTCTCAGGGGGGTCTAGCCTTGCCTGATATTCGTCTGTACTATTACGCTTCACACCTGACCAGAATCCTGGACTGGATGTCAACTGCCTGTCAACTGCCAGTAGTATGGAAGATCAATGATTGGGTGGCTCTCTGCCAGGCCATTCTTCCACAATACCACAGAGGGGTTACTGTATGAATGCACTTGCTGGCCTGGCACCAAAAGCACAATATCTGGGTGCACTGACACCTTTACCAGATGCATATCTTTTTAATATAGGACCGCATGATCCACCCCTGAATTCTTCCACAATACCACAGAGGGGTTACTGTATGAATGCACTTGCTGGCCTGGCACCATAAGCACAATATCTGGGTGCACTTATGCCTTTACCAGATGCATATCTTTTTAATATAAGACCACATGGTCCACCCCTGCATTCTTCCACAGTACCACAGAGGGGTTACTGTATGATAGTACTTGATGGCCTGGCACCAAAAGCACAATATCTGGGTGCACTGACTCCCATTACCAGATTCATATCTCTTTAATATAGGACCTCAAGGTCCACCCCTGCATTCTTCCACAATACTACAGAAGGGTTACTGTATGATAGTATTTGCTGGCCTGGCAGTCTGGACCAAAAGCACAATATCTTGGTGCACTGACGCCCATTACCAGATGCATATCTTTTTAATGTAGGACCGCATGTCCATCCCTGCATTCTTCCACAATACCACAGAGGGATTACTGTATGAATGAACTTGCTGGCCTTGCACCAAAAGCACAATATCTGGGTGCACTGATGCCTTTAACAGATGCATATCTTTTTAATATAGGACCGCACGGTCCACCCCTGCATTCTTCCACAATACTACAGGGGATACTGTATGATAGTACTTGCAGGCCTGGCTCCAAAAGCACAATATTTGGGTGCACTGCCAATGACGCCTGTATCAGATTCATATCCTCAGAGGGGTTACGGTGTGACGGCACTGTTGCCGACGCTAAAGGGCCAATTTTAAAGCACCTATTGTTACTTTCATCCAAAGCCTGCATAAGTTTCACATTAATTTAGCCAAAAAATCACTAAACTTTTTCTGCGTGTCCGAAAATGTCTCCTCTTTTCATACAGACTGCCACCCCAAGCAGTTGTTTATGGATAGATTAAAGGAAAAGCATTTACCCTCTTTTGAAACGTATTTTTTTTATTTTTAAGTGTTTCTATACATCCTAGAAATCCGCCACTTCATGGGCAGGTTATGGGGACCTCCTAGGCACGATATTAGAAGGAATTTTTCGTTTTTATCTTTAACCCTTATTTCATGGAAAACTCACTGTCCCTTTAAAAACATTTTTTTTAAACTTTTTGTCCTTGTTTCCTGTCCCCCAGGGCACTACCCGGACCCCCATACACCTTTTATGGCAAATATCTAGCAAATATGCCCTCTTGGAGGTCACTCTAAAAACCGAATTTTCAACCCCCTTGACTTGTATTGAGTTCGAGTTCGGGTTCGGATTTGAACATTTGGAAAGTTCGGGTTCGAATACAAACCGAACTCGGCGTGTTCGGGTCATCCCTAATTGTAATGTGATAATATTTCAATAAACTGCTTGAACACAAATGGATGTATAGTGCCCAGCTCACACATGGATGTTTAGTGCCCCTGCTCACACATGGATGTATAGCGCCCCAGCTCACACATGGATGTATAGTGCCCCTGCTCACACATGGATGTATACTGCCCCTGCTCACACATGGATGTATACTGCCCCTGCTCACACATGGATGTATAGTGCCCAGCTCACACATGGATGTATAGTGCCCCCCAGCTCACACATGGATGTATAGTGCCCAGCTCACACATGGAAGTATAATGCCCATCTCACACATGGATGTATAGTGCTAAGCTCACATATGGATTTATATTGCCCCAGCTCACATATGGATATATTGCAATTTGCCCCAGCAGCACACCCATCAGGACTTGGGAGGCAGGCAGGGTGTGGCCGCACGCTTCGAAAGAAAAGGCGCCAGGGAGCTGTTAGGGCGGGCTGCTGCTGATGACTCACTTGGCAGAGACATCAGTGTCAGCCCGTTGGACAGCTGGCACGCCGCTCCCTCTGGCGTGTGGTGTCAGATGGGGTGGGATCAGCTGCCATCTGATGCCCTTAGGTGACACCCGCCCTTAGGGTGACACCATCACCATCAACTTTGATTTTTGAACCGGCCGCCACACTGCAGGTGACTAACTTTGGTCCAAAGTTAGTAACCTGCAGTGCAGCCCCGGCGGCCGGTTCAAAAATCAAAGTCTAAGGGCGGGTGTCACCTGGTGTGGACCGCACTCCCCGCCCCCACCTAGCGACGCTAGTGCACTCATGTACAAAGCAGTGACTCGCATGTTAATACAATACACTAAGGGTCCTATTCAATTGTTCACGCTAAAACCTGTACCCCAAGAAGGAGAACCTGCACCTGCAGCTTTCCCAGTAGTGCCCCCAATTTAGCGTTATATTTCGGGGCAGGCTCTACCTCAGGACCTTGCCCCGGAAGGCGCTACCCACAGTGCTACTCCATAGGACTTCCACGTCACCGTGAGTATCACCTTCTGGAGTCCATAGGACTGAATGGAGGGTTGCGCTCCCGGGTCATGAAAGCGAGATTGTGGATCGTGGAGGGAGACTGGGGGCTATTTGTCCTCAGTCTCGCTCTGCTCCCAGTGGCTGGAAACAGATCGGGCTACCATTCTCGCTGTGGGAGACGTAAGTATCTAATTTATTGGGGTGGGTTTAGGTGGTTCAAATTGATTCTATGAAAGCGGATTCAGTTAGCACCAGCTTCTGGGTGCCGGTAGGAAAAAACATAGGTTAGCCCATCAGTGCGGTAATTAGCGTTAGGACTTTGTAATACCTTACTTATCCTAACTAGGGATGAGCAGAACACCCCTGAGTTCGGTTCGCATTCGAACTCTAACTTTCCAAATGTTCGAATTCGAACTCGAACTCGAACTCAATACAAGTCAATGGGGCTGAAAATTCGATTTTTAGAGTGCCCTCCAAGGTAGTGCCCTGGGGGACAGGAAACAAGGACAAAAAGTAAAAAAAAAACGTTTTTAAAGGGACAGTGAGTTTTCCATGAAATAAGGTTTAAAAATAAAAACGAAAAATTCCTTCAAATATCGTGCCTAGGAGGTCCCCATAACCTGCCCGTGAAGTGGCGGATTTCTCGGATGTATAGAAATATGTAAAAACCAAAAAATGACATTTCAAATGACGGTAAATGCTTTTCCTTTAATCTATCCGTAAACAACTGCTTGGGGCGGCAGTCTGTATGAGAAAAGGAGACATTTTCGGACACGCAGAAAAAGTTTAGTGATTTTTTGGCTAACTTATGGTGAAACTTATGCAGGCTTTGGATGAAAGTAACAATAGGTGCTTTAAAATTGGGCCTTTAGCATCGGCAACAGTACCGTCACACAGTAACCCCTCTGAGGATATGAATCTGATACAGGCGTCAGTGACAGTGCACCAAAATATTGTGCCTTTGGTGCCAGGCCAGCAAGTGCCATCATACAGTAACCCCTCTGTGGTATTGTGGAAGAGTGCAGGGGTGGACCATGCGGTCAGGGCCGGTGCTAGACTATTTTGCGCCCTAGGCAAGACCAGCTACTTGCACCCCTCCCCCAAAAAAACAAAACACGACTCAACATCAAACTCTTGAATTTCTTTTTATTTAAGAATAAAGTTTGAAAAGCACCAATAGTAAAGGTAAAATAAATATAAATAAACTATATTAAACCATTTTAAATTAACTTTATTAAACAAATTAAAATTAACTGTATTGAACAAATATAAATTAACGAAAAAAAAAATAAGAGTTGTCACATAAGTTTCAATTTCAGACACATCAAAATTTCACTTTGCATGCCTTATCCTTTGCAAATTTTCATCATGCGTATATATACTGTATATATTGCCCAGGCCAGCTCACATCATGTGTATATATATATATTGCCCAGGCCAGCTCACATCATGCTCACAGACAGTCTCAGATGCGCCATCATGCGTATATATATTGCCCAGGCCAGCTCAAATCATGAGCATATATATTGCCCAGGCCCAGGCCAGCTCACATCATGCGTATATATATTGTCCAGACCAGCTCACATCATGCTCACAGACAGTCACAGATGCGCCATCATCATAGGCGTGCGCAGCCTATTGCATTAGGGTGTGCACCCAAAAACTTAAACACATGAAAAAAAAATCATGTTATATATATATATATATATATATATATATATACACACACGCACCCTTATGCATACATACAGACGCACACTCTCTCACACATTCAGCCTAAATATATCATTACAAAATTTACAATCAGGGTAATTCCAAGAGAATTGAAAAGTCACCGCACGTTCGGTGACTTTTCGTTCTCTTCAATTCGGTTTGTTTTGATGATTCCCAGTTCGGCGACCCTGCGATGTATTCAGCAAGCACCACAGGGTCCCCGAATTGCAGGGAAAGGTCGCCACAAACCCGCCGAAAACTAACCGCAAAACCCGGCGAATGCACGCCGAAAACCCGCAAAAACATCTAGATTAACCCGCTGGAAAAAGCCGAGCAGGAGACGATCACACGCAGCGAAGCCGCCGGAAAAAGCCGACACCGCAGACGAATGGAGTGAATAAATTAGCAAAACAGTTTGCTTGAATGATTGAAAAGTGAAACGCTGTTTGCAAAGAAACTACTGAGCGAAAATGTCTGAAATTTACATATGATCCAATGAATGATAATAAAAAGGGCTGTTACAGAAAAAATGAGTTAAAAAAAATCTAGGAAAATGCTTAAAATATCCTAAAAAATCTATAAATAAAGAGACTTTTTACTGCAGAATTTTATAATTAACGGTTTATTAGATATTGAATTAAAACGGGAATATTTTTAACATTGAAGCCTATGGGATTCGCCTGAATAAACTTGCCGAATTAAACCACCGAACAGCAGGGCATTTCGGGAACCTTTCACTGCTGGTTTGTGATCTCTGAATAGCCGAAGCAGTGCTTTTTTATAGGGATTCACTGCCCTCGAACAGGCACCGAACAGGCACCGTGTGTGCAGGCAATTCGCCAGGATTTGGTGAATTGCTTGCTCTCTGTATAGCCGAATGGCCAGGAAAGGTAACCGAACGCTGATTTTCAGCGTTCGGTTACCTTTCTCCAGCCATTCGGATCTCTTTGGATAACCCTGTATTTTTATAATTCAGAGGTGCAGCAACCTTGGCCATCCAGTTGTTTTTGAACTACATTTCCCATGAGTCTCGACTAACCCAATTAGTGGCTGAGTATTGTGGCCGATTGTGTTTTATGACTAACAGGGTTATTCAGAGAGAGGTGAAACTCAGGAGAATGACTGGAGAAGTGAAAATTTTAGGTCAAAATAGCCAAACAAGAAAAATTCTCCCATTTATCTCACTTTCCAAATCGGCGATTTGGTCCAGATTGTTCTCTTTTCCTGCCATTCTCCTGGTTTTCACCTTTCTCTGAACAACCCTGAGAGAGAGGTGAAAGCCAGGAGAACTGGCAGGAGAAGAGAACAATCTAGACCAAATAGCCGATTTGGAAAGTGAGATAAATGGGAGAATTTTTCTGGTTTGGCTATTTTGACCTAGAATTTTCTCTTCTCCAGTCATTCTCCTGAGTTTCACCTTTCTCTGAATAACCTTGTCAGGGTTATTCAGAGAGCAGTGAAAAGCAGGAGAATGACTGGAGAATGGAAAATTCTAGGTCAAAATAGCTGATTTGGAAGTGAGATAAATGGGAGAAGAATGGAAGAAGTTTTAGGAGGGAAATTAATTCTCACTCAGAAGCAGACACCACCCCTCATTCTACATACAATGTATCAAATTCATTACACCAGACTAAAAACACCTGGTGTTTATGCCGTTTGAAAAACACAGGTCATTTAGAGTTGAGAATCTTTGCACGTACACATTAGTTTTTAATTCAATATCTAATAAACCATTGCTTATAATATTCTGCAGTAAAGAGTCTCTTTACTTCTAGATTTTTTAGTATTTTTTAAGCATTTTTTATACTTTTTTCAAAATTTCTTTTTTTTGTGAACTCGAACCGAACACACCCAAAAAGTTCGAAGTTCGCGAACCTTCGAACTACCAAAGTTCAAATCAAACTCTGAACTGATCGAACCGAACAGCTAATCCCTAATCCTAACGCTAATTACTCATTGCGTTTCCCCATGTTAAGTATAAAGATTGCAAAGTACAGTAAACTCCTGCAAGCTAGCGCAATCACTGATACGTTAATGGATTTTACACCAGTTTAGCATTAGGAAGGTAATATGGGTGACATGCAGGGTTGTTTTTTGAGCCGGTACGTGCAGGTACTAAGCACCTCTCGGCATTTTTGTTATATTTAAATGTTTCCCCCAGCCTTTGAGTGTGTGTGGCGGCACGTCGCTGCCGTTTGTCAGGCGGGGGGTGCTAGGATGGCTGCTACCCTCCATCCCAGGCAGCCTTTGCATCCAGGGTGGTTGTGAGCCGTGCTGCAGACTACGATCTGAGCTTAGCGCACAGAACGCAGGGCACGTCCCACACTGACTGGACACGAGCGCCGCCTGCGAACGCAGATGACCTGTCAGTGTCACCTGACAGTGACCACAGGTGCTCACTGACTGTCAAAGAAGGCCAGCGGTCAGGTGACAGGTCAGACTCATCAGCAATCACCGGTGGCACTCGTGTACAGTCAGTAGGGGACCAAGCACAGATTGCAGTTGCAGCACCCCACACCCACCCGGACCACCAGGGATGCAGAGGCTGCCACCTATGAATTATATTACTATGGATTCTGATATACTCACATACACCACACATTACTGGGAGTTATATTGCTGTGGATTCTGTGATACGCAGACACACATCACACATTACTGGTAGTTTTATTGTAGTCGATTCTTTGATACGCTGACACACACACCCCACACATTACTGAGAGTTTTATTTCTGTGGATTCTGTGATAGGCTCACACACACACCACACATTACTGGGAATTTTATTGCTGTGAATTCAGTGATACACTCACACACTCAGCACATTACTGGGAGTTTTATTGATTTGGAGCTCTGGGATACACTCATACACAGCGCACATTACAGTGAGTTTTATTGCTACATACCCCCAGGGTGTAGAGGATATATGGTTATATATGTGAACGTATGGCTGTGTGTGTAAATGCATGTATGTGTCTTCAAATAGGCTGCAGTGTGTAAAATTCTGTGCCTGTGTCCTTGTCACAGTCCGGCATTGCCCCCTTGCCCTGCATCCAAATGGATGTATTGCTTCTAGAATCGCCACATTATCTGCTGCCTGCACTCCACAAAGTAAGAATGACAGCGGGTGTATTGGCAGTATCGTGAAGTATGCCCCTGGGTGCACTTAATATGAAAGAGGTAAATTATGGTTGAGCAGGTGAATAACTGAAACTGTATGTTTAGAAGTGTTCCTTACTTGTAAAATTGCCTCTGTCCTTAAAGGGTTAATAAAGGAGTATTTATTAGGACACTAAAAATAGTCATAATAATCACAGTTTTCCCTGGGCTTGAGAGTACCCCCACCTATTTTTGTGGGAAAAAAAGCACATTAAATTTACTTATCCTAATGTTTAATACTTACTCACCCAAACGCAACATTTAGCGTTCATTAGGGAATAGGCTCCTGAGTGTGGAGAGGATCCAAATGCTGAAAAAGCAAATGCATTTGTTCTTAAAAGCAGTTCTCCGTCTCTATTCCGTAAGGTACTACATGCTATTTAAGGAACGGCCACTGTAGTTTGTTATTTTCACAGTAGTTTTTCTGGCAGTTACACATTGTAGTTAATGGCATAGTTAACACTGGGGTGACCAGCTATTTCTCTCCAAATTATTTAGAGCAGATTTCATGAAGTTAGCACCTGCATTTCAGTTGACGTAGTCTATTCTTGGTTTTACTTTGGTTTCTATGAGAGTTCAATAGAGATCCTCACTAAAGACCAAGGGTCTTTTAAGTCTATGCATTTATGATGTAAACTTTACATTGTTGGTCCTTAAGGGGTTAAAATTGCCTACAAAATATAGCACAATGGATATATATTCATTGTTGTTGAAAAAACAGTAAGAAAGCTACATGGAAAATAGCCGTAGTTTAATTATTTTATGGTAGAGTACAGGTAGCACGGTTGTGCACTCTTTGCAGCATATTTGTCTGCTGTTAAATTTTTCTTCTGAGAATAGCCAAAATTTACCATAATTGCAACAATTGTAATTGGTTAATAAATCTTTATGAACTTAAAGAACTTTAGACAGATGTAAAAATCTACAATAAAACCAACATCGAAAAACTATCACCATAATATAGATGACAATTGCAAAATAGCTAACTTGCAACTCAAATAAGCAAAATCCAGAAAAGAAAATTAACATTCAAAAGCTGAAGGAAACAAATATAAAACATTGCGTCTGTAACCGGCCTGCACCCTCGCTGCCCGTTCGTATAGACTCTGCGTTGTGTTTTGTGTGTTGTTGAGCATCAAAGATGAGACCGGCAACTGGATCGCTGGGAACATGCGGTTTTAATCTGGGTAAAACACATATAAATAACACGAAATGAAACATCCTCTGCAACTTCCACCTCCACGCAGCCCCTCGTGCTCTGAAGGATGCTGGGTGATATAGTCGCATTACAGTACAATAAAATAAAATAAATATATACATATATATACAAAAAGAAAATACATATAAATCATAAAAATGAGGATAAAACATATCAATCATACCTGGGTAAAACACCTATAAATAAAACGGCGTGAAAGCATCCTCTGCAACGTCCACTTGCACAGATCAAGCAAAGGATTAGCACAGGCTTTACGCTTTCCTTCCTGACATTTTCCCATTAAAGCCCTGTGTTATACAAAAGAGCTGTTTTACTCTGTATGATTACAAACTAAACATAAATTAAGATTCATGAACCTCCTTGAAAACTAACATGACAAATACACATATATATGGTTAAAACTAATACATAGAAACAGTTTGAGAACTTTTACATAGGTTTAAACCTCTAAGAAATGTGAATCAGAGAGCCTGCACAAAAACACCTCCAAGCAGTTCCTTGTGCTCTAAAGGAAAACCTGGGCTCGACAGGGAATGAGGTCATGCCTCATTAGCATTAGTGATGGGCCAAACACCCCCGTGTTCGGTTCGCATTCGAACACGAACATTTGAAAAAGTTTGGATTCGAACGAGAACACGATTCGAGCTCAGTGCAAGTCAATGGGACTCGAACGTTAGATTTTTAGAGTGCCCTCCAAGAGGGCATATATGCAAGATATTTGCCATAAAATGTGTATGGGGGTCCGGGTAGTGCCCTGAGGGACAGGAAACAAGGACAAAAAGTTAAAAAAAAATTTTTAAAGGAACAGTGATTTTTCCATGACATAAAGGTTAAGAATACATATGAAAAATTCCTTCAAATATCGTGCCTAGGATGTCCCCATAACCTGCCCGTGAAGTGGCAGATTTGTAGGATGTATAAAAACATTTTAAAAGAAAAAAAATGACATTTCAAATGACGGTAAATGGTTTTCCTTTAATCTATTCATAAACAACTGCTTGGGGCGGCAGCCTGTATGAAAAGAGGAGACGTTTTAGGACACGCAGAACAAGTTTAGTGATTTTTTGGCTAAATTATGGTGAAACTTATGCAGGCTTTGGATGAAAGTAACAACAGGTGCATTAAAATTGGACCTTTGGTGCCAGCTAGTGCCTTCACACCGTAACCCCTCTGAGGTATTGTGGAAGAGTGCAGGGTGGACCCTGCCATCAAATCTTAAAATGATTTGAATCTGGTACACGCGTCAGTGCACACAAATATTGGGCCTTTGGTGGCAGCAAGTGCCTTTACACCGTAACCCCTCTGTGGTATTGTGGAAGAGTGCAGGGTTGGACCCTGGGGTCCAATATTAAAATGATATGAATCTGGTACAGGCATCAGTGCACCAAAATATTGTGCCTTTGGTGGCAGCAAGTGCCTTCACACTGTAACCCCTCTGTGGTATTGTGGAAGAGTGCAGGGTTGGATCCTGTGGTCCAATATTAAAAAGATATGAATCTGGTATAGGCGTCAGTGGCAGTGCACCCAAATAGTGTGCCTTTGGTGGCAGCAAGTGCCTTCACAATGTAACTACCCCTCTGTGGTATTGTGGAAGAGTGCAGTGGTGGAGGTTTTGGGAATGCAGAAGAGATCCCCGATCTGTTCAGATACATCAGCATCAGGGGAGTGATAGCTGCTGATCCAGGACTGATTATTTTTTAAAAATGTCAGGCGGTCTACAGAGTCGGTGGACAGACACACTCTTTTGTCTGTGACAAAACCTCCAGCGGCACTGAACGTCCCTTCGGAAAGCACGCTGGATGAATGGCAACCTAGTAGCTGCATAGCATATTGGCTAAATTCTGGCCAGTAATCCAATCTCAACACCCAGTAAACCAGTGAATAATCTGCTGTAAAGGTATCCAGGTCTGCCCTTGCCCCTAGGTAGTCCTGCACCATATGGTGAAGACGCTGGCAATGGGTGCCTACATTTTACGTCCCTGGACGTCGTGGACTAAAAAAATTGCAAAAGGCATCAGTCAAGCGGCCCCCTTCACCGCTCTTCCTCTGATCAACTGTAGCCTCAGAAGCACCTGTGTCATCACTTGGTAACCTACCAGTGCCTGGAAAGGTGTTACACAAGTGTTGCTTTAGAGCGTGCCTCAAGTTGTTTCATCCTGTCATCCTCCCTCTGTGAGGGCAGGATGAGCTCTGCAACCTTACCCTTGTATCGTAGATCAAGAAAGGTTGCCAACCACTAATGATCCCTCTCCTTGATAGCACGAATCCTGGGGTCCTTTAGCAGGCTTTGCAGGATAAGGGAGCCCATGCAGCGTAGGTTGGAGGTGGCATTAGCTTCCGAGTGTTCCTGGTCGCTGAGGATGACCCTATCGTGCACTACCTCCTCCCAGCCACATAGTAGTCCTTGGGTTTCTGGGGACATAAAACCCTCCCTTGAGAAATCCCCGCCTTCAGTGCCCCCACAACTTAAATATTCCTCCTCCTCATCCTCCTCCTGCCTGATCTGAGGACCCACAGGAATGCTGTCTGCGTAAAGACTGGGGCCTTGAGAGCTAGGGAAGTCCACCTCTTCCTCCCGCTGCTCTGCCTCTAGTGCCACATCTATAATTCCCCTCAGTGTGTGCTCCAGTAGGAACACTAAAGGAATTGTGTCACTGATGCATGCACTGTCCCTGCTCACCATCCTCGTTGCCTCCTCAAATGGTGACAGTACAGTGCATGCATTCTTGATCATCAGCCACTGCGGGAGGAAACAAGTTTACCTGAACCTGTCCTTGTGCCATACTCACACAGGTACTCATTGATGGCCCTCTGCTGCTTGTGCAGACGCTGCAGCATTGCCAACGTCAAGTTCCACCTGGTGGGCATGTCACAGATCAGACAGTTTGTGGGAAGGTGGAGTTCTCTTTGAATTTCTGCCGGGCGAACACTTGCTGGGAATGACCGTCTAAAGTGGCTGCAGACTTTTTTGGTCTGGCTGAGAATCTCTGCCAGCCCTGGGTACCTGGTTAGGAAATGCTGTACCATCAGATTTAGGACGTGTGCTAGGCATGGTACATGCGTCAACTTACCCAGGCGTAGGAGAGAGAAGGTTGCTGCCATTATCACAGACGACCATTCCCAGTTCAAGCTGGAGTGGTGTTAACCATCTCTGCGCCTGCCCCTGCAGAGCTGACAGAATTTCTAGCACGGTGTGGCTCCTGTCCCCTAAACAAACCAGCTCAAGCACAGTATGGCATCTTTTTGCTTGAGCCATTGCGTAGCCCCTGCCACGCATCGGTTTAACTGCCACTTCACCAGAGACAGAGAAGGAGGAGGAGGAGGAAGAGGAAGAGGTGATGGAGCAGACAGACTTCATATAAGCAGCTTTCTGGAGGCGTGGTGGATGAACAAGCTCCAGCACAGAGCCCCGTCCTGGATCCCTCCAAACTGCAAGCAGAGTTACCCAGTGTGCCATGAAGGAAATGTAATGGCCCTGTCCAAGCTTGCTGGACCACATGTCTAAAGTAATGTGCACCTTGCTGCTGACTGCCTTTCCCAATGACTCCATAACATTGTCTTCCATGTGCTGGTATAGTGCTGGAATGGCCTTCCATGAAAAGAACTGGCGTTTTGGAACCTGCCACTGTGGTACAGCACATTCGGCAAATTCACGGAAGGAGGCAGAGTCCACCAGCTGGAAAGGCAGCAGCTGTAATGCGAGTAATTTTGCCAAGCTGGCATTTAGACGCTGTGCAATGGGACTATATTTTTTCTTACGTTGCAGCAGCTCGGGCAACAAAATCTGACTGCGTAAATCTGAAGCTGATGGGATGCTGTCACATTCTGAGGAAGGACCTGGTACACCCATTACAGTAGCATCATCCCTGTCAGTGGAGATTGTAGGCAATGACATGGCAGGAAATATAGTGGGGGTAGAGACAGATGGGGATGAGGAGGAGGACCTACGCAAAGTGTTGTGCCAACAGGATGCGTGGCAGGTGGTCATATGTTTTATCAAGCACTTGGTACCCAAGTGTGTGATGTTTTCTCCCATGCTTGATCCTCTTCAGACTTGGCTTACAAATAGCAATGCTGCAGTCTGCTGCACATTTTGTGAAGAACTCCCAGACAGCGCTCTGCAAATGAGCAGCTCTGACTTCTGATGCCTTGGACTGGCTACGGTTGCTCATAGCGGACGTTGTGCCTTGTTTTTGTTGGCCCTCCTCCTCCTCACTTGAATCCTCTGTTTGATCAGGCACCCAGGTAGAGCCAGTGACTTCAGCATCATTGTCATCACCCCCTATCTCTTCGTCACTGGAGCCAACCTGGCAATATGCTGCAGCTGCTGGGGGAATATGAGTGACAGTTATTTGTGTGTCACTGGCACCACCTCCCTCTAGGTTGATTTTACTCCCTTCCTCAACCTCAGAGTTTGAATAAGAGCACTGGAGTTGCTGCGCATCCTCAAGCAGCATGTCACTGTCACTGTAGTCAAACAATTCAGCTGACTTCTCTGTGTATGATGGTGAGGCTATGGTAAGAGTAGCTGTGGACATGGAGGCTGAATTAGATGTTTTGGCAGCTGAAGTGGACTGTAAACCACTACAAGCCTGGCTGGCAGAGGACTCGGAGGATGAGGATGGCCTGGTTAGCCAATCCTGCAAAACGACCAGGGGCACAGCCTTCCGACACAGAGGCTGCTTGCCCTCTTATCTGTGTCTGGGAGCGTCTGCCTGTCCTTTTTGTTTTTTCTGACATGGTGAGTGATATATAGATTAAAGATATACAGAACTCTGATTCAACTCTGTTATAAAGATTGGAGATATGCAGAACTCTGATTCAACTCTGTTATAAAGATTGGAGATATGCAGAACTTTGATTCAACTCTTGTATATAGATTGGAGATATGCAGAACTCGGATTCAACTCTGGTATAAAGATTGGAGATATGCAGAACTCTGATTCAACTGTGTTATCTAGATTAAAGATATTCAGAACTATGCTATAACTCAGTGATACACCCTGATAGCCTGGCAGCAGCTGGCAGTGCCAACACACAAATTCAAATTCCCAGAACTCTGGTATAAGTCAGTGATACATCCTGATAGCTGGCAGTAGCTGGCATTGCCAACTAGGGATGAGCCGAACACCCCCGTGTTTGGTTCGCATTCGAACTAGAGACAATTTCAAAAGTTCGAGTTTGAACTCAATGCAAGTCAATGGGACTCAAAATTTCGATTTTTAGTGTGCCCTCCAAGAGGGCATATATGCAAGATATTTGCCATAAAAGGTGCATGCGGGTCCTGGTAGCGCACTGGGGGACAGGAAACAAGGACAAAAAGTTTAAAAAAAGACGTTTTTAAAGGAGTTTTCCATAAAATAAGGGTTAAAAATAAAAACGAAAAATTCCTTCAAATATCGTGCCTAGGAGGTCCCCATAACATGCCCGTGAAGTGGCGGATTTGTTGGATGTATAGAAACATTGCCATCAGATACCCACACACGACACCTAGCCACCCTTAAGGGGTTAAAATGCACAGGGACTGGCTACTATCCTGTTAGATGAGGGAATATATTATATGTATAAAGCAAGGTATATATGACAATGGATAGTCAGAGACTCTAGGGACTCAGCTTGTATGCTTTATGATAGACATTTCTAACACAATAATAATTGTATGCTCACATAGGCCCTTCGGGAGAGGTACATGACATACAAATACTGGAATATTACGTTTAAATCTAAGGAGTGTGATAAAGATTTTATTAAGCCCTTGATGACAAATGACGTAACATCTACATCATTAATGATTGGCTTTACAGAGCCCTGGTCCTTAAGGGGTTAAACAGCATATCAGAGAGGATCATATAGTAGAAATGAACACTTCTTAGAATTCAAAACAAACAGTGTTTGTTCATACATGTGCAGGAGCCCCCACCCAGTCTGCAAGCAATGTATCAAATTCTAATTGCTAATTTGAAGCACATGTTATTTCCAATCACTAATTAAACACCTGTTGTTTACACCGTTTGAGAGCACAGGTCATTTAGAGGTGAGAATCTTCGCACCTAGACGACATTAGGTAGTTTTTTAATTCAATATCTAATAAACCATTGCTCATAATATTCTGCAGTAAAGAGTCTCTTTATTTCTAGATTTTTTAGTATTTTTTTAAGCATTTTTTATACTTTTTAAAAAAAATAAAAATTCGAAGTCGAACCGAACACGCCAAAAAGTTTGAAGTTTGCAAACTTGGGAACTGCCAAAGTTCGAATAGAACTACGAACTGATCGAACCAAACAGCTCATCCCTAGTGCCAACACACAGATTAAAATTCCCAGAACTCTGGTATAAGTCAGTGATACACCCCGATAGCCTGGCAGTAGCTGGCAGTGCCAACACACAGATTCAAATTCCCAGAACTCTGGTATAAATCAGTGATACACCCGGATAGCCTTTGCAGTGCCAACACACAGATTAAAATTCCCAGAACTCTGGTATAAGTCAGTGATACACCCTGATAGCCTGGCAGTAGCTGGCAGTGCCAACACACAGATTAAAATTCCCGGAACTCTGGTATAAGTCAGTGATACACCCTGATAGCCCTGGAATGCAGTGGCAACACACAGATTCAAATTCCCAGAACTCTGGTATAAGTCAGTGATACACTCTGATAGCCTGGCAGCAGCTGGCAGTACCAACACACAGATTCAAATTCCCAGAACTCTGGTATAAGTCAGTGATACACCCTGATGGCCTGGCAGCAGCTGGCATTGCCAACACACAGATTCCAATTTGCAGAAATCTGCTATAACTCAGTGATACAGCCTGATATGCAACAATCTCCTCTCCTCTCTGATTCACTCCTGCAACAAACACACACTGTGGCTGCGGGGAAGCCTTATATAGTGTGCTGCTGGACTTAGCTCTGTGAGCCTATGATTGGGCAAAATTTGCCCAATCAGGACTCTGAGCCCTGATTGGCATAGTCTTGCACCTGACCTGTGGTCAGGTGCAAGGCTGTAGCCAATTACAAGCTTCAGGCCAGTGGAAAAGTGCATTGTGGTTCATTGTGGTGCATTGTGGGAGAACACACAGCGAACATGCGGAAATGTTCACTGTTCGACGAACGGTCGAACGTCCAATGTTCGAATCAAACTCATGTTCGAATCGAACCGCCAGCCCACCCTATACCTGACGCTGAATAGGACCATAGGTAGACTTTCTGGCCAAGGCAAACCAGATTCCTGTGCCATTTTAAGCATTCTCAATTTCAGGGTACCGCTTAACCTTTTGACTTTTACGCTACTTTACGGGTGGTAGGGAACATGGAAAGCAAGGGTAACCCCTAGGGCAGACCAGATTTCCCTAGTTATGGTTGCTGTTATTGCCGGTCCCTGGTCACTTTCTATCACTTTGGGAACACCGTACCTACAGACAATTTATGTCAGCAATTTCTTTGCTGTATTTTTAGTGGTCATATTAGTCACTGGATAGGCTTCGGGCCATCCTGAAAACATATCTATGAGCAGTAGGGCATATTCGTATTTTTCACTTTTAGGCATCTGAATATGGTCTATTTGAACTCATTGGAACAGATATAAAGGCCTAACCATGTATTTTTTCGCAACTTTCACAGGTCTACCAGGGTTACATTTGGCTCAGATAGCACACGATTTACAGTACGAGGCAGTGAGAGTAGAAATGCCTGGGGCGTAGTAGTGCTGGCCGATGAGGGCATTCATCAGCGTTTTTGAGAGATGTGAGGGCCCATGGGCCCATTGCACAACAGCCGGATAGAGGGCCTTTGGAAGGCACACCTTTTTTCTCATGCAGAGGAGTCCATTTATGCGTGTTGCCGCCCTTTTTTCCCATTCTCCCTTTTCACTGCTTGTTGCAGAGCCCTGGAACTGCATTATTTGTAGTTCTGTGACGGAGGTCTGCACTAACAATGGTACTGGCTGCTAGAGTTCCTTTTCCTGTGTCTGGCGCGCTGCCTGTTTTGCCGCTTGTTCCACTAGGTGATTACCTCTTGCTTCTGGGGTGTTAAGTTTGCTGGGTGCCTTCACTTTAAGGATTGCAACCTGTTTTGGAAATAGTAGGGCGTCCATAAGGGACTCTATGGCTTTGCCATGTTTGACCGGGGTACCGGCTGCCGTCAGAAAACCCCAGTTATGCCAAATCAGACCAAAATCATGAGTGACCCCATATGCGTTTCTGGAAACTGTGTAAATATTGGCTGTCTGATCTGTACTGAGAAAGCAGGCTTGTGTGAGCACGTGCAGTTCTGCTTCCTGGGCAGAAATGGTGGGGGTGAGGGGAGAAGCTTGCAGAATTGCAATTTCAGGTGTGACAGCGCAGCCAGTATGGTATTTACCAGACTCATCCGCAAAGCGGGAGCCATCCACATACAGTGTCAGGTCGGGGGCTGTGAGAGGAGTATCACACATAGAGGGCAGGTGAGCTGTCTCTGAGATCATTGCTTTGAGGCAATCTTGTGGGCAGAGGGGTATGGGGTCAGGGGAGTCATCAAAATTAGGGTCCAGAGGGGTCCCATCATTGCCCTCACACAGCCCCCCCTCAGGAGGAGGAAGGAGAGTAGCCGGGTTAAAGCACTGGTATCTGGGATACGTTATCAGGGAGCAGGAGGGAACATTGCAGGTGCAGGTGCCTGGCGGAGGACAGATGCTTGGGTTGGGTTGGGTTTGTTGGAGAATGGCTGAAATGTCATGTGGGGCCACAACAATCAAAGGGTGCCCTAAGACTGTATCGGAGGATTTGTCAAGTAATGAATGTGCTGCGAAGACGGCTCGGAGGCAGGAGAGGGTGCCTTGCGCCACTGGGTCTAGATGGCAGGAGTAATATGCTATCGGGCGGTTCCATCCCCCATGCTGCTGCTTAAGGATGCCAGATGCATGGCCACTTTTCTCAGATACAAATAGCTTGAAAGGTTTCTGGTAATCTGGCAAACCTAGGGCCGGGGCCGCTGAGACAGCCTGTTTGAGCTTGTCAAAATTGGTGATGGCGTCATCCGGGAGGAAAAGGGATCGGACTTGAGGGCTTCATACCAGGGCTGCATGAGGGCTGAGGCATCTGGAATCCATGATCTGCAGTGCGTAATGAGACCTAGGAAAGCCTGTAACGGCTTTTTTGCTGGATGCAGGGAACAGACAATATGGTTCGTATTCTGGACGCCGGGAGGTGTCTTATGCCCTGTGAAATACAGTGACCGAGGAAAACCACAGTCTGGAAGCACCAATGTAATTTGAATTTATTGACTTTGCAGCCCTGTTTAGACAGATACTGCAGGAGGCTGAGGGAAGTGGCCGCGGTTTTCTCGTGAGAGGAGGCACAGAGAAGGAGGTCATCCATATTCTGGAGGACTACATGGGGATTCTACCTTTGCCAGGTATCAAATACGGTGGTCATTGCCTTGGATAATTGGCTTGGGGACAGTGGCGTAGCGTGGGGTCCTCGGGGCGGTCGCCCCAGGCACAATTTTCTTAGGGGGCGCAAAATTTTAAAAGAAATTTGAACCACTAATATTCAGTAGGGATCAGCACTGGTGTCCATTATAAGCCCTTGCATGAGCAGCCGCCAGTTTTGCGGCGTCAGCGATGATGTTACATTTTCCCTGGTTTTGGCTGCGCCCCTGGTGGTGAAGGGCCTTCATGTCTGTTTTTCCTCTGTGGTGTGTCTGGCTGTACTGTTCTGGGGTTCTGATGTGATCTCCTGGTCTGGGGTCACATGGCCCAATCACACAGACCCACACCCTATAAATATCCCAGCAGCACAGAGCCTCATTGACGGTTTGTGGAGTTTGATGGTGGTTGTGTCCTGTTTGTTCCCAGTGTTGCTGCAAAGCATTCTTTTCCTAGTGTATTCTGGTTTTGACCTCGGCTGTGTTTCCTGATGATCCTTCTCTGCTAACTCCTGGTACTCTGTCTGCTGATCTGTTGCCAACCTTGCCTTAATGACCATTCTTATATGCTTCATATGTTTTGTTTGTCTTAGTTCCGTATATTCTCTGAGGCCATTATAAAGACTTCTTCAGTGCAGGATTTTTGTCTGTCTTGTTATCCCTTGCCCTTCTTGTTCACAATGATCTGTTTATTCTTTGTGAGGGTTTCTTAGAAGTATTCCCTGCATAGGGATCCCGTTAGTTTTCTTCTGGCCCTCCTGTTCCATGTGTCACTGTCTGGTTCCTGTATCGTCCTGAAGTGGAGTTCAGTTCAGGTCCTGTTTCGCCAAGTCTGTCAGTTTGTTGACTGCCCTGCAGCCTGCATAATTCATCTACTGTCTTACATTGTTGGTGTTTCTGAGCGTGTCCTGGGTTATCTGTCGGTCTTGAAACCTTCGGAGCTTAGTGGCAATTCAGTCCTGCTTTTGTGCCCCTTGGTTTTGGAGAAACAAGTCTGTTTTATTGATCTGTCAAGTGTCCAGTCAGTAGCTCACCTGCCTTAAGGGCTACACTCCTTGTTCCTATCCTAACCACCACGATGGCCCAAGCAGGGGCCAACCGTTACAGGTGACTTAGCACTCAGCGTCCGGAAGGGAGGACCAGGACAGAAAGTTCTGGTCCTGTCCTGACTAGGGATGAGCTGTTCGGTTTGATCAGTTCGGAGTTCGATTCGAACTTTGGCCGTTCGCAAGTTCGCGAACTTCGAACTTTTTTGGCGTGTTCGGTTCGAGTTCGGAAAAAAATAACAATTTTGAAAAGAGTATACAAAATGCTTAAAAAATACAAAAAAATCTAGAAATAAAGAGACTCTTTACTGCAGAATATTATAAGCAACGGTTTATTAGATATTGAATTAAAAACTACTGTCTAAGTGCAAAGATTCTCACCTCTAAATGACCTGTGTTTTCAAACGGCGAAAACAGGTGTTTTAGTCTGGTCTAATGAATTTGATACATTGTATGTACAATGAGGGTGTGGTGTGTCTCCTGATGTGTTAAACAACACCTGTGCTTCTGAGAAGTGTTAATTTTTCTCCTAAATCTTCTTCTAATATGCTGCATTTCACTGCTGTGTGCTCACCTCATTTTTACAGCTTTCGCTCATCATGTTTAAACGCGATATGAAGCCACATTTTATTAAATGACGCAGACATATTAGATATCGTTCTTTCCGGCAGACTCCGCAGATTCATAATATATCATTTTTATATGTATACGTCATGTCCTGCCTGTATATTATGACAAAAAATGCAATAAAAATTGAATTTTTAATCATGAGCAGTGTGTAAAGTTTTTTTTTATCACATTTTAGCACATGAGCGTTTGCGGTTATGTTTTCTATGGGGTGCGCTTGTACAAAAATTAGAAATGGGGACTTGTTACATTTTGTGGGGGGAATTACGTGATTTATAGCCAATGCACCCCATAAAAAAAATCATTAGTGCATCATCGTTCACATTATAATTGAAATGTGAACAATATTGCTGAATTAATAACAGGTTTGTATTTTTTTTTACTTTTTTTTTACTTTATACCTGGTCATGTTGGTTATCAGTCGAAAGGCCATGCTCAGGCCTTTCGATTGACACCCTCCAGGACCCCCTAGATGCCTGGAGATATCGGGGTTCAAATGAACCCCCTATCTCCACCAGGGGATTGGCCTGGGCAATATATATACGCATGATGTGAGCTGGCCTGGGCCTGGGCAATATATATACGCATGATGTGAGCTGGCCTGGGCAATATATATACACGCATGATGTGAGCTGGCCTGGGCCTGGGCAATATATATACGCATGATGTGAGCTGGCCTGGGACTGGGCAATATATATACGCATGATGTGAGCTGGCATGGGCATGGGCAATATATATACGCATGATGTAAGCTGGCCTGGGCAATATATATATATACGCATGATGTGAGCTGGCCTGGGCATGGGCAATATATATATGCATTATGTGAGCTGGCCTGGGCAATATATATATATATGCGCATGATGTGAGCTGGCCTGGGCATGGGCAATATATATACGCATGATGTGAGCTGGCCTGGGCCTGGGCAATATATATACGCTTGATGTGAGCTGGCCTGGGCAATATATACGCATGATGTGAGCTGGCCTGGGCAATATATATAAACGCATGATGTGAGCTGGCCTGGGCCGAAAAATATAGACGCATGATGTGAGCTGGCCTGCGCAATATATATATACGCATGATGAAAATTTGCAAAGGATAAGGCACGCAAAGTGAAATTTTGATGTTTCTGAAATTGAAACTTATACAAATTTATATTTGTTCAATAAAGTTAATTTTAATATGTTTAATAGAGTTAATTTAAAATGGTTTAATACAGTTTATTCATATTTATTTTACCTTTACTATTGGTGCTTTTCAAACTTTATTCTTAAATAAAAAGAAATGTAGCAGTTTCATGTTGTGTCATTTTTTTTGGGGGGGGTGCAAGTAGCTGGTCTTGCCTAGGGCGCAAAATAGTCTAGCACCGGCCCTGACTGCATGGTCCACCCCTGCACTCTTCCACAATAGCACAGAGGGGTTACTGTATGATGGCACTTGCTGGCCTGGCACCAAAGGCACAATATTTGGGTGCACTGACGCCTTTACCAAATTCATATCTTTTTAATATAGGAATGCATGGTCCACCCTTGCACTCTTCCACAATACCACAGAGGGGTTACTGTATGATGGTACTTGCTGGCCTGGCACCAAAGGCACAATATTTGGCTGCACTGTGTCACGAGCCTGGCCTAGCAGATGTGCAGAAATGTGGGTGTGAGCCCAAGGTGCAGTAAACGTATCAGAAGGCAGGATACAGGGTAACAGGGTTTATTTGTGAATACAAATAAACTGACAACAGACCAGGAAAATAAACAATGGATATTGAACATATAAATCAGGCGCAGGTACAAAATAGGAATAGGCAATAGAGTGGTCAAGAATAGCAGAGATCTGGTACACGGGTATATCAATAATGGAAAGCAGAGGGTACAGGGGGCAATGGAGGATACCGGTAGAGAATGTCCAGAAATAGCAGAGGGTGTACAGGAAGGTCTATGGATCAAGAGCAGGAGGGGTTCCAGGCAAGGATCTGTGGAAGGCAGGTCTGCACTAGCTAAGCTAGGAACTTCAATGAGGAAGCGTGGGATCAGGGGTGTAGCTTCCTCATATTCAGGATCAATTAGGGAGATGAACAGCAGGTGTGGTTCCATGTCCATTATGCAAATTATAGTTCAAGAAGCGTATGGAGGAAAAGTCCTAGAACCGGCATATCAGTGCAAAACAGGGCAAAAGGAGAACAAAAGAGGGCGCCAGAGGGTCTGGTGGTTCGGATCGTGACACATTGCCACTGACGCCTGTATCAGATTCATATCCTCAGAGGGGTTACTGTGTGACGGCACTGTCGCCGACGCTAAAGGCCCAATTTTAGGCTAGGGTCAAACTAATGCATTTTTCGCAGCGAACGTCAAAAAGTGCGTCCGAACGCATTGAGGTGTTTTTTCATGGAAAGCGCTTAAACGGTCATACGATGCGCATTTTTGTGCATGACTTTTTACGGATCCAAACCAGGAAACTTTGGGTGTCTGGACGTTATGTTGGCCAGACATGAGCAGCTTCTGACGTCTCCTAATCACGAACACACGCCGCTATGCGGACGCAGCGCACTCTGTACGTCAGTACTAGCGGTTCAGCGTTCTCGAAAAATGCGTTCATTTTCCACTTGCGTTGCGCGGCCGGACTTTTGTGCGACCGTACTTCGTATATTGGCCGTCATTGCACGTCATTTGCTGCTAGTGCGGCCGTGATTAAGTGCGCCTAAACGCACGTTAAAAGTGCGCTAGTCTGACCCCAGCCTTAACCCTTTCACTGCTGACGACGTGTGGGACACGTCCTCATTGATGCACGTTACATGCTGAGGACATGCCTCACACGTCATCAGCTGTGCGGGACCCCTGGTGGAGATACTCACCTCTCTGTCCGGGGTCCCGCGGTGTTCTGACTTCAGCGTCCTCAGACGCTGAAGTCAAGCTCCTCCCGGCATAAATGACGTCATCGTGCCGGGAGATAGCCTGGAAGGGAGGGGGGATCTGTTCAGATCCCTCTCCCTCCCGATCGGGAAGGAGCAGCACCAAAAGCCAGGCACCGCTTAAAAGGGGAGAGTCTCCCCTTTTAAGCGGTGCCTGGCTTTAACCCCTCAAGCGCCGGGTTGCACTTCAGTGCCTTGCGGCGCCGAAGTGCAGCCTTGCTCCGGTGGGGGCTGCCATCTTGGATGGCGGCTCCACCCCCGGGTCTCCCCTCGCTGCCTGACGTCATCACGCATAGCGTGATGTCGTCAGATAGCCAGGGAACCCCTAGCTGCCCGGGGATTTCCCAAGGAAATCCACAGGTGGAGATAGGGGGTTCTTGTGGCAGCTAGGGGGTCATGGAGGGTGTCATTTGAAAGGCCTGAGCTTGGCCTTTCTAATGATACCCAAGATGACTAGGTACAAAGTAAAAAAAATTTTTTAAAAAAATAATAAAAATAATAAATAAATAAATTAAAAAAAAAAAACATGTTTTTTTGTGTGTTGTTTTTATTAATGCAGAAATATTGTTCACATTTCAATTATAATGTGAACAATGATGCTGCACTAATGATTTTTTTCTATGGGGTGCGTTTGCTAAAAATCACGTAATTCCCCCCACAAAATGTAACAAGTCCCCATTTCAAATTTTTGTACAAGTGCACCCCATAGAAAACATAACCGCAAACGTTCATGTGATAAAATGTGAAAAAAAACTTTACACACTGCAGATGATTAAAAATTCAATTTTTATTGTATTTTTTGTTATAATATACAGGCAGGACATAACGTATACATATAAAAATGATATATTATGAATCTGCGGAGTCTGCCAGAAAGAACGATATATAATATGTCTGGGTCATTTATTAAAATGTGGCTTCAAATCGCGTTTAAACATGAGCGAAAGCGGTAAAAATTAGCTCAGCACACAGCGGTGAAATGCCTCAGCAGTGAAGGGGTTAAAGCACCTATTGTTACTTTCATCCAAAGCCTGCATAAGTTTCACAATAATTTAGCCCAAAAAAATCACTAAACTTTTTCTGCGTGTCCGAAAATGTCTCCTCTTTTCATACAGACTGCCGCCCGTTCTTTATGGATAGATTAAAGGAAAAGCATTTACCGTCATTTGAAATGTCATTTTTTGTTTTTTACATATTTCTCTACATCCTAGAAATTCGCCAATTCACGGGCAGGATATGGGGACCTCCTAGGCACGATATTTGAAGGAATTTTTCATTTTTATTTTTAACCCTTATTTCATGGAAAACTCACTGTCCCTTTAAAAACGTTTTTTTTTAAAACTTTTTGTCCTTGTTTCCTGTCCCCCAGGGCACTACCCGGACCCCCATACACCTTTTATGGCAAATATCTAGCATGTATGCTCTCTTGGAGGGCACTCTAAAACTCGAATTTTCAGCCCAATTGACTTGTATTGAGTTCGAGTTCGAATTCGAACATTTGTAAAGTTCGAGTTCGAATGCGAACCGAACTCGGGGGTGTTCGGCTCATCCCTAGTCCTGACTCCTTAACGCTGACAGGAGTCACGTGAAACAGCGCAGCATTATCCAACAGAACACCCTGTACCATGCTTGTCAGCCCCCCTTGAAGCCCTGTGTCAGCCCCATGCCGCTGGCATCCCTGCAGCTGCTGAACAGGAAGGAGGAAGGGAGGCGCCTGCCCTGCAGAACATTTAAAATTGGGTCTACACTAAGCCCCCTGGACAGCTCCCCCCGGGCCACCAGGAACTCCACGCAGATAGGCGACACTGTGTGACCCCAAAGCAGTGTAACCAAAACACAGTGAGGGGGTACTAGGGGTATGGGGAGAGGGTGACTGGGGGTATTTGGATAGAGAAAGATTGACTGGTGGTACTTGGAGAGAGAGTGCCTGGGGGTACTGGGAGAATGTGGGGGTACTTGGAGAGAGAGTGACAGGAGGGTACTGGGAGAGAGAGACTGGGGGGTACTGGGAGAGAGCAACTGGGGGTACTTGAAGAGAGAGTGACTGGGGGGTCTTTGGAGGGAGTGAGTGACTGGGGGGTACTGGGAGCGGGTGACTTGGGATACTGGGACAGGGTGACTGCTAGCAGTGGTGTAGTGTGGGGGGGCATGTGTGTTTAATTTTTTTATTATAGCAGTATTTTGTTAATATACAATACATGTGCTTGTGGGGTAAGGGGGTCGATACTCTACTGGTGGAAGGGAATCAGGGTGTGTTACCATGTCTACAGGTTGGGGGGCGCACAATTCTGCCTTGCCCCGGGCGCTGAAAACCCACGCTATGATGCTGCTTGGGGAGTTTTGCGTCCCCTGAGGCATTACGGTCCAGGTATACTGTTGGCCGTTATGCGTGAACCCAAACAAATACATACATGCGGGATCGAGTGGCACACTGAAAAAGGCATTTGCCAAATCCACTACAGTGAAATAGCAGGCAGATGGTGCTATACCAAATAACAACGTGTGGGGGTTGGATACAATTGGTGTGTCTAGTCTAGTAGCCTCATTAACCGCCCGGAGGTTTTGGACCATCTGGTAAGCCTCCGGTTTGGCCTTTGGGGTCTTTTTCTTAATGGGAAACAGGGTACTGTTACACAGAGAGCTGCACAGGATCAGGGCACCGTTATCAACAAGTAGGCGCACCTGTTTTGCAATGGCCACGGACTGAGCTGGCTTCAGGGGATTTTGGGGTTTGCAGGGTGGTGTTGCGCCAGGTTTCAGGACTACTAGGACAGGTGGGACCTGTAAGTGTCCAATATCCTCTGGGCCTCTTGATCACAGGTGATTGGGGACCTGATATAGTGCCGGGATGGGAGGAAAGATAGTTGGGCCAGAGTTGATGGACAAGAGCAGGGGAATGGCATTAAGGGCCACGCTGTCCTCCAATGACAGTGGTGCAGACAGGGTCACTTGTCCATCTGGCGGGAACTGTATAGTGGCTTGGATACGAGATAGGACGTCAGCCCCAGAAGATTCAAGGGGCAAGTATCGGACACAGCAAATCTGGCAAGGAGATTGGGATGGTTTCCCACTTGTAAGGATTTGGTTAAAAAACTGGAGTGGGGAATGCCATCCACTCCCACACATGAAACATCAATGTCAGATAGAAAAGAAGAATCGGG
This sequence comes from Leptobrachium leishanense, assembly GCA_009667805.1. Classification (NCBI taxonomy): domain Eukaryota; kingdom Metazoa; phylum Chordata; class Amphibia; order Anura; family Megophryidae; genus Leptobrachium; species Leptobrachium leishanense. The sequence goes on along the minus strand of CM019064.1, from coordinate 186,065,304 downwards.
TAGGTCAGTGGCTCATATTACGCTACGGGCTGCCCCTGTGTCTACAAGGAGAGTGGTAGGGTTACCTTCTATGGGCAATATCACTTTAGCAAGGGGCCTTCCCTGTCCCTCTGTAGAGACAGCCATGACCAGGGGCCCTTACACAGGGTTGCCAGTTTCCTAGCACTAGGGTGGGGGTGGTGGAAAGGCATCGGGTACAATAGCCTCTGGCTGAGGGTCATTTGCATCTGTCCTCTGGGGGTCCACCGCTTGCGGGGGGCCTTACAGTCCCTCTTATAATGCCCCAATTTTCTACAATTGAAATATGCTCTTTTCAGGCGCCCACCATCTCCGCTTGTCTTGCCATCTACAGCGCCCGCTGCCATGATGGGTGTTGACTTCTTTGTTAAGAAAACTGATTCTAGGTCTTTAGCCACTAGAAGAAGGGTGTCTAGGGGGAGCATGCGGAATTCTGGCCTGGCCGTAATAAGACCTTTCTTTATGTGGTCCTTCAGTCTGGACACAAATGCTGAAGACAACATCTGGCCGTGTGCTTTATTGTAATTATTAAATCTGAGGTCGGAGAAAACCTGCAACAATCTTGCGTAATACTTCTCCACGGATTCAGTCTTATCCTGAGTGATATCATGTATAGTGGTTGCTTGGTCTGCCAGTCTTCCTTTAGCCCAAACCCTAAGCTGTTCACAGAACTCTATACCAGACTGATATGTGACATCAGATACTAAGCGGGCAGCGTTAAATCCTTTTTCCATTATGGGCCAGTAACCATCTCCTGCCTTATTTCGCACAAACTTAAGAGATCTTTCCAAGCAGCAGAGTAAGTCTTTTGGATCTGGACTATGCGCCTATAAAGGACATACAGTAGGTTGTTTTTCTGGGTCAGGCAGGGTATTGACTAGGGAAGAGGCTTGGGATGATGTGAATGTGACATACATAATAGGGACTTTGGAGGGAGTGAAGTCTCCCAGCCTGGGACTGTTTATGCGGGACGGTCCTGGATCTGGGAGCGTCCAGGTGACATTATTCCTGGGGGTTGGGCGTATAGCATTTTGGTGGAAAGGGTAGGTGGTGTCAGTTTGGTGGGGAGGAAAGGTCCTGAGATCTCTAGTCTCTTGGTCTTGGGTGCCGACTTGGCGGTGTACTGTGCGGCCAATCTGGGTTGTGGGCAACCCTACATGGGATGTCAGAGACTGGTTTGTGCTATTTACAGAGTCATATGAATGGCCGGACATTAACAACTGGCCAGGGTCTATCTATCGTCTGCAGGGTGGTGTCCGGGTTGACATACAGCATGATAGGGGATGCGGTCTGTACATGACTTGGGGCTGTCGGCTGGGACGCCCCGGGGTCTGGGATATAATATGACCCATCGGGACGTAAAACCGGGTAGAGACCCGTTGGTGGTTTTTGGTCACTTGTCATCGGATTTTTAATACTTCCCCATCCCCATAAGGAGGAGGTTCAGATGCTGGGGTATGATAATAATCAATGCTTTTTCCCTGTTTAGTTTCTTCTATTTCTAACCTCCCTTCTTTATGAATCTCTCTCGCTACTTTGTACGAAGCCTCCGCTGTGTTCAACAATCCATGGTCAATCAACATTCCTTTTTTATTTTTCAATATAATTCTCTATTCCTCCGCTTGCAGCCTCGGGCTATCAATACAACAGACTCTACCGAGAAGCTTCAATTTCGCCACGTTTGCCTTTCCTGTCCTTTCCTCAACTAACTTACACGGGTCCATCCGCCACACACAGCTACTCTGTTCGTGCCCCATCCTTGGTTGTCAGCTATTTTCTGATCAATTCACGTAGTTTACCAACAGTCTGAACTGAGGACGAGTCTTTTCCACCTCGTCCTCTCCCTATATTCCGAATATAGTATATAAATATCCTACTACCAAGTATCCTATACCTGTTTACCGCTAGATATATATATATATATATATATATATATATTGTGACCTACTACCAGGTATTTTTACCTGTTAATGCTGGCTCACAATAGTCCCTCTGACTATCAAACTAAAGCTCTATCAGAAGTATATATCGTGTCTTACTACCAGATATCCAATACCTGTTACCGCTGGATCACGACAATCCCTCTGATTATCAATCAAAACCAAAATCCCATGAGAAAATATGCCTTCAACACAAAGGACCGTAATCAGACAACAGACTTTTGTCTGGTGGGTCAGCAATAATGGACATCGGAGCAAAGTTAAACAAAACCCACTTTTGGTGTCCCCCAGGTGCCACACCTAGATTCCCAGAATTGGGACCGCAAACCAGAATACGTCACAAGTAGGATAACAAAAGGAATCTTACCATGAGGTATGGAGGTGATCAAGCTCCATCTGGTACGGTCCATTTTTCCAGGGAAACCTTGTTGTTGGCACTCCAGTGGAGCACAACTCGGATGGCCCACGTTGGACGCCAAATTGTTTTGGATGACAAAACGTCCTCTCGAATGTCTGCTTCTGTGCAAATAATTCTGAGAAGTTAAGCAAGTCACTTGCGCACTGAAAGAATGACACAGACGCCGGATTGTTGTCTATGCAGTTCTCTCAACCTGAGCCAGGGAAATTCTGTTTATTTGTATTACAACATATGCTTATATGCGATTTTAGTACGTATCGAAATAAGGCGTTAACGAAGAACTTTCCATTGTTGTCTACATTCATCTAGGGCGTGGACTATAACCGACGAACACATAAAGACACCTATAGATATGTATTATTGGATAAACCAGATGTTAGCTTGGAAAGTTCATGTCCCAACATCCTTTCTCTTTGTACCAAAAGAGGAACCGCATGACTGTGGTTAGCCATCTGTGAAGCAAAAAGTTAAGCAAAATTTATGTTGAAGAGGCAGTTATTCTTAAAACCATACTAACACACATAGATGAGCATTTTTCTAAGCCTTTGGTTATCATTAAAGCAGATACATATTTCTTGTCCATAACAGTATGTCCTGGACAGGTTGCTTAAAAAGGAAGTCCAGCCACCTCGCCACTGGATCAATGACACCCACTATAGCCAAAACTATAGGGTGTGCAGGAGGACACACTGGATCCTTATGAACTTTTGGGATTCCATACATAGTGGGTTTCCTAGGGTGTGATTGTACCAAGAATCGATGCAATTCTTCATCAATGCAGCCTGTCTGTAAACCCCTGATCAGGCAATCTTCAAATTTCATTAACCCCTTCACTGCTGAGGTATTTCACCGCTGTGTGCTGAGCTCATTTTTACCACTTGAGCTCATCATGTTTAAACGCGATTTGAAGCCATATTTTATTATACGACCCAGACATATTATATATTGTTCTTTCCGGCAGACTCGGTAGATTCATAAAATATAATTTTTATATGTATACGTCATGTCCTGCCTGTATATTATAACCAAAAATTCAATAATATTAGAATTTTTAACCATCTGCATCGTGTAAAGTGTTTTTTTTTCATCTTTTATCACATGAACATTTGCGGTTATATTTTCTATGGGGTGCGCGTGCCATAGAAAAAAAATCATTAGTGCAGCATCATTGTTCACATTATAATTGAAATGTGAACAATATTGCTGCATTAACCCTTTCGCTGCTCAGGCTTTTCACACCTCTGTGCTGAGGTCATTTTTACCGGTTTTGCTCATCATGTTTAAACGTGTTTTGAAGGCTTATTTTAGTATATTACCCAGACATATTATATATCGTTCTTTCCGTCAGACTCGGTAGATTCATAATATGTCATTATTATATGTATACGTTATGTCATGTCTGTATATTATAACAAAAAATGCAATAAAATATGTATTTTCAATAATTTACAACGTGTAAAGTGTTTTTTTTCACATTTTAACATGCGAGCAATTGCGGTTATATTTTGTATGGGGTGCGCTTGTTAAAAAAATTAGAGATGGGGTCTCGTTACATTTTTTTTTGGGGAAAATTACCCGATTTTTAACAAACGCACCGCATACAAAAATCGTTAGTGCAGCATCATTGTTCACATTATAATTGAAATGGAAACAATATTGCTGCATTAACGAACCAAAAAAAAGAAAAAAAAAAAGTTTTTTTTTTTTTTTTATAATTTCTTTTTAAATATATTTTTATTTTTAATTTTAATTTTAATTTTTTTTAAAAAACTTTTTCACATTCGAGTTTGGTATCGTTGGAACGGCCATGCTCTGGCCGATCCAACCATACCAAACTTTAACCCCTAGCTGCCACGGATCGGGAGATAGGGAGTTCCAATGAACTCCCTATCTCCACCGTTGGTGGCAGTTAGGGGTTAACTCTAGGACTGGCGTCATCGTGCTATCGCTATAGCACGATGACGCCAGTCCTCAGGGGGAGTTCCCGGAGGCTTGGCTGACATCCAAGATGTCGGCCAGCTCCGGGAAAGGATCGCGAACCGGCGCTTTTCAGCGCCGATTCGCGATCCAGCTCCCCAGGGGTTAATGCCAGGCACCATTTGGAAGGGCAGGCTGTGCCCTTCCAAATGGTGCCTGGGTTAACCCCCGCAATGCCGCCGATCAGGAGGGAGAGAGGTCCGAAGGACCTCCCCCTCCCTTTCAGGCGCCTCCTCCGCACATGCGGGGGGGGCGCCTGAATTAGGTGTCATCGCGCTGCCGCGATGACACCTAATTTCAGCGGCTGCGGTTCCGGATGCTGGGCTGACATCGAGGATGTCAGCCCGCACCGGGTGGGCCAGCGATCGGCCGGAACCCGGCCGAACACTGACCCCAAAGGGAGGACACGCTCAGCGCGTCCTCCGCATACCAGCAGTAATGCGGAGGACGCTCTGAGCGCGTCCTCCGCATTGAAGTGGTTAATAAAAACACACAAAAAACATGTTTTTTTTATTATTATTTTTTATTTTTTTATTATTTATTTTATTTTGTATTTTTTTTTAACTTTATACCTGGTCATGTTGGGTATATATCCTGAGTAGGGATGTGCTGCCGGTTCGATGTGAACGTGAGTTTGCATCGAACATTGGTCGAACATTGGCCGAACGGCAAACATGTCCGCGTGCTCACCGCGTGTTCACCTACAATGCACTTTTACACTGGCCTGAAGCTTGTAATTGGCTACAGCCTTGCACCTGACCACAGGTCAGGTGCAAGACTTTGCCAATCAGGGCTCAGAGTCCTGATTGGGAAAATTTTGCCCAATCATGGGCTCACAGAGCTAAGTCCCGCAGCACACTATATAAGGCTTCCCCGCAGCCCTAGCGTGTGTGTTGCAGGAGTGAATCAGAGAGGAGAGGAGATTGTTGCATTTGCAGGGACAAGCTGACAGTGGCAAAGAGCAGGGAACTGGAAGCCTGGCTGTGAAATATCATACCACAGTTGAATCAGAGTTCATCTGTATCTTTAATCTTTATCTATTCAGAGTTGAATCTGTGTCTTGCCAGCTATCAGGGTGTATCACTGAGTTATATCAGAGTTCTGGAAATTTGAATCTGTGTCTTGCCAGCTATCAGGGTGTATCAATGACTTATATCGGAGTTCTGGAAATTTGAATCTGTGTCTTGCCAGCTATCAGGGTGTATCACTGACCTATAGCAGAATTCTGGAAATTTGAATCTGTGTCTTTCCAGCTATCAGGGTGTATCACTGACTTATAGCAGAGTTCTGGAAATTTGAATTGGTGTCTTGCCAGCTATCAGGGTGTATCACTGACTTAGAGCAGAGTTCTGGAAAATCTGTATATATTTAATTCTAGTTACCATAGAATACTACAGAGTTCATCTGTAGCTTTAATCTGTATCTTTATCTATTCAGAGTTGAATCTGGGTGTTGCCAGCTATCAGGGTGTTGCAGCCTGCAGGAGAGGAAGTGAATCAAAGAGAGAGTAGAGGACATTGGCAGCCTTGCAGGGAAAATATTAGTGAAATTGCTGATTTATAGCAGAGTTCTGAATATATTTAATCTAGATAACACAGTTGAATCAGAGTTCTGCATATCTCCAATCTTTATAACAGAGTTGAATCAGAGTTCTGCAAATCTTCAATCTATATACCAGAGTTGAATCAGAGTTCTGCATATCTCCAAACTTTATAGCAGAGTCGAATCAGAGTTCTGCATATCTCCAATCTTTATACCAGAGTTGAATCAGAGTTCTTTTTTTTTTATAACACAATTTTATTGATTTTATAAATAATACAAGAAACTGCTACAAGGCACCAAGTGAAGCACAGAAAACAAGCCAGTACTTCGGAAAGTAATACAAAATATCAATAAACAAACTAAGCTAAATCAGCATTCTAACCACGAAGCAAAGCAGTGCCTTAAAAAGAAATAAGTAACATTTGCAAAAGTCAAAAAAGAAGAAAAAAAAAAACACAAGGGAAGGGGAAAAAAAAAATCAAGGTCTCCTGGTCAAATAAATAATGCATAAATCATGGAACCGGTTGTGTCGCAAGCCACGGTTCCCATATCTTAGTACACTGCGGAACGGTATTGTGTAGTTGCGCTGTCAAGAGTTCCATCTTATAGATATACCACACTTTCGACACCACCTCCGCTACGGAGGGAAGGGTCACTTTCCATGAACGCGATATGCAGATGCGTGAAGCCGTGCAAACTCGATGGACCAATTTAAGGGAGTAATGAGACAGCCCGTAGCGATGGGATGGACTATTGAGTAAAGCCAGCAATGGCTCAGGGAGTATCTGTAGACCAATAGCGCGCGAAAGTAGCATAAAAACTGAGGATCACAAAATGGTAACATGCCCACATTCCCACCACATATGGTAAAACGTTCCGCAATGGTCACAACCTCTAGTACAGAGGACAGACAAACCCGGGTAGATTCTTTGTAGTCTAGCAGGGTCCAGGTACCATCTGGAAAGAAGTTTGTAGCAGTTCTCTTTCACCAAGGTACAGGTGGTTATCCCCATGGAGGACTCCATCAACGCCTCCCACTCCTCCCGAGGAATAGGACGACCAACGTCCCTCTCCCACAGCTGTTGATATGAGCATGGTTTATCAAGTGATGGGGAAAAGAGCAGTGCATAAAGTAGAGAGATCGCCCCAGCCGTACTCGAACTCCTCATCGCCAGGCTTTCAAACAGTGTGGTGGTAGGGATACCTGAAGTAAAACGATTGTGGATAAAGTGCCGTAATTGAATGTAACGGTGAAATTCCCTCAACGGAATATCATGAGATTCTCTATAATACTCCCAAGAGAGGAATTTCCCTTGGAAGAGCACTGAGCCCAGGATCGTGAATCCCTTATTCTGCCACCACTGAAACGCTCATCCCTCTCTCCCAGACCATGGCAGAAAAAGGGGGTTATCCCTCAAAGGGATCATCCCAGAGCCCAGTGTAGTAAGAGATAGACATGTGCATTCGTTTTAGTACTAAAACGATTTAGTCCGAATTTTGGGATAATTTAGTTTTCGTATGACTCAAGAGAAACGAAACTGCTCAGTACAAAAAACGAAAGAAACTAAAATAAAATGCACTACATTTTAGTGTCAGTCCTTTTTGTGATATTACATTGATAAGTGAAGGAGACCAGCAATGAAGAGCGCAACATCCGAAGTTCTGCACCCTCCGCATGCCAATGCAGTAGGATTTTCTATACAGAGAGGGGCATTAATTAATGCAGGAGGATGTTCTATACATTATACAGAGGGGTATTCATGCAGGAGGATGTTATATACATTTTTACAGAGGAAGGTATAAATTGAGGAGGATGTTCTATACAGAGAGGGACATTAATTAATTCAGGAGGATGTTCTATATAATATACTGAGAGGGGTATTAATTAATGCAGGAGGATGTTCTAAACATTATACAGAGAGGATCCTTTTTTTCTCAGCCCTTTAAATCCAGTGGCTGTGAGCGCGGAGATCGGCTGCTTGTTACCTTATCTCTCAGTACAATGTATCAGGCTCAGCTGTTACAGTAACTGACTAACAGCGCTCAGAGATTCAGTAAAACAAGGAAATAATATTGTTCTAACCGCTTATATATATATATATATATATATATAAAAATATTATTTACTAGTTTTACTGAAACTCTGAGCGCTGTGATGAGCAGCAGTCAGTTACTGTAACAGCTTTGCCTGATACGGGGCAGTATTACAATGTTGGTGCTAACTTAACCAGAGCTGTTGTAAACTGAAAACCTCCATAGGCTATAATGGCTCTGGGAAGTTTACAACAGCTCTGATTAAGTTAGCACCAACTATATAAAATGGCCCACATTGTGCTGAGAGTGAGAGATACTGTAACAAGCAGCGATCTCAGCCCTCTGAGGAGCCACTACAATAGTAATTGTATCCACTGGTTTTCGGATAAATGAAATTTAGTTTTCATACTAAATAACTGAAAACGAATTTCTTTAGCAACTAAATAAATTGCATTTTAGGACTAATCCATTAGTTCAAAACGAAATTTTGTGCTGTGCACATGTCTAGTAAGAGATGCCCGAAATTTAGCCTTGGACCACAAATTAAGTGAGTGAATAGAAGTAGGCAATAATCGCTTCCATTCGGTCGAGGAGATCTGTCTCCAGGACAGCTGTGATAAGCAAGCCGGAAAGACAGACGTGGTCTCAATATCTACCCAACAAACACTGCCTTGTCTTGAGGACCATGGAAGGAGCTGAGTTAGTTGCGTCGCCTCATAGTATAGTGTAAGATCCGGGACTGCCAGGCCCCCACGCTGCTTTGGTCGGTGCAAAACGGTCCTGGAGACTCTTGTTTTTTTCCCTGCCAAACATAGCGATAGAAAGCCGATTGGAGGTCAGGTAACATGGTCGGTAGAAGGGGCACGGGTAGTGTGCGAACGAGGTATAGAAGCTTTGGGAGAGCTGTCATCTTAAGAGCATAAATGCGTCCCATCCAAGAGATAGAATAGAAGGACCACTGACGGAGTAAAGATTTAATATGTTTAATCATGTCGGGATAATTGGCTGCATACAATTGGTTAAAGTGGGAAGTAAGATAGACGCCCAAATACTGAATGCGGTGAGAACACCACCTAAAGACAAATATGTTTTTAAGAAGTTGTGTCATATCTTGAGATAGCGAAACATTAAGTGCTTCCGATTTAGAAATATTTATTTTATAGCCAGAGAGAGCACCAAAAGAAGAAAGACAACTACATAAATTTGGTAGTGAAATTTGAGGTTGGGTTATTGTGAGAAGAATGCCATCTGCAAAGAGGCCCAATTTATATGATATGTCGCCCACCATGATCCCTGTAATGTCCGGGTGCTGACGTATTTGCTCGGCCAGGGGTTCCAGGCAGAGGACGAACAAAAGTGGGGACAGAGGACAGCCTTGCCGCGTACCATTAAGAATAGGAAATGGTTTTGACTTCCCTCCCATGGTTGTAACTGAAGCCATAGGAGACGCGTATAGTGCCTGAATACTTCGGATCATAGTAGCTCCAAGGCCGAACTGATGTAAAACTTCCCATAGATAGGTCCAGTCTACACGATCAAAAACCTTCTCGGCGTCAAGAGAAACCAAAAGGGCAGATTGTTGAGTAGTATGTGCTACTGAGATTAAGTCAACCGTATGGCGAATGTTATCTGGAGCACCTCGGGAAGAGATGAAACCTACTTGATCCGGGTGCACTAAAAATGGTAGGTGGCAACTCCAGCGGAGCGCAAGTAGCTTTGCATAAATTTTTATGTCTACACTAAGTACGGATATTGGGTGGTAACTAGCGCATGCAGAAGGGTCCTTCTCCTCCTTCGGGATTACAACAATGGAGGCCGCTAACAGTTCTTGAGGTGGAGCTTTACCATTCAGAAATCCATTATACATGTTAACTTATAAAGGGGCCAACTGAACTCTAAATTTTTTATAATAAAGGGGGCTAAACCCATCAGGGCCCGGGGCCTTAGATGGTTTGAGATGGTTTGAGAACTTCCTCTGTAGTAACCGGGGAGGCTAATTCGCTGGCCTGTTGTGGAGTTAAAGAACGGAGGGGGAGTTGATGTAGGTAAGATCTAAACTTATCTAGGCGCTGTGCGTCTGAAGCCGCTGTGGTCCCATCATAAAGAGTGGCATAATATTGCGCAAAAGCATCTGCAATAGAAGCCGGATCCACCGCGGGAGTATTCCCAGGGCGGATAATTTTCGCAATGGAATTTCGCTTGCGTACAGCACGCAGTTTACGAGCTAACATGGCATCCGGTTTATTCCCACGTTCAAAAAACAACTGACCAACCCGCCGAAGATCACCTAGTGCCCTCTCTGTCTGTAAAGAGTTTAGTTCGCCTCTGACAGCTACCAATTTATTCCAGATTGAGAGGTCTGGACACGCTTTATGTGAACATTCAAGGTCAGAAAGAGCTGTGGTTAAATCCGCCATTTGGTTACGTAAACGTTTAGAATGAGCTGCTTGGAGACCTATCAAACGGCCTCTGAGGACAGCTTTATGAGTAACCAAAAGAAGATCCGGTTGATAAAGTGAGGGGTTATTATCTATTATAAAATGTGAGAGCGCCAAATCTATCTCCGTCACTACGTCCTCACGGAGTAACAGAGAATCAGGCAGGCGCCAAGGGGGGCGAGAGACGCTCAAAGTCCCATCTGCCAGTATGACACTAAGGTAATCTCATGAATTTGGGCGGATAATATATCTCTCACAGCGCGTTGGGGTACAAGTATGAAATCGATACGGGTATATGCCTTATTAGGGTGTGAATAGAAAGTGTAATCTTTAGTAGTCGGGTGTAACAGTCGCCACGCATCTACTAGGTGAGCCTGAGTCAAAAAGTCCTTGAGGAGGGAGCGGTTGGGGTGAGAGTCTGATTGTTTAGGTGGGGTGGATCTATCTAAAGCTATATCAAGCTATATCAAGTATGGAATTAAAGTCTCAGAAAAAATCAGAGTTCTGTATATCTTTAATCTATATATCACTCACCATGTCAGAAAGACCAAAAAGGACAGGCAGATGCTCCCAGACACAGATAAGAGGGCAAGCAGCCTCTGTGTCGGAAGGTTGTGCCCCTGGTCGTCGTGGACGTGGTGCATCCTCTGCAGGGGCACACTTGTCCTTTCTAACTAGTGCTGGCCATCTTATGCAGCAGCAACATACAGAGTATTTGGTGGATTGGCTAACCAGGCCATCCTCATCCTCCGAGTCCTCTGCCAGCCAGGCTTGTAGTGGCTTACAGTCAACCTCAGCTGCCAAAACATCTAATTCAGCCTCCATGTACACAGCTACTCCTGCTGTAGCCTCACTATCATACACAGAGGAGTCAGCTGAATTGTTTGACTACAATGACAGTGACAACTCCAGTGCTCTGATTCAAAATCTGAGGTTGAGGAAGGGAGTAAAATCAGCCTAGAGGGAGGGGGTGCCAGTGACACACAAAGACCTGGCACTCATGTTCCCCCAGCAGCTGCAGCATAGTGCCAGGTTGGCTCCAGTGACGAGGAGATAGGGGGTAATGATGATGATGAGGTCACTGACTCCACCTGGGTGCCTGATCGAACAGAGGAGTCAAGTGAGGAGGAGGAGGGCCAACAAAAACGAGGCACAACATCCTCTATGAGCAACCGTAGCCAGTCCAAGGCATCAGATGTCAGAGCTGCTCAGGTGCAGAGCGCTGTTGTCTCAAACCACACGTCCAGGAACTCTGCTGTCTGGGAGTTTTTCACGACATGTGCAGCAGACTGCAGCGTTGCTATTTGTAATCTATGTCTGAAGAGGATCAAGCGTGGGAAAAACATCAGACGCTTGGGTACCACGTGCTTGAAGTGACATATGACCACCTGCCACGCATCCCGTTGGCACAACACTTTGCATAGGTCCTCCTCCTCATCTGTCTCTAACCCCACTATATGTCCTGCCATGTCATTGCCTACAACCTCCACTGACAGGGATGATGCTACAGTAATGGGTGTACCAGTTCCTTCCTCAGAATGTGACAGCATCCCATCAGCTACAGATTTACGCAGTCAGATTTTGTTGCCCCAGCTGCTGCAGCGTAAGAAAAAATATAGTCCCAACCATCCCCTTGCACGGTGTCTAAATGCCAGCTTGGCAAAATTACAGCTGCAGCCTTTCCAGCTGGTGGACTCTGCCTCCTTCCGTGAATTTGCCGAATGTGCTGTACCACAGTGGCAGGTTCCAAAACGCCAGTTCTTAAGCACTATACAAGCACGTGGAAGACAATGTTATGGAGTCATTGGGAAAGGCAGTCAGCAGCAAGGTGCACTTTACTTTAGACACGTGGTCCAGCAAGCATGGACAGGGCCATTACATTTCCTTCATGGCACACTAGAAAAGTCTGCAGCCACTTCAGACGGTCATTCCCAGCAAGTGTTCGCCTGGCAGAAATTCAAAGAGATCTCCACCTTCCCACAAACTGTCTGATCTGTGACATGCCCACCAGGTGGAACTCGACATTGGCAATGCTGCAGCATCTGCACAAGCAGCAGAGGGCCATCAATGAGTACCTGTGTGAGTATGGCACAAGGACAGGTACAGGTCAACCTGGTTTTCTCCCCCCCCGCAGTGACTGATGATCAAGGATGCATGCACTGTACTGTCACCATTTGAGGAGGCAACGAGGATGGTGAGCAGGGACAGTGCATGCATCAGTGACACAATTCCTTTAGTGTTCCTGCTGGAGCGCACTCTGCAGGGAATTATAGATGTGGCACTAGAGGCAGAGCAGTGGGAGGAAGAGGAGGACTTCCCTAGCTCTCAGGGCCCCAGTCTTTACTCAGACAGACTTCCTGCGGGTCCTCAGATCAGACAGGAGGAGGATGAGGAGGAGGAATATTTAAGTTGTGGGGGCATTGAAGGTGGGGGTTCCTCAAAGGAGGGTTTTGTGTCCCCAGAAACCCAAGGACTAGTACTTGGCTGGGAGGAGGTAGTGCACGATAGGGTCATCCTCAGCAACCAGGAACACTCGGAAGCTAATGCCACCTCCAACCTACGCTGCATGGGCTCCCTTTTCCTGCAAAGCCTGCTAAAGGACCCCAGGATTCGTGCTATCAAGGAGAGGGATCATTACTGGTTGGCAAGCCTTCTTGATCCATGATACAAGGGTAAGGTTGCAGAGCTCATCCTGCCCTCACAGAGGGAGGACAGGATGAAACAACTTGAGGACCCTTGTGTAACACCTTTCCAGGCACTGGTAGGTTATCAAGTGATGACACAGGTGCTTCTGAGGCTGCGGTTGATCAGAGGAAGAGCAGTGAAGGGGGCCGCTTGACTGATGCCTTTTGCAATTTTTTTAGTCCACGACGCCCAGGGACATCAAATGTAAGCACCCATTGCCAGCATCTTCACCATATGGTGCAGGACTACCTAGGGGCAAGGGCAGACCTGGATACCTTTACAGCAGATGATCCACTGGCTTACTGGGTGTAGAGATTGGATCACTGGCCAGAACTTAGCTAATATGCTATGCAGCTACTAGGTTGCCCTTCATACTCTGTGCTTTCTGAAAGGACAATCAGTGCCGCTGGAGGTTTTGTCACAGACAAAAGAGTGCGTCTGTCCACCGACTCTGTAGACCGGCTGACATTTATAAAAATGAATCAGTCCTGGATCAGCAGCTATCACTCCCATGATGCTGATGTAACTGAATAGATCATGGATCTCTTCTGCATTCCCAAAACCAACACCACTGCACTCTTCCACAATACCACAGAGGGGTTATGTTGTGAAGGCACTATCTGGCACCAAAGGCCCAATATTTGGGTGCACTACCACTGATGCGTGTACCAGATTCATATCATTTTAATATTTGACCACAGGCTCCACCCCTGCACTCTTCCACAATACCTCAGAGGTGTTACGGTGTGAAGGCACTAGCCGGCACCAAGGGCACAATATTTGGGTGCACTGACGCGTGTACCAGATTCATATCATTGTAATATTTGATCGCAGGGTCCGCCACCACTGCACTCTTCCACAATACCTCAGAGGGGTTACAGTGTAAAGGCACTAGCTGTTAACAAAGGTCCAATTTTAATGCACCTGTTGTTACTTTCATCCAAAGCCTGCATAAGTTTCACCATAATTTTGACAAAAAATCACTAAACTTGTTCTGAGTGTCCTAAAACGTCTCCTCTTTTCATACAGGCTGCCGCCCCAAGCAGTTGTTTATGAATAGATTAAAGGAAAACCATTTACCGTTATTTGAAATGTCATTTTTTTTCTTTTTAAATGTTTTTATACATCCTACAAATCTGCCACTTCACAGGCAGGTTATGGGGACATCCTAGGCACGATATTTGAAGGAATTTTTCGTATGTATTCTTAACCTTTATGTCATGGAAAAAATCACTGTTCCTTTCAAACGTTTTTTTTTACTTTTTGTCCTTGTCTCCTGTCCCCCAGGGCACTACCCAGACCCCCATACACATTTTATTGCAAATATCTTGCATATATGCCCTCTTGGAGGGCACTCTAAAAATCGAACGTTCGAGTCCCATTGACTTGCATTGACTTCGAATTGTGTTCGCGTTCGAATTCAAACTTTTTAAATTGTTCGAGTTCGAATGCGAACCGAACACGGGGGTGTTCGGCCCATCTCTAATCCTGAGACTGTTTTAATACAGAACCCTCTAACCAATGCCACGCCATAATAGATGGCTTTTTTTTAGCAAAGATCAGTTGTCAATTCATCTATTCAGAGAGCTGGCAGTTCGCTGAATTGCCAGCTAAATTCAGTGCTGTTCGACAGCAGTGAAATCCCCACAGAGAAGCAATGGTTAATCTATTCACAGACACCGAATAGCAGAGAAATGTCAGTGAAATGCCCTGGTGTTCAGTGCTTTCATTCGATAGGTTTAATCAGGCGAATCCCATAGGATACAATGTTAAAAATATTCCCAGTTATTAAATATTTATTCAACCGTTTATTCATTTTCCGTCTATTTATATTTTAGGCATTTTTTCGGATTTTTTTAAGGGAATTTTGTTTTTCTTAAATGCTTTTTTTTTTTTGTAACAGACCTTTTTATTATTATTCATAGAACCTTATATATAATTCCCAGGCATTTTCATGAAGTACTATTTTCGCAAACGCATTTTGAAAGCTGCAGGTTTTTCTTTTGTGTTTCTTTTACCCGTTCAGTGGCTGGTCGGCTTTTTTTCAGTTGTCCAACGGCTGTGTTCGGTGGTCTGTTTATCTGCTGCGTTCTTCAGCTTGCGGGTGCATTTTGCGGTTGTTCGGCAGGTCGTCGGGTGTGCTTGGCGGGTTTACGGCAGCGTTCGGCGGCCGAGTCTCTGCACTTCTGGGACCCTGTGGTGGATGCAGAATTTACTGCAGGGTCAGTGAATCTGAGTCGGGTCAGCGAATCAGAGTGCACAGAAATGCTCTCTGAATATATATAAATATATAAATATATAAATACAGTTGTGTTCAAAATTATTCAACCCCCACTGAAATTGAGTGTTTTGGCCAGTTTGACATTGATTTTGATCATTCAGTCATCTTGCTTACAATTAAATCAAAGAGGCACGTGTAGGTCAGACAAATATAACATAACATTTATAATGAAATAACCACAAATGTATTTTCTGTGCTCACATCATTATCAGTTTTATTCAACCCCCAAGTGACATTCAATCTTAGTACTTAGTACAACATCCTTTTACAGTTATAACAGCTTTTAAACGTGAAGCATAGCTTGACACAAGTGTCTTGCAGCGATCTACGGGTATCTTCGCCCATTCGTCATGGGCAAAAGCCTCCAGTTCAGTCACATTCTTAGGCTTGCGCACTGCAACTGCTTTCTTTAAGTCCCACCAGAGGTTCTCAATCGGATTTAAGTCAGGTGACTGCGATGGCCACTCCAAAATGTTCCAGCCTTTAATCTGCAACCATGCTCTAGTGGACTTGGAGGTATGCTTGGGATCATTGTCCTGTTGAAAGGTCCAATGTCTCCCAAGCCTCAGGTTTGTGACGGACTGCATCACATTGTCATCCAATATCTCCTGGTACTGAAGAGAATTCATGGTACCTTGCACACGCTGAAGCTTCCCTGTACCTGCAGAAGCAAAACAGCCCCAAAGCATGATTGACCCCCCGCCATGCTTCACAGTAGGCAAGGTGTTCTTTTCTTCATAGGCCTTGTTCTTCCTCCTCCAAACATAGCGTTGACCCATGGGCCCAAACAGTTCTAATTTTGTTTCATCAGTCCACAGAACACTATCCCAAAACGTCTGTGGTTTGTCCACATGACTTTTGGCATACTGCAGTCAACTCTTATTCTTTGGAGACAGCAAGGGGGTGCGCCTGGGAGTTCTGGCATGGAGGCCTTCATTACGCAGTGTGCGCTGTATTGTCTGAGCTGAAACTTCAGTACCCACATCTGACAAATCTTTTCTCAGTTCCTCAGCAGTCACACGGGGACTTTTCTCCACTCTACGCTTCAGGTAGCGCACAGCAGTCGAAGTCAGCATCTTCTTTCTGCCACGACCAGGTAGCGTTTCAACAGTGCTCTTTGCCTTGAATTTGCGAATGATGCTTCCTATGGTCTCTCTTGGTATGTTTAACATCTTTGCAATCTTCTTATAGCCATTGCCCTTCCTGTGAAGAGTAATCACCTCTTCTCTTGTCTTCCTGGACCATTCTCTTGACTTCACCATGTTTGTAACCACACCAGTAAATGTCTAGAAAGAGCTGAGTATCACAGTCATTTTAAAGCTGCCTAATTGGTGCTTATTATGCTTTATTGCTGCTCTGTGACATCCACAGGTGTTTTCAATACCTGATTGAAAACACTCGAATGAACCTCTGTTCTTCAGAGTGGTAGTCTTTAAGGGGTTGAATAATTGTGTCAATGAAGAATTCACAAAAGAAACATTTACTACTGTATTACAAAACCAATTGATGTCATTTTAGTTGCATATGGTTCTTTAAAAAGTCCTTGTAGGATTTCATTCTGAATACAATTACAAATGTACACTAAATTCCCTAAAACCCTTTACAGCATTGGGGGTTGAATAATTTTGAACACAACTGTATATATATATATATATATATACACTATAAAATCTATGATGAATATATGTATATGCACACACACATTATTACATATATATAGATATATAGATCTATATATTATGCACCACAATTGCAAAAATCAAACAAGGTTATTTTTCAGTGCAGCAGCAGGGATGGCTATATTCAAAATATATTGCTAGGATCCCTGGCCTTGCAAGGGTTAAAAATTCACAAAGGATTTTCTCCTTCACAGCAGAAGCTTTGTCTGTGTCTGGGCACAGCAGATCCCTCACCCCCTCACATCTTGCAGCTTCTTGCAGGGAGGCTGTGTGTGTGCAAACTGAGGGGTCTCCTGTCACCTGCAGCTGAGAAACCAGCTTGCAGGGGAGGGACCCAGGCAGGGGAGGGGGGAGAGAAATCTCAGTAACAAGTGGGACTCACTTCTCCTGTAGTTTAGTGGGATGGGATCGGCCTCTGAAAACCTGCAGCCACCAGGCATGTACTGGCCATAGGGACTACAGGAAGATTCCTGGTGGGCCGATGACTCAGTGGGCCAGTGTGAATGCTGTTTCACCGCGTGGCTCGCACTGCCCTTAATGGGTGAGGTGAGAAATAACTCACCATCTGTAAAACATATGCAGTCTGCCACAATCTAATTTTGGGGCCACCGTGCTGGTGAGACCCGCTGCACATCTGCCTTAACTTAAGACATGGTGTGCACTCAACCTCAGTGCCGCTGCATTGCTCTACCTAATCGCTCTGCAGTAACTCTGGTAGCTGTAGAGCGATTGGTTGAGCGATCCAGTTGGTTTAGCGATCCGATTGGCTTATATACCATTTTTTGTGCAAGTTTGCATAATTAAAGTGGGCCAGTCTGGATGAAGTCCAGGGCTGAAATTTTGTCCCAGTCCAGTCATGGCAGCCACTGTAGTGTTTACAGCTCTTCACGCTCCTATCATGCAGCAGCAGCAGCATGCTGTACTCACAGCTCACAGGAAGCCTTGCCCTGTTCCCGTGGCACTGTGTAACTCTTCCGGAGCACAGCACATCATGTGACACATCACCCCGGAAGCTGAGTGTGTGTGTCTGCTCCATTCTCACTGTGAGATGGAAGGGAGCATCAAAGGTGGTAATATTTTCTCAGTGGGGCGCCTGCTTGCGGTGCCCCCCTGACAGGCGCCCGGGGCAAGTGCCCCCCTCTGCGCCCCCTCGCTACACCACTGGATGGCAGACATGGAAGATCGCTCCAGGAAGAACAACGTTAGGATCCTTGGAGTTCCGGAATCTGTGAAGTCAGAGGCCCTGGCAAAGAATGTCTTGAGTATGTTCCAAGCGCTGCTCCTGCAAAGGTCTGCTGAGGCCTTGCAGCTGGAACAGGTACACAGAATTCCCAAACCCCGCAACCTTCCTAATTCGATCCCATGAGATGTTCTGGTGGGGTTCACTTTGTCTGAAGCAGGGACGACGCTCCCGGATCCATACTCTCTGGTGCAGCTGTTCCCAGATTTGTCTGTGCTTACTATCACCAAAATTCCAATAAATAATAAAATGCGTTACAGGTCGAGTTTCCCCATGAAGCTACTATTTTGGCGTAAAGATGTGCTTCACGTGATTTCCACGATTCTTGATGGTACGCATCTTCTTCAAGATTAACAGCTGCTAGATGCGTATACTCCTGCCAGGCCAACTTCATTGTCTCCTGTGAAAGTTACTTGCATCATGTAAACACCGTGAAGATCATTCATGATGGAGCCCAGGCATTGTTTGATTCCTTTCTGCAATGCTCCTTGTTGGGTCCGAGACTTCGGTTGAGACTTTGGTTGAGGTGGCCTCGCAGCATCCTGGAATTTCATAGACCCTGGCTTTGTCTCTGGACTTCTGAGCACAGTTTTTGACCCTCTTTCCCTGTTCTTTTGGTTTTGTTATGAGGACGGTTTGCCCTAATGTAGTTTGGTTCGGTGTGGGATCAGGACTGTGATATTGGCTCTGGACATGGTATATCTCCCCACCTCACTTCGATTCTGTGACATTTTGGACATTCTGTGCACCTGGCACCCCCTCTGGTATCATGAACTTTGCCATGTTGTCACACTCTGGACTTTATGTGCATCTGACACCCCCTCTGGTATCATGAACTTTGCCATGTCTTGCATTGTATATGCAGGTTCCTGGATGTTATACTTCTTTTCATGTTCAAGCCCTGGCACTCACCTGACGACGCCTTGAACTAAATTGAACTGTTTAAAAGGAGACAACACCCTAAGGAGGGTGCTTCCTCATTCAATGGAGTCCTGGCCTAGGTGTAGTACAGACTCAATTCTTGTTTATGTTTTTTTGTTTTTTTTTAAATTCAACAGTTAATTATAATTATACAGCAATCACAAATATGCGAAAATGCCGGGAATATAATGTCCATCTTAACCGTAATAAACCATTTATTACCAGAAAAAATAAGAGAAAGAACAATCATTCCCCTCTATAGGGGAGCGAGAGGAGGGAAGGAGAAGGGGGAGAGGAAAAGGGAGGAAAAGCAATAGAAAGAAATAGAAGGAACCACACACTGAATTCACAATAATCATGTATATCTCATGTTCTCACAGCGTTACGACATATCCAACTAACTCATTAACTTTGTAATATAACGTCACATTCCTAAATTATAATTTAGGCGGAGACTAAGTATGCTTCCCACAGAGACCAAAAGGTTTTAGAAGGCAGGGGAGACCCAGATACTCTACAGGACATATCATCTAGCAAATGGAATTCCCGAAGGCGGTCTCTAATCATAGTTACGGTTGGCACAGTCACTGGTTTCCATCTAGCAGCTATAAGTAATGTTGAGATTGTTAGTATATGTGCCAACATCTGTCTTTGAAAAAGCGAACACGTGGATGGGAAAAACGGTAAAAGTATCAATTCAGAATTGACTGTCAATTCAAAACCTAATATCTTAGAGCACAGTGTGGCCACCTCCCGCCACCATTCTGTTAATAGGGGACAGGACCACCAAATATAAAAATAAGATCCTCTCGATTTACCACATCTCCAGCAATCAATCGAAGCCCCCTTCGTTGTGTGACATTCCCTGTCCGGAGTTAAATACCATCTATAAACAAGCTATTTACGTGCCTCCCATAATGAAGCGCATCTAAATTTATAATAATATCTCCTTTAAAGCTAGTGGACCATAAGTCTTTATGAATATCTTTACTAGGGATGAGCAGAACACGTCCGGGTTCGGGTTCGTATCCGAACCCGAATTTTCCAAATGTTCGTATCCGAATCTGAACCCGAACTCAAACTCAATACAAGCCAATGGGGCTGAAAATTCGGTTTTAAGAGTGCCCTCCAAGATATGATATTGCCATAAAAGGTGTATGGTGGTACGGGTAGTGCCCTGGGGGACAGGAAACAAGGACAAAAAGTAAAAAAAAAAAGTTTTTAACCACTTGGCTGCTATGGACGCGCTCAGCGCGTCCAGCCAAGTGGTTCTCCTGTGCTATGGATGCGCTGAGCGCGTCCATGCACAGGAGGCAGCAATCCGCCGGATTCTGGCAGATTGCTGCGCCCCCCCGGTGCGGGCTGACATCCTGGATGTCAGCCCAGCACTCGGGACCCCGACAGAGCAATTAAATGTCAGCGCGGCGGCGCAATGACATCTATTTCAAGCGCCCCCCCGCATGTGCCGAGGAGGCGCCTGAAAGGGAGGGGGGGAGGTCCTTCGGACCTCTCTCCCTCCCGATCGCCGGGGGGCAGGGGGTTAATACAGGCACCATTTGGAAGGGCACAGCCTGCCCTTCCAAACAGTGGCTGTGATTAACCCCTGGGGAGCCGGATCACGAATCGGCGCTGAAAAGCGCCGGATCGTGATCCCCTCCTGGAGCTGGCCGACATCTTGGATGTCGGCCAAGCCTCCAGGAACTCCCCCTGAGGACTGGCATCATCGTGCATAGCACGATGACGCCAGTCCTGGAGTTAACCCCTAGCTGCCACCAATGGTGGAGATAGGGGGTTCCAATGAACCCCCTATCTCCCGATCCGTGGCAGCTAGGGGTTAATATTTGATATCATTGGATTGGCCAGAGCATGGCCGTTCCAACGATACCAAACATGAAAATGAAAAATGTTTTTAAAAATATCTAAAAAATAAAAATAAATAAATAAAAATATTTAAAAAAAATCTAAAAAAAATAAACAAGTTTTTTTGTTTTGTTTTGTTAATGCAGCAATATTGTTCCCATTTCAATTATAATGTGCACAATAATGCTGCACTAACGATTTTTGTATGTGGTGCGTTTGTTAAAAAAAGCGAAATTTTCCCCAAAAAAAATGTAACGAGACCCCATTTCTAATTTTTTTAACAAGCGCACCCCATACAAAATATAACCGCAAACGATCGCATGTTAAAATGTGAAAAAAAACACTTTACACATAATAAATTATTGAAAATTCTAATTTTATTGCATTTTTTGTTATAATATACAGACATGACATAACGTATACATATAATAATGACATATTATGAATCTGCCGAGTCTGCCGGAAAGAACGATATATAATATGTCTGGGTCATATATCAAAATATGGCTACAAAAAGCAAAATTCTAATGCTAGACTATTTTGCGCCTTAGGCAAGACCGGGTACTTGCACCCCCCCAAAAAAAAAAAAGACACAACATGAAACTGCTAAATTTCTTTTTACTTAAGAATAAAGTTTGAAAAGCACCAATAGTAAAGGTAAAATAAATATAAATAAACTGTATTAAACCATTTTAAATTAACTCTATTAAACAAATTAAAATTAACTGTATTGAACAAATATAAATTAAAAAAAAAAAAAAAGAGTTGTCACGTAAGTTTCAATTTCAGACACATCAAAATTTCACTTTGCGTGCCTTATCCTTTGCAGGTAGGATACTGATCTACTGATCTACTGACACTATCACACTGTGACCCCCTGATCTATACTGACACTATCACACTGCGACCCCCTGATCTATACTGACACTATCACACTGCGACCCCCTGATCTATACTGACACTATCACACTGTGACTCCCTGATCTACTGACACTATCACACTGTGACCCCCTGATCTATACTGACACTATCACACTGTGACCCCCTGATCTATACTGACACCATCACACTGTGACCCCCTGATCTACTGACACTATCACACTGTGACCTCCTGCTCTATACTGACACTATGACACTGTGACCCCCTGATCTATACTGACACTATCACACTGTGACCCCCTGATCTACTGACACTATGACACTGTGACCCCCTGATCTATACTGACACTATGACACTGTGACCCCCTGATCTACTGACACTATCACACTGTGACCCCCTGATCTATACTGACACTATCACACTGTGACCTCCTGCTCTATACTGACACTATCACACTGTGACCCCCTGATCTACTGACAATATGACACTGTGACCCCCTGATTTATACTGACACTATCACACTGTGACCCCCTGATCTATACTGATACTATCACACTGTGACCTCCTGATCTATACTGACACTATCACACTGTGACCTCCTGATCTATACTGACACTATCACACTGTGACCCCCTGATCTATAGTGACACCATCACACTGTGACCCCCTGATCTATTCTGACACTATCAAACTGTGAACCCCTGATCTACAGTTGTGTTCAAAATTATTCAAACCCCAATCCTGTAAAGGGTTTTAGGGAATTTAGTGTACATTTGTAATTGTATTCAGAATGAAATCCTACAAGGACTTTTTAAAGAACCAATTGCAACTAAAATGACATCAATTGGTTTTGTAATACAGTAGTAAATGTTTCTTTTGTGAATTCTTCATTGACACAATTATTCAACCCTTTAAAGACTACCACTCTGAAGAACAGAGGTTCATTCAAGTGTTTTCAATCAGGTATTGAAAACACCTGTGGATGTCACGGAGCAGCAATAAGACATAATAAGCACCACAATTAGGCAGCTTTAAAATGACTGTGATACTCAGCTCCTTCTAGACAATTACTGGTGTGGTTACAAACATGGTGAAGTCAAGAGAATGGTCCAGGAAGACAAGAGAAGAGGTGATTACTCTTCACAGGAAGGGCAATGGCTATAAGAAGATTGCAAAGATGTTAAACATACCAAGAGAGACCATAGGAAGCATCATTCGCAAATTCAAGGCAAAGAGCACTGTTGAAACGCTACCTGGTCGTGGCAGAAAGAAGATGCTGACTTCGACTGCTGTGCGCTACCTGAAGCGTAGAGTGGAGAAAAGTCCCCGTGTGACTGCTGAGGAACTGAGAAAAGATTTGTCAGATGTGGGTACTGAAGTTTCAGCTCAGACAATACGGCGCACACTGCGTAATGAAGGACGCCATGCCAGAACTCCCAGGCGCACCCCTTTTCTGTCTGGAACATTTTGGAGTGGCCATCGTAGTCACCAGACTAAAATCCGATTGAGAACCTCTGGTGGGACTTAAAGAAAGCAGTTGCAGTGCGCAAGCCTAAGAATGTGACTGAACTGGAGGCTTTTGCCCATGACGAATGGGCGAAGATACCCGTAGATCGCTGCAAGACACTTGTGCCAAGCTATGCTTCACGTTTAAAAGCTGTTATAACTGTAAAAGGATGTTGTACTAAGTACTAAGATTGAATGTCACTTGGGGGTTGAATAAAACTGATAATGATGTGAGCACAGAAAAGGCATTTGTGCTTATTTCATTATAAATGTTATGTTATATTTGTCTGACCTACACGTGCCTCTTTGATTTAATTGTAAACAAGATGACTGAATGATCAAAATCAATGTCAAACTGGCCAAAACACTCAATTTCAGAGGGAGTTGAATAATTTTGAACACAACTGTATATTGCCCAGGCCCAGGCCAGCTCACATCATGCGTATATATATTGCTCAGGCCCAGGCCAGCTCACATCATGCTCACAGACAGTCACAGATGCGCCATCATGCGTATATATATTGCCCAGGCCAGCTCACATCATGCATATATTTATTGCCCAGGCCAGCTCACATCATGCGTATATATATTGCCCAATGACTGAATGATTGCAAGATGACCGAATGATCAAAATCAATGTCAAACTGGCCAAAACACTCAATTTCAGTGGGGGTTGAATAATTTTGAACACAACTGTATACTGACACTATCACGCTATGACTCCCTGATCTACTGATTTTCTACAAATTTTCATCATGCGTGTATATATATATTGCCCAGGCCAGCTCACATCATGCGTATATATATTGCCCAGGCCAATCCTCTGGTGGAGATAGGGAGTTCATTTGAACCCCGATATCTCCAGGCATCTAGTGGGTCATGGAGGGTGTCAATCAAAAGGCCTGAGCATGGCCTTTCGAATGATACCCAACATGACCAGGTATAAAGTAAAAATAAATAAATAAAATAAAAACATGTATTTTTTTTTGTGTGTTATTTTTATTAATCCAGCAATATTGTTCACATTGCAATTATAATGTGAACGATGATGCACTAATGATTTTTTTCTATGGGGTGCGTTTGCTATAAATCACGTAATTCCCCCCACAAAATGTAACAAGTCCCCATTTCTAATTTTTGTACAAGCACACCCCATAGAAAACATAACCGCAAACGCTCATGTGCTAAAATGTGAAAAAAAACAACACTTTACACACTGCAGATGATTAAAAATTCAATTTTTATTGCATTTTTTCATAATATACAGCCAGGACAGGACGTACAGTGGCAAGAAAAAGTATGTGAACCCTTTGGGATTACGTGGAGTTTTGCATGAATTGGTCATAAAATATGCTCTGATCTTCAACTAAGTCACAACAATTTGAAAAACACAGTCTGCTTAAAATAATACAACACAAACATTATATGTTTTCATGTTTTTATTGAACAGGACATGTAAACATTCACCGTGCAGGGTGGGGAAAGTATGTGAACCCCTAGCCTAATGACTTCTCCAAGAGCTAATTGGAGCCAGGAGTGAGCCAACCTTGAGTCCAATCAGTGTGATATTATTGGATGTGTTGCTGAAAGCTGTCCTGCCCTTTAAAAACACACACCAGTTTTGGGTTTACTGGTTTCAAGAAGCACTGCCTGATGTGAACCATGCCTTGCAGAAAAGAGCTTTAAGAAGACCTACGATCAAGAATTGTTGACTTGCATGAAGCTGGAAAGGGTTACAAAAGTATCTCCAAAAGCCTTGATGTTCATGTGTCCATCGTAAAACAGACTATCTACAAATGGAGAAAGTTCAGCACTGTTGCTACTCTCCCTAGGCGTGGTCGTCCTGTAAAGATGACTGCAAGAGCACAGCGCAGAATGCTTATTGAGGTAAAGAAGAATCCTAGAGTGTCAGCTAAAGACTTACAGAAATCTCTGGCACATGCTAACATTTTTGTTGACACATCTACAATAAGGATAAGATTAAACAAGAATGGAGTACATGGGAGGACACCATGGAAGAAGCCATTGCTGTCCAAAAAGAATATTGCAGCACGTTTGAAGTTTGCAAAAGAGCACCTGGATGTTCCACAGCACTACTGGCAAAATATTCTGTGGATAGATGAAACCAAAATGGAGTTGTTTGGAAAAAACACACAACATTATGTGTGGAGAAAAAAAAGCACAGCACACCAACATCAAAACCTCATCCCCACTGTAAAACATGGCGGAGGGAGCATCATGGTTTGGGGCTGCTTTGCTGCCTCAGGGCCTGGACGGATTGTTGTCATTGATGGAAAAATGAATTCCAGAGTTTATCAAGACATTTTGCAGGAAAACGTAAGACCATCTGTCTGCCAACTGAAGCTCCGCAGAGGATGGGTGATTCAACAAGACAATGACCCAAAGCATACAAGTAATTCAACAAAAGAATGGCTTCAACGAAACGAAATACGCCTTCTGGAGTGGCCCAGTCAGAGTCCTGACCTCAACCCGATTGAAATGCTGTGGCATGACCTTAAGAGAGCGATTCACACCAGACATCCCAAGAATATTGCTACACTGAAACAGTTTTGTGAAGAGGAGTGGTCCAAAATTACTCCAGATCATTGTGCAGCTCTAATCTGCAACTACAGGAAACGTTTGGTTGAGGTTATTGCTGCCAAAGGAGGGTCAACCAGTTATTAAGTCCAAAGGTTCACATACATTTTCCACCCTGCACTGTGAATGTTTACATGTTCAGTTCAATAAAAACATGAAAACATATAATGTTTGTGTTGTATTATTTTAAGCAGACTGTGTTTTTCAAATTGTTGTGACTTAGATGAAGATCAGAGCACATTTTATGACCAATTCATGCAAAACTCCACGTAATCCCAAAGGGTTCACATACTTTTTCTTGCCACTGTATACATATACAAATGATATATTATGAATCTGCCGGAAAGAACGATATCTAACATGTCGGTCATTTAACAAAATGTGGCTTCAAAATCGCGTTTCAAACATGATGAGCGAAAGCGGTAAAAATTAGCTGAGCACACAGCGGTGAAATACAGCATATTAGATGTTTTAGGAGGGAAATTAACACTTCTCAAATCTCAATCAGAAGCAGGCACCACCCCACCCCCTCAGTATAGTCTACAATGTATCAAATTGATTAGACCAGACTAAAACATCTGTTGTTATGACGTTTGAAAAACACAGGTCATTTAGCGTTGAGAATCTTTGCACGTACACATTAGTTTTTAATTCAATATCTAATAAACCATTGCTTATAATATTCTGCAGTAAAGAGTCTCTTTATTTCAAGATTTTTTAGCATTTTTTTAAGCATTTTCTATACTTTTTTCAAAATTTCTTTTTTTTTTTTTCGAACTCGAACCGAACACACCCAAAAAGTTCGAAGTTTGCGAACTTTCGAACAACCAAAGTTCGGGCCGAACTCCGAACCGTCTGAACCGAACAGCTCATCCCTAATCTTTACCCAGATCTTTCTCCCAAGCCATCTGAAAGCCCCATTGAGTGTTAGAGTTAGGGATGAGCTGTTCGGTTTCGGACGGTTCGGGGGTTCGACTCGAACTTAGCCTGTTCGAGCAGAACGCGAACACCGAACATTTCCGGGTGTTTGCCGCATGTTCGACCACAATGGACCACAATGCATTTTCCCACTGCCTGAAGCTCCTAATTGGCTACAGCCTTGCACCTGACCACAGGTCTGGTGCAAGACTGGTTCAACACTATGCCAATCACCGCTCAGAGTCCTGATTGGGCAAATTTTGCCCAATCATGGGCTCACAGAGCTAAGTCCCGCAGCACACTATATAAGGTTTCCACGCAGCGCTTCTGCACACATTTCAGAGGAGATTTCAAAGGAGATAGCTGTGTGTGTTGTTACTGCCGATCTGCCACGCGTCTGGGGGGGTCTCATTTCGACCAAATATCAGGGAATTTAGGTGATGTGTGTCTTGTCACTGTGCCAGCAAGTTTTTTTGGGGTTTACAACTTTATTTAAAACATTTGTGTATTGAGGTGATTTTCTGGGTCTTGTCACACTGTGCCAGCAAGTCTTTTTGGGTCTCATTTTTACCAAATATCAGGGAATTTAGGTGATGTGTGTCTTGTCACTGTGCCAGCAATTTTTTTGGGGGTTTACAACTTTCTTTAAAACATTTGTGAACTGAGGTGATCTTCTGGGTCTCGACACACAGCCAGCAATTATTTTTGGGGCTCACTAATTTCTTTAAAACACTTGGGAATTAAGGTGATCTGTGTCTCGTCATACAAACAGTACCACACTGTATTTTGGGGCTCACTAATTTCTTTAAAACACTTGGGAATTAAGGTGATCTGTGTTTCGTCATACAAAAAGTACCACGCTGTATTTTGGGGCTCAC
Organism: Leptobrachium leishanense; assembly: GCA_009667805.1. Taxonomy (NCBI): domain Eukaryota; kingdom Metazoa; phylum Chordata; class Amphibia; order Anura; family Megophryidae; genus Leptobrachium; species Leptobrachium leishanense. Next base: position 186,037,491 of record CM019064.1, on the reverse strand, counting down.
TAATTTCTTTAAACACTGGGAATTAAGGTGATCTGTGTCTCGTCATACAAAAAGTACCACGCTGTATTTTGGGGCTCACTAATTTCTTTAAAACACTTGGGAATTAAGGTGATCTGTGTCTCGTCATACAAAAAGTACCATGCTGTATTTTGAGGCTCACTAATTTCTTTAAAACACTTGGGAATTAAGGTGATCTTCTGTGTCTCGTCACACAGCCAGCAATTTTTGTTGGGGCTCACTAATTTCTTTAAAACACTTGGGAATTAAGGTGATCTGTGTCTCGTCATACATACAGTACCACGCTGTATTTTGGGTCTCACTAATTTATTTAAAACATTTGTGAATTAAGGTGTTCTGTCTCTTGTCACTGGCTGCCAGCTATCAGTGTGTCTCACTGAGTTATACCAGAGTTATTTAAATCTTTATATCAGAGTTGAATCAGAGTTCTGTATATATTAATCTATATATCACTCACCATGTCTGAAAGAACAAAAAGGACAGACAGATGCTCCCAGCCACAGATAAGAGGGCAAGCAGCCCCTGTGGCGGGAGGCTGTGTCTCTGGTCGTGGTGGACATGGTGCATCCTCTGCAGGGGCACGCTTGTCCTTTCTAACTGGTGCTGGCCGTCTTAAGCAGCAGCAACTTCCAGATGACTTAGTGGATTGGCTAACAGGCCTTCCTCATCCTCCGAGTCCTCTGCCAGCCAGGCTTCTAGTGCTTTACAGTCCACCTCAGCTGCCAAAGCATCTAATGCAGCCTCCTTGTCCACAGCTACTCCTGCCGTAGCCTCGCTATCACACACGGAGGAGTCAGCTGAATTGTTTGACTACAATGAGAGTGACATGCTGCTTGAGGATGCGCAGCAAGTACAGTGCTCTGATTCAATCTCTGAGGTTGAGCAAGGGAGTATAATCAACCTAGAGGAAGGGGGTGCCAGTGATAACACACAAATAACTGGCACTCATGTTGCCCCAGCAGCTGCAGCATACTGCCAAGTTGGCTCCAGTGACGAGGAGATAGGGGGTCAAGATGACATTGATGATGATGAGGTCACTGACTCCACCTGGGTGCCAGATCGAACTGAGGAATCAAGTGAGGAGGAGAGGGAGGAGGAGGAGGAGGAGGCACAGCAAACACGAGGCACAACATCCTCTGTGACCAACCGCAGCACTAGCCAGTCCAAGGCATCACATGTCAGAGCTGCTCCGGTGCAGAGCGCTGTTGTGTCAAAGAACACATGCAGGAACTCTGCTGTCTGGTAGTTCTTTAAGAAATGTGCAGCAGACCCCACTGTTGCTATTTGTAATCTATGTCAGAGGAGGCTGAAGCGTGGGATAAACACCGGACACTTGGGTACCACGTGCTTGAGGCGACATATGAACAAGTGCCACACATCCCGTTGGGGCAAAACTTTGCATAGGTCCTCCTCCTCCTCATCTGTCTCTACCCACACTGTATATCCTGCCATGCAATTGCCTACAACCTCCACCGACACTGATGATGCTACAGTAATGGATGTACCAGCAGGTCCTTCCTCACAATGTGACATCATCCCAGTAGCTGAAGATTTATGCAGTCAGATTACGTTGCCGCAGCTGCTGCAGCAAAAGAAAAAATATAGTCCCAACCATCCCCAAGCACAGCGTCTAAATGCCAGCTTAGCAAAATTACTCGCATTGCAGCTGCTGCCTTTCCAGCTGGTGGACTCTGCTCCCTTCCGTGAATTTGCTGAATGCGCTGTACCACAGTGGCAGGTTCCAAAACACCATTACTTTTCACGCAACGCCATTCCACCACTATACCAGCACGTGGAAGACAATGTTATCCAGTCATTGGGAAAAGCAGTCAGCAGCAAGGTGCATGTCACTTTAGACACGTGGTCCAGCAAGCATGGACAGGGTCGTTACATTTCCTTCACGGCACACTGGGTAACTCTGATTGCAGCTGGGAGGGATCCAAGACGGGGCTCTGTGCTGGAGCTTGTTCATCCACCTTGCCTCCAGAAAGCTGCTTGTATGAGGTCTGTCTGCTCCACCACCACCACCTCTTCCTCCTCCTCCTCCTCCTCCTTCTCTGTCTCTGGCGAAGTGGCAGTTAAACCCACGCCTGACAGGGTCTACGCAATGGCTCAAGCAAAAATATGCCATACTGTGCTTGAGCTGGTTTGTTTAGGGGACAGGAGCCACACCGGGTCAGAAATTTTGTCAGCTCTGCAGGGACAGGTGCAGAGATGGTTAACACCACGCCAGCTTGAGCTGGGAATGATCGTCTGCGATAATGGCAGCAACCTTCTCTCCGCCCTACGCAAGGGTAAATTGACGCATGTACCATGCCTAGCACACGTCCTAAATTTGGTGGTACAGCATTTCCTAACCAAGTACCCAGGGCTGCCAGAGCTTCTCATCCAGGCCAGAAAAGTCTGCAGCCACTTCAGACGGTCATTCCCAGCAAGCGTTCGCCTGGCAGAAATTCAAAGAGAATTCCACCTTCCCACAAACCGTCTGATCTGTGACATGCCCACCAGGTGGAATTCGACATTAGCAATCCTGCAGCATCTGCACAAGCAGCAGAGGACCATCAACGAGTACCTGTGTGAGTATGGCACAAGGACAGGTTCAGGTCAACTCGGTTTTTTTCCCCCCCACAGTGGCTGACGATCAAGGATGCATGCACTGTACTGTCACCATTTGAGGAGGCAACGAGGATGGTGAGCAGGGACAGTGCATGCATCAGTGACACAATTCCTTTAGTGTTCCTGCTGGAGCACACTCTGCGGGGAATTATAGATGTAACTCTAGAGGCAGAGCAGCGGGAGGAAGAGGAGGCCTTTCCGTAGCTCTCAAGGCCCCAGTCTTTCTGCAGACAGCATTCCAGCGGGTCCTACTCAGATCAGACAGGAGGAGGATGAGGAGGAGGAGGACTATTTAAGTAGTGGGGGCATTGAAGGTGGGGATTCCTCAAGGCAGGGTTTTGTGTGCCCAGAAACAGAAGGGCTTGTGCGTGGCTGGGAGGAGGAAGTGCACGATACGGTCATCCTCATTGACCAGGAAGACTTGGCAGCTAATGCCACCTCCAACCTACGCTGCATGGGCTCCCTAATGATGCAAAGCCTGCTAAAGGACCCCAGGATTCGTGCTATCAAGGAGAGGGATCATTACTGGTTGGCAACCCTTCTTGATGCATGATACAAGGGGAAAGTTGCAGAGCTCATCCTGCCCGCACAGAGGGAGCACAGGATGACAAAACTTGAGGACGCTCTAAAGCGAAACTTGTGTAACACCTTTCCAGGCACTGTTAGATTACCAAGTGCTGACATACGTGCTTCTGAGGCTGCAGGTGATCAGAGGAATAGCGGTGAAGGCCAGGGCCGCTTGACTGATGCATTTTTAAATTTTTTTGGTCCTCGACACCCAGGGACGTCAAATGTAGGCACCCATTGCCAGTGTCTTCACCATATGGTGCAGGACTACCTAGGGGCAAGGGCAGACCTGGATACCTTTCCAGCAGATGATCCACTGGCTTACTGGGTGTTGAGATTCGATCACTGGCCAGAACTTAGCCAATATGCTATGCAGCTACTAGGTTGCCCTTCATCTAGCGTGCTGTCCGAAAGGACGTTCAGTGCCGCTGGAGGTTTTGTCACAGACAAAAGAGTGCATCTGTCCACCGACTCTGTAGACCGGCTGACATTTATAAAAATGAATCAGTCCTGGATCAGCAGTTATCAATCCCCTGATGCTGAAGTAATGGAATAGATAGGGGATGTCCTCTTCTGCATTCACAAAACCTCCAGCACTGAACTCTTCCACAATACCACAAAAGGGTTACGGTGTGAATTCACTTGCTGCCATGAAAGGCACAATATCTGGCTGCACTGACGCCCATTAGAAAAAACAAAAAACTTTTCAATATAGGACCACATGGTCCACCCCTGCACTTTTCCACAATACCACCGAGGGGTTACTGTATGATGATACTTGCTGGCCTGGCACCAAAGGCACAATATCTGGGTGCACTGACGTCCATTACCAGATCAAAAACTTTTCAATAAATGACCACATGGTCCACTCCTGTATTCTTCCACAATACCACAGAGGGGTTACTGTATGATAGTACTTGCATGCCTGGCACTAAAGGCACAATATCTGGGTGCACTGCCATTGACGCCTGTATCAGATTCATATCCTCAGAGGGGTTACGGTGTGACGGCACTGTTGCCGACGCTAAAAGCCCAATTTTAAAGCACCTATTGTTACTTTCATCCAAAGCCTGCATAAGTTTCACAATAATTTAGCCCAAAAAAACACTAAACTTTTTCTGCGCGTCCTAAAATGTTTTTTCATACAGACCCAAGCAGTTGTTTATGGATAGATTAAAGGAAAAGCATTTACCGTCATATGAAACGTCATTTATTTGTTTTTAAGTGTTTCTATACATCCTAGAAATCCGCCACTTCACGGGCAGGTTATGGGGACCTCCTAGGCACGATATTTGAAGGAATTTTCTGGTTTTTATTGTCAACCTTTATTTCATGGAAAACTCACTGTCCCTTTAAAAAGTTTTTTTAAAACTTTTTGTCCTTGTTTCCTGTCCCCCAGGGCACTACCCGGACCCCCATACAACTTTTATGGCAAATATGTAGCATATATGCCCTCTTGGAGGGCACTCTAAAAAAATGAATTTTCAGCCCCATTGACTTGCATGGGGGGTTCGGGTTCGGTCCTGAACAAATGGGAAGTTCGGGTTCGGGCTCGAACCGAACTCGGGGTGCATTCGGCTCATCCCTAGTTAGAGTTAGTAGTTTGCAGGAGGCCATAACAAAGAGATATCATCTTTTTCCTATCCGGGGCTGGGGAACAGCGTAGCTCAAACGGAGACATTAGAGGAACATTGGATTGAAGTTTACCATCCAACCCCCAAGTCGCTAGACAGGACTGAATCTGACCATAAGAAAGCCACAAGGAGCAAGGAAGTTGATAATGATCAAGCAGTTGGTTAAAAGGTCGGAGGCCTTCTTGATTAAATAAATGGTGCAATCTAGCCACAGAATGCTTTATCCATTTCCATGGGTCAAAATGTGGGAAGAGATGACTAAACACCTCAATCGGTGCAGTTAGGGCCACCAGGTGGAATTGGATGAGGGTGGAGGAGTTATTATCCCATATTTTAAGGAAAAGTGCGGCTAGTGGAGGAAGAGGTGGTACACCCCGACGCATGGCTTTAGGAATCCACAACAACGTTGCTGGAGAGAAAGGGAGATAAGATGCGGCGATGTAACGTGTCCATTGAGGGCCTTGTGAGCCTGTCATTAGAAGGTGAACTGCTGCTAAAATAGCTGCTTTATGATAAAGAAATATATAGGGACTCCCATGCCTCCATTCTCAATTGTTTGATGCAGTAATGTAGCCTTAACCCTTGGTCTCCTTTCCCTCCAAATAAATTTAGATAATAATGTCTGTAACGTCTCAAAATAACTCTTTGGTAGCAGTAGAGGGATGGCACGGAACATATATAAAATCTTCGGGAGGAGTGTCATTTTAATTGCGGCCATACGTCCCACCCAGGACACTTCATGTCTACTCCATTTATGACAAGAGTCCTGAACTATCGCCAGCAAAGGTTTATAGTTAAAATTGTATAAAGCTGTCCTATTAAACACTACATTTATACCCAGATATTTTATATATGAGGACCTCCAATCGTATGCATAGACTTTTTTCAAGGTCTGCAGGGTGGCCATAGAAATTGCGTAAGGCAATGCCTGTGTTTTCTTAATATTTAATTTGTGGAATGAGACCTTACCATATTCCTCTAATATCCTATGTAGAGTGGAAATGGAGGTCACAGGGTCCGTCAGGGTCAACAGTATGTTGTCCGCAAATAGATTTAATTTACTTTCTGTCGGACCCACTGCCACCCCACTAATGTTCCCCGTTTGACGGATAATTTGGACCAGAGGTTCCAATATTAGAGCGTATAACAGTGGTGAGAGGGGACATCCCTGTCTCGTTCCATTCAAAATAGGGATAATGTTAGATGCAAAACCAGCATTCAACACCTCCGCGGAGGGACACATGTATAATCCTTCTATCGCAGTAACAAACTCTCTAGGGAAGTGAAATTTAAGCAAAGTGTGATGGAGGAAGGACCAATTAACTCGATCAAATGCCTTCTCCGCATCGACGGAAAGCAACAAGGTTGGCTGGGATGATTGTACCACATGATTGATTATCATTAGCCCTTTTAGGGTGTTTTCTTGTCCCTGCCTTTCTTTGACGAATCCGACCTGGTCGTCGGCCACCAAATTCAGCAGAATCTCAGAAACTCAATTTGATAGTATTTTTGCGTAAAGTTTGGTGTCAACATTAAGGAGTGATATTGGTCGGTATTGGGAGCAATTGGGAGAAGGACGACTTGTTTTAGGAAGCGTAACAAAACCCTCACTAACTCAGCTCCCCACTACCTGTCCTCACTAATCACCAAATACACCCCAGCCCGCTCCCTAAGGTCAAACAGCGACCTGCGCCTAGCATCTCCCTGCATTACCTCTTCCCATGATCGACTGCAGGATTTCTCACGCGCAGCCCCCACTCTCTGGAACGCTCTCCCTTGTACTGTCAGACTTTCCCCTAACTTCTCTTCCTTCAAACGCTCCCTTAAAACGTTCCTATTTATTTTTTTGTGTGAAAGGATTTTACCAGGAAGGATACATTGAGATTTCTCTCGTTTTCAAGTATGTCCTGGGTGGTGAGTATGTACCGTTAGGTGTCTTGCCAAGGACACTTACTGGAGAGGTTGCTCGCTGGGATCGAACCCATGACTCCACAGGCTCTCTCCATGCAGAGCGGTGACATTACCTCTACTCCACCCAGCATATTTAGGGAAGCCTACCACCCAACTCACTGACACAACCATCAATCACTCTCACCTTGCAGTCCTCTCCTCCTGTTTCCAACCCCAACCCTCCTAGATTGTGAGTTCCTAAGGGAATAGGGCCCTCATCTCCTCCTGTACTGTTTGTCAAATGTAGTAAAATGTTGTTCAATGTATTGTATTGTAACCCTGTCTATACTGTGCCTATTTTACAGCACTGCGGAATATGCTGGCGCTTTATAAATAAAGAATAATAATAATAAATAATAACAATATGTGCCTCTAACCATTCCTTAGGCGGTTGGCTTGATTGAAATTTTTTTAGCATTTTAGAATGAAGGTCAGGGAAGGTCTTATAATATTTAGCTGAGAATCCGTCCGGTCCCGGAGCTTTACAGTTAGGTAGCTCTTTAACCCTTTCAATGCGGAGGACGCGCTCAGCGCGTCCTCAACATTCCCGCTGCTGTGCGGAGGACGCGCTGAGCGCGTCCTCCCATTGGGGTCAGCGTTCGGCCGGGTTCCGGCCGATCGCTGGCCCCTCCGGTGCGGGCTGACATCCTGGATGTCAGCCCGGCATCCGGAACAGCAGCCGCCGGAATTTGGTGTCATCGCGGCAGCGCGATGACACCAAATTCAGGCGCCCCCCCCCCGCATGTGCGGAGGAGGCGCCTGAAAGGGAGGGGGGGAGGTCCTTCGGACCTCTCTCCCTCCCGATCGGCGGCTCTGCGGGGGTTAACCCAGGCATCATTTGGAAGGGCACAGCCTGCCCTTCCAAATGATGCCTGGCATTAACCCCTGGGGAGCTGGATCGCGAATCGGCGCTGAAAAGCGCCGGTTTGCGATCCTTTCCCGGAGCTGGCCGACATCTTGGATGTCGGCCAAGCCTCCGGGAACTCCCCCTGAGGACTGGCGTCATCGTGCGTAGCACGATGACGCCAGTCCTGGACTTAACCCTTAACTGCCACCAACTGTGGAGATAGGGAGTTCCAATGAACTCCCTATCTCCCGATCCGTGGCAGTTAGATTTGCCTACCGTCGCCCTCAGTTTGTTGGCTAACATCCGACTTGCTTTGTTGCTGTAACTGTAACATCTAGCCTTCAGTCTTCTAGTGACCCACGCGAAGTCTAATTTATCCATGTCAACTAATTGACGTCGTAAATCAGTCACTATGGCCAGAGATGTATTAGATTGGAGTCGTTTATGGGCCTCATCTGTTGTAGCAATACGTTTTAAAAGGGATAGTCGATGATCTGCATTAATCTTTTTCAATCTAGTCCCCCATTTTATTAAAATGCCCCTGACTACCGCTTTGTGTGCCTGTCATATCGAGTTATCTGACACATCAGGGGAAACGTTTTCCTTGAAATAATTAATTAGTGATGGTCTGCTGAACCTCATCCCTAATCTCCGGTCTGGACAGCAAGGACTCATTTAACCTGCCACAAAAATCATAGTTATCAACCCAATTTAGCGTAACTAAATTAAATTTAATTTAGCGTAACTGGCGCATGATCCGACCACGCGATCATTCCAAGAGAGCAGTCCAGCACCTGCGCCAAAAAGTCCCCTCGGACAAACACATACAGGGTAATTCAAAGAGATCCAAATTGCTGGAGAAAGGTAACGGAACGCTGATTTTCAGCGTTCGGTTACCTTTCTTGGCCATTCGGCTATCCAGAGAACAGGTAATTTGCCAAATCCTGGCGAATTGCCTGCACATACGGTGCCTGTTCGGTGCCTGTTCGATGGCAGTGAAATCCCCATGAAAAAGCACGGCTTTGGCTATTCAGAGAGCACAAACCAGCAGTGAAAGGTTCCCAAAATGCCCTGCCATTCAGTGGTTTCATGCGGCAGATTTATTCAGGCGAATCCCATAGGCTTCAATGTTAAAAATATTCTGGTTTTAATTCAATATCTAATAAACCGTTCATTATAAATTTCTGCAGTAAAGAGTCTCTTTACTTATTGATTTTTTAGGATAGTTTAAGCATTTTTCTGAACAAAAAAGTCTGATTATTTTTTTATGTTTCCTAATTTTTTCTGTAACAGCCCTTTTTATTATCATTCCCTGGACCTCATATGTAAATTTCAGACATTTTTGCTCAGTAATTTCTTTGCAAACAGCTTTTCACTTTTCAAACATTCAAGCAAACTGTTTTTCTAATTTATTTACTTCACTCGTCTGCGGTGTCGGCTTATTTCGGCGGCTTCACTGCGTGTGATCGGCTCCTGCTCGGGTTTTTTCGTGGTTTTCGGCGGGTTAATCCAGATGTTTTTGCGGGTTTTCGGCGTGCATTCGCCGGGTTTTGCGGTTAGTTTTCGTCGGGTTTGCGGCGGCCTTTCCCTGCAATTTGGGGACCCTGTGGTGCTTGCTGAATACACCGCAGGGTCGCCGAAATGGGATCGGCAAAACGAACCGAATTAAAGAGAACGAAAAGTCACCGAACGTGCCGTGACTTTTCAAATCTCTTTGAATTACCCTGATAGTCTATCCTAGTGTGGACATTGTGGGCTGCCGAATAGAACGAGTGCCCAACCTCTCCTGGATGCATCATTCTCCACACATCAAAGAGCTGGTGTTCCGCAAAAATTTTGCATTCCTGCAACGGGCCGCTTTAAGTTTCCGGAAAGCTCGGGGAGGCTGATCCAACGACAAGTTGATATCTCCACAAATTATTAAACGACCCGAACAAATCTTCTGAGTCTTGAGCAGCACTCGGTTCAAAAAAGGATGTTGAGATTCATTAGGACAATAAATGTTCAATATCGTGTACACAATATGATTAAGAGAGCAGACAAGAATGATGAATCTGCCGTTGGGGTCAATTACTTGATGAATAAGTTGGTAGGCCACTCAATTATGTATAAGGATCGAGACCCCCCTGGTATTTGTGGGAGACGTTGCATGAACCTGAATTGAGTAGCTGGGGAGATAAAATCGCGGAGAAGCGCCCCTTTTAAAGTGAGTCTCTTGAAGACATATCACATCAGGATTTGAGCTCTTGATATCCGTATATATTATTATTATTCTTTATTTATAAAGCGCCAGCATATTCCGCAGTATATAATGAGTGTCTCTTATGGGGAATGTTCAATCCCTTGATGTTTAAGGAAAATAGTTTCATGTTGTAGTCCTAACTAAGCTGGGGAAACACCATCTCTGTTATCATGCTGCAGGCATTCCGGTATCGGTAACATCACTATCGTGGAGCTGGAAGCAGTTCGCCAAACAGGGCCATACAATGTTAGGACCAAGACTCGCAGGTGCCGTAGCTGTCGCATCGTAGTGTGAAAATGAACTCAATCTGAACTGCAGTGTGAGGTGAGAGAAAATAGGGAAACAAATGAGGAAAAAGTATCAGAAACATCTGAGACAACAAAAAGTAAAATGTCAATAAAATGTGTACACAGTGTGTGCCAGATATGTACAATTCCAGAAAACTCCTTGAGCTGGAGGAACATCCCAGCTTGCCCTGGTCTCGCAGGGGGAGAAGTAAGGGGGAGAACCATGTCCGCTCAACCATCCAAACGAGCTTCAAGCCTGTGTCTGGCCCGCTCGGCCTCATTGTCAAGGCCTGGACTCGAAACCTTCCCGTCCATCAAAAAATAAAAATGTTATGAATGCCCTCGGTGCCACCGAGGAGAAGCATCGAAGATTGGGTCTTCATTTGCACGTATTCACCCTATGCCATTCTGGCGACACTTTTGTCGGAGTCGGATGGGGGTCCTGTGGTGGAGTACTTTCCCCCATTAGATTCCGCAATTTCAGTAGTTTAAAGCCCGAACCCGAAGCCACTTTAGGGACAGCGTGGAGCACATTCTGGTGCCATATGAGGAGCTTAGTAGGGAAGCCCCATCTGTAAGGAACAGTCAGGTCCAGAAATATTGGGACATCGACACAATTCTAACATCTTTGGCTCTATACACCACCACAATGGAGTTGGAATGAAACAAACACAATGTGTTTTAACTGCAGACTGTCAGCTTTAATTTGAGGGTATGTACATCCATCTCAGGTGAACGGTGTAGGACTTACAGCAGTTTGCAGATGTGCCTCCCACTTGTTAAGAGACCATCGGTAATGGGACAGAATAATAATCATAAATCAAACTTTCCCTTCTTAATACTTGGTTGCAAATCCTTTGCAGTCAATCACAGCCTGAAGTCTGGAACGCATAGACATCACCAGACGCTGGGTTTCATCCCTGGTGATGCTCTGCCAGGCCTCTACTGCAACTGTCTTTAGTTCCTGCTTGTTCTTGGGGCATTTTTCCTTCAGTTTTGTCTTCAGCAAGTGAAATGCATGCTCAATGGGATTCAGGTCAGGTGTCTTGGCCATTGCATAACATTCCACTTCTGTCCCTTCAAAAACTCTTTGGTTGCTTTTGCAGTATGCCTTGGGTCATTGTCCATCTGCACTGTTAAGCGCCGTCCAATGAGTTCTGCAGCATTTGGCTGAATGTGAGCAGATAATATTGCCCAAAACACTTCAGAATTCATCCTGCTGCTTTTGTCAGCCGTCACATCATCAATAAATACAAGAGAACCAGTTCCATTGGCAGCCATACATGCCAACGCCATGACACTACCACCACCATGCTTCACTGATGAGGTGGTATGCTTAGGATCATGAGCAGTTCCTTTCCTTCTCCATGCTCTTCTCTTCCCATCACTCTGGTACAAGTTGATCTTGGTCTCATCTGTCCATAGGATCTTGTTCCAGAACTGTAAAGGCTTTGTTAGGTGTTGTTTGGCAAACTCTAATCTCGCCTTCCTGTTATTGAGGCTCACCAATGGTTTACATCTTGTGGTGAACCCTCTGTATTCACTTTGGTGAAGTCTTCTCTTGATTGTTGACTTTGACACACATACACCTACCTCCTGGAGAGTGTTCTTGATCTGGCCAACTGTTGTGATGGGTGTTTTCTTCACCAGGGAAAGAATTCTTCGGTCATCCACCACAGTTGTTATCTGTGGTCTCCCGGGTCTTTTGGTGTTGCTGAGCTCACCGGTGCATTCCTTCTTTTTGAGAATGTTCCAACAGTTGTTTTGGCCACAGCTAATGTTCTTGCTATCTCTCTGATGTGTTTGTTTTGTTTCTTCAGCCTAATGATGGCTTGCTTCACTGATAGTGACAGCTCTTTGGATCTGATCTTGAGAGTTGACAGCAACAGATTCCAAATGCAAACAGCACACTTGAAATGAACTCTGGGCCTTTTATCTACACATTGTAATTGGGGTAATGAGGGAATATCACACACCTGGCCAGTGAACAGCTGAGAAGCCAATTGTCCCATTACCTTTGGTCCCTTAACAAGTGGGAGGCACATCTGCAAACTGCTGTAAGTCTTACACTGTTCACCTGAGTTGGATGTACATACCCTCAAATTAAAGATGACAGTCTGCAATTAAAGCACATTGTGTTTGTTTCATTCCAACTCCATTGTGGTGGTGTATTGAGCCAAATATGTTAGAATTGTGTCGATGTCCCAATATTTCTGGACCTGACTGTATGTCTTGATTTTTGAGAATCTTGGTCACTGGGCTAAATTCCCGTCTCCTGGCCATTGTGGCCGCCGAGAGGTAGGGGAAAAACAGTATGGAAGCGTATGGATCTTGCAGTGCACCTTGTTTCTGGACCGTGGACATTAGTTGCTCTTTAATTTTAAAGAAGTGAATCCTCACCAGCACATCTCGAGGTACAGAAGCTGCCAAAGTTTTAGGTTTGGGAACCCTGTGGATTCTAACCATGCAAAGGTCCGCAGCGGGGGTGGAAGATAGCAAAAATTTGAACAGAGTAATGGCATATTCCTGTAAATCAGGCAGTTTAATCTCCTCAGGGATGCCCCTAATTCTGATGTTATTGCACCGAGATCAGTCTTCTAAATCAGCCACTTTTCATTGGAGCAACTCTTGGGACGTTTTAAGCTCTTTGTGAGCGTCTACCAGCTCGTTGTGCGCAAGGCAAAGATCATCCGTTTTCATTTCGAGTTGATCAATGCGGTCCCCGAGTTCTTGTATTTCCTTATGTAAATCCACTACAATTGCTCTAAAATCTGCTTGTAAGGTTTCTCTGAGTTCCCCCAGTAAAGCCCTTATCTGACCTTTCGATGCAGGATACGAAGCACTGGTGCCGGATTGTGTCGTTTTGTCTACACCTTCCACGGACTGAGGTGAATGCGTCTCCTGTGCGCCGCCATCTTGAACGTCTCGGGCCTTCCCTTTCTTTGTCGCTCCAGGGGTCTCCAGGCACCTTAAAGCTTTCGGTGGTGCCATTACTGGGTTCCCCTGGTTATAGGAGGCAAACTTGCCGATTTTGTCGGGGTTCTGTCACATTGTCTAGCCGCAGGATGCTGTTTGGGCCAGCGGGCCAATGGAGCTCAGCTCACATGCAGCTGTTTCACATGGTGCTCAGACACGCCCCCTGTTTATGCTCTTGTTTGATGTTTCCTCCGTTGATTCCTAGTCGATGTTCTTGTTTGATATTTTCTCTGGTTTATTTCTAGTTCATGCTCTCGCTTATTTTCCCTCTGGTCTTTCCTGATTCCTTTGATTCCTCTGTTTTTCTTAGTTCAGTGTTCCTTGCTTTATTGGATCCCAAGTGTACCAGTCCTATTGCTTTATATTTTGACCATCCTGATTGCCTGAGACCTGTTCAGACCTGTTTATGTGTTTATGACTATTCTTTGCCTGTTCCATTATGTACCATTGCCTAGCCTTGAATCATATTGTAGATATTGTATATTGTATCTAGTATTTTATTTTGTGTTCTTTTAGGTCCCTAGTCCCCTATTGCACGTCTTGTCTCTCCTGCTTGTTTTCTGCTTTTTGTCCCAGACCTCATTCCTTCCACTCCCAGCCATCCCTCTATTGCCTCAGTCCATTCTTGCATCACCTTTCGTTTCTAGTCTGTTCCTCCATCTCCCCTTTTTGGATCCCCTGCTTCAGCCTGTTCCCATCTATGTTTCTAATCATTTTCTGTTGCTCTTCTAGGTTAATTTCCTCTAGTGTCTAGTCCCCTCCTGTTGTTGTTCAGTTATCTGTGGTTTCTATTGTGTTTCATTCTGATCTGGTTATATTTTGGTATAGTGCTTCTAGTTCCAGTTTTATGTTTGCTTGTTACAAATAAACCTGGTTGTTGCCTTTTTAACTTGGTCTGATCTTGCATCACTGCACAGTAGGCTCACACCTAACCCTCCAGCATTCATGCCAGGCCCGTCCAATTGTGACAGATTCATCGGGGTTCAACGGAGGATTTTGCTCTGTGGCCCGAGGGTAATATTGTATACATACAGTGATATGTTTTTTGATTTGTGTATTTGTTTGCAGTTTTGAAGTGCGCTGTTGGCACTGCTGGTGTTTTTTTTTTTTACCCCCCTCCTCTCTGCTCCTTCCTTATTTCAGGGGTACATCATATTGTGTTTGTAGTCAAGCGCCCATATCTTCATCTCCATATTACCTTTCCTATTGCATAGAAATAACAACGAATAGTTAAGGAATATCTGGGACACACGTGTACATCAATACGTAACTTAAAGTGTAGACCCCTTATGGATGGCTCCTATTTTCTTCATCCGTTAATGAATACAAGTGAAAAAGTAAAGGGGTCTCACTGTAAAAGAAAAAAGCAAACAAATACATAGGGCAATATAGCCTATACAGCAAGTGATTAACCCCTGCTACTGTATATGGAAATGCTCGTGGAATCTGTCGCCATCTTGGATTCCCCGGAAATTACGTATTCCCATCGCATCAAAATTGTCATACTGTTTGGACGGCTCCTAGTCGTCCGGCGTCATTTCCGGTTCCAACCACCATTTTTGGAGTTTTTCTTTCCTTACAGAATGGACTTTATTTTTGCACTTTGCTTGGACTGTCATTTTTTTTAAAGGATTCCAACTGATGAAGCCTATGGCGAATACATGTTTTTGTGATCCTTTTTAATCCATAATAATATATCTCTTTATATTTTCCAGCTCAAGACTGATTCTCATTTTTTAATTATTAATAAATATTTTTAAATTGTTGGCTGCTTTACTTTTTATTCTCCAGTACGCTGGGCTGTAAGCTCCTCTTTCCTGGGACATCATGCACGACGACCATACCGCAGGACCCTGAGCAGAGAGTAAGAAACGGAACATCACTCAAATATAAGTATCTGCTTTTTTAAAAAAAAATATATTTTCTTTTATTACATCACAGCACATATCACACTGGTTTATTTGTCAATAATTCACCGTGAGATACACATTATATTGTCATTGCATTTAGGGATGAGCCTAAACACCCCTGTGTTATAACAGCCAAAATGTTCGAATTCGAACACATTGCAAATCAATGGGTGTCGAACATGCAAAATGCATTCACAGTTCGCCTAAATGTACCGGCAGCTGCCGGTACATTTAGGAGACCTGTGGCTGCAGCCCCCGTACCTCTGCTGTCCTGCTAATGTCCCAGCCTCCTGTTCCTCCGGTCTGTCTTCTCCTCTGTCCGGCCACGGCTCCTCTGCCCCACGCCTCGCCTTCATGCTGAGTCCTGATTGGGCAAAGTCCTACACCTGACCTGGACTTTGCCCAATCAGGGCTCAATATTGAATTAGAGCCCTGATTGGGCAAAATCCAGGTTAGGCGCAGGACTTTGCCCAATCATGGCTCTAATTCAATACTGAGCCCTGATTGGTCAAAGTCATGCACCTGACCTGGACTTTGCCCAATCAGGGCTCAATATTGAATTAGAACCCTGATTGGGCAAAGTCCAGGTCAGGCGCAGGACTTTGCCCAATCAGGGCTCAGCATGAAGACGAGGTGTGGAGCAGAGAAGCCGCGGCCAGACAGAGGAGCAGACGGACCGGAGGAAGAGGAGGGTCAAAGGCACGGGGAGCTGCAGCCACAGGTCTCCTAAATGTACCGGCAGCTGCTGGTACATTTAGGAGAACTGTGAACGCATTTTGTATTATGGACTGTCCGTGGTCGAACAGACCGCGAACATCACATAATGTTCAACGTTCGCCGAACGCTCGAACGGCCGATGTTCGATTCAAACTCATGTTTGAATCGAACACTCGGCTCATCCCTAATTGCATTATATATTGCACATACAGTATATATGCTGGTAAGACTTTGACAGTGTCTGAATTGTTAAGGTGCGCCCGGATATGGTTTTTTTATTCTTTTGTAACTTAGAAGACAGGCGTTTCCAACATTTAGAAAAACCTTTGCGTTTTTCACTTAATGGTTGTAGATCTCTATTGTCCTTTTTTACTTCTTTTTTAAGACGAGTGGGGGCTAGAATGGATTTTAAATTATCAGCCCTTTTGAATATCATCTTAGGTCTATCTGGAAGGTGTGTTTTTAAAACTTCATCTGCTTTTAAAACATGCCAATATTTCTTAAAAGTCTGTTGTATCTGCCTAGTTTATGAATTGTACTTGGTGATAAAAGAGAAATCAAAAATTGAATTGGGAATCTTTCCTTTATTTTTCTCAAAAAACAGTCTGGTGTCTTTTAAAACCTTGAACAGATCTTCCTCTATTTTGATTGCACTATACCCTTTATCAATATATATTGTTTACTGTGTGTTCTTGTTGTTGTAAAAAGAAGGGTTTCTCTGAAAAATTCCTGCGTAATCTTGTCATTTGTCCTTTAGGGACATTACTTCATCAACTAGGTGCATGACTACTATTAATTCCAATTGCATTGTTAGCATCGGTATGTTTAAAAAAAAATTCTGGTTTCCAATCTCTCATTTTTTAAATATACTGTGAGGTCTAAAAAATCTATACTTTTTTCTCCTATTTGATGTGTAAATGTCAGATTAAAATGAATCGTATTCAAAGAATCCATAAAAACCTTTAAAGAGTGAATATCCCCTTTCCAAATTAAAAAGATATCATCAAAATAACGGCGCCAGAGAACCAGGTTGCACCCAGGTGTAAAACGAGGCTAAATATACTCATCCTCCCACTTGGACATATAGATATTGGCATAACTGGGGATGACGCCAGACGACTGGGAGCCGTCCAAACAGTATGACGATTTTGATGCAACGGGAATACGGCACTCATTAATGGGGACAGCTGAATAGCATCAATTAAGGATGTATTTATACCACAGAAGGAGGACAAGGACTTTTTATGGACATTTTACCTTGATAAAGTCACGTAATAGTGACGAAACGCGTAGGTTTACTTGTCCAATACACCTTTATTTCATTTATACCTGCTCCTGTGCCTTTTTACCATCAGTAGCTGTACAACCACACGTGGTTCTCACTGAAAAAAGGTTGGTTCCAGAGGTGGCAATCAGTGGATGGGAGATCCTCAGTGGTGTCATAGAGGCTGAGTATTTTTGATGTGCCTATATCACACTGAAATCTTGTGAGAATTTCCATATACCAGGGGTTAATCACTTGCTGTATAGGCTATATTGTCCTGTGTATTTGTTTGATTTTTCTTTTACAATGAGACCCCTTTACTTTTTCACTTTCCTATTGTATTCCTGATATGAAGTTAATTTCCCACAATGTTTAAATGTCCCTTTTAAACAATACTCCCTATATATACGGACCTTCTGCGTTCCTCTCCTGAAGTGCTGTGTTTACAAGAAACCCATTTCAAGACAGCTGCTCATCCCAATTTATACTTATCTACATATCGCACTCAGATTCATGCTACCTCAACTAAGCCCAGGGGGGTTTCCATACCGATTCATAACAGGGTTATGTTAGAATCCCATAGGCAAATTATAGACCCTAATGGGCAAGATTTTTTTTGATCTGTTCCCTCAACCACGTAGAATATACCATTGCCAATTTTTACTGCCCTAATGCGGGACAGGATACGTTTTTCTGCAAGGCACTGCACAAACTATTGCGAGTCCACAAAGGTCTCCTGAACTTGTGTGGAGATTTTAATATTACATTAAATTTGTCTGTCCATTGTAGACTTCTACTGGAGATTCAGTATTATGATATTTAGCAGCTCCTACAACTGATGGAAACTGGCTATTCCTTTTACTCCATGGCACATAAAACTTACTTTAGATTAGATTATTTCTTGGTCCCGGGAGATGTCCTGTCATGAATACAATCATGTGATATGAAGACTATAGGGTTTATTCCGAGACAGCCGATCTGGCCCCAAAATGGCACCAACAGTGAATTTCCTCGTACGGTGCCATTTCGTGGCCATTCAGAGAGCAGGCAGTTCACCAAAGTTTAGCGAACTGCCAGCAAATACAGAGCCTGTTTGAAGGCAGTGAAATCCCCATAGAGAAGCAATGGGTAATCTATTCAGAGAACACCGAACAGCAGTGAAAGTTGCCAAAATGCCCTGCTGTTCGAATTCACACTTGTGGGTTTCAGTTTTTCTCAGGTTTTTAGATAGAAGATGTCATCCTTTGCGTCCTTCCCACCAGAGTGGATACTCCACACATAAAAAATAGGAGAAACAAAAAAATCCAATAGTGTGACATTGCAACACAGACTGTACTATGTCAATATTCTATAAGCATCCTACTCACATTTTATAAGAGCTACCAGCTCTTAGATGAACACTTTATAGGTGTTAAAGGCCACCTATTCAGCCTTCAATCGATTCTCTGTATGCTGGTCCTGGTAGGGGCGGTAGTTCCAGTCCAGACTAGATTAAACTCAGGCACAGGGAGGTTAAAAGAAGGATATAGGGACTTCCGGGAGGCGGGCCGAGAGTATGTCCACTTTTAGCACGAGCTCCTCACCAGACAATCGCTGAATTTCTCTGCGTGACTAATTTGATCATTGCTTGGTGTCCTGCCAGGTGCAGCAGAGCTCTAACAACCTCGCTGCATACCTTTGATTGCCACCAGCTGGGTCCGGAGATGCAGCATTACTTCCCCCGGAATCCTCGAGGCCCAGATAGCAGCCGATCCCCCTGGGTCCTCCTGGGTTCTCCTGGGACCTGGTTGCTGGAACCTCAAGTCCCCCCTGCTTCCTCACACCAACGTCCTCCCTCGACAGATTTGGCACCTCATCTCGGCATCCACAGGGTCCCGCGCTCTTCTCTGGGGCCGGTGCCGTGGGACGTCATCAGCTGCCTGCCTGACCACGGGGTAGGGAGCTTGTGGGAGCACGAGGCGCATTGCAGCCTACAAGAGACATATCTTGCAACACAAGTAACAAGGTATAAAGAAAAAATGTTGAAAAAACAAATTTCCTCTAAGAAGAGGGATTGAGAGTTAATCTTATACAAAGCGGGATTAAACCCAAGATAATTGAAATGGAAAACCACCGGGAAAAGTAGATTAACTCAAGAAAAAAATTGATAAAAATATATAAGCTTTATTAGGGAGCACGATATACGTGAAGAATATATACAAACAATTGATGTTAGTGCAATTGATTATAATCTCCCTCCCCAGACAATTGCGATGGGCACCATAGAGGGAAAGCACTATACAACCACATAAAAATAAAACAATTGTAGAGCAAGCACTATAGATTAGCCTTGTACATTCCCAACATATAGTTCATGGGTAGGAGAAAACCTACTGGAGTAGCATAAATATAAGATAATAACTACTTAGGTTATGTATTATTGCACCTAATGTTATGGGTGCAGGATAGAAAAGGAAAGTACTTGGTTAACTCAAGGAAAAAAATACCACAAAAAATGTCTTCAAACAATGCAGCATTTAAGCACTATAGCAGAATAGAGGAAAAGAGTTGGTATAATTTACAACAATAGCTCCTTCTGTATCTGCCTAGGTAGAAACAGAAAAATGATGATAAATAATTGATATTGATCAATTATTATCAGTATCAATTATTTATCATAATTTTTCTGTTTCTACCTAGGCAGATACAGAAGGAGCAATTGTTGTAAATTATACGAACTCTTTTCCTTTTCTTTATGTGGTTGTATAGTGCTATCCCTCTAAGGTGCCCATCGCAATTGTCTGGGGAGGGAGATTATAATCAATTGAACTAACACCAATTGTTTGTATATATTCTTTACGTATATCGTGCTCCCTAATAAAGCTTATATATTTTTATAAATTTTTTCTTGAGTTAATCTACTTTTCCCAGTGGTTTTCCATCTAGGAAAATAAGTGATTCTTTTGTATATCGTGCAACACGACTGTGCTGACACTGCCCCACTCACCTTTGGTCATAGCTTCCTTGGCAGACACTATCTTTAAAACAAAATAATTTATCTATTTTCAATTTGGGTCCCAATTTTTCAGTCCTGGGATTTGTCCCGGGCGTACATTTTACATCTAAGGCCTGACTGTCGATTTGGGACCTGCTCCTCTCCTTTACCATACCTTTTCCTATATTTGGTGTGCACTCATAAACAGGGGCCGCTGACTCAATTTTTTTGATCCTGGGATTCGTTCCGGGGTACTTCTTTCATCCAATTTTTTTTTGTTTCGGCCCCGGGTTCACCAGGGGTGTTTGTAACTTGCCCAAACTCTCACGCAGGGGGCCGCTGACCCAATTTTTCTGATCCTGGGGTTCTCCCCAGGGCAATTTTCTTGCCAAATAGTTTTTATCAGTCCCCCCAAATGGGGAGGTGAACCTCTGTCACACAAATTTTTTCTGACCCCTGTGGGGAAGACGATTAGCTCTTTGCTAACCCCCGCACTTTCAGAGGCACTTGGGGCACCTTGTTCCTTTTTACTGTTTGTTCCATTTTCTCTTTTCTTTTAACCGCCATGGAAAAAAAAATTCCTCCAGCAAAGTCAACAAAAAGACCGTGGACAAGTCTGCGTCAAAAGCAGCTTTGAAACACTCGCAACGACCACACCCATCATCTTCACCTTCCAATATCTCCATGGATCACTCACTGGACTTTTTGCAGTCGGTGCAGGCAGCTTCTCCATCCTCTGGAGAAGCTCACCAAGGTTCCTGTTTGAGTGTGGCGGACATCTCTGCAGCGTTGTCTCCTTTATTGGATGAAAAACTTGGCAAGCTTTCTACAACTATTGAAACCATTCTGACACAGTTAACATCCCAAGCTCATCGTATAACTAAAGTAGAGGAACGGGCTCCACATTAGAAGACGATCTTCACCCTCTGAAAGACCAATTTAACAAACAACAATCGATTATCCTTACCTTGACCGAAAAGCTGGATGACTTAGAGAATTGGAGTCGTCGTAATAATTTGAGAGTGATTGGCCTGCTGGAGTCTATGAAAGGCTGGGCCCTTCAAGATTGGGCCTCTACCTGGTTGCCCACCCAATTGGACTTTGATGCCCCTCAACTTCCCCTGGCCATGGAACGGGTCCACAGAGTGGGTCCCGATCTTAACCCGCAGTCGGGATGCCCTCACGTTGTTATTATGCGACTCCTCAATTTTGTTGACAAAGCAAAACTCTTGCAAGCCTTCCATCGTGTATCTTCATTGGATTATCAAGGAGCCTCTATCAGACTTTTTCAAGATTTCTCAGCTTCTGTATCACTGAAGAGACGGGCATTCTCACCCCTATGCTCGGAGTTGGTGGCGAGGGATATTCGTTTTTCTCTGTTATACTCGGCGTGCCTGAGAGTGAACTTTAATGTTACAACCCACTTCTTTGATTCTCCTAGCGATGCAAGCCAGGCTCTCCTTCCTGAAGTGTCATATCCTCAGCCCCTGCTGCAATGCCTGGGAGGTCTGGGCAAGGTCCTGTGCCAAGAGCTGGCTAGCTGCCAGCACTGGGGAATGGCTAGCTTGCCAACCCAAGGGGGCGGGGCCTGGTGTGGGCACGAGGAGCCGCCGGGTTTAAAACAGGATGCAAGGAGTTGCCTCGTCGCCCTGTCGTGGAGTCTGTTCCTGCATCGCTAACTATTGTGTGCATTGATTCTTTGTTGCCAACCCGTTCTCTGGATGTGAACCCTGCTCCTGCTTTTTGACCCAGCTTGTTTTGACTATTCTCTTGGTGCTCGATTTAGATCGCCTGTGTGGTGCTTTGGTGGTTTAACCCCATGCTTGCCGCTGGGGTGTTTACACGTTACTGGGGTATTGTCCCTTCTAAGTTGTGGGTATCGTCTGTGGCCTCATTAGGTTCCTATACCCAACCCAGGGCTCATGTTCTCTGGCCACACATATATATAAGAACCGCGATCAAAAGGTACTGTTTATATGCGGCTCATGTTCAGTGTGCTCTCACCATCAAATATACTCGATACTGTACTCACGACAGACCCTGAGGTGTATGTGTTGCCACTGAATATCTTAAGGTACCGCTGATCTGCTCCCGATTATCAGAAAATGTTAAAGCAGCTCATTTCCTGACTGCCCTGCAGTCCCCGCAATTCACCAACTGTCTGACGTATCTTTGCATTTCTGAACGTGCTCTAAGTAGTCTATCGGTCTCGAAACCTTTAGTGCTTAGTAGCAACTCAGTGTTTTGTTCATCCTCTGTAACGGTAGCGGTAACGCTGCCACACGAGTAGCGGAGTTAAGATCTTTGAGGGCAGAAGTATCTGCTTGAATAATAGAAAAGGTATATAAACTACAGACTGTAACAAGGAGACACAAGGAGTAACTGAATTGTCTCTAAGCTCTGAAGGTTTCGAGACCAACAGATTACCTTGGACACGCTCAGAAACAGCATACGTGGAATGACAGTCCTTGAAGTATTCAAGGTGCAGGGCAGTCAGGGATACAGAAACCAATCGTTTTGGTACATACAAGGACAAACTGAATTGTCTCTAAGCTCTGAAGGTTTCGAGACCAACAGATTACTTAGGACACAATCAGAAACACCATACGTGGAATGACAGTCCGTGAAGTATTCAAGGTGCAGGGCAGTCAGAGATGTGATAAGAAATAACATAAAACAGAAATGAACAATCGATAGTTATCGTGGTCTTTGCAAAAACATAAACATGAGTAGTAGCCTGGGTAAAGGGACCCCGGAGGGTTACAAACGATACCCCTAAACGTGAAGGGACAGAACCCAAACAGCGAGTGATCAACCTAGCAACCAGCAGGGAGTTAAATCACTAAAACAAGTGAAACAGCGTAATATACACGATAGAGAGAGAGAGTAGTCTATGCCAAGCCGGGTCAAATAACAGGAGAAGGGATCTCATACAAACAGGGTCGTACAGTAAATTCAAATAGATTTAGAAGTAGCGGTGCATGAAAATAAACTCCACAACAGGGCGATGAGGCCATTCCTAGAGCCCTGTTTAAAGCCTGTGGCTCCTGGTAACCACACCTGACCCCGCCCCCTCAGATGCCGATCTGCCAGCAGCAAATGCTGGCCCCCGACCAGCCAGCAGTCCCCCTTCTTGCCCAGACCCCCCAGGGGGCACAGCGGGGGCTGAGAATGTAACAGAACCCCCTGTCTACAGTCAGGCCCAGAATGACCACCAGGCGCTGAAGGATGGGCCTCATGAAACAGGCGAACCAGACGAGGCGCATGGATATCGCAGGCATCTTGCCAAGAACGATCCTCAGGACCATAACCCTCCCAGTCCACCAGGTACTGTAAGACACCCCTGACCAGACGGGACCACAGGATGGCACGGACCTCATACTCCTCACCCTGAGACTTGATAGGCGGAGGGGGAACAGCAATTCTGGTGTACTTATTACAGGTAAGAGGTTTCAGGAGGCTGACATGAATTACGTCATGTATACGTAGAGAAGGAGGCAAAGCCAAAGCATAAGAGACAGGATTGATACGTCTTAACACTTTATAAGGCCCAATAAACCTGGAAGCCATCTTCATGGATGGCACCAACAATTTGATGTTTCTGGTAGACAGCCATACCTTGTCCCCGCCCGTATATATTGGTGCAGGACCTCTACATCTGTCTGCTTTTATTTTTTGTTTCTCATTGTTGACCTTCATAATCTCTTTTACTTTCTCCCATGACCCTTTCATGTCATTCAGACGTTCGTCCAAGGCTGGCAAAGCAGTCGCTTGGAATTCAGAAGGGAGCATGGGAGGGTCATAATCATAGACTGCATGGAAGTTGAGTGGCCTGTGGTTTCACTTACTGAGTTGTTTAAAGCAACCTCAGCCCAGGGTAACAGGTCTGCCCACTCATTTTGTCTTTCAGACATGAAGCATTTTTCTAAATGTTGGAATGCCTGCTTGGCCTGGTCACTCCAAACCGGATTCTGAGTACCCTTCTTAGTCATGGCCATGATGGGAGACACAACAGAAGAGAACCCTTTGATAAACCTCCTATAATAGTTTGTGAAACCAAGAAATCTTTGTATGGCTTTCAGACCTTGAGGTAGTGGCCATTCTCTGATGGCATATAGCTTTTTAGGATCCATTTCAAACCCATTTGGTGTGATGATGTAACCCAGGAATTGTACTGAGGTTATGTCAAACAGACACTTCTCTAACTTACAGTATAGTTTATTCTCCAGTAACCTTTGCAACACTGTCCTTACATGGACATGGTGTGTCTCAACATCAGGAGAATATATCAGAATATCATCTAAATAGACGATTACAAAGACTTGCAAAAAATCCCTCAGGACATCATTTAGAAAGTCTTGGAAGACTGCAGACGCATTGCATAGGCCAAAAGGCATAAGTAAATACTCATAATGACCACTGCGAGTATTAAAGGCAGTGGACTCACCAAATTGTATGCACCACGAAGATCCAACTTCGTGTAAATTTTGGCATCTCTTAAGCGGTCAAACAACTCGGATATTAAAGGGATGGGATAGGCATTACGTATAGTGATTCTGTTTAACCCTCTATAGTCAATACAAGGTCTTAAATCCCCCTCCTTTTTAGACACAAAGAAGAAACCTGCTCCCGCAGGAGAGGAAGAACGACGTATGAACCCTTTAGCTAGGTTTTCACGTATATACAGTTGTGTTCAAAATTATTCAACCCCCAATGCTGTAAAGGGTTTTAGGGAATTTAGTGTACATTTGTAATTGTATTCAGAATGAAATCCTACAAGGACTTTTTAAAGAACCATATGCAACTAAAATGACATCAATTGGTTTTGTAATACAGTAGTAAATGTTTGTTTTGTGAATTCTTCATTGACACAATTATTCAACCCCTTAAAGACTACCACTCTGAAGAACAGAGGTTCATTCAAGTGTTTTCAATCAGGTATTGAAAACACCTGTGGATGTCACGGAGCAGCAATAAAGCATAATAAGCACCAATTAGGCTGCTTTAAAATGACTGTGATACTCAGCTCCTTCTAGACATTTACTGGTGTGGTTACAAACATGGTGAAGTCAAGAGAATGGTCCAGGAAAACAAGAGAAGAGGTGATTACTTTTCACAGGAAGGGCAATGGCTATAAGAAGATTGCAAAGATGTTAAACATACCAAGAGAGACCATAGGAAGCATCATTCGCAAATTCAAGGCAAAGGGCACTGTTGAAACGCTACCTGGTCGTGGCAGAAAGAAGATGCTGACTTCGACTGCTGTGCGCTACCTGAAGCGTAGAGTGGAGAAAAGTCCCCGTGTGACTGCTGAGGAACTGAGAAAAGATTGGTCAGATGTGGGTACTGAAGTTTCAGCTCAGACAATACGGCGCACACTGCGTAATGAAGGCCTCCATGCCAGAACTCTCAGGCGCACCCCCTTGCTGTCTCCAAAGAATAAGAAGAGTCGACTGCAGTATGCCAAAAGTCATGTGGACAAACCACAGAAGTTTTGGAATAGTGTTCTGTGGACTGATGAAACAAAATTAGAACTGTTTGGGCCCATGGATCAACGCTATGTTTGGAGGAGGAAGAACAAGGCCTATGAAGAAAAGAACACCTTGCCTACTGTGAAACATGGAGGGGGGTCAATCATGCTTTGGGGCTGTTTTGCTTCTGCAGGTACAGGGAAGCTTCAGCGTGTGCAAGATACCATGAATTCTCTTCAGTACCAGGAGATATTGGATGACAATGTGATGCAGTCCGTCACAAACCTGAGGCTTGGGAGACGTTGGACCTTTCAACAGGACAATAATCCCAAGCATACCTCCAAGTCCACTAGAGCATGGTTGCAGATTAAAGGCTGGAACATTTTGGAGTGGCCATCGCAGTCACCTGACTTAAATCCGATTGAGAACCTCTGGTGGGACTTAAAGAAAGCAGTTGCAGTGCGCAAGCCTAAGAATGTGACTGAACTGGAGGCTTTTGCCCATGACGAATGGGTGAAGATACCCGTAGATCGCTGCAAGACACTTGTGTCAAGCTATGCTTCACGTTTCAAAGCTGTTATAACTGTAAAAGGATGTTGTACTAAGTACTAAGATTGAATTTCACTTGGGGTTGAATAAAACTGATAATGATGTGAGCACAGAAAAGACATTTGTGGTTATTTCATTATAAATGTTATGTTATATTTGTCTGACCTACACGTGCCTCTTTGATTTAATTGTAAGCAAGATGACTGAATGATCAAAATCAATGTCAAACTGGCCAAAACACTCAATTTCAGTGGGGGTTGAATAATTTTGAACACAACTGTATTCTTCCATAATATTTTCTTTCTGAGAAAGTGGATACACATGACCCCTTGGAGGCATGGTGCCTGGTAATAGGTCTATGGCACAATCATACGGCCTGTGAGGTGGCAAGATCTCGGATTTACCCTTATCGAACACCTCCTTTAAGTCTTTGTACCACTCAGGTACTATAGTAGAGAGTGGAGGAGCAGTGGCTACATTCAAGCTACCAACTGTAGCAGTCATGCCCAGACATCTGGACCAGCATTTTGATCCCCACGATTCCAACTCTCCTTTTCCCCAGTTCACCACTGGGTTGTGTTTAGCCAACCATGGATAGCCCAATATGATAGGCACGGTAGGAGACTCAATAATTTGTAACTGTATTTTCTCTTTATGCAGAACACCAGTGCTAAAAGATACAGGAACAGTTTGATGCGTGACATGAGGTCTTGTCAACCTCCTGCCATCAATACTCTCAATGAGAAGTGGTACCTCTCTCTCAACCAGAGGCACTTGGTGAATGGCAGCAAACCCAGAGTCCAGAAAATTTCCTGTAGACCCAGAATCCAGTAATGCCTCAGTGTCAAATTAGACTTTTTCCCAACCAATGGTTACAGGCACTACCACTCGAGATTTTTTCTTTCTTTTCTTATTAGATACGAGAGATACGACAGTGGTACCTAGAACCAGTCTTTCAGGGGATACCATGCTCGCTTGTGACACGTTAGACCTCTTAGGCCGCTTGGGGCATTGTGAACAAAAATGTAGTTTGTCTGCACAGTAAAAACAGAGACCTTCTCTAAGGCGAAATTGTCTCTCCTCCTCAGATAAGCTAGAACGACCTATTTGCATAGGCTCTGGTTCAGCAGGCATGGGTCTGGGAGGAGATACAGCATGAACAGACCTGGGAATAGAACATGTACCGTGAGGCTGTTTATGTGACTTGCTACGACCAGACCTTCTGTCTCGCATCTGATCATCAAGAGCAATACAATAATCAATCAGATTTTCTAGTCCTTCAGGCAAAGACAAAGGTGCTAATTCATTCATAACATTCTCTGAAAGTCCCTCGAGAAACACCGTAACAAGCACTTCATTTTGCCACTGTAATTCTGGCTGGTCACT
Source organism: Leptobrachium leishanense (assembly GCA_009667805.1). Lineage (NCBI taxonomy): Eukaryota > Metazoa > Chordata > Amphibia > Anura > Megophryidae > Leptobrachium > Leptobrachium leishanense. The sequence goes on along the minus strand of CM019064.1, from coordinate 186,010,083 downwards.
AGTTTCTTTAATTCCCATAAAGGGGTTGCCCACAGTAGAGCTTTCTGAGTCAGGTGGTTAATCACATAATTCACCTTAGCTCTATCTGTAGGACACATACCTGGATTTAACTCAAACATGATATCAATTTGGGTTATGAACCCTTTGCATAAAACAGAATTTCCACTGAAACACGTAGGTGTCTTTAAACTCACATGAGATAATCCAGAAGCGATCATAGAAGAGACAGAAACAGTCTGGAAAGCCTCATTAACTGCAGGAGTGGAGGGTGGTGACGCCTGACCTAACTCCTTAGGTTGATTCAGGAGTAGGCCCAAAGCCTGAGCAAATTGATCCATTCTATGATCCTGCTCCTCTTGTCTACGATCTTGCTCCTCCTGTCTATGGAGTTGTTCCTCCTGTTTATTAATCAAGTCACCTAATTTGGACATGAGTTCAGATAATCCTGCCAGATCCAATGGCCCTGTTGTAATGTAACGAGTAGCGGAGTTAAGATCTTTGAGGGCAGAAGTATCTGCTTGAATAATACGAAAGGTATATAAACTATAGGGATGTGCGTTTCGGGTTTCGGAATTTCGGAATTTTCACGAAATTTCCCGATTCGTATTTTCAGATCCGGCCGATTTTCCGAAAATTTTTAGATCCGAAAATGGCAGATCCGAAAAGTTTTCCGAGCCGAAACGAAATATTTTCGGAATTTTCGAATGGACTTGAAATGTGTCAAATCGAAATTTATTTTCGCTCTATTCATGATTTCGGTTCCATTCGTGATTTCGGTTCCATTTCGGTAATTCTGGACATCGTATATTTAACTATTATCGGTTATATCGCTGATTCTGTAAATTTTGTATTTGTAAATGCGTATCACTTTTTTTTGTTTCCAATGATCCGATAATTCTGTCGATACGAAAATTCCTTCGGAATCAGGTCAGATCCGATTCGTCCGCGGGTCGCGCATGCGCGCGCGCGGATGTCATAACTTTATTGAGCCAGTTTTTTGACAACTTTTTGGACAAAATATTGTTTTTATTATTCATCATGGCTGCAAGAGACGAGTGCCATTCAAACACCTCCTCATCGTCTTGCACCCATGAAACACCACCACCCAGGAAGAAGCGGGCCAGCAACATGGCATTTGAGGAGATGCTCGAGCTGGTCCGGATCTTTGACAGACGAGATTACGACTGCCGTAAGGGCCCTTACGGCAGAAAGAATAACGCAAGAAAGGACCGTATCCTCGATAAAGTTCGCACCACCATCCTGGAGCTGTTCGGGAAGGACGGGACGAAGGACCAGCTCCGCAAACAATGGTCCGACCTCAAGGTGCGCGAGGAGGAGCAGCTGAGGCGCATCCGGCGTGTCATAGCCAAACGTAAGTGTCATGTTATATTGTAAAGCGCTGCGCAAACTGTTGGCGCTATATAAATCCTGTATAATAATAATAATGTGCTTGCATGTGCTAATGTGCACAGAAATACGTTGATTTATCTAGTCCTTTTTTCATGCAATGTGATTGTGTATAGCTTTGCGTTTTCACGACTCGTCATACATGCATTTTTGCCATAGCTCTTCTTTTTTGTGATTTTACGTATTCGTGAAAATTGTGACATTTGATGTATGTAGATGAAGTTACAATGCTGGATTTCTTTTGTCACTGTGTGTAGTCTGTAGTGTGCTGGGGGGGGTTGTTGTGATTGAGTGATGCATACGAGATGACCCGCAGCTTGCCCAATATTGGCTCCCATCTGCGCATCAGCAAAAATCTCTGCGTCTCTGCTAAGTGGTAGGATGGGACATGTAGTTCTTCTGAAAGTGCATCCAAACAGAGCCGCGTTCAATACGTCCTCAGCAGCTGCTGAATTGTTGCAGCGCAGCAATTCAGTTTGCTGCAGCAGTGTCATTATTGAATGCTTTAGATGCAAATTTCAAAACAAAATGGCGGATTTCTGTTGTTTCTGCAATATCCAGTTTTATTAGCAGAAACTGAAAGTGAAACTGAGGCTGAGGCCTTCTATAAAATAACTAAAAGCAGTCACACAATGCGCTTTGTACGCACAAAACACAAATAATAGTTTTTATTGAATAAACGTAATGTTTACTTCTGAAAAAAATATATAATTGAACGGTAATATATGTCTATGTGCAGAGGAAATAAATAAATATTTTGTGACTTTAGACCTATGAGATGGGAGTAGTGGTGGATCAAGCTGGTAGTGGGGTAGTGGAGGGGTGTCGCAATACTTTCGGCAATATATTGTATAGATATACCATTTTTTCCAGTCTGCATTATTTACGTGTTATTTTTTGGATTTGGCAGAAGACAGGAAGAAGGCAGCATCTGCCCCGGCGGGCACCAGTGCCCCAGTGGAGGAGGAGGAGGAGCCACGGGCGACCACCAGCGCTGGTATATACTGTTTTATTTTGCAACGACTTTTGGTCAAAAATAAATCAGTTTTGTTGTTTACTGTATTTTTTATTTCTTTAATTTCTTATAGCACCGGATGAGATGCTGACGGTGGTGGTGGAGGAGTCGGAGGAGGAGTCGGAGGAGGAGTCGGAGGAGTCGGAGCCTCAGGAGGCCCCAGCACTGGTATATACTACTGTTATATTTTTTCAAGACTTTCAGTCAAAAATAGAAACCTGCTTTACTTACTGTATTTTCCTTCTTTCATTTATTGGATATATAGAAGGAGAAGCCAGACCGGACACGTCCTCCAGTGCCAGGATAAATCGGGAGGTGATCGGCGAGCTACGCGTGGCTGTTACCTCCATAGATACCATCCAGGAACTGCTCCAGGAATTGCGGGAGCATATAAGCAATGCCGCTGACATCCTGGAGCGGCAGTGAGACCAGCCTCCTCCCGAAATTGCGCAGCGCTTTACAATATAACATGACACTTACGTTTGGCTATGACGCGACGGATGTGCCTCAGCTGCTCCTGCTCGCGTGCCTTGAGGTCGGACCAGCGTTTTCGGACCTGGTCCTTCGTCCGGTCCTTCCCGAACAGCTCCAGGATGGTGGTGCGTAGCTTGTCAAGGATACGATCCTTGCGGGTGTTATTCTTCCTGCCGTAAGGGCCCTTACTGCAGTCATAATCTTTGTAATCAAAGATGCGGACCAGCTCCAACATCTCCTCAAATGCCAGTAATTATCTCAAATGAACCAATATTCTGAACAAGATGTTCGCCTGGCTTACAATGGCGGCCATCTTCCAGTCTATTTCCACTACACTATGTTTGTTTGTGTTGTTTGTGCCCCTGTTGGGCAGTTTGCCATCCTTGGCATGTTCCCTTCCCTTCCCCATGTTGTAAATAAATTTTCAATTTTTTCTATATTTTCCTGTTTGTGTGCGTTGCTTTTCCTTACTTAATAAGTTAATATGTATTGCTTGGTTTCCACACTGTTAAAATTATATGTACATAAATTTATTGACATTTCTATGGACCCTTTGTCATAAATTTGTCAACATATTTGTGGCCATGAATGTGACTGTGCACATTCTATACTTCCTGCCTGGCCAAAAAATGTCACACACTAACACAACCTTGTTGTACTGCCTTGAGATTTGATTACTGACGTGGCCTGGTTTTGTTAAGCATAGGCGATGTCACAACAACACGGTTTTTTGTCCACAGTCACATTCATTGTAGCAGTATATCCACGAGCTGGGGCAATATCCACGAGCTGGGTCAGTATCCACGAGCTGGGGCAATATCCACGACCTGGGACAGTATCTCCATGAGGTGGGGGGCAATATCCACGAGCTGGGGCAGTATATCCACGAGCTGGGGCAATATCCACGATCTGGAGCAATATCCACGAGCTGGGGCAGTATCTCCATGAGCTGGGGCAGTATATCCACGAGCTGGGGCAGTATATCCACGAGCTGGGGCAATATCCACGAGCTGGGCAATATCCACGAGCTGGGCAATATCCACTAGCTGGGTCAGTATCCACGAGCTGGGGCAATATCCACGAGCTGGGTCAGTATCCACGAGCTGGGGCAATATCCACGAGCTGGGGCAGTATCTCCATGAGCTGGGGCAATATCCACGAGCTGGCGCAGTATATCCATGAGCTGGGGCAGTATATCCATGAGCTGGGGCAGTATCCATGAGCTGGGGCAGTATATCCATGAGCTGGGGCAGTATCTCCATGTGCTGGGGCAGTATCCAGGAGCTGGGGCAATATCCATGAGCTGGGGCAGTATATCCACGTGCTGGGGCAGTATATCCATGTGCTGGGGCAGTATATCCACAAGCTGGGGCAGTATATCCACGAGCTGGGGCAGTATATCCATGTGCTGGGGCAGTATATCCATGAGCTGGGGCAATATCCACGAGCTGGGGGAATATCTATGAGCTGGGGCAGTATATCCATGAGCTGGGGCAATATATCCATGAGCTGGGGCAGTATATCCATGAGCTGGGGCATTATCCATGAGCTGGGGCAGTATATCCATGAGCTCGGGCAATATCTATGCGCTGGGGCAGTATATCCATGAGCTGGGGCAGTATATCCATGAGCTGGGGCAATATCCATGAGCTGGGGCAGTATTTCCATGTGCTGGGGCAGTATATTCATGAGCTGCCGGGGCAGTATAGGATGCGCGCGCAGCCTCTATCCGGCAGCTGCGCGCGCTTCCTGTTCTCCAGCGTCTTAGTTGGGGGCACTTTAAACCACATGAGCTGGGAGCACTTATACCCACGGGAGCTGGGGGCAACTATACCCACAGGAGCTGGGGGCAAAAATTCCCATGTGAGCTGGGGCAAATATTCCCATGTGAGCGGGGGCCATAATACCCATGTGAGCTGGGGACAATTATACCCATGTGAGCTGGGGCAAATATACCCATATGAGCTGGGGGGCAAATATACATAGAAACATAGAAACATAGAAAACTGTCGGCAGATAAGAACCTTTCGGCCCATCTAGTCTGCCCAATTACATGGATACTTTACCTGGATTTATCTTTTGTTTAGGATAGCCTTATGCCTATCCCATGCTTGCTTAAATTCAATTACTGTTTTGGCCTCTACCACTTCTACTGGAAGACTGTTCCATGTATCCACCACCCTCTCAGTAAAATAATTCTTCCTGATGTTACTTTTAAACCTTTGCTCCTCTAATCTAAGACTATGTCCTCTTGTTTTGCTATTTTGTTTCCTTTTAAATATACTCCCTTCCTCTACCTTGTGGATTCCCTTTACGTATTTAAATGTTTCTATTATATCTCCTCTGTCTCGTCTTTTTTCCAAGCTGTACATGTTAAGATCATTAAGCCTTTCCTGGTAACTTTTCTCCTTCAAGCCGTACACCATTTTAGTAGCCCTTCTTTTAGTAGCCATGTGAGCAGGGGAAAATATACCCATGTGAGCTGGGGGGCAAATATACCCATGTGAGCTGTTGGGCAAATATACCCATGTGAGCGGGGGCAAATTTACCCATGTGAGCGGGGGCAAATATACCCATGTGGGCGGGGGCAATTATACCCATGTGAGCTGGGGCTGATTATACCCATGTGAGCTGGGGCAAATCTACCCATGTGAGCTGCTTCGCTTAACAATAGACTGCCCTCTGGGCAGGCTTTCCACCTAATATGTTATAAACTGTTAATATAAATTGCCAAGTAAATTGTCAATTCATATTGCACTGTTTTCTGTGTGTTTTTCTTACGTATATTCGACCATAATACCCAAAATAATAATAAATATTATTGTTGCAACTTAGGGCCTTAATTATTGCATATTAATTCAATAATTAATGTTGGATTTAATGACCAAATGAAACAATACACTGTTAGTGTAGCGGGGAAGCCGGCTAAGCATTTTGCTTCACTCCCTCTACACTAATAGCGTATCTTCTCAGAAGCTGCACACAGTGCGCTGGTGTATGCAGTTTTTAACAGTGTGGGAGACGGGAGGGTGCGCTTGAGAGGTGGATCCAGGAATCAGGTGAGTATTAGAAAGAAGAAAAAAAGTTTTATTTTATGTTCCCGGGGACATTTAAAAATGTACTCTGATTTTTAATTTTTTTACAAAATGTGTCGTCTTACCTTAGCTTGGTGGTCAGTGGGGGCTCCCTGGATCCTGGTTGTGGGGGGGGGGTCTGCCGTGGCCGCAGGTGCAGTGGCTCCCTCCCTGCGTCGCCTCTCTGCAACATGCACCCGGCTGGCCAGCCCGCACAGTCGAAGCTCTGTCATCCGGCGGCCGCTCGCTCCTCAAGGGGGTACTTGGGAGGCCCTGGCAGGCAGCCCTCTACAGTGCCTGATTAGAGGGCCGCGTCTGCCTGATGTTTTAGCTACAAGGAGTGGGAAATGTTGTATCCCATAGGCTTCAATGTTAAAAATATTCCTGTTTTAATTCAATATCTAATAAACCATTTAATATCTAATAAACCGATTTTGTTTTCGAACTTTTTGTGAACGTCCCGAAATGTTCGCAGTTTCGAACAGCCAATGTTCGAATTGAACATCGAACCGATTAGAACCAGCAGCCCATCCCTATTTATCACAGCTAGACCTCCTTTCTCGAATCTGGTTATCGAGTGCAATACAGAATTCAATGAGGTTATCTAGCTCCTCTAGTAGCGACATAGGAGCTAGTTCATACATTAGTGTATCGTTAACACTGTCATGATCCACCTGGGGTACTGTCAGGGATTGCATATTTTAACCCTGGCAGCCCCTTTAAACCATGCGTTCCACAGGTTCCCATGGATATTGGCTGTAACCTATGCACACTAGAGACTACAGGTTCTCCTGCTTTTTGTTAATGAGGCCTCCTTAAAAGGAGGTCACACCCTCTAATCTAGACTTCCTCATTTGAAGTCAGGACTTTGAATCAAGCTGACCTGCTTTTGGAAACCCCTTGTGCCTGGAACCTTCTGATCACCCTCTGGATTACTTACTGGTTAAACTCTCTGGACTACCCATCTGATTTCCCCTCTCAAGTACCCATCTGGAAACCCTCCTGTGTCTTCTGGACTACCTCTGTTATACCGGTAACCCCCCCCCCCATTCATTTGCTACCAGTTCCTCCATTGGACTTACGTGTATGACCCCTGGCTATGGACTTCTGATAATTCTGTGTTCTGTATCCCACGATTTCTACTTGAAAACCTGACTACGAGTTTGCCTTGCCCTATATCTGGATACCTTGCCATGGACATTATCATTTTTCTGTCTAGTTAATATTCTGTTGTTTTCTATTCAGTATCTGCCACCCTATTTAGTTGTTTGTATTTTCAGTTTCCTCCTGTGTCTCCTAGCTTTCATCCTGTTTAAATCCTTTTTCCTTTTCGTTCTGCTCATTGCCTCCCTCTATCTTAGCCATCCATCTTTATTCATTTTCTTCTGCTGATTTGATTTATATAATAAATATCTTGTTTGTACCCCTCTACCTGCATACTTCATTACCGCTCACTGCAAACTGGGCACACACCTGCAATCCATGCAGAGTTCACATGACAAACATCTTCTAAGAATGCAGTTGTGAATGCATCATTAGGCCATTGCAATTCTGCTGCCACAGTTTTAAACTCAATAGCATAATCAGCTACCCTATGATTTCCGTGCTTAACGCGCTACAAGACCCTGGCAGCACCAGTCGCACGTCTGGCAGGATCGAAAGTGCGCCTAAGGTCCTTCATAAATTCAGCAGAATCATATATCACAGGTTTTCTTAGTTCCCATATAGGAGTTGCCCAAAGCAAAGCCTTGTCTGTTAAATGATTAATTACATACCCCACCTTGTCCCTATCAGTGGGACACATACCAAGATTTAATTCAAACATAATATCCATTTGCATGATAAATCCCCTGCAGGTACCAGATGTACCATCAAAGCTTATGGGAGACTTTAGACTTACATGAGGCTTTTCAGTAGTAGAGGAAGAGGAAAAATTTACTGCTGGAGAAGGTGGTGGCGAAGCTTTGCTAGACTGATAGAAACATAGATACATAGAAAAATGTCGGCAGATAAGAACCTTTCGGCCCATCTAGTCTGCCCAATTACATGGATACTTTACCTGGATTTATCTTTTGTTTAGGATAGCCTTATGCCTATCCCATTCCTGCTTAAATTCAATTACTGTTTTGGCCTCTACCACTTCAACTGGAAGACTGTTCCATGTATCCACCACCCTCTCAGTAAAATAATGCTTTCTGATGTTACTTTTAAACCTTTGCCCCTCTAATCTAAGACTATGTCCTCTTGTTTTGCTACTTTGTTTCCTTTTAAATATACTCCCTTCCTCTACCTTGTGGATTCCCTTTACGTATTTAAATGTTTCTATCATCTTCTCTGTCTCGTCTTTTTTCCAAGCTGTACATGTTAAGATCATTAAGCCTTCCCTGGTAACTTTTCTCCTTCAAGCCGTACACCATTTTAGTAGCCCTTCTCTGAACTTTCTCTAAGATGTCTATATCCTTCTGGAGATACGGTCTCCAGTACTGCACACAGTACTCCAAGTGAGGTCTCACCAGTGCTCTGTACAGTGGCATGAGCACTTCCCTTTTCCTACTGCTAATACCTCTCCCTACACAACCAAGCATTCTGCTAGCATTTCCTGCTGCTCTATTACATTGACTACTTACCTTTAGATCCTCTGAAATAATAACCCCTAAATCTATTTCCTCAGATGTTGAGGTTAGGACTGTATCAAATATTCTATATTCAGCCTTTGGGTTTTTACGTCCCAGGTGCATTATCTTGCACTTATCCACGTTAAAACTCAATTGCCACAGCTCCGACCATTTTTTTAGTTTACCTAAATCATTTGTCATTTGGCTGATCCCTCCAGGAACGTCAACCCTGTTGCAAATCTTTGTGTCATCAGCAAAAAGACATACTTTTCCCTTAATACCTTCTGCAATATCACTAATAAAAATATTAAATAGAATGGGTCCAAGTACTGACCCCTGAGGTACCCCACTGGTAACAAGACCTTGCGCCGAATAAACTCCATTTACCACAACCCTCTGTTGCCTGTCACTCAGCCACTGCCTAATCCATTCAACAATATTGGAATCCAAGCTCAAAGATTGCAATTTATTGATAAGCCTTCTATGCTGAACAGTATCAAAAGCCTTACTGAAATCTAAATAAGCAATGTCTACTGCACCACCTGTGTCTATTATTTTTGTTACCCAATCAAAAAAATCAATAAGATTAGTTTGGCATGATCTCTGTCACGGTGGGTCAGGGGATGGGGCGCCTGGCAGCAGCTTCCTCGCTGCTCGCTGGCCAGGCGCCGAATGTAAACGCTTCCGGGTGCGCTCACGTGGGACGCCGAGGGGCGGGGCCTGGCGTTATGACGCGGACCCGCCGGGTTTAAAACCCAGTATCACCATTACACCGGTGCCCTGACGTGGTATTCACCTCCCGCAGAGCTCTTGTGTATTTGGCTATCTCCTGTGTATAACCCTTGGCATTGGCAAACAAATCCTCCTGTGTATGACCCTTGGCATTGGCAAACGAATCCTCCTGTGTATAACCCTTGGCATTAGCAAACGAATCCTCCTGTGTATGACCCTTGGCATTGGCAAACGAATCCTCCTGTGTATGACCCTTGGCATTGGCAAACGAACCCTCCTGTGTATGACCCTTGGCATTGGCAAACGAACCCTCCTGTGTATGACCCTTGGCATTGGCAAACGAACCCTCCTGTGTATGACCCTTGGCATTGGCAAACGAACCCTCCTGTGTATGACCCTTGGCATTGGCAAACGAACCCTCCTGTGTATGACTCTTGGCATTGGCAAACGAACCCTCCTGTGTATAACCCCTGGTATTGGCATTTACTCTGCTCTAGGTTCTGCCCTTAACGTTGGTACCGAGGTCAGTCTATGTGGCACCCTAAGCACGCATCAGATTACCTCTGCTATTACTAAAGTCCTAGGGAGGACTTGTGATCTGTTCTGTACCCCTGTCTGGTGTTTCCCTTTCTTTATCTGTTACCTGCTTCATTGTCTATATAGCTTTGCCGACCATTCAAGGATCGGAAGAGTAGAAAGGGAGCTACATAAAGAGATCAATATCTTGGTAGTCAGAAGGATTCGTGACAATACTCTATTCCATACCTCTGTCTGGTGTTACCCTTTGTTTATCTATTGTCTGGTTAATTGTCTTCCTAGTTTTGCCGACCATTCAAGGATCGGAAGGGTAGAGAGCGGTCTGCGTAAAGGGACCACACTTTTTGTAATCAGAGGGATCCGTGACATTACGTCAGGGCCAATGGATCCCGCAGACCTCTCTAACCAGCTGGCACGTATCGCAGCCAGACAAGAGGAACAGGACCATAGGATGGACCAGATTTCTCTCGCTCTGCAAACCCTGTTAAATCGGTCCAATACAGGTACCACAAACCCTCCAGATCCAGTGTTACCTAGGGTCAGTTCCGTCCCCCCTGAAGGACATAGGCTTAGTATGAAGGCACCCCTACGCTATGATGGTACACCAAGCCTATGTCGGGGGTTTTTGACTCAACTCGAGATCTTGTTTGAGAACAATCCAGGTTCTTGTATGTCTGATAAAGCCAAAGTAGGATATCTGATTAATCATTTAACAGAAAAAGCTTTATTGTGGGCTACGCCGTTGTGGGAAAATAAGAAACCCATCATTTATGACTATGAGGGTTTTACCTCTGAGTTAAGACGTACCTTTGATCCCTCTAGAAGGGCTACCAATGCGGGTAGGTCCTTGTTTCACATCAAACAAGGTAATAAGAGGGTCGCCGATTATGCCATAGAGTTTAAAACTTTGACTTCTGAGGTACTTTGGCCGAACGACGTTTTAACCTTAGCCTTTACCGAAGGCTTGAACGAGGCTTTTATGTTTGAGCTGGCTCCCTTAAGATTACCAGAAAGTCTGGACCACCTGATAGATTTCTGTATAGCCATGGACGATCAAATCAGGGAAAGGAGACACCCCAGAGAGACCCAGAAGGGTCTTACCTCCTTTACCCTCGTTACCCAGACACACCAGTACGTCAGGTGGTTCGGAGAATGTGAAAACAGATTTGCCAGTCGTTGAACCCATGCAAATAGGGAAGACAGGTATTTCAGAAGCAGAAAGAGCGCACAGAAGAGAAAAGGGGCTCTGCTTCTATTGTGCAGGGGCAGATCACTTCCGCCTTCAATGTCCTCAGAGACCCAGGGTTAGCAGGGCTGAACATAGCAAAGTAGGATTCAGAACAGGAAACACCCAGGTTATCGGTTCTCTGTATGCCTCCTTTGTGGATAATGAAAAAAAAAAAATCCAGGATTCTGTTACCGATCTCCCTAACCTGGGAGGGGGTTCACCTCAAGACTGAGGCGTTCTTAGACTCTGGGGCCTCAGGCAATTTTATGGATAAGAATTTTGCTGCCAAAAACCTCCTACCTCTGGTTCTCAAGGAAAGACCTCTAATGGTGGAGGCCATAGATGGTAAACCCCTGTCATGTCCACATATCACTCACGACACAGTCGATGTATGTATGAAAACAGGAGTTTTGCACCAGGAAACAATAAGATTTCAAATTATTGAATCACCCTCATGTCCTGTCGTTCTTGGGTTTCCATGGCTAACAGAGCACAACCCAGTTGTCGATTGGGTCCAGAGAGACATAAAATGTTGGGGTCAGAGTTGTCAGTCTAAGTGCCTAGGCAGAGTTAATGTGATTGGTAGCCTCAATATTGCCACAGCCCCTCCTTTGTCCACAGAGGTTCCTGAATGTTACTTGGCATTAAAGGAGGTGTTCTCTAAAGCCAGGACTGAGGTCCTACCACCACATCGTCCATATGACTGTGCCATTGATTTACTCCCTGGTACGATGCCTCCTAGGGGTCACGTATACCCTTTATCACAAAGAGAGAACGACATTATGGAGGAATACATAAGGGAAAATCTGGAACGAGGATTCATTAGACGGTCCTCCTCTCCAGCAGGAGCAGGTTTCTTTTGTTTTCCAAGAAAGAGGGAGATCTGCGACCTTGCATCGACTATAGGGGTTTGAATAGGATCACTATAAGAAATGCATATCCCATCCCTCTCATAACAGAATTGTTCGACCGATTAAAAGGGGCTCGTGTCTATACTAAGCTTGATTTACGCGGAGCGTACAACCTGGTCAGGGTTAAAAAGGGAGACGAATGGAAAACGGCTTTTAATACACGTAGCGGGCATTATGAATACCTGGTGATGCCTTTTGGGTTGTGTAATGCGCCAGCCGTCTTCCAGGACCTTATAAACGACACTCTAAGGGAATTTCTACAAGAATTCGTCATAGTATATCTGGATGATATCCTGATATACTCTCCTGATGTGGACACTCATCATGTCCACGTGAAACAAGTGTTGAAAAAACTATTGAAGGCTGGATTGTACTGTAAGCTAGAAAAATGTCTATTCGACATAGTAACTGTGCAATTCCTTGGTTATATAATAACTCCTGGGGGTTTTCAAATGGATCCTAAGAAGCTCTCAGCTATTCTTGACTGGCCTCTACCCCAAGGACTTAAAGCCATTCAGAGGTTTCTGGGGTTTACGAACTATTACCGAAGGTTCATTAAAGATTTTTCGGCCTTGGTGGCCCCCCTCACGGCTATGACAAAGAAAAGGGTGGGAAATCAGAAATGGACACCTCAAGCCACTCAAGCCTTTGAGGCACTAAAGCAAGCTTTTACTACTGCCCCTGTTCTCCGACATCCAGATCCGGCTCTGCCTTTCCAAGTAGAAGTTGACGCCTCCGAACTAGGTCTTGGTGCAGTCTTGTCCCAAAGGGAGGCTCCTGACAAACCCTTGCATCCATGCGGCTTCTATTCTCGGAAGTTGTCCCCGGCAGAGAAGAACTATGACATTGGAAATAGAGAATTGTTAGCAGTCATCGCGGCCTTGGCCGAATGGAGATACTTATTAGAGGGGTCTAAGGACCCCATCGTTATCATAACCGACCATAAGAATCTCACGTACATTGGAGATGCCAAACGTTTAAATTCCAGACAAGCGAGATGGTCATTGTTTCTGTCAAGTTTTAACTACGTGCTTACCTATAGACCTGGGTCCAGAAACATTAAAGCAGACGCATTGTCGAGACAGTATGAGTCTTATGAACATAATATCCAAGATCAGCATCCCATTGTACCCCAGGAAAGGATTGTAGCCGCTACCACGATTAGTGTCTCGTCTCCTCTAATGAAAAGGTTGCAGACCGTCCAGGGCGCAGCTCCTGGGGGAAAACCTCCTGCGAGACTCTTTGTACCTGAGAACGAAAGAGAGGAAGTACTTAACATCTATCATGATAATAAAACTTCCGGGCATATGGGTATCACCAAGACTGTGTCTAGTATCAGTAAACTCCTCTGGTGGCCCACGTTGCGCCGAGATGTCAAAGATTACATTGCCGTGTGCGAAGTGTGCACAAGGCAGAAAAGTCCCAAAACAGCACCCATTGGCTTACTCCAGCCTTTGCCAATCCCCGAACGACCCTGGTCACATGTAGCCATGGATTTTATAGTAGAGTTACCTGAGTCAAGAGGGAATACAGTGATACTTACGATCATAGATCGATTTTCCAAGATGGGTCACTGTTCCTCCTCTTCGGAAACTACCTTCGGCAGCTGAACTGGTGCCCATATTCATTGCCAACGTGGTCCGCATACACGGTGTCCCTCTGGAGATTGTCTCTGATAGGGGGACCCAATTCATCTCCGGATTCTGGAGAGGGTTTTGTAAGAACGTAGGGATAGACCTCTCTTTCTCTTCGGCTTATCACCCCCAGACCAACGGAGCAGCAGAACGAGCCAACCAAAACATAGAGAAATATCTGAGGTGTTTTATATCAGAACAACAAGATAACTGGTCAGACCTGCTACCATGGGCAGAATATGCTTTGAACAGCGCAGTGAGTGAATCCACAGGACATTCCCCTTTCTTCGCTGTTTATGGTTTTGATCCTCCCGTGCTCCCCACCACGTTTCCTGATACCACGATTCCTGCTTTAGATGAGCAACTGGCATCATTAAAAGAGACTTGGGGGAGAGTGAGACGGGCACTGGAGGAGAGTAGTGCCATCCAGAAAACTAAGGCCGACAGACACAGGAGGCAGGCACCCGTGTATCAAGTTGGGGACAGGGTTTGGCTGTCTTCACGTAACATCAAGCTCTTAGTGCCTTCCATGAAGTTGGCTCCTAGGTATATCGGTCCCTATAAGATTCTACGGCGACTCAACCCTGTCTCCTATGCTTTGGCGTTACCCCCCCATTTTAAAATACACAATGTATTCCATGTAAACCTTTTGAAGCCGTTGTTATGTAACCGGTACACCAAAGTCCATGCTCCACCGCCTCCTGTCTCTGTGGAGGGCGAGGAGGAGTTCGAAGTTAAGGCCATTCTGGGTGCCAGGATGTCTAGGGGGTCTTTGCAGTACTTGGTCGATTGGGTGGGTTACGGTCCGGAGGATCGTTCTTGGGTACCGGCTGCGGAAGTCCATGCTCCTAGGCTAGTGAAGGCCTTCTATTTGGCGCACCCCCGTGCCCCTGGGGGTCGTCCAGTGGCCGCCCCTGGAGGGGGGGTTCTGTCACGGTGGGTCAGGGGATGGGGCGCCTGGCAGCAGCTTCCTCGCTGCTCGCTGGCCAGGCGCCGAATGTAAACGCTTCCGGGTGCGCTCACGTGGGACGCCGAGGGGCGGGGCCTGGCGTTATGACGCGGACCCGCCGGGTTTAAAACCCAGTATCACCATTACACCGGTGCCCTGACGTGGTATTCACCTCCCGCAGAGCTCTTGTGTATTTGCTATCTCCTGTGTATAACCCTTGGCATTGGCAAACGAATCCTCCTGTGTATGACCCTTGGCATTGGCAAACGAATCCTCCTGTGTATAACCCTTGCATTGGCAAACGAATCCTCCTGTGTATGACCCTTGGCATTGGCAAACGAATCCTCCTGTGTATGACCCTTGGCATTGGCAAACGAACCCTCCTGTGTATGACCCTTGGCATTGGCAAACGAACCCTCCTGTGTATGACCCTTGGCATTGGCAAACGAACCCTCCTGTGTATGACCCTTGGCATTGGCAAACGAACCCTCCTGTGTATGACCCTTGGCATTGGCAAACGAACCCTCCTGTGTATGACTCTTGGCATTGGCAAACGAACCCTCCTGTGTATAACCCCTGGTATTGGCATTTACTCTGCTCTAGGTTCTGCCCTTAACGTTGGTACCGAGGTCAGTCTATGTGGCACCCTAAGCACGCATCAGATTACCTCTGCTATTACTAAAGTCCTAGGGAGGACTTGTGATCTGTTCTGTACCCCTGTCTGGTGTTTCCCTTTCTTTATCTGTTACCTGCTTCATTGTCTATATAGCTTTGCCGACCATTCAAGGATCGGAAGAGTAGAAAGGGAGCTACATAAAGAGATCAATATCTTGGTAGTCAGAAGGATTCGTGACAACACTCTATTCCATACCTCTGTCTGGTGTTACCCCTTGTTTATCTATTGTCTGGTTAATTGTCTTCCTAGTTTTGCCGACCATTCAAGGATCGGAAGGGTAGAGAGCGGTCTGCGTAAAGGGACCACACTTTTTGTAATCAGAGGGATCCGTGACAATCTCCCTGAGGTAAACCCATGTTGTTTCTGATCCTGTAATCTATGTGTTTTTAGATGGTCAACAATCCTTTCCTTTAACATGGTTTCCATTAATTTCCCCACTACTGACATAAGACTAACTGGCCTATAGTTCCCAGATTCCTCCCTACTACCCTTCTTGTGAATGGGCACAACATTTGCTAATTTCCAGTCTTCTGGGACAACTCCCGTTAGCAAGGATTGGTTAAATAAATCTGTTAACGGTTTTGCTATTACATCACTGAGCTCTTTTAATAATTTAGGGTGGATTCCATCAGGCCCCATTAACTTATTTGTCTTTACTTTAGACAGCTGCTGTAGAACCTCCTCCTCTGTAAACTGATATGTAATTGTCTCGTTAGTGTTTCCTCCTAACTAAGGTCCCTTTCCTTCCTTTTCTTCTGCAAAGACTGAACAAAAATATTCATTGAGGCAGTCAGCGAGACTTTTATCCTCTTCTACATACCTTCCTTCCTTTGTTTTTAATCTAACTAATCCTTGTTTTACTTTTCTTTTCTCGTTTATGTATCTAAAAAATGTTCTGTCCCCCTTTTTTACTGACTGAGCTATTTTCTCTTCTGCGTGTGCTTTGGAAGCCCTTATAAATTGCTTTGCCTCTTTCTGCCTAATCTTATAGGTTTGCCTATCTTCTTCACTCTGAGTTGTTTTATAATTATTGAATGCTGTCTTTTTGTTCTTCACTATTTTGGCCACTTCTGCAGAGTACCACAGTGGTTTCTTCCCTTTTTTGTTTTTGCTAACAAGTTGACTGCAATTGCCTGTGGCATTCAATAATGCTTCCTTTAAATAATCCCATTTCTCCTGGACTCCCTTTAAACTCCTCCAGTCTGATAATGACTCCTTCACACAAAGTCTCATTTTAGAAAAAACTGTTTTTTTAAAGTCTAAAACTTTTGTTTTTGTGTGGTGCGGCTCCATCCCTGTTCTTATATTAAACCATACTGACTGGTGATCACTAGATCCCAAATTTTAACCTACTACAACGTCCGATACCAAACCTCCATTTGTGAGTATTAAATCCAATATGGCCTCTTTACGGGTCGGCTCCTCAACTACTTGTGTTAGAGATAATCCCAGTAGGGAGTTTAGAATATTTGTACTCCTGGTGCACCCAGCTTTTTTGGTTTTCCAGTTCACATCAGGAAGATTAAAGTCCCCCATGATAATAACTTCCCTCTTCATTGCCATTTTGGCTATTTCCTCAAGCAGCAGATTAGCTCTTCTACTTGTCCAGGGGGTCTATAGATCACACCTACACGCGCTACTGTATGATTGCCAAATGTTAGCGTAACCCAAACTGACTCTATGTTCACCTCGCTCACTTTTATTTGGTTTGTTTTAATGTTGTTTTTCACATACAGGGCCACTCCTCCTCCTTTCCTACCTTCTCTGTCTTTTCTATATAAAGAGTACCCCGGTATTGTTATGTCCCAGTTATTTTTCTCACTGAACCATGTCTCAGTAACCGCCACTAAATCTACTTTTTCAGCTGCCATCATTGCCTCCAGTTCATTGATTTTATTGACTAAATTGCGAGCATTTATAGACACGACTCTGAGCTTGTCATTTTTTTCCCCGCATGTTGCTTGCACCCTCCGATTTAGTTTTGGGGGACAATCAGGCAGATTGTTTTTTACCCTTTTGTCCCCCCTCCTAGTTTAAATATTTCTTTGCGAAACCTTTGAACTTCTCACTGAGAACATATGTTCCCCTATGAGTAAGATGCAAACCATCTTTTTTATACAGTTCCTTTCTGCTCCAATTAGAGCTATCATGGGACACAAAGCCAAATCCTTGCTCTCGACACCATTCCTGAAGCCACAAATTAAATTCCCTATTGCGCATCTGCCTATCCTGAATGTTATGCACAGGCAAAACTTCAGAGAATGACACAGTGGATGCAATCTGCTGTATTTCACCTCCAAGAACACAAAAATCTTCATTAATCTCAGAAACCTCATTGCTAGCCAAGTCATTTGTCCCTAGATGGACTAGAACATCCACTTCCCCTTGCTGCTTTGCTTGTTTGACAATATTGAGAATACGTCTCTTGTCTCTACGAGCAGTAGCCCCAGGAAGACATCTCACCAAACCACTACTCTCCAGCTCAACACCTCTTATGATAGAATCACCCAGCAACAATTGCCTTCTATCATGTCCCACCTTTTCCTTATTGTTCTTGGTTGCAGTCCTGCATACCTTAGGCATAGGGGATGGTGGTTCCTCAACTATGGTGTCTGAGCCTACTTCCGTCTCACCACTACACTCCGAAAGTGCCTCAAAAGAATTAAGAAGAGCCACAGACTGTGGGACATGCCTTCTATCCACAACTCTAAGTCTACCAGATCCTACAGTAGTCCATCTGCCACTCCTAGGAGGCCTCTGTGGCAGTGGCTTTGTAACAGTCATAGCCATAGCCTGAGTTTGTGTAACAGATAATTTACAAATCTCAGACTTCAAACAGGCAATTTCCTGCTGCAATAAAGAGAGCTGCCTACATATCAGGCACAATCCAAACCTCCAAAAATTGGATCTAAAAACAAATGCATGACAGCTCTTACACTGGACCAAGCCTGCCATTATAAAAGAATGGATTTAAACCAACAAATCTTACCTTTTTGTAGGTTTTCTACCTCCTGTCTAACCTCAGACTACCTCCAGAGTATCTCCAGGATATCTCTAAGTGCTCCCTTTGAAGGCTTCACTTAGAAGGCTTCCCAAGCTCAATTAAACCAAGCTAATATTCCACAAGCGTTATATAGTCACCTAAGAACATCTCCCCCAGCAAGGCTGTTTAACCACCTTAGCAAATAGCACGCAATTGATTCCAATTGTATGCTAATCAGTAAGAGGAATGAGTCACCAGCCTAACCTAATTTACACACCAGACCTAACTTAAAACCTTAAGATGAATAGAAAAGATCTGTTTGAAACAAAAATCAAAATCACTCACCAGAAGATCTCCTCTAAGTGCTCACTTTGAAGACTTCACTTAGAAGGCTTCCCAGGGTCATCAGTAACCCCAAAGCCTGAGCAAACTGATCCATGTCTTGATCCTGCTCCTCCTGTTTGGTTATAATATCAGCAAGCTAAGACATTTACATAGACAAGTCTGTCGGATCCATGTATAGCCTTGACGTAATGTCACGTTCGCTGTCCCGCTCAACCTTGGTAACCATGGTGGGGATCCTTTTGGATAGACTTCTAAGCCCTCCGATCCTTGAGTGGTCTGGACTGCTAACCCTATCACTCCCAGCCAGGAAGAACAGACACACCAGCAACAAGGAGTAAATTCCAATAACAGCAGGTTTCAAGACAGAGTGTGTAGTGGGGCAGAAAGGGTTAACTTCATCAGCTGGAGAGCAGCCTGAGAAAGGCTTGTTCAGGACGTTCATACACCAGGGGTCAGAATATGCGTGGTCACATAATCTGGATTGGCAACAGACAGGGTTCTCATACAGGCTGGTTTGGCAACAGGCTGGATTCTCATACAGTCTGGTTTGACAACAGGCAGGATCAGTATATTCTCTGAGTCAGCATTATGCAGAGTCGATATACACTTTGAGTCAGCGGGGGGTAGAATCAGCATACACTCTGAGTCTGCTCCTGCACCCGACCAGCAAGTGGCGCCGCACGCCCCGGAACCCGCATGAGACCCCGCAGGCGCCTGGCATGCGACAGCGCCCCACTTTTAGGTTTGGGTACACATTGGGCAGACATAGTCATTGAAAAAACACACAAATAGAGCATGCAGTAAATAGATACAACCTTGCAGAGGTCAACACTTCTGGGATGGAAGATAAGTGCTTTAACGTAAAATCACTGGAAATGCAAAACATACATACACATCATAGCATATAACTGTATGACATTTAATACAAGAAGTAGGAAACTACAATAGAACCACTCACAAAATAGAGGCACACAATGAATAAAAAGTGCGCTATTTGTGTGTTTTTTTTTATTTATAGCACGTTGTTGTGGAGAGTGCTGTGAGCTGCAGGTCTAGTTTCTGGGTCTTCACACTTCACAATCTGTTTATATTGTAGACATAGTCATTGACTCACGTCTAGGATCATTGTCCATTTCCCTTTCCACTACCCATGCATCTAGTGTAAATTGTTATTCTAGTGGGAATGCCCCTCCTTGTTCACCCTTTCCCCACCTTCCCTATATCATCTAAACCATTAGTCACAGAGGTACTTCACATGAACGATACTAGATAATCTGGCTATCCAAAGCTCTGCAAACAAAATGTATTTGCTTCCATCAAACCTTAAAGTGTTATCCATCAATGCTAAGAGTCTTAACTCTCCCAAGAAACAGTTGCATGCTGTGTGCGACTTCTGCAGCCAACATCAATTGTATTCCTGCAAGAGATCCACTTTTGGGTGGTCTCGGCACCCAAACTAACCAATCACTGGTTCCCAACAGGTTATTTAAGCCATAACCCTTCTTCTAGGTCTAAAAGGTGTCTATTCTATAGACACACACTGTAGCTCAGGGCTGTCTTTAGTTTGGCAATAAAAGGGGCAGCTGCCTCAGGCAAAGTCATTGGACAGCAAAAATCATGGCCTGGCGAGCTGTCTCTCCTCTGTGGCAACATGTGACCACAGAGAGGAGGTGAGGCCTCGTGAGAGATGTGTTTGGCTCCTCCCCTCCTCTTCACCGTGCAGTTCCCCCCCCCCCCACAGAGAGAGAAGGCAGGCAGCAGGCAGGGCTGAGACTACAGCAAGATGTAGTAAGAAGCAGAACTCTGCTTTAGGAACCCTTGCTCCCTTACCCCTCCATCATCCCCTCCCTCAATTTTCCTCCAGCTTGTCTCTGACACAATTCCATTTGATTTGTGATTAAATGTGTATATATGATGTGTGATGTGTATATATGGTGTGGAAATGTGTGTATTGTGATGTATTTATGATGTGATGATGTGTATATTATGTGTACAGTATATATGACATGGTGATGTGTATATATGATGTGGTGATGTGTATATTACAGGCACTATTACGATCATAATGATAAAACGGTAACGTAGGGAGAAAAACCTGCAGGTTTCTCCTTAGATCCCCGTCTTAGCGTGATTAGTATGGTGTTGTCACGGATGGCTCTGTTCTGCGGCGCCTGGCAGCAGATTCCTCGCTGCTCGCTGGCCAGGCGCCGAATAATAACGCCACCGGGTGCGCTCACGTGGGACGCCGGGGGGCGGAGCCTGGCGTTATGACGCGGACCCGCCGGGTTTAAAACCCGGCTTCACTAGTTCGCTGGTGCCCTGACGTGGTATTCACTTCCCGCAGAGCTCTTGTGTTTTTTGGCAAAATATCTGTGTCTGACCTTGCTTCTGACTTGAACCATTCTGTGTATGACCCCTGGCATTGGCGAACGAACCATTCTGTGTATGACCCCTGGCATTGGTGAACGAACCATTCTGTGTATGACTCCTGGCATTGGCAAACGAACCATTCTGTGTATGACTCCTGGCATTGGCAAACGAACCATTCTGTGTATGACCCCTGGCATTGGCAAACGAACCATTCTGTGTATAACCCCTGGTATTGCATTTACTCTTCTCACGGTTCTGCTCTTAACTTTGGTACCGAGGTCAGTCTGTGTGGCACCCTAAGCACACATCAGACTACCTCTTATATTACTAAGGTCCTAGGGAGAACGAATACTCTATTCTGTACATCTGTCTGGTGTTTACCCTTGTTTGTCTATTGTCTGGTTAATTATCTGTCTAGTTGTGCCGACCATTCAAGGATCGGAAGGGTAGAGAGCGGTCTACGTATAGGGACCACCATTCTGGTATTCAGGGGGATTCGTGACAGGTGTAGGCGCTACAAAAGCAACCTGCAGTCTCTCTCTGCTCCCGGCGGCCAGAGGTGGCGGTTGGAGCCACGGTCCTCGCCGTGTGATGGAAGGTGAGTATCTGATTCATTTGGGGGGGTTTGTGCTGGTGCTGACGGATTCTGCAGCAGCGGAATCCGTTAGCACCAGGTCCAGGCTGTGGTTAACTGTCGGGTTAACTGCAGCCAGACGGTAATTAGTGTTAGTATATTGTAATACTAAAGCTAATTAACACTTTGCGCTCCCTATGTTAAGCATGGGGAGAGCAAAGTACAATAACCTTGTGCTGAAAAGCGCAAGATACCAATCGCTAATGGGTTTTTTAACCCGTTAGCGTTTGGATTGTAATATAGTGGGGGTCACCAATGTTAACCCTTTTGCTGCGGTGGACGCGCTCAGCACGTCCAACCGCATGTCACGTTGCGTGCGGAGGACGCACTGAGCGCGTCCAGCCTTTGGGGTCAGCGTTCGGCCGGGTTCCGGCCGATCGCTGGCCCCCCCGGTGCGGGCTGACATCCTCGATGTCAGCCCAGCATCTGGAACCGCCGCTGGGCTAATTAGGTGTCATCGCGGCTGTGCAATGACACCTAATTCAGGCGCCCCCCGCATGTGCGGAGGAGGCGCCTGAAAGGGAGGGGGGAGGTCCTTCGGACCTCTCTCCCTCCCGATCGGCGGCGTTGCGGAGGTTAACCCAGGCACCATTTGGAAGGGCACAGCCTGCCCTTCCAAATGGTACCTGGCATTAACCCCTGGGGAGCCGGATCACGAATCGGCGCTGAAAAGCGCCGGTTCGTGATCCTTTCCCGGAGCTGGCCGACATCTTGGATGTCGGCCAAGCCTCCGGGAACTCCCCCTGAGGACTGGCGTCATCGTGCATAGCACGATGACGCCAGTCCTGGAGTTAACCCCTAGCTGCCACCAATGGTGGAGATAGGGAGTTCATTGGAACTCCCTATCTCCCGATCCGTGGCAGCTAGGGGTTAAAGTTTGGTATTGTTGGATCGGCCAGAGCATGGCCGTTCCAACGATACCAAACTCGAATGTGAAAGAAGTTAGTAAAAAAAAATAAAAATAAAAAAAAAGATATTAAAAAAAATTATAAAAAAAGAAATAAACAAGTTTTTTTTCTTTTTTTGGTTTTTTAATGCAGCAATATTGTTCCCATTTCAATTATAATGTGAACAATGATGCTGCACTAACGATTTTTGTATGCGGTGCGTTTGTTAAAAATCGTGTAATTTTCCCCAAAAAAAATGTAACGAGACCCCATCTCTAATTTTTTTAACAAGCGCACCCATACAAAATATAACCGCAATTGCTCGCCTCTTAAAATGTGAAAAAAAAACACTTTACACATTGTAAATTATTGAAAAATCATATTTTATTGCATTTTTTGTTATAATATATAGACAGGTCATGACGTATACATATAATAATGACATATTATGAATCTGCCGAGTCTGACGGAAAGAACGATATATAATATGTCTGGGTCATATACTAAAATAAGCCTTCAAAACGCGTTTAAACATGATGAGCAAAACCGGTATAAATGACCTCAGCACAGGGGCGGGAAAAGCCTCAGCAGCGAAAGGGTTAATGTTAACACTCACTCAGGTGAGTACTAACGTTAGCGTGAAGAATGTAATGTTGCCCTGAAAGTAAAATGCAATGTGCCACAAGGCACCTGATTCCTTATTTACTTGTTTCTGTTTTAAAAAGCAAACACGCCTTGATCCAGAATGTTTCATTTCAACAAAGGACAGAAAAGGTTTCTTTTTATTTATAATTTATTGTGACTTAAATGTCAAGGCAAGGTGAAGGATACAACAAGTGAAGCAAAACCATCACAAATGTCTTTTAGCAATTGCTTCTCCGACACAACTCAATTGTGTAAAGGCCTCTTTGGAAAAATATCACTTTATCAAAGAGAGTACATACATAAATACATATTTGCTACACTGTTCTTACCCAACCAATCCATTGATTGCTCTTCCTAAACATATCCCACTCTCTCCTTCAGGACTTTACCTGAGCTATCCCATATCTATGGCACTCCCTTTCAACAAATTGGCGTAGTGATCCGCAGAGGGAGACTGAGGGACTTTTCCCCCCAGTCTCTCTCTGCTCCCGGTGGCCAGAGGAGGTGGCTGGAGCCGCGGTCCTCGCTGTGGGATGGAAGGTGAGTATCTGATTCATTTGGGGGGGTTTCTGCTGGTGCTGACGGTGACGGATTCTGCAGCAGCGGAATCTGTTAACCACCGACTGGACCTGGTGCTAACTGTTGGGTTAACTGCAGCCGGACCGTAATTAGTGTGAGTATATTGTAATACTAATACTAATTAACACTTTGCGCTCCCCATGTTAGGCATGGGGAGAGCAAAGTACAGTAACCTCGCGCTGAAAAGCGCAAGATTCCATTCGCTAACGGGTTTTTTAACCCACTAGCTTGTGGATTGTATTATGGTGCGCCTGAGCTAGATCCACCAGGGCTAACGTTAACGCTCACAGGTGAGCGCTACCATTAGCGATAGGAATGTAATGTGGCCCATTCCATTTTACCCCTTCACTGCTGAGCCATTTCACGTCTTAAAAAAACACATTTTTCTTTTTTTATTATTATTTTTATAATTTTGTTTCTTTACATTAAACATGGTCATGTTTGATATCATTGGAGAGGCCATACACTGGCCTTTCTAATGATACCAAACCTGACCCTGCTAGCTGCTAACAGTCGGGAGATATTGGGGTTCAAAGGAACCCCCTATCTCATCCCTATCTTTCCTTAGGAGTCCATGAGGACGTTCCCCACACGTCCTCAGCAGTGAAAGGGTTAATCAGTTCCATGTTGATCTTAACACAATCAATCAAGGCAAGAGAACACACTCTGAAGCGGCGTATCGAGGGGGGGCAGAGGGGGGCACTTGCCCCCAGGCACCAGTGGGGGGGTGACTCAAGCAGGGGGCCGACTGATGCTCTTCCCCATTTAAGCTGTGCTAGCAGCAAGTGCAGGGTCCAGGGTCCTGGTGCTCTGTGAGACAATCAGAAGCTTCCCTGGGCTGGAGGAGGAAGCACTGCTTAGCTCCACCCCCTAGCATGTCCCTTCCTTACTAGTGGCAGAGGTGTGCTGGGAGAGAGAGGAGGCATCTGGCATAGGCAGGCACATTCCCCAGCATGTGTCACATCCTCACCTCCTGTGGCGCTCCCTGGGGGGGTCTGGACACCCAGCGGCATGGTGAAGCGGAGCCGCTGGCCTTAAATGCAGGGCGTGAGATTCAGCTCGTCGCCCTGACATGGAGTTATTCCCGCGTCGCCAGCTGTGTTCACTCTGTGCTTCACTGTTTACCCTGCTAGTTGCCAATTTTGCCTGTATGAGGACCCCACTTGTGTTTGACCCGAATTGCCTGCTTGACCATTCTCTCTGACTCCTTATGTATATTCATTGTGTTCTCTGCTTACATTGCGTTTAAGTGTAATAGAAATCACGCATCCTCCGATTGTAGGTCTGTCCTGCAGGGTGCTGAATCTATCAACCTCTCAATATACATTGCTGACACGAAGTTTATGAATATCTTCTCTGTTGCTAAACCTGCCTGTAAGACTACCCCCTCTGTTGCCGATTCGGATTGTACATTTGACCACGCTTATGTTAACCCATGGTTTATGAAACTTCTGCATAATCTCTGTTCGTGCATAGTAAACTTGTTTTTGCTGAGTAGACACTTGGTCTCGAAATCATTTGCTACTGAGTGGTACTTAGTGTTGTTGTTGTGTCTGACCTCCCTGGCCGGAGTACTAGGGCTAGCAGTCCTGACTGCTTGCAAATCGAGAAGTACAAAGGTCTGCCCAAAAGGATCCACATCACAGTTATCAGGGGTGAGCGCTACCGCGAACGTGACACCATGACAGGAGGGTGCTGAAATGAAGGTCCTGTGGAGGGGACCCATGGAGCAAGTGTATTCCTGCAGGGAAGAAAAGAAAAAGCACTGGGGAATAGAATCAAAAAACAGTGTCTACAATGGGCATAACCCGGCAATATTAACCCCTTAGAGACCTTGGACGTACCATGTACATCACGGCCGCGGGTCTCTTTTAGACCCGCTGACGTACATGGTACGTCCTGCGGTCTTTTGAGCGCTGGAAGCGATCGGATCGCTTCCAGCAGCTCAAACGCCATTGCAGGCTGCCTGGGAGTCCAGGCATCCATGCAATGGCGGTTAGAAGTGCCGGGTCACCTTGTGATCGCTCCCCGGGAGCGATCAACATCCGGTTTGACCGGAAAGGTGCCCCGCACTTCTAGAGAGCGCTGGAAGCGATCGGATCGCTTCCAGCAGCTCCAGGGCCATTGCACGCTGCCTGGGAGTCCAGGCATCCGTGCAATGGTGGACAGAAGTGCCGGGGTCCCTTGTGATCACTCCTCGGGAGCGATCAACATCCGGTTTGACCGGAAAGGTGCCCCGCACTTCTACAGAGCGCTGGAAGCAATCAGTATCGCTTCCAGCTGCTCTGAGTATATTGCAGGGATGCCTCGACATCGAGGCATCCTTGCAATATGTTTACCTGCTGCCGGTCCGCTCAGTGATCGCTCCCCCCGAGCGATCACTTCCGGTAGCGGCAGGAAGTACTGAGTGCCACGAGGTATCGTGGCACTCTGTACAAAAAAGATCACATGAGTGATCAGGTGCTCTGCTGGGTGCCTCGAGGGATCAAGGCACCCAGCAGACTAAAATAAAGTGTAAAAAAGTGTAAAAAAAGAAAAATAAATGAATAAAATTAATAAAATAAAATAAATGTGACAGCCAAGATGGCGCTGCCCTTCTAAGGGCAGGGTCATCTTGGGGCTGTGTGGGATGTTCCTAGCCTGCCGCATCAGAGAGGCAGGCTAGCAACATCCAATCAGAAGTTATAAAAAATCTAAATAAAATTTCTAATTTGTCAGGTCAATATTTTGTAAATATTGGCCGTGACCTCTGTGATTCTCTCTCCCTCTCCTCACTTGTGTTTTGGTGAGCGAGAGAGAGAGATCAGATTTGACAGGTTAGAGATTTTAGGTAGATTTAGTGAGATTAGAAAAATTTAGGCAGATTTAGAGGGATTTAGAGAGATTTAGGTGTTTATTTGTATTTTCTTGTGAAACCCAATGGTTCTTCTAAGAACCAATAATCCGCTTATATATATGATAATTATAAAATGTTATAATCTATTATATATAATGTCTGAGAGGGTTTACAGCGCCGAGGAGGCATATGCCATCCTGGCCTCAGAATCTGAGGCATCTGCGTCGGACTCAGGCCCAGATTTTGACCCCGCTAACTGCTCAGAGACCTCGATAAATACATCATCTACGCTGGCTGATGTATCTCCTAGTGATGTTTCTGATGCAGATCCTGGGCCACCACCTGCCAGCAGGAGACGCACAGCTCCAGCTGAGGAGTGGGTAGTGCCTCATCGCCAGAGGCCAGATATCCCTCCTTTCACGGCAAGTCCTGGCATCAATATTGATGTTGCAGGATTTACCGCCACAGTTTTTGCA
Source organism: Leptobrachium leishanense (assembly GCA_009667805.1). Lineage (NCBI taxonomy): Eukaryota > Metazoa > Chordata > Amphibia > Anura > Megophryidae > Leptobrachium > Leptobrachium leishanense. Next base: position 185,983,076 of record CM019064.1, on the reverse strand, counting down.
GGTGTTTATGGGGGATGATTTGTTGGGCCACATTGTGGCCCAATCAAATCTGTATGCCCATCAGCATTGTGCTGCGAAGCCAGACTCCTACTTGGCAAGGCAGCAATGGACCCCGCTAGATGTGCCAGAATTTCTGAAATTCTGGGCACTTACTATGCTGATGGGCATCATAAAGAAGCCCTCAATTCGCTCCTACTGGAGCAGTAGCCCCATCTGCCCTACCCCCATTTACCCCCAATCAATGTCACGTAGAAGGTATGAAAACATTTTGCGTTTCATGCACTTCAGTGACAACAGCCTGTGCCCTCCTAGAGAGCATCCCCAGTTTGACAGGCTGTATAAAATCCGCCCCCTGATTACCCACTTCGCCGCCAGGTTTGCAGAGGCTTATACACCTGGAAGGAATATCTGCGTGGATGAATCCCTAATGAAATACAAGGGAAGGCTGGGATTCAAGCAGTATATTCCTTCCAAACGCTCCAGGTATGGAGTGAAGGTGTATAAGCTCTGTGACAGCGAGAGTGGGTATACTCAGGTCTTCCGGGTGTACGAGGGAAAGGATAGTAGCCTTGACACTCCAGGTTGCCCAGAACACATGGGAACCAGTGGCAAGATTGTGTGGGACCTACTTTTTCCCCTGATGAACAAAGGGTACCACTTGTATGTTGATAATTTTTTAATACGAGTGTCCCTTTGTTCAAGCTTCTGTATTGTTATGATACAGCAGCATGCGGTACTGTTCGCAAGAACCATGTAGGTTTCCCAGCACAGCTTGCCCACACCCGGTTAAAAAGGGGGAGACCTCAGCTCTGCGCCAAGAGGAGCTGTTGGCGGTCAAGTACAGAGACAAGAAGGATGTATACCTTCTATCCACCATCCACACTGAGAGGTCTGTGGAGTTCTCTGTACGTGGCAGAGCTGAGCGCATCAGGAAGCCAGTGTGCATCAAAGCCTATAACCGGCATATGGGTGGGGTTGATCTGGCAGATCAGCTGCTCCAGCCCTACCAGATTATGCGGAAGTCAAGGGCCTGGTACAAAAAGGTTGCAATTTACCTGATGCAAATTGCAACCCACAATGCCTTTTTGCTCTGAAAAAAGGCAAACCCCGGAGTGACGCTGTCCTTTTTACAGTTTCAGCTCCAGGTCATTTCAGGGTTTTTGTACCAGGATGCACCTGCTCCCCGGGCAGTGATGGGGGACAGAGTTGGGGCTACACATTTTATTTATAAAATCCCTCCTACTGAGGGCAAACAGAAACCCCAAAAAAGATGCAGGGTGTGTTTCAAGAGGGGGCAGAGGAGAGACACAATCTTTTACTGCCCAGAATGCCCTGGACAACCCGGTCTGTGTCTTGGGGACTGTTTCAAGATATATCACACTGTGCGTGATCTGTGATTTTTTTTTTTCCTTTCTATTTTTTCTTACACTCTAGTTAGTTAGTTCAGTTTAGTTTTTTTTTTTCTTTTACTGCACCAGACTTTTACATTTTATTCCTACATTTTTATGTTCTACAATTGGTGCTGTATTTTGCCAAAATCTTTGCACACCTATGCATGGGGGGGCATGGGTGTACTCAGGAGACCTTGCAGAAAACAACCTGGAGATTTTTCATGTAGTAACCAACAACAGTGTCTCCTAAATCACAGTCCAAATCTAATGTGGGCGTAAAAATAAAAAATTGAAAAATTACCGCCACACACCTTCTCAAATGTTTTGGGCTAAAACCGTTGCATCCATGGCATCAAAGCACTCCATATGCAATACCTTGGGGTGTCAACATAACAAATATAAACAATTTTCTGGCAATAATTCAAACTGGGGTATGCGGTAGACCCAAAACCAAAGATAGGCTTAGCTGAAGAAATAATCTCAATTTCAACTCCAATGACAAAGTCATAAAAATTGTATTTGAAGTTTTGAACCTTCCCAAAATCCTAGCAAACCTATGCATGGGGGGCATGGGTGCACTCAGGAGACCTTGCAGAAAACAACCTGGAGAGTTTTCATGCAGTAACCAACAACAGTGTCTCCTAAATCACAGTCCAAATCTAATGTGGGCGTAAAAATCTGAAAATTTTTGTCTCCTAAATCACAGTCCAAAACTGATGTGGGTGTGAAAATGAAAAATGACCACCAAACAGTATCCAATTTGTTTGGAGCAAACGGTTGCATCCATGGCATAAAAACACTCCATTTACAATACTTTAGGGTGTTAGCTTACCAAATATATGCACGTTCATAAAATTGGGGTATGTAAAAAGGCCCCTAAAAAGAAGATAAGCAAAGAAGATACTGTATGTCAAATTAGAAAATTGACAAGCACATGTCAAAAGATTGGCGTAGCACCCCAAAAACAACAGAACAAATCTATATATGGGTGGTATCAATTTACTCAGAAGATGTTGCTGAACATATTTTGGGGTGTTTTTTGGCAGTAACCCATAACTGAATTTGACAATTCATGCCTAAAGTACAATGTGTGTGAAAAAATAACACAAAAAGTGACTACCTAAAAGTTTGACATAGAGCTAGTGCATGGAAAGTGTTAAAATACAACTCTCTGAAGTACCCTAGGGTGTGCCCTTTCTAAAAATATATGGTTTGATGGGGGTAAATTACTTTGGCCGGCTTCAAAAATGTCCCAAATAGGACATGGGTGCATGATGACGAAATGTGAAAATTCCAAGTTGGAAAACTGAAATGCGCACCCCCCAAATAAGGCCTATTAGCCCCCAAATGACCCGACATACCTATACATGGGTGGTATCAATTTACTCAGAAGATGTTGCTGAACATATTTTGGGGTGGTTTTTGGCAGTAAACCTTAAAGTTCACAGTACATGTATTCTTAAATTGCGTTCAAAAAAAAAAATCACCAAAACGTTTTTTTTCTCAAACTTTGGCATAGATTTGTGGTAAAATGGTTTGCATGGAAAGAGTCAAAATACCCCAAGTGTAATACCTTGATTTGTGTACTTTAAAAAAATATGTATATGTGGAGGGTTATTCAGGAATTAGTGACAGATATCAGTGTTACAATGTCACTATCACTAGTTTTGAAAATAAACTCTTTGGAAATGGCAAAGTGCTACTTGCACTTATTGTTGCATAAAATAAGGAAAAAAGCGAGGAATATGTAAACATTGGGTATTGCTAAACTCAGAACTAAATTTATAAACTACTAAGGAATTAAATTTTTTTGACGGTTGTTGATACATAAGAAATTTTGGGGGTCAAAGTTCGAAAAAGTGGTGTTTTTTCAATTTGTTTGTCATATTTCACAATGTTTTTTATAGTAAATTTTATGAAATGATGAAAAAAATGGTATCTTTATAAAGTCCATTTAATGACGAGAAAAACAGTGTAAAATATGTGTGGGTTGCATAAACGAGTAAGAGGAAAATTTGTCCTAAACACTAACAGCGCAGAAACGTAAAAACAGCAGCGGTCACTAAAGGACGGTTTTGTGTAAAATCGCCCGGTCACTAAGGGGGTAAAGAAAAAAAAAAGTGGTAGATACCAACTACCCAATATCAATTTTAATAGATGTACAAAAAACTAACATAACACCAAACGCATAAAAAACATAAAATGAACTAGATAGGTCACAAATTGAAACCACCCAATGAGGGATGGTTACCACACTAAGGCAATCCTGTTGGTCTGTGCATTTAAATCAAAGTAAAACTGAGTAACACAGTCTAGCTAATGTAGGCTACTGAGCGGCAGTTAGCAGTTTGCCAGGCATTCATAAAATCAAATCAAAAAGCATTGAATAATTCATAAACTTCGGAGGACCACCTTAATTGAGTATAGAGGTCGACCGATATGTGGATAATTATGCACATAGAATAGCAAGATATTATACAGACTGTGTAAAGTATCAATGCTATGGAGAGCCTAACAATTGGCTCCTATATATGCCTGATGTACATTCATTGAGACAAAAATTGTACTGAAAAATGTAACTGTGCAATCATAGAAACTGCTAAATCAGCAATACAGCATAGATTTATAACCATAGAACCATCAAGCAGCACAAAAGCCATACAACAGAGATAGATAGGTGCCAAAGTGGGCAAAAGGGACCAGACCCACAATATTAAACTGTTAAAAGAACCTCACTCCGACATGTTTCGCCGCCACAGAACCGTGGCTTTTTCAAGAGGGAAGACCCTCTGTACTGTTGCTGCTTATATACCGGGACCTAGATGGCAAACGCCGGATCAGCTGTGTTACTCCGCCCATTCAGGAATCCACCTTCGTAATGGTACCTTGAACACACCTCTCTATTGGGGAACCTCATCACCATAGTAACCAACTGTTATGCTCCAATCTATTATCCACATCACGTGATGGAAACATAGTTGGTCTCATTCCCTACAATAGGGGCCAGCTTACTACTGAGCGGCTGGTATACATATTCATTAGATGAATGCATCAAAATTATCTCAAATTGAGGGGTGAAGATGGCAAAAACATGCCCCAAACCAACATGTGTAATCCACAATAAAATGTTACTAATGAAATCTAATGCCTCATTGAATAATAAGCCCAGAATCTCATTAGGGCTAGTTAATTGGTAATATATATCACCATCTATACCAAAGTGTTGCTCACTAGTCTGCAGGTCTTCTAATCTCTATACTGTTTTTATAGCTTCATAGAAAAGCAGGCAAAGAAAAGTGACCACACATTTAGAACTGCAATTGAAAAAATGTTTGGCTCCATATTCTTTTAAACCATCTGGACTGGACCATGTATTAGTTCCATGTAGGATGTGTTTACACGCCTTACAACGGCCACATTTAATACCTTAAGGAAGGGAGTAATTTTACAAGTTCGGCGCTGTTTCGAAGTAGAAGTTTGCTGAGCTCATTTTGACAGTTTTAAACGCGGTTTTAAGTCACATATTATTGTACCACCCAGATAAATTATATATCGTTCTTTCCGGCAGATTTGGCAGATTAATAATATATCATTATTATATGTATACGTCATGCCCTGCCAAAATGCTATAACAAAATTGTAAACAAAATGTGAATTTTCAATAAAATTTCAATCATCCACAGTGTGTAAAGTGGGTTTTTTTGCATTTTATTACCCGAGCCTTTGCAGATATATTCTATGGGGTAGACTTGTTAAATAAAAAAAATAAAAAAATCAAATTTTTTTGTGGAGAAATTACGTGATTTTAGCTAAAGCCCCCCAAAAAAAATCATTAGTGAAGCATCATTGTTCACATTATAATTGAAATGTGAACAATAGTGCTGCATTAAAAAAAATTAAAAAAGCACGTATTTTTTATTATTTTTTATTTTTTTTACACTTTAATTTTACTAGTAACATGGTCATCTTTGATACCATTCGAAAGGCCATGATCAGGCCTTTCAAACGATACCCTACATGACCCCCTAGCTGTCACTGATCATGAGATAAAGGGGTTCAAAGAACCCCCTATCTCCACCATGGAATTGCCTTAGGAAATCCCTTGGCAGCTAGGGGTTCCCTGGTTAACTGACGTCATCGGGCCACGCCCGATGATGTCAGTGGACGTGGGGAGTCCCGGAGGTGGGGCTGCCATCCAAGATGGCGGCCCCCACCGGAAAAAGGCTGTGACATGGCATCGATTGGTGCTGGGTCACAGCCTTGCCATCAAGGGGTTAATGCCATACATCCCTGGAAAGGCCAGGCTGTGCCCTTTCCAGGGATGCCTGGCATTAGCTGATAGCCCCCGGCGATGGGGAGATAGAGGGATCCAAAGGATCCCCCTCCCCTCCAGGCGCTTCCCCTGCTCCGGTTGGGAGGGGAGGCCTGAAACTGACGTCATCGCGTCCAGCGCGATGACGTCAGTGCGTCGGGAGGCGCCAAAAGTGCCGGTCTGACTCCGTGAGAGTCAGAGCAGCGCGTCTATACGTTAATACGTTAATACGTCTACAAACTTATTGAAGGCCTCAATGGTGCCTGACCAAATAATAAACAAGTCATCGATATATCGTTTCCACGTTTTAATATGTGGGTGAAACTCAACCATATCAGCACCGAAGACTACGTGTTTTTCCCACCAGCCTAAAAATAGATTAGCATATGCTGGTGCCATTGCTGTCCCCATGGTCATCCCAGTGGACTGTTTGTAAAACATACCGTCGAATACAAAGTAGTTGTGAGATAAAATAAATTGGATTACTTGTGAGGCAAAATCTGTATGATCTTGATGCTCTACCCCTCTGTCCATTAGGTAGGTATTCACACATTGTACTCCTAAATTATGGGGTATGCTACTATACAAAGCCTCTACATCCAGGCTACATAAGTAGCTATCTGATGGTATCTGCAGTGTTGAGAGAAAAACAAGCATCTCCTTTGAATCCTTAATATAGGAGGGTAGATTCTGGACTAGAGGCTGAAGGATATGGTCAATATACCTACCGGCGTTTTGGGTAAGATTATTCGTACCAGAGACAATAGGTCTACCTGGTATAGGGATTACTTGTTTGTGGATTTTGAGGAGGCAATAAAAAGTCGCAATTCTCAGCGCTATTGGTTTCATGAACTGAAATTCTTTCTCAGATATTACGCCAGCTACCTTCCCATCCAACAATAGGTCACATAATTTTTTCATATACTTATCGGTTGGATCGCCATCAAGGGGTATATATATAGCTCTATCGTCAAGAATATCAAGGGCCATCTTTTTATAAAAGTCACGGTGCATTAATACAATATTACCACCTTTGTCAGATTTTTTAACAATTAAATTTGCATCTTGTTGTAAACTTTTAAGGGCCAACCATTCATTCCGCGTAAAGTTTGAATGTGTTTCTACATAGACGTTTTGTTCATTCAAGGAGAGATATATCTGCACATACCAAATTACAAAAAGTCTCAATACAACTAAAAGTACCCAACGCCGGTGTAAATTTACTTTTCAATTGTAAACTCGTATAACCTGATTTATTAGTATCATTTTCATCTAGGCGGTCTAATAAAGTGTCAAGACATTCAAGATCAGTGTCTACAAGCCCATATTGTTTCGCAGACTTTTTTTCTGTATCTGATGAAATTTATGTAGAGCTAGCTTGCGCATAAATAGATGTATATCTTTGATCCAGTTAAACTTGTTAAAATATGGTTTAGGGATAAATGATAGACCTTTGAGTAGAACTTTCTCCTCAACGGGAGACAGAACTCTACCCGAGAGGTTAACAAGGCGAAACTGATCTAATATTTGGTCTTTTTCTGCCCTCTGGTAGCCCTCTTGCTCCTGTAGGGAGGTACTAATAACTAGAACAACAAGGGGGGCACCAGGTACTCAACAGTATCCTTTTTGGTTTCAATACCATTTAGGCACCAGTCTACACTACTATTATGTCTGGGCTTTTATCCTCCTTCGACAATTTGGACCATTGGGGTCAAGCAGGTAGTGATGTTTTCAATATGGAAATGTCTAATAGGCTGGTTACTGGTGAAAATGTTGTGTCCAATATTCATCAAACCTTCTTTTCTGTCCAAAAAACTCTCAAAAGACAAATACGTGGCAAGTGGGAGATTTTATCTCTAAACAATTATTTATCAAGGGATATGATACCACGCGGGTTACGCATTCATACTCCACCGGCGTCACACTTACATGATACAGTTTATATGGAACAATGGCTTCAGGCGAGTAACGAATGTTTCCAAACGTTATATGAATATTTTGGTTAATTTTGAGACGGATAATCTTACCAAGGTGAATGAGACTTCCTGTCTTCTAATCTTCCATGCCTAATTGTTCCATGCCTAATTCTCGGGGACTTCAACATTCCCATTGACGATCCTTCCGCCCCTGCTGCCTCCAAACTTCTTTCACTCACGTCTTCCCTTGGACTCACACAATCCTCCCTCCTCCCTACCCACCGCGATGGTCACGCTATTGACCTTGTCTTTTCCAACCTCTGCTCTATTTCTGACTTCAAATGTCACCCTTTCCCCATCTCTGACCACCACCTTCTCTCTTTCAACCTATCTGGACTTCCTAAACACCCTGCTCCCCCACCCCGCACACACACTCGCAGAAATCTACATGCTGTGGACCCCCATCAATTCTCCAACCTACTTCACCACCTCCCTCATACCTCATCCTTCACCTGCCCTGATGCTGCCACTAATCACTACAACACTACGCTTATCTCTGCTCTAGACACTCTTGCTCCTCTTCGACTCTGTAAGGCCCCACGCCGCCAGCTTCAGCCCTGGCACACCCTCCGGACTCGCTACCTGCAAAGATGCTCCCGCACCGCAGAGCGTGCCTGGAGGAAATCCCGCTCTGAAGCTGATTTTGTTCATTTCAAGTTTATTCTCCGGTCATACACCTCAGCCCTCCACTTGGCCAAACAATCCTTCTTCTCATCTCTTATATCTACGCTGTCCTCCAACCCTAAATGGCTCTGGTCCACCTTCAACACCCTCCTCTACCCACCTGCACCTCCCCCCACAGCTGCCTTCAGCGCTCAAGACCTGGCAGACTACTTCCTCAGTAAAACTTTAACTATCAGAAGCAACATCCCAATACAAGATAGTTATCTGCCACCTCCACTCCCAGAGGTCCCCTCTGCCACCCTCTGCCGCTTCCTCCCAGCCACTGAGGAGGAAGTCAATTCCTTATTGTCCTCCTCACATCTCACCACATGCCCGCTCGACCCCATTCCCTCACATCTAATTCCTCCCCTCTACTCCTCCCTCACCCCTGCTCTCACACACATCTTCAACCTATCTCTCTCCACTGGCTCCTTTCCATCCGCCTTCAAACACGCGCTAGTTACCCCTTTACTAAAGAAACCATCTCTAGATCCCAACTCTCCATCCAACTACCGCCCTGTATCCCTGCTTCCCTTTACCTCTAAGCTCTTAGAAAAACTAGTCTTCAACCGCCTCTCCCTCTTCCTGTCCTCCAATTCCCTACTTGACCCCCTGCAATCTGGCTTCCGTTCCCTACACTCAACTGAAACTGCCCTCACCAAAGTCACCAACGACCTCCTAACTGCTAAAACACACGGCCACTATTCTATTCTCATCCTGCTTGACCTCTCGGCTGCTTTTGACACTGTTGACCACCCCCTCCTTCTACAGACCCTCAACTCTCTGGGACTCGGTGACACTGCACTTGCTTGGGTTGACTCCTATTTATTCAACAGGTCCTTCTGTGTGTCCTTTGCTGTTAACTCCTCCTCCTCATTGCCTCTATCTGTTGGTGTACCTCAAGGCTCTGTCCTTGGTCCTCTGCTCTTTTCCATCTACACCTCCTTCCTGGGCAAAATCATCAACAGCTTTGGCTTTAATTACCACCTCTACGCTGATGACACTCAGATCTACCTCTCTACCCCTGATCTCTCTCCCCCTGTCTTTTCAAAAGTCAGTGACTGTTTATCTGGCATCTCCTCCTGGATGGCCTACCACCACCTAAAGATCAACATGTCAAAGACTGAACTCCTACTTATTCCTCCATCCAATGCCTCCCCACCTCCTGACTTCTCTATCACAGTGGAGGGTATAACCATCTCCCCATCAAACCAAGTTCGCTGTCTTGGAGTTACACTTGACTCTGCTCTTTCCTTCATCCCCTACATCAAGTCTCTTTCCTCCTCCTGCCGATACCAACTGCGTAATATTTCCAGAATTCGGCCATTTCTTACCGCTGTCACCACAAAACAACTCATACACGCCCTGGTAATCTCCCGACTCGACTATTGCAATAATCTTCTTATCTGGCCTCCCTCTGTCCCACCTCTCCCCCTACAATCCATCCTGAACGCCTCCGCCAGGCTAATTCACCTCACCCGCCGCTCTGTCTCTGCCGCTCCCCTCTGCGAGTCCCTTCACTGGCTCCCCATCCACTGCAGAATTAAGTTCAAAATCCTTATCCTTACCTACAAACCCTCACTAACTCAGCTCCCACTACCTGTCCTCACTAATCACCAAAATACACCCCAGCCCGCTCCCTAAGGTCAAACAGTGACCTGCGCCTAGCTTCTCCCCGCATCACCTCTTCCCATGATAGACTGCAGGATTTCTCACGCGCAGCCCCCACTCTCTGGAACGCTCTCCCTCGTACTGTCAGACTTTCCCCTAACTTCTCTTCCTTCAAACGCTCCCTTAAAACGTTCCTATTTAGGGAAGCCTACCACCCAACTCACTGACGCAACCATCAATCACTCTCAACTTGCAGTCCTCTCCTCCTGTTTCCAACCCCAACCCTCCTAGATTGTGAGTTCCTACGGGAATAGGGCCCTCGTCTCCTCCTGTACTGTTTGTCAAATGTTGTTCAATGTATTGTAACCCTGTCTATACTGTGTTTATTGTACAGCGCTGCGGAATATGCTGGCGTTTTATAAATAAAGAATAATAATAATAATAATAATGAGATTTTGGAAGTAGAACGGGTCAAAGTTCTTGAATTTAAAACTCATTCCGCATTTGATGACCTTGAAAATTGATTGAAGCTTACCCTTGATAAGTATGATGGCGAAATTAACCCTTTCGCTGCTGAGGCTTTTCCCGCCCATGTGCTGAGGTAATTTTTACCTGTTTTGCGCATCATGTTTAAACGTGTTTTGAAGGCTTATTTTAGTATATGACCAGACATATTATATATCGTTCTTTCCGTCAGACTCAGTAGATTCATAATATGTCATTATTATATGTATACGTTATGTCATGTCTGTATATTATAACAAAAAATGCAATAAAATATGTATTTTCAATAATTTACAACGTGTAAAGTGTTTTTTTCACATTTTAACATGCGAGCAATTGCGGTTATATTTTGTATGGGGTGCGCTTGTTAAAAAAATTAGAGATGGGGTCTCGTTACATGTTTTTTGGGGAAAATGACACACTATTTTTAACAAACGCACCGCATACAAAAATCGTTAGTGCAGCATCATTGTTCACATTATAATTGAAATGGGAACAATATTGCTGCATTAACAAACCCAAAAAAATAAAAAAAAAGTGTTTATTTATTTTATTTTTTTAATTTTTTTTTAATTTTTATTTTTCATTTTTGTTTTTTTTTTACAAAATTTTACACTTTCATGTTTGGTATCGTTGAACGGCCATGCTCTGGCCGATCCAACCATACCAAAATTTAACCCCTAACTGCCACGGATCGGGAGATAGGGAGTTCATTGGAACTCCCTATCTCCACAGTTGGTGGCAGTTAGGGGTTAAGTCTAGGACTGGCGTCATCGTGCTACGCACGATGACGCCAGTCCTCTGGGGGAGTTCCCGGAGGCTTCGCCGACATCCAAGATGTCGGCCAGCTCCGGGAAAGGATCGCGAACCGGCGCTTTTCAGCGCCGATTCGCGATCCAGCTCCCCAGGGGTTAATGCCAGGCATCATTTGGAAGGGCAGGCTGTGCCCTTCCAAATGATGCCTGGGTTAAGCCCCTGTGCGCCGCCGATCGGGAGGGAGAGAGGTCCGAAGGACCTCCCCCCCTCCCTTTCAGGCGCCTCCTCCGCACATGCGGGGGGGGCGCCTGAATTAGGTGTCATCGCGCCCCGCGATGACACCTAATTCTGGCGGCTGGTGGTCCGGATGCCGGGCTGACATCCAGGATGTCAGCCCGCACCGGAGGGGCCAGCGATCGGCCGGAACCCGGCCGAACGCTGACCCCAATGTGAGGACGCGCTCAGCGCGTCCTCAGCACACCAGCGGGAATGCTGAGGACGCGCTGAGCGCGTCCTTAGCATTCAAGTGGTTAAAGAACGCAAGTTACATAAGGTTTCCCGTGATCAGAGAGATTACGATACCGGCAATGTGTACAGGTTTATGAAGAATCGATCTCGTAGTTCCACTGGTATTCCCAATGAGGGGATGGGGGCTTCGACTTCAGAGCATGAGTCCTCAGATAATGAATTGGGTTCCAATGGTGACGAGCCTGGGTTTTCTGGCTCTGTGGAGCCTAGAGGTATTCTGAAAAAATCTGTTTTTCTTTTTTAGAACCAGCATTCCACCTCCCCCCGACCCGGGGAAGGAGGAAGGGTTCTGTCAAAACACGGGGCCGACAGACGCGTCGAGGGGGGTACCATCCTTAACCGACTCCCTCCGTGTTATAAATTTGACTGATGTTATACTATCTGCTGATCAAACTGCTGTTTTGAAGAAAGGGTTATCTTTTGTTCCCACACCTGGTTTTGAGTCATTCAATTGGATTAAAGATATCCATTTATTTATTAGGAAATTGGCGTTACATAAACATCATCGCATACGCTTGGAACGGGCTGCGACCAACTATGGCCTAACTACTAATGACCTGGAATGACTTTCGTCTTTGATTGCACTTTTGGATGATAATACACCTTCTGATAGGGCGTCTTATACTGACCTTAAACCTAGGAGTAGATTTACCCCTCACTTTTCTGAGTACTCCAATTTGGACAATTTTTGTAAGGTTGTTTGCAGTGAAATTGCTCCACTCAAGAGTCACGAACTTAGGTCAGCACAAGCTCACAATTTGAGTCCTCGGGAACGGACTGCTTGGGGTGAATTACAAAAAATGGACCAAATCGTTATTAAGATGTCTGACAAGGGGGGGAATGTCGTCCTTATGAAGGTTGATCAGTATCGGGATATGGTATTAACTTTACTCAATGACGATATTACCTATAAAATTCTACCAAGGGACCCTACTGATCCTTTTTCGACTCTCCTTCTGTCTATTCTCAACGAGGGTTTACGTGAAGGTTCTATTACCCAGGATGAGTTCAATTACATGCGTCCTTCCCGTCCTTTGATTGCTACCTTTTATGGTCTCCCCAAGATTCACAAAAACAGCAGTTCGCCTCCAGGTAGACCCATTGTGTCTGGCACACAGTCCTTGTCACAGAATCCTAGCACTTATATTGATCGGGTTCTTTGTGGGTTTGTACACAAATTACCCTCTTACATCCGAAACTCTAAACAGACACTGAGGGAAGTAGAAGATTCCACTGTACCTCCTCACGCGTTGCTATGCAGCTTGGATGTTGAGGGTATGTACAGTTGTATCCCGCATGAATTAGGCCTTAGCTGTGTGGAGACCTTTTTAACAAGTAGAGGCGAGTCACATCTCATTCATACTAAGTTTATGATCCGCCTCCTTGAATTTGTACTTCGTCACAACTACTTTGTATTTGATGGCAAGTTTTATCTTCAGAGGGTCGGTGTGGCAATGGGATCTCCCTGTGCTCCATCATATGCCAATCTATTTCTTGGATTTTGGGAGGAATTCGTCATTAATGGACCCCCTATGGCTCAATTTAGGCCATACATTTTTAGCTGGCGGCGATATATTGATGATGTCATCATTATCTGGACATCCACTGCATTGGAGTTTCGGAGATTTGTCGACTGTCTTAATATTAATGACTTTAATTTAAGGTTCACATATGAGATTCAAAGTGATGTTTTGAATTTCTTGGACATTTCCATACACAAGGATGCCGCTGGTTCCTTGAATACACCCTTGTTTCGGAAACCCTCGTCTGCCAACAATTTATTATTATGGTCTAGTCATCATCCCCATTCATTACGCAAGGGTATTCCAGTAGGTCAGTACCTTAGGTTACGTCACACCTGCAGCTCCATTTCGGAATTTAAGTGTAAATCTCAGGCTCTTCGATTGGCCTTTAAAGAGAAGGGTTACCCCAATCGGGTCTTAAAGGCCGCTTACAAATGGGCATTGATCACCGAATGACATGGTCTTTTGCAGGATGCTCCTACTGCCATAAAATCGGAATCTATCGGATTGATTGCCAATTTTGATTGTGGGTGGCATGCGATCAAACATATATGCGAGCGTTACTGGCCATTGCTAACCCAGGACCCTTATCTTAAGGGGGCTCTAACTTCACGACCTTCTATGACAGCTAGGAGATGTACCAATCTTCATGACAAGCTGGTACATAGTCATTTTCAAACCTCTCAGTCCTCTAAGGCCTCTTGGCTAATCAATCGACTCAAGGGGATGTATAAATGCGGCAGATGCACCGCCTGTGCTTATGTATCCCGTGATTCCAAGCATTTTTCCAATTTTGACAACTCTAAGGCTGGGGACAGACGAGCGTGATTTCTACGGACTGTACGTCCGTGCAGTACGGACATCGTCAGTACGGATGACGCAGTAGTGGTCACACAGTCCGTTTTTTCACTGAAGTTATTTTTGACGGATGTAGGAGGGAAAAATAAATTACAATGAAAAAACATTCTGTCCGTCAAAAATGCTGGACGTATAAATGCAGTCCGTCTGACCATGCTCCATCACTCACACACAAAGCTATGCAGACGTTGTGGACGCAGCGCACTCCGCATGTCCGTTCTAGCAGTATTACGTTCTTGCCTAACCTGCGTCCGTTTGCCGAGGCCGTTGTGCGTCCGCAGTTCAGTGCGGACGTACTTCATGTGTCGGGCTCCAATGGACTTTCTTTCATGCTATCACGGACATACTTTTAGGCGCAATCACGGACGTGAACACTACGCTCGTCTGACACCAGCCTAAAACTTTTTCTATTCGCCAATTTTTGAACTGTAATTCCACTGGCGTAGTGTACCAACTCATCTGTCATTGTTGAAAAAAATATATTGGCAAAACCATCTGGCTCTTAAAAGTTCGTATATTGGAACATGTTAGGTCTATCAAACTTCACAAGGATACCCCTGTTGCAAGACATTTTCAGATTTGTGACATGTGTTCACTTAATAATATGAAATTTTTGGGCATTGAGCAGATTAAATTGGGTCCTAGGAAGGGCAACCTTGACATTAAATTACTCCAACGTGAAGCCTATTGGATTTACCAGCTCAATACTCGGTCACCTTTTGGACTTAATGAAGGGTTTACGTTTACCCCTTTTATTTAGATGCCTACTATCGTGTTTTACCACCAACTGACCCCATGGTTTTCATTATGCTTTGCATATGTTTTTCCATTATATGTTCCTTCCTTATGTTTTTTCATTGTTTATTATCCTTGCCCGCTTGTAACTGTGTATACATATATATATATATATATATATATATATCTTTTTCATTGACATTCGCATGTGTAAATTGGTTAATAGTATCTTTTTCATTCCATTCATTGTTGTTTTTATTTTTCACCCTTTATTTCACTTGGGGCATTAGAAACCGTTAGGATCTCATCTCCTCTTTATTTAGGGGGTGCTATATTACAAATTGTTAATTTATGCCTTGGTGTTCTTGGTCATTATCATATTGGTATGAGGATGCATGTGCAACTTTGCTATTCATTTCATTTCAATGCATTACAAATGTCTTCTCATAGTTATGGATGGCGATATTATATTGAATCCTCTCAGGCTGCAGTGGTTTATTATTTATTTTTACTCTGCCCGCCCCTTAGTTGGTTGCTATGGTACAGAGTCTATTTCGATCACTCCTTGCGGACACTGTGGGCCACTGATTGGCCATTGGTCCCATTTGACCTCCATGCTTTCCCTATTGGCCCAATTGCACCTGTGATGTATCTGCTGTCCTATTGGTCCCAACTGTCATGTGATCGCCGTTGTACCCGGAAGTGATTTCCTCATACCGATTTTTTGGTCCAGCTGACCGCCATTTGGCTAATACCAGGGGTTATATATATTGGGGTGAGTACTAGAGGCACACTAGCTTTAGACTAAGCCCATACGGGCGAAACGCGTCAAGCTACGCTTCCTTTCTTGTTTTTAACTGTTTTGGTTGGTGAGGGTAGTGGTTGGGATATTTATATGCTGCTTGGCACTCCTTACTATATTACCGGTTATGTAGGCGGCTTGAACCACCGAGGTATAGCTTTCTTGCCTTTTCATTGTGTGCTCTCTGCAAATTTATTGGTGGTTCCTTGCTCTACCCTTCACACCCTCTATTACCAACCCTGCATGTTTTCAATTCATTGTTTTGTTTATGTGTATTATTAAATTAACCATTCCTCGGTACTCTAGTTGCACTTTGTGCAAATTGATTTGTTTTCCTGTAGGGAGGTTCCTGCTCCTCTCTTGGATTTTGGTCCAAAAAAGAAACAGACTTTTTTTCATAATGCTACTTTTTGGACGTACCACAACTCTATCAATTGAATCCATGTCAGAGGACCCATCATGATCCGATGTGTCATATTCAGAGCTGGAAATTAGTTCAGAACGATTTGTAAACCTTGTTCTCAAATATTGATGTTTGTAGACCTTTCCCTCGTCATAGTCTCTTATATCACGTGCAAGCTTTCTTTGTTTGCGTTCCCTAATGTTATTATCATACTGATCTAGATTGGTTCTCAATCTATCTTCTAGGTTGCCAAATGATGGATCAGACTTAAAGTCTTGAATATCTTTAAGATTTTGTTCAATAGTAGGCTCCAACTCAATAATGGTCTTTTTTTCATGATCTATAAGAATCTCCATAAACCATCTAGAACGGGTATTAGCTGCCTCCTCCCAATCATTGAGAAAACCCTCTCTTAATATGGGAGGCTGGGGGGGTATTGATGCGTAAACCTCTAGGTATAATCTGTTTTCTAAGATATTTGTCAAGTGACGATACTTCCCATTTGGCTCTAATCTTTTGTTTCAGTGTCTTGGTAAGTCCATTAAAGGCACTTTTTATATTTTTTTCTCGAATGGGAGAAGAACCAAGGGATGTATCAATTGTATCATCTATACCACCACCCCATCTATCGAAGTTAGCCATGGATGACAAAAAGTTTGTCATAATAATTCCCCAAAGAAAAGGTATTAAAACCTATGAATAAATTTGCAGAAAAGAAAAGAAAAAGCACTGGGGAATAGAATCAAAAACCAGTCTACAATGAGCATAACCCGGCAATATTAAAGAAGAAAAAAAGGTGGTAGACACCACCTACCCAATATCAATTTTAATGGGTGTACAAAAAACTAACATAACACCGAACGCATAAAAAACAAAAAATGAATTAGATAGCACCAGCATATGCTAATCTATTTTTAGGCTGGTGGGAAAAACACGTAGTCTTCGGTGCTGATATGGTTGAGTTTCACCCACATATTAAAACATGGAAACGATATATCGATGACGTGTTTATTATTTGGTCAGGCACCATTGAGACCTTCAATAAGTTTGTAGACGTATTAAATATAAACGGTTTAAACCTGAAATTTATTAAAGAGCTAAAGGAGAGATCCATTAATTTCTTAGACTTCACTATCACTAAAGAAAATAATGGTCTTCTGAATACCACTCTGTTTCACAAACCAACAGCTACAAACAGCCTCTTGAACTGGGGTAGTTTCCACCCAACACCTCAGAAGAGAGGCATTCCAGTTGGACAATATTTGAGGTTACGACGTATATGTTCCAACGAAGATGAGTTTTACACTAAGGCTCAAGACTTACGCAAAATGTTCAGAGAAAAAGGGTACCCTAATAGATGTTTGAAAAGGGCATACCATCGTGCCCTGTCAATTGAGAGACAGGTATGTTAATACCTAATACGTCGACCCCAAATTCTGAGACAAAAATTTGACATATTGGGGGTTACGATGTAGGATGGAAATCTGTACAAGTGATCTGTGATAGATATTGGCCTATCGTACAACAAGATCGTCATTTGAAGATGGGACAACGTCTGGATGTAAAGGATGCCCTAATATCGGAGATAAGATTGTTAAAAGTCACTTTTCTAAACCCCCTCCTAAACAAACTTGGCTAGGCACATCCCTAAAAGGGACCTTTAAATGTGGCCGTTGTAAGGCGTGTAAACACATCCTACATGGAACTAATACATGGTCCAGTCCAGATGGTTTAAAAGAATATGAAGCCAAACATTTTTTCAATTGCAGTTCCAAATGTGTGGTCTACCTAATGACATGTTCATGCGACAAAAAATACGTGGGGAAAACCATTAGACCCCTTCGCTTAAGAATTTTAGAACATGTCAGATCTGTGAGGTATATTCACGATACACCAGTAGCAAGACATCTTATGACTGAACATGATGGAAATGCTGATGGGTTGAGGTTCCAAGTCATAGAATAGGTTATTATAGTGGGTCCACGCCGTGGAAATTTTGATTTACGCTTACGCCGAAGAGAAGCGTTTTGGATTTATGAACTGTGTACAATATACCCTGGAGGTCTAAATGAGGGGTTCACCTTCGCTCCATTTATTTCTGATACGTAATCATAATTATTTTTGTTTATACCTCCTTTTTGCGACCCCCTTGCTTTGCTTGTTTATCCCTTACTAATTACATCAGTTATATTTACGGTACCTTTTTGCCTCTTTTTAAAGGCACTCCCATCATCCAATTATGGTTCCCTCTGTAGTTTTATTTTTTGATGCCATTTGTGGAAGAATATCCCTTTAAACAATCAGTGTGCCTCACTTTTAGATAGATGGCTGTTTAGATATATAATAGTACATAATCAGCTACAGCGTCACTTTCCTTTGCCTACTTTTCTATGAAGCTATGAAAGTAGTATAGAGATCAGAAGACCTGCAAACAAGTGAGCAACAATCTGGTATAGATGGCGATATATATTACCAATTAACTAGCCCTAATGATATTCTGGGCTTATCATGCAGACTAGTGAGCAACACTCTTGTATAGATGGCGATACATATTACCAATTAACTAGCCCTAATGAGATTCTGGGCTTATCATTCAATGAGGCATTAGATTTCATTAGTAACATTTTATTGTGGATTACACATGTTGGTTTGGGGCATGTTTTTGCCCTCTTCACCCCTCAATTTGAGATAATTTTGATGCATTCATCTAATGAATATGTATACCAGCCGCTCAGTAGTAAGCTGGCCCCTATTGTAGGGAATGAGACCAACTATGTTTCCATCACGTGATGTGGATAATAGATTGGAGCATAACAGTTGGTTACTATGGTGATGAGGTTCCCCAATAGAGAGGTGTGTTCAAGGTACCATTACGAAGGTGGATTCCTGAATGGGCGGAGTAACACAGCTGATCCGGCGTTTGCCATCTAGGTCCCGGTATATAAGCAGCAACAGTACAGAGGGTCTTCCCTCTTGAAAAAGCCGCGATTCTGTGGCGGCGAAACATGTCGAGGAGTGAGGTTCTTTTAACAGTTTAATATTGTGGGTCTGGTCCCTTTTGCCCACTTTGGCACCTATCTAATTTTGCCCCTAACAATGAGGGCGTAGCTATCTCTGTTGTGGCTTTTGTGCTGTTTGATGGTTCTATGGTTATAAATCTATGCTGTATTGCTGATTTAGCAGTTTCTATGATTGCACAGTTAAATTTTTCAGTACAATTTTTGTCTCAATGAATGTACATCAGGCATATATAGGAGCCAATTGTTAGGCTCTCCATAGCATTGATACTTTACACAGTCTATATAATATCTTGCTATTCTATGTGCATAATTATCCACATATCGGTCGACCTCTATACCCAATTAAGGTGGTCCTCCGAAGTTTATGAATTATTCAATGCTTTTTGATTTGATTTTATGAATGCCTGGCATACTGCTAACTGCCGCTCAGTAGCCTACATTAGCTAGACTGTGTTACTCAGTTTTACTTTGATTTAAATGCACAGACCAACAGGATTGCCTTAGTGTGGTAACCATCCCTCATTGGATGGTTTCAATTTGTGACCTATCTAATTCATTTTATGTTTTTTATGCGTTCGGTGTTATGTTAGTTTTTTTTGTAAATATCTGTTTTTTAAATTTCAAGATGAACACAGAGATCAGTGAACACGCAGGTGCTCATAAATGATAAACAAGTAGTTAGGGACACGCAGGTCCCGAGTGAAGCATCGATGCGAACATATTGCAATAAAGGGAAGACAGGGGAAAGGGAAGCTAAATGAGGATAAAAACATGCATCAAGTTAGCTCCATACACAGACAAATGGTATGATGCTATCTGGGAACTCTTATTTATTCGGGGAGGATCAGCAACGCTCTAAATGTGGTGGCCGAGGATCTGAGAACCCAATTCGACCATATCGCGGAGTATAGTGGTAATCGGTCAGAGGCCTTGTATATCAGTTGTTCAATTGAATGGAGTTCTTCCATGTGGGTAAACCAGAGTGTGAGGGGTGGGGGGGTTTACCCCTCCAAATGTAATTGGCCACTAGGGATCTAAGGGAAGCAAGGAACGCCCTAGGAAGATCAATGGGTATTGTTTGTAGCAAGTATAGGAGTCGGGGTTGTACATTCATCTTACTAACTGCGATACGTCCCTGCTAAGAGATGTGTGGGTAATTCCAGTTGGCTAGGTCACGTTGCAAGGACTTAAATAGTGGAGGGAAGTTATCTTGAAAGAGGTGGGAACCTGGAGACGAGAGCCAGATGGCCAGGTATTTAATTTTGTCGGCTACCCATGTGAAAGCAAAGTGCAGTTTTAAAGCTTGGGCTCTGGGGTCAGGGACCGAAACGTTGAGGATATGAGATTTAAGAAAATTAATTTTAAGGTTGGATAGTCTGCCATAGTCCTCGAAAGCCGCCATGATTCCCGGCAGGGTCACCTCTGGCCTTGTGACAAAAAAATAGGAAGTCATCCGCGTATGCGGCCACCTTGTGGTGTTGAGGACCCACCGTAACCCCTGTTATATTCGGGTCTGACTGTATGGCCACCAAAAATGGTTTTAGGGTCAATACGAATAGCAACGGTGAGAGGGGACACCCCTGTCGAGTGCCGTTGCGGATGGGAAATGGGGCTTTAAATACCCCATTCACACAGACGCGTGCAGTTGCATCTCCGTATAGAGCTCCTATCCATGCATGGATATGAGGGCCCAGGCCAATACGTATCAGGGAGAGTGATATAAAATCCCAATCCACCCTGTCAAAGGCTTTCTCCGTGTCTGTGGACAAGAGCGCCAACACCTGAGATGAGCGGCGAGCATGGTGCTTGAGTTGCAGTGTCCGCATGGTGTTGTCTCGGGCCTCTCGGCCAGGCACAAACCCCACCTGCTCCGCATTGACAAGGGCGGGTAGAAAGGGTTTAAGTCTTTCAAAAAGTAGAACGAAAAGACGTTCAGAGTATCGGCGCTGTTTCGTATAATAAACTGGTGATATATAATGCTGCTCACCTATTAGGTGTACCTGTCACCTTCCCAGTGTCTAACAGAAAATATAAATGAATATATTTAAGGGAGCGCAGTACATATATTGATGGAAATTATAGACAAGAAATGACTTAGCTTAAAATTAGTCAGCATGGGGTTGAACCTCCTTATTCGGAAATCTGATCATATAATATCATCATCCTATATGAAAAGAAATATAGATTGCGTAGCACAGTATAACAGTTTAAAACACACTTAGTGGTGTAGATGGTCGCACTCACAAAGGTGGAGCCCCCAATGGCTCGTGTAAATTCGCCTTTAGGTCTCTTATAGGAGGGGACCTCGCCCATATGGAACCTTGAAGTTTTCCTGGGATAGAGGATAACCAAGGTGGAGTCTTCAACGCCTCTTATCGGTTGGCTTTTAAATCTCTCATAGAGGGGAAACTTCGCCCATGTACAGATTTCTTTTTGATGGCAGGATGTACCTCAGATGTAAAGGATATCGCTATAGTGCATTATCATTGATACACAGATAAGATATATAAAAGTGAAAACTCACGTGATTCAGAGCCTTCCAAAATGATGGCTCTGTATATTAGGCATATGGACCTCTTATTTGATCAGAGGGGGTCCTTCCTCCAGGATAGAAGTAGATGGACTTCCACAATGAAGAGAATTGAGCATAAAGGTAAAAGAAAATTTAATAGGAATAAAAACCGAAAAAACAAATAAATTCAAAATTATATAAAACCAAAAAATACGAAAAGAATAAATACGAAAAGAAAAAAAATCCGAAACGCGTTTCGCTTGCGTCCTGCAAGCCTCCTCAGTTACCGACTGAGGAGGCTTGCAGGACGCAAGCGAAACGCGTTTCGGATTTTTTTTCTTTTCGTATTTATTCTTTTCGTATTTTTTGGTTTTATATAATTTTGAATTTATTTGTTTTTTCGGTTTTTATTCCTATTAAATTTTCTTTTACCTTTATGCTCAATTCTCTTCATTGTGGAAGTCCATCTACTTCTATCCTGGAGGAAGGACCCCCTCTGATCAAATAAGAGGTCCATATGCCTAATATACAGAGCCATCATTTTGGAAGGCTCTGAATCACGTGAGTTTTCACTTTTATATATCTTATCTGTGTATCAATGATAATGCACTATAGCGATATCCTTTACATCTGAGGTACATCCTGCCATCAAAAAGAAATCTGTACATGGGCGAAGTTTCCCCTCTATGAGAGATTTAAAAGCCAACCGATAAGAGGCGTTGAAGACTCCACCTTGGTTATCCTCTATCCCAGGAAAACTTCAAGGTTCCATATGGGCGAGGTCCCCCTCCTATAAGAGACCTAAAGGCGAATTTACACGAGCCATTGGGGGCTCCACCTTTGTGAGTGCGACCATCTACACCACTAAGTGTGTTTTAAACTGTTATACTGTGCTACGCAATCTATATTTCTTTTCATATAGGATGATTTCCGAATAAGGAGGTTCAACCCCATGCTGACTAATTTTAAGCTAAGTCATTTCTTGTCTATAATTTCCATCAATATATGTACTGCGCTCCCTTAAATATATTCATTTATATTTTCTGTTAGTTTAAGTCTTTCAGCCCGAATTTTTGCGAACAGCTTCAGGTCACAGTTCAATAAAGAAATGGGTCTGTAGCTGGAGCAAAGGTCAGTGTCTTTACCCTCTTTCGGTAGGATCGTTATATTGGCACACAGGGTCTGTGTAGGAAGAGGTTGCCCCTCTCCTAGGTCATTATAAGCTGTCAGGAGATGAGGGGAGAGGATTGCAGTGTAGGTTTTGTAGTATCAGACCGGGAGACCATCGGGGCCTGGGCTTTTTCCAGTTTTAGAGGTTTTAAGTGCCAAAGCTAGTTCTTCTGCCGTTAAGGGCCGGTCTAAAAGTTCTGATGTTTGGCATGAAATTCGTTTAGGGGAGTATTTAGTGAGATAAGCCATAATGTCTGCGCGTTTGCGGGCTACATCCTGAGGGTAGGCAGAGCCCTGCAGGTCATAGAGCGCAGCATAATAGTCTCGTACAATTTGAAGAAGTTTTGCTGGTAACCGTTGCGTTACGCCCTGTGAATCGCGCAATTTAGCTATATTGTTTACATGTTATAATGTTTTTTGGCTATCATTCGTGCTAGTAACCTCCCACCTTTGTCCCCATGTAGATGGAAATGGGCCTTAGAGTGTAAGTACGATCGGTGATAGGTTGTGTTCATAAGTGTAGTTAAGGATCTGCGTAGTTCAATCAGGTGTGCCATAGTTTCAGGGTTACCCTCCCGCTTGTGGTCGGAGGAGATCTGGGTTATCTGGCGCTGGAGGTCTCGCATAGCCGCTGATCGATGTTTAGCCAGCTTAGCACCCTTTCTGATAAAATAGCCTCTGATCATGCATTTGTGCACCTCCCATTCCAGTGGCGAGGCCACCTCGCCAGTGGCGTTCTCTGTAAAGAAGTCTGTGAGGATCTGCCGTCCTTCCTCAGCCACAAGCGGGTCAGATAAGAGGGAGTCATTAAGGCGCCAGTTAGGGGTAGTCAGCCTGAACATGGGGAGCGCAAAGTGATAGAGACAGGAGCGTGGTCCGACCACGTGGCCGTACCAATAGCTGCGCTGCGTAGAGCTGAGAGGTGGTATTGTGGTATAAACAGGAATTCAATCCTGGAATAGGATTGGGAGGGATGTGCATAAAATGAAAAGTCTTTGCCCGTAGGGTGCAGAGTTCGCCAGCAACCTACAAGTCTCGATGCGTGTAGGGAGTTACGGCAGGAGAGTAAAATGTGCAGTGGGATGGACGAGTTGCCCGCGGAAGTGTCCCAAGATGGATCTAAGGGCACATTTAGGTCCCCTCCCAGCACGACCAGCCCCTCTGCAAAGTCCCGCAGTGTACGCAGTGTAGCGGAGAGGAACCTATGTTGTGCTCTTTTGGGGGCATAGCAGTTGGCAAAGGTGTATACCTGGTCCAGGATCCGGTCCTTGACAAAAACAAAGCGGCCTCCCGCATCAGTCACAGAATCGAGTAGCTGAAACGGGATGTGCCTGTGAAACAAAGATCGCAGTCCCCTTAGTTTTAGCCTCAGTATTATTACTATAGAAGCCTAAAGGATAATAAGAGTTCGTCAGGGTGGGCGCCTTTCCTTCCTGGAAGTGAGTCTCCTGTATAAGCACAACTGAGGCCCTCTGGGATCGGAAGTCTCTCATGGCGTGGGAACGTTTTTCAGGAACATTTAAACCATTGGCATTAATGGAGACAATGGCCAGATCTGCAGGCCTAAGTGGCGTGCCGTGTACAGTCGACATATCAAGTTCCTCAAGGGGGAGGGGGGAAGGGAACAAAGGAGAACAAGGGAAAACTACAGTTAGGTTCTGAAATATTGGGAGATCAACACAATTTTAACATCTTTGGCTCTATACACCACCACAATGGAGTTGGAAAGAACCAAACACAATGTGCTTTAACTGCAGACTGTCAGCTTTAATTTGAGCGTAAAATTGTGTTGATGTCCCAATATTTCTGGACCTGACTGTATATACAATCACAAAGAGGCGATGAGCGGCGGGTGCAGCGACGACACTGGTGAAAACACCAGATGACGACTGCACTCTGCAAGGCCGCTAACCTCGGCGGGGTACACGGCCGGGCCCCAGGTGGGACCAGCAGATAATTATAAAAAAGAAAAAGTGAGAAACACAACGGTGTGGGGCCGCTCAATGACTCAAAAAGGCAGAAAAGTAAAACATTTTTTTCGGCAGACATATATATTTACAGTTGTGTTCAAAATTATTCAATCCCCAATGCTGTAAAGGGTTTTAGGTAATTTAGTGTACATTTGTAATTGTATTCAGAATGAAATCCTACAAGGACTTTTTAAAGAACCATATGCAACTAAAATGACATCAATTGGTTTTGTAATACAGTAGTAAATGTTTGTTTTGTGAATTCTTCATTGACACAATTATTCAACCCCTTAAAGACTACCACTCTGAAAAACAGAGGTTCATTCGAGTGTTTTCAATCAGGTATTGAAAACACCTGTGGATGTCATGGAGCAGCAATAAAGCATAATAAGCTCCAATTAGGCAGCTTTAAAATGACTGTGATACTCAGCTCCTTCTAGACATTTACTGATGTGGTTACAAACATGGTGAAGTCAAGAGAATGGTCCAGGAAGACAAGAGAAGAGGTGATTACTCTTCACAGGAAGGGCAATGGCTATAAGAAGATTGCAAAAAAGTTAAACATACCAAGAGACACCATAGGAAGCATCATTCGCAAATTCAAGGCAAAGGGCACTGTTGAAACGCTACCTGGTCGTGGCAGAAAGAAGATGCTGACTTCGACTGCTGTGCGCTACCTGAAGCGTAGAGTGGAGAAAAGTCCCCGTGTGACTGCTGAGGAACTGAGAAAAGATTTGTCAGATGTGGGTACTGAAGTTTCAGCTCAGACAATACGGCGCACACTGCGTAATGAAGGCCTCCATGCCAGAACTCCCAGGCGCACCCCCTTGCTGTCTCCAAAGAATAAGAAGAGTCGACTGCAGTATGCCAAAAGTCATGTGGACAAACCACAGAAGTTTTGGGATAGTGTTCTGTGGACTGATGAAACAAAATTAGAACTGTTTGGGCCCATGGATCAACGCTATGTTTGGAGGAGGAAGAACAAGGCCTATGAAGAAAAGAACACCTTGCCTACTGTGAAGCATGGCGGGGGTCAATCATGCTTTGGGGCTGTTTTGTTTCTGCAGGTACAGGGAAGCTTCAGCGTGTGCAAGGTACCATGAATTCTCTTCAGTACCAGGAGATATTGGATGACAATCTGATGCAGTCCGTCACAAACCTGAGGCTTGGGAGACGTTGGACCTTTCAACAGGACAATGATCCCAAGCATACCTCCAAGTCCACTAGAGCATGGTTGCAGATTAAAGGCTGGAACATTTTGGAGTGGCCATTGCAGTCACCTGACTTAAATCCGATTGAGAACCTCTGGTGGGACTTAAAGAAAGCCGTTGCAGTGCGCAAGCCTAAGAATGTGACTGAACTGGAGGCTTTTGCCCATGACGAATGGGCGAAGATACCCGTAGATCGCTGCAAGACACTTGTGTCAAGCTATGCTTCACGTTTAAAAGCTGTTATAACTGTAAAAGAATGTTGTACTAAGTACTAAGATTGAATGTCACTTGGGGGTTGAATAAAACTGATAATGATGTGAGCACAGAAAAGACATTTGTGGTTATTTCATTATAAATGTTATGTTATATTTGTCTGACCTACACGTGCCTCTTTGATTTAATTGTAAGCAAGATGACTGAATGATCAAAATCAATGTCAAACTGGCCAAAACACTCAATTTCAGTGGGGGTTGAATAATTTTGAACACAACTGTATATATATATATATATATATATATATGAGGCCAAAGGCCAACATTACTGAATTATCGGAGACGAACCTGACCGGATTTGGGGTAGGGACAAGTCCCTCTTATGAATTCCGAAAAAAGGAGACCCATTACGTGGTCAGTCCAGCTGCGTGGAACAACAAAAAGTCCACCCAATCCAACAGCAGTATGGTGGTGGTAAGGCTGTGCAACGAGGCGAGTTCTACTCATTAGTGTGCATCGACATGTGCCTCCGCCCTCGGTCAGTAATCCACGGTAGCCTCATCAGTCATGAATAGCCTCAGGGTGGGGCGGTAAAGAGAACAGCAGGACACTTTGTGCTGTCTGGCGGTTTATTTGACAAAGGAATAAGCAGCATACCTTCGTGGCGAATCGTAGAGAGGGTTGGAAGCTTTGGTTCATTATCAGTAGACTGTCCAGGTATGTAGGGGCTGACCGACGCGGGCCCGCATGGGTCAGCTGCAAAGCTCGGATATATCGATCCAGCCAAGTGGATTCATGGAGTGGGAGCGGGGTGTGTCCAGGTCACATCTGCGAGCTGGTGCGTCTCCCAGCCTGACCACGATTTCTCCCCGGGCGTGGCGGAAGAGGAGTCTGGCGTGAGCAACGTGCCGCTTGATTGTAGAGAGCAAGGGGATCCGGCCAGGGAAATTGCAAAGGTGGTAGTTGAAGGTCCGTCGATAGAGTCGCTACATCCTCTGGGGATTGTAAAATATGAGTGCCTTGATCAGAGAGAACTGCCAGGCCAGTTGGTGTGTGCCAGCGGTAGTGAAGCTGTTGGTCACGTAAAAGCGATGTAAGGGGTTTCAGGGCACATCTATAGGCCAGGGTCGCCGGTGATAGGTCTGGGTACAGTTGGAGCCCAGTCCCTTTGTAGGAGAACTGTGTAGCCTCACGTGCTTTACGTAGTATGTCTTCTTTGAGGCCAAAATCATATAGGCAGCATATTACGTCCCGTGGTGGGCTCCCTGGGGGCCCTCTGGGCCTGAGGGCTCTATGCGCCTGGACAAAATCAATGGCTGAGGGTTCAGGTCTGTCTAGCAATGTATTAAAAATGGAAGAGAGCATACCCGTCAGTTGATCCACAGAGGTCTCCATTTCTGGTAAGCCCCTTAGTCGGAGGTTATTGCGGCGTCCCCTGTTATTTAAGTCTGCTATGTGGAGGGCCATGTTATGAAGTTGAGTAGAGCGTAATTGCAGGACCGATGTGGACACCTCTTGAGCCAGCCGCAGTGAGTCAGATCCCTGTTCCAGCGTGTCCACCCTGTGTGTAAGGCCCTGAATGTCGTGGCGCACATGGTGCAGTTCCGCCATGATGGAGGAGCGTAATTCTACATTGGCCTCCTTTTAAGTCTGACTTTGTAGGCAAATTGCGGAGCAAATGGAGCCAAACCGCTGGGTCTACCGAGGTAGCGTCCACTGTGTGGGGATCAGGGAGGGTTCAGGTTCTGCCTGCTTCCTCACCTTGTCCGCCATTTTGTCCAGCGGACCTGCTGGGAGATCCGAAGGCCCCACCAAAAAGCGGTGCAGAGATGGGGTGTCTGTCACCCGGTCAGGGCCCTGAGGCTTCTGGGCACCGGGGGTCTTGTTAGATTTCCCCATCGTCGGTCAGGGAGTGCAGGAGAGCCGTATAGTGCTGGAGTCTGAGCGGAGCTCCTCACTCACGCGGCCATTTCGGATGGAGCCCAAGCCACGCCCCTATGTTAGTTTTTTGTACACCTATAAAAATTGATATTGGGTAGTTGGTGTCTACCACCTTTTTTTCTTCTTTATTCCTGCAGGGATGATGATATGTTTATTCAATCCCCCCATCCAGTTTTTTTCTTCAGCTAGTGACAACAGGGTTAGCTGTGCCTGTCAGAGGTCACTGGGGGCCAGGAGCCACTACACACACATTAGGGGGGGTGCTGTAGCTGGGGTAGTGCAGTGTGTCTGGTAACAAATAAGTTGTCACACTGGAACCTCCAGCAAGTTACACAATGCTGTGTGCACTCAGGAGAAACTGTAAACTGCAAGGGGGCTTTCAGGCAGCATGTAACAACACATACCGTCTCTCCTCCTCATCCTGCATCCAGGGGCACAGATTCTGAACTGCACCCAAAAAATCTTCACAGCTTGCAAGCATAAAGGTGATAGACACTGTCAGGTCATTTCAGATATGAAATTTCTACAATTTTTCATATTTTGGCAAGACGGATACTTGGAATTTCTTTCAAATTTAACCAGGCTGAGTTTTCCAGACAATGGACCTCATAAATTTATTAGCATATCTCAACAAGGATTCCCTTTTATCAGATTATATAGATAAAAGGAAGCATCAATGTATTGTTCAGAGACTGGGAGAAATAACTTTATGGGGCAATTCTGGTTGTAAAAACCCAATATGTTAAGGAAGCTATATTAAATTGTATTGTCTTGAAGTCAACGTGTGGGCACCTGGCTGAGCAAAACTTATTGTATGTATTCAAGGGCATTTTAATTTTGTCACATCTAAGCTCTGTAGCCATGCAAAACTTGGACAATGGTGAATTGCATAAACTGTAGAAAAAAAAATAAGGTTAGAGATTTATTTATTTTTATGTAGCAATGATATAACCTACAAATCAAGTTTGTAAAGACATATGACACTATAGGCAATATGATCTGTAACATTATATTATATAAGGTGTCTAGGTGGTATTTGAATATGTAGCGCTGTGTTTAAAACCTTACTGTGGCAGTACCTATTTTTGGCCACCGGAGGGAGACAAGCGCGATAAGAGACACTGAACATTGGGACTACGTTTCCCGGCATGCTTTGCGAACAGACACAGGAAGTGGGTGGGACACAGACGCTGTACATCCTGAGCCTCGTGGAGATAGAGAGGACACAGTGCTGCAGAGCGGAACCGTGACTAGGCTGGAGTGCAAGTGCAGCCTATCAGGATTCCAAGTGGGGTTATCCAGCCTTGCAAGAAGGAGACCCAGTGATCCACAGGCATTACCCAAGCTGCTGTCAAGGAAGCGGAGGACCCTCGAGTTAAGAGTAACGCAGGTCCATTGGATGGGAGAGCAGGCGGTAGCTGTACCAGTCACTGTTGGAGCAAAGAGAGCCAGACAACGGATCCAGTAGCCAGTATCCCAGCAAGGCACCGAGCGGAGGGACGTCCTGGATCAGAGGAACCTTGGTGATCGAGTGGATGGGTGAGAGGCCTCCAAGGCCGGTTTTATAAAGTCAAGAAAGCACGCTGCTGTTTATTTCTAAAACCCACAGGGCCCCAACTTGACTAGTCGAAGACATCGTTTAAGAGATTCACTGGCCAGTTGAATAGTACCCGGGTACCATAACACACACATACACTCACAGTTCGGGACTTAACCTGTTCGGGACTCACTCCCTAGTATCCAAAAAAAGGGGCAAAGATTCGCATCTTATTTTGTTTTCCGCTGCGCGTTTCTCGAATTACGAAAGATTGTATTCTCTTTCCGCTGCGCGTTTCTCGAAATTACGAAGCATTGTATTTTTTTTCTGTTCGGTCGCGCATTTTTCCGAAATACGAAGCCTCGTATTTCTTTTTTCCGCTGCGCGTTTACCGCGATACGAAATACTGTAAATATATCTACGAACACCGTGTCTCATTATATGCCTTTTACTTTAGTAAACTATATAATTTATAAAATCCACAGCAGTGCTGGAGTATATTTATTCCCTAGTGCGGGGAGACTGACCCGTGGTTCATTTTCAGCGGCTCCTCCGGGAGTGAGCGCTACACGTGGGGGCTCGTCCGGGATCCAGTCTCTGGAAAAACCGCATCTAAAGGGTTAAATATGGATCCAGACACTGTTGCCGAATGGTGTGAGGAGCACAGTAGTCAGCTAGAATGTTGTATAGTCATGGATATCCCTGCAGACACTTGGGCCGAAGATCAGATTCGCCAGGTCGTGGCCGCACTGACACCGAATCATCGAGGGTTAATCCTGGACATTAAAAAGGACACAGATACCTCTCACACGTATGTTCTTTTTGAATGGAGAAAGGGTGTTCCAGTGTGTTTTCAGGGCGCGAGCATGAAGCTGACCGATGAGGTGGAAGTCCAACTGATTCAGCCAAGTGCGCCACGTGGCGAATCCGCAAGTGTTCCTGCGCCCAGTCCGTTGGCCATGATCGGGCCTGAATTCATAGTGGCTATTGGAGATTTGCTGGCTAAGTGTCAGAGAACAAGCCCTCTGCACACTAATTTCGGTTATCGACGGTTGAGAAATTTTACAGGAAACGTACCAACTCCGGCGGGAGAAGAAACCTTTGAGGAATGGGTGGAACAGGCGATGCAGGCTCTAGATGAGTGGGACGTCCCTGAAGCTCAGAAAAAGCAAAGGATCACCGAGAGTTTAAAGGGACCTGCGTCAGAAGCGGTGAGAAGCCTAAAACTGAGTAGAAAAGACTGTACTGCTTTAGATTATTTAAACGTTTTGGAGGACGTTTTTGGGCGAACAGAAAAGGCTGCAGAGCTTGTATATCAGTATGAACACACCTATCAACGGAAAGGTGAGAGAATGACCGAATACATGAGGCGCCTAGATAAGATTCTGCACCAGATACTCCTCAAGAAAGGGGCCGAGCCGGCCGAAGTGGATAAGATCCGAATAAAACAGATCCTGAGGGGCTCTCAACCTCTAGATCCAGTGATGCTGCAGCTGAGAAGCAGAGCAGGTAATCAAGAACTGAAGTACCTGGAACTGATCCGAGCTGTCAGAGAGGAGGAGGCTTTGCTGGAGGAAAAATCCTTCAGGCGAGGGGAAAGAGCTTACGCACAACCTGTAAGGCATAACGACGGTCTGCAGCCTGAAAGCGACTCGCTGGATACTTACGGATCCGACGTGGACGAGCAAGAGCACCTGATCGCTTTTAAATCCACAGAGAGGGCTGCCAAAGAATTACACCTCTCTGAACGTGGTGAGTTGTACAAAACTGTTAAGAAAGTACAGGAAGCTCAAGCTGAATTGCAACAGGCGCACGCGGAACTGTGCCGAGTATTGATGAAGGTGACAGAGATGCAGGCAGAGATGCAGAAGTTCCTTACAGGCATGCAGACAACCGGAGTTGCTGTGGCGTCTAGCCAAGGTCCTTAAACTGAATCACAACAGACGACTGCGTCTCCACTTTCTAAGAAGAGATGTTTCGGTTGTGGAGAAATGGGCCACTTCCGCGCACAATGCAAAGACCGAAAGCCTTAGAGGAATAGAGTTGAGGAGCTGTTAAAAGCCTTGGAAGGACTCTTATCTACCTCACCGGCGGGAAACGCCAGAGGGCACAAGTGAAGGAGCAACCTAGGTGCCCGAAGGTTGAACCCCGCTCCAAAAATCAAGCCAGGACTAAGAGGGCGAGAGGGCCCAAAGTCCGGCCAACTGCTGAGCCTGCCAGGACTGAAAGAGTCACTCCCTTAGCATCCGGACCTACGTCATGGGGAAGCAATGCACACCCAAAACCTACACGGGCCAAGAAAAAGGCCAGGGTACAGCAAACTGGGTCTAAGTGTCCTGATACCGCCACCAAGTTTCCTGACCAACTGATAGGTCCTTCTCCTATTGTGCCAATCCAAGTGGAGGGAGTCTACACTAAAGCCCTGTTGGATTCAGACGCTCAAGTGACATTGATCTACCGAGACTTCTATGAGAAACATTTGAAGCACATTCCTCTACAGAAATTGAAGGACCTGGAAATCTGGGGTATCGGAACTGAGAAACTCCCCTATGACGGGTATCTACAGGTGAAATTGGAGATCGGATCCAAAGTCATCGGACAGTCCGGAGGTTGTGATGCATTGGCCATTGTGTGTCCTCGACCCTCAGGTGCAAACAGAAGTTCCATGATAGTGGGGACGAATACTGATTTGGTGCGGCGTCTCCTGACACCTATCGTATTGGACGAAGGTTCTACTCAAGGAGTACACCCAATGTTACGTCCAGTCTATCAGAGGATGGTCGAAGAACAGAAGGCACCTGCCAAAGTGGGGCGCCTATGGAGATTAGAAGGAACAGAGAGGGTTCTGCAAGCAGGAGAAGTAGCGAGTTTCCGGGCTTTAGTCAAGTTGAACGGGTCGCAACCAGGTCCCTATGTGGTGCTGGAAACCGATTTTAATCATGGGAGTGAAGCCGGAGTCGAAGTAATCCCTGAAATAATCTCCACTAAAGCTCTGAAAAGAACACGAGGAAGAGTCTCAGTCAGCGTGTGCAATGTGTCTGATTCTCCAGTAGTCCTTAAAGCACGAATGCCTATCGGGCAAGTAGAGTCCGCTACGCCCCTCTCCACCGATTTAGGAGGGGGAGTGGATAAAGAGATTCCAGATGAAAGATTCTATCCCAAGGACGCTCCCATTTCATCCGAGTGGAAGAAACGTCTTCAGTCTCAAGTTCTAAAGTCGAGAGAATTGTTCTCGAAAGATGAGTTCGACGTAGGCCTAGCTAAAAGTACTGAACACCGCATTCGATTACAAGAAGACAAGCCGTTTCGTGAAAGGTCAAGGCGAGTTCCGCTGGGAGACTTGGATGATCTGCGAGAACAGCTGAATGAACTGCAAAGAACCAAGGTGATCCAAGAGTCCAGGAGTCCATACGCATCTCCAATAGTGATGGTCCGGAAGAAGAACGGTTCTGTCCGCCTATGCATAGACTACCGCACGTTGAACCGGAGAACCATCCCAGACCAATATGCTACTCCTCGGATAGAAGATGCCTTACAGTGTTTGTCTGGAGCGAAATGGTTTAGTGTACTAGACCTACGAAGCGGGTATCACCAGATACCAATGCATCCCGAAGACAAAGAGAAAACTGCGTTCATATGTCCACTGGGGTTCTTTGAATTTAACAGAATGCCTCAAGGCCTTACGGGGGCTCCAGCCACGTTCCAACGGTTAATGGAGAAGACAGTCGGGGACATGAATCTGATCGAAGTATTAGTGTACCTGGATGACATAATCGTGTTTGGGAAGACTCTGGAAGAGCATGAGCAACGTTTAGAGAAGGTCTTGAAGAGGCTCCATGAAGAGGGATTGAAACTGTCTCTGGAGAAATGCCAATTCTGTCTACCATCTGTTACGTATCTGGGACATGTGGCCTCAGCAGAAGGTGTTTCGACAGATCCTCGGAAGTTGGAGGCCGTAGCTTCTTGGCCCAGACCCAGAAACGTCACTGAACTTAGATCTTTCTTGGGGTTCTGTTCATATTATCGAAGATTTGTAGGAGGATTCGCAAAAATAGCTCAACCACTGAACAAACTCCTACAGATGGAAAACACCGAAGAAGGCTGCAAGGCCTCTGACCGAAACCCGTCAGCTCCAGGACCAAGGAAAGCTCGAGAGTCCATACAGGGCGAATGGACTAGTCAATGTGAAGGTGCTTTCTTGAAGCTGAAAGAGAGTCTAACTCAAGCTCCTGTCTTGGCCTACGCGGACCCTCACAAGCCGTATGAGTTACATGTGGATGCCAGCAGAGAAGGGCTAGGAGGAGTCCTGTATCAGGAGTATGGTGGATTGCTGAGGCCTGTAGCGTACGTGAGCAGGAGCCTTACGCCTTCAGAAAAGAACTATCCTACCCACAAGCTGGAGTTCCTAGCCTTAAAGTGGGCAGTGGTGGACAAGTTAAAGGACTATTTGTATGGAGCCGAGTTTGTGATAAAAACGGATAACAATCCTCTTACCTACGTTCTTACTACTGCGAAACTGGACGCAATGGGACATCGGTGGTTGGCCGCTCTGTCAGGGTTTCGGTTCAGCCTGAAGTATCGCCCTGGGGTGAATAATCGAGATGCTAATGCTTTATCGAGAAGTCCCTACACTGCAGAATGGACTCAGTTAACTCCAGACGGGGTGCAAGCTTTGTGTCAAGGAGCAGAGCGCCGGGTCAAGGGAGGGATTGAAGCGGAGGCCATAGGAGTCATGGCTGCGGCTGTTCCTGAGTTCTACTGCAACCCTACACAATTGAGGGATGAAAGTCTACCTACCTTTTCAAAACAGGACCTGAAAGCGGATCAGGCCAGAGACCCTTTAATTGCATTGACCATAAAGGCCCTAACTGCGAACCAGCGGGAAATTCTGCTGACCAATTCCCCGGATGAAGCCAGATTGGTCTACAAAGAGTGGGAACGGTTGAAGATGTTGGATGGGGTGGTCTACCGAAGGGGCCCCTCAACCAATGCTGAAGAGACTCAACAGTTATTCCTTCCCACTGAGCATAGAGAGAGTGTGCTGCGATCGCTACATGATGAGCATGGACATTTGGGTGCTGAAAGAACTTTTAAGCTGGTGCGAGACAGATTCTATTGGTCTTGCATGAGAGCTGAAGTGGAAAGTTACTGCCATTCCTGTCTGAGGTGTATTCAGAGGAAGACTCTACCGACCTGAACCGCTCCAATGAGCCATCTGCAGAGTCAGGGACCCATGGATTTGGTGTGCATTGACTTCCTGTGTTTAGAGCCGGATGCTAGTGGGCAAGGGAATATTCTAATAGTGACTGATCATTTCACTCGTTACGCCCAAGCTTTTTCTACGAAAGATCAACGCGCTCCGACAGTAGCCAAGGTTCTGATGGAAAAGTTCTTTGTTCACTACGGCCTGCCAAGGAGAATACACTCTGATCAGGCTAGAGACTTTGAAAGCCGACTTGTTGGGCAATTGTTGGAACTGTTGGGAATCCAAAAGACCCGAACTACACCATATCACCCTCAAGGTGATGCTCAGCCTGAAAGGTTTAATCGCACGCTGCTGAATATGCTGGGGACTTTGTCAAACATAGAGAAGCAGAGTTGGAGTCGTCACATAGCTACTCTGGTGCATGCATATAACAGTACGGAGAGTGATGCGACTGGATACTCACCGTACCGTCTTATGTTCGGAAGAGAAGCCCGACTGCCGGTTGATTTGGCGTTTGGGTTATCTCTAGACCAGACGTCGGTAGCTTCCCATAGAAACTACGTGGATAGACTTCGGAAGAACCTGGCTTCTGCGTTTGAACAGGCCTGTTTGACCTCAGGAAACAGGGAGCAAAGGAACAAAAAGAATTATGACTTGAAAGTTCGGATACAAGATCTACAACCCGGTGATAGGGTTTTGTTGAAGAACTTGGGTGCTGCTGCGAGGCACAAGTTGGCGGATAGATGGAGTTCTCAAGTCTACATTGTCTGCAAGCAACTGCCGGGTCTGCCGGTGTATCAAATCTGGCCGGATGGAAAGGCTGGGCCTCTTAAGAACTGGCACCGGAATCATTTGTTACCTTTGAGAGAGGCTGTGAGGATACCAGTTGGGGACGAACTTTCTCTGCCAAATCCGCCTGCTCCACGTTTGCCTCCTGTTACTCGGTCTCAGCAGACCCGGGTTGTCGAAGAGAGCGAAAGGGACAGTGGGGAAGAGAGTTTTTGTATGGACTGGATGCGTTCACCAGAGCCTGAAGAGGTTATCTCAGTTCCTGAACGATGGGAGAGTAATTTGAGGCCTGAAGCTCCTGAATTTCAGTTAGAAGTCCCTGAGACTATTGACATCCCTGAAGCTCTTGAATTTCAGTTGGAAGTCCCTGAGGCTGTTGGAATCCCTGTAGCTCCTGAAGCTGAGTCTTATGATTATAGTTCTATGCCTTCACTGGAGGGATCATACCCCGAAGAAATGTCTGCTCCAGTGGTAGAAAGAAGGACTGAGCCAGCACCTATAGTACTTCCACCTGAAGAGGAACTGATTGAGCCAGAACCAAAACGCTCTGTCCGACCGCCCCAGTGACTCACTTACGACTCACCGGGACATAGCACTGAAGAGGCCATCACCACAGTGCAAAGGTTGCCCGAAGTGTCTGCTATGTTAGCTGAGGTAGCACAAAACATGAGTCAACTTGAAGAAGTGTATCTAACCCACTGTATGTTCGCTGCCGAACCTGTATGTGTTATCTAAACTGTGTTGAAATGTAAATGTAACTGTTGTACCTCCTTGGAGAGACCCAAGAGTTCTAGGAGGGGGAGAGTGTAGCGCTGTGTTTAAAACCTTACTGTGGCAGTACCTATTTTTGGTCACCGGAGGGAGACAAGCGCGATAAGGGACACTGAACATTGGGACTACGTTTCCCGGCATGCTTTGCGAACAGACACAGGAAGTGGGTGGGACACAGACGCTGTACATCCTGAGCCTCGTGGAGATAGCTGGCAGAGCACGCCAGGGAGTGAAAGAGAGAGGACACAGTGCTGCAGAGCGGAACCGTGACTAGGCCGGAGCGCAAGTGCGGCCTATCAGGATTCCAAGTGGGGTTATCCAGCCTTGCAAGAAGGAGACCCAGTGATCCACAGGCATTACCCAAGCTGCTGTCAAGGAAGCGGAGGACCCTCGAGTTAGGAGTACCGCAGGTCCATTGGATGGGAGAGCAGGCGGTAGCTGTACCAGTCACTGTCGGAGCAAAGAGAGCCAGACAACGGATCCAGTAGCCAGTATCCCAGCAAGGCACCGAGCGGAGGGACGTCCTGGATCAGAGGAACCTTGGTGATCGAGTGGATGGGTGAGAGGCCTCCAAGGCTGGTTTTATAAAGTCAAGAAAGCACGCTGCTGTTTATTTCTAAAACCCACAGGGCCCCAACTTGACTAGTCGAAGACATCGTTTAAGAGATTCACTGGCCAGTTGAATAGTACCCGGGTACCATAACACACACATACACTCACAGTTCGGGACTTAACCTGTTCGGGACTCACTCCCTAGTATCCGAAAAAAGGGATCTTATTTTGTTTTCCGCTGCGCGTTTATCGAATTACGAAAGATTGTATTATCTTTCCGCTGCGCGTTTCTCGAAATTACGAAGCATTGTATTTTTTTCTGTTCGGTTGCGCATTTTTCCGAAATACGACGCCTCGTATTTCTTTTTCCTCCGGGAGTGAGCGCTACAAATATTTAATTTATGTGGGGAGTTATAATAGATAGTCATGGTACTGATATTTTATAAAAGATAGAGCCCATACCACATTTAGTTGATTATTAATTAACGAGTGTCTCGTTTATTAGCATTCAGTAACAGTAGATTATCTGTTAATTATGAATGAATTTTAAGGAATATATTACAAATGAATGAATGCGTTGGATAATCATATCTTAGATATAAATAACGATTGTATCATGCATGGCAAAATATGCTGGCGCTTTATAAATAAAGAATAATAATATGGGTAGATGCTGCATAGGATACTTGTATATATTAGGTTATTACCTGGTCATATATATTAAGAAATTCCTTTAGGATTGTGGGTCCCTAAGATATGAGAAACTCCAAAGTTAGTATTTTGATCTTAGGGAGACCTCTGCTGGACAGGTGCCAGGAGCACCTAGTTAAATATTGGGGAAAAGAATAAAACAACCCACCAATCACAATGTCAAGCTACTCCCTGGTAGGCTAGTCTTTAGATAAAGAAATCTGGAGCATAAAAAAGTTTTAGACAGAGGAAGAACATTGAAAAAAAGGGAAGAAAGGGCCAGATACCACCAGATCCACCCCAAGATTCCACTAAGACCCACCCCGAATCTTACACCCCTCTATCTTCACTATCAGATGGTAAAGTATAATTGAATAATTTTAACTTGGTACCTATTTCCTAAGTGCATTGTCACTAGTGATGGGCCGAACACCCCCGTGTTTGGTTCGCATTCGAACACAAACATTTGAAAAAGTTTGAATTCGAACGAGAACACGATTCGAACTCAATGCAAGTCAATGGGACTCGAACGTTCGATTTTTAGAGTGCCCTCCAAGAGGGCATACATGCAAGATATTGGCCAGAAAAGGTGTACGGGGGTCCGGGAAGTGCCCTGGGGGACAGGAAACAAGCAAAAAGAGAAAAAAAAACATTTTAAAGGAACAGTGATTTTACCATGACATAAAGGTTAAGAATAAAAACGAATAATTCCTTCAAATATCATGCCTAGGAGGTCCCCATAACCTGCCCGTGAAGTGGCGGATTTGTAGGATGTATAGAAACATTAAAAAAGAAAAAAAATGACATTTCAAATGACGGTAAATGGTTTTCCTTTAATCTATTCATAAACAACTGCTTGGGGCGGCAGCCTGTATGAAAAGAGGAGACGTTTTAGGAACGCAGAACAAGTTTAGTGATTTTTTGGCTAAATTATGGTGAAACGTATGCAGGCTTTGGATGAAAGTAACAACAGGTGCATTAAAATTGCATGAGCATTAACATTTGCTGCGGCGTTCACTGAATATTTGTAACAATTCCTGAGGACAGACCTGGTAGAATCCCTGGCCTGGTAATAAACCTCTAACCCTTCGATCCTTAGGATGGTTGGGACTCGGGACAGCACCAACAACATACACCACAGACTGAGATCAATATATGTTTGTACTGCACTATAGTATATGGCAGGATGGAAGCGCACCAGCAGTAACAAGCAGCGGAATATACCAGACAGGGGTGCAGAGCGAGAGTAGTTGTTATAACAAAACTGGGTCAGCAACGTTTAGGCACTTGCACTTCGCTACTGTATATGGTGAGAATCCGCGCACACCAGTAGCAACAGGAGGCAAACAGAACAGGCAGGGAGTACACAGAGAGAATATTCAAATTGCAGGCAAAGCCGGCAACAGATCGGGTCCTCAGAACAAGCAGAGTAAGTAACAAGTATACTTCTGAGAAGATACGCTATTAGTATAGCGAGGAAGCCGGCTGCGCATTTTGCAACGCTCCCTCTACACTAATAGCAGATCTTCTCAGAAGCTTCACACAGCGCGCCAGTGTATGCAGCGTCTAACAGCGTGGGAGACGGGAGGCTGCACTTGTTGGTGGATCCAGGAATCAGGTGACCATTAGAAAGAAATAAATAAAAAGTTTTATTTTATGTTCCTTGGGACATTTAAAAATGTCCTCGGATTTAATTTTTTTTAGAAATGTGTCGCCTTACCTTAGCCTGGTGGTCAGTCAGTGGAGGCTCCCTGGATCCTGGTTGTGGGGGGGGGTCTGCCATGGCCGCAGGTGCAGTGGCTCCCTGCCTGCGCCACCTCTCTGCCACATGCAGCCGGCCGGCCTGTCCGCACAGTCGCAGCTCTGTCATCCGGCGGCTGCATGCTCCTCAAGGGATCCTTGGGAGGCCCCGACAGGCTGCCCTCTACAGTGCCTGATTAGAGGGTCTCATCTGCCTGATGTTTTAGCAATAAGATTGTTTTATCCCATAGGCTTCAATGTTAAAAATATTTCCATTTTAATTCAATATCTAATAAACAGTTGCTTATAATATTCTGCAGTAAAGAGTCTCTTTATTTTTAGATTTTTTAGGATTTTTTAAGCATCAAAATTATTTTTTTGTTCCAAACTTTTTGCGAACGGCCTGAAATGTTCTAAGTTCGCCGAACGGGCGATGTTCGAATCGAACTCAAGTTAGAATCGAACCGAACACCCATCCCTAATTGTCACTGCTTTATCACCCATTAAAGGAATATAAATGAAGTATTTTGCTGTTGAAGCCTAAACAGTAGAATAGTTAGCCTTTCCATTCTACTGCATAGGAACGTTAAAGGATGAGACTATTACGGGCGGCCTTGTTGCTCCCCCTTAATTTAGTGAAATTGTTTATATTCCAAGAATGCTGGATTTGGACATCTAAAGATAAATTTTGTCCCCATAGTGAGATAAGCTGGAACTGAGAAATAGCTTTTATATCTCAAGTTACCACCAGCCGCCATTAGAATAAAACGAACATAACCCAATCCTACATATTGCAGCCATTTCTATTGAATATATGTTAAGTCAATAGGAAGTTTTTGTTAACTCATGCTGAATGAATTGCTGCGTATTGATGCTGTGATTAGTCTGTGGAAGAGATAGTCTACCTATTGAGTGTGTTATGTTTCTCCCTGAAAGAAGTTGCATTTAGTGAATAGGCCCCCACAATACTAAATTGTACTGCAGGTGTGCCCCAGTAACTGAGTGTTTTTAGCCAGGTTGAGGATTGTATAATGGGAGAGGTTTAAGTGGGTAGAAAAGAACTTGGTGTTTGAAAATTGATTTGTACATATGTGTTTTTGCGGTCTATAAACCTAAGCTGTTTGTGTCACGACAACTACGCGTGCCGCAGCAAAAGACGCAGTGTTAAGCAACTCACTATCTGTGTGTAAATTCGAATAGATGCTTTGAGTTCTGCTCTGGAAATTGGAAAGCCAATTTCTTTAGTATCTGGATCTATGTTGCTTCACAGATCCAAATACTAACCTGATATCCCACCGCTAGCCACCAGTTATCAGCGAAAGACGCAGTGTTAAGCAACTCACAATCTGTCTAGCCTAGACCCAGATAATTACTACGTGGACAACAATCCCCAGCGCGCTTACCTAACCGTTCCGGCAACACCTCTGCACGCAACAGGCACGTAGAGCGTGATGAAGTGGTCCCAGTATTGCAATGATGTACCCGTCTTCTCTCGACCTGGGGTAGCGACTACATTTCCCACAATCCTTACACCCACTTCCT
Source organism: Leptobrachium leishanense (assembly GCA_009667805.1). Taxonomy (NCBI): domain Eukaryota; kingdom Metazoa; phylum Chordata; class Amphibia; order Anura; family Megophryidae; genus Leptobrachium; species Leptobrachium leishanense. The sequence goes on along the minus strand of CM019064.1, from coordinate 185,942,151 downwards.
TACTCTATTCGTTATGCTGCCACCAGTTGTCCCGAACACTATGCGCGCCACAGCGAAAGACGCTGGGTTAAGCAATTCACTATCTGTCTATCCTAGACCCAAATAATGACTACGCGGACAACAATCCCCCGCGCACACTTACCCAACCGTCCCAGCCACTGCAACTCACATTTTAGTAGATACTCGAGCTTAAAACAAAAAAACAATAATCCAGTCCCTTCAGTTAGCGTGGAGTGAATATCAGTTAGAACACAGAACTTTTTTTTTTTTATATTTAAATTTTTTATTTTGTAAATAAGTTCGTCTGCAGATACATATCAAGATGAAGGTCACTCAAAACTGTCTTCAGAATTACAGCGTAAATACGGCGTAAGGAAAATAATAAACGTCTCCATATAGGGGAGAGGACTCAGTGGAGCACAGTATTCAAAAGGGGAGAAAAGAGGGGGGGGAATAGTAAGCGTCCCCAAATAAGGGGGTTCGTAGCGGAGTATCTCTAGCAAATGGGGTATAAGGGGGACCGATAATGAACGGCCTCATATAGGGTGTTCTCTGTGAAACATAACAATCCAAGGGGAGAAAGTGAATCAAATTATATACGTCCCCAAGTAAGGGGGTCGCTGTAAAAAAAAAAAAAAAAAAAAAAAGGGGGGGTAGGGTGAAAAATAACAAACGTCCCCAGATAGGGGGGTAGACAGCGGTATATAGCAATCTCAGGGGGGGGAGGGTAGGGGTGAGAGGCAAGAAAACAATGCTCAAACTTCAACTAGAACCGTCAAGGAAGATCCGTAATAAACAGAGAAAGTCCAAAGAACTCGCTCTTTAAGCAGAAAAAGCGGTGAAAGGGGGATGATAGTCCTCAATCCGGCTGCAACTCCAACAGATCCGGCGACAGTCCCGTTGCCGCAAGATCGGCCCAGGCCGTCGAAGGATCGGTGATCGTATAGGATAAGTTGGCATGCGTCACAACCAGTGAGCCCGCCAAGCCCCATCTGTAGCGGATCCCTTTGTGGCGAAGGGCAGTTGTCACTTCCCGAAATCGTCTGCGAGCCAGCAGGGTCTGGAACGGGAGGTCATGATATAGTGCCAGCGTAGAGCCCTCAAAATGCACGGGGTCTCGTGCGCCAGGGGTATTCATAAGCTTCACTTTGAAGGCAACATCTCGGAACGCCACTACCACGTCTCCAGACGTCCCCGTGGGGGTCGCCGCTGGTCGACGTACCCGGAATATTGACCCAACCACATCAGGGGTATCCGGGGGGAGTCCAGCGACCTTTAGGGCCATGCGAGTCACATAAGGCGACAACTCCGCTGTCGAGATCGAAGCTGGAATTCCTCTGACCCTAATATTGCGGCGACGATGACGTGTTTCTAATATCTCCACGGAGCGGGTCAGAACCTCAACTTGGGAGCTAAGGACTGCAACTCTTTCGGTCAGGTGAGTTTGCTCTGTCTGTACTTCGATAGTCTTCTCCTGTACCTCTGTCACTTGCGCACGCACCACTTCAACCTCTGCTCGGACCGCTGCCACCTCAGGTCTCCATATCTCCCGTATTTCCCGCAGCTCATCTAGAATCTTGCGAAGGTCACCTTTCGTGGAGGGGAGGTGTTCATCTTCTTCACGGATCCGTACCCCTACCGATCCAACCGAGACAATGCATGGGTCGACAGTCCCCACTCCCTCCATTAGTGCTCGGGGCTCCAGCCTCCAGCCTGGCTGTCGATCCGAGGCTAGGCTGCTATCGGCGGAGAGCCGGCGATCCGCAGCCAAATCTCCGTCCGAAACTTCCGGTGCGGCCAGCGAGGCCTCCGAGGTCGCAGCCAGCGCTGCTTTGCGTTTTTTCTGCGCTCGCTTTTTCCCAGCCGCTGAGAGGGGTCGCGTGTCCAGTACCCGAGACTCCGGTGTAAGCCACGACATCCCATCAATACCCCCACGAGGCCAGGATGAGCCGTCGTCCTCCCCAGAGGAATCATAGCAAGGAGGATGGGAGAGGGCGAGAACTGCGCACCTGGAAACCGGCCCACCCGGCATAGATTCCCGGATGTCCCGCTGTCGTGATCTCCCCTTCTGTGACCGGCTGTTTGGCATGGCTGTGTATGGGCTGGCTCAGAGATGCAAGGCTCCAGCGAGACGGGCACAGGTTGCACTCAGGCTTCCAAAATGGCCGCCGCCGCAAGGCCCAAACCACTCCGGAATCCAAAAAGCCGTCGCGGAGCTCGCAGGTCGAGGTCCGGTAGGGAGCACAAGTCCTCCTGAGTCTATTAGTGCCAACCGGGCGGTCGGCCAGTCGAGCGGATGGGCAAAAACGGCCAAAAAACAACTGCTGCTGAGGAGCTCTTCCAAAATGCGACCGCTTGCTGCCACGTGTAGCCACGCCCCCCCACAGAACTTAATAAGTTGTATTTATTATGATAAAAAAATTATCTCAGTGCATTTGTTAGAGAAAAAATGGATATGATAAATCAATTACACACAAACAGAAAGAAAATAAAACGAACAAAGCACAGAGCCTTACTTACACGTCAATAAGCTAATAGACTGTTTTGACTCTGGGGGCTGGAGATTGAAGCATGGACAGATCATCAGGTAGATTGAACCCCCTTTGACATGCGCTGAGCCCTTGCTGGACTCAGAATATATAGGGTTTCCCGGTCGTTCAAAAAACCATAAATGGTACATCCCCCTTCACTACATTTCCCAGCATTCCCCTCTCCTGGGCACGTTCAGTACACTTCTTCCTTAATTTTAATTCCCTGGTCTATCAATCATCTCCCAAAGACCACCTCTAGTGATCAAAGGATGTGATAGCTTCTTTGAAAGGCATGACCACTTACAACTTGGTGCCGCGCCATCTGCGATGTGCCCGGTCCCTGTGCAATTGCCCCACCCACCTGCTGAGCAGAACCAAAAGGGTAATTTCTTTTATTCACACCTTCGATGACTTCACAGAGAAAACGGTCACTGACCTGTTAATTGCTTCCTCCAGCAAGCTAGAAACACAGGCATTGATTATTTAGGGCAGCAGCGCAAAATGGCCTGGTATCTACAATGGCAAGAAAAAGTATGTGAACCCTTTGGGATTACGTGGAGTTTTGCATGAATTGGTCATAAAATGTGCTCTGATCTTCAACTAAGTCACAACAATTTGAAAAACACAGTCTGCTTAAAATAATACAACACAAACATTATATGTTTTCATGTTTTTATTGAACAGGACATGTAAACATTCACCGTGCAGGGTGGGGAAAGTATGTGAACCCCTAGCCTAATGACTTCTCCAAGAGCTAATTGGAGCCAGGAGTGAGCCAACCTTGAGTCCAATCAATGTGATATTATTGGATGTGTTGCTGAAAGCTGTCCTGCCCTTTAAAAACACACACCAGTTTTGGGTTTACTGGTTTCAAGAAACACTGCCTGATGTGAACCATGCCCTCGCAGAAAAGAGCTTTTAGAAGACCTCTGATCAAGAATTGTTGACTTGCATGAAGCTGGAAAGGGTTACAAAAGTATCTCCAAAAGCCTTGATGTTCATGTGTCCACGGTAAGACAGACTGTCTACAAATGGAGAAAGTTCAGCACTGTTGCTACTCTCCCTAGGTGTGGTCATCCTGTAAAGATGACTGCAAGAGCACAGCGCAGAATGCTTAATGAGGTAAAGAAGAATCCTAGAGTGTCAGCTAAAGACTTACAGAAATCTCTGGCACATGCTAACAAGCTTAAACCTGTTTAGTTTAGAGAAACGGTGCCTTAGAGGGGATCTGATAACCTTATTTAAATATATACGGGGCTATTATCAACTATTGCCTGATAATCTATTCATTAACAGGACTATACACAGGACAAGGGGTCATCCATTTTGACTGGAAGAAAGAAAATTTAGCTTAAAGCATAGGAAGGGTTATTTTACGGTGAGAACAATAAAGCTGTGGAATTCTCTGCCTGTTGAGGTGGTTGGGTCAGAGTCTGTACAGACTTTTAAAAAACGACTGGATGACTTCCTGCAGACACAGAATATTAAGGGTTATAAGATTTGTGGGTATAATATGGGGGTAAAAGCTTCTTGATCCAAGGAGAAATCTGACTGCCATTCTGGGGTCAAGAAGGAATTTTTTCCCAGTATGTTGCATATTGGCAAGCATTTCAGACTGGGTTTTTTGCCTTCTTTTGGATCAACAGCAGTAGGTGATGTGGGAGAGGCTGAACCCGATGGACGCATGTCTTTCTCCAGCCTATATAACTATGTAACTATGCTAACATTTTTGTTGACACCTCTACAATAAGGAAAACATTAAACAAGAATGGAGTACATGGGAGGACACCACAGAGGAAGCCATTGCTGTCCAAAAAGAATATTGCAGCACGTTTGAAGTTTGCAAAAAAGAGCACCTGGATGTTCCACAGCATTACTGGCAAAATATTCTGTGGACAGATGAAACCAAAATTGAGTTGTTTGGAAAAAACACACAACACTATGTGTGGAGAAAAAAAGGCACAGCATACCAACATCAAAACCTCATCCCCACTGTAAAACATGGCGGAGGGAGCATCATGGTTTGGGGCTGCTTTGCTGCCTCAGGGCCTGGACGGATTGTTGTCATTGATGGAAAAATGAATTCCAGAGTTTATCAAGATATTTTGCAGGAAATCGTAAGACCATCTGTCCGCCAACTGATGCTCCGCAGAGGATGGGTGATGCAACAGGACAATGACCCAAAGCATACAAGTAATTCAACAAAAGAATGGCTTCAACAAAACAAAATACGCCTTCTGGAGTGGCCCAGTCAGAGTCCTGACCTCAACCCGATTGAAATGCTGTGGCATGACCTTAAGAGAGCGATTCACACCAGACATCCCAAGAATATTGCTACACTGAAACAGTTTTGTGAAGAGGAGTGGTCCAAAATTACTCCAGATCGTTGTGCAGGTCTGTTCTGCAACTACAGGAAACGTTTGGTTGAGGTTATTGCTGCCAAAGGAGGGTCAACCAGTTATTAAGTCCAAAGGTTCACATACTTTTCCCACCCTGCACTGTGAATGTTTACATGTTCTGTTCAATAAAATCATGAAAACATATAATGTTTGTGTTGTATTATTTTAAGTAGACTGTGTTTTTTAAATTGTTGTGACTTAGATGAAGATCAGAGCACATTTTATGACCAATTCATGCAAAACTCCACGTAATCCCAAAGGGTTCACATACTTTTTCTTGCCACTGTATAGATAGCCATAGATATAAATATGTCTATATAATACATATCGCGGTAGATATACGGATCTAATCTGCCACAGTTTATCCATTAGATTATTGCGTGTCGCAGTATTGCTACTAATCACTACTAATAATTACTTTTTAAATTGTGTCTTGCAGATCAGTTGATAAGATATGATTGCATGAAATGTGATGTGTGAACAAATTTTTATTTGAATTTTTTTACCGTTACGCAGTCTCATATCATCTTTAATGATTTTATTGTGTCTCAAAATATCTACATAGCCTCAAAGGAACTTGGAATAATGCGCTATATACTTGTTAAGACGTATATTCATTGATCGGTTATTAATCCTTATTTTTAAGGGTAATTAACAACTAATGTGTATGATCAAAGATTCTCACCTCTAAATGACCTGTGTTTCTCAAACGGTAAACACCAGGTGTTTTTTGTCTGGTGTAATGAATTTGATACATTGTATGTAGAATGAAGGTGTGTGGTGTCTGCTTCTGTTCTGAGTGAGAAGTGTTAATTTCCCTCCTAATATGCTGCATTTAACTGCTGTGTGAAAAAAAAAAAATTTCCTCATTGCCCGCTTTTAACATCTAAAGCTATGTTATTTTTCACCTCAGGATTAAACATTCACAGGTTTATTCAGAGAGCGGTGAAAAGCAGGAGAATAACTGGAGAAGTGAAAATTCTAGGTCAAAATAGCCAAACCAGAAAAATTCTCCCACTTTCCAAATCAGCTATTTGGACCTAGAATTTTCCATTCTCCAGTCATTCTCCTGCTCTTCACCGCTCTCTGAATAACCCTGACAGGGTTATTCAGAGAAAGGTGAAACTCAGGAGAATGACTGAAGAGAAAATTCTAGGTCAAAATAGCCAAACCAGAAAACTTCTCCCATTTATCTCACTTTCCAAATCGGCTATTTGGTCTAGATTGTTCTCTTCTCCTGCCAGTTCTCCTGGCTTTCACCTCTCTCTCAGGGTTGTTCAGAGAAAGGTGAAAAACAGGAGAATGGAAGGAAAAGAGAACAATCTGGACCAAATAGCCGATTTGGAAAGTGAGATAAATGGGAGAATTTTTCTGGTTTGGCTATTTTGACCTAGAATTTTCACTTCTCCAGTCATTCTCCTGAGTTTCACCTCTCTCTGAATAACCCTGATAGTCATAAAACACAATTGGCAGCAATACTCAGCCACTAATTGGGTTAATCGAGACTCGTGGGAAATGTAGTTCAAAAACAACTGGATGGCCAAGGTTGCTGCACCTCTGAATTAAAAACATACATGTTATCCAAAGACATCCGAATGGCTGGAGAAAGGTAACCGAACGCTGAAAATCAGCGTTCGGTTACCTTTCCTGGCCATTCGGCTATCCAGAGAGCAGGCAATTCACCAAATCCTGGCGAATTGCCTGCACATACGGTGCCTGTTCGGTGCCTGTTCGAGGGCAGTGAAATCCCCATAAAAAAGCAATGCTTCGGCTATTCAGAGAACAAAAACCAGCAGTGAAAGGTTCCCAAAATGCCCTGCTGTTCGGTGGCTTAATTCGGCAAGTTTATTCAGGCGAATCCCATAGGTTTCAATGTTAAAAATATTCCCGTTTTAATTCAATATCTAATAAACCGTTCATTATAAAATTCTGCAGTAAAAAGTCTCTTTATTTATAGATTTTTTTAGGATATTTTAAGCATTTTCCTGTTTGTTTTTTTTTTACTTATTTTTTCTGTAACAGCCCTTTTTATTATCATTCCCTGGACCTCATATGTAAATTTCAGACATTTTCGCTCAGTAGTTTCTTTGCAAACAGCGTTTCACTTTTCAAACATTCAAGCAAACGGTTTTGCTAATTTATTCACTCCATTCGTCTGCGGTGTCGGCTTTTTCCGGCAGCTTCGCTGCGTGTGATCGTCTCCTGCTCGGCTTTTTCTGGCGGGTTAATCTAGATGTTTTTGCAGGTTTTCGGCGTGCATTCGCCGGGTTTTGCGGTTATTTTTCGGCGGGTTTGCGGCGACCTTTCCCTGCAATTCGGGGACCCTGTGGTGCTTGCTGAATACACCGCAGGGTCGCCGAACTGGGAATCGTCAAAACAAACCGAATTGAAGAGAACGAAAAGTCACAGAACGTGCGGTGACTTTTCAATTCTCTTTGAATTACCCTGATTGTAATGATATATTTAGGCTGAGTGTGAGAGTGTGTGTATGTATGCATAAGGGTGCGTGTGTGTATATATATATATATAAAATATACGAGAGGGGCAGCACTCAACCTTAACTACGCTTTCAGTGCGGGTGCATCTCAAGACAACATAATATAAAACAAAACGAGAGGAGAGCACACCAAACAATACAAAAGAAACCACAACAGCAGCTAAATACATTTAAACAGAGTTTCTCCAGATTTAACCCTTTCAGTGCTTAAAAACATTTCTTAAACCCCTTCAAACATTGCAGTTCTTAACCCTTGCATACATTTAATACTGAGCTCTGTTGAACAATGGTGGAAGTTTTAGTTTGCAATAGATGGCCATGGATTGCGTAAGCCTGCCAACAGCGACAATGTATTGCACCCCTGGCAGGTCCTATCATACTAACCTAATGACTGCTCTTATGGGATAAACTTACTGTGGACCCAGTCCTTTCTGAAGCTCCCTGCAGATCAAGGTTTAAATAGAACCTGCGGGTGGAGCACCTGTGACAGGGAGGGGTGCTTGCCCAAAAGGGTTGTCAACCCTATAATATACAAAATATTATCTAGATGTTTTTGCGGATTTGCGGCGTGCATTCGCCGGGTTTTGCGGTTAGTTTTTGGCCGGTTTGCGGCGACCTTTCCCTGCAATTCGGGGACCCTGTGGTGCTTGCTGAATACACCGCAGGGTCGCCGAACTGGGAATCGTCAAAACAAACCGAATTGAAGAGAACGAAAAGTCACCGAACGTGCGGTGTTCAATTCTCTTTGAATTACCCGGATTGTAATGAAATATTTAGGCTGAATGTGTGAGTGTGTGTGTGTGTGTGTGTGTGTGTATGTATGCATAAGGGTGCGTGTGTATATATATATATATATAACATAATTTTTTTTCATGTGTTTGAGCTTTTGGGTGCACACCCTAATGCAATAGGCTGTGCACGCCTATGATGATGGCGCATCTGTGACTGTCTGTGAGCATGATGTGAGCTGGCCTGGGCAATATATATATGCATGATGTGAGCTGGCCTGAGCAATATATATACGCATGATGGCGCATCTGTAACTGTCTGTGAGCATGATGTGAGCTGGCCTGGGCAATATATATATGCATGATGTGAGCTGGCCTGGGCAATATATATATATATGCATGATGAAAATTTGCAAAGGATAAGGCACGCAAAGTGAAATTTTGATGTGTCTGAATTTGAAACTTACGTGACAACTCTTATTTTTTTTTCCGTTAATTTATATTTGTTCAATACAGTTAATTTTAATTTGTTTAATAGAGTTAATTTAAAATGGTTTAATACAGTTTATTTATATTACCTTTACTATTGGTGCTTTTCAAACTTTATTCTTAAATAAAAAGAAATTTAGCAGTTTCATGTTGTGTATTTTTTTTTGGGGGGGTGCAAGTAGCTGGTCTTGCCTAGGGCGCAAAATAGACTAGCACCGGCCCTGACCGCATGGTCCACCCCTGCACTCTTCCACAATACCACAGAGGGGTTACTGTATGATGGCACTTGCTGGCCTGGCACCAAAGGCACAATATTTGGCTGCACTGCCACTGACGCCAGTACCAGATTCATATCCTCACAGGGGTTACGGTGTGACGGCGCTGTTGCCGACGCTAAAGGCCAAACTTTAAAGCACCTATTGTTACTTTCATCCAAAGCCTGCATAAGTTTCACAATAATTTAGCCAAAAAAATCACTAAACTTTTTCTGCGTGTCCGAAAATGTCTCCTCTTTTCATACAGACTGCCGCCCCAAGCAGTTGTTTATGGATAGATTAAAGGAAAAGCATTTACCGGCATTTGAAATGTCATTTTTTGTTTTTTACATGTTTCTATACATCCTAGAAATCCGCCACTTCATGGGCAGGTTATGGGGACCTCCTAGGCACGATATTTGAAGGAATTTTTCGTTTTTATTTTTAACCCTTATTTCATGGAAATCTCACTGTCCCTTTAAAAACGTTTTTTTTTTACTTTTTGTCCTTGTTTCCTGTCCCCCAGGGCACTACCCGGACCCCCATACACCTTTTATGGCAAATATCTAGCATATATGCCCTCTTGGAGGGCACTCTAAAAATCGAATTTTCAGCCCCCTTGACTTGTATGGAGTTCGAGTTCGAACATTTGGAAAGCACGAGTTCGAATGCGAACCGAACTTGGGGGTGTTCGGTTCATCCCTAGTGCTAAACACCTAACTGTGCTAATCCCAAGACCCCAAGGCCTTCAAGCTCTGCATACCCTCCAAGCAGTCAGTATCCACTATATTCTACAAAGACAGAAAAACGACATAAGCATCAACACAGATCAGCAGACATTATGACCAACATTTAACAGAAAGAAAGAAAGAAAAATTTGCGTGAGGATGAAACCATTTGCGCGGAACGTCGTATTACGACGTATGCACAAACGATGCGCGTTATAGTCTACCGCGATTGACCCTGCGCGAAACGAGCGCAAGTGCGTTCGCGCATCCCATACTTACCATTGTCAGCGAGAATGCTTTGGAGTGGATGGTATTACGATCTTCAACAGAAAGAAAGAGAAGAGAAAACAAATTGCAAACGTACTGAGGCAAGGGAAGCTTTTTTTTTTACATGTGGCAAAGTTTTGCAAATCATACCAAACAAATGTAATCATTGGCAATAAACAAAAGATAAATCCAGGTAAAGTATCCATGTAATTGGGCAGACTAGATGGGCCGAAAGGTTCTTATCTGCCGACATTTTTCTATGTTTCTATGTTTCTAAATACAAAAACAAACGTGAAACATGAAAAAAAGAACCTTCTCCATTACAAAAAGAGCAGAATGAGAAATTGGTTTGCGGTTACAATAATAATAAAGAAAATGAGTTTGCAAAAAAATAAAAACACCAGCACAAAAGCAGGCGGCAAAACGCAGTACGGATGATCACAATGGGAGTGCAGCGATTAAATGAGGAACAATACAGATTAGATCTCTGTTAATCGACCACATGTAATCAGAAGAGCAATTGTCCATAAACAAACACTCACGCAGTCTTTAACACATGCACACATGGAAAAAAAATGACAAAAACCAGGCAAACAAGAATGTAATAATAAACAACTAGACAACTTCTTACGAGCGAATATAAACAATTCCAGCGCTAAAGAATGAAACAAATAGGCCCCTATTACACGATTCGCGCTCGCAAATGCGCATTTGCGCGAGGATGAAACCATTTGCACAGAACGTCGTATTACGACGTATGCGCAAACGATGCGCGTTATAGTCTACCGCGATTGATCCTGCGCGAAACGAGCACAAGTGCGTTTGCGCATCCCATACTTACCATTGTCAGCGAGAATGCGTTGGAGCGGATGGTATTACGATCTTCAACAGAAAGAAAGAGAAGAGAAAACAAATCGCAAACGTACTGAGGCAAGGGAAGCTTTTTTTTTTACATGTGGCAAAGTTTTGCAAATCATACCAACCAAGCAGCATCTGTAACGTAAGACAGTCCTTCTACAGATACATATGTAGAAACACCGTATCATAATTTGGGAATATACAAAATATCAAAGATAAACAGAGACATTAATGATTAGTAAAGACAAACACTGAGATAAACAAATGTAATCATTGGCAATAAACAAAATACAAAAACAAACGTGAAACATGAAAAAAAGAACATTCTCCATTACAAAAAGAGCAGAATGAGAAATTGGTTTGCGGTTACAATAATAATAAAAAAAATGAGTTCACAAAAAAATAAAAACACCAGCACAAAAGCAGGCGGCAAAGTGCAGTACGGATGATCACAATGGGAGTGCAGCGATTAAATGAGGAACAATACAGATTAGATCTCTGTTAATCGACCACATGTAATCAGAAGAGCAATTGTCCATAAACAAACACTCACGCAGTCTTTAACACATGCACACATGGAAAAAAAATGACAACAGCCAGGCAAACAAGAACGTAATAATAAACAACTAGACAACTTCTTACGAGCGAATATAAACAATTCCAGCGCTAAAGAATGAAACAAATAGGCCCCTATTACACGCTTCGCACAGCGCATTTGCGCGAGGATGAAACCATTTGCGCGGAACATCGTATTACGACGTATGCGCAAACGATGCGCGTTATAGTCTACCGCGATTGACCCTGCGCGAAATGAGCGCAAGTGCGTTCGCGCATCCCATACTTACCATTGTCAGCGAGAATGCGTTGGAGCGGATGGTATTACGATCTTCACGCAACGTCGTACGAACGACGTTTGTGCGAAGTATCGTAACGTCTTTGAAAACCTGGTGTTAATTTACAATCTGAACGTTCTGGCAGAAACGAAATGAACCTGCACGAAAAAAAAAATACAGCACAGTACAGTTACACATTCTACACATACCCAAACAATAAAATTAATAAATTATTTAATTTTTTTTTTTTGCAGCACATATATGCAGATTGACTTTGACAGGCGCAACAACCGAAACCTAGCAAATGGTGGTTCTTAATTCTGATTGGATGAATCACGTAAAAAAACAGTCTGTCCACCGATTCCTGCACGCAACGGTCATTTGCGCCCGGCTTTGCACGTCGGATTTGCGCTCGTAAAAAGTTGAAGGCTGAAAAACTGCGCTTGGATCGTACTACCGCGTTAATTTGCGTGCACTAAAGTTTTTTGCGTGCGCATTTGCGCAAAGCGTGTAATAGGGGCCATAGTCTGCCCAAAACAGCAATAAAATAAACAGTTCCACGGGCGAGTAAAACAGCTTCTAAACGGGCAAACTCAGCTTGAGCACTTTAAGTAGGAAACAAATAAACAACTCCATCACTTAGAAACAACAGCAGACTAACAAAAGAGAGGAAACAACTAGGGCCACATTACAATGGTCGTGCTAAAACGGGGACGCTAGGGAGAAAAACCTGCGCCTGCAGGTTTCTCCTTTGCACCCCTGTTTTAGAGCGATATTACAATACAGCCGCTTAAAAAGCTGCCTGCATTGTTATTGGGCACGAAGTCCCAGGATGCACGTGGCAGCGCTAAGCGCCGCTGCGCGCATCCTCTCGATGGAGTCCATAGGACTCCATTGAAGCAGACAGTGCCAGTCAAATGACAGGTTGGCGTACTGATCCGCAGGGGAAGACTGGGGGACTTTCCTACCCAGTCTCTACCTGCTCCCACCAGACAGAGGAGGCGGTTGGAGCCGCTGTCCTCGCCGCGGGATAGGAGGTGAGTATCTGAATTTTTAGGGGGGGGGGGTTACTGCTGGTGCTGACGAATTCTGCAGCAGCGAAATCTGTTAGCACTAAGTCTTGACTGTGGCTAACTTTTTGCTAACCGCAGCCAGACGTTAATTAGCGTTAGTACATTGTAACACTAACGCTAATTAATACTTTGCACTCCCATGTTAATTATAAGGAGTGCAAAGAACAGTAACCTCGCGCAGTACAGTGCAAGATTCCAATCGCTAACGGGTTTTTTAACCCGTTAGCTTTTGGATTGTAATATGGATGGCCACCAGGACTAGCACATAGTATGTAATGTGGCCCTAGGACTTGCCAGAACCAGTAACATTCACACTCACAACAAACTGAAAGAAGGCAAGGTAGCACTCTGTACAAACGACTTTTGCAAGGTAAGTCTAGGCTTCAATAAGCAAAAACCCATTAATCACCTAGAAGCAAGTTGAATGGCAGAACCTCTGACACCACTGTTGTGAAACAAAATTCCCCATTCATATTTACCAAGACATGCAAGTTAGAAGATTTCTGTTTTTTTCATCATGTAAGGCATTGCGCAGCGCTACGCTAGCCAGCGGAGACAAATGAAGACAACAGGCACAGAGTTCGTTCTTCAAATATCTGGTATTCCTTTGTTAGGTCAGCTCTATTATAGAAGACAGGACATACAAAAAAATCTCAAATTTACAAGCCAATAGGATTTTCTCAATGTCACAGATAATTACCATAGTTGAACCCACAAAACCTATATATCATGTATGGTTATACATTTACAGGACAAAAGAGATAGCTTTTTTTTCTTCTTCTACCCATCAACTAGAATGGGGGAAGGGGGGCTGTTAATTTCCGTTTTCAGGACAAGGGCTTGTCTATATTCCACATTCTTAACTTTCAAGAGGATATTGCAAGCAAGCATTTTAAACTGAGATAAAGGGGGCATGTTAACTAAGGGAAGCTTTCAAATGTGCTTAAGATACAAGGAATTAAAAAGATAATTATTTTACAAGAAGCAGAAGCACTGATCTGTGTCCAGTGGCTACATCACGCTACTTATTAAAGAATCTGTGAGTTCTGCATTTATTTGCAATGTGGGACCTGCAAGTCCATTTCTTCCTTTGTTAATGCAAGATTGTGAAAAACAGTAATTTATCAATGGAACAAATAAATAAAAAGATATTAACAAAAAACAGACCCACCATCTACAGAACATAAGAACTTTTGCCTAAATAATTAATGAGCATAATCATCAATCTTCGTCGCACAAAACTACCCATAACAGAGTGGCATGTGTTAAAGTCTTGATATTTCCAACATATACTGAAAGTCTTCAAAGGTAAAGGAGATAATGTTAAAAAATAACTTTAAACAAACAAAATCAGTCTTCCTATTTTATAATTACCGTAACAGGAATTCCAAAAACATCTGCAAGTTCCTTCTCAAATAAGAAAATTAAGACAGACGCGTGCTTACGCTATAGCGGGGGACATTAAAATGAACTACACACAGGGCCATATTACATACTTTGTGCTAACTTAACCAGAGCAGTTGTAAACTTAAAACCTCCATAGGCTATAATGGCTCTGGTAAGTTTACAAGAGCTCTGGTTAAGTTAGCAACAACTATGTAATATGGCCCACAATGTATAGCTTTCATTATGTCTGACTATTCTTTGTTAGACAGTTCTATTTATTAGATTTCAAACAACTTATAGCCAATCAGTGTACAGATATATTTCCACGTCAGAGTTTAGCCAGCACATTTAGCACAGAGAAACTTATTATTACCATATATGGTTCAGAGATGTTTTTCTGGCTTACAACACGCGCGTTTCCCAACATTCTTAACAGGATCACGTGCCATAAAAAGGGAGGGGAAAGGGGGGAAGCCACAGCCCAATACATATTAACTACAGTATGTATTTGAATCACAGGATATTTATATTCATACAAGAAATTAAAAATATCTATCAATTCTTTCAGATAAGAGTTAGCATAAATATTCTACATGGCAAACTGGTCTCAATTTAGTTCTTGAGCTTCAATGTAGAAACCACAAGGAAGTCATGTATAATATTAACACATTCACTCCCCAGTCGAGTAGTCTCGATATTTCATTATAATACGTTTGGAAAGCAAATATTATATCAAAACCCAATTGCCACACCTTTTTAAAGCCAGATTAGTGTGCCCCATGTGAAATAACTAATTCCTCGGTTTTATCTCTGTCCAGGCACCCTGCAGAGAGATAAACCAAGCTGCAAATAGCATCACCAATCCTATCTGTAACAAAATATTCAACCACATTACTGTTGCAGTACAACAGCCAGGAAGAGAGCAGAATACAAGGGGGACTGTGGGGTCACTCCCTGCTGTACAGGGATAAGATTCATGGAGTTATAATGACTAAAAATCCCTCTTGTACAGATACAAGGTGCTACCATAATTTACATAAACAGGCATTATGCTACATACATTTATTATTCTATTGGTATTTTTGGAAGTGTCATTGCGATAATCCCATTGTCATTGCTGATAATCCCATTGTGATCACTACAAATCCCCATAAGCATGAGATCTCACCATTTTTATTATTTATCCTTAGCACAGTTACAGTATTGACACAAAGGCCATTTATGCTTGTATGCTGATAATGCAGACCCCATGTGACATTGTGCCAGATAAGGGGCACCACCTAGAGTTCCTAGCACCTAGCACCTCTCGTGCAGGGATGACGTCCTTGGCAGTCAGTACTGGCCACCCTCATTGGGTGAGAGCAGACTGATTTGCATACGGAGCATTCATCCCTGTAATGGCACAAGCAAGCTAAAACCTTGCGAGACCTGAGCGGGCACCCACCGTAGAGCAGGCCATTAGTGCTGTTGCTTGTCCTCAGGATCCTCACACCCTCCCTTTCTCTCACCATAAGTATACAGGGTAATCCAAACATGGACCCCTTGCTTGATTTGCCTAGAGGAGTGTCAGCTATACCCTCCTGACGAGGCCTAACAAGGCCGAAATGATCGTCGGGGGTTGCTGCACCTCTCGTGCAGGGATGACGTCCTTGGCAGTCAGTACTGGCCACCCTCATTGGGTGAGAGCAGACTGATTTGCATATGGAGCATTCATCCCTGTAATGGCACAAGCAAGCTAAAACCTTGTGAGACCTGAGCGGGCACCCACCGTAGAGCAGGCCATAAGCCCTTTCTCTCAGCTAGAGTTCAGCATATTTCATTCCAGCAGTATTTTGCTAATGGATAAAAATACATGAAAAATTTAAAAAAGTGTTAATTTACATTGTTAGAGATAGCAAAAAAATGTTTTGATGTGAAAATGTTCTATTTTACCCTATAATTATGTTTTTAATAATGCTTCTCGGGTTTCCAATAAATGTTATGATGAAAAAAATTCAACAAAAATCGTTTGGTAGTGAAGGGGTTAGCTTCAAATGATTGTTTTAATTATTCAACTCTAGACATACCGTATTTTTTACTGATTAATAAATGGAATTAAAATCTGTCAAAATATGGACAGTCATTTTGAATTCTCTCCAATGAATGTTCTAATTTTAAGAAAAGAATCCTTGATGCTTTAAAATAGAACAGAGTAGAAAAAGACCTATAAAATGTTTGTCACAGCAAGTGACCTTAAACTCACCTTTTCACTATTTTTCCTAATTGTAGGCTGACAGTAAATTTAGTAAAATTAATTTAAAATTTTAGTCTGATGAGGGGGGGGAGAGATCTCTCAAACGATTATGCAAATTACAATGCATCTGACTTTAAACCATATAACAATGTTTCTTTTGTTGCACCTGTTTCCCCATACTTATTTCAATTGTTACTACCTCATATTTTCTGCTTTAATTCTTTATGCATTCTTTCATAACCAATACAACAGGTGCCGCCAGTGCAAGGTATGTTTAACTGTCACAATAATTTAAATGCTGGCCCTCCTTCTTGTCTCTTTATAAAAGCTGTTTTAATGTCATTCTGACACTTACTCTTTCTTTGTCATAGCATGACAAGAAATGTGGCTGCTAGGCTCTCTGGTGTTGCTGGCAAAACTGGAACTTATAGGTATGTAGAAATTATTTTAGCAACGCACAATGTCAAGATAAATATCAGTATTTGTGAAAAGGGTTATTATTGTTATTGTGTACTCAATATTTTCATTAACTCCATTGCTAAAATGACATAATTAGTGGTTTTGATCATGGGAAGACATATGATTGCTAAGCTATATTTATTCAGTGCTTCACAAAGTTGATGGTTTCCTAATAAATTAACATTAAAAAAGGTGTTTCTATCATTTCTTTGTCCAAATAAGATATATTTTTGTTCAGTGTTTCCTTGATAAAGCTCAGTATGAGCCAAATATCAGACACCCCAGTTTTTAATGCTTGTGAAATTTTTTTGGGCTTTTACCAAAAGCCTCTATGTGCATCCACCCCATGCTGATTGTATGTGTGTTCAAGAGCATGGCGGGATTAACACAACATTGTTAAGGCAAGTGCTGGTTTTATTAATATATAATATATATATATATATATATCTCCGGTAAAACTGTACATTAGCAGTGTAAATTCATACATACAAGGTTCACCTGTATTTTAGCGTTGGAAATCACATTCCCTCCAAATATGTATCACTGGCAATTCTGTATCACCTCACTTTGTCAGTGTCTGTAATCATATGCCAGGCAAATTTTATCACTGGCAATTTTGTATCACCTCACCGTCGTTAATCATAAGTATCTATGCTGATGGCACCTCAGGGGTTAAATGCACAACGTTTGCTTTTGATGGTTGGACCATTGTGTCTGATGTGTGTGTGTCTGCTCTTCCACTGTTTGTGGTGATAGTGTTTGATTGGATGTGTTTGCTTGACACTCTGGCAATGACGTGGTTAATCCTAGAGTGGGAACTGATCTGGTTAATGGTGGCACTTCAAGGGGTTAAGTTTGTAATGGACATCCTGACAGTGAAAGGGTCCCACACATGCACAGTAGCACTTGTATTGCTGCATCTATGCTGATGGCACCTCAGGGGTTAAATGCACAACACTTGCAGATGGGGCAATTTGTCTGACAGGGCTTTACCAACGTAGGTTCTGGGGTTGCAACGGGCTCCCTATATCTCCACTCTGGCTCCTGAATTATGTTTCTGTTTAGTTTCTAAATCATTTACACTGCTAAAATACAGTTTTACCATATAGCCTCACTGGTATACATACATTTAACTTTTCGGGAAGCCATTACATTAACCATAATCTTCATGCAAAAGTCTCTAAAGAAACAACTTTTTTTCTATAGACATGTGAAATATTATTTCTTTTTTCGTTGTGTTGTTTAACTTGTTTCATCCGATGTATTACCCATAACTTTATTTACGGTCTTTTCATCCATAGGTTGCTCTTCATCATGTTATGGTGAGTTTTAAAATGCGAGCTGCAAATCTCATTTCCATGTATAACCTTCTGTTAAGTACTGTAAATGATTTTTTCCAATCGTCAAAACATGCGGTATTGGGTTCAATGGTATATCACTTATATTTTGCTAAAAAACATAAAAAAAAATTTCAGATTGGTAACCCCTTACACTAATATTTGAGAAAAGGGTTGCCGCCCCAAAACATTTGCTTTCCAGTAATAAAATAACACCAGTGAACCAATAACTAGCACTTTTAGCCTAATTAGATTTTTTTCTCCATTTTAAAAGGCCAGTGTTAACTCATTCACTACCAAATGAATTTTGTTGATTTTTTTATTACATTTATTTGAAACATGGGTTGTAAATTTAACAATTAAATAGTGTAAATTAGACGTTTTGCACATAAATTGTTATTCTGAGGTCATCAAAATAATGTTAATTTGCTTATTTTTAATTGTTCATGCATTTGTTTATGTTTTACAGAAATATTGTTGAAATGTAATATTCTGAACTCTAGAGGGTGTCCTTTATCTTACACAATTTCAAATGGGGTCTGCATTATTATAATGCAGGCAGAAAACACTTGTGTTAGATACAATAACTAGGGATGTGCACCGATTTTTTTTATTTTTTTTCGGTTCAGGTCGTTCGGATCTTTAAATTTTTCGTTTCGGCTTGTTTCGGACAATTTTCTTTTCGGCTCGTTTTTCGTATCGACTTTGTTCCGTGATTTTGGCAATTTTCGTGTTATCGGAAATTTTTGTGTTTTTTCGGAACGTCTGTTCTCTTCGTTTCAAAGTGTCTATTCCTTTTGAGTGAAAGTTACTAATGGTTTTTCGGATCTGATATTTCTGTCGATACGGTAATTCTGCCGATTCTATCGTTATTTTTTATTAAATAAAGATCCTTTTTTTCTTATGAATATGCATTGCACAACTTTATTTAATCGTATTAAAATGGTATGAAAGGAAGAAAAATTAACAAAACGATTTAAAAAACCCAAATCTGACCCAAGTAGTCTAACTTTAAAAATAAAAACCAGAATAAAAGGTTTAAAATGGAAAAAAGCTGAACAAAATTATCAGAAATGAAAAAAACTGAAAAAATAAAATTATTTAAAACGAAAAAATTTTTTAATGCAGATTCATATGCTGCATTAATTTTATTTATTTTTTTCGTTTTAAATCATTTTCTTTTTTCTTTTTTTTTTCCTTTTCTGATAATTTTGTTCAGCTTTTTTTCCGTTTTAAAACCTTTTATTCTGGTTTTTATTTTTAAAGTCAGACCACTTGGGTCAGATTTGGGTTTTTTAAATCGTTTTGTTCATTTTTCTTCCTTTCATACCATTTTAATACGATTAAATAAAGTTGTGCAATGCATATTCTTAAGAAAAAAAAGGATCTTTATTTAATAAAAAACGATAGAATCGGCAGAATTACCATATCGACAGAATTACCATATTGACAGAATTATCGTATTGACAGAAATATCGGATCATTGGAAATGATACAAAATTACAGAATCAGCGACATAACCAAAAAATACGATGTCTGAAATTACTGAAATGGAACCGAAATCACGATTGGAACGAAAATGAATTTTGAATTTACACATTTCAAGTCCATACGTAAATTCAAAAAACTTTTCGTATCGGCTCGGAAATATTTTCGGATCTGCCATTTTCGGATCCGATCCGATTCGGAAAATTTGGCCGATTCTGAAGCCACAAATCGGGACGATTTGTGAAAAATCCGAAATCACGAAACGCACATCCCTAACAATAACTGTGATAGAGATAAATAATAAAAACGGTCAGATCTCATCATGGGGGTTTGTGGTGCTCATTTTGAGATTATTAGCAATGCAGCTTCCAAAAAAAAAATAGGATCTAAAAATAATATCTGTATATGCCATAATGCCTGTATATGAAGATTACAGTAACACCTTGTATCTGTACTATACAGGGAGTTCCAGTCATTATAACCCCCTGACTCTTATCCCTGCACAGTAGTGAGTGACCCCAGAGTGATCCCTGACTGCTGTAATGCAGCAGTAATCTATTTGAACATTTTGTTACAGTTAGTTTAGGGCTACTATTTGCAAATGGTTTTATGGCTCTCCATGGTGCTTGGAGAGACATATAACAAAGGAGTTTGTTTCTCCACAGGGGATACATTAATATGGCTTTTAAAAAAAGGTGTGAAAATGGACTTTTGATGTGCTAATGAGTGCTTTTAAATGCATTACAATGCATAATTGAGACAACTCGCTTTTGGGTGTGCAGGGGTTAAGAAGAACAAAAGGTTTTGCATTTGTTTAATACGTTTTTAGGTAACATCCCCATGAAAAATATAAAATGTAATACATATCCTCTAAATACTTTACTCCAAAATGCCACAGTCATTTTCACAACTGCTATAAGAAAGTAAAGCCTTATCACAAAGGTTTGCCTCCTAATCTGTAAATAGGCCTGGAGACTCTAGTTGTGCACCCCTACAATAACTGTGATGCTGAGGAGTTTAATATGTGGCTTGTCCTAAAAAGAATTTAACCAATTTTAGGGTATTTGGAAAACGTGTCAGGAATAAAGAGGCAATAATTACAATTTATGCCATGACAGAGCTATGGTGCTGCATGGCTGTACCATGAATCTGAATAATAGGTGCTTGGAGTAGTACACAGACAAACCTTTAATAAGCAAATTGCTGTTGCATTGATAGAAAATAAACAATTACTTCAGAATGTAGAAATGGTGGAAAGCGCTAATAAGAAGATGAACATCTTAATGGTAAACAGCCAGTACAAGAGTCCATGTATATAATTGACAAAAGTGTAAAACCTTTTGAATTGTAATGTATCTAAAATTATTCTCTAACTCAAACTAAAATAGTTCAGAGAAGTGTCTAGCAAAACTGGTAATTGAGAATCTATTTTTTAGCTCAATAGAAACAAGTTGATGGCAATTTTCATTTATAGAAGTTGCAATAATTGCAGTTTTGACAGTCTAATATTAATCTATGTAGTTATGACATGGGGCGATGACAAGGGGGATCAGGGCTGCTATGGGGTCCAGTGATTTTGTAGGTGGTGAAAAATTACCAGGTGTACACAAATCTTGCAAGAGATGTACGCTGGAAGTGCATACCTTCACCTCTCAAATCACGGCCTCAAACCAGAGTATAAATCAAGTCAAAGACCTTGTCATCACTCTACCAAAGGCCATCCCTTAGGCAGGAACATCTGTGTCTCGAATGGGTAAGAACGTTTCAAGAGAAAATCCTGACAATTAAGCTCCAAGGATTCTAAATAGCCCTTGAAAAAAAAAGCCGTTATGAATGATTGTCGAAGGTACAGAGTATCACTATTAATTACATTTATAAAGCATCAACAAATTCTGTAGAGCTGTACAATGGGCAGGACAAAAAAAAATCAAATTAAACAAGTTGAGCACACTGCGAGCAATTGGAAAAGAAGACCCCGCTCAAGATGTTACAATCTAAGAGTGGGATGACACATTGAGATAAGGGTAACATATAACATAAATGGAAAAACAAAAGCAGCAGCAAAACTGCTGGTTGCAAAATGAAGATTAACAATACTGACCAAGGAGGGTAATTTAGTTTTAGAGAAAAATATAGTACCCAGGATAAGGTATTCCACAATCATCCAATCAACTGCTAATGCATCACTTGAACCTTCAGAGCGTATAGTTTCATAGTTCAACTTATCTTGACAAATGCTTGTAGCAAGGCAGTCAGGGCCGGGCAGACAATGGAGCAGTGCGGAGTGGCTGCTCCAGGCGGAGAAAAATCAAAAGCGGCAAATTTTTGCGCTGCCATCGCCGACGCTGCTCTATTTTTTGTCAGCACCAGTCGCAGCATCTAATTTGGAGGCAGCACATCATGGGGCAGTGAGTGAGTGATGCCGCCGCTGATCACGCCCACACGCATGCATCCACAGGCAGCGCGGGATTAGGATGCGTGTGTGTCATGCATGTGGGTGGATCATCAGCACGGCAGATGGCAGCAACAAATTCTTCACTCTCCCCCAGCTCCCGCCGGGACCAGCCAGCCACCAGGTATGTGCCTACTTTCTTCACAGAGAGCACTGTGGAAAGCACCGGCTTGCTGGAGGTTCTCACACCCCACCTCCCAGCCATCTACTAAGTCCTTGGAGGAGCTTGAACACACCACGGGGTCACGTTATCTCCATCTATAACCTAAATACCATTTGGAGTGGCGCTGATCCAAGATTGGTGTTTTCAGCAGCCTGTAACCTTTTACCCTTGCAAGAGCAGCGCCTGGATATTCCATATAGCTGTGACATTTGAGAGCCCGTGCAGAACTGGATATCTGATTATATTTGGAGAGTCTGAAACTATGGAAAATAAAGCTATTTGACATTTTTCTTATGCTTTGAAAACATGCAATGTGGAAATACATTAGCTGTCTTTGGTACATAAGGTGTCTTAAATAAGGTGTGTAAATGCAGTTAGGAAAAAGCACTGATAGGGCTTAAAGTTCGCAAATTCTTCACTCTCCTCCAGCTCCCGCCGGGACCAGCCAGCTACCAGGTATGTGCCTGCCTGTTCAAGCTGGCTGAAGGGGCGGCCTGCTTTCTCCACGGAGAGCACTGTGGAAAGCACCGGCTTGCTGGAGGTTCTCACACCCCACCTCCCTCCTTCAGTTCAAAGGTCCTGTGCCAGTAGTCAGAGAGCGGGGTGGGCATCCTGCAACTCCCACCAGGCTCAGCCATCCCAGGGCTGGCAGGGGACAGGGTGCTGGGGGGGCCAGGGCAGACCTCACCTCCCCCCTCAGATAGGAAACTGCTTGGTAATTTGAGCTATTATACATACATACATACATGAAAAATTACGTTGCGCCTGTACTCACCAGAGCGGCTGCAACAGCCAGGAGTAACAGCCCAGTTCATGTATAAAACGTAACAAGAGAAAAAACATGTCATCTGCGTTTGTTTCTTTGTATTTCCATGTACAACAAAACACTATCCGAGGTTTTAGTTTGTTTTAATGGCCATTGAAACGTAAGCTCACTCACCCCATCAAGGCACCTCTTTGTAGAGTGAGTTCTAACCAATGTACCAAAAGCCGCTCTACTGAACAGCTACATGCCCCTCCTGCTGCTTTTCAGCTAAGGAGAGGTAGAAAAATGGTGGGTTTTATTTATACATGCACCAAGCACTTCCCATTTGGGGTTGAAAACAAAAACATGGAAAAAGGAACAGCAGCAATGTTTTTCCATGTTTTTGTTTTCAACCCCAAATGGGAAGTGCTTGGTGCGTGTATAAATAAAACCCACCATTTTTCTACCTCTCCTTAGCTGAAAAGCAGCAGGAGGGGAATGTAGCTGCTCAGTAGAGCGGCTTTTGGTACATTGGTTAGGACTCACTCTACAAAGAGGTGCCTTGGTGGGGCGAGTGAGCTTACATTTCAATGGCCATTAAAACAAATGAAAACCTCGGATAGTGTTTTGTTGTACATAGAAATACATAGAAACGAGCGCAGATGACATCTTTTTTCTCTGGTTATGTTTTAATGTGAGCTATTAGCTTAGTTTGTGCCGTGCTCGACACAGTAGTGTGTTGTATAACTGTGATAGCAGCCTCTAATGGTAGCTTATATTAGTGCAGCAGCAGTTTTAAGATGCGCAGGGAAACAAAACAAAAAAAAATCAATTTGTGCTTTTGTTCTAAAGATATATGAAGCGCTTATATTAGTGCAGTTTTAAAGTGCACAAGTGCAGGGAAGCAGAAAACAAAAAATCAGTTTGTGCTTTGGTTCTAAAAATATATAAA
Organism: Leptobrachium leishanense; assembly: GCA_009667805.1. Classification (NCBI taxonomy): domain Eukaryota; kingdom Metazoa; phylum Chordata; class Amphibia; order Anura; family Megophryidae; genus Leptobrachium; species Leptobrachium leishanense. The sequence continues at coordinate 185,918,279 of CM019064.1, read as the reverse complement.
GAGCTTAAGGAAGAGAAAACTCGGAATGGCGTGTCTCTGTGCTGTTATGGTGGTTTGACTATTTGTTCGGTATAGTAGACAATACCCAAATGGGTTTATAGAAAAGTCAATGACAGTCTCAGGTAATCAATATAAAATAAATGGCCTAGATGGTATTCCTGGATATAGTCCTATGAACCATAGAATAAGGGTTATTCCCGTTGGATGTGCAAATCCACGTTGTCCTGTCTCTTTCAATCCTGGTATTTCATAAAGGAGGGGAAAAAAAGGCTGCCTCATCTGCGCAATCGGTGAAAAAGGGAACTCTGCAGTTACCTGGGCTGCCCCAAGCCTAAATATCCCCCTGTTCCAATGTGGCACCACCCGGCGCGTGATGTGTGCGTGTGACTGTGGAGTGAGTGTGTGTGTGTGTGTGCATGTGACTGTGGAGTGTGTGACTATGGAGTGTGTGACTGGAGTGTGTGTATGTGTGACTGTGAAGTGTGTGCATGTGAGTGAATGTGTGTCTGTGGAGTGTGTGTGTGAGTGACTAAGCTATGTGGTGTTATGGGATACACTCATACACACCGCATACTATGAGTTTTATTGCTGTGAATTCTGTGATTCGTTCATACACACCAAATATTACTGTGAGTTTTATTGATGTGGGGCTCTGTGATACGATCATATACAACACTTTTTTTGGGGGGGGCAGCACGTCATCCATTGCTCCAGGCAGCACAGTGGATTGGGCCGGCCCTGAAGGCAGTAATATACAGTATATAGTAGCAGAACTCCCATTTAGGCTAGGGTCAAACGAATGCATTATTCGCAGCGACAATCAAAAAGTGCATCCGAACGCATTGACGTATTTTTTCACGGAATGCGCGAAAACGGTCAGACGACGCGCATTTTCGTGCGTGACTTTTTTACGGATCGTCAATAAAACACTTTTTTGCGTCTGGACGTTATGTAGGCTGGACATTAGCAGCGTCTGACGTCCCCTAATCACGCACACACACCGCTATGCCGCCGCAGCGCAATCTGTACGTCAGTACTAGCGGTTCTGCGCTCTCGAAAAAATGCATTCATTTTCCACTTGCGTTGCACGGCCGTACTTCGTATATTGGCCGTCATTGCCCGTCATTTGCTGCTACTGCGGCCGTGATTAAGTGCGCCTAAACGCACGTTAAAAATGCGTTAGTTTGACCCCAGCCTTACAAGTACAAGAAATAGTACCAGAAGCACCAAATAACTGAAGGAAGCAACAGTAAACAGTTTCTGAACTTTCGCTATGCTTCGAAAACAGATGATCTAGCAAGTTTACACTCTCAAAATATCTTTAGATAAAATGTACTAATGTAAAGTAATATGATAACTGAATAAATGCAACAACAAAAAGATTTAAATTTTTAGCCCACTTCTCTGCTTCAATTTGTGACTTAACATTCAACTTTTTTTAAATGACCAGATATAATATATATATATATACGAATTAACAATGTATGTTTATATTTTACACATCTACTTTTTTTAGTCAGCATAGATGGCAGTCCTATCATGTGCTCTAGTTGTGGAGGGTCTTGCACTGCTGTCTCTGGCTGCCAATGTGCCAACCAAACATCCTGTCTCCCTGAAAATGGAACATGTGGCCTAAATTCTCCAGCCTGCTGCCTCCCTGGTTTTTCCTGGAATCCAAACATTGTGTGCTGTGTAGGTAAGAAATTGCTGATAAACTGCAAATGGACACAAACTGATGGAATAATGATAAAATTGGAGAAACTGAGAAAAATAATGGGCAACACAAACATAACTTATAACATAATGTTCAATGGCTTCAAATGAGAAGTTCTCAAGAAGGAATAAAACGACAAGCTTCTAGAGAACAGGGCATACGTTGAAAAAGAACAGTTTTAAAGGAGGCATAAATCTAAGAATAATCTAATGAAACATAAATGTTTTTAAACGTTTATTAAACTGCTTACAGTTGTCATCCCACATTCGCACTTTTCTACCTTTCTAACCCCCTTATAATACCAACAATCCCTAGACTAGACACTACTTTGCATCACATCTCTGGCTGTTCTTGATCAACCTCACTATATATGCCTTTGTTATGCACTGTCATTAACTGAGCAAACCAGAGAGGTGACTTAGCGGCTTGGCATAAACTACTCTCCTCTTTCACAAAATTAATTTACAGACTCTGGGGTCCATAATTCCAAGGTTGTCGTTAACTTAACCAGAGCTGTTATAAACTTACCAGAGCCATTATATTCTATGGAGTTGTACAACAGCAGTGCTTCAGTTTCCATCAACCTTGCGATTAGGTCAATGCACATCTTCAAAAAGAACACAATAAATCATAGCACCTGGTCTTCCTTTCTACCATTTTGAAATATTACCCCCCCCTGTTTCTTGATGATAATGTAAGAGGTTAGGGCGTGCAGGAACTGCAGATCTTTGGGAAATGTAGTGATAGTAATACTTTGTATTATGTTTTCTATCACATAACTGATATCGTTAATTGATTTTATTGCATTTTATTTGAAAAAATAAAGACATTGAAGTAATATCACTACAACAGTTTTCACTTAATAATAAATGAGAAATGTATCACAATTTCCCATTTAAGTCATCTTTATTTCAATATTCTAAATATCATTATTCTAGAGGGGCCATATTGTTCCCCACAATGCCTGCCTGATGAGAGCTGTACCTTGGTAAATCAAATTGCATTGTGCACCTTGAATAGCACCATCTATCAGAACCAAAATCTGGGTAAATATTTTAAAAAAAACTTTTAGCACCTGTGACATTTCAGATTGCTAACTATATGAGACTGATGGCTATGATCAAGTTTCGGAAATGAATGAATTAAATGTTTTTATTCTGTTACAGATTTGAATAATCTTACTAGTTTTGTGACCTGTAATAGAGGCATTATGACAGTGTCTGTGAATAAGAACCTATTAGAGTTTCTTCAGTACACTCCAATCAATGCCACTTTGTCAGACCCAAGTTGCACTGGAGCAAATGTGTCTATCGTAAATGGGAAGAGAGTATACTCCGTGACTGTTCCTGGCCGTGCTGGTACCTGTGGAAATATTATGTCGGTAAGCTCAAGTAAAATTTATTAAAAATGAAAAAGGCGCATGATTTAATAATTTTGCAGATAGCATTAATGTAAGTCTTAGAAATGCACAAGCTCTGTGATGGCAAAATTGCCCTGTAACATGGGATCCCGTACCCACATGTTCCCCTCACTGTAAGTATCATGAGTATCACGAAGGAGTACTGATTCTGGCCCAAACCTACCCAGTCAATAGCTGGAGTTCCTTGCCTGGTGAAAACAAAACTGGGAATGAGTTTCAGAGATTACAATTGGAAAAACATGCACAGGGGGGAATATAGAGTACAATGGTGAACACGCCTCAGCGTTTCTATACTGAATAGTGTCGCAGTAGCCTCCCCCTTCCCACACACACGACCCGGTGCAATAAAGTCTGAGGAAGGGCAGAGAGATCCTTGTTGAAGGTAGATCCTGGGGAGTTGGATGGAAGTATAGAGAAACAAAGGAATCCTTTACGTACAGATTACACATGGGGAAACCAGCATAGTATATACCACACAACACTGTGGGTACAAGGTGACTTCAACATAGGAGAGGGCTGGAAAACAATATAACACAACGGGCCAGCAATTGTCATTTTAATATACTATTTTGACTACAAAGCCAATATTCCCCAAGAGATGATTTATATCATACCTCTAGGAACAACTTAAAAAATATGTAGGAATACTACTTTTCATACAGAGGTGGCTCTTTAGGCAAATGAGATATCCCTCATATTTATGCATCAATTATCCAAATCAATTTTTAGTCATTCAAGACTTGGTAGTCATGAGTACTGCATGTACTGTAAGAGTTTATTGGCAAAGTAATCATTCTTATGAATGCCCTGGGCATAATTTCGACAGAAATTCTATCACGTAAGACCCTTGGAGCCTCAGGCGACTGCCTGTTTCACCTAATCGTAGTCACCTTTGTTTCCATGGAATCCAATACATAACCTCTCCTGCAATGAGTCTCCTAAACACCTAGAGACTCTATGACATTCCACCAAAATATCTTCCAGCATATGCATATTATGTTAATTTGCTTTAAAATATATCAACATGAGCTTGTCTGTTTAATTCCAGAAATAGAAACAGGTTATGCAAAGCAAAGGTAAGAAGAAAAAATTTAGGTAGAGATCCCCCTTTTAAGGGAAATCTTCAGTAATGCCATCATCAGCACTTTACCGCCCTATATATTGCTCCTAGCACTCTGTGCTATGTGTCACTGCACTCTGAGACGTTGACAAACAAGTTTTTCCCTCCAAGCTATTATATGACACTCTGAGCCTGATGGAAATAGCTGCAGTGTTCCTGGAGCCAAGCCCAAATATGAAATGTCAAGCTAATATATAGATTTTCTTTTTAATTTTTTGCTTAACATCAATAAGTAAAAGTAGAGCTACTCTGTCTAGCATCATTAAATTATCAGGCATCATACAGGGTAATTCAAAGAGATCCGAATTGCTTGAGAAAGGTAACCGAACGCTGATTTTCAGCGTTCGGTTACCTTTCTTGGCCATTCGGCTATCCAGAGAGCAGGCAATTCGCCAAATCCTGGCGAATTGCCTGAACATACGGTACCTGTTCGGTGCCTGTTCGAGGGCAGTGAAAACCCCATGAAAAAGCAATGCTTCGGCTATTCAGAGAACACATACTGCAGGTTAATCCAGATGTTTTTGCGGGTTTTCCCGGTATAAAAAAAATTGTGAAATATGACAAAAAAAAATTGAAAAAACACCACTTTTTCGAACTTTGACCCCACAAAATTTCTTGGGCCATATTACATACTTGGTGCTAACTTAAAAAAGAGCTGTTGTAAGCTTCCCAGAGTCATTATAGCCTATGGAGGTTTTAAGTTTACAACAGCTCTGGTTAAGTTAGCACCAAGTATGTAATATGGCCCCTTATGTATCAACAACCGTCCAAAAAATTTAATTGCTTAGTAGTTCCTAAATTTTGTTCTGAGTTTAGCAATACCCATTGTTTATATATTCCTTGCTTTTTTCCTTATCTTATGCGACAATAAGTACAAGTAGCACTTTGCCATTTCCAAAGGTTTTTTTCCAAAATTAGTGATAGTGACATTGTAACACTGATATCTGTCACTAATTCCTGAATAACCCTCCACATATACATATTTTTTAAATGTACACAACTCAAGGCATTAAACTTGGTGTATTTTGACTCTTTCCATGCAACCATTTTACCACAAATCTATGCCAAAGTTTAAGGAAAAAACGTCTTTTGGTGTTTTTTTTTTTTGAGTGCAAATTAAGAATACATGTACTGAGAACTTTAAGGTTTACTGCCAAAAAAACACCCCAAAATATGTTCAGCAACATCTTCCGAGTAAATTGATACCACCCATGTATAGGTATGTCGGGTCATTTGGGGGCTAATAGGTCTTATTTGGGGGGTGCGCATTTCAATTTACCAACTTGGAATTTTCACATTTCGTCATCATGCACCCATGTCCTATTTGGGACATTTTTGAAGCCGGCCAAAGTAATTTACCCCATCAAACCATATATTTTTAGAAAGGGCACACCCTAGGGTACTTCAAGGAGTTGTATGCTCTTTGTCAAACTTTCAGGTAGTCACTTTTTGTGTTATTTTTCACACACATTGTACTTTAGGCATAAATTGTCAAATCCAGTTATGGGTTACTGCCAGAAAACACCCCAAAATATGTTCAGCAACATCTTCTGAGTAAAGTGATACCACCCATATATAGATTTGTTGGGTTGTTTTTGGGGTGCTACGCCAATCTTCTGACATGTGCTTGTGCTCATTTTTCTAATTTTACATATCTTCTTTGCTTATCTTCTTTTTAGGGGCCTTTTTACAAACCCCAATTTTTTTTATTGCCATGAACGTGCATATATTTGGTAAGCTAACACCCCAAACTATTGTAAATGGAGTGTTTTTATGCCATGGATGCAACCATTTGCCCCAAACAAATTGTATACTGTGTGGCAGGGCCGGACTGGGGATAAAAAACAGCCCTGGAAATAATTTCTTACCAGCCCCATAGCACCATTATACCAGCCCACTGTACAACAATAAGACAGTAATGTGCGGTGTGTTTTAGTGTATCACAGAACTCTACAGCTATAAACCTCACAGTAATATAAGGCTACAATAGAAAGAGAAAATCTATTTGTAGACCTCCACAATTTTAAGCACTGTCAGATTAGAGTGTGTGTGTGCATATCTATCGAGAGCTATATTCAGGGGCAGACTGACAACTTGTGGGGCCCCCGGGCAATAGAAAATCATGGGGCCCCTTTGTACCGTGCCCATTGAAGGTCACGTCCACATAAACCCGCCCCCATAATGCAGCACAGATGTGTACATAATTTCTTAAAATATTTACTTGGAAAATAGTTTTAAGACAAAATCCGCTCAGACCCACATGCTAATAAGCTATCTTGCCCCTTTCAGATCAGGGACGTGCATTGAGGTCAGTGGCTGGTGATGAGGCACTGGCTAGTATCAGAGCCAGATATACACAGGTTATGTAGGTTCAGTGCTCACCAGGATCTGGCTGCTCTCAGTGCTCACCAGGATCTGGCTGCTCTCTGCTCACCAGGATCTTGCTATAGGCAAGCAGGAGACGCTGATGTAACTAGAGGTGAAAATAAAACCATATCATAACCTAATGTAAATAATAGCTGCTGCTGTGAACTGAAAAAATATAATACGCAGGGTGGCAGAGACAGACAGCGGGGGAGCGCGGAGCAGGTGAGTGAAATAGTAATAAGTGTCCTGGAGAACATGGATGATCTGACAACCCTAAGACACACACAAAGATAGAGAGACATGACACATGCAGGACATGGGAGAGTAGATGCTGATGAGTTGCATGGAGAATTCAATATGGGAGATTCAGAATGAGTGCCATCTGTTTGAGTCTGATCGGATGACAGTTAGCTGGTCAAGGTACCTGGACTACATCCTCGCTGGACAGATCAATCTGCCCTTGGTGTTAAAAGGACTCTCTATACATCCTGACCATTTTATTTTTTTCTAGTGGCCAGGTGTGTGGAGCACATCCGTCCTTCCGCAGAAAATGCTGTGTGGAGTAGTCTCTGCCCGCTTGCACATACCCAGTTACAAGTATTTGTAAAGTGCTAACAACTTCTGTAGCGCTGTACAATGAGAGCGACAGAATAACAAATGTCCACACAAGTAAAACACACAGAACAGTAGGAGAGAGGACATTGCCCAATAGCTTATAATGTACCCAGGCAGTCAAGAATTAGAATTTCCCATCTGCTGGTCACCAGATCAGTCAGCATGCTCAGTGGTGACAGCATCCACTCTCAGGCCACCCACAACTAATAGTGTCCTGAGAGAGGTGGTCAATGGATACGGTTTTGTGCTTGCACGCGCAGCTCTGATCCATTGCTCTGCGCAAAATACACACGTTTCGTGCTATTTGCATATCCTACTCAACACAAGTTGTGTAAAAAAAAAGCTTCACGGACTGATGCGTTTTGGAAGACCTGCGCTAATGGGGACAAGCAGCACATGCTGATGGAGAAAAGTAATTATTTCCTTCTAAAATAAATACAAAAAAAGATATTTGGGGTGGATGCTGTCAGCAGTATCTGCCCAATTATTTATAGACATAAAAAGGAGGGGTCATTTTTTTTATTAGCGCATGAGGCATGGGCCTGTGGGCTCGGAATTGTTTGCTAAAGCTAAGAAATAAATAATGGATGTAGATTAGTTAAGTGCTCATATTAACATGGTGAACTGACTGGCACAGGACAATCACCGGTAGCGTGTCCCTTCAGGGTCTGATTTTGACTTGGTCACCACTCAGAGTGTGTTTATGTCTATCTGGGCACCTATTTCCACCTGGTGTCAGTACGCAGGCCTCGCCCCCTCTACCTGGGAGCAGGTGAGCTCAGGGCGGGGCTGCAGGAAGGACCCGGCGCGTGATTAACAGGAAGATCTTGCAGTTTCAGGTTCCTCATTTACACAGACTGCGCGGAGAGCGCCAGAGGGTGTGCCATGGACAGGAGAGCGATGAGTGCCAGCACAGTGTGGGTGTCGGGGGGGGTCACGGTACAGAGCTATAAGCAGGGGCTGACAAACTGGCTCAGTGTAAAAAGTCCAGAAGTTGAGAGAACTTTATACAGTTTGTATGTGTAGAAAGTAACCTGTGATAATCCTCCGGGCGACAGTGTACTCTCCGTTTTACCAGGATATCTTCTCCCCTCGCTGGACTGTCAGTCATGGTGGGGTCAGCAGCCCAGGGGCAGCACTCTTGGAGTAGAGAGTTTCTTGGATGCATCCATTCCCTGCACGCATCATGTGAGGGGGCGCGCTAACACAGCGTGAGTGCCATTCCCAGCCTTGTGTTTGCTGGATAGCACGCACACGCTGCAGTCTCAGCCCGGCCCCTCCTCACTCACCCACTAACACAAACAGGCGGCCGCTACCAACCCGCGGTTTCTCAAAGTGGTGCACCATCTCTATGTAGAATTAAAAGCAGCCCGAAGATTGCAGCAGCCTACCGAGATTCCACCCAGTGTCCCGGGAGGCCAGTCCGGCCCTGCTGTGTGGTGGTCATTTTTCATTTTTACACCCACATTAGTTTTGGACTGTGATTTAGGAGACACTGTTGTCGGTTACTGCATAAAAACTCTCCAGGATGTTTTCTGCAAGGTCTCCTGAGTACACCCATGCCCCCAATGCATAGGTTTGCCAAGATTTTGGCAAAATACAGCACCAATTGTAGAACATAAAAATGTAGAAATAAAATGTAAAAGTCTGGTGCAGTAAAAGAAAAAAATAAATAAACTGAACTAACTAACTAGACTACGAAAAAATAGAAAGGAAAAAAAATTACAGACCACGTACAGTGTGATACACCTTGAAACAGTCCCCAAGACACAGACCGGGTTGTCCAGGGCATTCTGGGCAGTAAAAGGTTGTGCCTCTCCTCTGTCCCCTCTTGAAACACACCCTGCATCTTTTTTGGGGTCTCTGTTTGCCCTCAGTAGGGGGGATTTTAAAAATAAAATGTGTAGCCCCAACTCTGTCCCCCATCACCACCCGGGGAGCATGTGCATCCTGGTACAAAAGCCACAAAATGACCTGGCGCTGAAACTGTAAACAGGACAGTGTCACTCCGGGGTTTGCCTTTTTGCAGAGCAAAAAGGCATTGTGGGTTGCAATTTACATCAGGTAAATTGCAACCTTTTTGTACCCGGCCCTTGACTTCTGCATAATTTGGTAGGGCTGGAGCAGCTGATCTGCCAGATCAACCCCACCCATATGCCAGTTATAGGCTTTGATGCACACTGGCTTCCTGATGCTCTCAGCTCTGCCACGTACAGAGACCTCCACAGACCTCTCAGAGTGGATGGTGGATAGAAGGTATACATCCTTCTTGTCTCTGTACTTGACTGCCAACAGCTCCTCTTGGCGCAGAGCTGAGGCCTCCCCCTTTTTAACCGGGTGTGGGCAAGCTGTGCTGGGAAAACTACGTGGTTCTTGCGAACAGTACCGCATGCTACTGTATCAAAACAATACAGCAGCTTGAACAAAGGGACACTTGTATAAAGTTGTCAACATACAAGTGATACCCTTTGTTCATCAGGGGAAAAGGTAGGTCCCACACAATCTTGCCACTGGTTCCCAGGGGTTCTGGGCAACCTGGAGGGTCAAGGCTGCTATCCTATCCCTCGTACACCCGGAAGGCCTGAGTATACCCACTCTCGCTGTCACAGAGCTTATACACCTTCACTCCATACATGGAGCGATGGAAGGAATATACTGCCTGAATCCCAGCCTTCCCTTGTATTGCATTAGGGATTCATCCACGCAGATATTCCTTCCAGGTGTATAAGCCTCTGCAAACCTGGCGGCGAAGTGGATAATCAGGGGGCGGATTTTATACAGCCTGTCAAACTGGGGATGCTCTCTAGGGGGGCACAGGCTGTTGTCACTGAAGTGCATGAAACGCAAAATGTTTTCATATCTTCTACGTGACATTGTTTGTGGGTAAATGGGGGTAGAGCAGATGGGGCTACTGCTCCAGTAGGAACGAATTGAGGGCTTCTTTATGATGCCCATCAGCATAGTAAGTGCCAAGAATTTCAGAAATTCTGGCACATCTAGGGTGGTCCATTGCTGCCTTGCCAAGTACGAGTCTGGCTTCGCAGCACAATGCTAATGGGCATACAGATTTGTTTGGGCAACAATGTGGCCCAACAAATCATCCCGCAGAAACACCTGCAAAAATTGTGTGGCGGTAAATCCTGCAACATCACTATTGATGCCAGGATTTGCCGTGAAAGGAGGGATATCTGGCCTCTGGCGATGAGGCACTACCCACTCCTCAGCTGGAGCTGTGTGTATCCTGCTGGCAGGTTGTGGCCCTAGATCTGCATCAGAAACATCACTGGAAGATACATCAGCCAGCGTAGATGATGTATTCAGCAATGTCTCTGAGCACCTGGCAGGGTCAAAATCTGATGCAGATGCCTCATATTCTGACGCCAGGATGGCATATGCCTTCTCGGCACTGTACACCCTCTGGGACATTATATATAATAGATTCTAAAATACATTTTTATAATTATTATATACTAGTTATAAAGCCTGCCCGGAGGGCAGTCTATTTTTGTATGTGGGTCCCCTTTTTTTTTCAATTTGTGCCTCGCATGCGCATTATGGCGGATTTTCCGTTATTTTAAAAATGTGCCTCGCTCGCGCTGCCCAGCAAGATGCAGGATACACATGCAGCCTATAGCAGGCTTCTGCATGCGCATCCTGGTCTACTGGATGCGCGCGCAGCCGCTACCTTGCCGCTGCGAGCGCATCCGGCTGTACAGGATGCGCGCACAGCCGATACATATCTGCTGCATGCACATCCTGTCTCCTGGATGCGCGCGCAGCCTCTACCCCTCCGCTGCGTGCGCATACAGTTCTCCTGGATGCGCGCGTGGCCGACGGGTAGAGGCTGCGCGCGCATCCTTTGTCCGAAGCTGCACATCCGGTTTCTGTTGGCTGGGCGCGCAGCCAACAGAGACCGGATCCGCGGCGACGGACAAAGGATTTTATTATTTAGGATATAAGCGGATTATTGGTTCTCAAAAGAACCGTTGGGTTTCACAAGAAAATAAAAATAAATGGCCCTGAAAAGGACCTTTTGGTTAACCCCAGTAAACACCTAAATCTTTAAACCTGCCTCAATTGTTCTAAATATTCCTAAAATCTCTCTAAACCTGCCTCAATTATTCTAACCTCCCTAAATCTACCTAAAATCTCTAACCTGTCAAATCTGATCTCTCGCTCACCAAAACACAAGTGAGGAGAGGGAGGAAGAATCAGAGGTCAGAGCCAATATTTACAAAATATTGACCTGACCTGACAATTAGAAATTTTATTTTGATTTTTTTCAAACTTCTGATTGGATGTTGCTAGCCTGCCTCTCTGATGAGGCAGGCTAGGAACATCCCACACAGCCCCAAGATGACCCTGCCCTTAGAAGGGCAGCGCCATCTTGGCTGTCACTTTTATTATATTTTATTCATTTATTTTTCTTCTTTTTTTACACTTTTTTTTAGTCTGGGGGAGCGATCACTGAGTGGACCGGTGGCAGGTAACCATATTGCAAGGATGCCTCGATGTCGAGGCATCCTTGCAATATGGATAGATACCTTGCACTTTATAAAGTGCACTGCCTGTGAAGCGGTATCTCACACTTGGTGGAGTGTGATGCTTGTAGGGTTGAAAATCCCTGTTAATCGGCTAAAAAAAGGGGGTGGGGGAAGGGGGGAATATGGGAGAGAGGGGAGAGATAGGATGATGGAGCGGTGCCGCTTCTTTATGTATAACTTTTCGGTATTGGTTCACCGTGTCCAAAATAAAAATGTTTAGGTTATTGACCAACTGTTGACAAATAAAACTGTTTATGTGATTAACCAACTATTTGAGTGATTATACAACTGTTTAAATGATACTGACAATAGTATATGGTACAGTGTATTCATTCAAGATAACATCGGTGTGTGATACAGTATTCATTCAAGAAGCAACGGTTTCATGAGACAACAGTACAGGATCGCCATCTAGTGGTTTAGATAGAATAACTCAGGGAACATATGTTTCAGTCTATGTGGTGGAGAAAGTTTCTTTAGTGTCCTGCTGCCATCTGGTGGCTAATTTGGGTAACGCCGTAAAAGATGGATATGTTGCTGGTTCTTTCTTTTCTCCGGTCGTCCTCACATATGCAACAGAGAAGAAATATACATAGTGCAACAAGGTATGGTATTGGATGATTGCTAAAAGAAAAAATGGGGTGAACTCACGTGGTCTAGAGCCTAGTGGGGAATGTCAGGCTCAGACTTCAATGCTGTACCAGTCCATAGAGGTGACTGGATCCCTTCTTTTTCTTGATCCCTCCTGTGCTGCTGCAAGGTTTTTCGTTATCTCCCGGGTCTCTGGGCTGGTCATCCGAAGGTAGATGTGCGGCTACCAAAGGTGTTCCTCCCTCTCCTCGGCAGTTGCCTCCAATATATCAGGGATTATTATTTCATAAGAAACCTAGCAACAGCAGAGAGCGGCCGTTACCCAAAACATACAATGAGGATGCGAGCCTACAGTACGTAGAAAGACCAGGATGGCTCCGCAATCATCCAATACCATACCTTGTTGCACTATGTATATTTCTTCTCTGGCCCACAGCAAATGGGGAGAAAAATTTAGAAAAGGGAGTGGAATACAGAATTCAGATAGCATGACAACAATTCAAAGATATAGATATATAGTTATATATATAAATATACACACACACTTGTGTGCAATATATATATATATGCGCAAACACACACATATCCATTTACAAGTAGTGCTGCTAAAATGAGACCTTAGGTAAACAAACTTCTAAAAAAAAACTAAAAAAACACACTTTAAAAACTTTTAACTAGAATATTGTCCCAAAGTCCATATACTATATATATATATAAAATATTTCTAATAGAACTCATAAAATGCATACAAAAACTGCTGTACCATTAAAAGACTGCTGCATCCTAAATTTCACATTAGCAGGTAAGCAAATATTTCACCATACTTCCACCACAATGGCAATCGGGGTTATTCAAAGAGAGCCGATCTGGCCCCGAAATGTAACCGGACATTGAAATTCAGCGTATGGCTACATTTCCTGGCCATTCGGCTATTCAGAGAGCAGGTTGTTCGCCAAATGTTGGCGAATTGCCTGCACGTACGGTGCCTGTTCGAGGGCAGTGAACTCCGCCATAGAGAAGCAATGCTTTGTCTATTCAGAGAACTCAAAACAGCAGGGAAAATTTGCCGATATGCCCTGCTGTTCGGTGGTCTCATTCTTCAGGTTTATTCAGGAGAATAACATAGGCTTCAATGTAAAAAAATTCCAGTTTTAATTCAATATCTAATAAACCGTTTATTATTATATTCTGCAGTAATAAGTCTCTTTATTCAGAGATTTGTTAGGATCTTTTAGGCATTTTTTAGGAACATTTTTTTTACATCGATTTTTATTTTTTCTGTAACAGACCTTTTTAGTATCATTCATAGGATCTTATATGTAAATTCCAGACATTTTCGTTCAGTAGTTTTTTTGCACACAGCATTTCAATTTTCAAACTTTCAAGCTTACTGTTTGTTGTTTTCGTTTCACCTCATTCGTCTGCGTGCTGGCTTTTTCTGACGGCTGCTCTACGCTGTGATCAGCAGCTAGTCGGGTTTCTCCGGCGTGGTTAATTCAGCTGTTTCTATGGGTTTCGGTGAGTGTTCGGTGTGTTTAAGGGGAGTTTTCCTTGCACTACGGGGGCCCTGCGGTGCTTGCTGAATACACCGCAGGGTCGACGAACTACGATCGCTGAATCGCTCCGAAGTGCGGGGAACGGAAAGTCACCGAACGTGTGGTTACTTTTAAAATCTCTTTGAATAACCCTGAATGTGTATATATACAGGTGCATCTCAATAAATTAGAATGTCATGGAAAAGTTCATTTATTTCATTAATGCAACTTAAATTGTGAAACTTGTGTATTAAAATTTTTTTTTGAGAAAAGATTTTACGAGGAAGGATACATTGAGATTTCTCTCGCTTTCAAGTATGTCCTGGGTGGCAAGTGTGTACCGTTAGGTGTCTTGCCCAAGGACACTTACTGGAGAGATGCTCTTGCCAGGATCGTACCTGTGTCTCCACAGTTACAGAGCAGTGATGTTACCTCTACTCCACCCAGCCGGCAAATAAAACCAATGCACACAGACTGAAGTTGTTAAGTCTTTGGTTCTTTTAATTGTGATGATTTGGCTCACATTTAACAAAAACTGACCAATTCACTACCTCAACAAATAAGAATATGTTGACATGCCAATCAGCTAATCAACTCAAAACACCTGCAAAGATTTCCTGAGCCTTCAAAATGGTCTCTCAGTTTGGTTCACTAGGCTACACAATCATGGGGAAGACTGCTGATCTGACAGTTGTCCAGAAGACAATCATTGACACCTTTCACAAGGAGGGTAAGCCACAAACATTCATTGCCAAAGAAGAGTGCTGTATTCAAGCATGTTAACAGAAAGTTGAGTGGAAGGAAAAAGTGTGGAAGAAAAAGATGCACAACCATCCGAGAGAACCGCAGCCTTGAGAGATTTGTTAGCAAAATCTATTCAAGAATTGGGGCCAAATTCATAAGGAATGGACTGAGGTTGGGGTCAAGGCATCGAGAGTCACCACACACAGACGTGTCAAAGAATTTGGCTACAGTTGTCCTATTCCTCTTGTTAAGCCACTACTGAACCACAGACAACGTCAGAGGCGTCTTACCTGGGGTAAGGAGAAGAAGAACTGGACTGTTGCCCAGTGGTCCAAAGTTCTCTTTTCAGATGAGAGAAAGTTTTGTATTTCCTCTGGAAACCAAAGGACCTAGAGTCTGGAGAAATGGTGGAGAAGCTCATAGCCCAAGTTGCTTGAAGTCCAGTGTTACGTTTCCACAGACTGTGATGATTTGAAGTGCAATGTCATGCTGGTGTTAGTCCACTGTGTCTTTTGATAACCAAAGTCACTTCACCCGTTCACCAAGAAGTTTTAGAGCACTTCATGCTTCCTTCTGCTGACCAGCTTTTTAACCACTTTGCTGCGGAGGACGCGCTCAGCTGAGCGCGTCCTCCCGAAGCAGCCTGCGATCGGCCAGATTCCGGCCGATCGCTGTGCCCCCCGGTGCAGGCTGACATCTTGGATGTCAGCCCGTCAATCTGGGACCGCCGCGGGCACAATAGATGTCATCGCGGTGGTGCGATGACATCTATTTCAGGCGCTCCCCCCGCGTGTGCAGAGGAGGCGCCTGAAAGGGAGGGGGGGAGGTCCTTCGGACCTCTCTCCCTCCCGATCGCGGGGGTCCTGAGCTTAATGCCAGGCACCGTTTGGAAGGGCACAGCCTGCCCTTCCAAACGGTGGCTGTCATTAACCCCTGGGGAGCCGGATCACGAATCGGCGCTGGTTCGTGATCCTTTCCCGGAGCTGGCTGACATCTTGGATGTCGGCCAAGCCTCCGGGAACTGCCCCTGAGGACTGGCGTCATCGTGCATAGAGGAGTTAACCCCTAGCTGCCACCAATGGTGGAGATAGGGGGTTCATTGGAACCCCATCTCCCGATCCGTGGCAGCTAGGGGTTAAGGTTTGGTACTGTTGGATCGGCCAGAGCATGGCCGTTCCAATGATACCAAACACGACTGTGAAAAAAGTTTTTTAAAAAAATAAACATAAAAATAAAAAAATAAAAATTATAAAACAAAATAAACAAGTTTTTTCTTTTTTTTGGTTTGTTAATGCAGCAATATTGTTCCCATTTCAATTATAATGTGAACAATGATGCTGCACTAACGATTTTTGTATGCGGTGCTTTTGTTAAAAATCACGTAATTTTCCCCAAAAAAAAATGTAACGAGACCCCATTTCTAATTTTTTTAACAAGCGCACCCCATACAGAATATGACCGCAATTGCTTGCATATGAAAATGTGAAAAAAAAACACTTTAAACGTTGTAAATTATTGAAAATTCATATTTTATTGCATTTTTTGTTATAATATACAGACAGGACATGACGTATACATATAATAATGACATATTATGAATCTGCCGAGTCTGACGGAAAGAACGATATATAATATGTCTGGGTCATATACTAAAATAAGCCTTCAAAACAAGTTTAAACATGATGAGCAAAACCGGTAAAAATTATCTCAGCACAGAGGCGGGAAATGCCTCAGCAGCGAAAGGGTTAAATATGCTGATTTCATTTTCCAGCAGGATTTGGTACCGGTGCACACTGCCAAAAGCACCAAAAGTTGGTTAAATGACCATGGTGTTGGTGTGCTTGACTGGCCAGCAAACTCACCAGACCTGAACCCCATAGAGAATCTATGGGATATTGTCAAGAGGAAAATAAGAGACCAAAAAATCCAGATGGGCTGAAGGCCACTGTCAAAGAAACCTGGGCTTCCACAGCACCTCAGCAGTGCGACCAACTGATCACCTCCATGCCACGCCGAATTAAGGCAGTAATTAAAGCAAAAGGAACCCCTACCAAGTATTGAGTACATTTACAGTAAATGAAAATACTTTCCAGAAAGCCAACAATTCACTAAAATAATTTTTTATTGGTCTTTTGAAGTATTCTAATTTGTTGAGATAGTGAATTGGTGGGATTTTGTTAAATGTAGGCCAAATTATCACAATTAAAAGAACCAAAGACTTAAACTACTTCAGTCTGTGTGCATTGAATTTATTTAATACACAAGTTGAGTTGAATTAATGAAATAAATGAACTTTTCCACATCATTCTAATATATTGAGATGCACCTGTATATATATAAAAATTGAAATACTCCGGTGAACTAAAAAACCATAGTCCCCATATACGTAGGACATGGTATACAGATCTCGACACATAAAAAGAAAAATGTTTTGTATATAGACCTGTGTGGCAATACATGCAATAAGAGATGGTATGGTTGTTTTTCAATTCCTGGAGGATCTCATAGCCCATTCTTATATAACTTCTGCTTTCTTGTGATATAGGCAGGGCCGGCCCAACAATGGAGCAGTTTGGAGCAATTGCTCCAAGCGGCGAATTTTGGGGCAAATTTTGGGGTGGCATATTTTTGAGTTGCACTATTTTTTTTATCAACGCGGCGCCAGGATCTCTAGGAGGTCAGCGCGTGCTATGATTGCTGACTGCGCTCACACACAGCAGCCAGGAGTTGGAGAGCGGCGAGAGAAGGAGTAGGGGGGCCAGATCTCAGGAGTCAAGCACGAGTAGGCTTGCAGCTGGACCCTGTCAAGGCAGGGGATTCCCCACCGGCAGCAGCACCAAGAAGCTGCATCGAGATGGAGGCTGTGCTTCTCCCCCAGAAGCTCACCCAGCATTACCCCACATGCCGGTTCATCAGTGCCAGGTCCCCTCCACAGCTCACTGAGGCAGAGCAGCAGCTTTCCGGTGAGTTAATACATCTGCGGAGCTCTGGGTTTGTGTGAGATCTCTCTCTCTCATCCTGCCTCTAACAAGATGTAGCCAGGGTGAGGGGAGAGAGCCAGGACCTGGACAACACGGGGAAACTTCCTTTCCCTCAGTGAAAAGTGTGCTGTTCAGCACAAGCTGCTCAGTGGGTGTAACGGTAAGCCCCCTATAGGGTGATGGGGAGCCTTTAGGCTGTGTAGATTGAAGCCTTTAGGGCAGGTATATGGTTTGTTTGCAGACTCCAGCACACACTTGCAGCACTTGGAAAACAAGGAAGATCGTGTGTCTGTATCCTGCACTAGGAAGCCCTGAACTGGGTAATTTCTCAGCTACAGACAGATCACGGGACTTGGGGTAGACGATGAATTCAGCAGGCTGCAGGGCAGAACTCAATACTTGAAAACACAATGGATGTAGAAGGCTGCAAGGCAGAACTCGATACTTGAAAACACAATGGATGCAGCAGGCTGCAAGGCAGAACTCGATACATAAAAACACAATGAAGTCAGCACACTGCTGAACCTAACACTCCCAGCCAGGGAGTACAAAACAAAGCCCTGAATATCACTCACACCAAATGGCTTTGTGACCAAATGCCTGTTGAGTGAAAACAAACTAAATGAAATCCTCAAACAGACAAAATACATATAGAAGAGGTTCCAGAAGCCAAGCCAGGTCATACACGATGATCAACAATGCAGATATACTTCAGGGGACAGACAAGAGAATAATCCAGAAACCAGAGCAAGAAGTCATACACAGAATATCCAGAATCAGAACTAGAACTTGAAATGAAACAAGGAACAGGAACTCAGTGGAACTTATTCTATCCTGATCCAAGGATCAAATGCATGGTAGGCCCTATATATAGGGCTGAGCATATCATGTGACTGCAGACCATTAACCCATTAGAGACGGTTTGCAGAACCTGAGCTTGAAAGCCAGCAACTGGCAAATCCCTGCTCCCACCACCAGGGGGCAGGGTCGAGACAGTGGGGGAGAGGGAGGGGGGATCTCAAGCTGTGTGTTAACTCTTTAGTGTACCTTTGCTAGTATGTATGAGATGGCCCTGTGTGTGAATCCAGAGCTGCGTCATACAGAAACTGCCAGGTTTTACATTGACTGATACACTGACTGATGAAGGCATATGGCCGAAACGCGTCTCAGTAGTTCTTGCTATTTTATGCATATATTTTACATGTATTTTATCCATTAAATGTTTGACATTTTACCTGTTGGGCCTTTCTTTGGAGCATTGAGCCACTATATCCTGGAATCAACAACCAGATGGGCATTTTTAGGTGTTTTTGGCTAAAAAAAGAGACACCCTTGTGTATGAAATGAACCTAATGATCTGACAGGCTCCAACTTCGGTGAGTGCAAATTTGGCCATAGTCTCTATACGATTTTTACCATATAAGGAGTTATTGCGCTATGTGAGCGCTTGTTTTGTGCTTTCTTTGAGTGATCCATACCACATTACAAGATAAGAACAAGAACGGGAGAATACTGCAGGTTATTTCGGAGGATTACCCGAACATTACCCGAATACCGCTTCCTTTCTTGAGTTTCATCTGCCCCACCTCTTGCTTGCGTCGGACTTTTGTATTTTTTTGCATTACCGATAAGTACTATCCGAAGATACTACTGTATATACGCTATCTGGTGATCTTTGTTTGTTTTCTGTATTAGGTTTTACATTTACGTAATTCATAGAAAGCTGCCCTATGTACATAAATATAAAGGATATACCTGTATATAAGGCAGCGCTCTCTAAGTTATACACCTAAACAAAAAGCAAACTATATGTATAAGTATTTAAGTCAGCTCTTGCTCTCTGTGTAAAGCACATGCTTTCTATTTATTTATATCCCCTATACAGAGAGCAAGGGCAGCCTTATATAAAGCTACAGTTGTGTTCAAAATTATTCAACCCCCACTGAAATTGAGTGTTTTGGCCAGTTTGACATTGATTTTGATCATTCAGTCATCTTGCTTACAATTAAATCAAAGAGGCACGTGTAGGTCAGACAAATATAACATAACATTTATAATGAAATAACCACAAATGTCTTTTCTGTGCTCACATCATTATCAGTTTTATTCGACCCCCAAGTGACATTCAATCTTAGTACTTAGTACAACATCCTTTTACAGTTATAACAGCTTTTAAACGTGAAGCATAGCTTGACACAAGTGTCTTGCAGCGATCTACGGGTATCTTCGCCCATTCGTCATGGGCAAAAGCCTCCAGTTCAGTCACATTCTTAGGCTTGCGCACTGCAACTGCTTTCTTTAAGTCCCACCAGAGGTTCTCAATCGGATTTAAGTCAGGTGACTGCGATGGCCACTCCAAAATGTTCCAGCCTTTAATCTGCAACCATGCTCTAGTGGACTTGGAGGTATGCTTGGGATCATTTTCCTGTTGAAAGGTCCAACGTCTCCCAAGCCTCAGGTTTGTGACGGACTGCATCACATTGTCATCCAATATCTCCTGGTACTGAAGAGAATTCATGGTACCTTGCACACGCTGAAGCTTCCCTGTACCTGCAGAAGCAAAACAGCCCCAAAGCATAATTGAGCCCCCGCCATGCTTCACAGTAGGCAAGGTGTTCTTTTCTTCATAGGCCTTGTTCTTCCTCCTCCAAACATAGCGTTGATCCATGGGCCCAAACAGTTCTAATTTTGTTTCATCAGTCCACAGAACACTATCCCAAAACTTCTGTGGTTTGTCCACATGACTTTTGGCATACTGCAGTCGACTCTTCTTATTCTTTGGAGACAGCAAGGGGGTGCGCCTGAGAGTTCTGGCATGGAGGCCTTCATTACGCAGTGTGCGCCGTATTGTCTGAGCTGAAACTTCAGTACCCACATCTGACAAATCTTTTCTCAGTTCCTCAGCAGTCACACGGGGACTTTTCTCCACTCTACGCTTCAGGTAGCGCACAGCAGTCGAAGTCAGCATCTTCTTTCTGCCACGACCAGGTAGCGTTTCAACAGTGCCCTTTGCCTTGAATTTGCGAATGATGCTTCCTATGGTCTCTCTTGGTATGTTTAACATCTTTGCAATCTTCTTATAGCCATTGCCCTTCCTGTGAAGAGTAATCACCTCTTCTCTTGTCTTCCTGGACCATTCTCTTGACTTCACCATGTTTGTAACCACACCAGTAAATGTCTAGAAGGAGCGGAGTATCACAGTCATTTTAAAGCTGCCTAATTGGTGCTTATTATGCTTTATTGCTGCTCCGTGACATCCACAGGTATTTTCAATACCTGATTGAAAACACTTGAATGAACCTCTGTTCTTCAGAGTGGTAGTCTTTAAGGGGTTGAATAATTGTGTCAATGAAGAATTCACAAAAGAAACATTTACTACTGTATTACAAAACCAATTGATGTCATTTTAGTTGCATATGGTTCTTTAAAAAGTCCTTGTAGGATTTCATTCTGAATACAATTACAAATGTACACTAAATTCCCTAAAACCCTTTACAGCATTGGGGGTTGAATAATTTTGAACACAACTGTATATACATTGTATTTTGGTGTATACCTTACAGAGAGTGGTTGCAGCCTTATATATAGGCACAGTATGTGCTTTGCATTTAATTATATATACCTTACTAGACATGTGCATTCGTTTTAGTACTAAAATGATTTAGTCCGAATTTTGGGATAATTTAGTTTTCGTATGACTCAAGAGAAACGAAACTGCTCAGTACAAAAAACAAAAGAAACTAAAATAAAATGAACTACATTTTAGTTTCAGTCCTTTTTGTGATATTACATTGATGAGTGAAGGAGACCAGCAATGAAGTAGCGCAACATCCGAAGTTCTGCACCCTCCACATGCCAATGCAGTAGGATGTTCTATACAGAGAGGGGCATTAATTAATGCAGGAGGATGTTCTATACATTATACAGAGAGGGGTATTAATGCAGGAGGATGTTATATACATTATACAGAGAAAGGTATAAATTGAGGAGGATGTTCTATACAGAGAGGGACATTAATTCAGGAGGATGTTCTATATTATACAGAGAGGGGTATTAATTAATGCAGGTGGATGTTGTATACATTATACAGAGAGGGGTATTAATTAATGCAGGAGGATGTTCTAAACATTATATAGAAAGGAGCCTTTTTTTGTAGCCCTTTAAATCCAGTGGCTGTGAGCGCTGACATCGGCTGCTTGTTACATTCTCTCTCAGTACAATGTATCAGGCTCAGCTGTTACAGTAACTGACTGTAACAGCACTCAGAGTTTCAGTAAAACAAGGAAATAATATTGTTCTAACCTCTTATATATAAAAATATTATTTACTAGTTTTACTGAAACTCTGATCGCTGTGATGAGCAGCAATCAGTTACTGTAACAGCTTTGCCTGACACGGGGCAGTATTACAATGTCGGTGCTAACTTAACCAGAGGTGTTGTAAACTGAAAACCTCCATAGGCTATAATGGCTCTGGGAAGTTTACAACAGCTCTGGTTAAGTTAGCACCAACTATGTAATATGGCCCACATTGTGCTGAGAGTGACAGATACTGTAACAAGCAGCAATCTCAGCCCTCTGAGGAGCCACTACAATAGTAATTGTATCCACTGGTTTTCGGATGAATGAAATTAGTTTTCATACTAAAGAACTGAAAACGAATTTCTTTAGCAACTAAATAAATTGCATTTTAGGACTAATCCATTAGTTCAAAACGAAATTTTGTGCTGTGCACATGTCTATACCTTACACATTGAGAGAGAGCTGCCTTAAATCAGCATATATCTGTATATAAGACCGCTCTTGTTCTGTGTAAGGCATACAAGTATACCTAAATACAAAGCATAAATGTTGATATAAAACTGCTCTCAGACACTAATATAAATAAATACAAAGTGCATGCCTTATAAAGAATGAGAACTGCCATTATATACCAATATATGCTTTGTATTTAGGTGCATGTGTGTGTATTAGTTTGCGTGTAATTAAGCACAATCTCTGTATAACCCATATCCTTGTATACAGCAGTGGCACCATTCTATGTCTAAGGTAGATCCTTATCTACATAGACAAACCAATATATATCTGTGATACAGTAATGTGCGGTGTGTGTGTGTGTGTGTATAAGCGTATTACAAAGCTCAACATAATGTGTGCTGTGTATGAGAATGTCACAATAAAACTCACGACTCACAGTAATGCGCGGTGTGTACGAGTCGTGAGATTTATTGTGATATGCTCATATACAGCACACATTATGTTGAGCTTTGTAATACGCTTATACACATACACCGCACATTACTGTATCACAGATCTCCACAGCAAAAAAACTCACAGTAATGTGTGGTGTGTATGAGCGTATCACAGAGTTCCACAGCAGTAAAACTCACAGTAATGTGCGCTGTATATGAGTATATCACAGAATCCACAGCAATGTGCAGTGTGTATGAGCATACAGTGTATGAGTATACACATGACGTGTATGAGTCTACACACTGCACATTACTTTGAGTTTCATTGCTGTGGAGCTCTGTGATACGCTCATGCATGTCGTTTTTTTGGGGGAGGCATTTCATCCATTGCTCCAGGCAGCATGGTGGCTTGGGCCGGCCCTGGATATAGGCTATAGGAAACAGAAAAAAGGCAATAAATGCGCAGTGCAGTTTAATATCAGCAATTCTCAAAATAGCCTCCTTCCCTGGAACACCCACTTATTTCAGAGCCTTAACCCTTTCGCTGCTGAGCCAATTCACCCCTGTGTGCTGAGCTAATTTTTACAGTTTTTGCTCATCATGTTTAAACGCGATTGGAAGGCATGTTTTATTATACCACCAATTATATATCATTTTTTTCAGCAGATTCTTAATATATCATTATTATATGTATACGTCATGTCGTGCCAGAATGCTATAACAGAAAATGTAAAAAAATTTGAATTTCCAATCATCTACAGCGTGTAAAATGATTTTTTTCACTTTTTATCATCCGAGCCTTTGCGGTTATTTACTCTATGGGGTACGCTTGTTAAAAAAATTAGAACTGGGAACCTGTTACTTTTATTTTTCTGTGAAATAATGTGATTTTTAGCTAAAAAAACAATAAAAAATCATTAGTGCAGCATCATTGTTCACATAATTGAAATGTAAACAATGATGCTGTATTAATAAAAAAAACTATTTTTTTTTACTTTACTTATAACATGGTCATGTTTGGTATCATTGGAAAGGCCATGCTCTGGCAATAATAACCACTAGCTGCCATGTATCGGGAGATACGGCGGTCATTGGACCCCCCGATCTCTACCACCTGTGGCAGCTAGGGGTTAACTTCCGAACTGACATCATCTTGTCCATGCGTGATGACGTCAGTAGGCGGCGATATCCAAGATGTTTGCCACCTCCTAAAAGGACTGCGATCCAGCACTGATTAGCGCCGAATCACGATCCAGCCCCTAAGAGGTTAAAGGCAGACACCGCTTGGAAGGCCAGACTGTGTCCTTCCAACCGGTGCCTGTCTTTGGCCTGTGGCCCTTACCGATGGGGAGGGAGAGAGGTCCAAAGGACCTCCCCCTCCCAGCACTTTCCCTACTCTGGCGGGGGGGTGCCTGAAATAGACGTCATCGCGCCCAGTGCAATGAGGCTATTAAGCCGGCCATGGTCCTGGAGACTGGACTGACATCCAATTATTATTATTATTATTATTATTATTATTATTATTATTATTCTTTATTTATAAAGTGCCAGCATATTCCGCAGCGCTGTACAATAGGCACAGTATAGACAGGGTTACAATACAATACATTGAACAACATTTGACAAACAGTACAGGAGGAGATGAGGGCCCTATTCCCGTAGGAACTCACAATCTAGGAGGGTTGGGGTTGGAAACCGGAGGAGAGGACTGCAAGGTGAGAGTGATTGATGGTTGCATCAGTGAGTTGGGTGGTAGGCTTCCCTAAATAGGAACGTTTTAAGGGAGCGTTTGAAGGAAGAGAAGTTAGGGGAAAGTCTGACAGTACGAGGGAGAGCGTTCCAGAGAGTGGGGGCTGCGCGTGAGAAATCCTGCAGTCTATCATGGGAAGAGGTAATGCAGGGAGACGCTAGGCGCAGGTCGCTGTTTGACCTTAGGGAGCGGGCTGGGGTGTATTTGGTGATTGATTAGTGAGGACAGGTAGTGGGGAGCTGAGTTAGTGAGGGTTTTGTAGGTAAGGATAAGGATTTTGAACTTAATTCTGCAGTGGATGGGGAGCCAGTGAAGGGACTTGCAGAGGGGAGCGGCAGAGACAGAGCGGCGGGTGAGGTGAATTAGCCTGGCGGAGGCGTTCAGAATGGATTGTAGAGGGGAGAGGCGGGACAGAGGGAGGCCAGATAAGAGATTATTGCAATAGTCGAGTCGGGAGATTACCAGGGCGTGTATGAGTTGTTTTGTGGTGACAGCTAGGGATGAGCCGAACACTCCCCAAGTTCAGTTCGAAGCCGAACCCGAACTTTCCAAATGTACGGATCCGGACCCGGACCCGAACTCGAAGCCCCATACAAGTCAATGGGGCTGAAAATTCGGTTTTTAGAGTGCCCTCCAAGAGGGCATATATGCTAGATATTTGCCATAAAAAGTGTATGGGGGTCTGGGTAGTGCCCTGGGGGACAGGAAACAAGGACAAAAAGTAAAAAAAAAAACGTTTTTAAAAGGACAGTGAGTTTTCCATGAAATAAGGGTT
Organism: Leptobrachium leishanense; assembly: GCA_009667805.1. Lineage (NCBI taxonomy): Eukaryota > Metazoa > Chordata > Amphibia > Anura > Megophryidae > Leptobrachium > Leptobrachium leishanense. The sequence goes on along the minus strand of CM019064.1, from coordinate 185,892,932 downwards.
AAAAATTCCTTCAAATATCGTGCCTAGGAGGTCCCCATAACCTGCCCGTGAAGTGGCGGATTTCTAGGATGTATAGAAATATGTAAAAACCAAAAAATGACATTTCAAATGACGGTAAATGCTTTTCCTTTAATCTATCCATAAACAACTGCTTGGGGCGGCAGTCTGTATGAAAAGAGGAGACATTTTTGGACACGCAGAAAAAGTTTACTGATTTTTTGGCGGTGAAAAGCAGGAGAATGACTGGAGAATGGAAAATTCTAGACCAAATAGACAATTTGGAAAGTGAGAAAAATCTGAGAATTTTTCTGGTTTGGCTATTTTGACCTAGAATTTTCTCTTCAGTCATTCTCCTGAGTTTCACCTTTCTCTGAATAACCCTGTCAGGGTTATTCAGAGAGCGGTGTAGAGCAGAAGAATGACTGGAGAATGGAAAATTCTAGGTCTAAATAGCCAAACCAGAAAAATTCTCCCATTTAGGCTAGGTCAGACTAGCAAATTTTTAACATACATTTAGGCGCACTTAATCACGACCGCACTAGCAGCAAATGACGGACAATGACAGCCAATATACGAAGTACGGTCGCACGAAAGTCCGGCTGCGCAACGCAAGTGGAAAATGAACGCATTTTTTCGAGAACGCAGAACCGCTAGTACGGACGTACAGAGTGCGCTGCGTCCACTAGCGGCATGTGTGCGTGATTTGGAGACGTCAGACCCTGCTCATGTCCGGCCAACATAACGTCCAGACACCCAAAGTTTCCTGGTTTGGATCCGTAAAAAATCACGCACAAAAATGCGCATCGTATGACCGTTTTCGCGCATTCCGTGAAAAAATAAGGCAATGCGTTCGGACGCACTTTTTGACGGTCGCTGTGAAAAATGCGTTAGTCTGACCCTAGCCTTATCTCACTTTCCAAATCGGCTATTTGGTCCAGATTGTTCTCTTTTCCTGCCATTCTCCTGGTTTTCACCTTTCTCTGAACAACCCTGAGAGAGAGGTGAAAGCCAGGAGAACTGGCAGGAGAAGAGAACAATCTAGACCAAATAGCCAATTTGGAAAGTGAGTTAAATGGGAGAATTTTTCTGGTTTGGCAATTTTGACCTAGAATTTTCACTTCTCCAGTTATTCTCCTGCTTTTCACCGCTCTCTGAATAACCCTGTGAATGTTTAATCCCGAGGTGAAAAATAACATTGCTTAAGGCTGAGGTCAGACGAGCGCAGTTATCATGTCTGTGTTGCCGCACATTTGTACGTCCGTGGCAGCATAGCATTCTGACCAATGGAGCCCCACACACGAAGTACGTCCGCACGGAAGTGCGGATGCATGGCGGACGCAGCAAACGGACGCAGGTTAGGCAAGAACGTAATACTGCTAGAACGGACGTGCGGAGTGCGCCACGTCCACAACGTCCGTGTAGCTTTGTATGTGAGTGATGAAACGAGGTCAGATGGACTGCATTTATACGTCCAGCATTTTTGACGGACAGAATGTTTTTCCATTTTAATTTATTTTCCCTGCTACATCAGTCAAAAAATACGTCAGTGAAAAAAACGGACTGTTTGTTGTCAGTCAGTAAGTACGTCCGTACTGCACGGACGCACAGTCCGTACAAAATGCGCTCATCTGACCCTAGCCTTAGATGTTATTTTGAATTTTTTTCAAACACCAGTTAACCACTTGGCTGCTATGGACGTGCTCAGCGCGTCCAGCCAAGTGGTTCTCCTGTGCTATGGACGCGCTGAGCGCGTCCATGCACAGGAGGCAGCAATCCGCCGGATTCCGGCGGATTGCTGCGCCCCCCGGTGCGGGCTGACATCTTGGATGTCAGCCCAGCACTCCGGGACCCCGGCAGAGTAATTAGATGTCATTGCGGCGGCGCGATGACATCTAATTCAGGTGCCCCCCGCATGTGCGGAGGAAGCGCCTGAAAGGGCGATCGCCGGGGGGCAGAGGGTTAATCCAGGCACCGTTTGGAAGGGCACAGCCTGCCCTTCCAAACGGTGGCTGTGATTAACCCCTGGGGAGCCGGATCACGAATCGGCGCTGAAAAGCACCGGATCGTGATCCTCTCCTGGAGCTGGCCGACATCTTGGATGTCGGCAAAGCCTCCAGGAACTCCCCCTGAGGACTGGCATCATCGTGCATAGCACGATGACGCCAGTCCTGGAGTTAACCCCTAGCTGCCACCAACGGTGGAGATAGGGGGTTCATTGGAACCCCCTATCTCCCGATCCGTGGCAGCTAGGGGTTAATGTTTGATATTGTTGGATCGGCCAGAGCATGGCCTTTCCAAGGACACCAAACATGAGCATGAAAAATGTTTTTTAAAAAAATATATATATTTAAAAAAATAAAAATAAATAAACAAGTTTTTTTTGTTTTTGTTTTGTTAATGCAGCAATATTGTTCCCATTTCAATTATAATGTGAACAATAATGCTGCACTAACGATTTTTGTATGCGGTGCGTTTGTTAAAAAAAGCAAAATTTTCCCCCAAAAAAATGTAACGAGAACCCATTTCTAATTTTTTTAACAAGCGCACCCCATACAAAATGTAACCGCAAACGATCGCATGTTAAAATGTGAAAAAAAACACTTTACACATAATAAATTATTGAAAATTCAAATTTTATTGCATTTTTGTTATAATATACAGACATGACATAACGTATACATATAATAATGACATATTATGAATCTGCCAAGTCTGCCGGAAAGAACGATATATAATATGTCTGGGTCATAGATCAAAATATGGCTACAAAACGCGGTTAAACATGATGAGCGAAAGCAGTAAAAATGACCTCAGCACAGAGGTGTGAAAAGCCTCAGCAGCGAAAGGGTTAAATGCAGCATATTAGGATGTTTTAGGGAAATTAATTCTCAAATCTCAATCAGAAGCAGACACCACCCCACCCTCAGTATGGTGTACAATGTATCAAATTGATTACCAGACTAAAAACACCTGGTGTTATGCCCGTTTGTGAACAGAGGTCATTTAGAGTTGATAATCTTTCCACGTACACATTAGTTTTTCATTTAATATCTAATAAACCGTTGCTTATAATATTCTGCAGTAAAGAGTCTCTTTATTTCTAGATTTTTTAGTATTTTTATTAAGCATTTTCTATACTTTTTTAAAAAATTCTTTTTTTTTCGAACTCGAACCGAACACACCCAAAAAGTTCGAAATTCACGAACTTTCAAACTGCCAAAGTTCGGGTCGAACTCCGAACCGTCCGAACCCGAACAGCTCATCCCTAGTGACAGCGGTAAGAAATGGCCGAATTCTGGAAATATTACGCAGTTGGTATCGGCAGGAGGAGGAAAGAGACTTGATGTGGGGGATGAAGGAAAGAGCAGAGTCAAGTGTAACTCCAAGACAGCGAACTTGGTTTGATGGGGAGATGGTGATACCCTCCACCGTGATAGAGAAGTCAGGAGGTGGGGAGGCATTGGAGGGAGGAATAAGTAAGAGCTCAGTCTTTGACATGTTGATCTTTAGGTGGTGGGAGGCCATCCAGGAGGAGATGCCAGATAAACAGTCACTGACTTTTGAAAGGACAGGGGGAGAGAGATCAGGAGTAGAGAGGTAGACCTGAGTGTCATCAGCGTAGAGGTGGTAATTAAAGCCAAAGCTGCTGATGATTTTGCCCAGGGAGGAGGTGTAGATGGAAAAGAGCAGAGGACCAAGGACAGAGCCTTGAGGTACACCAACAGATAGAGGCAATGAAGAGGAGGAGCTACCAGCAATGGACACAGAGAAGGACCTGTTGGATAAATAGGAGTCAACCCAAGCGAGTGCAGTGTCACCGAGACCCAGAGAGTTGAGGGTCTGTAGAAGGAGGGGGTGGTCAACAGTGTCAAAAGCAGCCGAGAGGTCAAGCAGGATGAGAATAGTGGCCATGTTTTTTAGCAGTTAGGAGGTCGTTGTTGACTTTGGTGAGGGCAGTTTCAGTTGAGTGTAGGGGACGGAAACCAGATTGCAGGGGGTCAATGAAAAAGTGCAAGCACGGGCATGGTGCTGAGGATTTTGTGGGCCTTTTAATAGAAATAAAATTAAAAATAACAGGTATGAAAACCTGAACCGTTGATTTTTCAGGTATTTCACAACTTGGCGATAGAATGCTTCCCAGCACAGTCTCCTTTCTGCTGTCTGAACAATAAGAAATACATGTAGACACAATTACTATAATATGCCATAAATATGTTCCATGTATCACTGATCTGGAGGTCACGGAGCAAAGCCTGTCATTAATCCATACATTGATCCATCTAAAACACAAGCCGCTTCACCACTGCAAGGAGAGAGGTGGTCCTTCGGACCCCTGTTTTTCCATTATTTATACCCCACAAAGTCACTTTAGGTGTAATTAGACAGGACAGAATATGGCCTTTCTAATGATACCAAACATGACAATGTAAAGTGTCATGAAAAAACCCACACAAATATAAAATCATTTTTATTTTATTAATTTTTGTTCCAAAGCAATGGCATTGTCCATTTGTCACATATAAAAGTTGTTTTGGGCACGATTGGTGCACTTTAAAATCTTAAGCACACCCATCTTTAACCCTATAACGATGGCCGGGTGGCCCCACCGCCAGGTGCTGTGCATACAATACAGACATCTGATACAGTGATACTGAATACAAAAGATATTATACTGGCACTCTGAAAGTCATTAAATTACTTACGATCTGCATCAATGCTGTGATTCTGACATGGTGTAAGATCTAAGTGCTGTAGTTTTAGTTGACGTAAGTGATCTTCAGAACTTGTGGGACCTTTTGAGAAGTCTTGCAGGGCATTGTCAAATTTACTTAATGAATACCGATACATGTATTTCCAGACTTACACAGGCCCCCAGATACTGTATACCCAGACATCAGACCCCCAAGATATCAGACCCACAGATATATGTATACCCAGACCCCCAGATTTCAGACCCCCAAATCAGACCCAATATCAGACCCCCAGATCAGATCCCACAATATATCAGACCCAAGGAATCAAACCCCCAAGATGAGACCCCAGATCAGCCCCTACAAGATATGAGACCCCCAAGATATGAGACCCCAGATTAGACCCCACAAGATATCAGACAGCCAAGATATGAGACCACCAGATCAGACCCCACAAGATATCAGACCCTCAAGATGAGACCTCCCAGATCAGACCCCAAGATATCAGACCCCCAAGATATCACCCAGATTGGACCCCAAAGATTTCAGACCCCAGATCAGACCCCCAAGATATCAGACCTCAGATGAGACCCCCAGATCAGACCCCCAAAGATTTCAGACCCCGCAAGATATGAGACCCCCAGATCAGACCCCCAAAGATAACAGACCCCAGATCAGACCCCCAAGAGATCAGACACCCAGATCGTGCCCACAGGGCTAAAACTTTGGGGCACCTTTTGCAGCCCAAAAGCAAACAAAATCAGTTTGCAGCAAATTAAAATCATTTGCTTTTGGGTAGCAGATCGAGATATCTCTATCAGGCACCGGATGATGCCTTTTAAAGCCCAAGATATCTCAGTAGTGAAGATACTGTGTTAGCACATTTTATTTCTGCATAAAAAAGTTTTGGATTGGAACTTTTGCTTGTGTTCCTTGTGTGCATACCAGCAGTGTGACTAGTAACAAGAATGTGGAAGGCAGGTTTACACACTTCCATAACTATAGGAAATGGAAATGTGGAGACAGCATTTTTGTATGTGTTTTATCTTGTATATCAGGATAAAGTATTAGGATGGCTGCTGCCTCTAGAATATAAAGTGTCCACATACCTTAAAAGACACAATAAGATAAAGCAAGAGAAAGGGTTCCGGGCGCACCCTAATGGTTATGTACTAAAACAGCATCTTACATATATATATATATATATCTAATAAAAGCAGTTTGCAAAAGAAAATGTAATATATACTGAATAATTCACGCAGAGGATGGAAGTACTGTAAGATTGGAATACTCATATTTAGTTGATTTCTTCTCTTTTCCTTGTTTCCTGCAATGTAATCCAGGTTCCAGGGTGGGAAGGACGAATAAGTGGGCTCAGGAAAAAATGTGTATCGATGAAAAAGACCAGGCAGAAAGACTTGTATAAAAATAAAAAATATAGGCCCCTATTACAATCCTCGCGCAGCGCATTTGCGTGTGCGCAAATGCGCTTTTGCGCGAGGACAAAACCATTTGCGTGGAACGTCGTATTACGATGTTCACGCAAACGATGCGCGTTAGCGTCTACCGCGATTGACCCTGCGTGAACCCAGCGCGAGCGCAAGTATGTGCGCGCATCCCATACTTACCATTGTCAGCGCGAATGCGTTCGAGTGGATGGAATTATGATCTTCGCGCAACGTCGTACGAACGACGTTTGTGCAAAGTATCGTAACATCTTTGAAAACCTGGTGTTAACTTACAATCTGAACGTTCTGGCCGAAACTAAATGAACCTGCACAAAAAAAAATACAGCACAGTACAGTTACACATTCTACACATACCCAAACAATAAAATTAGTAAATTGTTTAATTTTTTATTTTTGTTGCAGCACATATACGCAGATTGACTTTGACAGGCGCAACAACCGAAACCTAACAAATGGTGGTTCTTAATTCTGATTGGCTGAATCCCGTGAATAAACAGTTTGCCCACCGAATCCTGCACGCAACGGTCATTTGTGCCTGGCTTCGGATTTGCGCTTGAAAAAAGTTGAAGGCTGAAAAACTGCGCTCTGATCGTAATACCGCGTTAATTTGCACGCGCTAACATTTTTTATGCGTGTGCAAAAAAAATTGTGCGCGCGCATTTGCGCGAAGAGTGTAATAGGGGCCTTAGACTTTTATTTAAATTTAAAAACCCATATGGCAGGAATAAATCTAAAAATTTTTTATATTTGTTTGGTATAAAATAATACAAAAGCTTTAAAAGGATCACCAGAACGCCGTATAGGCTTCCTTAGTGAGTGTCTTTTTCAGGCAATCAAAACTTCCATAACTATGTGTATCCAATTTTTTTACGTTTCTTAACATTTTTGCTTGCTGTTTCTGCAGAAATCCACAAGTCAAGTGACATATACAAATACACTTGTCATCACTAAATACTCAAGTATTGGAATACTTTCCACAAGAAAGATCAGTGCTCAGTTTTCCTGTACATATAATCTTACTATGGATGTTGCCCTTTCAACAGTAATAAAGCCAGTAATGAGGTATGTGAATTCTGGAACTTTTTAAAAAAGTATTTAATGATTTTCACTAGTAAATCATACAGTAACATAAAATGGAAAGGAAACAGCCATACTATCTTAGCGGCAACTAAATAATAGCAACATGTCGTTGTTGCTGCTTGTCACAGGTACCGGTCATGAATGAAAGATGATGTAGGTGCCACCTGCACACAAGATGTCATTCTGGCAGTCAAAAGACAATCACCCTGTATGGTGTAAACCATTAATCAGAGAACAAAATTTAAGATCAAGGCTAAAGGACAGAATAACGGTGTAAAATGTGTGATTTATTAAAAGGGGGGTGCTCCAAAAGAGAGAGGGAGTAGCTCCTTTCCTCTGCCCACAATTCAGCCCAGACATGGGCCGGAGAAGGTAACATGGCCTCTCGCGGAGCCCAGACCTTTTGAAAAGCCTTAGTGAGGGTCGTGGACATTTGCATTACGTTATGGATTCCATAATCGAAGACCGGAACAACCATTGTGTCGAGGTTCTGGGGATATTCCACAGTAGAGCAATTGCTCTGCTTGTTTAGCTAATAATTTATTCTCAGAGGGGTGAGTTTGAACATTGGTTGTGCTAAGAGGAAGACCCAGGGATCTACTGGGATCGGTTTGTGCAGGACCCTATAAGCCAAGTCTGCAAATGTTTAATTTTGAAACTTAAAAAAAAAAAAATGTATCGCCGCTTAAATAAACTTATAGAATTTGCAACAGTTAAATCCCTATTAAAAATGTAACAAAATGTTGTCATGTCAGAAATCTTTTCTAAACCAGAAAAAGAAAAGGGACCAATACAAAAGCCAAAATTGGCAAGAAGGGCTTAACCCAATATTAATTAAGGAGAAAACTTTATTAATGAGAAACTTTTGCGTTCAGACACAAAATCAGTGAACAGACATTTAATAAAAAACAAACATAGAAAATGTGCAATACCAAAATACGATTGGGTGAATAGAGGTACAGCTAGTTGAATGCCTTTTCACCAATTTAATTGAATACTTTCAGTACAAAGCTAGAAAAACAGCTATATATATGAGAAGTAAAATTGGGAGCCAGTATAAAAGAGCGGCTGATGATAACGCATTGAACCTTTAAACGAACAGATAGACTTATTCATTTATTCTTCCTCCAGTGCAGGTGAAAAATATCCAAACGCTAGTCATTAAATGAGAGTAGCTTCAGAGAGGATATAATATAGTTAATTTTAAAACTGCAATTTAAATAAGATTACAAGAAAGATTTAAATAAATTCATCAATGATTTGTTAATGGTAACTCAGAATTTTGTTAAAAAGCTTAGGTCTCCCAGCAAAGAGACAATGCCCGCTAGCAAAGACTTGCTTCAAATAAATAGCAGGAAAAGAAAAAAGTAACCAAAAGGTCATCTATATTGCTCTCTTCTCAAGGAAGATTTAAGATTCATGCATGCAAAAAATGTTTTTTTACGTTATTGAGCTGAGCCGAGTGAGATGCCCATATTCAAAGGGAATGTACAAATAGGTTGGAGCAATCAAAGTAACAACAGAAGGGAAAATTAGCACTCTTGTTAGTAGTAGGAAATTTAAGAGGTGATGGTTTTTGATAATCTCATTTATAGATATGATATAAAAAACAGCTGTCCCTGCCGATAATTTAAGCCAGCAATTCAAACCAGTAAAGAAACCATGAAGGTCCCGAAACCACAGTGGTCAGATAGCGAGAGATTGCTGCACCAATGCAGTTACACACACAGCATAATGAAAAAACACACAGGCTGCTAAAAACCTCCCAACAGAGGAATCCATTAATCATCTCAATAAGGACGCGTTTCGTCGATAAACTAGGTCGGCTTTTTCAAGAGATGAGTTAAGGTAACACTGGCAGATTTTAAAAAGTCTGTCAAGTCCCAGTAAAAATTAGAGGTGACGTATAAGCGGTGGAGCAGGCAATCACGCAAAAAGTGGGCGGAGCTGTGACACATAAACTAATTTATGCAAGACCTGCTCGTAGCCTCCTATGGGTGTGGGCATGTGACTGGGGCCAGCCAATCATAGGCTTCTAGCCATAGACACAGAGTATCTGTGTTAAATCTTCACAGGCAAGCCATAGTCCCATCACTACCGCGAACGCCAACAGGGGAGTAACATATTAGCACCGAAAGGGGTTGATTCAAACGTCCTTGCGGAAAACGTTAATCTATGAAGAAAAGGCCCGCTGTTCAAAATAAACCAGGGGATAACAAAAGGATCACGGCGGCCCTAAATCAGAAAAAATAATAAATAAAAAGATGGTCCACACTCAGAAAAGGGAACCCCGATATGTAAAAACCGAGGTTAATGTACATCTCAACATAAGCAGGTTGTAGTACAAAACAAGCAACAAAAAACAATACACACTAAATGGTTGAAATTAAATCAATAATCAGTGATGAAGGGGGCAAAAGTAAACCCTTCATTTAATCCATGCGGGGACAATGTCTCCAATTTATAAATCCAAAATGCCTCTCGACGGCGCAATTTTAAATCAAAATTACCACGTCACAAACCTTGATTAACCCGCTCTATAACCATAAACGTTAGGTCGGAAGAGCTCCCAGAATGCTCATTGTGCAAGTGTCTCGAAACGGGAGTATCTCGTGTATACCGAGCAGATCTTACGTGCTCATGCACAAGTGTTTTTAGTGGCCTTATGGTTTTCCACACGTAGGCCCCTATTACACTCTTCGCGCAAATGAGCTCGCGCAATTTTTTTGGCGCACACAAAAAACCGTTACCGCATGCAAATTAACAAGGTAGTACGATCAGAGTGCATTTTTTCTTCCTTCAAGATTTTTTTTGCGCAAATCCGACGCGCAGAGCCGTTCGCAAATGAACGTTGCGTGCAGGAATCGGCGGGCAGACTGTTTTTTCACAGGATTCAGCCAATCAGAATTAAGAACCACCATTTTCTAACGTAAGGTTGTTGCGCCTGTCAAAGTCAATCTGCGTATATGTGCTGCAGCAAAATTTTTTTACATTTTATTGTTTGGGTATGTGTAGAATGTGTAACTGTACTGTGCTGTATTTTTTGTTTCGTACTGGCGTATTTCGTTTCGGCCAGGACGATCAAATTTACAGTTACCACCTGCTTTTCAAAGACGTTCTGAAAATGCGTGCAAACTTTTGTTGCGCTAAGATTGTAATACCATCCGCGTACCAGCGCACGAGCGCATTTGCGCTGTCAATGTTAAGTATAGGATGCGCGCACGGACTTGCACTTGCGCTGGGTTCGCGCAGGGTCAATCGCGGTAGATGATTACGCGCATCGTTTGCGCGAACGTCGAAATACGACGTTCTGCGCAAATGGTTTTGTCCTCGCGCAAATGCGCATTTGCGCGCATGCAAATGCGCTGCGCGAAGAGTGTAATAGGGGCCATACTGTTTTCCACAGCTACACATTAGGAGATAAACCACTCCCTTTGTATTGCAGTTTGAGAAACTCTTGACTGGGTATTCTTTATCCCCGCTGACATTAAAAAAAGATTTTTTCATGCTGTGCGATGAATGGACATGCTTTACACCTCCCCCAGTTAAAAGTGCCCTTAATTGTAGTATTAAGCCATTGCTGTTGAAGATCTCTTGAAGAGAAATTACTTTGCACAACATAGTCACCAATATTCTGGCATCGTTTTGACGTAATAGAGACTTTAGAAGTCAGCATTTTACTGAGATGCTTATCTTGTGTTAAAATTGTCCAGAACCGATCACACATAGTTTTAACAGTTTGCCATCCTGTGTCATAGCTTCCAATTAGACGTATCTTATTCTCTTTGTGCTTAGCAGCAACACTTATTTTAGAGAGCATTTCTTCTCTGTCATTCAATAGTGCTCGTTTGTAAGCTATTTTTAAACAACGATTCGGATAGCCCCAATCCTTGAACATGCACCGTAAGCCACGAGCTTTAATCTTGAATTCTTCAACATTAGAGCATAGGCGTCGTAGGCGAAGATACTGCCCAATGGGGATACCTTTCTTGGAAGCTCTCCCAGTTGAGTAAACTATTGGTGGCTGTCGTTTTCCGGTGGAGTGTGGTAGCTAATTTGCCACAATCTGTTTTGGAAATGGCAAAATCAAGAAAGTTGATCTTGATATGTTGTTTTTTGCCCTGAGATGCAGCAGTTTCTCACGTATGTGATAGCAAGGAAGAGATATATTGATGATATCTTTATAATCTGGTCTGGGATAGGGATGAGCTGTTCAGTTCGATCTGTTCGGAGTTCGCATTGAACATCGGCCGTTCGACAGTTCGCGAACTTCGAACGTTTTGGGACGTTCGCCAAAAGTTCTAAAAAAAAATTTTTGGAACAAAGTATAGAAAACGCTTAAAAAATACAAAAAAATCGAGAAATAAAGAGACTCTTTACTGGAAAATATTATAAGCAATGGTTTATTAGATATTGAATTAAAAAAAACGGAATATTTTTAACATTGAAGCCTATGGGATAAAATATTCTTGTTACTAAAACATCAGGAAGACACGGCCCTCTAATCAGGCACTGTAGAGGGCAGCCTGCAGGGGCCTCCCAAGGATCCCCTTGAGGAGCATTGAGGAGCATGCGGCTGCCGGATGACAGAGCTGCGACTGTGCGGGCTAGCCGCCCGGGTGCATGTGGCAATCCTCACGCAATCCTCTCTCCTCCCTACCCACCGCGATGGTCACGCTATTGACCTTGTCTTTTCCAACCTCTGCTCCATTTCTGAGTTCACCTGTCGCCCTTTCCCCATCTTTGACCACCACCTTCTCTCTTTCAACCTATCTGGACTTCCTAAACACCCTGCTCCCCCACCCCGCACACACACTCGCAGAAATCTACATGCTGTGGATCCCCATCAATTCTCCAATCTACTTCACCACCTCCCTCACACCTCCTCCTTCACCTGCCCTGATGCTGCCACTAATCACTACAACACTACGCTTATCTCTGCTCTAGACACTCTTGCTCCTCTTCGACTCTGTAAGGCCCCACGCCGCCAGCTTCAGCCCTGGCACACCCTCCAGACACGCTACCTGCAAAGATGCTCCCGCACTGCAGAGCGTGCCTGGAGGAAATCCCGCTCTGAAGCTGATTTTGTTCACTTCAAGTTTATTCTCCGGTCATACACCTCTGCCCTCCACCTGGCCAAACAATCCTTCTCATCTCTTATATCTACGCTGTCCTCTAACCCTAAACGGCTCTGGTCCACCATCAACACCCTCCTCCACCCACCCGCACCTCCCCCCTCAGCTGCCTTCAACGCTCAAGACCTGGCAGATTTCTTCCTTAGTAAAACTCTAACTATCAGAAGCAACATCCCAACACAAGATAGTTATCTGCCGCCTCCACTCCCAAAGGTCCCCTCTGCCACCCTCTGCCGCTTCCTCCCAGCCACTGAGGAGGAAGTCCATTCCTTATTGTCCTCCTCACATCTCACCACGTGCCCGTTCGACCCCATTCCCTCACATCTAATTCCTCCCCTCTCCTCCTCCCTCACCCCTGCTCTCACACACATCTTCAACCTATCTCTCTCCACCGGCTCCTTCCCATCCGCCTTCAAACATGCGCTAGTTACCCCTTTACTAAAGAAACCATCCCTCGATCCCAACTCTCCATCCAACTACCGCCCTGTATCCCTGCTTCCCTTTACCTCTAAGCTCTTAGAAAAACTAGTCTTCAACCGCCTCTCCCTCTTCCTGTCCTCCAATTCCCTACTTGACCCCCTGCAATCTGGCTGCCGTCCCCTACACTCAACTGAAACTGCCCTCACCAAAGTCACCAACGACCTCCTAACTGCTAAAAAACATGGCCACTATTCTATTCTCATCCTGCTTGACCTCTCGGCTGCTTTTGACACTGTTGACCACCCCCTCCTTCTGCAGACCCTCAGCTCTCTTGGTCTCTGTGACACTGCACTTGCTTGGGTTGACTCCTATTTATCCAACAGGTCCTTCTCTGTGTCCTTTGCTGGTAACTCTTCCTCTTCATTGCCTTTATCTGTTGGTGTAACTCAAGGCTCTGTCCTTGGTCCTCTGCTCTTTTCCATCTACACCTCCTCCCTGGGCAAAATCATCAACAGCTTTGGCTTTAATTACCACCTCTATGCTGATGACACTCAGATCTACCTCTCTACCCCTGATCTCTCTCCCCCTGTCCTTTCAAAAGTCAGTGACTGTTTATCTGGCATCTCCTCCTGGATGGTCTCGCACCACCTAAAGATCAACATGTCCAAGACTGAGCTCCTACTTATTCCTCCCTCTAATGCCTCCCCACCTCCTGACTTCTCTATCACGGTGGAGGGTATCACCATCTCCCCATCAAACCAAGTTCGCTGTCTTGGAGTTACACTTGACTCTGCTCTTTCCTTCATCCCCCACATCAAGTCTCTTTCCTCATCCTGCCGATACCAACTGCGTAATATTTCCAGAATTCAGCCATTTCTTACCGCTGTCACCACAAAACAACTCATACACGCCCTGGTAATCTCCCGACTCGACTATTGCATTAATCTCTTATCTGGCCTCCCTCTGTCCCACCTCTCCCCCCTACAATCCATCCTGAACGCCTCCGCCAGGCTAATTCACCTCACCCGCCGCTCTGTCTCTGCCGCTCTCCTCTGCGAGTCCCTTCACTGGCTCCCCATCCACTGCAGAATTAAGTTCAAAATCCTTATCCTTACCTACAAAACCCTCACTAACTCAGCTCCCCACTACCTGTCCTCACTAATCACCAAATACACCCCAGCCAGCTCCCTAAGGTCCAACAGCGACCTGCGCCTAGCTTCTCCCCGCATCACCTCTTCCCATGATAGACTGCAGGACTTCACAGGCGCAGCCCCCATTCTCTGGAACGCTATCCCTCGTACGGTCAGACTTTCCCCTAATTTCTCTTCCTTCAAACGCTCCCTTAAAACATTCCTATTTAGGGAAGCCTACCACCCAACTCACTGACGCAACCATCAATCACTCTCACCTTGCAGTCCTCTCCTCCTGTTTCCAACCCCAACCCCTCTAGATTGTGAGTTCCTACGGGAATAGGGCCTCATCCCCTCTTGTACTGTTTGTCAAATGTTGTTCAATGTATTGTAACCCGTCTATACTGTGCCTATTGTACAGCGCTGCGGAATATGCTGGCGCTTCATAAATAAAGAATAATAATAATAATAATAATGTGGCAAAGACAGGCGGCGCAGGGAGTTAGCCACTGCACCTGCGGCCACAGCAACCCCCCCCCCCACAACCAGGATCCAGGGAGCCCCCACTGACCACCAGGCTAAGGTAAGGCGACACATTTCTAAAAAAAAAAAAAATCCGAGGACATTTTTAAATGTCCCGGGGAACATAAAATAAAACTTTTTTTCTTTCTTTTTCTACCTTGCTGAATGTATTTAATTATATATTAGATACATTCAGCCACGTAGAGTGGGGTGGCACGTGGACTGCGCGGGGTCTCAGGCAGTGGTTTGGTTTTTTTGTGTGTATATTTTTAGCAAATTTATAGGGGAAGGTAAGGGCAGGTATGATATATATATATATATAGATAAGATATATATCTATATTCTTATAAATATATATATCCAGACTTGTATTACACACACATTTTGGAAACTAATTGTCCCCCCAATTTGGCTGATCCCTCCAGAAGAAATGTTGAACCCGATAGAGCAGAGAATAATATATATATTCTCTGCTCTGTCGGGTTCAACATTTCTTCTGGAGGGATCAGCCAAATGGGGGGGCGCATTTAGTTGAGATTGTCCACATGCCACCCACCCATGTGCGTATGTGTATATATGGTCTGAGGTCTGTGGCTGGGTGTATATATATATATATATATCTACGTGTTGATATATACATATATATAGGTCTGCATGTTGATATATATACATATATGTCTGTGTGTGGTATCAATGCATCACTGCATCCCTAAATTCAAACTTTAGAGTCCCATTGACTTGCATTGAGTTTAGTTTGTGTTCGAGTTCGAACTAGAAAATTTTAAAATTGTTCGAGTTCGAATGCGAACCGAACACGGGGGTGTTCGGCTCATCACTAGTACTCTGAGAATGGAGACACCTTTAAAGAGTTTGTTGGTATACTTAACATTAAGCAATTGAATTTAAAATTCAACATGGAGATAGAGAAAGACAAGATCAACTTTCTTGATGGTTGGAGAGCTACCACCCAGTCCCTCTTAAAAAAAATACCCCCATTGGGCAGTATCTTCGCCTACGACGCCTATGCTCTAGTGTTGAAGAATTCAAGATTAAAGCTCGTGGCTTACGGTGCATGTTCAAGGATTGGGGCTATCCGAATTGTTGTTTAAAAATAGCTTACAAACGAGCACTATTGAATGACAGAGAAGAACTGCTCTCAAAAAAAAGTGTTGCTTTTTAACACAAGATAAGCATCTCAGTATAGTGCTGACTTCTAAAGTCTCTGTTACGTCAAGACGATGCCGGAATATTGGTGACTATGTTGTGCAAAGTAATTTCTCTTCAAGAGATCCTCAATAGGGATGGGCTGGCGGTTCGATGCGAACAAGAGTTTGCATCGAACATTGGCCATTCGACCGTTCGTCGAACAGCGAACATTTCTGCGTGTTCGCCCACAATGCACCACAATGGACCACAAATGCACTTTTCCACTGGCCTGAAGCTTGTAATTGGCTACAGCCTTGCACCTGACCACAGGTCAGGTGCAAGACAGGTGCAAGACTATGCCAATCAGGGCTCAGAGTCCTGATTGGGCAAATTTTGCCAAATCATGGGCTCACAGAGCTAAGTCCCGCAGCACACTATATAAGGCTTCCCCGCAGCCCCAGCATGTGTGTTGCAGGAGTGAATAAGAGAGGAGAGGAGATTGTTGCATATCAGGGTGTATCACTGAGTTATACCAGAGTTCTGGGAATTTTAATCTGTGTCTTGGCACTGCCAGCTATCAGGGTGTATCACTGAGTTATACCAGAGTTCTAGGAATTTTAATCTGTGTCTTGGCACTGCCAGCTATCAGGGACAAGGTGTATCACTGAGTTATACCAGACTTCTGGAAAATCTGTATATCTTTATTTCTAGATACCATAGAATACCACAGTTGAATCAGAGTTCATCTGTATCTTTAATCTGTATCTTTATGTATTCAGAGTTGAATCTGGGTGTTGCCAGCTATCAGGGTGTTGCAGCCTGCAGGAGAGGAAGTGAATCAGAGAGAGAGTAGAGGACATTGGCAGCCTTGCAGGGAACATATCAGTGAAATCGCTGACTTATAGCAGAGTTCTGAATATCTTTAATCTAGATAACACAGTTGAATCAGAGTTCTGCATATCTCCAATCTTTATACCAGAGTTGAATAAGAGTTCTGTATATCTTTAATCTATATATCACTCACCATGTCAGAAAGAGGAAAAATTACAGGCAGACGCTCCCAGACACAGATAAGAGGGCAAGCAGCCTCTGTGTTGGAAGGCTGTGCCTCTGGTCATCGCGGACACGGTGAATCCTCTGCACGGGCACACTTGTCCTTTCTAACTGGTGCTGTCTGTCTTAAGCAGCAGCAACATACAGAGGATTTGCATGATTGGCTAACAAGGCAATCCTCATCCTCCGAGTCCTCTGCCAGCCAGACTTGTAGTGGTTTACAGTCCGCCTCAGCTGCCAAAACATCTAATTCAGCCTCCATGTCCACAGCTACTCTTGCCATAGCCTCACCATCATACACAGAGGAGTCAGCTGAATTGTTTGACTACAATGACAGTGAAATGCTGCTTGAGGATGCGCAGCAACTCCAGTGCTCTGATTCAAACTCTGAGGTTAAGGAAGGGAGTACAATCAGCCTAGAGGGAGGGGGAGCCAGTGTCACACAAAGAACTGGCACTCATGTTCCCCCAGCAGCTACAGCATACTGCCAAGTTGGCTTTCAGTGAGGAGGAGATAGGGGGTGATGATAATGATGAGGTCACTGACTCCACCTGGGTGTCTGATCAAACAGAGGAGTCAAGTGAGGAGGAGGCACAACAAAAACGATGCACAACGTCCTCTATGAGCAACCGTAGCCAGTCCAAGGCATCAGATGTCAGAGCTGCTCAGGTGCAGAGCGCTGTTGTCTCAAAGCACACGTCCAGGAACTCTGCTGTCTGGGAGTTCTTCACGACATGTGCAGCAGTCTGCAGCGTTGCTATTTCTAAGCTATGTCTGAAGAGGATCAAGCGTGGGAGAAACATCAGCCACTTGGATACCACATGCTTGAAGCAACATATGACTACCTGTCATGCATGCCGTTGGCACAACACTTCCCATCGGTCCTCATCTGTCTCTACCCCCACTATATGTCATGCCATGTTTACAACCTCCACTGACAGGGATGATGTTATAGTAATGGGTGTACCAGGTCCTTCCTCAGAATGTGACAGCATCCCAACAGCTGTAGATTTACACAGTCAAATTTCATTGCCCCAGCTGCTGCAGCGTAAGAGAAAATTTAGTCCCAACCATCCCCTTGCACAGCGTCTAAATGCCAGCTTGGCAAAATTAGTCGCATTACAGCTGCTGCCTTTCCAGCTGGTGGACTCTGGCTCCTTCTGTGAATTTGCCAAATGTGCTGTACCACAGTGGCAGGTTCCAAAATGCCAGTTCTTTTCACGGAAGGCCATTCCAGCACTATACCAGCACGTGGAAGACAATGTTATGGAGTCATTGGGAAAGGCAGTCAGCAGCAAGGTGCACATTACTTTAGACACGTGGTCCAGCAAGCATGGACAGGGCCATTACATTTCCTTCACGGCACACTGGGTATCTCTGCTTGCAGCTGGGATGGATCCAAGACGGGCTCAGTGCTGGAGCTTGTTCATCCACCACGCCTCCAGAAAGCTGCTTATATGAGGTCTGTCTGCTCCACCACCTCTTCCTCTTCCTCCTCCTCCTCCTTCTCTGTCTCTGGCGAAGTGGCAGTTAAACCGACGCGTGGCAGGGGCTACGCAATGGCTCAGGCAAAAAGATGCCATACTGTGCTTGAGCTGGTTTGTTTAGGGGACAGGAGCCACACCGGGCCAGAAATTATGTCAGCTCTGCAGGGGCAGGCGCAGAGATGGTTAACACCACGCCAGCTTGAGCTGGGAATGGTCGTCTGTGATAATGGCAGCAACCTTCTCTCTGCCCTACGCCTGGGTAAGTTGATGCATGTACCATGCCTAGCACACGTCCTAAATCTGGTGGTACAGCGTTTCCTAACCAGGTACCCAGAGCTTCTCAGCCAGACCGGAAAATTTACGGTGTGAAGGCTCTAGCTGGCACCAAAGGTCCAATTTTAATGCACCTGTTGTTACTTTCATCCAAAGCCTGCATAAGTTTCACCATAATTCAGCCAACAAATCACTAAACTTGTTCTGCGTGTCCTAAAACGTCTCCTCTTTTCATACAGACTGCCGCCCCAAGCAGTTGTTTATGAATAGATTAAAGGAAAATCATTTACCGTCATTTGAAATAACATTTAAAAAGAAAAAAATGACTCTATACATCCTACAAATCCGCCACTTCACGGGCAGGTTATGGGGACCTCCTAGGCATGATATTTGAAGGAATTTTTCTTTTTTATTCTTAACCTTTATGTCATGGAAAAATCACTGTTCCTTTAAAAACGTTTTAGTTTTTTATTCTTTTTTCCTTGTTTCCTGTCCCCCAGGGCACTACCCGGACCCCAATACAACTTTTGTGGCAAATATCTTGCATATATGCCCTGTTGGAGGGCACTCTAAAATTCGAACGTTCGAGTCCCATTGACTTGCATTGAGTTCGAATCGTGTTCGCGTTCGAATTCAAACTTTTTCAAATGTTTGTGTTCGAATGAGAAACGAACACGGGGGTGTTCGGCCCATCACTAATCTTCAACAGCAATGGCTTAAAACTACACTTAAGGGCACTTTTAAGTGCGGGAGGTGTAAAGCACGTCCATTCATCCCACAGGATAAAAAATCATTCTTTAATGTCAGTGGGGATAAAGAATACCCAGTCAAGAGTTTCTCAAACTGCAATACAAAGGGAGTGGTTTATCTCCTAATGTATAGCTGTGGAAAACAGTATGTGGGGAAAACCAGAAGGCCACTAAAAACACGTTTGCAAGAGGACATAAGTTTTGTTCGGTATACACGAGATACTCCCGTTTCGAGACACTTGCACAATGATCATTCTGGGAGCTCCTCCGACCTAAAGTTTATGGTTATAGAGCAGGTTAATCAAGGTTTGCAACGTGGTAATTTTAACTTAAAATTGCGCCATCGAGAGGCATTTTGGATTTATAAATTGGGGACATTGTCCCCGCATGGATTAAATGAAGGGTTTACTTTTGCCCCCTTCATCACTGATTATTGATTTAATTTCAACCATTTAGTGTGTATTGTTTTTTGTTGCTTGTTTTGTACTACAACCTGCTTATGTTGAGATGTACATTAACCTCGGTTTTTACATATCGGGGTTCCCTTTTTTGAGTGTGGACCATCTTTTTATTTATTATTTTTTCTAATTTAGGGCCGCCGTGATCCTTTTGTTATCCCCTGGTTTATTTTGAACAGCGGGCCTTTTCTTCATAGATTAACGTTTTCCGCAAGGACGTTTGAATCAACCCCTTTCGGTGCTAATATGTTACTCCCCTGTTGGCGTTCGCGGTAGTGATGGGACTATGGCTTCCCCCTTAAGATTTAACACAGATACTCTGTGTCTATGGCTAGAAGCCTATGATTGGCTGGCCCCAGTCACATGCCCACACCCATAGGAGGCTACAAGCAGGTCTTGCATAAATTAGTTTGTGTGTCACAGGTCCGCCCACTCTTTGCGCGATTGGCCGCTCCACCGCTTATACGTCACCTCTTCTAATTTTTACCGGGGCTTGACAGACTATTTAAGATCTGGCAGTGTTACCTTAACTCATCTCTTGAAAAAGCCGACCTAGTTTATCGGCTAAACTCGTCCTTATTGAGATGATTAATTGATTCCTCTGTTGGGAGGTTTTTAGCAGCCTGTGTGTTTTTTCACTATGTTGGGTGTGTAACTGTATTGGTGCAGCAATCTCTCGTTAGCTGACCACTGTGGTTTCGGGGCCTTTATGGTTTCTTTACTGGTTTGAATTGCTGGCTTGAATTATCGGCAGGGACAGCTGTTTTTTATGCCATATCTTTAAATGAGATTATGAAATAGCATCACCTCTTAAAATTCCTACTACTAACAAGAGTGCTAATTTCCCCTGCTGTTGTTACTTTGATTGCTCCAACCTCTTTGTACATTCCCTTTGAATATGGGCATCTCACTCGGCTCAGCTCAATTACGTAAAAAAAAAAATTTGCATGCATGAATCTTAAATCTTCCTTGAGAAGAGAGCAATATAGGTGACCTTTTGGTTACTTTTTCTTTTCCTGCTATTTATTTGAAGCAAGTGTTTGCTAGCGGGCATTGTCTCTTTGCTGGGAGACCTAAGCTTTTTAACAAAATTCTGAGTTACCATTAACAAATGATTGATGAATTTATTTAAATCTTTCTTGCAATCTTATTTAAATTGCAGTTTTAAAATTAACTATATTATATCCTCTCTGAAGCTACTCTCATTTAATGACTAGCGTTTGGATATTTTTCACCTGCACTGGAGGAAGAATAAATGAATAAGTCTATCTGTTCGTTTAAAGGTTCAATGCGTTATCATCAGCCGCTTTTTTATACTGCTCCCAATTTAACTTCTCATATATATATATAGCTGTTTTTCTAGCTTTGTACTGAAAGTATTCAATTAAATTTGTGAAAAGGCATTCAATGGGCTGTACCTATATTCATCCAATTGTATTTTGGTATTGCACATTTTCTATGTTTGTTTTTTATTAAATGTCTGTTCACTGATTTTGTGTCTGAACGCAAAAGTTTCTCATAAAGTCTTTTTGCTTCAGAAATCTTTTCTACATGAGGTTTTCATATGTAGTCAAATCTTAAACTGCTCATTTAAGCTACAATTTTGCAACAAATCATAAATACTACTATATCATGAAATCATTTAATACAGATGTTCTGGAATACAGAGGGAGATTTGCACTGTAGTCCTCTCTACTGTACCATGACTGACCTAAACTTAAGGACTGTTGCACCTCCAGGTCCAAAACCCAAAATAGCCCCAGTTTTTTTTTGCTAGGACAAAAAGACAGAATATGCCACCAACACAAGGGGAATAAAGGGTTGGAAGCACATGTTACCTAACTAGCTTCTTTTTCACCAAGAATAAGTCTGCAAGTTATAGAAAGGAGGGGATTTAAAGGTTTTCAGTTCTTCTGGTTTAGTGCGAAAGTAAAAATGAGTGAAATGAATCAGGCACAGTAACAATGGGGTGAGAGAGATAGGCAAAGGCATAATGGGAGAAATAGCATAATTCTGCTTAAGAGCTTACAAACTAAGAGAGTGATGACATAGTTTGGTGGTAGCCGAGTATGAAAAGTAATGGGATGCATGGGGGACTGTGTGAGAAGATGGAACAGGAAAGGTGCAATGTGGATTATGGAATGAGCTGATGGGCTTCTCTGAAGTTATGTGGTTTTTAGAGACTTCTAGAAGGGATGGAGGTTTGGAGAGGGAGTTCAAATAAAAGCGGGCAGAATACACATATTGCATACATTCACATAAGTTCTGTGTAACAGGAAGATAATTGTTTGAGACCTGCTTTTGAATTCAGACCTTTTTCACCACCCATCTCTGCCGATCAGTAAGCGCTCCGTTGATGGTTTTTCCTTCCTACCAGTTAGGTAGACAGCTTCTCTGCAGTGATTAAGCCTTTAGTAAGTAGGAGGAATTTTATAGCTTCCCAAACCATAAAATTCATACAGGGTTATCCAAAGAGATCCGAATTGCTTGAGAAAGGTAACCGAACGCTGAAAATCAGCGTTCGGTTACCTTTCCTGGCCATTCGGCTATCCAGAGAGCAGGCAATTCGCCAAATACTGGCGAATTGCCTGCACATACGGTGCCTGTTCGGTGCCTGTTCGAGGGCAGTGAAATCCCCATGATAAAGCACTGCTTCGGCTATTCAGAGAACACAAACCAGCAGTGAAAGGTTCCCCTAATGTCCTGCCATTCGGGGTTTAATTCGGCAAATTTATTCAGGAGAATCCCATAGGCTTCAATGTTAAAATATTCCCGTTTTAATTCAATATCTAATAAACCGTTCATTCTAAAATTCTGCAGCAAAAAGTCTCTTTATTTATAGATTTTTTAGGATACTTTAAGCATTTTTCTGATTTTTTTTTTTTTATTAAAAGTCCGATTTTTTTTTGATTTTTTTTCAGTTTACTTATTTTTTTTGTAACAGCCCTCTTTATTATCATTCCCTGGACCTCCTGTGAAAATTTCAGACATTTTCGCTCAGTAGTTTCTTTGCAAACAGCGTTTCTTTTTCCCAGATTCATACAAATGGTTTTTCTAATTTATTCACTGCCTCCTCTACGTCACAGCTGCTTCGGCTCTGTGTGATTCGGCTCATGTTCGGCTCCTGTTCGGCTCCTGTTCCTCTTTTTCAAAGGTTAATCCAGATGTTTTTGCTTGTTTTCAGCGTGCATTCGGTTAGTTTTCGGTGGGTTTACGGCAGCTTTTCCCTGCAATTCGGGGACCCTGTGGTGTTTGCTGAATACACCGCAGGGTCACCGAAAATGCAATCGGCAAAAGGAACCGAATTGAAGAGAACGAAAAGTCACCGAACGTGCGGTGACTTTTCGAATCTCTTTGGATAACCCTGATAGTGATATAGCTTCCATCTAGCATATCTGCAACCATTAACAGAGAATGAATGGAATGGATAAAATTATTGCTTTATCACAAAAACAGTTAGCAAACTGTAAACATATATATTTTTTAATTGCAAAAAGTGGCTTGCACTCACCCACTTATGTTGAACAAAGTAATGTGTTTTCCCAGTGTACTTGTCCACATGTCTCATTTAAAGCATTGTAAGGTGAACACAGGTCTTTAAATAAAATCTATCTTAAAGAAGGAGGATTTAAACTTTAAAACATAGCAAATGCATTGGCTCATATTAGAGCCTTTTTTTAAGGTCAAGTATACAAAAGCTAGCAAGTAGTTTACAGAAAAATGCAATGAAATTCAACAATCCAGTTTCACGCCATCTGAGTACATCTGAGGCCAGAAATATGAGGGGTTATTCACTAAGCTCTGAATTTACCACCGAATTGCTACGAATAAAGAATTTCACCATGGTTGAAACTTCTGGGCAATTCGTCTATTCACAAAGCTGTCAATTCGCCAAATACAAGTAAAATACGGAGCATTATGCCGTAATAAAGCTGCACCAAAATTGTCCCATTGGAAACTATCATTTAGTCTATTCACAGACCGCCGAATTGCGCCAAAATTTCAGCGAAATGACCTGATTTTCGGTGTTTCAATTCAACAGGTTTAAAAGGTTGGATCAATAGGTTTCAATGTAATACAAAAAACAACAAATACAGTTGTGTTCAAAATTATTCAACCCCCAATGCTGTAAAGGGTTTTAGGGAATTTAGTGTACATTTGTAATTGTATTCAGAATGAAATCCTACAAGGACTTTTTAAAGAACCATATGCAACTAAAATGACATCAATTGGTTTTGTAATACAGTAGTAAATGTTTCTTTTGTGAATTCTTCATTGACACAATTATTCAACCCCTTAAAGACTACCACTCTGAACAACAGAGGTTCATTCAAGTGTTTTCAATCAGGTATTGAAAACACCTGTGGATGTCACGGAGCAGCAATAAAGCATAATAAGCACCAATTAGGCATCTTTAAAATGACTGTGATACTCAGCTCCTTCTAGACATTTACTGGTGTGGTTACAAACATGGTGAAGTCAAGAGAATGGTCCAGGAAGACAAGAGAAGAGGTGATTACTCTTCACAGGAAGGGCAATGGCTATAAGAAGATTGCAAAGATGTTAAACATACCAAGAGAGACCATAGGAAGCATCATTCGCAAATTCAAGGCAAAGGGCACTGTTGAAACGCTACCTGGTCGTGGCAGAAAGAAGATGCTAACTTCGACTGCTGTGCGCTACCTGAAGCGTAGAGTGGAGAAAAGTCCCCGTGTGACTGCTGAGGAACTGAGAAAAGATTGGTCAGATGTGGGTACTGAAGTTTCAGCTCAGACAATACGGCGCACACTGCGTAATGAAGGCCTCCATGCCAGAACTCCCAGGCGCACCCCCTTGCTGTCTCCAAAGAATAAGAAGAGTCGACTGCAATATGCCAAAAGTCATGTGGACAAACCACAGAAGTTTTGGGATAGTGTTCTGTGGACTGATGAAACAAAATTAGAACTGTTTGGGCCCATGGATCAACGCTATGTTTGGAGGAGGAAGAACAAGGCCTATGAAGAAAAGAACACCTTGCCTACTGTGAAGCATGGCGGGGGGTCAATCATGCTTTGGGGCTGTTTTGCTTCTGCAGGTACAGGGAAGCTTCAGCGTGTGCAAGGTACCATGAATTCTCTTCAGTACCAGGAGATATTGGATGACAATGTGATGTAGTCCGTCACAAACCTGAGGCTTGGGAGACGTTGGACCTTTCAACAGGACAATGTTCCCAAGCATACCTTCAAGTCCACTAGAGCATGGTTGCAGATTAAAGGCTGGAACATTTTGGAGTGGCCATCGCAGTCACCTGACTTAAATCCGATTGAGAACCTCTGGTGGGACTTAAAGAAAGCAGTTGCAGTGCGCAAGCCTAAGAATGTGACTGAACTGGAGGCTTTTGCCCATGACGAATGGGCGAAGATACCCGTAGATCGCTGCAAGACACTTGTGTCAAGATATGCTTCACGTTTAAAAGCTGTTATAACTGTAAAAGGATGTTGTACTAAGTACTAAGATTGAATGTCACTTGGGGGTTGAATAAAACTGATAATGATGTGAGCACAGAAAAGACATTTGTGGTTATTTCATTATAAATGTTATGTTATATTTGTCTGACCTACACGTGCCTCTTTGATTTAATTGTAAGCAAGATGACTGAATGATCAAAATCAATGTCAAACTGGCCAAAACACTCAATTTCAGTGGGGGTTGAATAATTTTGAACACAACTGTATATTCTCCTGTGAACTGGCCACCCTGGGACAGTCACTGATTTATCAGTAATACATGAAACATCTTTTTATTTTTTAAAGACCATTTATTGAATCTATCTTTTTGCTAAAAACCTTTTTTATTTATTTTTTTTAACCCCTTCGTTATGACCGGTTTGTGTTCATCATGTTCAAAAGTGTTTTGAAGTCATATTTTATTATAAGACCCTGACAGATTTATATACAGTATAACCTTATTTTCAGCAGACTCGGCAGATTCAAAATATATCATTATGTGTATATGTCATGTCCCGTCAGAATGCTATAACAATTTTTATTTAAAAAAAAATAAGAATTTCCATTCAGATCTCAGTCATTTACATTTTGTAAAAATGTTTTCACAAATTGTCATCCAAACCTTTGTGGTTATATATACCATGGGGTACTCTTGTTAAAAAAAAAATAGAAATAGATACCTGTTACTGCAATTTTCTGAGAAAATACGCAATTTTAACTAAAACTGAAAAAAACCTAAATTTTTCACTTGTATTTTGGCACATTGTGTTTTATGACTAATATGACTATGTATGTATACGCTGACCTTGCTCACGGCATGGAAAATGAGATGGTGAGTAATGGAAGTGAAATTGCTCATTTTATTTGTGACAATGCCATTGCTTTGGAACAAACTAAATAAAGGTTTAATAAAATATTTTATGCTTTTTTTAAATTTATTTTTTTACATTTCACATGGTCATGTTTGGATATCATTAGAAAGGCCAGACTCTGACCTGTCCATTGACCCCTAATATGACTTTGTCGGGTGTAAAGAATGGAAATAAAGGGATCCAAAGTATCTCCGCTCTCTTCACAGTGGTGCAGCAACTTGTGTTTTTGATGGACCAAAATGTAATAACACTTTGCGCCATCACTTTCACATTTGGTCCCTGTGTGGGAAATGAGAAGGGGAGTTAGAAAGCAAACAAAGCTGATGGACTAAGTAAAAGAACATAATGCCATCACCTTAGAAATAAGAAAAAGTACGTTTTGCATTTAATTTGTTTTCTATTTTACACATTACATGGTCATAGTTGGTATCGTTGGAAAGGCCAGACTCTGACCTTTCCAATGACACCTCAACTGACCTTGTGCGGTGTAAAATTTAGAGACTCAGGGTTCCAAAGCACACCTGGCACTCCAAGCTGCAGTGCGGCGGTTTAGGTTTTCAATGAACCAATGCGTAATAATTCATTTTGCCATCTCCTCCACACTTGCTGGCATCATGGGAAATGAGAAGGTGAGTTGGTGCAGCATCATCGTTCACGTTATAATTGAAGAGTGAACAATAGTGTTGCAGAAGTACAAAAAAAGACCTTTCTATTTTTACATAAAACCTGGTCATGCCCTTACATTATCCTCTACTTGTGGTTCCTGGCAATTGGGGGTCCAAAGGACCCATGTATCTCCGCCCTAGAGAATTCCCTTTCTAGTTGGGCTGGGGAGTCCATTTCTGAACTAATCATTGTGCATTCAGTGGGCGTGGGGAAGGTCCCGGAGGACCCCCTCCAGAAGACCGCAATCGGTGCCAGATTGGGACTTCTGCGACATTTGCAGACAAGTGATTAAAAGACCTTTTTGTATTTTTTTAAGACATTTTTTTATTTAAAGACTTCGCTTTACAGACCTTTTTATTGTGTTTTAAAGGACATTCTTTTATTATTTGGGCACATTTTTCCCACATTTTTGTTGCTTTAAAGCTGCTATTAGGAGCTTTTTTTTCAGTTCAGTGGAATTCGCCGATGCCCATTTGGCAGTTATCAGAACAATTTGTTGTTTTTCACTGGCGTCTAATAACTGCTACGGCGACTCCAATTTTGGTAAAATACGGTGACCATTGATAGTGAATTCACTGAATTTTTCGGCGAAATGGAAACGCCAAAGTGAGCCAGAATGCAAGGCACCGAAATCACGTAAAATTTGGTGCTTTGTGAATAGACCCCTACGTTTCATTAGACCAGGCTTCCTGCCCAATGACTGTTTAGTGATTTCTTAAGTGAGTATACGGTCCTTGGAAATTGCCCCAGGCGACAGCTGAATGCGCGTCATCCGGAGCGCCGGGAGCAAGCGGCCAATAGGAGAGCACCCCATCAACAAGATGGTGGTGCCCATGGTCGGGGTCAGGAAACTGGCCCCGGACCCGTTTTTCTACTGGCGACTGCCCAAAGAGTGCCTGCAAATATCGGTGGGTTGCATGGAGGTGGCCCACTGGACCAGGAGGTGTTGCTGCAGAGCATGCCCAGGAGTGGACCAACCAGATCTGGAGCGGCAGCCCAGAACGTGGTGAAGGCAGAACCCTTAGATGTCTCGGTGGCTGGAGTGCAACAGCGCAGCAGTGTCCAAGGGACCGGCTTGATGGCGGTGGATCACGCTTCGTCACAGCTCCTCTCGGCCCATGAGTCTGACCTGGCTGCGCTTGCGGGGCAGGGTGGCGCTGTGGCGGGTGTGCTGCGGGCTGAGGGAGGCACTGCCTTGCCAGACGGTGTTATGGATGCGGTAGTAGCGGCGCTGATGAGGTGGCAGCAAGCGTCGGGGTCCATTCCCCATGCGCCGTTGGGAGACCAAGCTGGGCCTCCTTCCGGGGTTGCGGCAGAAGTGCAGATGGGAGAAGCGTCAGGATCTAAGGCAGTGGAGGCGGCTGGCCTGGCCCGAGACTAAGCGGTATGTCGGCAGGGGGGTGGGGGGACCACTCCGGACAGCTGTCGACTTGTGATCTTTCCCCGTTAAGTATGCAGGTTTCCCAGGAGGTGAGAGACAAAATATGGAAAGGGGAATTCGTTGATGTAATGACATTGAGGATAGGGAGACGGTGGATCGCCCCCAAAAAGATTGACGATAAGTAAAAGGATTAAGATAAGCAAAAGGGTTTGCGGCACACTTTCGGCAATTGGCTGCAGGAGTTCCTGGCTTACAGTGCTATATTGTGTGAGAGGCAGCCGGAAAAGTGTATTCTGCTTTTTACGTATCTTGACCTCATATGGGGGGCGTATAAAACATATGGTGGGCAGTGCTGGTATAAATACGATCAGGAGTTTTGTAAAAAATGGCAATGCGTCCGAGCATGCATTTTGATGTTCAGGACGCAAATTTGTGGCTGTTGATCCTGATGCCGGTGCGCCCATTAGTCGCGCCCTTTCATGGGGCCTCTGGCGCCGCATCTCCCGCGGTGCCGGCGGGAGTGCGAAAAGGGTAGTTGTTAGCTCTATAACGAATCCTCTTGTCATTGGGACTCATCCTGTCGCTTTCGGCATGAATGCGCGCAGTGGGGGGGAGAAACCCTGCATTCCGATGTTTTTGGAAAGGTAGAGGTGGCGCATTCTGGCCCAGGGCTCGGGATGACACTAGGGGTGGGTGGGGGTCACCCCGGTGAACATTCAAGTGATGCTCCCATGGCTCGGTCGGTACCCCAATAGGAGGGCGACTGCGGTGTTGTCGTCGGGTTTTCTGTACGGTTTTCGTATCCCGTTCGAGCATTAGGAGTTCCCGATGTTTTCTGATAATTTGCTGTCGGCGATGCAGCGGGAGGGCGTATTGGCTCACAAGCTGGCGGCGGAGGTGAGGTTGGGGCGGATGGTGGGGCCTTTCTGCTTCTTTCCGTTTTCCAATTTGAGGGTTTCGCTGCTGGGTTTGGTGCCGAAGAGGGAGGAGGGTAAGTTTAGAATGATTTACCACCTGTCCTACCCAGCGGGAGTGTCGGTCAACTACGTGATTTTGAAGGAGGAATGCAGAGTCCGATATGCGTTGTTTGACGCGGTGCTGCGGCTGGTTAGGTCGGATGGTGAGTGGTGTTTGTTGACAAAGGTGGACGTGGAGGCTGCTTTCCGACTGCTTCCGGTCCACCCAGACTGTCACCATCTGCTGGGATGCGGCTTCCGGGAAGAATACTATTTTGACATGTGCCTGCCAATGGGATGTTCAATTTCGTGTTCTCTTTTTGAGCTTTTTGCCTGTTTTCTACACTGGGCAAGCAGGCGGGTTGAGAGTCTGTCGTCCATTATCTCGACTATTTTTTGTTTGTGGGTCCAGGGGATTCTCCCGTGTGTGCGGAGTTACTTCAAGTTTTTCGGGATGTGGCGTCGGAGTTTGGGGTCCCATTGGCAGATCACAAAACGGAAGGGCCTTGTCGAACCCTGTCTTTTTTGGGTATAGAAATTTATACCACGGAACTGGTTTTTCGGCTGCCGGATGGTAAGCTGGAGGTATTGGGGTGGCTAGTGGCCAGGGCGTTGGCAGTCCAGAAGTTACGGTTACAGGAGGTCCAATCATTGTTGGGCCATTTGGTTTTCGCCTGCCGGGTGATGCCGATGGGCAGAGCCTTTTGTCAGCAGTTGTCAATGGCTACTGCAGGTATCTGGGTGCCTTATCATTTTGTGCGCCTGACTCGGGTCATCAAGGCGGATTTGGTTGTGTGGCAGTCTTTCCTGTCCAGATATAACGGCTGTACATAGTGGCAGGAGGAGGAGATGAATAACCTGGCTTTGAAATTGTTCACGGATGCGGCGGGGGCACACGGTTTTGGTGCTTATTTTCGTGGGCGTTGGTGTGCGCAGGCATGGCCGCCGAGTTGGAAGGGTTCTGACTTGTTGCAGAACCTGACTTTTTTGGAATTTTTCTCCATGGTAGTGTACCTGGAGCTGTGGGGAGAGAGTCTAGCGAATCGCAGAGTTGTCTTCTGGGTAGACAACATGAGTGTGGTTCAGGTGGTTAATCGAATATCCTCCAGTTCGTTGCCAGTACTGTGTTTGCTGCGGCATTTTGTATTGCGATGCTTGGAATGCATTATCTGGTTCCGAGCGCGGCATGTACCGGGGATTGACAATGTGATCGCTAACTCTCTCTCCCAGTTCCAATGGAGCCGTTTCTGGCAGGTCGCTCCAGGGGCAGATCGGAACGGGATGCCTTTTCCTGCTGGGCTTTGAGACCTCGCTGCTCCGGATTAAGGCAGCTGATGTTTTCCTCAGTGGCGGAATCCACATGGAGGTCATATGAGCAGGTCTGGAGGGTGTGGGATGCAGTCACTACTGCCGAGCGGGGTTGGGGGATGCGGCCTGACACCATTGGGCTACTTGGGTGTTGATGGAGGACATGAGATCCCAGGGGCTATCGTCAGCATATGTCGGCCCTGTTGTTTTTATGCCGCCTTTTGGATTGGGAGGATGTGGCTGTTGAAAAGGGTCGTGGCGGATTGGAGGAAGGGTTCCGGTCCAGACACGAGACGGCCAGTGTCTTCCTCATTATTGGAATCTGTGATGGGGGCTCCCGGGCATTTGCATGGACGAGTATGAAGTCTGTTTATTTTGTACTGCATTTTCTTTTTGTTTTCACGGTGCCCTTCGGATAGGGGAATTTGTGTCAAGGGGTTTGTCTTTCCCATCGGGGTTGTTTTGGGATCAGGTTCGCATCGGGTGCAGGCTGTACAGCTGTGGTTGGCACGTTCTAAGACGGGTCAGGAGGGCAGGGGAGTTAGTGTGACGTTGGACCGGGTTGGTGGAGTGTGTTGCCCCACGGGTTGGCAAGCACCTTTTTGGACGTATGCCTGCGGCTCATGGGCCCGTTTTTGTACACGCTTCGGGCAGATTTTACCAATTTTCGGCCGTGCTTAAGCGCAGTGTGGGGATGTTGGGACTGGATCCGGGGTCGTTCTCGACGCACTCATTTCGAATTGGGGCGGCTTAGGGGCGTCCGAGGATATGCTGGGTAGGATCGGCAGGTGGCGTTCTGGCCGTTACCGTTCTTACATCCGCCCTCATTTGCTTTAATTCTTTTTCAAGTGCTCCTCCCCGTCTTGTTTGGATTTTGGGACATTCGTTCATTCACTGGGCCGCGTGGAGGGCGGAGACCCGGGTTGGTGGTAGGTGTCTCGGTTTTACCATGGATATCGCACAGATCCGCTGGCAAGGTATTAGAAGATTGCGATGGAGGCTGGTTTTCGCTGAATGTTCTAAGCTTTCCCAGCAGGCTCCTGAGGGTGTGGTGTTGGTTATTCACGTGGGGGGAAATGATCTGGGGCGCCTTCGGTCGGTTGATTGGTTTCATTTTATTAAGCAAGATGTTTTGCCTTGTTTCGGAAGTTGAAACTGGTATGGTCTGAAATTATTCCCAGGCCGATATGGGAGTCCATTGCGGCACCGAAGGCTTTGGAACGGGCAAGGCGCAAGGTTAATAAGGAGGTGTCCCAGTTTGTGGGTAGTTTGGGGGGTTTGGTTGTCCGACACAGGGAACTGGACGGGGACAACCAGGATGTGATTCGTCCTGATGGGGTTCACCTGACCGACATCGGCCTGGATATTTTCTTGGTGGGTATTGTGGAAGGCATAGCGAGGACGCTGGCTGTGGGGGGAGCGCAGAGGCGGCCATGAGGTTATGGCAGCCCCTCGCATTGGCAGAAAGAACCCTGACCAGCATGGAAAACGTTTAAAGGTAAGACGCCAAATGGTGGGCTCTGGGGAGACACGCCTGGTGGCTGGCTGATGGCGTCACAGGGGGGGGGCCTGACTGCTGGTCTGGGGCTGGGTTGTAAGGTGACCTGATTGAAGGGGATTGGTGGTGGTGTAAACATGTTTATAAACAATATAAGAGTCATATAAGTAAGAGAGGGGAGGGGTCTTACCTCTTCTGATTTCTCCAGCGAGGCTGACACATCAACAATTTCCCGCCCTCCCGCCCATTTATGGGTTGAGGGACCTTCAAGTCACAGCTGCGGAAAGTACCCTGGCCAGCGTGGAAAACGTTTAAAGGTAAGATGCCAAATGGTGGGCTCTGGGGAGACGCGCCTGGTGGCTGGCTGATGGCGTCACAGGTAGCGAGCTTATGGTTAAAGCGAAGGAGAACCTGCCACCCGTACAGTGCTGCGGGGCAGATGTTAAGGATGGAATACGAGTTATTTAAGTGATTCTGGTCGATGTTCTTTTAAAATAAAAGCTGTGGCCTATGCCCTTCCAAACTAAGAAATGGTGTTGCGTGATTATTGATGGTGGGCATGGGTATTGTACGACAGATCGCAGACATCAGCAGTAGGGATGAGCCGAACACTCCCCGAGTTCGGTTCGAGCCCGAACCCGAACTTCCCATTTGTTCGGCACCGAACCCGAACCCCCATGCAAGTCAATGGGGCTGAAAATTCCGTTTTTTAGAGTGCCCTCCAAGAGGGCATATATGCTACATATTTGCCATAAAAGGTATATGAGGGTCCGGGTAGTGCCCTGGGGGACAGGAAACAAGGACAAAAAGTTTTAAAAAAAACGTTTTTAAAGGGACAGTGAGTTTTACATGAAATAAGGGTTAGAAATAAAAACGAAAAATTCCTTCAAATATCGTGCCTAGGTGGTCCCCATAACCTGCCAGTGAAGTGGCGGATTTCTAGGATGTATAGAAACACTTAAAAACAAATAAATGACGTTTCATATGACGGTAAATGCTTTTCCTTTAATCTATCCATAAACAACTGCTTGGGCCTGTATGAAAAGACATTTTAGGACGCGCAGAAAAAGTTTAGTGTTTTTTTGGGCTAAATTATTGTGAAACTTATGCAGGCTTTGGATGAAAGTAACAATAAGTGCTTTAAAATTGGGCTTTTAGCATCGGCAAAAGTGCCATCACACCGTAACCCCTCTGAGGATATGAATCTGATACAGGCGTCAATGGCAGTGCACCCAGATCTTGTGCCTTTAGTGCCAGGCATGCAAGTACTATCATACAGTAACCCCTCCGTGGTATTGTGGAAGAGTGCAGGGGTGGACCATGTGGTCCTTTATTGAAAAGTTTTTGATCTGGTAATGGGCGTCAGTGCACCCAGATATTGTGCCTTTGGTGCCAGGCCAGCAAGTATCATCATACAGTAACCCCTCTGTAGTATTGTGAAAGAGTGCAGGGGTGGACCATGTGGTCCTATATTGAAAAGTTTTTTATCTGTTAATGAGCGTCAGTGCACCCAGATATTGTGCCTTTAATGCCAGGCCATCAAGTATCATCATACAGTAACCCCTCTGTGGTATTGTGGAAGAGAGCAGGGGTAGACCATGTGGTCCTTCATTGAAAAGTTTTTGATCTGGTAATGGGCGTCAGTGCACCCAGATATTGTGCCTTTGGTGCTAGGCCATCAAGTATCATCATACAGTAACCCCTCTGTGGTATTGTGGAAGAGTGCAGGGGTGGACCATGCGGTCCTATATTGAAAAGTGTTTTTTTTTATCTGTTAATGGGCGTCAGTGCACCCAGATATTGTGCCTTTAATGCCAGGCCATCAAGTATCATCATACAGTAACCCCTCTGTGGTATTGTGGAAGAGTGCAGGGGTGGACCATGTGGTCCTTTATTGAAAAGTTTTTGATCTGGTAATGGGCGTCAGTGCACCCAGATATTGTGCCTTTGGTGCCAGGCCAGCAAGTATCATCATACAGTAACCCCTCTGTAGTATTGTGAAAGAGTGCAGGGGTGGACCATGTGGTCCTATATTGAAAAGTTTTTTTATCTGTTAATGAGCGTCAGCGCACCCAGATATTGTGCCTTTAATGCCAGGCCATCAAGTATCATCATACAGTAACCCCTCTGTGGTATTGTGGAAGAGTGCAGGGGTGGACCATGTGGTCCTTTATTGAAAAGTTTTTGATCTGGTAATGGGCGTCAGTGCACCCAGATATTGTGCCTTTGGTGCCAGGCCAGCAAGTATCATCATACAGTAACCCCTCTGTAGTATTGTGAAAGAGTGCAGGGGTGGACCATGTGGTCCTATATTGAAAAGTTTTTTTATCTGTTAATGAGCGTCAGCGCACCCAGATATTGTGCCTTTAATGCCAGGCCATCAAGTATCATCATACAGTAACCCCTCTGTGGTATTGTGGAAGAGTGCAGGGGTGGACCATGTGGTCCTATATTGAAAAGTTTTTTATCTGTTAATGGGCGTCAGTGCACCCAAATATTGTGCCTTTCATGGCAGCAAGTGCCTTCACACCGTAACCCTTTTGTGGTATTGTGCAAGAGTTCAGTGCTGGAGGTTTTGTGAATGCAGAAGAGGACATCCCCTATCTATTCCATTACTTCAGCATCAGGGGATTGATAGCTGCTGATCCAGGACTGATTCATTTTTATAAATGTCAGCCGGTCTACAGAGTCGGTGGACAGACGCACTCTTTTGTCTGTGACAAAACCTCCAGCGGCACTGAACGTCCTTTCGGAAAGCACGCTAGATGAAGGGCAACCTAGTAGCTGCATAGCATATTGGCTAAGTTCTGGCCAGTGATCCAATCTCAACACCCAGTAAGCCAGTGGATCATCTGCTGGAAAGGTATCCAGGTCTGCCCTTGCCCCTAGGTAGTCCTGCAACATATGGTGAAGACGCTGGCAATGGGTGCCTACATTTGACGTCCCTGGGCGTCGAGGACTAAAAAAATAAAAAAATGCATCAGTCAAGCGGCCCTGGCCTTCACCGCTATTCCTCTGATCACCTGCAGCCTCAGAAGCACGTGTGTCATCACTTGGTAATCTAACAGTGCCTGGAAAGGTGTTACACAAGTTTCGCATTAGAGCGTCCACAAGTTTTGTCATCCTGTGCTCCCTCTGTGCGGGCAGGATAAGGTCTGCAACTTTCCCCTTGTATCGTGGATCAAGAAGGGTTGCCAACCAGTAATGATCCCTCTCCTTGATAGCACGAATCCTGGAGTCCTTTAGCAGGCTTTGCATCATTAGGGAGCCCATGCAGCGTAGGTTGGAGGTGGCATTAGCTGCCGAGTCTTCCTGGTCAATGAGGATGACCGTATCGTGCACTTCCTCCTCCCAGCCACGCACAAGCCCTTCTGTTTCTGGGCACACAAAACCCTGCCTTGAGGAATCCCCACCTTCAATGCCCCCACTACTTAAATAGTCCTCCTCCTCCTCATCCTCCTCCTGTCTGATCTGAGTAGGACCCGCTGGAATGCTGTCTGCGGAAAGACTGGGGCCTTGAGAGCTAGGAAAGGCCTCCTCTTCCTCCCGCTGCTCTGCCTCTAGAGCCACATCTATAATTCCCTGCAGAGTGTGCTCCAGCAGGAACACTAAAGGAATTGTGTCACTGATGCATGCACTGTCTCTGCTCACCATCCTCGTTGCCTCCTCAAATGGTGACATACAGTACAGTGCATGCATCCTTGATCATCAGCCACTGCGGGGGGGAAAAAAAACAAGTTGACTTGAACCTGTCCTTGTGCCATACTCACTCAGGTAGTCATTGATGGCCCTCTGCTGCTTGTGCAGACGCTGCAGCATTGCTAATGTCGAGTTCCACCTGGTGGGCATGTCACAGATCAGACGGTTTGTGGGAAGGTGGAATTCTCTTTGAATTTCTGCCAGGCAAACACTTGCTGGGAATGACCATCTGAAGTGGCTGCAGACTTTTCTGGCCTCGATGAGAAGCTCTGGCAGCCCTGGGTACTTGGTTAGGAAACGCTGTACCACCAGATTTAGGATGTGTGCTAGGCATGGTACATGCGTCAATTTACCCTTGCGTAGGGCGGAGAGAAGGTTGCTGCCATTATCGCAGACGATCATTCCCAGCTCAAGCTGGCGTGGTGTAAACCATCTCTGCACCTGCCCCTGCAGAGCTGACAACATTTCTGACCCGGTGTGGCTCCTGTCCCCTAAACAAACCAGCTCAAGCACAGTATGGCATCTTTTTGCTTGAGCCATTGCGTAGACCCTGTCAGGCGTGGGTTTAACTGCCACTTCGCCAGAGACAGAGAAGGAGGAGGAGGAGGAAGAGGTGGTGGTGGTGGAGCAGACAGACCTCATACAAGCAGCTTTCTGGAGGCGTGGTGGATGAACAAGCTCCAGCACAGAGCCCCGTCTTGGATCCATCCCAGCTGCAATCAGAGTTACCCAGTGTGCCGTGAAGGAAATGTAACGACCCTGTCCATGCTTGCTGGACCACGTGTCTAAAGTGACATGCACCTTGCTGCTTACTGCCTTTCCCAATGACTGGATAACATTGACTTCCACGTGCTGGTATAGTGCTGGAATGGCCTTGCGTGAAAAGTAATGGCGTTTTGGAACCTGCCACTGTGGTACAGCGCATTCAGCAAATTCACGGAAGGGAGCAGAGTCCACCAGCTGGAAAGGCAGCAGCTGCAATGCGAGTAATTTTGCTAAGCTGGCATTTAGACGCTGTGCTTGGGGACGGTTGGGACTATATTTTTTCTTTCGCTGCAGCAGCTGCGGCAACGTAATCTGACTGCATAAATCTTCAGCTACTGGGATGATGTCACATTGTGAGGAAGGACCTGCTGGTACATCCATTACTGTAGCATCATCCCTGTCAGTGGAGGTTGTAGGCCATTGCATGGCAGGACATACAGTGTGGGTAGAGACAGATGAGGAGGAGGAGGACCTACGCAAAGTTTTGCCCCAACGGGATGTGTGGCACTTGTTCATATGTCGTCTCAAACACGTGGTACCCAAGCGTCCGGTGTTTATCCCACGCTTCAGCCTCCTCTGAGATAGATTACAAATAGCAACAGTGGGGTCTGCTGCACATTTCTTAAAGAACTCCCAGACAGCAGAGTTCCTGCATGTGTTCTTTGAGACAGCAGCGCTCTGCACCGGAGCAGCTCTGACATCTGATGCCTTGGACTGGCTAGTGCTACGGTTGGTCACTGAGGATGTTGTGCCTCGTGTTTGCTGTGCCTCCTCCTCCTCCCCCTCCTCCTCACTTGATTCCTCAGTTCGATCTGGCACCCAGGTGGAGTCAGTGACCTCATCATCATCAATGTCATCTTCACCCCCTATCTCCTCGTCACTGGAGCCAACTTGGCAGTATGCTGCAGCTGCTGGGGCAACATGAGTGCCAGTTATTTGTGTGTCATCACTGGCACCCCCTTCCTCTAGGTTGATTATACTCCCTTGCTCAACCTCAGAGATTGAATCAGAGCACTGTACTTGCTGCGCATCCTCAAGCAGCATGTCACTCTCATTGTAGTCAAACAATTCAGCTGACTCCTCCGTGTGTGATAGCGAGGCTACGGCAGGAGTAGCTGTGGACATGGAGGCTGCATTAGATGCTTTGGCAGCTGAAGTGGACTGTAAAGCACTAGAAGCCTGGCTGGCAGAGGACTCGGAGGATGAGGATGGCCTGGATAGCCAATCCACCAAGTCCTCTGTATGTTGCTGCTGCTGCTTAAGACGGCCAGCACCAGTTAGAAAGGACAAGCGTGCCCCTGCAGAGGATGCACCACGTCCACCACGACCAGAGACACAGCCTCCCGACACAGGGGCTGCTTGCCCTCTTATCTGTGTCTGGGAGCGTCTGCCTGTCGTTTTTGTTCTTTCAGACATGGTGAGTGATATATAGATTAATATATACAGAACTCTGATTCAACTCTGGTATAAAGATTTAAATAACTCTGGTATAACTCAGTGAGACACACTGATAGCTGGCAGCCAGTGACAAGAGACAGATCACCTGAATTCACAAATGTTTTAAAGAAATTAGTGAGCCCCAAAATACAGCGTGGTACTGTATGTATGACGAGACACAGATCACTTTAATTCCCAAGTGTTTTAAAGAAATGAGTGAGCCCCAAAAAAAATTGCTGGCTGTGTGACGAGACACAGAAGATCACCTTAATTCCCAAGTGTTTTAAAGAAATTAGTGAGCCCCAAAATACAGCGTGGTACTTTTTGTATGACGAGACACAGATCACCTTAATTACCAAGTGTTTTAAAGAAATTAGTGAGCCCCAAAATACAGCGTGGTACTTTTTGTACAACGAGACACAGATCACCTTAATTCCCAAGTGTTTTAATGAAATTAGTGAGCCCCAAAATACAGCATGGTACTTTTTGTATGACGAGACACAGATCACCTTAATTCACAAGTGTTATAAAGAAATTAGTGAGCCCCAAAATACAGCGTAGTACTTTTTGTATGACGAGACACAGATCACCTTAATTCACAAGTGTTTTAAAGAAATTAGTGAGCCCCAAAATACAGCGTGGTACTTTTTGTATGACTAGACACAGATCACCTTAATTCCCAAGTGTTTTAAAGAAATTAGTGAGCCCCAAAATACAGCGTGGTACTGTCTGTATGACGAGACACAGATCACGTTAATTCACAAATGTTTTAAAGAAATTAGTGAGCCCCAAAAATAATTGCTGGCTGTGTGACGAGACCCAGAAGATCACCTCAATTCACAAATGTTTTAAATAAAGTTGTTAACACCCAAAAAAATTGCTAGCACAGTGACAAGACACACATCACCTAAATTCCCTGATATTTGGTAAAAATGACACCCAAAAAGACTTGCTGGCACAGTGGTGAGTGGTGACAAGACCCAGAAGATCACCTTAATTCACAAATGTTTTAAATAAAGTTGTAAACCCCAAAAAAACTTGCTGGCACAGTGACAAGACACACATCACCTAAATTCCCTGATATTTGGTATAACTGAGACCCAAAAAGACTTGCTGGCACAGTGTGACAAGACCCAGAAAATCACCTCAATACACAAATGTTTTAAATAAAGTTGTAACCCCCAAAAAAAACTTGCTGGCACAGTGACAAGACACACATCACCTAAATTCCCTGATATTTGGTCGAAATGAGACCCCCCAGACCCCCCCAGTAGCGTGGCAGACCGGCAGTAACAACACACACAACCATCTTCTTTGAAATCTCCTCTGAAATGCGTGCAGAAAGCGCTGCGTTGAAACCTTATATAGTGTGCTGCGGGACTTAGCTCTGTGAGCCCGTGATTGGGCAAAATTTGCCCAATCAGGACTCTGAGCGGTGATTGGCATAGTGTTCAACCAGTCTTGCACCAGACCTGTGGTCAGGTGTAAGGCTGTAGCCAATTACGAGCTTCAGGCAGTGGGAAAATGCATTGTGGTCCATTGTGGTCGAACATGCGGCGAACACCCAGAAATGTTCGGGGTTCGCGATCTGCTCGAACAGGCTAAGTTCGGGTCGAACCCCGAACCGTCCGAACCCGAACAGCTCATCCCTAATCAGCAGTCATGTAAAGATAGAACACGTCTGACACATTGCTGTTACTTCTTTACTAAGCTCTTAAAACCTGCAATTCCACAAGTGTGTGTAGACTTTTTACACTCATAGGCACTTTGAAAGCCCAAGGTGAATTTTATTTTACTTTTAAATTATTCAATATCAATTATCAATATCACAATGGCAGGCAACCTAACGGTTTTTAAACTTTAAACATGAACAACAGCAGTCAAACTGGATCAAAATTAATGTAATATCCCAACCATTACATCCAATTGAAACTTCATGAATATCACTTGAGACGCATCATCCTATCATACAGAACGTGGAAATGCCTTGGAACACCCCACCCATTACCTCAAGTCCATTACAGACTTAAATTGGATAGCGAGCATCACCTTTACAAAAAAGCATTCCATTCGTTCGTCTATGTCCTTTCTAATACAGTCTTGACAGCCTAAACATACAATACTTGGACCCATTCTCTTTAATATTTTTATTACCGATATTGCAGAAGGTATTAATGGTAAAGTATGTCTTTTGCTGATGACACAAAGATTTGCAACAGGGTTGATGTTCCTGGAGGGATCAGCCAAATGACAAATGATTTAGGTAAACTAAAAAAAGGGTCGGAGCTGTGGCAATTGCCCAAGGGCTGAATATAGAATATTTGATACAGTTCTAACCTCAACATCTGAGGAAAGGGATTTAGGGGTTATTATTTCAGAGGATCTAAGGGTAAGTAGTCAATGTAATATGCAGGAAATGCTAGCAGAATACTTGGTTGTGTAGGGAGAGGTATTAGCAGTAGGAAAAGGGAAGTGCTCATGCCACTGTACAGAGCACTGGTGAGACCTCACTTGGAGTACTGTGTGCAGTACTGGAGACCGTATCTCCAGAAGGATATAGACATCTTAGAGAGAGTTCAGAGAAGGGCTACTAAAATGGTGTACGGCTTGAAGGAGAAAAGTTACCAGGAAAGGCTTAATGATCTTAACATGTACAGCTTGGAAAAAAGACGAGACAGAGGAGATATGATAGAAACATTTAAATACGTAAAGGGAATCCACAAGGTAGAGGAAGGGAGTATATTTCAAAGGAAACAAAGTAGCAAAACAAGAGGACATAGTCTTAGATTAGATGGGCAAAGGTTTAAAAGTAACATCAGAAAGCATTATTTTACTGAGAGGTTGGTCGATACATGGAACAGCCTTCCAGTTGAAGTGGTAGAGGCCAAAACAGTAATTGAATTTAAGCAGGCATGGGATAGGCATAAGGCTATCCTAAACAAAAGATAAATACAGGTAAAGTATCCATGTAATTGGGCAGACTAGATCGGCCAAAAGGTTCTTATCTGCCGACATTTTTCTATGTTTTTAATACATACAGAACATCTGATTCAGTTTTGCTCTCTACTATTGATTACTACCTGTAACAGTCAACACTCTAACAATTCCTTTGATCCCCATACTTCCCATCTTCACAGTTTAATTGTGCAGTTAGTGTGTGTAATGTGAACTACACTGTATTCCCTACCGTGTCTGCATGTTCTAATATATGTGCATCATGAGTTATTGGGAATGAGAGCTAATCGGGTCTTTCTTTTTCATTTCAAAATTCTGACTTACAATTTTGATTTAAATTATGAAATGAATTATAACTACCCTGACCAATTATTTCTACTTGATTTGATGTTATTATTATTATTATTCTTTATTTATAAAGCGCCAGCATATTCCGCAGCGCTGTACAATAGGCACAGTATAGACAGGGTTACAATACATTGAACAACATTTGACAAACAGTACAGGAGGAGATGAGGGCCCTATTCCCGTAGGAACTGACAATCTAGGAGGGTTGGGGTTGGAAACAGGAGGAGAGGACTGTAAGGTGAGAGAAATTAATGGTTGCGTCAGTGAGTTGGGTGGTAGGCTTCCCTAAATAGGAACGTTTTAAGGGAGCGTTTGAAGGAAGAGAAGTTAGGGGAAAGTCTGACAATACGAGGGAGAGCGTTCCAGAGAGTGGGGGCTGCGCGTGAGAAATCCTGCAGTCTATCATGGGAAGAGGTGATGCGGGGAGAAGCTAGGCGCAGGTCACTGTTTGACCTTAGGGAGCGGGCTGGGGTGTATTTGGTGATTAGTGAGGACAGGTAGTGGGGAGCTGAGTTATTGAGGGTTTTGTAGGTAAGGATAAGGATTTTGAACTTAATTCTGCAGTGGATGGGGAGCCAGTGAAGGGACTCACAGAGGGGAGCGGCAGAGACAGAGTGGCGGGTGAGGTGAATTAGCCTGGCGGAGGCGTTCAGGATGGATTGTAGGGGGGAGAGGCGGGACAGAGGGAAGCCAGATAAGAGATTATTGCAATAGTCGAGTCGGGAGATTACCAGGGCGTGTATGAGTTGTTTTGTGGTGACAGTGGTAAGAAATGGCCGAATTCTGGAAATATTACGCAGTTGGTATCGGCAGGAGGAGAAAAGAGACTTGATGTGGGGGATGAAGGAAAGAGCAGAGTCAAGTGTAACTCCAAGACAGCGAACTTGGTTTGATGGGGAGATGGTGATACTCTCCACCGTGATAGAGAAGTCAGGAGGTGGGGAGGCAAACTTTTTCTAGTTTGATTAGATTAAAAAAACACCTACAAGTTTATGAGTTTAGACAAATCCTCTATACATGAATAGCACTTATGTTTTTCATTTAGTTTGTTGCCACAGTAACATGTACCTGTAATGGCTGGATGTTAATTAAAAGATGCCAATGAAGAAATGTATTAATCAAACTCCTTTCTTAGTTCACAGATCCTAGCTACTGGGGGATCTGGAGCTGAAGCCATAACAACCATTGCAGCCTATGACAGTTCTTCCTATACTCAGCCCATAATGCAAACCAACCAGGAGCAGTTAACCATAGGCTCTACCTTGTATTTTGGAATGTTCACTTTATTTCCAGACCCAGTCTTTGTTCTTAGAGTGGAGACATGTTATTCTACGCCTACCAGTGATGGCAGTGGCTCAATTAAAGTAATGCTAATTCAAGGCGGGTAAGTGACAGTGTTTGCTTTCACGCCTATTTTCAAACAGCATTTTGTTATTGTATTACACTTTGAAGAACTCATCTCACAACAGTGATAAAAATAATGCAACCCAAGAATATGAAAATAATTCTGTTAAATGCTCCACACATTAAGAAAGTGAAAAAATGTTTTTTCCCTCTATTTACCAACACATTTCCATATGGCATTCAAACTGAGGAGACATTTCTCTGCACTGATGCACATTGTCCCTACCTAGTTCTATGCACCAAGTGTAGACCTCCTTGGCCACACATTAACCCCCATATGACTTGTAGTGAGAAAAAGTTTTGTGAGGGTCCTAAGAACGACCATCGGCACTAGTGGCTTGCTCTATGGTGTGGCCCACTCAGGTCTCACAAGGCTATAGCTCAATTGTGCCATTACAGGAACAACTGCTCCATACGCAAATCAGACTGTAATCACCAAGAAAGGGTGGCCAGTAGTGAATGCCAAGGACGTCATCCCTGCACAAGGGATGCAGCAAGCCCGATGATCATTTCAACCTTGTTAGGCCTCGTCAGGAGGGTATAGCTGACACCCCTCTAGGCACCTCGAGCAAGGGGTCCATGCCTGGATTACCCTGTATACGTATATTGAGAAAAGGGGTGGTTTGTGAGGGTGTTATGGCACAATCGAGATAAAACCTTGTGAGACCTGAGCGGGCCCCACCATAGAGCAGGCCACTAGTGCCGTTGCTTGTTCTCAGGACCCTCACAAACTCCCTTTTTCCTCACTATGGCACCATGGCAACCGCTGACCTCTCAGTAAGTTCACCCCCACCTGTAGATCCAGGAGACAGTAATATGCCCGGCCACATATTTCACTTTCTGAGCATACTTTAATGTGTTCTTCTTGTATAGTGAGCAGTCTGAGACTACATAACAGCACAATAACCACAAAAGCTATCAGGGCATAGTTTCACAAAAGCAGAATACAGGTTTTTAAAATTTTGTTGCCGTTTGTTTAAGTCAACAGGGATGTCTAGCACAAGTTATGATAAATGTACACTTTTACTTATCTTTTAAACAGTTCCTCCAATGTAACAGTTAAACACTTCTTCCAATGTATTTATTTACCCTTCCTTATTATTTTGCTCTGTAGCTGTCCAACAAGTGATGGGCCATATATTAAGGTGGAGGAGAATGGACAATCTAAAGAAGTCAGATTCAGTGTAGTTATGTTTGCATTCTCGGGCTATGAGACTGTCTACATCTTCTGTGAAACCCGCTTGTGTAATACAGCATCAAGCTCTTGCAATGGGGTGAGTGAACAAAGATCAATATTTTGTAAGAAAACACATAACGTCTGCATGTGTTATGTACATCTAGTAC
Organism: Leptobrachium leishanense; assembly: GCA_009667805.1. Classification (NCBI taxonomy): domain Eukaryota; kingdom Metazoa; phylum Chordata; class Amphibia; order Anura; family Megophryidae; genus Leptobrachium; species Leptobrachium leishanense. The sequence goes on along the minus strand of CM019064.1, from coordinate 185,849,200 downwards.
AACTTAGCATATCTTCTTGTTTCTTTAAAACATTGTTCGTCCTGCTTTTTTATATGCATTGATTTTGTATTCCATCCAGTGCTTAACTTCTCGTGAAGACATCTCTGGTCTTGAAACATTTTCACTAGGACCTTTTGCATATATAGGTAAGGAATGAAGATTTCAATTCATGTGTCCCTACCAACCAAAAGTGCTCAGATATATGAATGAAGTTTCACGTGTGGTTATTCGAATCCTAGTGAAGTAAACTCTTGCCTGTTTATTCAGGTCTTCAAACTTGCAGGTTCTAAATAGCGCAGTGGCTGAAAGCCATAAAGAGACACTAGGGCCTCTATTCCAACGTACCTGGTAATTAGAATCCACCAAGAGGAGAAATAACTTAATGAAGACTCCCTGAAGCTTGAGCCACTGATACTTGCTCTATAATAATCAAGTTGCTGTAGCAGGGAGCCACTTGTATCAACACCTGGAGTATATAGGACTTAATGGAGTGAAGTGCAAGCTCTGTACGAGATTGTGTATACAGGGTGGCACCAGAGCCGCAAAAAGACACTGGGAATGATTTGCTCCCTGTGTTCTATACAGGTAGCCAGAGGATACGGTGGATCACAGCACCCTCTGCAGTATAGCATAGGGGTCATCAAGTAAATAATTTTTTGGTATACATTTTATACATTTTGGTGTAATTATTTGCAAAATAACTTGGCACCCTGCTTGAGCTGAGAACATTGAGCTGCAATGGAATAGCTTGTACTTGTCCAGCTAGCCACAAAGTAATTCCTCCTTTAAGTATAGTAGCTATTAACTTACAGCAAGCAGCCACTTATGCCAAGCTTTCTTGTGGCTCGGTTGAAATAGCGGCTTGAGTAGTTAACAGCCCCAGACATTAACTTAGTGGCTGGGTCAGAATGGGGCCCAGCGAGTTATGTAAAAATCATAGGCAGGGTTATTCATTATAATCATTATACCATTTAAGAGATTCATGAAAAATCTGTTCTAACAGTTAAATTATCACATGGGCCTGTCGAAGTAACATATTCAAACAACAGGGGTTTTTCACACAGGCACACACATTCAAACACAATTCTTTATGGCCACCAGCACTTTGATGCATGCATCAATCACAGGGACACGTGAATATGATCGAATCTGTTGGTTTCTTTGCATTGTTGAGGATTATTTGTGTTGAGACAGTCAAGAATTGCTGAGGTTATATATTAGTACTTTATAAATTTCTTATTGTTTCAATGTTTCTTGTTTCTTTACAGACGCTGTGAATTCTTGCTCACATATAGGTATGAATATACACCATGTATAATGATGGTGCTCATTTATAGGGATGAGCTTTTCAGTTCGATCGGTTCGGAGTTCGCATCGAACATAGCCTGTTCGTTTGTTTGCGAACTATGAACATTTCCGCGTGTTCGCCCACAATGCACCACAATGCAATTTTCCACTGGCCTGAAGCTCGTAATTGGCTACAGCCTTGCACCTGACCACAGGTCTGGTGAAAGACCGGTTCAACACTATGCCAATCACGGCTCAGAGTCCTGATTGGGCAAATTTTGCCCAATCATGGGCTCACAGAGCTAAGTCCCGCAGCACACTATATAAGGTTTCCACCCAGCTCTTCTGCACGTATTTGAGAGGAGATTTTATAGGAGATTGTTGTGTGTTCTTACTGCCGGTCTGCCACGCTACTGGGGGGGTCTCATTTCTACCAAATATCTGGGAATTGTTGTAATCTTTGTGCTCAGTCCCAGCAAGTATTTTGGGGGTCACTAATTTCTACAAAATATTTGGGAATTGAGGTGATCTGTGTCTTGTCACTGCCAGCAAGTATTTTGGGGGTCACAAATTTCTACAAAATATTTGGGAATTGAGGTGACCTGTGTCTTGTCACTGCCAGCAAGTATTTTGGGGGTCACAAATTTCTACAAAATATTTGGGAATTGAGGTGATCTGTGTCTTGTCACACCGCCAGTGCCACGCAGTATTTTGGGGGTCACTAATTTCTACAAAACATTTGGGAATTGAGGTGATCTGTGTCTTGTCACTGCCAGCAAGTATTTTGGGGGTCACAAATTTCTACAAAATATTTGGGAATTGAGGTGATCTGTGTCTTGTCATACAGCTAGTACCACGCAGTATTTTGGGGGTCACTAATTTCTACAAAATATCTGGGAATTGAGGTGATCTGTGTCTTGTCGCTGCCAGCAAGTATTTAAGGGGTCACAAATTTCTACAAAATATTTGGGAATTGAGGTGATCTGTGTCTTGTCACACAGCCAGTACCACGCAGTATTTTGGGGGTCACTAATTTCTACAAAACATTTGGGAATTGAGGTGATCTGTGTCTTGTCACTGCCAGCAAGTATTTTGGGGGTCACAAATTTCTACAAAATATTTGGGAATTTAGGTGATCTGTGTCTTGTCACACAGCCAGTGCCACGCAGTATTTTGGGGGTCACAAATTTCTACAAAACATTTGGGAATTGAGGTGATCTGTGTCTTCTCACACAGCCAGTACCATGCAGTATTTTGAGATTCACTAATTTCTACAAAATATCTGGAAAATGAGGTGATCTGTGTCTTGTGAGTCAAAGCCAGTGCCACACAGTATTTTGGGCGTCAGTAATTTCTACAAAATATTTGGGAATTGTTATAATCCGTGTGTTCTCACTGGCTGCCACCCATCAGGGGGTCTCACTGATTTATAGGAGGTTTCTGAGATTTGTAATCTGTGTCTTCTCTCACTGCCAGCTATCAGGGGGTCCCACATACTTCTAGCAGATTTATGCGAATTTTAATTTGTGTCTTCTCACTGCCACCCATCAGGGGGTCACACTGATTTATAGGAGGTTTCTGAGATTTGTAATCTGTATCTTCTCACTGCCACCCATCAGGGGGTCACACTGATTTAAAGGAGGTTTCTGAGACTTGTAATCTGTGTCTTCTCACTGCCACCCATCAGGGGGTCCACTGATTTATAGGAGGTTTCTGAGATTTGTAATCTGTTTCTTCTCACTGCCAGCCATCAGGGGGTCACACTGATTTAAAGAAGGTTTCTGGGAATTGTAATCTGTGTCTTGTCACTGGCTGCTAGCTATCAGGGTGTCTCACGGAGTTATACCAGAGTTCTGTAAATCTTTAATCTTTATACCAGAGTTGAATCAGAGTTATGTATATATTTAATCTATATATCACTCACCATGTCTGAAAGAACAAAAAGGACAGGCAGACGCTCCCAGACACAGATAAGAGGGCAAGCAGCCCCTGTGTCGGGAGGCTGTGCCTCTGGTCGTGGTGGACGTGGTGCATCCTCTGCAGGGGCACACATGTCCTTTCTAACTGGTGCTGGCCGTCTTAAGCAGCAGCAACATACAGAGGATTTGGTGGATTGGCTAACCAGGCCATCCTCATCCTCCGAGTCCTCTGCCAGCCAGGCTTGTAGTGTTTTACAGTCCACCTCAGCTGCCAAAGCATCTAATGCAGCCTCCATGTCCACAGCTACTCCTGCCGTAGCCTCGCTATCACACACGGAGCAGTCAGCTGAATTGTTTGACTACAATGACAGTGACATGCTGCTTGAGGATGCGTAGCAAGTACAGTGCTCTGATTCAATCTCTGACGTTGAGCAAGCGAGTATAATCAACCTAGAGGAAGGGGGTGCCAGTGATGACACACAAATAACCCCAGCAGCTGCAGCATACTGCCAAGTTGGCTCCAGTGACGAGGAGATAGGGGGTGATGACGACAATGATGATGAGGTCACTGACTCCATCTGGGTGCCTGATCGAACAGAGGAATCAAGTGAGGAGGAGGGGGAGGAGGAGCCACAGCAAACACGAGGCACAACATCCTCTATGACCAACCGTAGCACTAGCCAGTCCAAGGCATCAGATGTCAGAGCTGCTCAGATGCAGAGCGCTGTTGTCTCAAAGCACACATGCAGGAACTCTGCTGTCTGGGAGTTCTTTAAGAAATGTGCAGCAGACCGCACCATTGCTATTTGTAATCTATGTCAGATGAGGCTTAAGCATGGGAAAGACACTGGACGCTTGGGTACCACGTGCTTGAGGCGACTTATGACCTCCTGCCACACTTCCCATTGGCGCAAAACTTTGCGTAGGTCCTCCTCCTCTTCATCTGTCTCTACCCCCACTGTATGTCCTGCCATGTCATTGCCTGCTACAACCTCCACTGACAGGGATGATGCTACAGTAATGGATGTACCAGCTCCTTCACAATGTGACAGCATCCCATCAGCTGAAGATTTACGCAGTCAGATTACGTTGCCCCAGCTGCTGCAGTGTAATAAAAAATATAGTCCCAACCTTCCCCAAGAACAGCGTCTAAATGCCAGTTCAGCAAAATTACTCGCATTGCAGCTGCTGCCTTTCCAGCTGGTGGACTCTGCTTCCTTCCATGAATTTGCTGAATGTGCTGTACCACAGTGGCAGGTTCCAAAACGCCATTACTTTTCACGGAAGGCCATTCCAGCACTATACCAGCACGTGGAAGACAATGTTATCGAGTCATTGGGAAAGGCAGTCAGCAGCAAGGTGCATGTGACTTTAGACACATGGTCCAGCAAGCATGGACAGGGTCGTTACATTTCCTTCACGGCACACTGGTTAACTCTGATTGCAGCTGGGAGGGATCCAAGACGGGGCTCTGTGCTGGAGCTTGTTCATCCACCACGCCTCCAGAAAGCTGCTTGTTTGAGGTCTGTCTGCTCCGCCACCACCTCTCCCTCTTTCTCCTCCTCCTCCTCCTTCTGTGTCTCTGGTGAAGTGGCAGTTAAACTGACTCCTGACAGGGTCTACGCAATGGCTCAAGCAAAAAGAAGCCATACTGTGCTTGAGCTGGTTTGTTTACGAGACAGGAGCCACACCGGGCCAGAAATTCTGTCAGCTCTGCAGGGCCAGGTGCAGAGATGGTTAACACCACGCCAGCTTCAGCTGGGAATGATCGTCTGTGATAATGGCAGCAACCTTCTCTCTGCCCTACGCAAGGGTAAATTGACGTATGTACCATGCCTAGCACACGTCCTAAATCTAGTGGTACAGCGTTTCCTAACCAGGTACCCAGGGCTGGCAGAACTTCTCAGCCAGGTCAGAAAAGTCTGCAGCCACTTCAGACGGTCATTCCCAGCAAGCGTTCGCCTGGCAGAAATTCAAAGAGAATTCCACCTTCCCACAGTCTGATCTGTGACATGCCCACCAGGTGGAACTCAACATTAGCAATGCTGCACCGTCTGCACAAGCAGCAGAGGGCCATCAACGAGTACCTGTGTGAGTATGGCACAAGGACAGGTTCAGGTCAACTTGTTATTTTTCCCCCCCACAGTGGCTGATGAAGGATGCATACACTGTACTGTCACCATTTGAGGAGGCAACGAGGATGGTGAGCAGGGACAGTGCATGCATCAGTGACACAATTCCTTTAGTGTTCCTGCTGGAGCACACTGCGGGGAATTATAGATGTGGCTCTACAGGCAGAGCAGTGGGAGGAAGAGGAGGCCTTCCCTAGCTCTCAAGGCCCCAGTCTTTCCACAGACAGCATTCCAGCGGGTCCTCCTCAGATCAGACAGGAGGAGGATGAGGAGGAGGAGGACTATTTAAGTAGTGGGAGCATTGAAGGTGGGGATTCCTCAAGGGAGGGCTTTGTGTGCCCAGAAACACAAGGGCTAGTGCGTGGCTGGGAGGAGGAAGTGCACGATACGGTCATCCTCATTGACCAGGAAGACTCGGAAGCTAATGCCACCTCCCACCTACGCTGCATGGGCTCCTTTATAATGCAAAGCCTGCTAAAGGACCCCAGGATTCGTGCTATCAAGGAGAGGGATCATTACTGGTTTTCAATCCTTCTTGATCCATGATACAAGGGTAAAGTTGCAGAGCTCATCCTGCCTGCACAGAGGGAGCACAGGATGAAAAAACTTGAAGACGCTCTAAAGCGACACTTATGTAACACCTTTCCAGGCACTGGTAGGTTACCAAGTGCTGACACAGGTGCTTCTGAGACTGCCGATGATCAGAGGAATAGTGGTGAAGGCCAGGGCCGCTTGACTGATGCATTTTTAATTTTTTTTAGTCCACGACGCCCAGGGACGTCAAATGTAGGCACCCATTGCCAGTGTCTTCACTATATGGTGCAGGGCTACCTAGGGGCAAGGGAAGACCTGGATACCTTTCCAGCAGATGATCCACTGGCTTACTGGGTGTTGAGATTGGATCACTGGCCAGAGCTTAGCCAATATGCTATGCAGCTACTAGGTTGCCCTTCATCTAGCGTGCTTTCTGAAAGGACGTTCAGTGCCGCTGGAGGATTTGTCACAGACAAAAGAGTGCGTTTGTCCACCAACTCTGTAGACCGGCTGACATTTATAAAAATGAATCAGTCCTGGATCAGCAGTTATCAATCCCCTGATGCTGACGTAACGGAATAGATCGGGGATGTCTTCTGCATTCACAAAACCTCCAGCACTGAACTCTTCCACAATACCACAAAAGGGTTACGGTGTGAAGGCACTTGCTGCCATGAAGGGCACACTATTTGGCTGCACTGATGCCTGTGCCACATCTATATCATTTTAAATTTTTGAACCGCAGGGTCCAACCCTGCACTCTTCCACAATACCACAAAAGGATTACGGTGTGAAGGCATTTGCTGCCATGAAAGGCGCAATATTTGACTGCACTGACGCCTGTGCCACATCTATATCATTTTAATTTTTTGAACCACAGGGTCCAACCATGCACTCTTCCATAATTCCACAGAGGGGTTACTGTATGAATGCACTTGCTGGCCTGGCACCAAAAGCACAATATCTGGGTGCACTGACGCCTTTAACAGATTCATATCTTTTAATATAGGACCGCATGGTCCACCCCTGCACTCTTCCACAATACCACAGAGGGGTTACTGTATGAATGCACTTGCTGGCCTGGAACCAAAAGCACAATATCTGGGTGCACTAACGCCTTTACCAGATGCATATCTTTTAACATAGGACTGCAAGGTCCACCCCTGCATTCTTCCACAATACTACAGAGGGGTTACTGTATGATAGTACTTGCTGGCCTGGCAGTCTGGCACCAAAAGCACAATATCTGGGTGCACTGACGCCCATTACCAGATTCATATCTTTTTAATATAGGACCACATGGTCCACCCCTGCATTCTTCCGCAATACCACAGAGGGGTTACTGTAAGAATGCACTTGCTGGCCTGGCACCAATAGCACAATATCTGGGTGCACTAACGCCTTTACCAGATGCATATCTTTTTAATATAGGACCGCAAGGTCCCCCCCTGCATTCTTCCAGAATACTACAGAGGGGTTACTGTATGATAGTACTTGCAGGCCTGGCACCAAAAGCACAATATTTGGGTGCACTGCCACTGACGCCTGTATCAGATTCATATCCTCAGAGGGGTTACTGTGTGACGGCACTGTTGCCGACGCTAAAGGCCCAATTTTAAAGCACCTATTGTTACTTTCATCCAAAGTTTCACAATAATTTAGCCGAAAGATCACTAAACTTTTTCTGCGTGTCCGAAAATGTCTCCTCTTTTCATACAGACTGCCGCCCCAAGCAGTTGTTTATGGATAGAGTAAAGGAAAAGCATTTACTGTCATTTGAAACATAATTTTTTGTTTTTAAGTGTTTCTATACATCCTAGAAATCCACCACTTCACGGGCAGGTTATGGGGACCTCCTAGGCACAATATTTGAAGGAATTTTTCATTTTTATTTTTAACCCTTATTTCATGGAAAACTCACTGTCCCTTTAAAAACGTTTTTTTTTTTACTTTTTGTCCTTGTTTCCTGTTCCCCAGGGCACTACCTGGACCCCCATACACCTTTTATGGCAAATATCTAGCATACAGTCAGGGCCGAAATTGTTGGCACTGCAGAAATTTTTCCAGAAAATCAAGTATTTCTCACAGAAAAGTATTGCAGTAACACATGTTTTGCTATACACATGTTTATTCCCTTTGTGTGTATTGGAACAAAACAAAAAAAGGGAGGAAAAAAAGCAAATTGGACATAATGTCACACAAAACTCCAAAAATGGGCTGGACAAAATTCTTGGCACCCTTAATTTCATATTTGGTTGCACACCCTTTGGAAAAAATGACTGAAATCAGTCGCTTCCTATAACCATCAATAAGCTTCTTACACCTCTCATCTGGAATTTTGGACCACTCTTCCTTTGCAAACTGCTTCAGGTCACTCTTATTGAAGGGGCGCCTTTTCCCAACAGCAATTTTAAGATCTCTCCACAGGTGTTCAATGGGATTTAGATCTGGACTCATTGCTGGCCACTTCAGAACTCTCCAGTGCTTTGTTGCCATCCATTTCTGGGTGATTTTTGACGTATGTTTGGGGTCATTGTCCTGCTGGAAGACCCAAGATCTCGGACGCAAACCCAGCTTTCTGACACTGGGCTCTACAGTGCACCCCAAAATCCTTTGGTAATCCTCAGATTTCATGATGCCTTGCACATATTCAAGGCACCCAGTGCCAGAGGCAGCAAAACAACCCCAAAACATCATTGAACCTCCACCATATTTCACTGTAGGTACTGTGTTCTTTTATTTGTAGGCCTCATTCCGTTTTCGGTAAACAGTAGAATGATGTGCTGTACCAAAAAGCTCTATCTTGGTCTCATCTGTCAACAAGACGTTTTCCCAGAAGGATTTTGGCTTACTCAAGTACATTTTGGCAAACTGTAGTCTTGCCTTTTTATGTCTCTGTGTCAGCATCACATGCTTGAAACAATCTTATTTATCCACAATTTTGAAAGGGTGCCAAGAATTTTGTCCAGACCATTTTTGGAGTTTTGTGTGACATTATGTCCAATTTGCTTTTTTTCCTCCCTTTTTTTGTTTTGTTCCAATACACACAAAGGGAATAAACACGTGTATAGCAAAACGTGTTACTGCAATACTTTTCTGTGAGAAATACTTGATTTTCTGGAAAAATTTCTGGGGTGCCAACAATTTCGGCCATGACTGTATATGCCCTCTTGGAGGGCACTCTAAAAATCGAATTTTCAGTCCCATTGACTTGCATTGAGTTCGAGTTCGAATCCGAACATTTGGAAAGTTCGAGTTCGAGCGCGAACCAAACTCGGGGGTGTTCCGCTCATCCCTACTCATTTATAACATGACATTTATAAAGCAAACTGTATCCCTCTGCTACTTGCCTCATAGAAGTGAAAGTGATGCACCCTTCACCACCCATGTGTATTTATTTATGCTTAGCACATACATTTCACTAAAAAAATTATTTTTCGTTTGCAGCTTTCTCTGTTGCTGTGCTCCTTGGCAGTTTGCTGTTCTCGGGATTCTCTGAGACCATCAGATCCTTATAGAAGCCAAGCTATCCGATCTCTTTCACCTGTTGTATTCCTGTGGAAGTCATAAACACATTCTTTGTGTATGATTGAAATTTATCCCAAACGTGGTTTGCTCCACAAAATCATTTTCAATAGAGGATGTAGCATACTTGTAAAGAGTGTTTTAATGATTCACGGCAGTACGTTTAAGGACTTCAAGACTATTTTCTAAGACTATTGCCATGCTATAAAAATAACATGTTTGTCTCTCATCTACAGATGTAATTAAATAAAATCATACTCTGAGTATAAAACTACACTTTACATGCCTGGTGTTCTGCAATCATAAGTATTTACAGAGTTTGTACAGGCTAGTACAAAAAATAGTTAAGTCATTGCAATGAAAAAATATACTCTTCTAATCCAATAGATATGCAACATACTATATATACACTTCAGATTGGTGTCGTGCAGAATGTTCCACAAAAGAGGTGAAAGACTTCTTTTACAAAGACTTCTTTATTTATAAAGTATTTTACCAGGAAGGATACATTGAGTTTTCTCTCGTTTTCAAGTATGTCCTGGGTTCAAGAACATTGAAATGTCAGTTGTTACAGAAATACAAAGTAATACAATGAAAGATATTAAAAAACACGAATATACAGATTAACCCAGAAAATAAATATGTAGGAAATATATTCACTAAGTTACATGTTTACAGGTGCATTCCGTATTGAGGTATGTTAATAAGGAGCTCTTGTAAGCAAGGTGCAGGTCCTGGATCGGAGGTTATAGGATGAGGGAACTGCTAGGGGAAACAGCCTATTCAGGTAGGGTCGGGTGGTAGTTTCCCAGAAAAGCTCTTAAACACCAGGTTGGAAAGGTGAAGAGTGCGTCTAGATTCGAGCGATGGCCAGTCACAATGGTGAACCTTCAATACTCAGCCTAGTTTCTTCCATGGTGAAAGGTGTGTGGAAGGCAGATTATCATGCAATTCATGGCTTTTTTTACAGAAACCACACATGGAGATAACCATTTGAGACGTTTTGTGTGAAGGAGGTAATGGTCCACTTTGTTCAGGATTGACTTTTCCTCGAGAGTATCAGGGACACACCATTCAAATGTCCAGTGTGATCTAGACCTAATCAGTGGTCCTGTTTCTCACTTATGTCTCAGCTTCAGAACTGGAAAACATAGGTGTATACAGGGGGTGTACCTGGTGTGCCCAGGCCATGGGCGTCCGCAGAAATATTTCCAGGGGGGACAAAATTTTAATGGCATCCATATTCTGCCCTTTTGACAATGTCATGAAGGGGACCGTCATAAAATAAAGCGTAGTAATACAGAGGCTTCAAAACATGATGCAAGACTAATAGAAGAATAAAGGTGTGTCTGATCTGAGTGTTGCATTTTCTAGGCCATCTCTGTATACGCAAACCATGATCCTCCCACACATACTGGCGCACACACACCAGGCCCCCTACTCCAAACATATACATACATACATACACGGACACACACCAGCCCCCTTCCTATACACATATATATATGTATATACACACCCCTCCCTCTGTCTCTGTATACACAGAGCCAGGTCTGTATACACAGTGACAGAGCCGGCTCTGTATACAGATATACAATCTGTATCCCCCTCTCCTCTTAGATTGTAAACTCTGGAGCAGGGTCCCCTCTAAGATTGTAAGCTCTGGAGCAGGGCCCCCTCTCCTCTTAGATTGTAAACTCTGGAGCAGGGTCCCCTCTTAGATTGTAAGCTCTGGAGCAGGGCCCCCTCTCCTCTTAGATTGTAAACTCTCAAGCAGGGTCCCTTCTCTGCTTAGATTGTAACCTCTGGAGCAGGGTCCCCTCTCCTCTTAGATTGTAAGCTCTGGAGCAGGGTCCCCTCTCCTCTTAGATTGTAAGCTCTGGAGCAGGGTCCCCTCTCCTCTTAGAATGTAAACTCTCGAGCAGGGTCCCCTCTCTGCTTAGATTGTAAGCTCTGGAGCAGGGTCCCCTCTCCTCTTAGATTGTAAGCTCTGGAGCAGGGTCCCCTCTCCTCTTAGAATGTAAACTCTCGAGCAGGGTCCCCTCTCTGCTTAGATTGTAAGCTCTGGAGCAGGGTCCCCTCTCCTCTTAGATTGTAAACTCTGGAACAGGGTTCCTTCTCCACTTAGATTGTAAGCTCTGGAGCAGGGTTCCTTCTCCTCTTAGATTGTAAACTCTGGAGCAGGGTCCCCTCTCCTCTTAGATTATAAACTCTGGAGCAGGGTCCCCTCTCCTCTTAGATTGTAAACTCTGGAGCAGGGTCCCCCTCCTCTTTGATTGTAAACTCATCCCCACCAGATTATTATTAGCCATGGTGTTCCTCCTCCCCAGGCAGACAAACTAGACCTCAAACCAGGGGGCATCAAGGTTAAAAAAGATTTGACAATCATCACCTTTTTTTGCTTTGTCCAGCATTCCAATGGCCACAGCAGCAGCAGCAGCTTCTGCATCTCAGCCCAGGCAGCCTCTCCCAGTGTCTAAAGTGAGTAGGAGCACATGGTGGATTGGAGGCGGAGTGATTTTTTTTAACTACTCTTACTCCTAAATCAGTACTCCCATATAACACTGAAAGCTCATACACACAGCGCACATTACTGTGAGGTTTATTGCTGTGGAGCTCTCTCATATGCTCACACAAATTTTTGCCAACTGCCAGCAAGTACGGTGCCTGTTCGAAGGCAGTGAAACCACACATGGATATATACTACCCCCAGCAGCTCTGGATATATTGCGCTCAGCAGCTCTGGATATATTGCCCCCCAGCAGCTTACCCATGGAGATTGCCCCCAGCTCACATATGGATATATTGCCCCAGTTCACAATTATATATTGCCCCCAGCAGCTCACCCATGGATATATATTGCCCCAGCTCACATATGGATATATTGCCCCAGACCAGCTCACACATGGATATATTGCCCCAGACCAGCTCACACATGGATATTGCCCCAGCTCTCATGGATATGTAACCTTGAGATTGTTGAAATTTTTCCACAATTTTGGTTCTCAAGTCCTCAGACAGTTCTCTTCTCCTCTTTCTGTTGTCCATGCTTAGTGTGGCACACACAGACACACAATGCAAAGACTACGTGAACTTCTCTCCTTTTAATCTGCTTTCAGGTGTGATTTTTAAATTGCCCACACCTGTTACTTGCCCCAGGTGAGTTTACAGGAGCATCACATGCTTGAAACAATCTTATTTATCCACAATTTTGAAAGGGTGCCAAGAATTTTGTCCAGACCATTTTTGGAGTTTTGTGTGACATTATGTCCAATTTGCTTTTTTTCCTCCCTTTTTTTGTTTTGTTCCAATACACACAAAGGGAATAAACACGTGTATAGCAAAACGTGTTACTGCAATCACTTAATTCCCCCCAAAAAATGTAACAAGTCCCCATTTCTAATTTTTGTGCTAGCGCACCCCATAGAAAATATAACCGCAAACGTTCATGTGATAAAATGTGAAAAAACCACTTTACACGCGGCAGATGATTAAAAATTCAATTTTTATTGCATTTTTTGTCATAATACACAGGCAGGACATGACATATACATATACAAATTATATATTATGAATCTGCGAAGTCTGACAGAAAGAACGATATATAATATGTCTGGGCCAAATAATAAAATGTGGCTTCAAATTGCGTTTAAACATGATGAGCGAAAGCGGTAAAAATGAGCTCAGCACACAGACGTGAAATGCTTCAGCAGTGAAGGGGTTAAGGGACTAGTCATCGTGACGAGAATGTCATCAGCAAACAAACTGAGTTTGCATGAAGTTGGACCTAAACGGATTCCCTCCACCGCATCGGCTTGTCTGATCGTCTGCGCTAAGGGTTCAAGGGCCAGTGCATATAATAGAGGTGAAAGGGGGCAACCTTGTCTGGTCCCATTGGAAATATCCATTTGTGTGGAAAGAAAATCTGCATTAAGTACAGATGCAGACGGATTCGAATTAGCATAAAGAGGCATAATGGCGGTGATTAATTCACGTGGAAAATTTAATTTCAAAAGTGTGTGTTCTAAAAATAACCAGTGAAGACGGTCAAATGCCTTTTCGGCGTCAAGGGACAAAAGTAGAGTCGGAATGGCATTGCGAACCACCATATTCATCAAAGTGGTGACCTTAATAGTATTATCAGGCCCTTGTCTATGCTTAATGAAACCGACCTGATCATCTGCTATCAATATAGGCAACAAATCCACTAATCTATTAGCCAAAATCTTGGCATAGAGCTTAGTATCAGTATTTAGTAGCGAAATGGGCCTATATTTAGCACATGTCGGAGCCGGACGGGATGTTTTTGTGAGAGTAATAATGGTAGCAGACAACCAATCAGGGGATGCATGACCACACTGAAAAATATGTTGAAACGCTGACAGGAGATATGGGGACAATTGAGTACGAAAGGACTGACAATAAAGCGCCGTGAACCCGTCAGGGCCTGGGGCTTTATGAGACTTGATATAGGCAATACAAGAAGTGAGCTCCAGCTGAGAAATTGGGGCCGTCAGGCCTAAATGTTGTTCATTAGACAGAGTAGGGAGGTGCAGGCGTTGCAAAAAGGGGACAATGTCCGATAATGCAGGTTGAGGGACAGATGTATCATGTCGCAAATTATATAACTTGTAATAGTAGTCCGCGAAACAATCCACTATCTGTGTCGGGTGAAAACAAGTCTCCCCATTCTTGCCAGTTATTTTCTGTATTTTAGTTTTCGCGGCGCGTTGACATAGTTTACTAGCCATCAATCTAAAAGCCTTATTACCATGTAAATAATGCCGCGCCTGTAAGCGGCGAGCCACCCATAAATAGTCTTTCCTATCTAAATCAATCAATTGGGTTTGAAGGTCATGTAGAAGGGCCTGTGAAGTCGCGTCTTCGCAAGTTTTATGTCGGAATGTAGCGTCATGAATTTGGCTTAAAAGATCTAATCTATGGGAGATAGCAAGTACTTTAAAATGTGAGCCCATTTAAGAAGTATACCTCTAATCACAGGCTTATGAGCCTGCCAAAGAGTCAATGGAGAAATATCAGGTGTTGTCACGGGGGTCCTGGGCAGATGCCAGGGAACGCCCTTCATTGCACATATATTTGAGCCCTTGAGGCAGGTTTGTGGTTTGTTTCATAATGTTTAATCCAGCACACACTAACATAAACATAAACAGAGCTAGAGTTTTGGTACATACAAGGACTAACTTGAATTTGTCTCTTAAGTACTGAAGGTTTCGAGACCAACAGATTACCTAGGACACAATCAAAAAAACAGCAGACGTGGAATGATAGTCCGTGAAGTACTCAAGGTGCAGGGCAGTCCGAAATGCAGAAATGACATGAAACAGAAATGAACAATAATCTGTGATCGTGGTTTTAAGCGAAAACATAAACATAAGTTGTAACCTGGGAACAAGGACCCGGAGGGTTGCAAACGATACCCTTAAACCTGAAGGGTCAAAACCAAAAATAGTGAGTGATTAACCCAGCAACTAGGGATGAGCTGTTCGGGTTCGGACGGTTCGGGGTTCGACCCGAACATAGCCTGTTCGAGCAGATCGCGAACCCCGAACATTTCCGGGTGTTCGCCGCATGTTCGACCACAATGGACCACAATGCATTTTCCCACTGCCTGAAGCTCCAAATTGGCTACAGCCTTGCACCGGACCACAGGTCTGGTGCAAGACTGGTTGAACACTATGCCAATCACCGCTCAGAGTCCTGATTGGGCAAATTTTGCCCAATCATGGGCTCACAGAGCTAAGTCCCGCAGCACACTATATAAGGTTTCAACGCAGCGCTTCTGCACGCATTTCAGGGGAGATTTCAAAGAAGATAGTTGTGTGTGTTGTTACTGCCGGTCTGCCACGCTACTGGGGGGGTCTGGGGGGTCTCATTTCGACCAAATATCAGGGAATTTAAGTGATGTGTGTCTTGTTACTGTGCCAGCAAGTTTTTTTGGGGTTTACAACTTTATTTAAAACATTTGTGAATTGAGGAGATTTTCTGGGTCTTGTCACTGTGCCAGCAAGTCTTTTTGGGTCTCATTTATACCAAAAATCATTGAATTTAGGAGATGTGTGTCTTGTCACTGTGCCAGAATGGTTTTTTTGGGTTTCCAACTTTATTTAAAACACTTGGGAATTGAGGTGATTTTCTGGGTCTTGTCACTGTGCCAGCAAATCTTTTTGGGGCTCACTAATTTCTTTAAAACACTTGTGAATTAAGGTGATCTGTGTCTCGTCATGCAAAAAGTACCACGCTGTATTTTGGGGCTCACTAATTTCTTTAAAACACTTGGGAATTAAGGTGATCTGTGTCTCGTCATCCAAAAAGTACCACGCTGTATTTTGGGGCTCACTAATTTCTTTAAAACACTTGGGAATTAAGGTGATCTTCTGTGTCTCGTCACACAGCCAGCAATTTTTTTTGGGGCTCACTAATTTCTTTAAAACACTTGGGAATTCAGGTGATCTGTGTCTCGTCATACAAGAAGTACCACGCTGTATTTTGGGGCTCACTAATTTCTTTAAAACATTTGTGAATTAAGGTGATCTGTCTCTTGTCACTGGCTGCCAGCTATCAGTGTGTCTCACTGAGTTATACCAGAGTTATTTAAATCTTTATACCAGAGTTGAATCAGAGTTCTGTATATATTAATCTATATATCACTCACCATGTCTGAAAGAACAAAAAGGACTGGCAGACGCTCCCAGACACAGATAAGAGGGCAAGCAGCCCCTGTGTCGGGAGGCTGTGCCTCTGGTCGTGGTGGACGTGGTGCATCCTCTGCAGAGGCCCGCTTGTCCTTTCTAACTGGTGCTGGCCGTCTTAAGCAGCAGCAACATACAGAGGACTTGGTGGATTGGCTAACCAGGCCATCCTCATCCTCCGAGTCCTCTGCCAGCCAGACTTCTAGTGCTTTACAGTCCACCTCAGCTGCCAAAGCATCTAATGCAGCCTCCATGTCCACAGCTACTCCTGCCGTAGCCTCGCTATCACACACAGAGGAGTCAGCTGAATTGTTTGACTACAATGAGAGTGACATGCTGCTTGAGGATGCGCAGCAAGTACAGTGCTCTAATTCAATCTCTGAGGTTGAGCAAGGGAGTATAATCAACCTAGAGGAAGGGGGTGCCAGTGATGACACACAAATAACTGGCACTCATGTTGCCCCAGCAGCTGCAGCATACTGCCAAGTTGGCTCCAGTGACGAGGAGATAGGGGGTGAAGATGACATTGATGATGATGAGGTCACTGACTCCACCTGGGTGCCAGATCGAACTGAGGAATCAAGTGAGGAGGAGGGGGAGGAGGAGGAGGCACAGCAAACACGAGGCACAACATCCTCTGTGACCAACCGTAGCACTAGCCAGTCCAAGGCATCACCTGTCAGAGCTGCTCCGGTGCAGAGCGCTGTTGTCTCAAAGAACACATGCAGGAACTCTGCTGTCTGGGAGTTCTTTAAGAAATGTGCAGCAGACCCCACCATTGCTATTTGTAATCTATGTCAGAGGAGGCTGAAGCGTGGGATAAACACCGGACGCTTGGGTACCACGTGCTTGAGGCGACATATGAACAAGTGCCACACATTCCGTTGGGGCAAAACTTTGCGTAGGTCCTCCTCCTCCTCATCTGTCTCTACCCACACTGTATGTCCTGCCATGCAATTGCCTACAACCTCCACCGACAGGGATGATGCTACAGTAATGGATGTACCAGCAGGTCCTTCCTCACAATGTGACATCATCCCAGTAGCTGAAGATTTACGCAGTCAGATTACGTTGACGCAGCTGCTGCAGCGAAAGAAAAAATATAGTCCCAACCATCCCCAAGCACAGCGTCTAAATGCCAGTTTAGCAAAATTACTCGCATTGCAGCTGCTGCCTTTCCAGCTGGTGGACTCTGCTCCCTTCCGTGAATTTGCTGAATGCGCTGTACCACAGTGGCAGGTTCCAAAACGCCATTACTTTTCACGCAAGGCCATTCCAGCACTATACCAGCACGTGGAAGACAATGTTATCCAGTCATTGGGAAAGGCAGTCAGCAGCAAGGTGCATGTCACTTTAGACACGTGGTCCAGCAAGCATGGACAGGGTCGTTACATTTCCTTCACGGCACACTGGGTAACTCTGATTACCCAGTGTGCCGGGAGGGGTCCAAGCTGGGAGGGATCCAAGACGGGGCTCTGTGCTGGTGTTTGTTCATCCACCACGCCTCCAGAAAGCTGCTTGTATGAGGTCTGTCTGCTCCACCACCACCACCTCTTCCTCCTCCTCCTCCTCCTCCTCTCTGTCTCTGGCGAAGTGGCAGTTAAACCCACACCTGACAGGGTCTACGCAATGGCTCAAGCAAAAAGATGCCATACTGTGCTTGAGCTGGTTTGTTTAGGGGACAGGAGCCACACCGGGTCAGAAATTTTGTCAGCTCTGCAGGGGCAGGTGCAGAGATGGTTTACACCATGCCAGCTTGAGCTGGGAATGTTCGTCTGCGATAATGGCAGCAACCTTCTCTCCGCCCTATGCAAGGGTAAATTGACGCATGTACCATGCCTAGCACACATCCTAAATCTGGTGGTACAGCGTTTCCTAACCAAGTACCCAGGGCTGCCAGAGCTTCTCATCCAGGCCAGAAAAGTCTGCAGCCACTTCAGACGGTCATTCCCAGCAAGCGTTCGCCTGGCAGAAATACAAAGAGAATTCCACCTTCCCACAAACCGTCTGATCTGTGACATGCCCACCAGGTGGAATTCGACATTAGCAATGCTGCAGCGTCTGCACAGGCAGCAGAGGGCCATCAACGAGTACCTGTGTGAGTATGGCACAAGGACAGGTTCAGGTCAACTTGTTTTCCCCCCCCCCGCAGTGGCTGATGATCAAGGATGCATGCACTGTACTGTCACCATTTGAGGAGGCAACGAGGATGGTGAGCAGGGACAGTGTATGCATCAGTGACACAATTCCTTTAGTGTTCCTGCTGGAGCACACTCTGCGGGGAATTATAGATGTGGCTCTAGAGGCAGAGCAGCGGGAGGAAGAGGAGGCCTTCCCTAGCTCTCAAGGCCCCAGTCTTTCCGCAGACAGCATTCCAGCAGGTCCTACTCAGATCAGACAGGAGGAGGATGAGGAGGAGGAGGACTATTTAAGTAGTGGGGGCATTGAAGGTGGGGATTCCTCAAGGGAGGGTTTTGTGTGCCCAGAAACAGAAGGACTTGTGCGTGGCTGGGAGGAGGAAGTGCACTATACGGTCATCCTCATTGACCAGGAAGACTCGGCAGCTAATGCCACCTCCAACCTACGCTGCATGGGCTCCCTAATGATGCAAAGCCTGCTAAAGGACCCCAGGATTCATGCTATCAAGGAGAGGGATCATTACTGGTTGGCAACCCTTCTTGATCCACGATACAAGGGGAAAGTTGCAGAGCTCATCCTGCCCGCACAGAGGGAGCACAGGATGACAAAACTTGAGGACGCTCTAAAGCGAAACTTGTATAACACCTTTCCAGGCACTGTTAGATTACCAAGTGCTGACACACGTGCTTCTGAGGCTGCATTTTTTAATTTTTTTAGTCTTCGACGCCCAGGGACGTCAAATGTAGGCACCCATTGCCAGCGTCTTCACCATATGGTGCAGGACTACCTAGGGGCAAGGGCAGACCTGGATACCTTTCCAGCAGATGATCCACTTTGCTTACTGGGTGTTGAGATTGGATCACTGGCCAGAACGTAGCCATTATGCTATGCAGCTACTAGGTTGCCCTTCATATAGCATGCTTTCTGAAAGGACATTAAGTGCCGCTGGAGGTTTTGTCACAGACAAAAGAGTGCGTCTGTCCACCGACTCTGTAGACCGGCTGACATTTATAAAAATGAATCAGTCCTGGATCAGCAGCTATCAATCCCCTGATGCCGAAGTAACGGAATAGATCGGGTATGTTCTCTGCATGCACAAAACCTCCAGCACTGAACTCTTCCACAATACCACAAAAGGGTTACGGTGTGAATGCACTTGCTGCCATGAAAGGCACAATATTTGGCTGCACTGACGCCTCTGCCAGATTTATATCATTTTAATTTTTTGAACAGCAGGGTCCAACCCTGCACTCTTCCACAATACCACAGAGGGGTTACTGTATGATGATACTTGCTGGCCTGGCACCAAAGGCACAATATCTGGGTGCACTGATGCCCATTACCAGATCAAAAACTTTTCAATATAGGACCACATGGTCCACCCCTGCACTCTTCCACCATAACACAGAGGGGTTACTGTATGATGATACTTGATGGCCTGCCATTAAAGGCACAATATCTGGGTGCACTGATGCCCATTAACAGATAAAAAAAAATCAATATAGGACCACATGGTCCACCCCTGCACTCTTCCACAATACTACAGAGGGGTTACTGTATGATGATACTTGATGGCCTGCCATTAAAGGCACAATATCTGGGTGCACTGATGCCCATTACCAGAACAAAAACTTTTCAATATAGGACCACATGGTCCACCCCTGCACTCTTCCACAATACTACAGAGGGGTTACTGTATGATGATACTTGATGGCCTGGCATTAAAGGCACAATATCTGGGTGCACTGACGCCCATTAACCGATAAAAAAAAAACACTTTTCAATATAGGACCACATGGTCCACCCCTGCACTCTTCCACAATACTACAGAGAGGTTACTGTATGATGATACTTGCTGGCCTGGCATTAAAGGCACAATATCTGGGTGCACTGACGCCCATTACCAGATCAAAAACTTTCCAATATAGAACCACATGGTCCACCCCTGCACTCTTCCACCATACCACAGAAGGGTTACTGTATGATGATACTTGCTGGCCTGGCAGTCTTGCACCAAAGGCAGAATATCTGGGTGCACTGACGCCCATTCCCAGATTCATATCTTTTTAATATAGGACCGCATGGTCCACCCCTGCATACCTGGCACTAAAGGCACAATATCTGGGTTCACTGCCATTGACGCCTGTATCAGATTCATATCCTCAGAGGGGTTACGGTGTGATGGCACTGTTGCCGACGCTAAAAGCCCAATTTTAAAGCACCTATTGTTACTTTCATCCAAAGCCTGCATAAGTTTCACAATAATTTAGCCAAAAAAAACACTAAACTTTTTCTGCGCGTCCTAAAATGTCTTTTCATACAGGCTGCCGCCCCATGCAGTTGTTTATGGATAGATTAAAGGAAAAGCATTTACCGTCATATGAAACGTCATTTTTTTGTTTTTAAGTGTTTCTATACATCCTAGAAATCCACCACTTCACGGGCAGGTTATGGGGACCTCCTAGGCACGATATTTGAAGGATTTTTTTTTTTTTTTTTTTTTTTAACACAATTTTTATTGTTTTTCAATAATACAGCAACACTGCGCTCATGGGAGCCCATAGAGCGATACATAATCTCAGGGAGGCAGCAACAGACGTAAGCAGATAATATAAAGAGACTGAACCTGCTGTCGTTCCCTGAGACATGATTATGCCGCAGGAGGACATGCGAATCAATTGCACAAAACTTACAACATTAACTACATAAATAATATACAGAGAGAAGAACTAAAAAAAAGTAGAAGAGAAAAAAAAAAAAAAAAAAAAAAGAATAATATATTTCCCAAGTTTATAGATCAAGGTCTCTAGGTCCGACAGTTCTGTAACCAATTACGGGATGGTCTGCGTCGAGAGCCAAGGTTCCCAGATCTTCGTGCAGTGCTGAAGCGTATCATGCAGTTGAGCAGTTAAACGTTCCATTTTATATATATACCACACCTTCGCCTCTATCTCCGATATGGAGGGGAGGTCTCGTTTCCAGGAGCGGGCAATACATATGCGAGTAGACGTACATATACGATGGACTAGGCGAAGGGAGGAGCGAGGCAGGCCATGACGTCGGGACGGGCTATTAAGCAGGGCCAAAGCGGGGTCAGGGGGTACTGGCAGGTCCAGTGCTCTGGAGATCATAGCGAAAACTGAGGACCACAATACTATTACCAGCCACACTCCCACCACATATGATAAAACGTTCCACGTTGGCCACAACCCCTTGTGCACAAGCCAGTCAGTGCGGGATAGATTTTCTGTAAGCGGACTGGATCCAGGTACCACCTGGAGAGGAGCTTATAGCAATTTTCTTTTATCAGAGTACATGTTGTTATCCCCATCGAGGACTCCGTTATTGCCCCCCATTCCTCTCCGGTGAATTGGTGACCCAGGTCTGCTTCCCATAGGAGCTGGTACGGGCACGGGCGGTCGAGAGACGGGTGGAGGAGAAGATTATATATTTGGGATATCGCTCCTGCTGTGCTTGAGCTTCTCATTACTAGGCGTTCGAATGGAGTCTCAACTGGGGTGCCTATATTTAGGCGACTACGTACAAAATGTCGGATTTGAGAATATCGATGAAACTCTCGTAAAGGGATATTATGTGACTCTCTAAAGTATTCCCACCGGGGAAATTTCCCCTGTAGTAGCACCGCTCCTAGGGTTGTAAAGCCTTTCCTAAGCCACCACTCAAAAGCTCGGCCCTCCTCCCCATTCCATGGGGGGAAGAGCGGGTTGTCGCGCAGGGGGAGCAGACCAGAGGTAGTGGTGGTGAGGGACATGCAGTATTTGACTTTAGACCAGATATCTAATGAATGAGCAGTGGTAGGCAACAAACGACCCCTTTCTACCGCAGAGATTTGTCTCCAGGGAACCTGTGATAAGCATGAGGGGGCAACATAGTCATTCTCAATGTCAACCCAACAGACCCTACCTCTTCTAGAGGACCATTGGAGGAGTTGCGTCAACTGGGCCGATTTATAGTACAGGGCTAGGTCAAGAAACAAGGCCCCCATGTTTCTTAGGACAGCGTAGTATCAGTCTGGAAACTCTCGGTTTCTTCCCTTGCCAGACGTATTGGTAAAAGGCTGACTGGAGGTCGGGTAGTATCGTCAGTGGTAGAGGGACCGGTAAAGTGTGAAAAAGATACAGAAGCTTCGGGAGTGCTGTCATTTTAAGGGCATAAATGCGGCCCATCCATGAGATGGAGTAGGAGGACCATTGCCGCAGTAGGGATTTGATGTGCTTAATCATGTCAGGGTAATTACAGGCGTATAGCTGTGGCACGTGAGCGGTGAGGTAGATCCCCAGGTATTGGAGTCGATGGGGACACCAACGAAAGGTGAATGATTCCCGTAAGTGTGCAACAACCTCCGGAGGCAAAGAAATATTTAATGCTTCAGATTTAGCAATATTAATTTTGTAGCCGGAGAGAGCACCAAAGGAGGAGAGGCAACCGTATAGGTTCGGTAATGAAACAAGGGGTCGGGTTATCGTGAGTAAGATATCGTCTGCAAATAGACTCAGTTTGTAGTTTTTGTCGCCCACTGCTATTCCCGAGATATCTGGGTGACCCCTTATCTGTTCCGCCAGAGGTTCTAGGCATAGGGCGAACAGAAGCGGAGACAGGGGGCAACCCTGACGCGTACCATTTAAGATGTCAAATGGTCTTGATCTCCCTCCCATAGTTATTACTGAGGCCGTTGGTGAAGTGTAAAGTGCCCGAATACCCCCTATCATCCCCTCCCCCACACCAAATCTCCTCAAGACCTCCCATAAATATGTCCAGTCCACTCTATCGAAGGCCTTCTCGGCGTCAAGGGAAAGTAGTAAGGACGGTTGTTTGGAAGCGTGCGCTATAGAGAGTAGGTTCACCGTGCGGCGAATATTGTCCGGGGCACCGCGAGACGGGATAAAACCGACCTGGTCAGGGTGTACTAGTGAGGGTAGGTGACGACTCAAACGCGTAGCTAAGACCTTTGCGTAAATTTTCATGTCTACATTCAGTAAAGATATCGGACGGTAGCTGGCGCAAGTAGAGGGGTCTTTCCCTTCCTTGGGGATCACCACTATGGAGGCGGCCAGCAGTTCCCTGGGGGGGATGTGCCCTCCAAGAAGCCGTTATACATATTAGTTAAAAGTGGGGCTAATTGAGTTCGGAATTTCTTATAATATAGGGGGCTAAACCCGTCCGGGCCTGGGGCTTTAGATGTACGGAGTTCTTTCAGTATTGGGAGGATCTCTTCAGTGGTAATTGGAGTCGCCAACTCGTTCGCCTGTGGCCGGGACAACATACGTAGGGGCAGTTGTTCTAAAAAGGAGCGGAATCTTTTGTAGTTTCTGGTCATCAGATGGGGCTGTCGTGCCGTCATACAACTTAGCGTAATAGCGCGCAAATTCCTCCGCTATTTCTGAAGGAGTTACTGCTGGGGGCTTCTCTTGATCTCTGGATTTTCGCTATAGAGTTACGCTTACGCAGGGCGCGCAGTTTGCGGCTAGCATGGCGTCTGGTTTGTTTCCCTTCTCAAAAAATAGCTGTCCGACCCTACGGAGGTCACCTAGTGCCCTTTCCGTCTGTAATGAATTCAGTTCCCCCCTAGTAGTCACTATTCTGTTCCAAATCAAAGAGTCCGGTTGAGTTTTATGTGATCTCTCTAAAGTAGCTAGGGTAGCGGTCAGGTCCGTCATTTGGGTGCGTAGTTTCTTATAGTGGGCCGCTTGTAGACCTATAAGTCGGCCCCGTAGGACCGCCTTATGGGTGGTCCACAACAGGTCTGGTTGATAGTGGTCAGGGTTATTATCCAGGACAAAGTTTGCTAACGCTAGGTCCAGTTCCGTTATGACTTCCGGCCTCAACAACAGGGCGTCCGGCAGGCGCCAGGGAGGGCGGGGGGAGCGTCCGGAGCCATCCGCCAAGACCACGCTGAGAGGGGCGTGATCCGACCAAGTTATCTCATGGATCTTGGCAGATAACACATCCCTCACGGCTCGCTGGGGGACAAAGACATAATCAATTCTCGTGTATGTTGTATTCGGGTGGGAGTAAAACGTGTAATCTCTTGTCGTGGGGTGCAGAAGGCGCCAAGCATCTACTATTTGGGTTTGTTGCAGAAAATTTTTAAGAAGTGGGCGGTTAGGGTGAGAATCAGCCTGAGTAGGGGTAGTAGATCTATCTAAAACCCGGTCCAGGATGGAGTTAAAGTCACCCCCGATGATCACCTCCCCACCAGGGAAAGGCTCTAGCAAAGTTAGGAGCCGGTCATAGAAAGCGGGATCCCTTGTGTTGGGAGCATAGACGTTGAGGAGTGTTAACGGTCTATTGTCAATAGTGCCCTGAAGAAATAGAAACCGTCCCTCCTTATCTAATACTTTTCTACGAAGGACAAAATTAACGCGTGAGCGGAAAAAAATGGAGGTTCCCCGGTGTTTCGTAGGTGCACAGGCGTGGTAATGCAGCGGGAATCTTTTATCAAAAAATCTAGGGGATTTACCCTGAGCGAAATGCGTTTCCTGGAGAAGGAGAATATCCGCCCCCAACGAAACGTATGATCGCATTGCCTGACGTCTTTTCATTGGATTATTAAACCCTTTTACATTATGTGAAATTACATGTAATGGCATTGAAGGAACAAAGATAGGGGGAGCAGCTGGGAGCTAATAAACTTTGTCACGGTTAACCAGGGCAAGAGAGTGAAGGCAGGAGAAGATGGTAGTTGAAAACCTAGAACTCTAGACGGTATACCCTTGCACATACATTAACAGATGACCACAGTTTGCTTGGAGAGAGGGGCAGTTGAAAACCTAGATCCCCTGCGCGGTATACCAATACACATACATCACAAATGAACAAATGACAGTTTACCTGACCTTCGAGACCTTGATCGAAAAAGAAGAGAGAGAAAAAGAAAAAATGGGAAAAAAAATCCAAACGGTAAAAACGTTTGCAAAAAGAGAGAGAAAAAAAAAGAGCAAAATAAGTCGTAGAAAAAAGGAACCTACACACAGTCGAACTCGGATCGTAAAAAAAAAACAATCCAACAAAAATCCCATCCAGTAGGGAGACAGTCTCGGGTATCATCCATACCCCGTAATTATCCACTTCAGGGAGAAATCCGAGAAGGGCGCCCAGAGCCCTGGGCGGGGGGGTTGTCGGCGACATCCACCAGGTGGTGTCACCTGTGTCAATATCCCGAGCTCGTGTGGATCCAGTCAGGAGCTCATCATCCCAATGAGGTTGTAGTTGAAGAGCTTCAGATAAGTTCCATATTCAAGATGTGTTACAATAACGGCAGAGGCTCTGCTATCTCGGGTAGGCCTCGCGTGGTGGAATGAGGAGACATCAGTCATGGTGGAGGAGTCGGCGAGGGTCGCGGCCGACGGTTGTTTAGTGAGGTCTGAGACCATTCCGTCTCCATCCTCTGCGGTGTGAAGGGCCTTTCTCGTGACGGGGAGGGTCTCATTTCAGCTAGGCCCAGGGCGTGAAGAAAGCGGTCAGCTCTCTGCAGATCTTCCAGAACATGCGTAGCTCCGTGATGGGATACCACAAGTTTGAACGGGAACCCCCAGCGGTATTTGATGTTATGCGCTATCAGTTGGTCCGTGATAGGTTTAAAGGAGCGGCGATTTTGTAGAGTCGTAGGAGAGAGATCAATAAACAGTTTCGGCATAACGTTATCAATAGACGGCGTTTGCGTTCTAGCGGCTGCGACCACCGCATCTTTTGTCCCGTAATAATGGAATCTAGCGATAATATCTCTAGGACGGTCACCAGGACGCGGTTTGGGTCTTAAAGCTCTGTGTACTCTGTCAAATAAACAGTGTTCCGGGGAGTATCGGGTAACAGACTGAGCAGGTACCTATGCATAAAGTCCTGTAGGTCAGTAACTTCTTCTGGGACTCCCCTGAGGTGCACATTGTTCCGCCGAGACCTGTTATCCTGATCTTCTTGTGCCCTCTGTAGCTGGTGAACTTCCTCCGTAAGGGTCTCCAGATGTTGAGCCATGTCGTTATAGACTTTTACTGAGGCATCGTTTGCCCGCTCTAGAGCGTCCGTCCGAGCCCCCACCGCATCGATCTCGGCCCTCACTGCTGCTAGGCCCTCCTGTATATCCCCCTTTATGTCAGCGCGAAACGCTGAGAGTAGTCGCTCTATGTCCCCTCTCGTGGCCGGGCCGCTGTCGGGAGAGCACGAGGAGGCGGCCGCCATCTTGGGTGAGGCGGCAAGTTCTGGGCCTGGCGTGCGGTCGGCAAATAGGGGGTGAAGACGGCCCGGAGGTAGGGATTTTTTGGGTTTTGGGGGCATCTCCAGGTACCTGAGGCAGTCCGGGACCCGAGGGGATCACCCAGAGTCAGTGTCGATCGGGCTGAGTTGCTGAGTCGCTGATGTTAGCTGGGATGAGTGCGGAGCTCCGGGATCACGCGGCCATCTTGGTTAGCCGCCGGACACGCCCCCCTTTGGTTTTTATTTTTAACCGTTATTTCATGGAAAACTCACTGTCCCTTTAAAAACGTTTTTTTTTAACTTTTTGTCCTTGTTTCCTGTCCCCCAGGGCACTACCCGGACCCCCATACACCTTTTATGGCAAATATGTAGAATATATTCCCTCTTAGAGGGCACTCTAAAAAAACTGAATTTTCAGCCCCATTGACTTGCATGGGGGTTCGGGTTCGGGTTCGATCCCGAACAAATGGTATGTACGGGTTCGGGCTCGAACCGAACTCGGGAGTGTTCGGCTCATCCCTACCAGCAACCAGCAGGGGGTTGAATCACTATAACAAGTGGTACACACAGTAATACTCAACAGGACAGACTGAGGTTAGAATGGATTCAACAGAGTGCAGGGCAGAACTCGTTGGTACCTGAAAAACACTGAACAGAACTGTGGATCCTGGAACTCCCTCCAGGGAGATCAGACAACGAGAGAACACTAGATACTACTCAGTACCTATTGATTTCGAGACCAAAAGATCTACTGAGCAAATACACATAAACTAAACACATACAAGAATAATACCTGAAACAGACAAGGTTAATCCTAGAGAGTGGTCCAAAAACATAAGCCAGGTCATAAACAAGAAATCCAGACAGAATATTTTAAGGGGACAGACGTGAGAGTAATCCAATAGCCAGAACCAGAAGTCATACACGAGTAATCAATACAATAAGATATCAAGAATAGTGAGCAGGAACTTAATAGGTGTAACCTATCCAGACCCAGGGAGCAAGAGACTTACTAGGCCTATATATAGGGCTGAGAAGGTCATGTGACCGCAGACCAATCAGCCAACAGATAGTCTGTAGAACCTGAAAACAAAAAAAAAACATGAATCCCTGCTACAACCAGCAGGACCGAGATGTGACAGGTGTTGAATTATCCGCGAAATAATTCGTCATAGTCTGTGTAACTTCCTCTAATACCTCGGGACGGGAAAGAAGGGATTCATTAAGTCTCCAGGGAGCACAACCCCGAGCAGTTGCTTTACCCTGTAGAGTTAGTGAAACGGGGGCATGATCCGACCATGAGATAGATCCCAGGTCACAACACGAAATATTTGATAGCAAATCACATTTAAGAAAAAAGTGATCAATCCTAGAGTAAGTCTTATGTGCCCCAGAATAGAAGGAATAGTCTACCTCAGTTGGATGGAGGAGGCTCCATGCATCAAACAATTGAAACTCCGCCAAAAGAGCAGTAAACTTTCGTACCGAGTCCCTCTGAGTACGGGTTGGACGAGGCGGTAAATCTAACAATTGGCTAAAGTCTCCACCTAGCACCAGTTTGCCAGTACAGACCCGCATCAATTTGAGGGGAGCATTCCTTAAGAAATTCAGTTGGTCTACATTAGGACAGTAAAAATTTGCGAACGTATTTGTAACCCGATCAATATCACATACCAAAAACAGATAACGACCTTGTGGGTCAACCACTGATCGATGCAGAGTAAATGAAACATCATGATGGATAAGTATCGAAACACCTCTTGCTTTAACCGGGGCAGTGGCATGAAATTGGTGAGGGTAGGAGGGGAGGTATAACTTGGGGCGGAACGTTTAAAGTGAGTCTCCTGTAAACAAACTATTGTGGGGGGTTATGTCGCAAATCAGCGTATAGAGAATGCCTCTTAAAGGGAATGTTTAACCCTTTAACGTTTAACGAAATGATTTTCACACTCATCACAAGTACATAAACAGGTACCTAAAAAACATGCGAAACCTCACAAATACAAAATCGGCAATGACCCAAAAACTCAGTAGTGACCACGTCCCAAATAGTTCCACAGTAATGTACCAAAATGGTGCAATGGGGGAGGGGAAAAAATAAAAATCCAAAAAAGGGAAAAGAAAAGGAAAAAAACGCACGAGAGAAGAAAAAATTTGAAAAAAGGAAAAGAAACAAACAAAAAAAAAATAGAGATGGTGCAACAAGCTACCACTCCCTGTACAAAAAGATACTCCGTGGCCACAGATAAACATTGGGCCTACCCCAAAAACCATGGGGGGAGATGAGGGGCGCTGCCAGAAAAAGGTGGAGAACATCTGCGGCAGCGACAGATTGTCTGACCGTCAGACGGCCATATGAAGCAGATCAAAACAAATATATGTCCAGATACCAGAGAACTCCACCAAAGTCCCAGAAGCAAAGGAGATGAAGGCAATAAACAAAGATCAATAACCTCACATCAAGCAGGACGTACGAGGTGCCACTCCAGCGAAACCTTCAATGGTGAGGGGGGGACCGTTGTGGAGGAGTCGTCTCACCCATCAGATCCCACACCTGAAGAGTGGAGACACCTTCTTGCAGCGTATGGAATACCGAGACCGTACCATGATAGGTAACTAGGAGCTTCAAGGGGAAACCCCATCTGTACGGGATATGGTGGTCACGGAGCACCTTGGTGATTGGTAAGAATTCTCTGCGCCGTTGCATCGTAGTTGCCAAGAGGTCCGGGAAGAAAGCAATTCCAGTATAGGTGTCAGGAAGAGCAGGGGCCTTCCGCATGGCCGTCATCAACATATCTTTAACATGATAGAAATGAACGCGTGTCAAGACGTCTTGTGGGAGCGCAACATCCATGTTTCGTGGTTTTGGAACACGGTGCAGCCTGTCAAGCAGCAATATCGAGTCATCTGTATCAGGCAGCAGGATATGAAATAAGGCAAGCAGATAAGCAGTGAGACCATCAGATTTAATCGATTCAGGAATGCAACGAATTCGAATATTATTCCTGTGGGAACGATCTTCTGAGGCTAGGGTCAGACTAACGCAGTATCAACGTGCGTTTAGCAGCACTAAATCACGGCCGTGCTAGCAGCAAATGACATCCAATGCCAGGCAGCATACGAAGAACGGCCGCACAAAAGTGCGGATGCGCAACGCAAGTGGCAAACAAACGCATTTTTTCGAGAACGTGATACCGCTAGTACTGACGTACAGAGTGTGCTGCGTCCACTAGCGGCGTGTATGCGTGATTAGACGTCAGACGCTGCTAATGTCCGGCCAACATCACGTCCAGACGCAAAAAGTGTTTTATTGATGATCCGTACAAAATCACGGATGAAAATGCTCATCATATGACCGCTATCGCGTATTCCGTGAAAAAATACCTCCATTCGTTCGAACGCACTTTTTCACGGACAACGAGAAAAATGCGTTAGTCTGACCCTAGCCTAAATCCCTGACTTTAAGCAGAAGCGCATCATGAGATGTTTTCAAATCTTTATATGCATCCACAAGTTCGTTATGTGCAAGGCATAAATTGTCAGATTTATGTTCCAAAAGATCTGTACGATCCCCAATTTCAAGAATTTCCTTATGGAGGGAGGCTGTAATCATACGAAAATCTTCCTGTATCGTTGTGCGGAGATCATGCAGCATATCTTGAATTTGCTTACTTGTTGCTGGAGCCGAGGATTGAAACTGCGGCTGCCTGGGTTCAACGTCCACTGCCTCCGTCGTGGGACTATGTGAGTGCGGGGATCGAGGGCCCATAGCGCCGCCATCTTGCGGCCTATCTCGAGGCTTCCCGGATCTCAACGGTTCCGCCGTTTTCTGGACCTTGGCGGGTGCCATCTGATGCCCTGAGGTCTGTGGATTCACCGGGGACTTATGCGGTGAAAATCCGCTGCAGTTGTGGGCTGTTGCAGCCGAAAATTCCAGCGGTCAGCGGGAGCTCGTTCTAAACGCGACCTTCTACTATGGCCGTCGGACACGCCCCACCACAGCGGCACTGTTTAAAAAAATAGTGCAGGGGCTCGGCGGCAAAAATATGCCGCTCCCCAAAATCTGCCGCCTACAGCGTTTGCTCCGAACTGTTCCATGGTCGGCCAGCCCTGTATTACACATAACAAGGACCATAAGCAATATGTATGTGTACTATGTTTACCGGGGTGGTTCCTTCTTATTCCTCACATAACACTGTTTTTGATTTATTTGAAAGCAGCTGATACTTGGTGTACATGTTCTTTATTCAAGATACTACATAGTAATGCTAAAGCAATAATAAACAACTAAGAATTGTATCAATAATCCCCGTGTAGTCACATTTAACTCTTTCCTAGTATTACTAACAAGGTTATTCAAAGAAATTCGAAAAGTTACCGCACGTTCGGTGACTTTTCGCTCTCTTCAATTCAGTGCAAATCGGCTTTCCCATTTTGGCTACCCTGCGGTGTATTCAGCAAGCACCACAGGGCTGTCGAAGTGCAAAGAAAACCTGCCGAAAACCTGCTGAACAAACGCCGAAAACCTGGCAAAAACCCGGCGAATGCACGCCGAAAACCCACAAAAACATCTGGATTAACCCGTCGAGGACGCAGGAAAAGCCCGAGCAGGAGCCGATCACACGCAGCGCAGCCGCCGGAAAAAGCCGACACCGTGGAAGAAGGCAGTGAATAAATTAGCAAAACAGTTTGCATGAATGATTGAAAAGTGAAACGCTGTTTGCAAAGAAACTACTGAGCAAAAATTACTGGAATTTGCATATGAGGTCCAGGGAATGATAATAAAAAGGGCTGTTACAGAAAAAATAAGTAAAAATCTGACTTTTTAAAAAAATTAACAGAACAATGCTTAAAATATCCTAAAAAAATCTATAAATAAAGAGACTCTTCAGTGCAGAATTTTATAGTGAATGGTTTATTAGATATTGAATTAAACCGGGAATATATTTAACATTGAAGCCTATGGGATTCTCCCGAATAAACCTGTCGAATGAAACCACCGAATGGCAGGGCATTTCGGGAACCTTTCACTGCTTGTTTGTGTTCTCTGAATAGCCGAAGCAGTGCTTTTTTATGGGGATTTCACTGCCCTCGAACAGGCACCGAACAGGCACCGAATGTGCAGGCAATTCGCCAGGATTTGGCGTATTGCCTGCTTTCTGAATAGTCGAATGGCCAAGAAAGGTAACCGAACGCTGATTTTCAGAGTTCAGTTACCTTTCTCCAGCCATTCGGATCTCTTTGAATAACCCTGTAAGTAAACTTGATTTATGCGTATACTGCAAAATTAAGGAAGTACATGGGTTAATTTTGTTGCAATTTTTCCTCCTTTTTCTATTAATCGTTTGTCTCATTTATATTTTCAATTCTGTTTTAATATCTTTAATAAGAGTTAGATTTTATTACACAACACCAATGTGTGTGAGGGTGTTTAACCCCATCCACTAGATCTTTTGACCAATTGGTTATTTTGAGTTTAATCCCAATAGGTGATGGTAGAGCCCCATCTTGTGGTTGTTCTACAATAGCACAACACACATATCTAACATTATAAACCATTGTCTGGAAACCTATTCATTAACAGGACCAGGGGCGGACTGATCCATCGGGCACTGCCCGAGGGCCCACGGGTCGGTAGGGGCCTGGTTGGGATGGCACAGTGGTGGGTCCTCAGCTCTGGGAACCAGAGGATACCAGGCAGCCATGTCCCGGAGGCGCAATCTGAAACAGGCGCGGTGGCGTGCCTGAATCCTACATTCTAAATTGGAGCAGGCACGTTGCAGTGGCGCTGCCCCCTCACGTGATGCACGCTGTCCCCTCCTCACGTGATGCGTGCCACCGAGCAGGGCACGCGGCAGGAGAGACCACCAGACAAGGAGGCAGTGTCCGGATTCCAGAAAGATTTTACAGTACTATAGTGAATTCCGGTGAGCAATCGGGGCGGGGGGGATATATAAGAAATTAATTGATATATATATTCCCCCTGCCCAGTATATGACATAAGAAATTGATATATATTGGGGGATATATATGAAATAAATTGATTATTTCATATATATTTCCCCTCCAGTATAAATCAATTAATTTCATATATATCCCCCCCAGTATATGTCAATTTATTTCATATATATCCCCCCGTATATAAATTGATATAAACGGGGGGGAAATATATATGAAATAAATTGATCTATACTGGGGGGAATATATATGAAATAAATTGATTATTTCCTGATTTATACTGGGGGGTAATATGAAATATACTGGGGGGGGTAATATGAAATAAATTGATATATACTGGGGTAATATGAAATATACTTGGGGTAATATGAAATAAACTGATATATACTGGGGGAAATATGAAATATATACTGGGGGTTAATATGAAATAAATTTATATTATATACTGGGGTAATATGAAATGATATATACTGGGGGGTAATATGAAATACAATTGATATAAGGGGGTAGTAAGGTGACAATTTATATGCTGGGGGTTGAATAAACTCAGTACGTTACAGTGAGTTTTATTGCTGTGGATTCTGTGATACGCTCATACAAACAGCACATTACTGCAAGTTTTGTTGCTGTGGAGCTCTGTGATACGCTCATACACACAGCACATTACTGGGAGTTGTATTGCTACATACCCCTGGGTGTAGGGGATATATGGTTATGTATGTGAACGTATGGCTGTGTGTAAATGTATGTATTTGTCTTTAAACAGGCTGCTGTGCATAAAATTCTGCGCCTGTGTCCTTGTCGCAGTCCGTCGTTGCCCCCTTATGCTGCACCCAAAAGGCTGGTATTGCACGTAGAATCGCTACATTATCTGCTGCCTGCACTTCACAAAGTAAGAATGACAGCGAGCGTCTTGGCAGCATCGTGAGGTACAGGTAGACTAAATATTGATGCAGGGCAGCAAGAGTTTAAATGGGCACTCTACCCAAATTTTACCTCCTTTTTTCCTTTTAACCTCTTTGCTGCTGGCGACGTGATGAGCCTATGCTGCACATTACTGTGAGTTTTATTGCTGTGGAGCTCTATGATACGGTCACACACACTGCACATTGCTGTGAGTTTTATTGCTGTGGAGCTCTGTGATACGCTCATATTATTATTCTTTATTTATAAAGCGCCAGCATATTCCGCAGCGCTGAACATTGCTGTGCAGCTCTGTGATACGCTCATACACACCGCACATTACTGAGTTTTATTGCTATGGAGCTCTGTAATGTGCAGGAGAGAGGACCCTGCTCCAGAGCTTAGAATCTAAGAGGAGAAAGATTGTAAGCTCTGGAGCAGGGTCCTTTCTCCTCTTAGATTGTTTTGCCTCTGTATAAATCAATGGTAAAACCGCACCTTGAATATGCTGTGCAATTTTGGGCACCTGTCTTAAGAAAGGATATTATAGCCCTAGATAAAGTGCAGATGTCATGGAGCTGACGTGGCGCTCCACGCTTCAAACCCCAAGAGACTGTATGTTCATTTATATCGTGTGATTTTAAATATATTTTACAGTGTTTGGTTTTAGTTTAAAATAGTTTAGTGTAAAATGGTGTAGCTTTAGTTTAAAATACTTATATTCCTGTAGGTAAATGTGTTTTTGTATAGCCAGTAAATAAGCTTTACTGCTGTGTAATTTATGAAACAGGGCTTTTCCCCTTATCTGGCTGCATGTTTGATTCAAGAAGTCTGGGATAGTGTTTGTCTTTTAATCTGATGTGTTAGAACAATAGATTATGTAAATGTTGTGTGAGCTAAAGGCTAAAGAATGTTTATTGTAAATATCTACCTGACATAATGTAATTAGTATTTTAGTCGGACGATGTGCGTCATTTATGCAAATTATGGCTGTTGGAACTCAGCATAAGTAGTGGCGTTTTTGTTCATTAAAGGAGAGAGAGCGAGAGAGAATCCTGTTGGAACATACAGCCACGTCTGGTGTTTCATTCAGCTACGCTACACTACACTCAACCTCAGAAGGCACAGAGCGGCCTTCTGGAAATTCCTAACGGCTCCAAGGCAGAGAAACAGAAGCAGGCGGACAGCGCTCCCAGTAGCCGGGCTGACCGCAACGAAGGGTTGTCTGGAGTCAGGACAGGCGGAAGAGATCGGTTCCGTCACACTGGTGGCAAGCGGTGTGGATAGAGGCACTCCAACACCAATAAACCCAGAGATGGCCAACTATACAGCCTGCAAGCAGGACACCCTGAAGGACCTGCTGGAGAGCCATTGAAGGAACGAATACTGAAGTAAGGGTCAAAGGCACAAGTGTGGTGCAACCCGGAGCGAGTGGAGATGTGTCCCCGCTGAGAGAGAACGCAGAGGTTTTTGCATGCGGTGAAAGAAAACTGTCTACAGAAGACTATGGAGCAGGACAGCTCATTTATTCCTTATGAGCAGAGAATCACAGAGGACATTCAGCTGTGGAGACCCCAAGTGTTGGGGCCTCAGCCCACTGTGAGCCATGGAGACCAGTTGGTGCACTGGCTGCGTGCCGCACTCGATCTACAGTGAAAATACGAGGACTTGCTGCAATGTGTGAGTGAGGAGCATTGGGAAACTGACGAGAAGCCTCCCCCAGGCTATGTGTTCCGCGGTCCTGGCCCAGCATGGATCTACTTTAAGGGGGGAGACAATTGTGGCAGTCCACAGGCTGCCAGACATGCAGAATTGTGCAGCATCCAGGGGCGCTACCTGGACGTGTATGAGGACTCTGCCTTTTCGCCCGTGCTGAAGGGACTCGCTGCTGAGGAATGGGCACTCGAAATAGACTTAAAAAGGTTGCAAACTGCAGCCCAGCTACAAGTGGCTGAAGCCCCTGGAGGAAGCCTCCCCACACCAGCCAGCGGGAAGCGGAAGAAAAAGAGAGGTGGCCGAGCCAAAGCAGACCAAAGCAAAATGCCGTCACAGCCCGGGGATTACAACAGTAAGCCATCTTCCAGTGGGCAGTATCAGGTCACCAGAGAGACTGACACCCAGGCTGTTCTCCTCATGAGAGATGGGGCCACACAGACCATGAACGATCTGGTCAGCTTGTTACAGGCTGAATTGCTTACTGCTCGAGCACAGATTATGGCCCTGACAGAGACATTACAGAACCAGCAAAATGAGCTGCAAAATGGCCAGAGAGAGCTGGATGAGGTGAGACTATCCAGATATGCTGCAGAGGTGAATGTACAGTGCCTGGAGATGGAGCTCACTGGCTTACGGGACTTTCTTACAGCTGCTGAGTGAGCCAAGGATAACTCTGCTCGAGAGCGAGAGGAGGCTATGGCCATTGGCGTTTTAAAAGTCCAGACAGCCTTGGGGGAAAAGTGTCTCCTGGAATCCCAGATTATGGAGCTGGTGGAGAAGCTGACAGCCAGAGTAACGCTGAGCGAGTAGGCCAGAATCTCAAGAAGGCCAGATTGCTGAATGACCAACTGAGAGCAGATGGAGAGGCAGAGCGAAGCAAGGCCCAGCTACTCGAGAAGGCATGTCAACAGCTGGAGGGTCAGTGCCAAGAACTAAAGGCTGAACTCCAGGCTTCTATCACTGCCTGGGAAGGAAAATGTGAAGAGCTACAGTAGCAGCTTCCTGCAGACACCCAGCAATGCCACAGTATTGGTGAGTAGCTGCGACAATCCAAAAGTGTGCTGCGTGTTGCCCACCAACAGCTGGAAAACGAGAGGCTTCAGACTATGCGGCATCAACAGATCCAGGCCGAGCTGCTGGCATCAGTTGCTGAACTGGAAGCAAGGACCATGCGGCTAGAGGTACAGCTGGATGCCGAGATTGTCAGGTGGCATGCCGTCGGTGAGGAGTTACACCGGACAGATGAGCTGGGAAAAGAGATCAGCCTCACATTGGCAGCGGAACTCGACCCAGCCCCAGGTGAAGAGCCACCCGCAGAACAGAGTGGGCATCAGGGAGAGGAGGCAGTCAGCCTTGCTACCCAGCGACGAGTATACCCCGTGCTGCTGAAGCCAGATGCTGTGTTGACCACAGAGTGTGCTGGGTCATCGAGGAAGATGGAGACCACTGCCCACCTGCCATGGCAACCGGTGAGTAACCATCCTGAGAGGCTACCAAATTCCTGGTCCCAGGACGAATTGCATCCATTTGGGATTGTGGGGTGGGCCCCTTTTGAATGTTTGGGAGCGGGCATCAGCAGAAGAAGAGACTGGGGACTGTAAATGCTGACTGGGTTCTGGTCCTGGGGCTTCAGAAATATGCTGGAGAAAAAGACATGTGGGGAGGAGGCCCAGTGTGCCCACTACCGAACAATTTTTCTCTGTGGACTGTGGTGGCCTGTTGCGTGGCGCACTGGACAAGAGGGGTGTCTTGCCTCTTACCCCGGGACTATGGACCCACAACCCTGCAGCGACCGTCAGACCCCACTGATGGTGCTTGTGTGCCAGCACCCTGGAACTTTGAGAATGGCGCAGAAAAGGGACAAAGTGAGAAGTCTCGTCAGTGGCAAGCGATCCATTTAGGATATAAGTTTGCCCTGCCGTTCTGGAAGGGGGGACATATGTCATGGAGCTGACGTGGCGCTCCACGCTTCAAACCCCAAGAGACTTTATGTTCATTTATATCGTGTGATTTTAAATATATTTTACAGTGTTTGCTTTTAGTTTAGATTAGATTAGTGTAAAATGGTGTAGCTTTAGTTTGAAAATACTTATATTCCTGTAGGTAAATGTTTTTTTGTATAGCCAGTAAACAAGCTTTACTGCGGTGTAATTTATGCAACAGGGCTTTTCCCCTTATCTGGCTGCATGTTTGATTCAAGAAATCTGGGATAGTGTTTGTTTTTTAATCTGATGTGTTAGAACAATAGATTATGTAAATGTTGTGTGAGCTAAAGGCTAAAGAATGTTTATCGTAAATATCTACCTGACGTAATTAGCATTTTAGTAGGACGATGTGCGTCATTTATGCAAATTATGGCTGTTGGATCTCAGCATAAGTAGTGGCGTTTTTGTTCATTAAAGGAGAGAGAATCCTGTTGGAACATACAGCCGCGTCTGGTGTTTCATTCAGCTACGCTACACTACACTCAACCTCAGAAGGCACAGAGCGGCCTTCTGGAAATTCCTAATGGCTCCAGGACAGAGAAACAGAAGCAGGCGGGTAAAGCTGCTCGAGACGCTGAGGACAGCGCTCCCAGTAGCCGGGATGACCGCAACGAAGGGGTGTCTGGAGAGTCAGGACAGGCGGAAGAGAACGGTTCCGTCCCAGCAGAGACGGGCAACTAAATTAATAAGGGGAGTGGAAGGTTTAAGTTATGAGGAAAGGCTAACAAGTTTAAACTTGTTTAGTTTAGAGAAACGGCGCCTTAGAGGGGATCTGATAACCTTATATACACATATACGGGGCCATTATAAACCATTGTCTGGAAACCTATTCATTAATCGGACTATACACAAGGTCACCCATTTAGACTGGACGTAAGGAAATTCAGCCTAAAGCATAGGAAGGGTTATTTTATGCTGAGAACAATAAAGCTGTGGAATTCTCTGCCCGTTGAGGTGGTTGGGTCAGAGACTGTACAGACTTTTAAAAAACGACTGGATGACTTCCTGCAGACACAGAATATTAAGGGTTATAATATTTAATATGTGGGTAAGCTTCTTGATCCAAGGAGAAATCTGACTGCCATTCTGGGGTCAAGAAGGATTTTTTTCCCAGTGTGTTGCATATTGGCGAGCGCTTCAGACTGGGTTTTTTGCCTTCTTTTGGATCAACAGCAATAGGTGATGTGTGAGAGGCTGAACCCGATGGACGCATGTCTTTTTTCAGCCTATGTAACTATGTAAGCTCTTGAGCAGGCTCCTCTTTCCTCTTAGATTGTAAGATCTGGAGCAGGGTCCTCATCCCCACTGCACAGGCAAGACCCTGCCTAGAGTGCCTGTATACTGCCATTATTGCCCTGGTCTGTACTTCGTGCAAGCTCTGTGAGTTTAACACAGGCCCCCACCAGATTGCTATTAATCATTTTGTGTCCCTCTTCCCCAGACAGATAAACTAGAGCTCAGATCAGGGGACTCTCATAAACAAAGACACTGGCATCAAGCTTAATAAAAATTTATTTATTTGACAATCATTACCTTTTTTCCTGTGTCCAGCATTCCATCCAGTGGCCCATAGGAGCAGCTGCACCTGCATCTCAGCCCTGCCTCTCCCAGTCTGCAAAGTGAGTGGGAGCACGTGGTGGATTGGAGGTGGAGTGGGGATGTGACGCTCCTGCAGCCTAGTGGAGAGCAAAGGAACTGCAGCAGTGCCCCCTTGCCCCATGCTGCAGATGCCCATGACGCTAAGGCTGCCGGCACACGAGCATATAGGTACTGCGCACAGTGCGTCCGTTACGGACGTAATTTTTGACGGGAGATATTGTGTGTACTGAAAAAGTGCGTCCGCAACGGACGCAAATTTTCACGGAAGATATTGTGTTCAAACAGACAAAGTTAATAATTATGGACGTTGAAAAAAAAAGAGTGAAAGTGAAAAAAAAAGAGGGAAAGTGAAAAAAATTAGAGTATTTTGGTGTTTGGAGCAAGATGGATGCAGTAGAGGCTGTGGCGTTTGCTATCGCAACATATGTTTATCTGAAGAAAAAAAGACGAAAGTGGTGGGTGCATCCTATCAACTCGGTCCGACACCGCCATGGTGCGTTCCAGACGCTGTACAGGCCACTTCGTGAGGAAGACCCGGTAAAGTTCTTCAATTACCTCCGCATGTCAATAACATCATTCGACGAGCTGTTGGCCACTGTGAGAGAGCCATTGATGAAGATGGACACCAACATGAGGACCGCCATATCACCAGAGGAGTTGCTGGTCCTCACATTACGGTAGGAAATGAACTCTGTAGTTTCCTACCCACGCAAAGACCTCACAACATATGCAACCGGTTATAAAAGAGAGCCGATCAGGCCTCGTAATATAAATGAACGCGGATTTTCAGCGTATGGTGACATTTCCTGGCCATTCGGAGAGCAGGCAGTTCCCCAAATTTTTGCCAACTGCCAGCACATACAGTGCCTGTTCGAGGGCAGTGAAATCCCCCATAGAGAAGCAATGGTTAATCTATTCAGAAACACTGAACTGCAGTGAAAATTTGCCAAAATGCCCTGCTGTTTGGTGGTTTCATTCAACAGGTTTATTCAGGCGATTCCCATAGGTTTCGATGTTAAAAACAGTTTGACTGCACACAATTACACAAAGCCAGGCCTTACTCAATAAATGACAAAAACAACGAAGTTTGGTGCCAAAAAATGTTAATCTTTTCTTTCAAAATTTAAAGGCTGAAAAGTATTAATTGGATTTTTTTAATAGTGCCTACAATTTTTATCCTTTTATGAAAAATAAATGCACAAAGACATTTGAAAAATAAATTTTGTAAAAGTACAAAAACAAAACAATAACAAACAATATAAAGAAATATTCAACTATAAATTTGTATA
Organism: Leptobrachium leishanense; assembly: GCA_009667805.1. NCBI lineage: Eukaryota > Metazoa > Chordata > Amphibia > Anura > Megophryidae > Leptobrachium > Leptobrachium leishanense. Next base: position 185,809,293 of record CM019064.1, on the reverse strand, counting down.
GCCTGGCTCTACAGGGTCTAATGGTTCTGCCAGGTATTCACTATAGTAACCACAGCCAGATGATGATGTCTGGGATGGAGGTACTACAGCATGCGGCACAGGGGGGTTTGAGGGTGGATACACCATGCGATCAAGTGTCTGGACAATGTGTACCCGGAACTGTGAATTCTGCTGCGGTGTTAATTTTTTAATTATTGGAATCAATGAATAAAGAAATGCCACATCATGATCCTCCTCGATCTTAGATGGTCTTGGCTGGTGTGTTTGCATAAATTTAAGAAGCTCCTCATCCATGGTTGCTGATCCCCTTTTGCGCCTTGGTGTTTTTTTCCCTGCAGCAGATGTAGGAACAGGGCTTGTTTGATCACCTCCTTCTTCAGGTAGCATCTCTAGCTCCTGCTCTGGGTCCACATCAGTGCTCATCGTTGGGCTTGGTGGTATAACGATCGATGGACCAGTTTCCATTGAGCCAGATGGTCTTGGCTGTGCCGGTTCTTTGGAGGTTGAAGGTGTCGCCTCAACACTGCTGACTGTGGTTCTTGGCTCTATACTTTTTTTAAGAAAAGACAGCTGCTTAGCATGAAAATAGGTGCGGACCTTCTTGGCCCCTGATCCTGATCGTGACGTTTCTTCCTGTTTCTTCATGCTGCGTATATAGTTGTCTCTCACTGTTCTCCATTTCACCATTACTTCTTGTACTAAAAAACATAACAAGAATGACATAAGTAAAGTGAGTTAATGTACTCATAACCTAAAATCTTTTATTTTGTTTTTGCAGGTATCTTGCAAGTGGATGCAGTTTGCAGGATATTCATTACATCTTCCGTATTGGAAGGTCGACAGCGGGTGTACTGATCCGGAAAGTCTGCCAGACGATATGGGACAATCCTATAGTTCCTCCTGAACGTATTGTGGCTTCCACGGTCTTGTCAGTTTCCTCGCCTTTCCTGAAACGCCTCCAAGCAGCTCAAATGGGGGCTCCACCTAACAAGCCTCCAGATATGTTGTTTGTGCCTGAAAAGGAAAGACAAAAATTACTCATAATGTTTCATGATTCTAAACCAGCAGGTCTGTGACGTCCTGGGTCTCTGGCGCCCCCTCTGGCAGTAGTGGACATTGCTGCTTTTGGATTATTTTTATTTCATTCATTTCTTGGATTCCAAGCCTAATCGGTACCTGGACTCCATTGGTTCACCCTGGACCATTTTGTATAAATGGAGACCACCCCCTTAGTAGGGTGCGGTCTCATTCATCCTGGATCAGTCATTCAGCTCATGTCTGGTTTGCCTTGCTCTAGATTTATCCTGCTCAGTTCTGTCTGTCTGTCTGTCTACCTACATGCTCAGTCTGTCTGTTTAGTTCTGCTTCCCATGTTTAGTTCTGCTTCCCATGTTTAGTTGCCTATTTGTTTTTATCTGGTTTATGCTATGTCTGTTCATGTTTTTCTCTAGTGTTTAGTTCTCTCATGTCTTTCTGCCTATAGTTTCCCAGGTCCTTGGTTGTTCATCTGTTTATTTATTTAGTTCAGGTCTATGGTTTTATTCTAGTGCTCAGGTCTTTTGTTTCATTGTGGTGTTCTGGTTCCTTGTTGTAATAAATCCCTTGTTTTGTTTTATACATCCATGTGTCATGTCTGGTCACTGCTCAAGTAGCTCACACCCCTTCTGTGCCATGTCAGACCAGGCCTCCCGTGACATAATGAGACCGCCAGTAACAAGTGAGCTAGCAGTGATTCATGGTCTGTTGGAGAACCTGCAAAAGGGTAATAAAGCTGCAGAACAGCACCTGGAGAGGCTGAGTGCTATACTGCGGAAAACTCCCAGGGACGTCTTCCCAAAGGAACCTGTTCCAGTGAAAGATTTCAGAGGACCCCTGACCCTGGAGGAAAGGGTATGGAGGAAAACCCATGACTTATGTTTCTACTGTGGTTCCTGCCTGCACAGAGTGGCAACCTGCCAGGTACGCCCACAGAGGGCCCTCACGGTCCAGCCTTACCAGACCTCCTTGACCAAGCCATGCCAGGCCGCAGTATCCATGTTCACTGCCCTGCAGCATAAGGACTCCCCGGAGTCCGCCGCCCTGCAACCCGCAGGATCTCCAAAATCCACTGCCTCACAGTGCGAGATCTGGTCCACCGTTAACCAGTTTGAGAGCCAGTCCACTGCACAGCAGTTCATGAGACAGTGCCAAGCCAAGGTCACCACTCCACAGTGCCAAGCCAAGGTGGTTGCAAAGCACTGTGAGATCAAGATTGTTGCCGAGCCGGTAGCTGCCAAGCCACGCTCACCCGAGCCGGTAGCTGCCAAGCCACGCTCACCCGAGCTGGTAGTTTCCAAGCCACGCTCACCCGAGCTGGTAGTTTCCAAGCCACGCTCACCCGAGCCGGTAGTGACCGAGTCGCCGCAGAGCCGTGCTGCTGTCGCCATAACCGAGTCGCCGCAGAGCCGTGCCGAGGTCGCTGACCCACAGACCCGTGCTGCTGTCGCCATGACTGAGTCACCGCAGAGCCGTGCTGCTGCCGCCATGACCGAGTCACCGCAGAGCCGTGCCGAGGTCGCTGACCCACAGATCCGTGCTGCTGCCGCCATGACCGAGTCGCCGCAGAGCCGTGCTGCTGCCGCCATGACCGAGTCGCCGCAGAGCCGTGCTGCTGCCGCCATGACCGAGTCGCCGCAGAGCCGTGCTGCTGCCGCCATGACCGAGTCGCCGCAGAGCCGTGCTGCTGCCGCCATGACCGAGTCGCCGCAGAGCCTTGCTGCTGCCGCCATGACTGAGTCGCCGCAGAGCCTTGCTGCTGCCGCCATGACTGAGTCGCCGCAGAGCCTTGCTGCTGCCGCCATGACCGAGTCGCCGCAGAGCCTTGCTGCTGCCGCCATGACCGAGTCGCCGCAGAGCCTTGCTGCTGCCGCCATGACCGAGTCGCCGCAGAGCCTTGCTGCTGCCGCCATGACCGAGTCGCTGCAGAGCCTTGCTGCTGCCGCCATGACCGAGTCGCCGCAGAGCCTTGCTGCTGCCGCCATGACCGAGTCGCCGCAGAGCCGTGCTGCTGCCGCCATGACCGAGTCGCCACAGAGCCGTGCCGAGGTCGCTGACCCACAGATCTGTGCTGCTGCCGCCATGACTGAGTCGCCGCAGAGCCGTGCTGCTGTCGCCATGACTGAGTCGCCGCAGAGCCGTGCTGCTGTCGCCATGACTGAGTCGCCGCAGAGCCGTGCTACTGCCGCCATGACCGAGTCGCCGCAGAGCCGTGCCGAGGTCGCTGACCCACAGATCCGTGCTGCTGCCGCCATGTCCGAGTCGCCGCAGAGCCGTGCTGAGGTCGCTGACCCACAGATCCGTGCTGCTGCCGCCATGTCCGAGTCGCCGCAGAGCCGTGCTGAGGTCGCTGACCCACAGATCCGTGCTGCTGCCGCCATGTCCGAGTCGCCGCAGAGCCGTGCTGAGGTCGCTGACCCACAGATCCGTGCTGCTGCCGCCATGTCCGAGTCGCCGCAGAGCCGTGCCGAGGTCGCTGACCCACAGATCCGTGCTGCTGCCGCCATGACCGAGTCGCCGCAGAGCCGTGCTGAGGTCGCTGACCCACAGAGCCGTGCTGCTGTCGCCATGTCCAAGTCACCACAGAGTCGTGCTAAAGGCACTGCCCCTCCTGTCCTTGCCAAGGGTGCTACCCAACCGGTCCACACCAAGGGCGCTGCCCCACCGAGCCCAGCTATCCCGGCGTCTTCGAGCCCAGCTGTCCCAGTGTCTTCGAGCTCAGTGTCTTCTAGCCCAGCGGTTCCGGTCCAGTCGCCACAGAGCCGTGCCAAGGTCACCAACCTACGGAGCCGTGCTGCTGCTGCCCCAGTCACATTGCCACAGAACCGGATCGCCACTGGTGCCATCATGTTCATGTTGCCGCAGAGCCGGGAGGACACTGTTGCTGTCCATTCCACGTCCCGTACCAGGGGGAGGAGACACAAAAGGACTGGTGCCAGTGCCTTCAAACCTGGACCCAGTTTTGGCTCCCAAGGGGTCTATACCTCAGGTCCTCCAGCCCGTGAGTCGAGTCCTGTCCCTGCTGGATGTTTCCGAGCTTCTAACGGTGCGATAATATGCCTTGAGGACCGAGAGGTGTACGAGAGGGCTCTACGCGCCGTTCAAAGGAACCCTCATAGACGGAGGCATCTTGGGCAGGAGAATGACGACTCTGACTGGGACCTCAATGGATTATGGTGACTGGTGTTTATGATCCGGTTTCCTATTTCAGTCTGTCATGTTTGTTGTTGTCTTTGGAGCATCCGGGGTCTGCTCGTAGAGGGGGGGATATGTGACGTCCTGGGTCTCTGGCGCCCCCTCTGGCAGTAGTGGACATTGCTGCTTTTGGATTATTTTTATTTCATTCATTTCTTGGATTCCAAGCCTAATCAGTACCTGGACTCCATTGGTTCACCCTGGACCATTTTGTATAAATGGAGACCACCCCCTTAGTAGGGTGCGGTCTCATTCATCCTGGATCAGTCATTCAGCTCATGTCTGGTTTGCCTTGCTCTAGATTTATCCTGCTCAGTTCTGTCTGTCTGTCTGTCTGTCTACCTACATGCTCAGTCTGTCTGTTTAGTTCTGCTTCCCATGTTTAGTTCTGCTTCCCATGTTTAGTTGCCTATTTGTTTTTATCTGGTTTATGCTATGTCTGTTCATGTTTTTCTCTAGTGTTTAGTTCTCTCATGTCTTTCTGCCTATAGTTTCCCAGGTCCTTGGTTGTTCATCTGTTTATTTATTTAGTTCAGGTCTATGGTTTTATTCTAGTGCTCAGGTCTTTTGTTTCATTGTGGTGTTCTGGTTCCTTGTTGTAATAAATCCCTTGTTTTGTTTTATACATCCATGTGTCATGTCTGTTCACTGCTCAAGTAGCTCACACCCCTTCTGTGCCATGTCAGACCAGGCCCCCCGTGACAAGGTCATCCTGGTATTACTAAGACTCTTACCAGTATCTCCAGACAGTTCTGGTGGCCCACCATGCGACAGGACGTACGTCTGTTTTGGCTTGTCAAGTCTGTGCAAGAAGCAAAACCAGTAAAACCTTGCCTGTCGGTCTATTGCAGCCTTTACCTATGCTTAAGAGGCCTTGGTCTCATCTATCTATGGATTTTATTGTGGACTTGCCGAAGTCCAAGGGTCATACTGTGGTTCTGACAGTGGTAGACTGCTTCTCCAAAATGGCTCATTTTGTTCCTTTACCTAAGCTTCCTACAGCCAAAGAACTGGCAGTTGTCTTTGCTAGAGAGATTGTACGAATACATGGGGTTCCGTCTGAAATAGTCTCCGACAGAAGTGCTCAGTTCGTCTCTCGTTTCTGGAGGGATTTCTGTGCAGAGATGGGGGTGCGATTGGCCTTCTCTTCAGCATACCATCCACAAACCAATGGGGCAGCAGAGAGGGCAAATCAGGGTCTCGAGCAGTACATACGTTGCTTTACCACGCAACAACAAGACAATTAGTCAGAGTTGTTGCCCTGGGCTGAGTATGCACGTAATAACGCAGTTAATGAGACTACTGGCCACTCTCCTTTTTCTGCCACCTATGGTTTTTTCCCTCCGGCTCTACCGCTTCAGTTTGCTGAACAGGCCATCACGGCTCTCGATGAACATCTCACACAATTACAAGAGATTTGGAGACAGATTCGCGAAAACATGGAGCGCAATGTTGCTGTCCAGAAACGCAAGGCTGACAGGCATAGGTTACAAGCTCCTTCCTATAACGTGGGGGATAGAGTTTGGTTGTCCACTAGGAATGTGAAGTTGTGGGTGCCTTCTATGAAAATGGCACCTCGGTTTATAGGTCCATACAAGATCATTCGCCGCGTTAACCCTGTGGCTTATGCTCTTGCCCTTCCTAAACAACTTCACTTGCACAACGTCTTCCACACCTCCCTACTGAAGCCTTTGTTGTGTAACAGGTACACGAGGGTCGTTACTCCTCCTCCACCTGTTCAGGTTTATGGGGAGACAGAGTATGAGGTTAGGAAAGTTCTGGATTCTAGGCTGTTCAGGGTTGCTCTGCAGTACCTGGTCGATTGGGAGGGTTATGGTCCGGAGGACCGGTCCTGGATTCCGGCTTCCAACATGTCTGCCTCTAGGTTGGTCAGGGCGTTCCATGCCTCGCACCCCGATCGCCCTGGTGGTCGTCCTGCCACTTGTCCTGTTTTCGCTTCCGTGGGCCTACCGTGGAGAGGAGGGTACTGTAACGTTGGGGGCTTCCAGCCTCTCCAGTGTGCTTGAAGGCAGCATGTCTGATGCTGCTCGATGACCAACACCCGGTTTAAATAGAGACAGGCAGGGAGGTGGCTGCATGAGGCGCGACTTGAGAGGGGGGCGCGGTCTGGTGAAGGTCTTTAAAAAACCCACAGTTCCTTCTCAGCAGTGCCAGATCGTGGTTATCCATACCTGAGCTCCCTGTACCTGTATTCTCTGGTGATTTAACCTGTTATTGACCTCTGCTTGTTTTCTGACCATTCTGCCTTCCGTTGCCCTAGACTATTTTCCTTGTACTATGCTACTGCACTGATATCGACCCGGCTATTCCATTTGACTATTCTATTCTCTGTATAACTGACTCTGGCTCGTCTGACTACCCCCGTGTTGCTGACCTGGTTTTGTATTACGACATTGTCTTTGATTAACCCTTTCTGTCTAGCTAGTATACTTATACCTGGCCAATTTTTAAGGACCAGACAGTTAGGGATTGTTCTACGGCTACTCTGTTGGTAGCTTTTTGGCTCTGTGGAGTGTTGGGCTTTAAGGGCTGCGTGGTGGGATCCGGGAACCGTGACACTGGCTGACTGCCTCAATGAATATTTTTGTTCAGTCTTTGCAGAAGAAAAGGAAGGAAAGGGACCTCAGTTAGGAGGAAACACTAACGAGACAATTACATATCAGTTTACAGAGGAGGAGGTTCTATAGCAGCTGTCTAAAGTAAAGACAAATAAGTCAATGGGGCCTGATGGGATCCACCCTAAATTATTAAAAGAGCTCAGTGATGTAATAGCAAAACCGTTAACAGATTTATTTAACCAATCCTTGCTAATGGGAGTCGTCCCAGAAGACTGGAAATTAGCAAATGTTGTGCCCATTCACAAGAAGGGTAGTAGGGAGGAATCTGGGAACTATAGGCCAGTTAGTCTTACGTCAGTAGTGGGGGAATTAATGGAAACCATGTTAAAGGAAAGGATTGTTGAACATCTAAAAACACATAGATTACAGGATCAGAAACAACATGGGTTTACCTCAGGGAGATCATGCCAAACTAATCTTATTGATTTTTTTGATTGGGTAACAAAAATAATAGACACAGGTGGTGCAGTAGACATTGCTTATTTAGATTTCAGTAAGGCTTTTGATACTGTTCCGCATAGAAGGCTTATCAACAAATTGCAATCTTTGAGCTTGGATTCCAATATTGTTGAATGGATTAGGCAGTGGCTGAGTGACAGGCAACAGAGGGTTGTGGTAAATGGAGTTTATTCGGCGCAAGGTCTTGTTACCAGTGGGGTACCTCAGTGGTCAGTACTTGGACCCATTCTCTTTAATATTTTTATTAGTGATATTGCAGAAGGTATTAATGAAAAAGTATGTCTTTTTGCTGATGACACAAAGATTTGCAACAGGGTTGACGTTCCTGGAGGGATCAGCCAAATGACAAATGATTTAGGTAAACTAAAAAAATGGTCGGAGCTGTGGCAAATGAGTTTTAATGTGGATAAGTGCAAGATAATGCACCTGGGACATAAAAACCCAAGGGCTGAATATAGAATATTTGATACAGTCCTAACCTCAACATCTGAGGAAAGGGATTTAGGGGTTATTATTTCAGAGGATCTAAGGGTAAGTAGTCAATGTAATAGAGCAGCAGGAAATGCTAGCAGAATGCTTGGTTGTGTAGGGAGAGGTATTAGCAGTAGAAAAAGGGAAGTGCTCATGCCACTGTACAGAGCACTGGTGAGACCTCACTTGGAGTACTGTGTGCAGTACTGGAGACCGTATCTCCAGAAGGATATAGACATCTTAGAGAGAGTTCAGAGAAGGGCTACTAAAATGGTGTACGGCTTGAAGGAGAAAAGTTACCAGGAAAGGCTTAATGATCTTAACATGTACAGCTTGGAAAAAAGACGAGACAGAGGAGATATGATAGAAACATTTAAATACGTAAAGGGAATCCACAAGGTAGAGGAAGGGAGTATATTTAAAAGGAAACAAAGTAGCAAAACAAGAGGACATAGTCTTAGAGGGGCAAAGGTTTAAAAGTAACATCAGAAAGCATTATTTTACTGAGAGGGTGGTGGATACATGGAACAGCCTTCCAGTTGAAGTGGTAGAGGCCAGAACAGTAATTGAATTTAAGCAGGCGTGGGATAGGCATAAGGCTATCCTAAACAAAGGATAAATCCAGGTAAAGTATCCATGTAATTGGGCAGACTAGATGGGCCGAAAGGTTCTTATCTGCCGACATTTTTCTATGTTTCTATGTTACCGCTGACACACAGCTAGACTCGGTTACTGCTGACACCTTGCCAGTGTAGTGCTGCGTCTGATTTGGCTCTCTGGACTAATCTGATATTGATACTAGGGGGAGCCAGAGTATAACGTGTGAAAGAGACTATGCAGGACTTAAGAACTACACCTCCCATAGACCTTTGCGAAGAGTACAGGAAGGGGACGTGCTGGCGCGAGGAAAGACATTGAGAGCCTCGTGCACGGCATGGGCAGAGCAAGCAGAGTGACGAAAGGAGTAGGACGTATGCAGGACACTGTCCGGGATCGCAACAAGGCCGGAGTGTGAGCAGTATCAGATCCAGTGCTGGAGATCGGGGACGGAGAGTATATTGTCGCCTACTATACTCCGCCGAGTGGCTGGGAGGACAACCAGGTTCCAGAAGGACCTCGAGTGAGGAGGCCGCGAGGATCAAACAGGAGTGCAGGCGGCGGATCGGTTCCAATAGCGGAGATACGGGATACGGGAAAGCGGATTTGTTGGCACCGGGTTCCGATAGCGGAGAGAGATCCTTTGGTCGAGTCATCGGTTCTGGACACTTTGTTCGTCGGATGGGTGAGAGGCCTTAAGGCCTACGGTTCCGAAACGAAAGTGCGACTGCGCACTTGGTTAAATGCTTCAATTCACAGGGCCCAAACGTTGACTAGTCGAAGATAATTTTGTTCATTCACTGGCCAGTTGAATATAGTACCCGGGTACCCTAAACACAATTTATGAGCCTTTTTGAGCGGGATTTAAACCACGAACTGAGGGGGTTAACCGTTCTTTTTCTTTCGCCGCGTGTTTTTCCTGCGTTGTGCATTCCTGTTATTACCTTCAACGTACATGGGTATTATATGCCACTTTATTGATTCAGTAAAGTAAATAACTTAGAAAATCCACAACAGTGATGTTGTATAGTGATTCCTAGTGTGGTGAAACTATTCCTGGGTTTATTCAGCCGCTCCTCCGGGGGTGAGCGCTACACGTAGGGGCTCGCCTGGGATTCTGTCTCAGAGTATACCGCAATTAAAGGGTTAACATGGATCCAGACACTGCTGCAGAATGGTGTAAGGAGCAGAATAGCCAGCTAGGGTTAAGTGTGGTTATGGACATTCCCGCAGACACTTGGGCCGAAGACCAGATTCGCCGGGACGTGGCCGCACTGACACCTGATCACAGGGGGTTAATAATGGACATTAAAACGAACCCAGAGACTTCTCACACATACGTTCTTTTTGAGTGGAGAAAGGGTATTCCAGTGTGTTTTCAGGGCGCGAGTGTGAAGTTGGCCGACGATGTGGAAGTTCGACTGGTCCAGCCAAGTACGCCACGGGGTGATCCCGCGAATGTTCCTGCACCCGGCCCGCTAGCCATGATCAGGCCAGAGTTCATTGCGGCTATTGGGGACCTGCTTGCTAAATGTCAGAAAACCAACCCTCCTTACAGTAACTTTGGCTACCGAAGGTTAAGAAATTTCTCGGGAAGCGCGCCAACTCCGGCTGGAGAAGAAACCTTCGAGGAATGGGTGGAACAGGTGATGCAGGCTCTAGATGAGTGGGACGTCCCTGAAGCGCAGAATATACAAAGAATTACTGAGAGCTTGAAAGTACCCGCATCAGAGGCTGTTAGGAACCTGAAATTGAGTAAGAAAGACTGTACTGCTTTAGATTACCTAAATATTTTGCAGGATGTCTTCAGGCGAACGGAAAAGGCTGCTGAGCTCATGTACCAGTATGAACCTACCAGCGAAAAGGAGAGAAAATGACTGATTATATGAGGCACCTGGATAAGATTCTGCACCGAATACTACTCAAGAAAGGGGCCGACCCTACTGCGATAGACCAAATCTGAATCCGGCAGATATTGAGGGGTGCTCAACCTCTAGACCCTCTGATGTTACAGCTGGAGATCAGAGAAGGTAACAGAGAATTGAAATACCTAGAATTGATTTGAGCTGTTAGGGAAGAAGAGGCTCTTCTGGAAGAAAAATTCTTAGGGCCTACGCGCAACCCATGAGACATAACAAATGTTTGCCGACTGAAGATGATTCGTTGGATGCCTACGGGTCCGAAGTTGACAGACAAGAGCAGTTTGTTGCCCCTATGATTTCAGAGAGTACAGCAAAAGAGTCAACCATTCAGGCTTATGGTGAAATACAAAAGACTGTTAAAAAAGTGCAAGAAGCTCAAGCCGAACTGGAACAGGTGCACACGGATCTGTGCCGGGTAATTCTGAAAGTGGCAGAAACACAGACTGATATGCAAAAGTTCCTCACAGATATGCAGACAACAGGAGTTGCTGTGGCCTCTGGCCAGGGTCCTTTGAATGAATCACCAAGAGAAAGTGCGCCTCTGTCTTTAAAAAGAAGATGTTTCAGTTGCGGAGAGATAGGCCATTTCAGAGCACAGTGCATGAACTGAAGGCCAGAACGGAAAACAGTTGAAGAGTTCTTGAAGGCCTTAGAAGGACTGTTCTCTGCCTTACAGGCGGGAAACTACAGAGGGCCCTGGTGAGGGAGCAAACTAGGTGCCCAACTGTTGAAAACTGCTCCAATTTTCAAGTCTGAAATGAAAGGCCGGAAGGGCCCAGTTCCTTGCCAAGAGTTGTGCCGGCTAGGACCGAAAGAGTTACTCCCTTAGTATCCGGTTCTATGTCACGGGAAAGCAATGCACACCCAAAATCTCCACAAGTCAAGAAGAAGGTTTGAGTGCAAAGAACGGGTCTATGCCTTCTGCTGCTACAAACCAATTTCCGGATCAGCTGATAGGTCCTTCGCCCATCATTCCAATCCAAGTAGAAGGGGTTTATACTAAAGCTTTGTTAGATTCAGGTGCTCAAGTGACGTTGATCTATCGAGACTTCTATGAGAAACATTTGAAGCACATACTCCATAAGAAGTTAAAGGACCTTGAAATCTGGGTTATCGGGACTGAGAGGCTCCCCTATGATCGATATCTACAGGTGAAGTTAGAGTTTGGCTCAGAGGTCTTCGGACAGTCTGGAGGCTGGGATGCATTAGCCATTGTGTGTCCTCGCCCTTCTGGGGCCAGCCGAAGTTCTATGATAGTGGGGACGAATACTGATCTGGTGAGACATCTTCTAACTCCGATAGTAATGGAAGAAGATTCGACCAAAGAAGTACCTCCAATGTTACGTCCGGTCTATCAAATAATGGTCGAAGAACAGAGAGCACCTGCCGAGGTGGGACGTCTGTGGAGATTGTAGAACCTTCTCTGTTCCTCCCAATCAGGTGAAGTGGCTAGCTTCCGGGCTTCAGTCAAGTTGAATGGATCGCAACCAGGTCCCTATGTGGTTCTGGAAACTGAGCTTAGTCATGGGGGTGAGGCCGGAGTGGAAGTGATCCCTGAAATAATCTCTACCCGAGCTTTGAAACGGACACGTGGAAGAGTTTCTGTTAGTTTATGTAATGTATCTGACTCTCCAGTGGTCTTGAAAGCACGAATGCCCATCGGACAAGTGGCTTCTGTTACGCCTCTCTTCCCTACCGATTTAGGTGGGGTGAATAAGGAGATTCCCGCTGAACGGTTCTATATGAAAGATGCTCCTATCTAAATTGAATGGAAGAAGCGACTCCAGTTCCAGATCCTGAAGTGGAAAGACTTCTCCAAAGATGAGTTCGACGTGGGATGCGCTAAGAGTACTGAAAATCGCATCCGACTTCAAGATGACAAGCCGTTTCGAGAAAGGTCAAGACGGGTTCCACTGGGAGACTTAGATGAGCTACGAGAACAGTTGGCTGAACTGCAGAGAACTAAAGTGATTCAGGAATCTAGAAGTCCGTATGCTTCTCCCATTGTGGTGGTTCGTAAGAAGAATGGTTCTATTCGTCTATGTATAGACTATCTCACGTTGAATCAAAGGACCGTTCCTGATCAATACGCTACGCCCCGAATAGAAGATGCTTTACAGTGTTTGTCTGAAGTAAAATGGTTTAGTGTACTAGACCTGTGAAGTGGCTATCATCAGATACCAATGCATCCTGAAGATAAGGAAAAGACAGCAGTCATCTGCCCACTGGGGTTCTTGGAGTTTAACAGAATGCCTCAAGGCCTTACGGGAGCTCCCGCCACTTTCCAACGGTTAATGGAGAAGACGGTTGGAGACATGAACCTGATCGAAGCGCTAGTGTATCTGGATGATCTGATCGTGTTCGGAAGGACTTTGGAAGAACATGAGCAATGGCTGGAGAAGGTCTTGAAGCGGCTCCATGAAGAGGGGTTGACACCGTCCTTAGAGAAGTGTCAATTTTGCTTACCTTCAGTCACGTATCTGGGGCACATCGTCTCTGTGGAAGGCATTTCAACAGATCCTCGGAAGTTGGAGGCTGTAGCTTCCTGGCCTAGACCCAGAAATGTTACCGAACTGCGATCCTTCCTGGGATTCTGTTCATATTATCAAAGATTCGTGGGTGGATTTGCCAAGATTTCTAAGCCTTTGAATAAACTCCTGTGAACAGAAGAAGTTGGAGAAAACTCCGTGACCCATAATCGGGATTCGTCTACTCAAGGGCCTAGGAAGGCTTGAGAATTGATCCAAGAAGAGTGGACGGGTGCATGTGAAAGTGCCTTCTTGAAACTGAAAGAGTCTAACTCGGGCTCCTGTCCTGGCCTACGCTGATCCTCATAAGCCGTACGAATTGCATGTGGACGCCAGCAGAGAAGGGCTAGGGGGAGTATTATATCAAGAATATGATGGTCTGCTGAGGCCTGTAGCGTATGTAACCTGAAGCCTCACACCTTCAGAGAACTATCCTACCCACAAATTAGAGTTCCTGGCCTTGAAGTGGGCGGTAGTAGACAAGCTGAAAGATTGCCTCTATGGAGCTGAATTTGTGATAAAGACCGACAACAATCCTCTTACGTACGTCCTTACTACTGCGAAGCTGGATGCAACAGGACATCGGTGGTTGGCTGCTCTGTCAGGGTTATGGTTCAGCCTCAAGTATCGTCCTGGAGTAAATAATCGAGATGCAGATGCTTGGTCAAAAAGACCTTATAATGTGGAATGGACTCAGTTGACTCCAGATGGGGTGCAGGCCTTATGTCAAGGGGCGGAGCGCCGGGTCAATTGAGCAATTGGGGCAGAAGCTATAGGAGTTATGGCTGCGGGCATTCCAGAACTTTACTGTAATCCCACACAACTGAGGAATGAAAGCCGATCTACTCTAACAAAACAGGACCTGAGAGCAGATCAAGCTGGAGATCCTCTGATCGGATTGACAATGAAAGCTATGAAGGCGGGTCAGAGGGCATTTCTGCTGACTAACCTCCCCGAGGGAGCGCAATTGGTCTGTAAAGAATGGGAGCGTCTGTAGATGTTAGATAGGGTGGTCTACCGAAGGGGCCCCTCGCACAATGTTGAAGAAACGCAACAATTGTTCCTCCCAGAAAAGCACAGAGAAAGTGTGTTGAGAGCATTGCACGATGATCATGGACACCTGGGTGCAGAAAGAACTTTTAAACTGGTGCGAGATAGATTCTATTGACCTGGCATTATTATTATTATTCTTTATTTATAAAGCGCCAGCATATTCCGCAGCGCTGTACAATAAGCACAGTATAGACAGGGTTACAATACATTGAACAACATTTGACAAACAGTACAGAAGGAGATGAGAGCCCTATTACCGTAGGAACTCACAATCTAGGAGGGTTGGGGTTGGAAACAGGAGGAGAGGACTGTAAGGTGAGAGTGATTGATGATTGCGTCAGTGAGTTGGGTGGTAGGCTTCCCTAAATAGGAATGTTTTCAGGGAGCGTTTGAAGGTAGAGAAGTTAGGGGAAAGTCTGTCAGTATGAGGGAGAGCGTTCCAGAGAGTGGGGGCTGCACGTGAGAAATCCTGCAGTCTATCATGGGAAGAGGTGATGCGGGGAGAAGCTAGGCGCAGGTCACTGTTTGACCTTAGGGAGCGGGCTGGGGTGTATTTGGTGATTAGTGAGGACAGGTAGTGGGGAGCTGAGTTAGTGAGGGTTTTGTAGGTAAGGATAAGGATTTTGAACTTAATTCTGCAGTGGATGGGGAGCCAGTGAAGGGACTCGCAGAGGGGAGCGGCAGAGACAGAGCGGTGGGTGAGGTGAATTAGCCTGGCGGAGGCATTCAGGATGGATTGTAGGGGGGAAAGGCGGGACAGAGGGAGGCCAGGTAAGAGATTATTGCAATAGTCGAGTCGGGAGATTACCAGGGCGTGTATGAGTTGTTTTGTGGTGACAGCGGTAAGAAATGGCCGAATTCTGGAAATATTACGCAGTTGGTATCGGCAGGAGGAGGAAAGAGACTTGATGTGGGGGATGAAGGAAAGAGCAGAGTCAAGTGTAACTCCAAGGCAGCGAACTTGGTTTGATGGGGAGATTGTGATACCCTCCACCGTGATAGAGAAGTCAGGAGGTAGGGAGGCATTGGAGGGAGGAATAAGTAGGAGTTCAGTCTTTGACATGTTGATCTTTAGGTGGTGGGAGGCCATCCAGGAGGAGATGCCAGATAAACAGTCACTGACTTTTGAAAGGACAGGGGGAGAGAGATCAGGGGTAGAGAGGTAGATCTGAGTGTCATCAGCGTAGAGGTGGTAATTAAAGCCAAAGCTGTTGATGATTTTGCCCAGGGAGGAGGTGTAGATGGAAAAGAGCAGAGGACTAAGGACAGAGCCTTGAGGTACACCAACAGATAGAGGCAATGAGGAGGAGGAGTTACCAGCAAAGGACACACAGAAGGACCTGTTGGATAAATAGGAGTAAACCCAAGCAAGTGCAGTGTCACCGAGATCCAGAGAGTTGAGGGTCTGTAGAAGGAGGGGGTGGTCAACAGTGTCAAAAGCAGCCGAGAGGTCAAGCAGGATGAGGAGAATAGAATAGTAGCCGTGTTTATTAGCAGTTAGGAGGTCGTTGGTGACTTTGGTGAGGACAGATTCAGTTGAGTGTAGGGGACGGAAGCCAGATTGCAGGGGGTCAAGTAGGGAATTGGAGGACAGGAAGAGGGAGAGGCGGTTGAAGACTAGTTTTTCTAAGAGCTTTGATGTGAAGGGAAGCAGGGATACAGGGCGGTAGTTGGATGGAGAGTTGGGATCTAGGGATGGTTTCTTTAGTAAAGGGGTAACTAGCGCGTGTTTGAAGGCGGATGGAAAGGAGCCAGTGGAGAGAGATAGGTTGAAGATGTGTGTGAGAGCAGGGGTGAGGGAGGAGGAGAGGGGAGGAATTAGATGTGAGGGAATGGGGTCGAGCGGGCACGTGGTGAGATGTGAGGAGGACAATAAGGAATTGAGGACAATAAGGGGGTGGCAGAGGGGACCTGTGGGAGTGGAGGTGGCAGATAACTATCTTGTGTTGGGATGTTGCTTCTGATAGTTAAAGTTTTACTGAGGAAGTAGTCTGCCAGGTCTTGAGCGCTGAAGGCAGCTGTGGGGCGAGGTGCAGGTGGGTAGAGGAGGGTGTTGAAGGTGGACCAGAGCCGTTTAGGGTTGGAGGACAGCGTAGATATAAGAGATGAGAAGAAGGATTGTTTGGCCAAGTGGAGGGCAGAGGTGTATGACCGGAGAATAAACTTGAAGTGAACAAAATCAGCTTCAGAGCGGGATTTCCTCCAGGCACGCTCTGCAGTGCGGGAGCATCTTTGCAGGTAGCGAGTTTGGAGGGTGTGCCAGGGCTGAAGCTGGCAGCGTGGGGCCTTACAGAGTCGAAGAGGAGCAAGAGTGTCTAGAGCAGAGATAAGCGTAGTGTTGTAGTGATTAGTGGCAGCATCAGGGCAGGTGAAGGATGAGGTATGAGGGAGGTGGTGAAGTAGGTTGGAGAATTGATCGGGGTCCACAGCATGTAGATTTCTGCGAGTGTGTGTGCGGGGTGGGGGAGCAGGGTGTTTAGGAAGTCCAGATAGGTTGAAAGAGAGAAGGTGGTGGTCAGAGATGGGGAAAGGGTGACATTTGAACTCAGAAATCGAGCAGAGGTTGGAAAAGACAAGGTCAATAGCGTGACCATCGCGGTGGGTAGGGAGGAGGGAGGATTGTGTGAGTCCAAGGGAGGACGTGAGTGAAAGAAGTTTGGAGGCAGCAGGGGCGGAAGTATCGTCAATGGGAATGTTGAAGTCCGAGAATTAGGCATGGAAGATTAGAAGACAGGAAGTGAGAAAGCCAGGTAGCAAAGTGGTCAAAGAACTGGGAGGTTGGTCCCGGTGGGCGGTAGATGACTGCCACCCTGAGAGCCAGAGGAGAGAACAGGTGGATGCAGTGTGTCTCGAAGGAGGAGAAGGAGAGGGATGGGGGTGGAGGGAGATGCTGGTAGGTGCAGGTTGGAGAGAGCAGGAGTCTGACCCCGCCACCATTTCTCTCACCCGGTCTGGGGGTATGGCTCAAGTGTAGACCGCCATGTGAGAGAGCAGCAACGGAGGCCATGTCAGAGGGAGTTAGCCAGGTTTCAGTTAAAGCTAGGAGGTTGAAGGAGTTTGAAAGGAAGAGGTCATGGATTGCTGTCAGTTTGTTGCACACAGAGCGAGCGTTCCAGAGGGCGCAGGAGAAAGAGGACAGGCGCTGAGGGATTATGGGAATGAGGTTGCTGGGCTTGCAGGGAGGTGATTTATGTGCGATGGAGATAGGATGAGAGGGGAGTATTGGATGTGTTGTGGGGCCAGGGTTAGGGGATATGTCACCTGCATAGAGTAACAGCAGGAGGGTGAGAAAGAGAAGGTGGGAACGGGATTTGTGGGAGTGGGAGTGATTGGCAGCATGAGAGTTAGAGGGAGACCATGTTCTGAGGAAACAGAGGAGCTCATGCGAGGCCGTCATGTGGGACGAGAGGAGGGAGGGAGAGATGCAGATAGTGTAGGGGACAGTGGTAGAGGGGCAGGAGTTCCATTTAAGGAGAAAGGTAGAAGAAAAGAGTAGAAGCGTGAGAGAAAGCATGATATAGACGTGTGTTTACCCGGAGTAAAAAGTGGGCATGAGATCTGAAGTTGAAAGTTACTGCCATTCGTGTTTGAGGTGTATTCAGAGGAAGACCCTACCAACCCGAACTGCTCCAATGAGCCACCTGCAAAGTCAAGGGCCCATGGATTTGGTGTGCATTGATTTCCTATGTTTAGAGCCTGATGCTAGTGGGTAGGGATGAGCTGTTCGGTTCGATATGTTCGGAGTTCGATTCGAACATCGCCCGTTCGGCTGTTCGTCGAACTCCGAACATTTCTGCGTGTTCGCCGCATGTTCGTCCACAATGCACCACAATGGACCACAATGTACTTTTCCACTGGCCTGAAGCTTGTAATTGGCTACAGCCTGCACCTGACCACAGTTTAGGTGCAAAACAGGTGCAAGACTATGCCAATCACGACTCAGAGTCTTGATTGGGCAAATTTTGCCCAATCATGGGCTCACAGAGCAAAGTCCCGCAGCACACTATATAAGGCTTCACTCAGCCACAGAGCGTGTTTTTTGAGAGGAGATTGTTGTGTTAGCGTGTGTTCTCAATGCCACCAGCTATTGGGGGGGGGGCGGTGTCTCACTTCTACAAAATATCTGGGAATTGTTGTAATCTGTGTTCTCACTGCCAGCAACTATTTTGGGGGTCTCATTTCTACAAAATATCTGGGAATTGTTCTAATCTTTGTGTTCTCACTGCCAGAAGCTATTGTGGGGGTCTCACTTCTAGAAGATATCTAGGAATTGTTGTAATCTGTGTGTTCTCACTGCCAGCTATCAGGGGGTCCCACATACTTCTAGCAGATTTCTGTGAATTGTAATCTGTGTCTTGTCACTGCCACCCATCAGGGGGTCTCACTGAGTTATAGGAGGTTCCTAGGATTGCAATCTGTGTCTTGTCACTGGCTGCCAGCTATCAGGGTGTCTCACTGAGTTATACCAGAGTTCTGGAAATCTTTAATCTAGATAACACAGTTGAATCAGAGTTCTGCATATCTTTAATCAATATATCACTCACCATGTCAGAAAGACCAAAAAGGACAGGCAGACGCTCCCAGACACAGATAAGAGGGCAAGCAGCCTCTGTCGGGAGGCTGTGACCCTGGTCGTCATGGACGTGGTGCATCCTCTGCAGGGGCACGCTTGTCCTTAACTGGTGCTGGCCGTCTTAAGCAGCAGCAACATACAGAGGATTTGGTGGATTGGCTAACCAGGCCATCCTCATCCTCCGAGTCCTCTGCCAGCCAGGCTTGTAGTGGTTTACAGTCCACCTCAGCTGCCAAAGCATCTAATGCAGCCTCCATGTCCACAGCTACTCCTGCCGTAGCCTCACTATCACACACGGAGGAGTCAGCTGAATTGTTTGACTACAATGACAGTGACATGCTGCTTGAGGATGCGCAGCAACTCCAGTGCTCGGATTTAATCTCTGAGGTTGAGGAAGGGAGTATAATCAACCTAGAGGAATGTAACACGTTTACAGGCACTGGTAGGTTACCAAGTGATGACACAGGTGCTTCTGAGGCTGCGGATGATCAGAGGAAGAGCGGTGAAGACCGGGGCCGCTTGACTTATGTCTTTTTTAATTTTTTTAGTCCACAACGCCCAGGGACGTCAAATGTAGGCACCCATTGTCAGCGTCTTCACTGTATGGTGTAGGACTACCTAGGGGCAAGGGCAGACCTGGATACCTTTACAGCAGATGATCAACTGGCTTACTGGGTGTTGAGATTGGATCACTGGCCAGAACCTAGTCAATATGCTATGCAGCTACTAGGTTGCCCTTCATCCAGCGTGCTTTCTGTATGGACATTCAGTGCCGCTGGAGGTTTTGTCACAGACAAAAGAGTGTGTCTGTCCACGACTCTGTAGACCGGCGGACATTTATAAAAATGAATCAGTCCTGGATCAGCAGATATCAATCCCCTGATGCTGACGTAACTGAATAGATCGGGGATCTCTTCTGCATTCACAAAACCTCCACCACTGCACTCTTCCACAATAACACAAAGGGGTTACAGTGTGAAGGCACTTGCTGCCACCAATGGCACAATATTTGGGTGCACTGCCACTGACGCTTATATTACCAGATTAATATCATTTTAATATTGGACCGCAGGGTCCAACCCTGCACTTTTCCACAATACCACAGAGGGGTTACTGTGTGATGGCACTGTTGCCGACACTAAAGGCCCAATTTTAAAGCACCTATTGTTATTTTCATCCAAAGCCTACATAAGTGTCACCATAATTTAGACAGAAAAATCATTAAACTTGTTCTGCGCGTCCTAAAATGTTTCCTCTTTTCATACAGACTGCCGCCCCAAGCAGTTGTTTATGAATAGATTAAAAGGAAAAACATTTAACGTCATTTAAAATGTCATTTTTTTGTTTTTAAATGTTTCTATACATCCTACAAATCCGCCACTTCACGGGCAGGTTATGGGGACCTCCTAGACACGATATTTGAAGGAATTTTTCGTTTTTATTCTTAACCTTTATTTTATGGAAAACTCACTGTTCCTTTAAAAACTTTTTTTTAAAATTTTTTGTCCTTGTTTCCTGTCCCACAGGGCACTACCCGGACCCCATAAACCTTTTATGGAAAATATCTTGCATATATGCCCTCTTGGAGGGCACTCTAAAATTCGAACTTTCGAGTCCCATTGACTTGCATTGAGTTCGGCTTGTGTTCGTGTTCGAACTCGAACTTTTGAAATTGTTCGAGTTCGAATGTGAACCGAACACGAGGGGGTTCGGCTCATCCCTACTAGTGGGCAGGGAAATATCTTGCTGGTGACTGACCTTTTCACCCGATATGCCCAAGCTTTCTCTACAAAAGACCAACGTGCTCCTACAGTGGCAAAAGTTTTAATGGAGAAGTTCTTTGTTCATTACGGCCTACCACAGAGAATCCACTCAGATCAATGCAGAGACTTTGAGAGCCGACTTGTTGGGCAATTGTTAGAAGTACTAGGAATTCAGAAGACTCGAACTTCTCCATATCACCCACAAGGTGATGCTCAACCGGAAAGATTTAAATCTCACTCTGTTGAATATGTTGGGGACATTGTCAACCAAAGAGAAGCAGAATTAGAGTCGTCACATATCTACGCTGGTGCATGCGTATAACAGTACTGAAAGTGATGCCACGGGATACTCACCTTATCGTCTCATGTTTGGAAGAGAAGCTCGGCGCCAGTCGATTTAGCATTTGGCCTATCTCTCGACCAGACGTCTGTCACTTCTCACAAAAATTATGTGGACAGACTCCGGAGAAACTTGGCTTCTGCATTTGAACAGGCCAGTTTGACCTCAGAGGGTAGAGAGCAGAGGAATAAGCAAAACTACGATTTGAGAGTTCGGGTACAGGACTTACAACCTGGTGATAGAGTTCTGTTGAGGAATTTGGGTGTTTCTGCAAGGCACAAACTGGCGGATAGATGGAATTCTCAAATTTACATTGTCTGCAAGCAACTGCCTGGTCTGCCAGTGTACCAAATCTGTCCGGATGGGAAGGCAGGGCCTCTAAAGAACTGGCACCAGAATCATCTGTTATCGTTTGAGAAAAGCTGTACGGATACCAGTTGGAGATGAACTTTCTTTGCCTAATCCGCCTGTTTTTCGCCCGGCTCCGGTTACTCGATCTCAGCAGTTGCTTTCCCATGGAGAAAGTGAGGAGACCAGTGAAGAAGGAAATTTTTGTCTGGACTGGGGGTACCCCTGTGGACCTGAAGAAGTCATTCAGGTCTCTGATCAGTGTGAAAGTAACCTGAGGTCTGATGCTCCTGAATTCAGACCTGAAGTACCTGAGACATCTGAAGTTCCTGAAGCTCTAGTGGAAAAAGCCATAGATTACAGTTCTATGCCTTCACTGGAGGGCTCATATTCCGAGGAAGTGTCTGCTCCAGTTGTAAATGAAAGAATTGAGCCTGTAGATTTGGCCCTTCCACCCGAAGAGGAGATTACTGAATCTGAGTCCAAACGTTAAGTACGGCCTCCTCAGAGACTTATGTATGATTCACCGGGACATAGCACAGAAGAAGTGGTTACAACTGTGCGGAGGCTGCCCGTAGTGTCTGCTATGCTTGTTGAAGTAGCTATGGATTTGAGTCAGGTTGAGGATGTATATCTGACCCAATATATATCTGCTGTTGAACCTGAATGTATTGGTTGATGTGGAAAATTACAATGTCATGTATCCGTTACACGCCCTTGGAGGGACCCAAGAGTTTAGGGCGGAGAGTGTAGCGCTGTGTCTGATTTGGCTCTCTGGACTAATCTGATATTGACACTAGGGGGAGCCAGAGTATAACGTGTGAAAGAGACTATGCTGGACTTAAGAACTACACCTCCCAGAGACCTTTGCGAAGAGTATAGGAAGGGGGCATGCTGGCGCGAGGTAAGACATCAAGAGCCTCGTGCAAGGCATGGGCAGAGCAAGCAGAGCGACGAAAGGTTTAGGACATATGCAGGACACTGTCCGGGATTGCAACCAGGCCGGAGTGTGAGCAGTATCATATCCAGTGCTGGAGATCGGGGACGGAGAGTATATTGTCGCTGAGTGGCTGGGAGGACAACCAGGTTCCAGAAGGACCTCGAGTGAGGAGTAGGGATGAGCCGAACACTCCCCGAGTTCGGTTCGAGCCCGAACCCGAACTTCCCATTTGTTCCGGACCGAACCTGAACCCCCATGCAAGTCAATGGGGCTGAAAATTCGGTTTTTTAGAGTGCCTTCCAAGAGGGCATATATGCTACATATTTGCCATAAAAGGTGTATGGGGGTCCGGGTAGTGCTCTGGAGGACAGGAAACAAGGACAAAAAGTTTAAAAAAAAAACGTTTTTAAAAGGGACAGTGAGTTTTCCATGAAGTAAGGGTTAAAAATAAAAACCAAAAATTCCTTCAAATATCGTGCCTAGGAGGTCCCCATAACCTGCCCGTGGATTGGTGGATTTCTAGGATGTATAGAAACACTTAAAAACAAAAAAAATGACGTTTCATATGACGGTAAATGCTTTTCCTTTAATCTATCCATAAACAACTGCTTGGGGCGGCAGCCTGTATGAAAAGACATTTTAGGACGCGCAGAAAAAGTTTAGTGTTTTTTTGGGCTAAATTATTGTGAAACTTATGCAGGCTTTGGATGAAAGTAACAATAGGTGCTTTAAAATTGGGCTTTTAGCGTCGGCAACAGTGCAGTCACACCGTAACCCCTCTGAGGATATGAATCTGATACAGGCGTCAATGGCAGTGCACCCAGATATTGTGCCTTTTAGTGCCAGGCATGCAAGTACTATCATACAGTAACCCCTCTGTGGTATTGTGGAAGAGTGCAGGGGTAGACCATGCGGTCCTATATTAAAAAGATATGAATCTGGGAATGGGCGTCAGTGCACCAGATATTCTGTCTTTGGTGCAAGAGTGCCAGGCCAGCAAGTATAATCATACAGTAACCCCTCTGTGGTATGGTGGAAGAGTGCAGGGGTGGACCATGTGGTTGGTCCTATATTGAAAAGTTTTTGATCTGGTGGTAATGGGCGTCAGTGCACCCAGATATTGTGCCTTTAATGCCAGGTCATCAAGTATCATCATACAGTAACCCTCTGTGTTATGGTGGAAGAGTGCAGGGGTGGAACCTGCTGTTCAAAAAATTAAAATGATATAAATCTGGCACAGGCGTTAGTGCAGCCAAATATTGTGCCTTTCATGGCAGCAAGTGCATTCCCACCGTAACCCTTTTGTGGTATTGTGGAAGAGTTCGGTGCTGGAGGTTTTGTGCATGCAGAAGACATACCCGATCTATTCCGTTACTTCGGCATCAGGGGATTGATAGCTGCTGATCAAGGACTGATTCATTTTTATAAATGTCAGCTGGTCTACAGAGTCGGTGGACAGTCGCACTCTTTTGTCTGTGACAAAACCTCCAGCGGCACTGAACGTTCTTTTGGAAAGCACGCTAGATGAAGGGCAACCTAGTAGCTGCATAGCATATTGGCTAAATTCTGGCCAGTGATCCAATCTCAACACCCAGTAAGCCAGTGGATCATCTGCTGGAAAGGTATCCAGGTCTGCCCTTGCCCCTAGGTAGTCCTGCACCATATGGTGAAGACGCTGGCAATGGGTGCCTACATTTGACGTCCCTGGGCGTCGAGGACTAAAAAAATTTAAAAATGCATCAGTCAAGCGGCCCTGGCCTTCACCGCTATTCCTCTGATCACCTGCAGCCTCAGAAGCACGTGTGTCAGCACTTGGTAATCTAACAGTGCCTGGAAAGGTGTTACACAAGTTTCGCATTAGAGCGTCCTCAAGTTTTGTCATTCTGTGCTCCCTCTGTGCAGACAGGATGAGCTCTGCAACTTTCCCCTTGTATTGTGGATCAAGAAGGGTTGCCAACCAGTAATGATCCCTCTCCTTGATAGCACGAATCCTGGGGTCCTTTAGCAGGCTTTGCATCATTAGGGAGCCCATGCAGCGTAGGTTGGAGGTGGCATTAGCTGCCGAGTCTTCCTGGTCAATGAGGATGACCGTATCGTGCACTTCCTCCTCCCAGCCACGCACAAGCCCTTCTGTTTCTGGGCACACAAAACCCTGCCTTGAGGAATCCCCACCTTCAATGCCCCCACTACTTAAATAGTCCTCCTCCTCCTCATCCTCCTCCTGTCTGATCTGAGTAGGACCCGCTGGAATGCTGTCTGTGGAAAGACTGGGGCCTTGAGAGCTAGGGAAGGCCTCCTCTTCCTCCCGCTGCTCTGCCTCTAGAGCCACATCTATAATTCCCCGCAGAGTGTGCTCCAGCAGGAACACTAAAGGAATTGTGTCACTGATGCATGCACTGTCCCTGCTCACCATCCTAGTTGCCTCCTCAAATGGTGACAGTACAGTGCATGCATCCTTGATCATCAGCCACTGTGGGGGGGGGAAACCAAGTTGACCTGAACCTGTCCTTGTGCCATACTCACACAGGTACTCGTTGACGGCCCTCTGCTGCTTGTGCAGACGCTGCAGCATTGCTAATGTCGAGTTCCACCTGGTGGGCATGTCACAGATCAGACGGTTTGTGGGAAGGTGGAATTCTCTTTGAATTTCTGCCAGGCGAACGCTTGCTGGGAATGACCGTCTGAAGTGGCTGCAGACTTTTCTGGCCTGGATGAGAAGCTCTGGCAGCCCTGGGTACTTGGTTAGGAAACGCTGTACCACCAGATTTAGGACGTGTGCTAGGCATGGTACATGCGTCAATTTACCCTTGCGTAGGGCGGAGAGAAGGTTGCTGCCATTATCGCAGACGATCATTCCCAGCTCAAGCTGGCGTGGTGTAAACCATCTCTGCACCTGCCCCTGCAGAGCTGACAAAATTTCTGACCCGGTGTGGCTCCTGTCCCCTAAACAAACCAGCTCAAGCACAGTATGGCATCTTTTTGCTTGAGCCATTGCGTAGACCCTGTCAGGCGTGGTTTAACTGCCACTTCGCCAGAGACAGAGAAGGAGGAGGAGGAGGAGGAAGAGGTGGTGGTGGTGGAGCAGACAGACCTCATACAAGCAGCTTTCTGGAGGCGTGGTGGATGAACAAGCTCCAGCACAGAGCCCCGTCTTGGATCCCTCCCAGCTGCAATCAGAGTTACCCAGTGTGCCGTGAAGGAAATGTAACGACCCTGTCCATGCTTGCTGGACCACGTGTCTAAAGTGACATGCACCTTGCTGCTGACTGCCTTTCCCAATGACTGGATAACATTGTCTTCCACGTGCTGGTATAGTGCTGGAATGGCCTAGTGTGAAAAGTAATGGCGTTTTGGAACCTGCCACTGTGGTACAGCACATTCAGCAAATTCACGGAAGGGAGCAGAGTCCACCAGCTGGAAAGGCAGCAGCTGCAATGCGAGTAATTTTGCTAAGCTGGCATTTAGACGCTGTGCTTGGGGATGGTTGGGACTATATTTTTTCTTTCGCTGCAGCAGCTGCGGCAACGTAATCTGACTGCGTAAATCTTCAGCTACTGGGATGATGTCACATTGTGAGGAAGGACCTGCTGGTACATCCATTACTGTAGCATCATCCGTGTCGGTGGAGGTTGTAGGCAATTGCATGGCAGGACATACAGTGTGGGTAGAGACAGATGAGGAGGAGGAGGACCTACGCAAAGTTTTGCCCCAACGGGATGTGTGGCACTTGATCATATGTCGCCTCAAGCACGTGGTACCCAAGTGTCCAGTGTTTATCCCACGCTTCAGCCTCCTCTGACATAGATTACAAATAGCAACGGTAGGGTCTGCTGCACATTTCTTAAAGAACTCCCAGACAGCAGAGTTCCTGCATGTGTTCTTTGAGACAACAGCGCTCTGCACCGGAGCAGCTCTAACATGTGATGCCTTGGACTGGCTAGTGCTACGGTTGGTCACAGAGGATGTTGTGCCTCGTGTTTGCTGTGCCTCCTCCTCCTCCCCCTCCTCCTCACTTGATTCCTCAGTTCGATCTGGCACCCAGGTGGAGTCAGTGACCTCATCATCAATGTCATCTTCACCCCCTATCTCCTCGTCACTGGAGCCAACTTGGCAGTATGCTGCAGCTGCTGGGGCAACATGAGTGCCAGTTATTTGTGTGTCATCACTGGCACCCCCTTCCTCTAGGTTGATTATACTCCCTTGCTCAACCTCAGAGATTGAATCAGAGCACTGTACTTGCTGCGCATCCTCAAGCAGCATGTCACTCTCATTGTAGTCAAACAATTCAGCTGACTCCTCCGTGTGTGATAGCGAGGCTACGGCAGGAGTAGCTGTGGACATGGAGGCTGCATTAGATGCTTTGGCAGCTGAGGTGGACTGTAAAGCACTAGAAGCCTGGCTGGCAGAGGACTCGGAGGATGAGGATGGCCTGGCTAGCCAATCCACCAAATCCTCTGTATGTTGCTGCAGGTTAAGAAGATGGCCAGCACCAGTTATAAAGGACAAGTGTGCCCCTGCAGAGGATGCACCACGTCCACCACGACCAGAGGCACAGCCTCCCGACACAGGGTCTGCTTGCCCTCTTATCTGTGTCTGGGAGCGTCTGCCAGTCCTTTTTGTTCTTTCAGACATGGTGAGTGATATATAGATTAATATATACAGAACTCTGATTCAACTCTGGTATAAAGATTTAAAGAACTCTGGTATAACTCAGTGAGACAGATCACCTCAATTCACAAATGTTTTAAAGAAATTAGTAAGCCCCAAAATACAGCGTGGTACTTTTTGTATGACGAGACACAGATCACCTTAATTCCCAAGTGTTTTAAAGAAATTATTGAGCCCCAAAAAATTTGCTGGCTGTGTGACGAGACACAGAAGATCACCTTAATTCACAAGTGTTTTAAAGAAATTAGTGAGCCCCAAAAAGATTTGCTGGCACAGTGACAAGACCCAGAAAATCACCTCAATTCACAAATGTTTTAAATAAAGTTGTAAACCCCAAACAAACTTGCTGGCACAGTGACAAGACACACATCACCTAAATTCCCTGATATTTGGTCGAAATGAGACCCCCCCAGTAGCGTGGCAGACCGGCAGTAACAACACACACAACTATCTTCTTTGAAATCTCCTCTGAAATGCGTGCAGAATCGGCACGTTGAAACCTTATATAGTGTGCTGCGGGACTTAGCTCTGTGAGCCCATGATTGGGCAAAATTTGCCCAATCAGGACTCTGAGCGGTGATTGGCATAGTGTTCAACCAGTCTTGCACCAGACCTGTGGTCAGGTGCAAGGCTGTAGCCAATTACGAGCTTCAGGCAGTGGGAAAATGCATTGTGGTCCATTGTGGTCGAACATGCGGCGAACACCCGGAAATGTTCGGGGTTCGTGATCTGCTCGAACACGCTAAGTTCGGGTCGAACCCCGAACCCGAACAGCTCATCCCTAGTGAGGAGGCCGCGAGGATCGAACGGGAGTGCAGGCGGCAGATCGGTTCCGATAGCGGAGATACGGCATTTGGGAGAGCGGATTTGTCGGCACCGGTTTCCGATAGCGGAGAGAGATCCTTTGTTCGAGTCATCGGTTCTGGATACTTTGTTCTTCGGATGGGTGAGAGGCCTGAAGGCCTACGGTTCCGAAACGAAAGTGCGCACTTGGTTAAATGCTTCAATTCACAGGACCCCAACGTTGACTAGTCGAAGATAATTTTGCTCATTCACTGGCCAGTTGAATATAGTACCCGGGTACCCTAGACACAATTTATGAGCCGTTTTGAGCAGGACTTAAACCATGAACTGAGGGGGTTAACCGTTCTTTTTCTCCCGCCGCGTGTTTTTCCCGCGTTGCGCATTCCTGTTATTACCTTCAACGTACATGTGTATTATATGTCACTTTATTGATTCAGTAAAGTAAATAACTTAGAAAATCCACAACAGTGCTGGTGTATAGTGATTCCTAGTGCGGTGAGACTATTCCTGGGTTTATTCAGCGGCTCCTCCGGGGGTGAGTGCTACACCAGCATCGGGCATCATGGGTGGCACATTGCCAGCATTGGGCATCATGGGTGGCACATTGCCAAAACCAGACATCACTAGTATATCGCCAGGACTAGACTGTGCAGCCTCACTGTGGGACGAAGGCACAGTGGACCTTTAACTAGAGACATAACCATTGCGGCCTTGCCGCCGGACTCCAAGATTGTGGTCTCGCCACCAGACCCCAAGATTGCGGTCTCGCCACCAGACGCCAAGATTGCGGTCTCGCCGCCAGATGCCAAGATTGCGGTCTCGCCGCCAAACATGGTGATTGCAGTCTTGCTGCCAGACTCGGTGGTTGCGGTCTCACCGCTAGACTTCAGGATTGCAGCCTTGCCGCCAGACTCCAAGATTGCGGTTGGTGATACGGATAGGCGAACTGCACCACAGGCAATACAGCGTGTAACAATACGATGCCCTGGACCACCATTAGGGTGTCTGGCCGTTTGGAGAGGCCACTTATGAGAAGTCCTTATGGGAGCAATATCCATGGCTTCACCCTCCTCTGACCCTATGGCCGAGAAGGAGTCATACTCCATTTGTTCTTCGAAATCCACAAGCCTGGTTACCCTAGGAAGGGTTCTCCTAGACCTGGACGATACAGGCGGTCTGCCAACAGCAGATTCATTACGGGGCCTGGTGCCATCTGACCCATAACGAGGCCTAGCACCATCTGACCCATAATCAGGAAACCTAGCTGGGTCTAGAACATCAGTTGCCCCTCCACAGGCCTGGTTACCCTAGGAAGAGTTCTCCTAGACCTGGATGGTACAGGGGGCCTGCCAACAGCAGATTCGTTACAGGGCCTGGTGCCATCTGACCCATAACGGAACCTGGCACCATCTGACCCATAATCAGGAAACCTAGCTGGGTCTGGAATGTCAGTTGCCCCCTCCACAGGCCTGGTTACCCTAGGAAGGGTTCTCTTAGACCTGGACGGTACAGGGGGTCTGACATTAGATTCATAGCGGGGCCTGGTGCCATCTGACCCAGAACGGGGCCTGGCACCATCTGACCCTATACAAGGTCTGGCTTTGGTGGCCTGACTGAGATGTGGGCACAGTGGACACATTGCCAGACTCAGGGTGCACTGGCACCTTGCCAGCCTCAGGGTGCACTGGCTTTAGTGGGCAGCCATTAATGCCATCTTTCTCCCTGATGAAGTTTGACGAACGAAACGCATGGGGGGTTTTATTTTATTTGAATGTATGCTGTTTACAATAAATCCTCTTTTGGAAATTTCCTCATGGTTCCTTCCTGTGGGGGCGGGTGAACTAGACGAAGATCTTCCTTTGGGAGCGGTAACAAGCAATACTATATGCCTACTAATATTCAATATTTTGTGAGTGCTATGATAGCGGCGGCCTTTTAAAGTAGAAAGTTGCTACCCTCTGCACCATGGGATGTTTTCTTGTTTTATAGATCGCACATCCCCCATTTTGGATTGATATTTCTGTATGTGGCGTTAAGAGGAAGAAAGGTCGAAGGGGATTTGCGAGAAGATACTTTTTATGTATATTTTAATCCTCAGGTGGTGACATCACAATTGTTTGATTATTAATGGAGTGCAGCCCACTGGCAGAATAGAAACAGATTATAAAGCCTGCACCTTTCTTTCTCTGACATTGGAATACATGTGCTGCTAGGTGGTGTTAATTGGTTAACTACTGCAGGTGAGAAGCCCAGAGACTCCATTACCTTATGCAATTCTAGAAGCATATTATACACCATGTGCAGCATAGAATTTAACAAAGAACACATACCATCAGTCTTGGGAGGATCCAGTATAATGTTACGCGGCCCCCCTCAGGAGCCAAAGGAGGGTCCTTGCTGTGTGTTTGAGTAAGCCCTTTAGGCAGTTATGTGTTCTGCATATTGCAGGACCCTGGACACAGGATACAAATGAACCAGACAAGACAGACAAGGAAAACCCTGCTCTCGGGTAAGGTCCTTGGATGGCCTCTGACTATACAGATTACAGTGTGGGAATATACAAAATGACAGGGTTAAGCCAGACTTGACAGGAAGGAATATCTAGCAACAATGGAACAAGAAAGAGATCCTTGAGGTGGTCTCTATAAACCAGAACTATGAACTGCTGCACTAGATACACACATACAGAAAACATGGAAGACAGACTAGACAGAAATATAGTCTGCAGCATGCAGGGCAGGACTCACATAAAACTCGAGGTTATGCTGCGACCAGCACAAACAACTAGACACCTTGCAATTAGGTCTTACACCAGAATAACAGACAACAGAGACTGTAGTGTGGTACAAACATAAACCAGAAACCTGAATACCACACAAACAAAACACGAATTGGAACAAGCAAGAGAATCGTCAGAATACAGAGCCAGGAATCATAAACCAAGATATCAAGATACAAAATGCAGAAATCAGGAACTCATCAAGGACGACCTCTACTGGATCAGGGAACAAGTGCACTGATAGCCAATTATATAGGGCAGTGCAGGCCATGTGACCACAGGTCTGATCAGACGCTGAGACTCCAGGGGCGGAGAGCTAAACAAATTAACCCTATAACCTATAAGGACTGAGAAGAGCTCTCAGCACCATGGGACCTGGCTAGGGGAACGTAACAGGCTCCTTAGAGTGGATCTGATAACTTTATAAGGAGCCATTATAAACCATTGTCTGGAAACCTGTAGATACTCGAGTAGAGCGCGACCCGAATATAACGCGATGGATAGAGATTTATTATGGAAATGAGAGAATAATCAAGACTCGAATATAACGCAAGGAACAAAATTTTACTGTCGATAAACAAGTAAAATCCTTTCAGGTTCTCTTAACACAATCAGGCTACTCCTCAGGCTAGGGTGCTCTGCTCTAGAATGATTGCAGTTGTTACTAACAGGGTTATTCAGAGAAAGGTGAAAACCAGGAGAATTGCCAGGAGAATGAACAATCTAGACCAAATAGCCGATTTGGAAAGTGAGATAAATGGGAGACTTTTTCTGGTTTGGCTACTTTGACCTAGACTTTTCACTTCTCCAGTCATTCTCCTGCTTTTCACCTCTCTCTGAATAACCCTGTCAGTATGAAACCACCGGCCACCCGTCTTCTTTACTAGCGATTAGAGGGCCGGCGGAGGTGAGCGAGTTGAATGACTATCTTAAACGGAGCGTGCACTCTGGCCGTGATGGATCCCACCTCTCCCGAATCCGTGAGTTCCTGAAGTGTTTGCAAGCATCAGGGAGCCCGCATTCACTTCAGCGAGACTACCGGAACTTCCGGGAGACTTGGGATCCAGAGCAAGGCAAGTTTTTTTTACATGCAATGCAGATGTCTCTAATATAACGTGACCCCCCCCCCCAATTTTAAGGTAAATTTTTGTCACCAATCTAGCAGTATACTCGAGTATCTACAGTATTTATTAATAGGACTATACACCGGACATGAGGTCATCCATTTAGACTGGATGAAAGGAAATTCGGCCTAAAGCATAGGAAGCGTTATTTTATGGTGAGAACAATAAATTTGTTGAATTCTGACTTTTGAAGTGGTTGGGTCAGAGACTGTAGAAACTTTTAAACAATGACTGGATAACTTCCTGCAAAAACATAATATTAGGGTTATAATATTTAATATGTGGGTATAAGCTTCTTGATCCAAGGAGAAATCTGACTGCCATTCTACGGTCAAGAATAAGGAATTTTTTCCTAGTATGTTGCATATTGGCAAGCGCTTCAGACTGGATTTTTTGCCTTCTTTTGGCTCAACAGCAGTAGGTGATGTGTGAAAGGCTGAACCCTAAGGGTGCATGTCTTTTTTCAGCGTATGTAACTATGTATAATAAAAAAGTCTGTTACAGAAAAAAGAAAAACCGCTATTGAAAAAAAGTTCAAGAAAAAAGCCTGAAAAATGCCTAAAAGAACCTAAAACAAAAAATAAAGAGACTTTTTACTGCAGAAAAATAAAGAATAAACGTTTTATTAGATATTGTGTAAAAACGGGAATATTTTTAACATTGAAGCCTATGGTATTCACCTGAATAGGCCTGCCGAATGAAAGCACCAAACATCAGGGCAGTTTGACACTTTTGCCCTGCTGTTTGGTGTTCTGTGAATAGATTAACCATTGCTTCTCTATGGGGACTTTCACTGCCGTCGAAAAGGCACTGTACTTGCTGGCAATTTGCGTTGTGTTCGGCGACTCGGTGGCTTTTACCAGATGTGTTCAGCATGTTTTTTGCGGTGGTTCGCGTAATCTGATACTTCGGATCGTATCGGATGCGTTTTTCGCCAGGTTTTTGGTGGGAGTTCGGCGGGTGGTCTGCGGTTTTGCAGCAGATTTTGAACAATCTGAGTCGTTC
This sequence comes from Leptobrachium leishanense, assembly GCA_009667805.1. Classification (NCBI taxonomy): domain Eukaryota; kingdom Metazoa; phylum Chordata; class Amphibia; order Anura; family Megophryidae; genus Leptobrachium; species Leptobrachium leishanense. The sequence continues at coordinate 185,777,050 of CM019064.1, read as the reverse complement.
ACTGCAAGCAACTATGGAGGACAAGCGACATGGACTGTCATTTCGTGCTCTTCTTTCCATTCAGCCCTCCTGCAACCCACCACTTAATTTACCCTATTCACCTTCACCTAATGGGTCACCCCTCTCCTCTAAGATTATAAACTCTCGAGCAGGGTCCTCCCACCTTCTGGTCCATGTGTGTAACGTGTATGTATATTTGTTAGTCTGTCTCTCCCATTGTACATCGCTATGAAATTTGTTGGCGCTTTATAAATACTTGAAACTGTAACTGTACAGAAACATGAACCAAATAGGGTGGGGGTTGGTGGGTGAGGGGCCAGTTCTTTGTACAGGATTCTCACCCAAATCTCATGGTATTTCTCAAGAGCTTTGGTTCGAGAAACATCTCTAAGAACCTTCTGGGGACTTTTAAAATCTGGAATACCCATGGAAGAGCTATCTGTGTAAATTAGGCTTCTGTGTTTTAAGACCCATTTTATTTCAAGAAAAGTATTTTCACATTTTATCATACTTTGTATGTCTTGTTTATGTGATATTGGCACTGTGTGAAGTTTTATTTTTGTTTTTTTCCATTTAAACATTGCCACGGGGGGCACCCGGCGTGAGCCAAGGTGGGCCCTTTATACTGGATGTGTAGCCCTTTAGGCAGATTAGCTGCTGGCTGCATAGACAGACCACAGCACACAGATACAAGACAAAATAAATACAAGACAAGAATAACAGAACTGGAACAGGAATGGCATGAGAGCAATGAGAACACAGGATGCTAAAGGGATCCTAACATTAGGATAAGGTTCTTGTACGGCCTTCTGTCTAGGAAAGGCAACTTCAGCAAGAATACACATGAACAGGAGAACAGGAAGGGCGAGGGTTAAACAAGATACAGCAGGACGATATACACACCCAGCAGCAACACAGAGATTCCCTGAACTAGGATGAGGTCCTTGCAATGGCCTCACTAAGGATATATAATGTTGCTGGGTATTACACAGAAAAAAGGAATACAGGACACAAGGACACAAATAACAGAATAACAATATGGATAACCAAGAGCGCAGTCAGGATACAAGCCAAGATCAGATACCAGAGAGTAGCCAGAATGCAAGCCAAGATCAGATACCAGAGAGGGAAGTCAGACAGACCAGGAATCAGGAACCAGAATATCATACAGAGAATAACAAGACCATTGTCAGGAATATAAACCAAGATCATGCACAGAATACCAGGACAAGATCACAGGAACACTCAGGAACCAGACTCTCAGGAAACAGAAATCTATGCATGAGCCATGAGCTAGTGAACTGCTTGCAATATTTATGGAAAACAGAACGGACCATGTGACGTCAGACCAGATCAGCCACAGGGGAAGCCAGGAGCGGCACAGGGAGGAATGGCTAAACCAGACAGGGAAGAGCTGGCCTGGATTGTTCTCACCACCAGGGGGCATGGCTGGAACAAGGAGAAATGTGACACACCAAGTATTGTCTTTGGCTCTAGATGATTCATGTTTTCCTGTAGATTCGGTCTGCATTGCTGTAGAATTGACCATTTTGGAGATATTGTAGCTGTATATGGTTATGCTCTTGGATTGGGGTGTTATACAGTTACAGGGGTTTTGAAAGTGTCTTATTACTTTCGTGGTGGCAGTGTATAGTTGGAAGGGTGTACAGTTTAGGGGGCTAGGTGTCACGGGGGTCCCAGGCAGATGCCAAGGAAGGCCCTGCATAGTGCACATGTTTGAGCCCTTGAGGCAGGTTTGTGGCAGATAATGCAGAATCCAACACACACTACACTTAAAACAGAACAAGAGGTCACAGTGCAGGTGACAGGCACAAGAGGGAGCCCTGCACTGGGAACAATTTCGAAATCTAAATACAGATTCAGGGCAGGGGTAGACAGAATTCGGTACTTGAAAAACAATAAACAGGACTGCTGACCCTAGCACTCTCCTCCAGGGAGTTCAGACAACAAGAAAATACTAGATACTGCTCAGTAGCAATTGATTTCGTGAAGGTCTGAGAAAAAGCACATTAACTATACACATACAAGAGAGAGGTCCAAAAATACAAGCCAGGTCATACACGATAAATCCAGACAGATACCTTCAGGGGACAGACGTAAGAGTATACCAAGAGCCAGAGCCAGAAGGTCATACACGAGAAGTCAGGACTGCAATATCAAGAACAGGTAGCAGTAACTTAATAGGTGTTGTATAAATGTTGCTGCTTATGAAATAGCCTCGCAGACTCCAGCTGCAGTGCTATGGTAAATTTATTAACAGAATAACAAGATCTATAAACTTCAGCTCTAACTTCTAGTCAGTGTCCATGTCTCTGACTTCCTGATTAACTAACTTCCTATTGAGCTGCAGTGCAACATATATTAAACGCCCCCAGGAACCAAACACTCTGTTCTGGTTCCATACATATTGATACATCTTTTCCATTTTTGGGGACATGGAAGTCTTTGTCTCTTAGGTTCAATTCCAGGTGGTATTCAGTTCCTGAAAAGCATTGTTCCAGTGGTGTAAACTTAGTCCACAGTCATTTAGATATGCTGGCTTTTGGATACATCTCCCACTTCTAGTCTGGGTGTTTCTGGTGACTTGTGGGTGTTCTAGCAGGACTCTGTTGTCATCCCGCATTGTATCTGTGTCTGATATGTCACACTGTGCTTCTTCTTGACCTTCTTCTGTGTTATTTGCCATTGATGGCTGGTTTGCATCCTCCATGTGATATTCCTCTTGTGTGCTAGTTTGTGGCCTTATTTGAGGCATGTAGTGCCAGTGCCTCTCAGATGCCTCCTGTTTCTTCTCAGAACCTGTCCTGACTCTGTTACCACTTCATATGATCTGATTCCTACAGGTGCTCTTAGGCAAGCTTTCTGCCACTCTTTTCCCTGGTTGGTTGGAGGTTGTATCCACACCTGTTCACCCACATTTAGAGGCCGCATGTCTTTGGCTCCCCTGTTGTATTGAGTCGCTTGCAATGTCTGCTTGTTCCTGCAAAGGCTTTGGTGCCGGTCATTCATCACTTGATCCTGTTTTAACAGACTCCCTCTCATTGGAAGTAATGATTTGGTTTGTCGACCCATCAGTCTTTGAGCAGGACTACACTCCATGCCTTGTGTCGGTGTGTTGCAATGATATAGTAATGCTAAATAAGGATCATTTCCAGAAGACACAGCCTTTTGCAGCACTCTCTTGGCTGTCTTTACTACTGACTCTACCTTCCCATTGCTTTGAGGGTATCCTGGTGATGAGGTAACGTGGTCAAAGTCCCAATTCATACTGAAGTCTTTAAAATCCATTGAAATAAACTGGGGTCCATTATCTGAACATACAGTGTCTGGGATTCCATATCTAGCAAAATGGGCCTTTAATTTTCTTATTACTGTAGTAGATCTAGTATCCTGAAGCTGGTCTATCTCCCAGAAATTAGAGTCATAGTCCACGGTTATTAAATACTCCTTGCCACGGAATGTGAACAAATCGATGCCAAGCCTTTCCCATGGTCTAGTTGGGATCTCATGAGACATAAATGTCTCCTTTTGTTGTTTAGTATCAAAGGTACGGCATATGTCACATTGGTCAATATACTCTTTCAACTGTGCATTCATTCCTGGCCAGTAAATACTCTCCCTGGCTCTACGTAGACATCCTTCCGCTCCAAAATGTGAAGAGTGTATCCGAGACATAATATCTGTTCGAAGTTCAGATGGAATAACTACTCGCTCACCTTTGAACAAAACACCATCCTGTATACTCAGTTCATCTTGTATGTGGTAAAATGGTGAGGCCTCTAGGGGTACCTGATCCTTTGCATGAGGCCATCCCCTCAACACAATTTGCTTCACTGCTTGTAAAGTCTTGTCTTTATCCATGCTTTGCTGTATAGCGACAAGCCTCCTGCTGGAGATTGGTATATATTGAAGCATGTTTATAGATTCAATCTGGTGCTCCAGAGCCCTCCATGGAACCTTCTTCTAGATATGCCCTACTCAAAGTGTCTGCCACTGCCAGAGACTTTCCTGGGCAGTATCTGATACATGCATCATACAACTGAAGCCGTAACATCATATGCTGAAGACGTCTGGGGGCTTTAAGGGTTTCTTCATAATGCTTTCAAGGGGCTTATGGTCCGATTGTACAGCTACCGTCTGGCCAAATGTGAATTGATGAAATTTTTCCATCCCAAAGAGGACTGCTAATAGCTCCTTCTCTATCTGTGAATAACCTTGCTCTGACTCCGTCAGTGCTCTGCTTGCATAAGCTATTGGTTGTTTGCCTTGCATCAGTTATAATGGTTATAATACTTAAGTACTAGTACACTGCTGATTTTGGATTTGATTATTATTATTATTATTATTATTTTATAAAGCGCTAGCATATTCCGCAGCGCTGTACAATAAGCACAGTACAGACAGGGTTACAATACATTGAACAACATTTGACAAACACTACAGGAGGAGATGAGGGCCCTATTCCCGTAGGAACTCACAATCTAGGAGGGTTGGGGTTGGAAACAGGAGGAGAGGACTGTAAGGTGAGAGTGATTGATGGTTGCGTCAGTGAGTTGGGTGGTAGGCTTCCCTAAATAGGAATGTTTTCAGGGAGCGTTTGAAGGAAGAGAAGTTAGGGGAAAGTCTGACAGCACGAGGGAGAGCGTTCCAGAGAGTGGGGGCTGCGCGTGAGAAATCCTGCAGTCTATCATGGGAAGAGGTGATGCGGGGAGAAGCTAGGCGCAGGTCACTGTTTGACCTTAGGGAGCGGATTTGATCTGCTGAAATGCCACTTCCTGCACCTCAGTCCACTCCCATACTGCATCCTTCTGAGTTAGCTGGCGCAGTGGTTCACCTGCATCTGAGAGATTCTCACAAAACCTTGAAAGATAGTTCACCATCCCCAAAAATCTCTGTACACCTTTAACATCCAAGGGTCTGAGCATTTCAGTAATGGCTTTGACTTTGCTTGGGTCTGCGTGAAGTCCCTGTGCTGACAATAAGTGACCAATATACAGCACTTCTGTTTTCCTTAGCTGGAATTTTTTTGGATTGAATTTGAAGTGTCTTTCTCTACAACGATCTAGCTAGTTCCTCAACTTTTGATCATGATCTTGAATGGCTTCCACTTCAGTATCTCCTTCTCCTACAATCAGAATATAATCTGCAATAATCCTGACACCTTGTAATCCATCCAGTGCATGATTTAGTTTTTGCTGGAACACTTCTGGGGCAGGGCTGATGCCCATAGGCATTCTAACCCAGCGGTATCGGCCAAAAGGAGTAGAGAAAGTGGTCAAATAGCTGGATTCCCCCTCTAATTCAATATGCCAAAATCCACTCTTGACATTGCACACAGAAAAAATCTTCGCTCTTGCTAGATCTGGAAGTATGTCATCAATCGTTGGCAAAGGATAATGGCTCCTTTTCAAAGCCCTATTCAGAGGCTTAGGGTCAATGCAAATTCTTAACTTTCCTGATGGCTTTTTCACTACCACCATACTACTAATCCAGTCTCTGCTTCTCTCCACAAGGGTAATAATACCTTGTTGTACTAAACTGGCAAGTTCCTCTTTAAGGACTTCAGTAAGGACACAGGAACCTTTCGTTTTGGAAGTCTAACAGGCTGTACAAGAGCATCCACTTCCAATTTCAGTTTTCCTTATAGACAGCCTATTCCTTTAAAAATATCTGCATACTCTTTATTGATGGCTGACCAGCACCACACCATGGCATCTGGGTGGTCGCCGTCTTATTCCACATTTAGGATATTTGGTGCTGCACCGAGATCAGATCCATAGCTTGAATAGCTCTACTTCCTAGTATAGGATGACACACCTCTGAGTCAATGACCACAAATTCAACTTGATATAACTTTTGATTGCATGGGTTTCCTATTTTAATCTTGCATACTCCTACTGGTATCAGTGTGCTCTTATTGTACATCCTCAGGATTTTATCACATGGTAGAATTTTAGATTTGTCTTCCACCAATCTTGCTGGTTTAACAATACAGTCTGCTCCACAATCCATCTGGAATCTCACCGCTTGGTGGTCGATTAGCATGGTAGCAAACAAAGCTGATGGAAATTTGCTTGCTGTTTTCTTCAGTGCACAAATCTGAAAAGTTGGTTCCAAAGTCAGACCCATAATGTCCTCATATTCCTCTGAATCTGCGGTCTCCTTATAAACAGCTTGTACTGCTGGCTTTCTTTGTTGTGAATTGGCACGGCACTGGCTAATAAAATGATTGGCTTTACCGCATCCTATACATTTCTTGCCAAATTCTGGGCATTTCTCTTTTAGTCTCTCGTGACGCTTACCACAAAATGCACTGTATGGTCTTGTCTGAAGCCATTGTCATTCTGCTATGTCCCTTCCTAAGGGTGTAACTTGTTTCCATCCCATGGATTGACCCTGCACTGGTGCTGGAACTCTCCAGTAGCTTCACTCTTGCTTTAGACAGCTCAGCAGCTCTACCTATTTGTATACATTTTTCCAGTGGTAAATCCACTTCTCTCAGCAGGCATTCCCTGAGGTTAGAGCCACTTGTGCCACATACAATCCTGTCCCTTATTAATGAGTCCCTGATATTTCCAAAGTTGCAAGTGACTGCCAGTGTACGCAGCGCTGTGATATATGTATCAATTTCTTCCTCTTCCGTCTGAGTCCTTGAAAAAAATGATATCTTTCCATAGTCTCATTTTGCGTTGGCTCACAATAATCATCAAATGCTTTAATTAGCACAGCAAGTGAGGGAGCTTCCACTCCTGGGAGAAAGGTGTCTTTTATTCTCTGCCTTTGTCTCCAAGTAAGTAAAGGAACAGGGGGCAGCAAAAAACCTCACCACTAAAGGGGTTACTCACAGAGCACCAAAATTACGCCAACATTTTGGTGTTCTGTTGTTCTCGACACTAAGGGGAATAAAATTTCCCCACCCTGCAGTGAATTCACCATTCACCGCAGGGTCCCCAAAGTGCAGGGAGTCGGCCACTGAATGTCGCCACCGCAAACCGGTGGCCTGCGGTTTTCAAAAAAACTACTGAACGAAAATGTCTGCAATTTACATATAAGATGCTATGATTGATAATAAAAAAGTTCTGTTACAAAAGAAAGAAAAACCGCTATTAAAAAAAAGGGGGAAAAATTTTGACGAAATAATTTCAGAAAAATGACTAAAAGGTACTAAAAAATAATCAATAGATAAAGACTTTTTACTGCAGATTAAAATAATAAATGGTTTATTAGATATTGCATAAAAACGGGAATATTTTTAACATTGAAACCTATGGGGTTTGCCTGAATAAACCTGCCGATTGAAACCACCGAACATCAGGGCATTTCACTGACATTTCTCTGCTGTTTGGTGTACTCTGAATAGATTAACCATTACTTCTCTATGGGGATTTGCACTGCCTTCGAACAGGCACCGAACTTGCTGGCAGTTCGCCAAAATTTGTGTGTGAGCATATCACAGAGCAGTGGTGTACTTAGGGGAGTGGCGGGGGCAGGTCACCCCAGGTACCAGTGATTATTGGAGTGTCATTAGGGGGTACTAGGAGGTGCCACTATCACTGTGTGTCAGCTTTGAGCTGTGTTTTTAAACAAGCAGCGAAGCAGGGCGTTTGCATTAGGAATAAAATAGAATAGAATACAAATCTCCCTCTCCTCCCTCCATAGCTCCTCCCCTGCCCCGCAGCAGCTCTAGGAGAGGGGGATGTGATTTGTGTGCAGAGAGAGAAGATGACAGTAAAGGGGGGGTATCAGCAGAATATGAAGCCCTGTCTGCTTACTGCTGTTTAAAGTGGAACGTTCCTTAACCAGCACTGCAGTGATAGAAATTTGTCATTGAGCTTCCTGGCTCCTGGTGAGGTCCTGCATAGAGGAGGCCAGGCTGCATTCACTGCATCACCAGTGAATAGGCAGACCAGGGTAAACAAGGACAGGGAAGAGGCAGTCTTAAAAAAGTAGAAAAGTAAAGAAAAAATACCATAGCAGCATCTTATCCCTGCAAAACACACACCCTCTCAGCAACTACAATCCACAAAACCAGCCACCCAGCACATACACACAACTCCCATCACACAAAACCAGCCACCCAGCACACACAACTCCCATCACACAAAACCAGCCACCCACACAACTCCCATCACACAAAACCAGCCACCCACACACACCTCCCATCACACAAAACCAGCCACCCACACAACTCCCATCACACAAAACCAGCCACCCACACACACAACTCCAATCACACAAAACCAGCCACCCACACAACTCCCATCACACAAAAACAGCCACACACACAACTCCCATCACACAAAAACAGCCACCCATACAACTCCATCACACAAACCCAACCAACCCACAACTCCATCACACACCAGCCACCAACACAACCCAGCCACCAATACACAACTCCTATCACACAAAACAAGCCACCCCAACACACACACAACTCCCATCAACAAAACAAGCCACATGTGTACTTTTGTTCATAGCATGAGGATTGATATGTTGTGAGTTTGCAAAATCACTTAAAAACAACAACTATTAAAAAAAATCTACACTCACCTCTTATTGCACAGCACAGAGGACACATACATCATGTCCTGCCAGAATGCTATAACTAAAAATATTTTTGAAAACATTAAAAAAGTGCGTCAGATTTTTTTTACATTTTAAAGTTGGGGGGGGGGTGCCAAATATAGGATCCGCCCCGGGTGCCAAATGTTCTAGGTACGCCCCTGGTATTACCTTCATCTCCTCAGCTTTGTCAGCCATTATTAAGTCTGTGTATAGAAGAATGTCTTCTTTCCATCTCTTTCATGTCTGAGACAGATTTCTTGCCTGAAAATCCAGCAGACCTGGTGGTTTTAAACCTTCCATCTCTTCTTTTTGGTGTAGTTCTCAAATAATATCCGCTGCCACCATGTATAAATGTTGCTGCTTATGAAATAGCCTCTCACACTCCAGCTGCAGTGCTATGGTAAATTTATTAACAGAATAACAAGATCTATAAACTTCAGCTCTAACTTCTAGTCAGTGTCCATGTCTCTGACTTCCTGATTAACTAACTTCCTATTGAGCTGCAGTGCAACATATATCAAACGTCCCCTGGAACCAAACACTCTCTGTTCTGGTTCCATACATATTGATACAGGTGTAACCTATCCAGACCCAGGGAGCAAGAGTACTGCTGGGCCTATATATATGGCTGAGCAGGTCATGTGACCGCAGACTATCAGCCCCATAGAGATGGTCTGCAGAGCCTGAAGAAATGTTGGCGAATTGCCTGCACGTACGGTGCCTGCTCGAGGGCAGTGAATTCCCCCATAAAGAAGCAACGCTTCGTCTATTCAGAGAACACAAAACCGCAGTGAAAAGTTGCCGAAATGCTCTGCTGTTCGGTGGTTTCATTCTGCAGGTTTATTCAGGAGAATCCCATAGGCTTCTATGTTAAAAATATTCCCGTTTTAACCCCTTAAGGGCCGCTGACGTAACCTGTACGTCCTGTCCTCGGGTCTCCCTTAGACCCGCGGACGTACAGGGTACGTCAGCGGCACCTAATCCCCCTCCCGCCCGATACTCACCTCCCTCGCTGGATCCCTCGGCGATCTGGCAGGGAGGAAGCCTGCCCATGTGATTTACATGGGCAGGCGAGGCTGATGACGTCGCAACGCTGCGTGGTGACGTCATCAGCAGGCGTCCCCATGCAAATCAATCTATCTCCCCAACCATTGCAGCTAGGGAGATGCTTTTTACACCGCTGAAAAGGGGAGAGTCTCCCCTTTTCAGCGGTGTATAGCATTAACTGTTTCGCCGCCGGATCACGTTTCGGCACCAAAACGGGATTCGAACCTGGAGGGGGGCTGACATCTTGGATGTCAGCCAAGCCTCCAGGTCCCCCCCCACCCACTGACAACCTCACCATATGTGTGAGGATGTCAGTGGGCCAGTTAACCATCTAGCTGCCATGTAGAGATAACGGGATCCTAAGGATCCCCATATCTCCCGATCCATGGCAGCTAGATAGTCATATTTGACATCATTTGAAAGGCCTGATTTAAAAAATAAATAAAAATAAATAAATAAAAAATAATAAAAAAAATTAAATAAAATAAAAAAATGTTTGTTTTTTTTAAGTTTTTTTTGTCTGGGGGGGGTTTAATTAAATAGGACCTAGGCTGTCATCTAAAAATAATTAGCACAAAATGGTCAGAATGAGCGCAGCGCACATAGGTGAACTGTCTCAGCAGTGAAGGGGTTAAAAAGCAAACGCATGTAAAAATTGGGTATTTCTACTCTCGGGACAAAATTTTGAACCTATTTAGCCGGGGTCTTTTTGGGTGGTTGTAGATTTTGGGGATTAAATTACAAAAAAGTGTGTTTTTACCATTTTTTCCTCATATTTCATATTTTTTTTATAGTAAATTATTCGATATGATGGAAATAATGGTATTTCTAGAAAGTCCATTTAATGGCGGGAAAAAGGGTGTATAATATGTGTGGGTTGAATAAACGAGTAAGAGGAAAATTTGACCTAAACACTAACAACGCAGAAACGTAAAAACAGCAGCGGTCACTAAAAGACGGATTTGTGTAAAACCGCCCGGTCACTAAGGGGTTAATCCAATATCTAATAAACCGATTATTATTATATTCTGCAGTAAAAAGTCTCTTTATTTCTAGATTTTTTTAGGATCTTTTAGGAATTTTTTGGGCAAACTATTTTCTGTTTTTTTAATCGTTTTTTCTGTAACAGACCTTTTTATTATCATTCATTGGATCTTATATGTAAATTCCAGATATTTTCGTTAAGTAATTTTTTTGAAAACAGCGTTTAAATTTTCAAACAAACTCTTATTTTTTTTCACCTCTTTCGTCTGCGTGTTGGCTTTTTCCAGCAGCTGCTCTGCGCTGTGATCGGCAGCTATTCGGGTTTCTCCAGCGTGTTCGGCGTGGTTAATCCAGCTGTTTCTGCGGATTTCGGTGAGTTTTCGGCAGGTTTTGCAGTGAATGGTCGGCGGGTTTTTCCTGCACTGCGGGGGCCCTGCGGTGTTTGCTGAATACACCACAGGGTCGGCGAACTAGGATTACCGAATCGCATCAAAAAAGTGCGGGGAATGAAAAGTCACCGAACGTGCGGTGACTTTCGAATCTCTTTGAATAACCCTGTATGAAACTCCCCATTCAGTGGTTATTGAATACCCATCCTAAATATCAAAGCATTTTTCTTCGTTTTTTGGCACCATGTACTGCTTACAATATCAGTGTGTGATGATAAGGGCATGTTGTGTTTCCTTTCCATGCTGAAAGCAGTCTGGGTAAGGTGCTGCCATTAGGGTTCCCACCTGTCCGGTTTTGACACGGACTGTCCGGTTTTGGAGTCATGTGTCTGGGTTTGACACCCTCTGCCACCCGGACACATGACTCCAAGGTGCTGGCACAAGTCCCCACCTCGTACTTACATTTGCTGCGTTCCCCCGGCGCCGCGATACTCTCTTCCTTCTATTTTTTCATTTCGGAAACGCACCGCCCACTGTGGGAGGGATTGGGTGCTCCATCGGTGACGCATTGTCCTCCCCGCCTCCTCCCATGTGCCACTCTCAGACACGGTCATGTGGTGGCTCGTGTCCTAGCGTGCGGCTCCCTAGTACCGAGCAACGAGTGCTGCTGACAGTGCGTGCGCTCGTGGGGGGAACGATCTACTCCGTCGCCAGGCCTGCTTCTCTCCACTCCGACCGGACCAAACTTCAAGCAACTCTGTGACCGTGTGAGTGAGGCGCAGGCTCGCAGCATCAGCGGTTCAGTCAGTGTGCCTGCCAGCCCAGCTGCGAATGCGACAGAACCCCATCCATTCCAATCCTCAGCAAGCATTAAGGTGAAAAAAAATGATATTGCTGAAAAGTGTAAAAAAAATCCCCCCTCTCCTGTATATCAGTGTCTTGTGCCATAAACCCATACCAGTCTGCCATGCATAATACCAGTGTGCCATACCAGTGTGCCAGCCATACCAGTCTGCCATGCATAATACCAGTGTGCCAGCTATACCAGTCTGCCATGCATAATACCAGTGTGTCAGCCATACCAGTCTGCCATGCATAATACCAGTGTGCCAGCCATACCAGTCCGCCATGCATACCAGTCCAGTGTGCCAGCCATACCAGTCCGCCATGCATACCAGTGTGCCAGCCATACCAGACTGCCATGCATACCAGTGTACCAGCCATACCAGTGTGCCATGCATAATACCAGTGTGACATTGCCATACCAGTGTGCCATGCATATAATACCAATGTGCCATACCAGTGTGACATGGATATACCAGCGTGCCATGCATATACTAGTGCCATGCATATACCAGCAGGCCATGGATATACCAGTGTGCCATCATGTATATATGTGCCATACATATACCAGTGTACCATGCATATACCAAAATATACGCATAATGTATGAGCTACAACAACAAAAAATAATTGTCGCTCAACAATAGAGTGTTCGGGTTTGGCATGAAGAAAAGGTGGCAACCCTAGCTGCCATCGATTTATTTCAGGATTCATATCTTCCTTTCAAACAAAGAAGCTTTCAGATCTTTTTTTGACAAAGGATGCCAGTCTGCTGCCACGCGTAGAAAGCGGAAAAAGAAACTGTAAGGACACTTGTGGTGAATAAAGTGCCCATTGGAATGAATGCGGGGCAGGGCCACTACAGAATCTAATACAAAGATCCTCATCGTCTGACAGACAGGCTAGACATGCGCGCGCGTCAGGAAGCCATTGTTTGCATGGAGTGAAGACACAGACTGCCACGGTGTGTGGGCAAAAGGGACGCGGGGGTGTCCAGTTATGTCTTTCATACAAGAATATACTTGACACGGCTCTCGGCCGCCATTCCACGGGCTCTCATATCATTTAAAAGACATCAAAGCAGCACCCATTACATTATTTCCCCGGGCTACCGCGCGCCGAGCGTGGGCGGGGCTGTCACCGGTGGTCTCCGATCTTCATCCAATGAGGGGCGTGTAGAGGAGGTCACGTGGCCGTGGTTGGCGCTTTTGTTCAGTGCTACGGCGAGTGCACTTGGTATTTCAGAGCTCGACGAACAGGTGAGAGGACGTGTTTAGCGGAGGTGTGTGATTGAATGGCGCGGTTGCTATCGGGAGCCTGGGGTTGGATTACTGATGTTTATATGCGGATAGCGCTTTATGAATGATTCGGGTTTCCAGCGCTCTCGTGGTACATTTCGTTGTTTTGCGCTTTAGTTTTGGAAATCTGACCGGATTTAATAGCAGCAGAGCCGCTTGTATATCGCATACTGACACCCCTCACCCCCCCCCCCCGCGTACTAAAAGCCACATTGTGCTAGGCGCTCCCTGCTGTGTACAGTTTGTGTATAGTGTAATAGGCGCGCTCGCCTTGCTTTGTTCAGGTATATGTCTGGCCACTCCCTGCTTGACATATTGGCTATGCACTGGCCGTCTAGTCCCTCCCTCGGTTTGATTGGTAGGCTGTGATAGGCGCACGCCCACATTGTTTTGCTGACTTTCCCCGCAAGGTGTCTATTTTTCTCTTCCAACGTCTTCGTCTTTTGGTGCCTCCATTCGACCCCGCCTTCTGTGTTAGTATGTTTTCATCCTTTTGAACGCGGTTTTGCCGCCGCTGTATCCAGCTGTCGTCCCTGCAGCGGTTGGCGCTGCTTCGATACCCGCCCATCATGCGCTCGGGAGTGGTTGGTGTCACGTGGGGAGCGCTTTCCTTTGTGTGCTTTTGCCCTCGTGGGGGTTGACAGGTGGCCGCGCCCAGCGCTCTCTGGATGTAGTGGTGCCCTCGCAGGTGATGGGGGAGGGGATGTAACGGTTCTCACAGCATTTTAGACGAAGGGAGAGCGGACATGTCAGCGTAAAGAATTGTGACAAGGATGCAGGCTGCAATGGCAGACTGTCTTCAGTTGGAGACGCCCTCCTGCTAAAACTGCTTCTCTCGGGTCTTTTGAACGCAGGATGTTTCAGAAGGAAACGGCTTCTAATCACAAATTCCCAAGAGGTTATACTCAACGCTGTGGCGAACTTTAGAAACCATTGTTTCAACTGCAGGGAGTTTATTCAGAGGGCATATTTTACCATAGTTGACAATGCTTCTTAGAACTGAATACCGTTATCCTTTTGTAAACTGCCACAATGGCTGAAGATGTCTGCGATTTTTAGTTGGTTGACACTGGCTCTCAGATACACCCTCCAAGCATTGGCAGAGCTGACAGATTTTGGATGGTGTCTGCTCAATCCATTGGCTCTGCTTTGCCAAGTGCTTGGACGGAGTGTCGGTTCACAAATCCAGGGCCTGATCAATCCCATAAAGGAAAGATGCAAATGGGAAAACTCATCCACCCGTGGCTTGCTTTTTTAATGACTGTTACGACCAAGCTGCATTACTGGCAGCTAGGCTTGTAAATACTGCAGAGCCACAGGAAGATGACCCCAGCAGCGCCAAGCATTGCAGTCTACGGCCCTGTACACACAGATTTGAAAATCGCACGAACTTCCTATTTACGACATAGAGCGATAATGTGCGATTTTTACAAAGCACCACCAATGCAAATTGCAAAAAAAGGTCATGTACCAGCGACATCGCGTGTCAAGATGTGAACAGCTCCATTGGAGAAGCTATGTTGCGTGGATTTTATTGCGATTAAAATCTCTGAACGGGGCCTTATGTGCTTCAGGTCCATAGTCCACAGAGAGACCAGATCTGAGCTCACGCCAAAAGAGATTTGGACAGGGTGGAGGAGCCCTAGGAACTGCTTGTTCCCTGTGATTCGAAGATTAAGGATGTGGCTGATAGCACTGCTGTCTGCACAGAGGGATCAGAGTTAAAGGGCCACCACCGGCAAAAAAAATATGAAGTGTTCTGACTTTATTTTATGCTGCTGATATCTTGCATGTGCTTTGGGTTTCTCGTGTATCAGAAAAATATTTCAGTGTAACTGGGTGCATTTTGTGTTGTAAACTGCCCCCCCCCCCCGTATCTTTAAATTATATTCTCCTTAATATGGCCATTGCCATCCAATGAGTCTTTTGGCTATATTCTATTGGGCACTCTTGGGGGGGGGGGGAAATAGAAATGGGACCTGTTAATGTTTCAGAGATTTGCAGTTCTAACACTGGAAAAAAAAGTTTTTTCACTTGTATTTTGGATTCTGTCATATGAAAAATATGATTTAAAACACTGACCTTGCTCCCGGGGTGGAAAATGACCTGTAAGCACAACCTGGCTTTTATGCAGAAGCAGATGTCTGTTTTAGACAGTTTTCCCTCTTTTAATGACTAGGAGCCTCAAACCCAATTTTTGGAAAGTATAATTACTTTTATTTTTCAAAATTATTTGGGGTATAATTAACCATTTGGTGCCTGAGAAACATGTATTCGCTCAGGAATGCAGGTGATGTTTCACATACATTCTCCAAATCCCAAAGCCAGCTACATCGTCTCCCTTGGGGAAGCCGACTTTCAGCCTCACCTAGGTTACACAGTTGACTGGGTAACATAATGTAAGAATGGTAACCGCATCAAAAACCCTTAACCCCAGAAGAACGGAAAAGGCTATAGAATGGGGGCACAATTTTCATTCCCATGACACCTGAGCAGTCAAAGGGGATGCTCCTTCATCTTTGCATTAAGGCCATTAAACAGGCACTCGGTGCATTTTCCTTGTGTCCTCTCCAAAGCATTGGTAAACACATGTAACAGAAATTAACTCGACAGGTCTGCATTGCAGTATTTGTATGTATACACACACTTTATTATGATTTGTATATTTACAATATATCCAGTTCTGTATTTTTGAAATCTTTCTAGTCAGGGTTGCATGTTCTAGCAAGCTTTATTTGCTTTACTGTTTTTCTTCCTTTTTGGAAATCTAGTTACGGAGGAATGGATATAGCAGGATTTTAACCTGCATTAGATATAGAAATATTCCCAAATGAACTTGCTAGGAGTGTCAGTATTGCAAAGAAGGAAACCGAACAAACATTTGGTTTGCTGTAGTAAAATCTTTCCATTACTACTCTTGTCATGACTTCTAATACAGTGTGAAGGTACTGCATGAGATCAAAGAAATGTAGAGGTGATATTAAATTGGGCCATCCTGACAATTTAGAGCACAAATTGTGCACCCATGGCATGTGTTAATGATTGATACTGCTCACACATCTGGCAAGTTCTTTTGGGTGCAATTTCTACTTCCAAGAGATTGTCTGCTGTGGGGGGGGGTGCTCCTGACATACTTGCACTTAAAGGGGATGCTTTTTTTAACTGAGAAACTGTAGAGGTTACACTGCCTTCCCTTTTTAAGAGAAACGTCTTTTGTTCTTGCAGGTAAAACTTGCTTTCTAGGCTTCATCTCATCATGGCTGACTCAGGTAATTCAGACTTCTGTAACTTGCATTCATTGTTTTTTGCAGTTTTTTTTAAGTTTCCACTCGGAGCATGTCATTGCTTTTCTAGGCAGAGGTCTTTGTTTGAAGAATTCTTTCAGATTTTTTTTCTGCATTGGCAAGACTTGGTTGCAGCAAATTAGTGTCTACTTGTATTTGAAAGTTACAGGGAGATACTGTAGGGTTTCCATGGAGAGGCAGAGGGGGTAAAAAAAAAACACATCTTCAACTTTTTTTTTTAAAGCTTTAGATTGAAAACTTGCCTGAATCCAGCAGTGGTTATGGTTTATAGTAGGGACAGACCAATATATCGGTTTTGCCAATTATTATTGGCTGCCGATATTCAGAAAGTTACTGGTATCGGCATTTTATTTGCTAATATTGCTGATAATTGGACAAGTTGGCTCCCTGCACGCAAGATCCTACATAACTGAATCCAGGGCTTCTCCCACATCAAGCTGTAAGCCCTCACTGCAGAATGACCCCCCCCCCCCTGCTCACTGACCATATTACGCATGAGCGTGATGGCAACAGAAATGGGGCTTCCATCCCATCTGGCAGGGAATTCCCTATACAGGAGATGCAGGATCTGACAGCAAGGGGTCAGCAACCTGGGCCCTCCAGATGTTTTGGAATTGCATTTCCCATGAGGCTCCAAGAACCTAATGAGAAGCTGAGCATCATGGCAGATGTAGTTCCAAAACCTGTGGGGCAATATTACAAAGTCACTGCTAACTTAACAGCTTTGGTTAAGTCAAGTCCATAGACTATAATGGTTCTGGTAAATTTACAACAGCTCTGGTTGTTATAACAAACTTTGTAATCTAACCCTTGGAGGACCAAGGTTGCTGAACCCCTTACATACAGGGTCATGAGGGATCTTTAAGAAAGCCAAAGATACGGTCTTGTTTGTAGAAAAAAAATCTTATTAAATTGAATAAATGAAGTCGACGTTGTGCAATGTTTAAATGTTAAACACCTTGAGTTCATGGCATGTCAAATTTGTGCTGTTTTTTTTTTTTTTTCTTCAACTTTAAATTTACAGAATATCGACTATCGTCCAGAAAAGTTGCCAATAGGTATCGGCCCTGAAAAAATATCAGTCTATCCCTAGTTTCTAGTAAAATGTTTTTCTAAGTTTTTTTTAAAATTATAATGACTCTGCTGTTTGTACTAAAAATTAACTTGCCTACTGAAACATATTTTTGCACTGGTAGGTTTCTACAGATTGCAAAAAGTGTGGATTTTCTGGAAAACTGTAGCGCTTTTTTTTTCTTCATGGAATCCAGGCTGGATTCTTACTAAGATACAACTAGGCATGCAAAATTGTCTCAGATTAATATTTGAACAAAGTTGTCAGCCAGTCATATTTTCTGGTTTTTTTTTTTGTCTTTTTTCTTTAGACTTTAAAGTTAAAGAACTGGAAAAACGTGCATCAGGTCAAGCATTTGAGCTTATTCTGAGCCCTCCATCTAGTGATGCTGCTCCAGATCTTGCAATTGCATCTCCCAAGAAAAAGGAGTGTTCACTGGAAGAAATTCAAAAGAAACTGGAGGCTGCAGAGGAAAGAAGAAAGGTGAAACAAAGTATAGGGTTAAAGATTTTTTTAATAATCATTCTGACGGCAAATGAAAAGTGAAGTAGCTTCATTTTAAATGAGGGAAGCAAATTACACTTGTTTAGATTCCTTTCCCTAGAGCTACAAAGATTAAAAATGCTTGAGCAGATATTTAACTTTGACTGCTTAACCACTTGGCTGCTACAGACACGCTCAGCACATCCAGCCAAGTAGCTCTCCTGTGCTATGGATGTGCTGAACGCACCGTTCAGAGCCTGCCCTTCCAAACGGTGGCTGACTTTAACCCCTTGGGGGCCAGATCATGATCCTCTCCCGGAGCTGGCCGACATCTTGAATGTCGGCAAAGCTTCCAGGAACTCCCCCTGACTGGCATCATCATGCATAGTGTGGTGACGTCAGTTTTGGCGTTGACCCCCCCCCCCCCCCCAACTGCCACCAATGGTGGAGATAGAGGGTTCCAATGAACCCTCTCTCCTGATCCGTGGCAGCTAGGGGTTAATGTTTGGTATCGGCCAGAGCATGGCCTTTCCAACAATGCCAACCATGACCATGGTAAAAGTTTTTAAAAAAAAATTATGCTGCACTATTTGTATTGGGTGCGTTTGTTAAATAGTGTAATTTTCCCCCCAAAAAAGTAACTAGTCCACATTTCTAATTTTTTTTTAACAAGCGCAACTCATAAAAATAACCAAACGCTCGCATGTTAATGTGAGAACTTTACATGTAAATAAATATTTTATTGCATTTTTTTAATATTCTGATGGGTCATGATGTATACATGTAATGATATATTATGAATCTGCTGGAAAGAACGATCTATAATGTCTGGGTCATGTATAATAAAATATGGCTTAAACGCTTTTAAACATGAGCGAAACAGCTAAAAATTAGCTCGGCACACAGGTGTGAAATGCCTCGGCAGCAAAAGGGTTAATACCAGCTCACGCAAGAGTCCTGCAGTTACCAAACTATAAAAAAAAAATCTGGGAAGTTACTGTTGCTGATCTGGACTCCACAAAACCTGTGGAAGATTGTGCTTTATGGAGGAAGGATACAGAAAATTCTTCATATTCTGTCCTTCTGCTTTGTGCTCCAAGGAAATGGAGGCTGATGCCTTCCATGTAGTATAATATATTTTTAATTGCCAAGTGACTTGACACCTGCAATTGTGAGCTGTTTAAAATCTTTTCCATTCCATGCAAATAACTGGGTAGTGCTAGTCACTGGTTTCCTAATCTGTAAATGTACAGTAACCTACTGGGAAAGTTATTTCAAAAACTTAAGGTGTCTTAATTCCGTCCCTCAGTTGCACGAGGCTGAGATCCTGAAACAACTTGCTGAGAAACGAGAGCATGAGAAAGAAGTTCTGCAAAAAGCTATTGAAGAGAACAACAACTTCAGCAAAATGGCAGAAGAAAAGCTAACTTCAAAAATGGAAACCAATAAAGAAAAGAGAGAGGCCCAGATGGCTGCAAAATTGGAGCGATTGAGAGAGAAGGTAAGGGTTTTTTCTTTTTGGTATGGCTTGTTTTCTGTGCATTGAGGCATTGATGGACCAGTTTAATTCTGTAAACCTTTTCTATTTCAGGATAAGAAAGTGGAAGAAATCCGAAAGGGGAAAGAGTCCAAAGAGGCTTCTGATAATTGAGAACACTATCCTGTTTTGTGAACTGACCACTGCTTTGCAAAGCTAATGATGCATTTCCACCCCTTCATCTCCTCTCTTTGTTCTGCAGCTGTGATGTTTATTCAGTCTGTTGTAGTTCTTAAACTGTTAAAAATCCTAGTCCTTGGTCAGCAAAGGTTGTGGGTTGTAGCCTAACGATTTAAGGGCCTATAGCTGCACAGATCTGATGTAGGTAGTTAAATTGCACTCTGTTTGCTTGGATAATGAGGAATTGTTGCTTTTCACTTATCCAGCTTTCTTACTGTGCCTGTTTAGTTGTGTACTGAAGTTTTTGGTGTGGGGGTTTCTAGCATCATGCCAGTGTTCAGACTGTTACATATTGCACTTAAATCTCAATGGTTCTATCCATTCTTTGTAATAGTTTGTCTTAATAAACAAATGTCAATACTCACACTAAATTATTTATTGCTATTTCAAGCTTTCTGAAGTGCATCTCCATATATGGTCTAGTGACATAAATTGAATATTTTCTGTTGGTAACAAACACTGAAGCTACCAATGAAGTTTCAATTAGTACTAAGAAATGGTAAACTGTTGCAAATCCCAGCTATGCATTTAGGTGTGGCAAATGGGTCACTAAAGCCTTCTTTGCAGAGGCTGACTATTGTACTGCTAGGCACCTTGCTGGTGCCCTGATAGTTAATATTGTACAATATTGGAACAATGCAAACAGAATTTCTTTCCATTCCAACTGGAGTCCAGAACTTGCCTCTAAACTGGCACAATCTTTTCAGACTATTGCAGTGCAATACAGAAGCGGAAGAACCAGAGACTTTACGTTTCATTTTTAAACTTGGTGCAGGAGATTATATACAGTAAGTAAACAAAGGATAAACTCAATGCTTTTAAGCATGATAAACATGCAAATTGAAGACCCTGCATAAAAGCCACTAGAACAAAGGCAGGGTGGATGGTTTCAACTCTAAATGGTGTATTACTTGATAAATTTTCAAAAATGAGGTCACCTTGGCTTTCTACACTAAAAGTAACCCCCTAAAAAGGCATGTTTTGCAAAGTGAAGGGTTAAATAGAATGAACATTGGGATGTTTCAATATGAATCCTAGTGATGGGCTGCAAGCCTGGAGCCTTTGCACCCAAAATGGTGCAGAAACTAAGTATTTCAACCATATTAGGCCTTGTCAGGAGGGTATAGCTGATGCACCTACCTAATAAGTGCCACTATTTCTGGATTACCGATTCCACTAATGAGCAAAAACCAAGATTGAGACCTGAGCAGGGACCCACTGTGGCTGCTTGTCCATGCTCATTGTTTCTGATCCTAAGGTTGGAAAGTGCAGCTTTAATGAATTTCAAATGGTATGGGCCCCATGTTACTTTGCATTTGGGGTACATGGACCTAGATCTATTTGGTGTAGGCCTTACTTTCAATATTAAGTCACCCTGTATGTACAGGGTGATTGTCCTGTTATGGTCTGCTTCTGCATGAATACTGTAACATATCTGCTAGGGATGCACAGATACTAGTATCTGTGCTGATACTGTCATTTGCACAAGTACTCTGTATTCGTGCAAATGCCCTGATACGCAGAAGCCAGCACTAGGGAAACTGGCCAAATGCATTAAAAGCAGCTGGGAAGCGTGAACGAGCATCTGCTGTACTGTGCCTACTGCCAAGATCTTGCAGCATGCCACTGCCCTGTGGCTGCTCAAACGCTCACCAAATGCTTTTAATGCAGCCAGCTGCCACAGCATCTGCCTGGGTTTGCCTGGCCTGAGGTCTGCATCTGGTCAGGGGGTGTGCTGTGGGTAAAGATGTCTGGCCATAATTTCAATATTAACTGGGCAGGCTTTTAGCAAAATCCTAAACTTGACGTTAAATGTACCTTTACTTAGTAGGGTTGCATACTTTTTTTGTTTTTACCATCTGTGGGTCACCGTTGCCTTGTTCCCCCAGAATGTTTTACATTTGTTAAAGGTTGGAGTGGTCTTTGTCTGGCAGACACTACCTTTTATCACCACAATGCTATTGTTTTGGATGTTGAGCAATGCATCTTGGTGTTTTAGACCAGGGACAGAATGTAATGTCCTAGACGCAAAGATGCCAGGATTTCAATTGTCCACTGGATAATTCCAAGGTGTGGGACTTGTGTGTAAAACTTCACGTCCCTTTTGTGGTGCACAATTTGCACTTCCTATGATACACAAGTAGCGCAGGGAGTGCAAATTGTGCAGGAAAGGCTCCGTCTTCAAGGTTCGGGAATGCCTCATCAGAAGATCAGCACACGCCGAGTGACAAAAGGTGAGTTATGTAACAGGCTGTCAGTAGCCTCTGCACAATTTAAGTGGGAAGGACACTTTTTCAGAGTATTCCTTTAAAAATCTGGCCTGTAACTGCTTCCTGAGGACAGGTTTGGGAAACCTGCAAGGTAATTCAAAGAATCACCGCACGTTTGACTTTTCGTTCTCTTCAATTCGGTTAGTTTTGTCACTTCCCCTTTCAGCGACCCTGCAGTGTATTCAGCTGCCACAGGGTCCCTGAATTGCAGGGAAAGGTCACTGCAAACCTGAGGGAAAACTAACTGCAAAACCTGGCACATGCATGCTGAAAACCTGCATAAACATCTGGATTAACCTGCCAGAAAAACCTGAGTAGGAGCCGATCACGCAAAGCCACTGGAAAAAGACACCGCAGACGAAGGCAGTGAATAAATTAGAAACCGTTTGCAAAGAAACTGAGCGGAAATGTCTGAAATTTACATCAGGTCCAAGGGCTTTTACAGAAAAAAAAAAATAAGGTTTAAATTTTTTTTTTTAAAAGGCCTGGAGTAATTTTACAAGTTTGGAACCCTTTTGAACACTTAAAAAAAAAAAAAGAGTGTGTACCCACCCATATATCATTTTGTTCAGGAGAAATGGGGCTTTCATTTTCCATCAAAGATTTATATATAAAATATATTCTAGTATGAGAATTTTTTTTTTGCTATTTTCAAAGTTCTGCATTGTATTTTTAGTGTGAATGACCTTATACGCTTAGCATTAAATGAAAAAAAAATGCATATATTTCTGGTCGTCATTGTCTTACAAGTTCAACGGTACCCCCATGTAGAGGTTTTATGTTTTGGAAAGTTACAGGGTCAAATGTAGAGTTTTCCAATTTCAGGTTTTACAACTTGAAATTTTCCAGATTGGTTTGCTGGCTTTATGTTGAGTTTGAGAGGTTATGGCAGCCCTGGTATGAAATGTATCCCATAATGTCATACCAGTTTGAAAAGTAGACAACCCAGGCTATTCAAAATGGTGTACGTTTCGGTTTTTTTTAATAGTAGTCACTTAGTCGCAAACTTGGTCTTCATGTTTGTGTTTTGCATTTTTCACTTATTTTACTGATATCATGCTCCCTCGACATTTTACTGGCCTAAACTCCTATTTCTGGTCGGCAATGTCTTGCGAGTTCAACGGTACCCCCCCCCCCATATGTAGATGTTTTTATGTTTTGGAAAGTTACAGGGTCAAATGTAGAGTTTGCCCATTTCAGGTTTTACCACTTGAAATTGGCTTGTTGGCCCTATGTTGACTTTGAGAAGTTATGGCAGCCCAGGTATGAAAAGTACCTCATGTCATTCCATTTTGAAAAGTAGACAACCCAGAGTATTGAAAATGCGGTATGTCCAGTTTTTTTATAGTAGCCACTTAGTCACAAACCCTGGCCAAACTTAGTCTTCATGTTTGTGTTTTGCATTTTTTTTTACACACTTATTTTGCTGCTAATATCATGCTCAGTCAACCTTTTACTGGCCTAAAACATTGATATTTGTGTTTGGCAATGTGTTACGAATTCAACGGTACCCCATTTAGCATTTTTATTTAGTTTTTTTGGAAATCTGACAAGTGATTGAGAGAACATGGCACACCAAGAAAGAATATTGCTCCAAAAGATGATGCACCAATGATTCTAAATTAGTATTTGGAGTTGTTTGGTGCAGCCACTTTAGAATAGCTGGGCTTAACGTAAACAGGGACAGGCCAAAGTCAGGGGATTCCAGAAGTCAGAGTAGTCGTTATAACAAGCCAATGAGTCGGTACAGGCAGCAAAGGGTAATCGGGACAAACCAGAAAAGGGGATTTAGTAATTTTGCTCGGTGTGATAAATTTTGAAGCACTCGGTTATGCAGAGGCTAGGTAGAGATGGGCAGGTAGGGCAATAATAACTAGAATCCTTTTGGATTCCTTTCTTGTGGCAGACACATTTTTTCTGGGGGGACTTTTTACAGCGGGTGGGAGGGACTCGAAGGAAAGGGTCTGCCACTTAGTCTTTGGAGATCTGATTCCAAAGCGGAAGTATCGGGGGCCGGGGTTAGGATAAGTTTGGATATGATCTCAAGCATGAATTCTAGGAAGGGATATGGCTTTTGTACTGCTGCCTGCTTGTAGAGCACGTACGCATTGAAAATTGCCATCTATTTGACCGAGATTGCAATCTTCTTGTAACATGCTCTAGTCTTTCGGTTCACCAGATAAGGCTGTATACATTGATCAGCCAAGTGTACTCCCCCCATAAACTTGCTGTAATCTACAATGCACTTTGGCTTTTCCAGTGCTTCAGTTCTCCCTCTCACAGACACTGGCACTGTACTTTCGTCGTGCACTGTAGATAGTATGTATACATTCTTATCGGTGAACCGAAGGGCTAGCACTTCTTCCTGACGTAGAGCTGAAGAGGAGCCTCTACTTTTTTTGCCTGTTGTCAGGATTTGGGGAAAACCTCAGCGATTCTTCCGCACTGTGCCACACGCAAGGGTCTCGAAACAATATAAATTTTTAAATAGGTCGATACTGGTGTAATAGTTATCAACCCATAAATGATAGCCCTTGTTGAACAGGGGATAGACCAGATCCCACACAATATTTCCATTGGTGCCAATAGAATCGGGGCATCCTGGGGGGTCAAGGTGGCTATCTTTCCCTTCGTATATCCTAAACGCCCATGTGTAGCCTGTTGTGGACTCACACAATTTATAAAATTTGACGCCATACAGGGATCGCTTGCTTGGGATGTACTGCTTGAAGAGCAGTCTGCCTTTAAATTTCATAAGGGACTCGTCTATAGATATATTTTGGTTGGGAACATAATTATCTGTGAATTTTGCAGACATAAGTCTGATAAGGGGCCGAATTTTATAGAGGCGGTCATGCATTGGGTCGTTTCTTGGTGGGCACAGTGCGTTATCGTTAAAATGGAGGAATCGCATGAGATTTTCATACCTCTCCCTCTTCATAACCCTTGGGAATAGTGGTGTAGCCAGGATGGGGTTTTTGTGCCAGTAAGACTGGATACTTGGCTTCTTCACTATTCCCATTACGAGGGTTAGAGCCCAAAATTTTTTCAACTCTATGACATCTGTTGAGTGCCACTTGTTACGCCTGTGGCAATGTGAATCCGGATGCGCATCAAGATACTGGTTGGCAAACAGGTTGGTTTGCTCAACCACCATCTCGAATATGTCGTCAGACATAAAGAGATTAAAAAAAAACTCACTGGCTCACACTCCTCTACCCTTACTGTGATGCCAGGAGTCGCTATAAATGGGGGTATTTCTGGGGCAGCCATATTTGGGGGTACCCAATTGCTTTCGCACCTCCCAGTAGATGGTGGGGAGTCATCATCACTGGAGGGTTCACTAAGGGGCTCTATATCAGAGGCTGTGAGGGTGTCACTGTCGACGAGAGCGTCACTCTCAGAGGCGGCCAGGATCTCATATGCCTCTTCTGGGGTTTAAAAGCGGGAGAACATTTTTATGGGGATCTTGTTATAACTAATTAAATGGGAGGTCGGGGAACTGATGGGGTCAAGTACACTGCTAAAATATTAGAACACCTAAACTAAGCCCTCCCGGTCCTTGTAGTGGCCGGTACTTCTATCTTTTTCTAGACAAGATAAGAATATTCCAAGGGGGGTCGTATGCCAATGCGGTAGTCAGAAATGCCAATCGTGGGTACACTGCCAGGGGGTACAGTGCCAATCAGGGGTACACTGCAGGCCAGGGGGTACAGTGCCAATCAGGGGTACACTGCAGGCCAGGGGGTACAGTGCCTTCCAGGAGGGTACTGGGCCAGGGGGTACAGTGCCTTCCAGGGGGGTACTGTGCCTGGGGGTACAGTGCCTGGGGATTTAGGTTTTTTTTTTAGTTGTTCTTTTTCTTCTTGTCTGCCTTCGTCGATTGCTGCCTCTCTCTCTCGCTCCTCAGATCGCAATGAGGAACAGGAGAAAGGGGCAGAGACAATGTCTCAGCCAGTGCAACAATCATTGGCTGAGACATTCTGACAGTTGCAGAGGTGACAGCTTGTCACCGCTGCAACGTCAGCTCCAAGCGCCGGATTGGCTGCCTGGTAGTTTCCACGAGGGAAACAGCCTGCCTCCCTTCCCACAATGCCGATTGCCAGCTGGGAGGGTCTGCCTGGTTGTCAGGCAGACCCCCAGCCTGCGATCAGCATTGTGGGAAGGGAGGCGGGCCGTTTTTCTCGCGGAGAGAGACGAAACGCCGCGGGGTATACTATGCCGTCCTGCGGCGTTAAAGCCCGCGCGATGCAGGATGGCATGGTACGCCCCGCGTCGTTAAGGGGTTAAATAAAAATCCAGAAACATGCTTATCCTAAAAAAAAAAATCTATAGCGACTCTTTACTGCAGAATTTTATAATGAATAGTTTTAGATATTGAATAAAAACGGGAACTATGGGATTCACCTGGATAAACCTGCCAAATTAAACCACCGAATGGCAGGGCATTTCAGGAACCTTTCACTGCTGGTTTGTGTTCTCTGAATAGCCGAAGCAGTGCCTTTTTTATGGGGATTTCACTGCCCTCGAACAGGCACCGTATGTGCAGGCAATTCGCCAGGATTTGGCAAATTGCCTGCTCTCTGGATAGCCGAATGGCCAAGAAAGGTAACCGAACGCTGATTTTCAGCATTCGGTTACCTTTCTCCAGCCATTCGGATCTCTTTGGATAACCCTGATGGTCTGCTTTAGATATTTAAATCCATGTTTTAGCTTCACTAGCAGCCTTTAACAAACCAGACCTCTCGTTCTGATAAAGTACCAAAGTGGTCACTCTGCAGCCAGTGAACAGCCTTCCCTGCTGCAACTATTCTTAGAGGATTAGGAAGTATATAACCCAGTGTTGGGGAACCTTGGCTTTTCTAATGATGCCAAACATGGCCAGGATTTATGTAAATGAAAAAAAATTATATTTCTATTCACTTTTCAATTATAAACTCAATCTCAGTTCTCGTGTCAAATGTGGAGATGGCACAATGCGGTATTATGCATTGTCACATCAAAAACCTTACCCGTATTACACCACTGAGTTCCATTCTCACTGTTCCCTGCATCCCTGGTTTCTCATCTTCTCTCCCTTACTTGTTCTCCTCCCACCTTCTATAATACTCTTCCCCACCTGTTTTTTTTTTCTCTTGCATTCACCCTATATTTGTGCTCTCTCTCCCTCACTCCATCCTTCCCCATTCTTTCAAATCCAGACCTGACTTTTTAATACAAGGACTCAGGCTCCTATTGCAAGTTCAAAGCTTGTCCATGAGAGCGGACGCCCAATGAACAATCGGCTTGAAATAATAGGTCTGAAAAGTGGTCTCGCGAGACCAATCCATGGATCTAAGCAGATCCTCTAAATGACAGCCCGCCCCCACAGCCGAAGAAGCTGATGCGCCTCGCACTGAATGAGCCCTGAATCTAGACCCCTCCACCCCAGCCAATGTCGTGGAGCCGACCGCATTATGAGGGGACCTGAAAGAAATAAACAGTGGCAACACACCCCCAGCATGAAGCTACACCGTACGTGCTTCGTAGACCTGAAGACATTGCGCCGGGCAAAGGGCTGGTTGAGAAGGAAACACCTGATTTAAAAAAAAAAAAAATAGGAGATAAGCGGTGTCTTAGTCCAACGAGACACATCAAAACACACCCCTTCTGGGACACATGATCGGACTTGGAAATTCAAAGCCCTGACATCCCCCACCCTTTTACACGAAATGAGGCAGAGAGCCACTAATTTGGCGGACAGCTGCTTGAGAGATGGATGTTCATTAGAAGTCCATGAAGTCAAAAAGCGTAGCAGAAAGGCCACATCCCAAATCTCCAAATAACGAGGGAGCGGAGGGTGTGAAACCCAAATGCCCCTCAGTAAACGGCATAATAGAGTATGTTTACCCACTGGAGTCCTTTGGAAACCGACATGGTAAGCCGACAAAGCCGAGCGGAGAACATTAATAGTCCTATAAGCTTTGCCGCTATCAAAGCATTCCAAAAGGAAATTGAGAACAACGCTTAGAGGGGCTTGCAAGAGATCCAGGTCCCGTGCACTACACCAACCCGACCACTGGGCCCAGGCCGAGACATAACTGGACAGTGTGCCTGGGGCCCATGTCGTCCGAAGGAGGGTTCTAGCGCGTTCTGAAACTCTGCTGGCCGCCCCAGATGCTTCGACACCATGGAGGCCAGGAGCGGGCACATACCCTGTACCAACAATGGGTGAGGACGACCCTGGCTGTCCACTATCAAATACAGGAGTGCCGGAAGGCGTCGCGGGATATCTGCCAGTAGCTCCAGGAACAGGGGAAACCGCAGCTGGTTGGGCCAGAATGGTGCCACCAGAACCAGCTCCGCCTCCTGAACCTGGCGTAACGTCCGCAGCACCAACTGGAATGGGAGAAACCCATAAGGTTGAAGTTCTGCCCAACTCTGTAGGAAAGCATCCGTGGCGAGAGACATGGGATCCGGATGCCAGCTGTAAAAGTTGGGCAGTTGAGTGTTCAGGCGAGATGCAAATAGATCAATCTGAAAAGGACCCCGAAGGTCTGCAATGGCCCGAAAAGATCGATGATTGTAAATGCCAGTCCCCTGAGTCTTCCATGTGTCGAGCTCCAATTGGCTAGGAGATTCGAGACACCTGGAATGAACTGGGCCTGCACTGATATCCTGTGCAGAAAACACCAATCCCAGAGGCGGGTCGCCATTGCCGTCAACAGGACGGATCAGGGACCTCCTAGAGAATTGATGAATGGCGGGGAAGTTGTCCATACAGAGAAGCACCGACGAACAATCTCCCCCCGTTTGAGGAAACTCTGAAGGGTGAACAAGCCTGCCAACAGCTCCAGGCCATTGATGTGGAGAAGAGCCTCCTGAGTAAACCAAGAGCCACCGGTCATCATATTCCCACACCTGGCGCCCCAACCTGTCATGCACGCATCAGAGTCTAGGAAGTGTAGGATAGTTGTGCTGCATATAGGGATTAGACATATGTTACGGATCCTGGTACCACAGGCACCCCTTTCCACTGAACCAAGGAGATATTCGTACCCACACAGAGTAGACGACACAAACTGTGAGGAGTTCTTGCAGATTCAAAATCCGAATGGAGACTTATTTTATTTTCACTTTAGAATAGGAAAAATACACACACAGGGGGAAGGTACAGAAACGATGGAAAAACGCCCAGCAGTGGAACAATGGCTGGAGTCAGATAGCAATCATCTGAGTGACATGTTGCTGGGGGGGGAGGTGTGGGTTGATGGAAGCATGTGAAGACAAAGGAATCCATGACTTACAGAGGGGTGTGGAAGCAGACAAAAGTTTAGATTGCAAGCTCTTGAGCAGGGTCCTCTCCTACTGTTCTGTGAGTGCAACTTGCATGCACGTTATCCATCGCACAGCGCTTTGGAACTTGTTAGTACTTTACAACAACTTGTAACTGTAACATACCGATACACACTTTGACAACAGCACATCCCACAACACTCAACCCGATATACAGAGACAATAAAATGTAAGGAAAAATAAATGCAAATAAACTTTGGGGCGACCGTTCCCCCACAATGCTCCCCCCCTTGATCAGCACTCCAGCAGACGCAGACACAGCCAGACACCGACGGGTCGGCTCGGGGAATGTCCGGGGCCTGCTCACAGTTAGTGTTCAAGTTCAGTTTGTCGACTCAACCCATCAGCATTGCCGTTCTGCTTCCCGGGCCGATAGTGGATGGTGAAGTCAAAGGCTTGTAGGGCCAGGCTCCATCGCAATATTATTATTCTTTATTTATAAAGCGCCAGCATATTCCGCAGCGCTGAATAGCCTTCCATTGTCTCCTGCGATCCAGTGAAGCCAGACCAATGGGTTGTGGTCGGTGAGCAGGGAAAAGGGGTGGCCATAAAGGTAGGGCTGCAATTTCTTAGGGTCCACACAACAGCGAGGCATTCCTTTTCGATGGCTGCATAACCAACCTCCCGTGGCAGTAACGTTTTGCTCAAAAAGGCCACAGGGAGCTCTTGTCCATCCTCGCCAACTTGGCTCAGTACTGCCCCCAGTCCAAAATGTAGAAGCGTCTGTATGAAGAGAAAACATATTTTAGATTAATCAAGGGCAGATGGCAGAGGAGCATCAGTGAGAGCACGCTTTAGCTGTTTGAAGGCTTCCTCGCACTCTGAGGCCCAGGCGACCTGAGGGGGTAGGCTCTTTTTTGTCAGATCGGTGAAGGGCTTCAGCGTGCTGCTATAGTTGGGGACAAATTTCTATTAGTAGCCTGCCGTTCTGAGAAAAGCCAACACTTTGGTCTTAGTGCGGGCCAGTTGACTATTGCCTCAACTTTTGCTGGCTCAGGATGCTGCTTTCCCCCACCCACCCGGTGGCCCAAGTATTGTACCTCTGCCATATCGATGTGACACTTTTCTGACTTTAGTACAGTTTCTATCAAGCTGGGCTGACTTAAACAGGATACATGTGGGAGGAGATGCTCCTCCCATGTCGCGCTGTAGATGGCAATGTCATCCAAGTAGGCACCGACAAAGCCTTGGAGGACATCGAGTAACCTGTCCACCATCCTCTGAAAGGTGGCCGGGGCGTTCTTCATCCCGAAAGGCATTACCTTAAATTGGTACAGGCCAAACAGGGTGATGAATGCTAACTTGGGATGGCATCGGGAGCCAGGGGGATCTGCGAGTATCCCTTACATAGGTCAATAGTGGTCAGATAATTCACCTAGCTATCCGGTCCAACAGCTCATCTACTCTCAGTATGGGGTAGGCATCGGTTACAGTACTCTCATTGAGTCTCCTGTAATCCACACAGAACTGGGTAGTCCCATCCCACTTGGGTACTAGGACTACAGGGGAGACCCAGGGGCTGTCTTGAGCCCTCAATGACTCACAGGCGGAGCAACTCCCGCAACTCCTTGCGCATCTCGTCTCTAACCGACTCAGGGAGGCGAAAAGGAGGTTGCCTAAGGGGGGTCTGGCCCTGTGTTTCTACCTTGTGCAGGGCTAGCTCTGTGTAGCCCGGCTCCCCAGACAGGACTCATTGTTTCCTGGCTAGCATAGCCCATGCTTGCTCTTTTTCCAGGTCGCTAAGTGCTTCTCCTAGCTGTACAGATTCCACCTTGTCTGAGGGGGTCCCTTCCCCAGGAGGTCGGATAAGGGAAGCCATTCTAGATCTTCAGAGGCAAGGGCGCAGATGGCCGCCACCTCCTCAGGCCGCTCATGGTAGGGTTTCAGCATGTTCACATGGAACATGGGTCTGAGCCATGGGCATCCGCAGCATGGGGCAAGGGGGGCACTCGCACGCGCCCCCCCCCCCCGGGAACCAGGGCTGCCTGTCTGCTCTGCCCAGTCAGCTGTGTGTGCAGCCTGCGCGAGTGTTTGTTACTCACAGCAGGCTGCATAGGAGTTCCGGTCAGTGTGGGGGTGGTCTGTGTGGCTCTTGTGATGTCACCTCCTCACTCCTACTCACTTTAGACACTGGGAGAGGCTGCCTGGGCTGAGATGCAGAGGCTGTCGCTGCTGCCGAGGCCATTGGAATGCTGGACAAAGCAAAAAAAAGGTGATGATTGTCAAATCTTTATTAAGCTTGATGCCCCCTGGTCTGAGGTCTAGTTTGTCTGCCTGGGGAAGAGGAACACCATGACTAATAGTAATCTGGTGGGGATGAGTTTACAATCTAAGAGGAGGGGGACCCTGCTCAGGGGCGGATACAGAGACTAGTCTCGGGAGGGGCACTGACAGAAAATAAGGTGTTTTAGCAGAGAGCCTGACTCACGAGAATTTACAGAGGGCCCAGCTCACAGGAGTTTACAATCTAGAGGAGCAGAGGACACCCAGGAGTTTACAATCTATAGGAGCAGTTTACAGACACATATCTGAGAGGTTTATTACTGTGCAGCTCTAGCTTTCTTATACACCCTGGAGGAAGGATCAAACTCTCAGGGACCCATTACTTACCTCCCTGGTGTCCCTGCATGGAGGCTCCAGCCCTTCGCTGATCCTGTTGCTCAGTGCAGCCTACTGTGGCTGTCAGGCAGGCATGGAAGGATACAGGCTCAGCCACATGGTCACTGGGAAAAGGATCACCACGTGACACGCCCCTGACACATGACTGGGAGGGGCAATCCACAGTGCTTCTGCGCAGTGTGTGCCTCTGCAAATCACCATGTCTGCATTCACAGCACACATCGTGATTTGAGTTCTGGAGGTCAGCCTGGCATTAGGGATGAGCCGAACACCGAGTTCGGTTCGGAGCCGAACCCGAACTCAATGGGGCTGAAAATTCGGTTTTTAGAGTGCCCTCCAAGAGTGCATATATGCTAGATATTTGCCATAAAAGGTGTATGGGGGTCCGGGTAGTGCCCTGGGGGACAGGAAACAAGGACAAAAAGTTTAAAAAAAAACGTTTTTTAAAAGGGACAGTGAGTTTTCCATGAAATAAGGGTTAAAAATAAAAACGAAAAATTCATTCAAATATCGTGCCTAGGAGGTCCCCATAACCTGTCCGTGAAGTGGCGGATTTGTAGGATGTATAGAAATATGTAAAAACCAAAAAAATTACATTTCAAATGACGGTAAATTTAATCTATCCATAAACAACTGCTTGGGGCGGCAGTCTGTATGAAAAGGAGACATTTTCGGACACGCAGAAAAAGTTTACTGATTTTTTGGCGGTAAAAAGCAGGAGAATGACTGGAGAATGGAAAATTCTAGACCAAATAGCCGATTTGGAAAGTGAGATAAATGGGAGAATTTTTCTGGTTTGGCTATTTTGACCTAGAATTTTCTCTTCAGTCATTCTCCTGAGTTTCACCTTTCTCTGAATAACCCTGTCAGGATTATTCAGAGAGCGGTGAAGAGCAGGAGAATGAAAAATTCTAGGTCAAAATAGCCAAACCAGAAAAATTCTCCCATTTAGGCTAGGGTCAGACTAGCGAATTTTTAACATGAGTTTAGGCGCACTTAAATCACAGCCGCACTAGCAGCAAATGACGGCCAATATACGAAGTACGGTCGCAGGAAAGTCCGGCTGCGCAACGCAAGTGGAAAATGAACGCATTTTTTCGAGAACGCAGAGCCGCTAGTACGGACGTACAGAGTGCGCTGCATCCACTAGCGGCGTGTGTGCGTGATTTGGAGACGTCAGACCCTGCTCATGTCCGGCTAGCATAATGTCCAGACATCCAAAGTTTCCTGGTTTGGATCCGTAAAAAAAATCACGCACAAAAATGCGCATCGTATGACCGTTTACGCGCAGTCTGAAAAAAAAAAATACGGCAATGCATTCGGACGCACTTTTTGACGGTCGCTGTGAAAAATGCGTTAGTCTGACCCTAGCCTTATCTCACTTTCCAAATCGGCTATTTGTTCTTTTCCTGCCATTCTCCTGGTTTTCACCTTTCTCTGAACAACCCTGAGAGAGAGGTGAAAGCCAGGAGAAGAGAACAATCTAGACCAAATAGCCAATTTGGAAAGGGAGTTAAATTGGAGAATTTTTCTGGTTTGGCTATTTTGACCTAGAATTTTCACTTCTCCAGTTATTCTCCTGCTTTTCACCGCTCTCTGAATAATCCTGTGAATGTTTAATCCCGAGGTGAAAAATAACATTGTTTTAGATGTTATTTTGAATTTTTTTCAAACACCAGTTAAATGCAGCATATTAGGATGTTTTAGGAGGGAAATTAATTCTCAAATCTCAATCGGAAGCAGACACCACCCCACCCCCTCAGTATAGTGTACAATGTATCAAATTGATTACCAGACTAAAAACACCTGGTGTTATGCCCGTTTGTGAACAGAGGTCATTTAGAGTTGAGAATCTTTCCACGTACACATTAGTTTTTAATTCAATATCTAATAAACCGTTGCTTATAATATTCTGCAGTAAAGAGTCTCTTTATTTCTAGATTTTTTGGTATTTTTTTAAAACATTTTCTATATTTTTTTCCCAAAAAATTTTTTTTTCCCAAACTCGAACCGAACACACCCAAAAAGTTCGAAGTTCGCGAACTTTCGAACTGCCAAGGTTCGGTCCGAACTCCGAACCTTCCGAACTCGAACAGCTCATCCCTACCTGGCATCTGCACTGCTCGGGGGGGGGGCAATTGCCCTGTTGCCCCCCCTGGATACGCCCCTGACCCTGCTACAGAGTTTACAATCTAAGAGGAGAGGGGACACTGCTCCAGAGCTTACAATCTAAGAGGAGAGGGGGATACAGATTGTATATCACTGTGTATACAGAGCTGGCTCTGTGTATACAGAGACAGAGGGAGAGGGAGAGGGGTGTATATACAGTCAGGTCCAGAAATATTGGGACAGCGACACAATTCTAACATCTTTGGTTCTATACATCACCACAATGGAGTTGGAATGAAACACACACAATGTGCTTTAACTGCAGACTATCAGCTTTAATTTGAGGGTATTTACATCCAACTCAGGTGAACGGTGTAGGACTTACAGCAGTTTACAGATGAGCCTCCCACTTGTTATGGGACCAAAGGTAATGGGACAATTGGCTTCTCAGCTGTTCCATGGCCAGGTGATTGAGATTCCCTCATTACCCCAATTACAATGTGCAGATAAAAGGCCCAGAGTTCATTTCAAGTGTGCTATTTGCATTTGGAATCTGTTGCTGTCAACTCTCAAGATGAGATCCAAAGAGCTGTCACTATCAGTGAAGCAAGCCATCATTAGGCTGAAGAAACAAAATAAACCCATCAGAGAGATAGCAAGAACATTAGGTGTGGCCAAAACAACTGTTTGGAACATTCTCAAAAAGAAGGAACGCACCAGTGAGCTCAGCAACACCAAAAGACGCGGGAGACCACAGCAAACAACTGTGGTGGATGACCGAAGAATTCTTTCCCTGGTGAAGAAAACACCCTTCACAACAGTTGGCCAGATCAAGAACACTCTCCAGGAGGTAGTGTATGTGTGTCAACTTTATGCACTTTGGAGTGAAGAACACACAAGCAATTTATACCCTAAATGGTACGGAGTTAGGGAAATCCAAGCAGGAGAAGGATTTGGGAATAATCATAGATTTCAAACTAAGTAACAATGTGCAATGTCAAACAGCAGCCGCCAAGGCCAGCAAAGTATTGGCATGCATTAAAAGGGGAGTTCACTCACGGGATGAAAACATAATTTTGCCTCTGTATAAATCAATGGTCAGGCCGCACCTTGAATATGCCGTGCAATTTTGGGCACCTGTCTTAAAAAAAGATATTATATCGCTAGAAAAAGTGCAGAGACGGGCAACTAAATTAATAAGGGGGATGGAAGGGTTAAGTTATGAGGAAAGACTAACAAGCTTAAACCTGTTTAGTTTAGAGAAAAGGCGCCTTAGAGGGGATCTGATAACCTTATATAAATATATACGGGGCCATTATCAACCATTGTCTGATAACCTATTCATTAACAGGACTATACATAGGACAAGGGGTCATCCATTTAGACTGGAAGAAAGAAAATTTAGCTTAAAGCATTAAAGCATAGGAAGGGTTATTTTACGGTGAGAACAATAAAGCTGTGGAATTCTCTGCCTGTTGAGGTGGTTGGGTCAGAGTCTGTACAGACTTTTAAAAAACGACTGGATGACTTCCTGCAGACACAGAATATTAAGGGTTATAATATTTAATATGTGGGTAAAAGCTTCTTGATCCAAGGAGAAATCTGACTGCCATTCTGGGGTCAAGAAGGAATTTTTTCCCAGTATGTTGCATATTGGCAAGCATTCAGACTGAGTTTTTTGCCTTCTTTTGGATCAACAGCAGTAGGTTATGTGGGAGAGGCTGAACCCGATGGACGCATGTCTTTTTTCAGCCTATATAACTATGTAACTATGTAACATCAACAATCAAGAGAAGACTTCAGAGTGAATACAGAGGGTTCACCACAAGATGTAAACCATTGGTGAGCCTTAAAAACAGGAAGGCCAGATTACAGTTTGCCAAACAACACCTAACAAAGCCTTCACAGTTCTGGAACAAGATCCTATGGACAGATGAGACCAAGATCAACTTGTACCAGAGTGATGGGAAGAGAAGAGTATGGAGAAGGAAAGGAACTGCTCATTATCCTTTAGCATACCACCTCATCAGTGAAGCATGGTGGTGGTAGTGTCATGGCGTGGGCATGTATGACTGCCAATGGAACTGGTTCTCTTGTATTTATTGATGATGTGACTGCTGACAAAAGCAGCAGGATGAATTCTGAAGTGTTTTGGGCAATATTATCTGCTCACATTCAGCCAAATGCTGCAGAACTCATTGGACGGCGCTTCACAGTGCAGATGGACAATGACCCAAAGCATACTGCAAAAGCAACCAAAGAATTTTTGAAAGGACAAAAGTGGAATGTTATGCAATGGCCAAGTAAATCACCTGACCTGAATCCCATTGAGAATGCATTTCACTTGCTGAAGACAAAACTGAAGGGAAAATGCCCCAAGAACAAGCAGGAATTGAAGACAGTTGCAGTAGAGGCCTGGCAGAGCATCACCAGGGATGAAACCCAGCATCTGGCGATTAGGGATGAGCTGTTCGGGTTCGGACGGCTCGGGGTTCGACCTGAACTTAGCCTGTTTGGGCAGATCCCGAACATCGAACATTTCCGGGTGTTCGCCGCATGTTCGACCACAATGCATTTTCCCACTGGCCTGAAGCTCGTTATTGGCTACAGCCTTGCACCTGACCACAGGTCAGAGTCCTGATTGGGCAAATTTTGCCCAATCATGGGCTCACAGAGCTAAGTCCCGCAGCACACTATATAACGTTTCCACGCAGCGCTTCTGCATGCATTTCAGAGGAGATTTCAGAGGAGATAGTTGTGTCTTGTTACTGCCGGTCTGCCACGCTACTGGGGGGGGGGTCTGGGGGTGTCTTATTTCTACCAAATATCAGGGAATTTATGTGATGTGTGTCTTGTCACTGTGCCAGCAAGTTTTTTGGGGGTTTACAACGTTAAAACATTTGTGAATTGAGGTGATCTTCTGGGTCTTGTCACTGTGCCAGCAAATCTTTTTGGGGCTCACTAATTTCTTTAAAACATTTGTGAATGAAGGTGATCTGTCAGGAATGGAGTGCGACGGTTGGTGAGGTGAGCCCATGGTGCAGTGATTGGAGTCACGTAGGTTACCAGGCATAAAAAGGTTTATTTAAAGCATAAACACAACAGGAAATAAACGGACCAGAGTCTATATGAAGCAAGTAATAGACTGTATGCTGGATCTCAGCAGAAGGTACCTCGGCGTGGACCGGAATCTCAGCAGAAGGTACCTCGGCGTGGACCGGAATCTCAGCAGAAGGTACCTCGGTGTGGACCGGAATTTCAGCAGAATCAGGAACTGGAGGTACCATGGAAGTAAGGGTACGTTGTACACCGGTGACCTGGAGAGAGAGAAAGTCCGTGGACTCTACCATATCTGAGACCATAGCCATGTCTCGTCGTGGCTTGTCATGGGACAGCTTAGGCACCACGGGATCTCTTTGCTCAACCTCCTTATAGTCATCGGAAGGAGCTGGGTCAGCAGGCTTGGCAACTTTGGCACGCTGACCCAAAGGACCGTGCAGAGGCTGGGTCACTTGTACTACCCCAGCGGTACTGTAGATGGCAGTAACAGGAACCGGATGCTCTGTGGTGGGTATCTGTGGTGGGTACCTTGGAGCCGGTAAGAATTGGAGTATTTGCAGCAGGTATCTCAGCGATGGGCACCTCGGCAGAAGCAGGAGCCAGAGTCTCAGCAGCCGGTACCTTTAGGATGGGTACTTTAGCACGGTTAGGTTTACCAGAAACACAGCAGTGTAACGAAGTTTGGTTGAACTGAGGATATGCTTTGGTGAATGTAGCACACTGGATAAGGAGTTTTTGATGCACCAGTTCGTGGCTTTACCGCTGAAGAGTAGATCTGTTTAGGACGGTAGAAGCCTTGAACCGTAGAAGGTATAGGAGTAGCAGTCTTTTCACAAAGCTCCTCGTCACACATACACTGGTCATATGGTAGACTTTTCCTCCATAATTTTTTGGAAGGAGTACCCATAGTACAATTAATATGTTCTATATGTTGACCTGGGCCACCATGGGGGTGTTTAGCATACTGTAATGGTAGTTCATCAGAGTCAGCATCACTTCCATCATTAGATCCATAGTCACAAGACAGGTGGCAAGGTAAGGATGATGATTGATCTTGCTGGCTGAGAGTAATGGGAGTTGCAGTTGTTGCTGTAATGAACGCAGACCTTTGTGCAGCTTTTCTGATTGCTAAGGCCTCTTCATATATTTGCAGGTCTTTCTTGCGGATTATAGCTCCATTAGATGTATAGGCGCAATCTGGTGATATTGATCTCATAGGTTGTTGGCTGGTAGTGATGGGAATTGTAGTCCCGGTAACTAGAGCAGTTCCAATCTGCATAGGTTCAGCATAATCATAGTCCTGATACACAGAGGGTTCATATTCCATGCTTGTAGATGGATCAATCTCTTCAGGCATAACAGGTACAGGATTTATAGAATCATGAAGTTCTGCCATGGAGGATGCAGGATATTCATCACTAGCATACACGTTGTCAATAATCACCTTCTTAGGTTTAGTACGAGCAGATTTACTGTTTGTAGGAGTCTGCTTAGACATGGGAGGTTTCTTGGGAGGTTGCTTTGATACTGGAGTTGGTTTAGGAACCGCAGCTGGTTTGGACACCGGAGCTGGTTTTTTGGAGGGTCTTTTTGGGCAGTCACATAATAAATGAGACTGATCCCCGCAGTACCAGCATAAAGTAAACTCTTCTCTACGTTTACGCTCTTCAGGAGTAATTTTCTTTGTTTCAGGTTTACTCACTTTTGAAGAGTCCCATATAACTTGTAGCAATTCCTTCATGATGTTAGCCAGGTGTGAGAATAGTTCGGTGAAAGTTTTTCTGACCATCTCCACCATAATTTGTATCACTGCGGGCCCATAGTTAGGCTTCAACATTCTGTCAGGAATGGAGTGCGACGGTTGGTGAGGTGAGCCCATGGTGCAGTGATTGGAGGAGTCACGTAGGTTACCAGGCATAAAAAAGGTTTATTTAAAGCATAAACACAACAGGAAATAAACAGACCAGAGTCTATATGAAGCAAGTAATAGACTGTATGCTGGTTCCAGGGTTTGCTGGAAAGCAGGGTTTAACTTGCCAGCGAGGAGTCTTGAGAGTGGGGTGCACTTGCCAGCGAGGGTGGTTGGAAGCAGGGGTGCACTTGCCAGCGAGGGTGGTTGGAAGCAGGGGTGCACTTGCCAGCGAGGGTGGTTGGAAGCAGGGGTGCACTTGCCAGCGAGGGTGGTTGAAGCAGGGGTGCACTTGCCAGCGAGGATGGTTGAAAGCGAGGGTGCACTTGCCAGCGAGGATGGTTGAAAGCGAGGGTGCACTTGCAGCGAGGATGGTTGAAAGCGAGGGTGCACTTGCCAGCGAGGATGGTTGAAAGCGAGGGGCACTTGCCAGCGAGGATGGTTGAAAGCGAGGGTGCACTTGCCAGCGAGGATGGTTGAAAGCGAGGGTTGCACTTGCCAGCGAGGATGTTGAAAGCGAGGGTGCACTTGCCAGCGAGGATGGTGAAAGCGAGGGTGCACTTGCCAGCGAGGATGGTTGAAAGCGAGGGTGCACTTGCCAGCGAAGATGCTTGAAAGCAGGGGTGCACTTGCCAGCGAGGATAGTTGAAAGCAGGGGTGCACTTGTCAGCGAAGATGCTTGAAAGCTGGGGTGCACTTGCCAAGTTCACAGGAGGAGTTCAGGTTCAGAATAACATAGCGCTTCAGGAACTGGACTGGCAGCTTGCGCTTCCAGAACGTTAATGTTGAAGCCCTGATGGAAGGGTGGATCCCTCTTTTAAACAGGCTTCATTAGGAGTCATGGCATACACCTGAAGGCACCACGATAGGAGATGAACGGCCAGAGAGGATCCTGAAACCTGTATACAAATATAAGCAGGTTAATGACAAGCAAATGCAGGTAAATAAAGGTTTGCCAGGGATTAGGTGCGGGCACAGGCTTAGTCTGGGACTGATTCCTGACAGATCTGTGTCTCGTCACACAGCCAGCAAGTTTTTTTGGGGCTCACTAATTTCTTTAAAACATTTGTGAATTAAGGTGATCTGTGTCTTGTCACACAACCAGTACCACGCATTATTTTGGGGCTCACTAATTTCTTTAAAACATTTGCGAATTGAGGTGATCTGTGTCTCGTCACACATCCAGTACCACGCTGTATTTCGGGGCTCACTAATTTCTACAAAACATTTGTGAATTGAGGTGATCTGTCTCTTGTCACTGGCTGCCAGCTATCAGTGTGTCTCACTGAGTTATACCAGAGTTCTTTAAATCTTTATACCAGAGTTGAATCAGAGTTCGGTATATATTAATCTATATATCACTCACCATGTCTGAAAGAACAAAAAGGACAGGCAGACGCTCCCAGACACAGATAAGAGGGTAAGCAGCCCCTGTGTCGGGAGGCTGTGCTCTGGTCGTGGTGGACGTGGTGCATCCTCTGCAGGGGCACGCTTGTCCTTTATAACTGGTGCTGACGTCTTCTTAACCTGCAGCAACATACAGAGGATTTGGTGGATTGGCTAGCCAGGCCATCCTCATCCTCTGAGTCCTCTGCCAGCCAGGCTTCTAGTGCTTTACAGTCCACCTCAGCTGCCAAAGCATCTAATGCAGCCTCCATGTCCACAGCTACTCCTGCCGTAGCCTCGCTATCACACACGGAGGAGTCAGCTGAATTGTTTGACTACAATGAGAGTGACATGCTGCTTGAGGATGCGCAGCAAGTACAGTGCTCTGATTCAATCTCTGAGGTTGAGCAAGGGAGTATAATCAACCTAGAGGAAGGGGGCTCCAGTGATGACACACAAATAACTGGCACTCATGTTGCCCCAGCAGCTGCAGCATACTGCCAAGTTGGCTCCAGTGACGAGGAGATAGGGGGTGAAGATGACATTGATGATGAGGTCACTGACTCCACCTGGGTGCCAGATCGAACTGAGGAATCAAGTGAGGAGGAGGGGGAGGAGGAGGAGGCACAGCAAACACGAGGCACAACATCCTCTGTGACCAACCGTAGCACTAGCCAGTCCAAGGCATCAGATGTCAGAGCTGCTCCGGTGCAGAGCGCTGTTGTCTCAAAGAACACATGCAGGAACTCTGCTGTCTGGGAGTTCTTTAAGAAATGTGCAGCAGACCCCACCATTGCTATTTGTAATCTATGTCAGAGTAGGCTGAAGCGTGGGATAAACACCGGACACTTGGGTACCACATGCTTGAGGTGACATATGAACAAGTGCCACAGATCCCGTTGGCGCAAAACTTTGCGTAGGTCCTCCTCCTCCTCATCTGTCTCTACCCACACTGTATGTCCTGCCATGTCATTGCCTACAACCTCCACCGACAGGGATGATGCTACAGTAATGGATGTACCAGAAGGTCCTTCCTCACAATGTGACATCATCCCAGTAGTTGAAGATTTACGCAGTCAGAATACGTTGCCGCAACTGCTGCAGCGAAAGAAAAAATATAGTCCCAACCATCCCCAAGCACAGCGTCTAAATTCCAGCTTAGCAAAATTACTCGCATTGCAGCTGCTGCCTTTCCAGCTGGTGGACTCTGTTCCTTTACGTGAATTTGCTGAATGTGCTGTACCACAGTGACAGGTTCCGAAACGCCATTACTTTTCACGCAAGGCCATTCCAGCACTATACCAGCACGTGGAAGACAATGTTATCCAGTCATTGGGAAAGGCAGTCAGCAGCAAGGTGCATGTCACTTTAGACAAGTGGTCCAGCAAGCATGGACAGGGTCGTTACATTTCCTTCACGGCACACTGGGTAACTCTGATTGCAGCTGGGAGGGATCCAAGACGGAGCTCTGTGCTGGAGCTTGTTCATCCACCATGCCTCCAGAAAGCTGCTTGTATGAGGTCTGTCTGCTCCACCACCACCACCACCTATTCCTCCTCCTCCTCCTCCTCCTTCTCTGTCTCTGGCGAAGTGGCAGTTAAACCGACGCCTGACAGGGTCTACGCAATGGCTCAAGCAAAAAGATGCCATACTGTGCTTGAGCTGGTTTGTTTAGGGGACAGGAGCCACACCGGGGCAGAAATTTTGTCAGCTCTGCAGGGGCAGGTGCAGAGATAGTTAACACCACGCCAGCTTGAGCTGGGAATGATCGTCTGCGATAATGGCAGCAACCTTCTCTCTGCCCTACGCAAGGGTAAATTGACGCATGTACCATGCCTAGCACATGTCCTAAATCTGGTGGTACAGAGTTTCCTAACCAAGTACCCAGGGCTGCCAGAGCTTCTCATCCAGGCCAGAAAAGTCTGCAGCCACTTCAGACGGTCATTCCCAGCAAGCGTTCGCCTGGCAGAAATTCAAAGAGAGTTCCACCTTCCCACAAACCGTCTGATCTGTGACATGCCCACCAGGTGGAACTCGACATTAGCAATGCTGCAGCGTCTGCACAAGCAGCAGAGGGCCATCAACAAGTACCTGTGTGAGTATGGCACAAGGACAGGTTCAGGTCAACTTGATTTTTTTTCCCCCCGCAGTGGCTGATGATCAAGGATGCATGCACTGTAATGTCACCATTTGAGGAGGCAACGAGGATGGTGGCAGGGACAGTGCATGCATCAGTGACACAATTCCTTTAGGGTTCCTGCTGGAGCACACTCTGCGGGGAATTATAGATGTGGCTCTAGAGGCAGAGCAGCGGGAGGAAGAGGAGGCCTTCCCTAGCTCTCAAGGCCCCAGTCTTTCCGCAGACAGAATTCCAGCGGGTCCTACTCAGATCAGACAGGAGGAGGATGAGGAGGAGGAGGACTATTTAAGTAGTGGGGGCATTGAAGGTGGGGATTCCTCAAGGGAGGGTTTTGTGTGCCCAGAAACAGAAGGGCTTGTGCGTGGTTGGGAGGAGGAAGTGCACGATACAGTCATCCTCATTGACCAGGAAGACTCGGCAGCAAATGCCACCTCCAACCTACGCTGCATGGGCTCCCTAATGATGCAAAGCCTGCTAAAGGACCCCAGGATTCGTGCTATCAAGGAGAGGGATCATTACTGGTTAGCAACCCTTCTTGATC
Source organism: Leptobrachium leishanense (assembly GCA_009667805.1). Classification (NCBI taxonomy): domain Eukaryota; kingdom Metazoa; phylum Chordata; class Amphibia; order Anura; family Megophryidae; genus Leptobrachium; species Leptobrachium leishanense. The sequence goes on along the minus strand of CM019064.1, from coordinate 185,733,954 downwards.
CACGATACAAGGGGAAAGTTGCAGAGCTCATCCTGCCCGCACAGAGGGAGCACAGGATGAAAAAACTTGAGGACGCTCTAAAGCGACACTTGTGTAACACCTTTCCAGGCACTGGTAGATTACCAAGTGCTGACACACGTGCTTCTGAGGCCGCGGGTGATCAGAGGAATAGCGGTGAAGGCCAGGGCCGCTTGACTGATGCTTTTTAAAATTTTTTAGTCCACGACACCCAAGGACGTCAAATGTAGGCACCCATTGCTAGCGTCTTCACCATATGGTGCAGGACTACCTAGGGGCAAGGGCAGACCTGGATACCATTCCAGCAGATGATCCACTGGCTTACTGGGTGTTGAGATTGGATCACTGGCCAGAACTTAGCCAATATGCTATGCAGCTACTAGGTTGCCCTTCATCTAGCGTGCTTTCCGAAAGGACGTTCAGTGCCGCTGGAAGTTTTGTCACAGACAAAAGAGTGCATCTGTCCACCGACTCTGTAGACCGGCTGACATTTATAAAAATGAATCAGTCCTGGATCAGCAGCTATCAATCTCCTGATGCTGAAGTAATGGAATAGATAGGGGATGTCCTCTTCTGCATTCACAAAACCTCCAGCACTGAACTCTTCCACAATACCACAAAAGGGTTACGGTGTGAAGGCACTTGCTGCCATTAAAGGCACAATATTTGGCTGCACTGACGCCTGTGCCAGATTTCTATCATTTTATTTTTTTGAACCGCAGGGTCCAACCCTGCACTCTTCCACAATACCACAGAGGGGTTACTGTATGATGATACCTGCTGGCCTGGCATTAAAGGCACAATATCTGGGAGCACTGACGCCCATTAACAGATAAAAAAAACAACTTTTCAATATAGGACCACATGGTCCACCCCTGTACTCTTCCACAATACCACAGAGGGGTTAGGCTAGGGTCAGATGAGCGCATTTTCTACGGACTGTGCATCCGTGCAGTACGGACGTACTTACTGACTGACGACAAGGTAGTGGCCACACAGTCGGTTTTTTTCACTGACGTATTTTTTGACTGATGTAGCATGGAAAATAAATTACAATGAAAGAACATTCTGTCCGTCAAAAATACTGGACGTATAAATGCAGTCCGTCTGACCTTGTTGCATCACTCACACACAAAGCTATGCGGACGTTGTGGACGTGGCGCACTCTGCACGTCCGTTCTAGCAGTATTACGTTCTTGCCTAACCTGCGTCCGTTTGCAGCGTCCGTCAGCCCCCGCACTTCTGTGCGGATGTACTTCGTGTGTGGGGCTCCATTTAACACAATTGTATGCTATCACGGACGTACTTATGTGCGGGCAACACGGACATTAACACTGCGTTCGTCTGACCCCAGCCTTACTGTATGATGATACTTGCTGGCCTGGCAGTCTTGCACCAAAGGCACAATATCTGGGTGCACTGACGCCCATTACCAGATCAAAAACTTTTCAATATAGGACCACATGGTCCACCCCTGCACTCTTCCACAATACTACAGAGGGGTTACTGTATGATGATACTTGCTGCCCTGGCAGTCTTGCACCAAAGGCAGAATATCTGGGTGCATTGACGCCCATTCCCAGATTCATATCTTTTTAATATAGGACCGCATGGTCCACCCCTGCATTCTTCCACAATACCACAGAGGGGTTACTGTATGATAGTACTTGCATGCCTGGCACTAAAGGCACAATATCTGGGTGCACTGCCACTGACGCTTGTGTCAGATTCATATCCTCAGAGGGGTTACGGTGTGACGGCACTGTTGCCGACGCTAAAAGCCCAATTTTAAAGCACCTATTGTTACTTTGATCCAAAGCCTGCATAAGTTTCACAATAATTTAGCCAAAAAAAATCACTAAACTTTTACTGCGTGTCCTAAAATGTCTTTTCATACAGGCTGCCGCCCCAAGCAGTTGTTTATGGATAGATTAAAGGAAAAGCATTTACCGTCATATGAAACGTCATTTTTTTTGTTTTTAATTGTTTCTATACATCCTAGAAATCCGCCACTTCACGGGCAGGTTATGGGGACCTCCTAGGCACGATATTTGAAGGAATTTTTGGTTTTTATTTTTAACCCTTATTTCATGGAAAACTCACTGTCCCTTTAAAAACGTTTTTTTTTTTTACTTTTTGTCCTTGTTTCCTGTCCCCCAGGGCACTACCCGGACCCCCATATACCTTTTATGGCAAATATGTAGCATATATTCCCTCTTGGAAGGCACTCTAAAAAACCACATTTTCAGCCCCATTGACTTGCATGGGGTTCGGGTTCGGTCCCGAACAAATGGGAAATTCGGGTTCAGGCTCGAACCGAACTCGGGGAGTGTTCGGCTCATCCCTACTGGTGATGTCTATGCGTTCCAGACTTCAGGCTGTGATTGACTGCAAAGGATTTGCAACCAAGTATTAAGAAGGGAAAGTTTGATTTATGATTATTATTCTGTCCCATTACCTTTGGTCCCTTAACAAGTGGGAGGCACATCTGTAAACTGCTGTAAGTCCTACACCGTTCACCTGAGTTGGATGTACATACCCTCAAATTAAAGCTGACAGTCTGCAGTTAAAGCACATTGTGTTTGTTTCATTCCATCTCCATTGTGGTGGTGTATAGAGCCAAAGATGTTAGAATTGTGTCAATGTCCCAATATTTCTGGACCTGACTGTATATTTATATATATATATGTGTGTGTTTAGGAAGGGGGCTGGTGTGTGTGCGTGCATGTATGTATATGTTTGGAGTAGGGGGCCTGGTGTGTGTGCGCCAGTATGTATGGGAGGGTCATGGTTTGTGTATACAGAGATGGCCTAGAAAATGCAACACTCAGATCAGACACTTACACCTTTATTCTTCTATTAGTCTTGCATCATGTTTCACAGCCTCTGTATTACTACGCTTTATTTTATGACTGTCGCCTTCATGTCATTGTCAAAAGGGCAGAATATGGATGCCATTAAAATTTTCCCCCCCCCTGGAAATATTTCTGCGGACGCCCATGGGTCTGTGCACCGAACCACAATGTATGTCGTGTCGTTATTTTGTTCTACGACTCAATAGGGACCTTGCCAAGCTGCCTGCAGTTTGTTTTGCCTCGTAGGTTCCAGCACTAGGACATTTTGTCCCTCCTGGAAGCTACAGGCTCAGGCCCCCCTATCATACCAGGCACGCTGGCGCTGCTGAGCCGATATGAGGTTCTCACGGACAGCCTGAGTGAGCTCCCCCATTCGGTCCCTCAGCTGCAGGACGAATTGCAGAATAGGGGTCCCTTCTGCGCTCTCCTCCCCTTCCCAGTATTACCTAACCAGGTCAAGGGGCCCCCTCACCCTCCACCCATACAGTAATTCAAAGGGGGAAAACCCAGTGGATTCTTGGTGCACCTCCCCGGTAGAAAAAGAGAAGGTGTGGCAGGAACTTCCCCCAATTTTTGCACTTGGTGATAAATGTAGCCAGAAGTTGTTTCAGGGTGCCATTGAATTGCTCGCATAACCCATTGGTTTGTGGGTGATAAGGGAACTCCTGATCGACTTTATGCCACACAGCCTCCACAACTGGTTGGTAACTTCCGCGGTAAACTGGGTGCCCTGGTCCGAGTGTATCTCCTGGGGAAATCCCACCCTAGAGAACACTCCGACCAAAACATCCACCATTGTTTCGGCCCGGATGTTGGACAATGCAACCGCTTTGGGGTAACCGGGTGGCATAATCCACCACTGTCAAAATGTACCTCCCCGATAGGCTGGGCTTGGCCAGGGGCCCTATGATATTGACGGCAATCCGGCTAAAGGGCTCCTCCACAATGGGGAGGGGGTAGAGCTTCGCTCTGGTGCGGTCTCCCCTCTTCCCCACGCACTGACAGCTGTCGCACGTCTGGCAGTACTGTCAGATGTCCTTGGATACCACTGGCCAGAAAAAGTTTTGGGTGAGCCGGTGTCTGGTGCGGCTGACCCAAGGTGTCTGGCCAAGGGTATGTCATGGGCAATCCTCAGTAACTCTTGACTATATTTCCAGGGTACTATGAGCTGCTGGGTGACAGTGGGGCTGGAACCTGAACCTCGCCTCTCTGGCACCCGATATAACAGTCCCTTTTCCCAAATAAATCTTTCCCCCCTCTAACCTCCCTCATCACTCCTCTGCCCTACTCCTATAAACCTCTAAGGAGGGGTCCTCTCTCACCACCCTCCCAAAGTCAGTAGGGGCATCCCAGGGAAGGGCACTAGAGACTCAGGTGGGCGCAGGGCTGTTGCTCCTTACCTGTGCCTCGTTGGAGTGTGAGTCGACCCCTGCAGCATGGCTCTGACCTCTTGTGGTCACTGGGCAGGTTTCCTCAGCAGGACAAAGGGAAAAAGCCGATGTGAGCTGGCCCAGATCATTGCCCAGTAGTACATACACTGGTAGGTCTCTCATCAGACCAACATCCACCATGCCTGCTCCGGCGCCCCAGCTCAGGTGGACCCGGGCTGTGGGTAGCCTGTGCACTGCTCCTCCAGCCACCCGAACTGCCCCGTTGGTTTTGTCAGCATCCCGGACCAGATGGTGTTTTACCAAGGTGATGGTGGCTCCGGTGTCTCGAAGACCATGGGCTGGTTTCCCGTTAATCCACACTGGCTGTCGGTGGTGTTGGCGGCTGTCCTCTGCGGCGGCCTGCACGGGGTTGACTTCGTGTAGGGTGGCCCAAGTTTCTTCACCCCCTGTAGATACTTCAAAAGTGCAGTGTTATTCTGGCACTTTGTGGCAAGAATGAACTGTGACCCGAGGCTGTGGAGGGGGGCCGGGTCGAGCCCCGAGAGGTCGCTGGTTACCCATGGTACATTGTCTCCTCACGTGTCCAGTTGGTTGCAAGCGTAGCACTGAACCCCAGATCTGGGATACGAACTGGACCCCAATGAGAGCGACTCACCTCCCATTCTCATTTGACCTGTGGCCCCACTGTGCATGGGAGGTGGATGGGGTTGGAGCTTCGGGTTCTGGCGTTGATGCCTCCTAGCATCATGGTGCTCATCCGCTAGGAGGGCAGCCTCCGAGATTGTGAGGGGCCGTCGGTCTTGGACCCATTCCTGGGTTTCTGCTGGGATGCCATTGTAAAATTGTTCCAGCAGCATTAACTGCATTACATCCTCTCTTGGCACCTTTGTATCCATTGTAATGCCGCTCAATGCAGTTTGCCAGCCCATTCCGCATGGGTATCTTTCTCAGTCTTTTTTAAGTCTCGGAAACACCTGCGGTATGCCTCTGGCGTAAGTGCATACCTGGCCAGTAGGACTTCCTTGACTCGGTCGTAGTTGCAGGCGACCACATCTAAAACAATTCTGTAGGCATCCGCTGCGCGACCAGAGAGTTTGCTGGCCAGTATGGGAACCCAGTCTCTTGGATCAATCTCTTGCAGATTACATTGCCGTTCAAAATCCTGCAGGTACCCATCAATGTCATCGTAGGCCTCCACAAATGGCCGGAAAGCATGGTATGGGCTCTGGGCACCTGGTTCAGGGAAGCTGGCGCTGCTCCCCGGGTGGTCGCATCCCTGCCCGGCGATCTCTGCGTTCGCTTCCTGAAAGCAAATAAGTGTTGATGTCATCCATGATGGCTTGAATGACCTCCGCAGACGGGTTAGGGGCAAAGTATGCCATCCTCATCCTCATCTCTACTATGGAGGTTTGGGACGAGGCTGACCTGGCGAGTCATCCTCCATTAGGGCAGCAATGAGGGCAGCTTTTGGTTTGCTGCTTGTTGCCAGTCCTCGAACCTGTACCAATTCTTTAAGCAGTATCCATTTCAGCTTTTCCGGTGTCCATCGGCTCCCTCCAGCTGGAAAGGGCAATCCCACAGTGCTGCCAACAGTGTTACGGATCATGGTACCCCAGGCACCCCTTTCTGCTGAACCCAGGAGATATTCGTACCCACACAGAGTAGACAACACATAAACTGTGAGGAGTTCTTGCAGATTGTACCGGCTGGGTGGAGTAGAGGTAACATCACTGCTCTGCATGGAGAGAGCCTGTGGAGACATGGGTTCGATCCCAGCAAGAGCACCTCTCCAGTAAGTGTCCTTGGACAAGACACCTAACGGTACATACTTGCCACCCAGGACATACTTGAAAACGAGAGAAATCTTAATGTATCCTTCCTGGTAAAATCCTTTCTCAAAAAAAAAAGGATTCAAAATCCAAATGGAGACTGATTTTATTTTCACTTTAGAATAGGAAAAACACACACAGGGGGAAGGTACAGAAACAATAGAAACACACCCAGCAATGGAACAATGGCTGGAGTCAGATAACAATCATCTGAGTGACTTGTTTCTGGGGGGAGGTGTGGGTTGATGGAAGCATGTGAAGACAAAGGAATCCATGACTTCCAGGGGAGGGTGGAAGCAGACAAAAGGTTAGATTACAAACTCTTGAGCAGGGTCCTCTCCTACTGTACTGTGAGTGCAACTTGCATGCACATGTTATCCTGTCTTATCTATGGAACTTGTTAGTACTTTACAACAACTTGTAACTGTAACATACCGATACACACTTTGACATCAGCACATCACACAACACTCTACCCGATATACAGAGTCAATAAAATGTAAGGAAAAATAAATGCAAATAAACTTTGAGGCGGCCATTCCGTCACAACACATACAGTCAGGTCCAGAAATATTGGGACATCGACACAATTCTAACATCTTTGGCTCTATACATGGAGTTGGAATGAAACAAACACAATGTGATTTAACTGCAGACTGTCAGCTTTAATTTGAGGGTATGTACATCCAACTCAGGTGAATGGTGTAGGACTTACAGCAGTTTGCAGATGTGCCTCCCACTTGTTAAGGGACCAAAGGTAATGGGACAATTGGCTTCTCAGCTGTTCCATGGCCAGGTGTGTGATATTTCCTCATTACCCCAATTACAATGTGCAGATAAATGGCCCAGAGTTCATTTCAAGTGTGCTATTTGCATTTGGAATCTGTTGCTGTCAACTCTCAAGATGAGATCCAAAGAACCTTCACTATCAGTGAAGCAAGCTGAAGAAACAATACAAACCCATCAGAGAGATAGCAAGAACATTAGGCGTGGCCAAAACAACTGTTTGGAACATTCTCAAAAAGAAGGAACGCACCGGTGAGCTCAGCAACAGCACAAGACCTGGGAGACCACGGAAAACAACTGTGGTGGACGAAAGAAGAATTCTTTCCCTGGTGAAGAAAACACCCTTCACAACAGTTGGCCAGATCAAGAACACTCTCCAGGAGGTAGGTGTATGTGTGTCAAAGTGAAAAATCAAGAGAAGACTTCACCAGAGTAAATACAGAGGGTTCACCACAAGATGTAAACCATTGGTGAGCCTCAAAAACAGGAAGGCCAGATTAGAGTTTGCCAAACAACACCTAACAAAGCCTTCACAGTTCTGGAACAAGATCTTATGGACAGATGAGACCAAGATCAACTTGTACCAGAGTGATGGGAAGAGAAGAGTATGGAGAAGGAAAGGAACTGCTCATGATCCTAAGCATACCACCTCATCAGTGAAGCATGGTGGTGGTAGTGTCATGGCGTGGGCATGTATGACTGCCAATGGAACTGGTTCTCTTGTATTTATTGATGATGTGACTGCTGAAAAAAGCAGCAGGATGAATTCTGAAGTGTTTCGGGCAATATTATCTGCTCACATTCAGCCAAATGCTGCAGAACTCATTGGACAGCACTTCACAGTGCAGATGGACAATGACTCAAAGCATACTGCAAAAGCAACCAAAGAATTTTTGAAGGGACAGAAGTGGAATGTTATGCAATGGCCAAGTCAATCACCTGACCTGAATCCCATTTCACTTGCTGAAGACAAAACTGAAGGGAAAATGCCCCAAGAACAAGCAGGAATTGAAGACAGTTGCAGTAGAGGCCTGGCAGAGCATCACCAGGGATGAAACCCAGTGTCTGGTGATGTCTATGCGTTCCAGACTTCAGGCTGTGATTGACTGCAAAGGATTTGCAACCAAGTATTAAGAAGGGAAAGTTTGATTTATGATTATTATTCTGTCCCATTACTTTTGGGACCTTAACAAGTGGGAGGCACATCTGCAAACTGCTGTAAGTTCTACACCGTTCACCTGAGTTGGATGTACATACCCTCAAATTAAAGCTGACAGTCTGCAGTTAAAGCACATTGTGTTTGTTTCATTCCAACTCCATTGTGGTGGTGTATAGAGCCAAAGATGTTAGAATTGTGTCGATGTCCCAATATTTCTGGACCTGACTGTATATATACTGTATATATTGGGGAGGAAGGTGACACCGTCCCATCTCTCTGCTCCCCTTTGCCTCCAAAATCTTATAATGCCTGGTCTGTAACCAGCTCACCGGTTTTCTTACTGCTGACTCTCTACTTGAGCCGCACCAGTCTGACTTTCGCTCCCAGCACTCCCCTGAAACTGCTCTGACCAAGGGGACTAATGATTTAGTTTCTGCTAAAACCAAAGGTCACTTCTCCCTCCTTATTCTTAATCTTTCTGCTGCATTTGACACTGTTGACCATCCTCTCCTGCCCCTCACTCTGCATCAACCTGGCCTCTCTGACACCACTCTCTCCATCTCTGTGTTCGCTCCTTCAGTGTCTCCTTCGCTGGTGCCTCTTCACCCCCAGTTACTCTCTCAGTTGGGGTACCTCAAGGCTCTGTTCTGGGTCCCTTACTCTTCTCGATCTATACTGCCTCTCTTGGTAACCTCATTTCTTCCTACGGTTTCCAATTGCATCTCTATGCTGATGACACCCAAATCTACCTAACCTCTCCTGTTCTCTCTCCTCCTCTGTTGTAACATGTTACTGCCTGCCTGTCGGCAGTCTCCGATGGGATGACTTCCTACTACCTAAAGCTTAACCTCTCTAAAACTGAACTTCTCGTCCTCCCTTCCTCTAAAACCAACATTCCTGCGCCCATTTCCCTTCAGGTGGATGGTACCACTATTACTTCCACCTCTTAGGCACATTGTCTCGGTGTCCTCTTACACTCTGATCTCTCCTTCACTCCTCACATTCACTTGCTAACCAAATCCTGCTACTTCCACCTAAAAAAACACGCACACATCTGCACTTGTCTTAATCAGGACTCTGCTAGAATGCTCATCCAAGCTCTTATTATCTCCCGCCTTGACTATTGTAACCCCCTTCTCTCTGGCCTTAAGAGATCCCAGATTCTCCCTCTGCAGTCTGTAATGAATGCCTGTGCCAGGCTCATCCATCTCCCGCACCTTGTCCCTTTGTCAATCTCTACACTGGCTCCCTGTTTCCTTTAGAATCCATTTCAAGATATTGGTACTCACATACAAAGCTCTCCATAACTGCACCGCTGCCTACATCTTTTCACTTATTAACAGGTACATCCCATCCTGACCACTTTGCTCTACCAATGATCTGACATTATCATGTCCTCATACCCGCACGACCACCTCTCGCCTTTAGGACTTCTCCCGAGCTGCCCCTTTCTATGGAACTCCCTCCCCTGCAACATTAGACTCTCCCCGTCTCTCCAGTCCTTCAAGAAATCTTTGAAAATATATTACTTTAGAGAAGCTTATCGGCTCACTCCATAATCCCCCACTGTTCATTTCTTACTCCTTCTTCCCACCCAACCCACATGCACCTCTGCTGCTTCATGTTCTCTATTTACACTCAACTAGTGTGTCACCCCTCTCCTCTTAGATTGTAAACTCTTGTGCAGGGTCATCTCTCCTACTGTTTTGTGTGGTTAACTTGTATGTATATTTGTTATTCTGCCTCTTCCACTGTACAGCACTACGATACCTGTTAGCGCTATATAAAAACTTGTAACTGTAAACGGCTGCACTGAAGTGAGGAGCACTGGGTGACTTTGGAACCCTGGATCTCTACACTCTACACTGCACAAGCTCAAGTAAGGTGTCTTTGGAAAGGTCAGAGTCTGGCCTTTCTAATGATATCAAACATGACCATGTAAAATCTAAAATAAGAAAAAAAGAAAAAAAAATATTTATTGTTCTAAAGCAATGGCGTTGTCCATTTGTCACGTATAAAATTAGCAATACCACTGCTGTTAATCATCTCATTTCTCAAGCCACAAACAAGTTCATTGTTCTATTCATAGTCAATTTATTCATAAAACACGCGCCAAAATTACATAGTTACATAGGCTGAAAAAAAGACATGCGTCCATCAGGTTCAGCCTTTCACACATCACTGCTGTTGATCCAAAAGAAGGCAAAAAACCCAGTCTGAAGCGCTCGCCATTATGCAACTTACTGGGAAAAAATTCCTTCTTGACCAAAGAATGGCAGTCAGATTTCTCCTTGGATCAAGAAGCTTTTACCCACATATTAAATAGTATAACCCTAAATTATGTTTTTGCAGGAAGTCATCCAGTCATTGTTTAAAAGTCTGTACAGTCTCTGACCCAACCACCTCAACAGGCAGAGAATTCCACAGCTTTATTGTTCTCACCATAGAATAACCCTTCCTATACTTTAGGCCAAATTTCCTTTCGTCCAGTCTAAATGGGTGACCACGTGTCCTGTGTATAGTCCTATTAATGAATAGGTTTCCAGACAATGGTTTATAATGGCCCCGTACATATTTATATAAAGTTATCAGATCCCCTCTAAGGCGCCGTTTCTGTAAACTAAACAGGTTTAAGCCTGTTAGTCTTTCCTCATAACTTAAACCTTCCACTCCCCTTATTAATTTAGTTACCTGTCTCTGCACTTTTTCTAACGATATAATATCCTTTCTTAAGACAGGTGCTCAAAATTGAAGGGTATTTTCAAGGTGCGGTCTTACCATTGATTTAAAAGAGGCAAAATTATGTTTTCATCCTGAGAGTGAGTTCCCCTTTTTAACCCCATAGTGACCGGGTAGTTTTACGAAAGTCGGATGAAAGTGTCCGCTGCTGTTTGTACGTTTCTGCGCTGTTAGTGTTTAGGTCAAATTTTCCTCCTACTTGTTTATGCAACCCGCACATATTATATACTGTTTTTTTCACAATTAAATGGACTTTCTAAAGATACCATTACTTCTATCATATCGTATAATTTACTGTAAAAAAATAAAATAATATTTCGAATTTTAATCCCCAAAATCTCTTATCCCAAATTTTTTTTATAATTTTTTTTAAAGCTTTATTGAGTTTTCAAACAGTTATATAAGAGTCAAACATATTACATAACAACACAAGAAGAAAATAAAAATAAATATAAGGAGGAGAAAGAGAAGAGTAAGAAAGAGAAGGGGAAGAAAAAATAAAAATAAAAGAGAGGGGAGAAGAAAGGGGGGAAGCTTTCAAATTAGTGGAAAACCAACATTTGAGCTCTAACCATCAAATGTTAATCATAACATCTCTATATTATCATAAATCATTCTCCAAATCAGTTTTTGTATTTCAAGTGGAAACAAGGTATGCATCCCATAAGGACCAGATGTTCTTAGAGGGCACGAGAGACCCCAACACTCGTCGCAACATGCCATCTAAGAGGTGAAACTCTCTTAATCGGTCAGTGATCATAGAGATCGATGGTATCATCACAGATTTCCATCTAGCAGCAATAAGCAGTGTCGAAATCGTCAGTATATGCGCTAGCAGCTGCTTTTGGAAAGGGGAAAATGTGCCCGGAAAAAATTGCAAGAGTAGTATTTCTGGGATAGGTTCTACTTCAATCCCAATAACCTTGGTACATAATTTATCCACCTCTCGCCACCAGGCCGTTAATAATGGGCAGGACCACCATATGTGAAAATAGGCACCCTTTGAAACTCTGCACTGCCAACAAGTAGAGGAGGCACCCAGTGTAGTGTGACATTCCCTGTCTGGGGTGAGGTTCCATCTATTAACTTTTAGATTAACTTTTTGCGTGCCTTCCACAATGAGGCACATTTAAATTTACCTCTGTCCCTTTTAAAGTTATCTCTCCACTGTTCCGATGTGAATTTTTTACCCAGACCCGTCTCCCATTGATCTTGAAACCCCCAACGTCCCTTAGCAGCTTTAGACAATAGGAGCCCATAACATATGGTTATCAAAATCAAGTAACATGCAAACACCCCCCGTCCACTCCCAACCGGCTGCTGTCAAAGTAAACAACCAAACTGTACAACACCCCAGATGTTGCAAATGCTTTTAATAATTATTTTGTTGGATGCACCACCACCCTGATTGCTAAGCTAGGAAATGACACGCAATCAGAAAGGCCGCACACCGGTCAGGCCCCACCAACTGTGCAAAGACCCTGTAACGCAGAGAAATTCAGTTTTAGACCAGGGCCTGTCAGTGTTATCACTAAACTTCTCCGTAACCAAAAAATGAAATACCAGTCTGGACCTGATCAAATCCCAGCAATGCTGCTGAAAATCAGTGCGCCAGCAATTGCAAAACCTGTCGCAACCCTAATCAATGAATCACTGGCGATTGGATACATACCCAAACTCTGGAAGACTGCAAGGGTGGTACCTATCCATAAAAGTGGAGACAATACTTTGGTATCCAACTACCGCCCGATATCAATGCTCCCTGTAATGTCAAAAATTCTGGAAAAATGTGTCTACACTCAATTACATGATTATTATCAGTATCGGAACTATTTAACCCCAGATCAATCAGGCGTTCGTCCAAATCATTCAACTACAACTGCCCTTTTAAAAGTTTGTAATGATATCCAAGCTGGCATGGAACAAGGAAACCTAACTGGAGCTATCTTCCTTGATTTTGCCAAGGCCTTTGACACAATAGAGCATGGCATCCTATTACAAAAACTTAAAAACTCCGGTATTGGTGATAGCACGCTAACCTGGTTCCAATCATATGTGTCTGATCGGTTGCAATATGTGTCCATTTCTGACAGCACTTCCCTTCCCCTCCCAGTCATGTGCGGTGTACCCCAAGGCTCGATACTCGGCCCCCTGCTATTCACAATATTCATAAATGATCTGCCCAATGTCTGCAAAGCCTCAAATGTACACATGTACGCAGACAACACTGTAATCTATACCAGCAAACCAAATCTCCAGCAGCTGGAGGCAGTGCTGCAAGAACAATTCACAGGGGTAGAAAAGTGGAAAAACAAACCTTTTCTAAATACTGACAAAACTGTTACAATGCTCTTTGGAACAGCACCTAAACTACACATATTGCAAACACCTCATCTATGTGTCAGGACAAGATCAAATGACACGCTGACTACAGTCACTTCTCTCAAATATCAAGGTATGTGGTTAGACCCAAATCTATCTTTTGGCCCCCACATTGAAAAACTCTCATCTAAACTCTACCCCAAACTAGGTGCCCTGTACAGAAACAAATCCTGCCTGAGCCCTGCACTAAGATTGTACAACATATGCTTATGCCAGCCATTGAATACGGAGATGTAGTGTATGCAGCTGCCCCTGAAACACACCTCCAGAACCTTACTACATTGTATAACTCATTCTGCCGCTTTGTGCTACAATGTAACTACATGACCCGCCATTGTGACATGTTAAAAGAACTAAACTGGCCATCGCTGGAATCTAGACGCACCCTTCACCTTTCCAACCTGGTGTTTATGAGCTTTTCTGGGAAGCTACCACCCTACCTGAATAGGCTGATTGCCCCAGCAGTTCCCTCATCCTATAACCTCAGATCCAGGACCAGCACCTTACTTGCAATACCGCAATACAAAAAGAAAGTGTCTCGATCCTCATTTTCCTACAGAGCACCGCAAATATGGAATAACCTCCCAGACGCCATCAAATCTTCCCCCAGTCTAAAATCCCTTAAGAGTTCCCTATTAAAATACCTCAATACGGAATGCACCTGTAAACATGTAACATAATGACTTTATTTCCTACATATTTGTCACGGAAGGGACATAGGGGCTCGGCGCAGCGAGACCCAGGACTCAAACCCAAGACATTTTTAAAAGGACCTTGTTTTCCTTTGAACGTTTGCAGTGTGCGTTTCAATGTATGAACAGTTTATTTTCCTTGCTAGATGTGGTTTTACTTGATGTGCTGTATTAAGATGTACCCTGTGTGATTTTAAATATACTTTACATCGTTTGGTTTTAGTTTAATTTAGTTTAGTGAAATGACATAGCTTTGGTTTTAAAACATACTTATATTCCTGTAGGTAAATGTGTTTTTCTGTAGCCAGTAAACAAGTTTTGCTGCTGTGTAATTTATGCGTCAGGGAGTTTCCCCATTATCTAGCTACATGTTTAATTTAAGGGATCTCTGATAGTGTGTGTTTAATCTGATGGGCTGGAACAATGGATGTACAAATGTTGTGTGCGCTGAAGGCTAAGAGAATGTGAAGAATGTTGATTGTAAATACCTGACCTAACTCATTAGTATGGGTAGGCTACTCATTAGTATGGGTATGCAAATTGTGACTGCTGTACTTCAGCATAAATAGTGGCATGTGATTAAAAGAGTTCAGTTCATCTGAGTGTTTGAAACATACAGCTCTGCCTGGTGTTGTCATTTCACGTCGGCTACATATCACCACCACCCAGGAACGGGTCACTCTAACTCCGCAGCAGAACATCGATTCGCCGAGCCGTTGCGCCACCTTGAATCGGTATCTTGGGATACCGCAACCACCCCGAATCGGGTCCTCGGCTGAGCGCCGTGCCTGCATCTGCAAGGAGACTCTACCGAACCGCGGTTCGCCACGCAGACCGTCTCCAGCCCTTCAATGGTCAGTAGATCCGCTGCTCGAGACGCCGAGTGCCGTGCCACTCGGTAGTCGGGCGGATTTCCACCGTGGGTGCCCCATCTACTCTACAGATCTCCACCGCCACGTAGTCCTCTACCCAAGCCGCTCGAGACGCCGGGTGCCGTGCCACTCGGTAGTCGGGCTTGGCAACACCAACGAGGGGGTCAGATAGAGCAGGACTGCAGGCGGATACGCCCATTCCGTCATACTGGTGGCAGCGGTGGGATCGCTCTCTGCAACCCCCCAGCAAGGAGACCTACACCATGGCGGTGTACAGCCATTACAACAGGGACACCCTGCGGGGCATGCTGGAGAATCGGGGAGGTACCCCAGGCTCTAAACGCAAGAAGACCTTGATTAAGGAGCTGCAGGTCCTAGACCGGGTGGGCGCGGCGACGGTGAAGCCACCCGCCCCCACCCCTGTCCTCGCAGAGGAAACGGAAGATGCCTTCGTCAGAAAGGCGCGGCAACGGATCGCCCTACTCGGAGCTGCCCCATCGGAGGCTGACATAAGCAAGGTAATCCAGGAGGTCCGGCAGGAAGAGGAGCGGGACAAGGAGCGTGAGGAGCGGGACAAGGACCGCGAGGAGCAAGAGAAGGAGCGTGAGGAGCGGGACAAGGACCGCGAGGAGCAAGAGAAGGACCATCAGCACGAGTTGCGGATGGCGGCGCTCAGTGCAAGAATGAGTGAACTTTCTAACCCCGTCCCCAAACCCGTAGGACCCTGGGTCGAGGTTTACAGCTCGACTGGAGCTTCACCCCGGGAACCTACCCCCCCCCCCAGCGATACCCCTTTCGGGACTTACAGCTCGCCTGGAGCCTGTATGGGGGAAAACGCACATCCCAGCGACCCTTGGGTGGAGGCTTACAGCTCGCCTGGAGCTGCATCCGAGGACGCCACACCCCCCAGCGAGTGGCAGTGCCACTGTTTCAGCACCCTCGCGGACTCGAGGGCGGAATTCCCGAGAAGGTTGCAGGAGGGCCTGGTCCGGTACCATGGGTCCACAGTGGAGCCCACCGGGTACGAGTGGCGAGACGAGATCCGCCAGGAACTTTGGTACGAGGCCCTGTACCATGAGAGGGACTACCATGACGTCTATGTTCCCTCCGACGCTGTCATCCACCAGGTGCAGTATGACGCTCGAGCGGCGTTCCTGCAAGATCGGGCCCTGGAGGAGTGGGAGGCAGAGCTCCAGTACCTGGTGCAGCAGGAGATTGCACTGGACGCCGCGTACCGCGTGCTCCGGTGGCTAGCCGGCCCCCTGATACCCCGCACCATTGACGGCGCCTCCACCGCAGGGCCCCACTATGGTGGCACAGGGCTGCTTTACGAGAGCATGGCCACAGACCCTGGGTTCGGAGAAGAGACAGAAGAGCGGTCGGAGGAGATACTGGAGCGACGGGAACAGGAGCTCCCGTATGACAGCAGGGACTCGGAGTTCGAGGAACTGGAGTTCCTAGCAGAGCGAGAGTGGGAGCTCGAGAAGGCCTACAGGAGATTGTTGGACAGCGTTCCGCAGTCGGGTCTGAGTCCCATGTACTGGGACGGGTCGGCGGAAGGAACCGACAGTCCACAGGACTTGGAAGTATGGGAGGCCGAGATGCTCCCATGGGTCCCCGTTGGGGCCCCAGCAGAAGAAGCTACCCCCTTCAACCCGCAGGAAGACACGGTGTCCGTGCCCGCGGGCCCAGCGGAAGAGCTGGCAACGGGGCAGAGCGCCGCTGGCCTCTGCCCACCCTCAGCAGCAGAGAAAGTTATTCCCCACCCAGCCGAAGAGCTGGCCACAGGGCAGAGCGCCGCTGGCCTCTGCCCACTGCCCACAGTCTGCCAGGAGGAGCAGACAGATGGTTCCCCCGGGCTGGGTTGTTCGCAGCCATTGACCGCCCTGGGGATGGAAGAAGCCACCCTCCCGCAAGGAGACCCCCACCCAGCCGAAGAGCTGGCCACGGGGCAGAGTGCCGCTGGCCTCTGCCCACCTTTCCCAGCTGCCCCGAGGAGCAGAAAGGGGATAACCCCGCGCTGCCGATCTCGCAGCCGTTTACCCCATCCAACCCCCTGGACTTTGTTCCGGTAACCACCTCCCCAGCAGAAGAGCTGGCAACGGGGCAGAGCGCCGCTGGCCTCTGCCCATCTCCCACCCTCTGCCCCGAGGAGCAGAAAGGGGATACCCTCGCACTGCTGATCCCGCAGCCATTGACCCCATCTAACCCCTGGACTTTGTTCCGGTACCCACCTCCCCAGCAGAAGAGCTGGCAACGGGGCAGAGTGCATCTGGCCTCTGTCCACCCTCCGTCGTCTGCCCTGAGGAGCAGGCGAGTTTACCCGAGCTGCTTGTCTCACAGCCGTTGACCCCACCTGACACCCGGGATGTCATTTCTGCGCCCACTTCCCCAGCAGAAGAGCTGGCAACGGGGCAGAGTGCCGCTGGCCTCTGCCCACTCTCCGTCGTCTGCCCTGAGGAACAGCAGAATTTACCCGAGCTGCTTAGCCCGCAGCCGTTGACCCCATCTGACCCCCTGGACGTTGTTTTTGTGCCCACTCCCCCAGCAGAAGAGCTGGCAACGGGAGAGAGGGCTGCTGGCCTCTGCCCATCCTCCACCATCTGCCCCGAGGAGCAGAAGGGGGGTACCCTCGGGCTACTTATCCCGCAGCCACGGACCCCACCGGAGCTGGAGGACGCCATTCTCCTGCCCGGGGACCCTTTCTCGGCCTTGAACCACCCAGCTGACGCGCTGGCAATGGGGCAGAGCCTGGTCCCCCTCTGCCCATCTCCACAACCCTTTGGCCCGGAGGCCCCATGCAGCCACTGTTTTCCCCAACGGCTGACCAGGACACTCGGGGCGCGTGCACTTGGCACCCGTTTTTCCCGGGTGCACGGTACCACTGGAGACGGCACAGGTGGTACCTCTCCCCAACCACGGGACACTTATTCCGGAGGGGGTACCCCGAAGGACTTACAACCTGCCAGGCACGGCCGCGAGCACCACTGGAGAAGCCTGGCGGCTCGCCTCTTGCCCACGGACTATGGGCCGCAGAGACTGCACCGACTCCCCCTATACGACCCGTGTGGGTCCAACCGGGCTCGTCGGACTTTGGAAAGGGGGAGGAGTGTCACGGAAGGGACATAGGGGCTCGGCGCAGCGAGACCCAGGACTCAAACCCAAGACATTTTTAAAAGGACCTTGTTTTCCTTTGAACGTTTGCAGTGTGCATTTCAATGTATGAACAGTTTATTTTCCTTGCTAGATGTGGTTTTACTTGATGTGCTGTATTAAGATGTACCCTGTGTGATTTTAAATATACTTTACATCGTTTGGTTTTAGTTTAATTTAGTTTAGTGAAATGACATAGCTTTGGTTTTAAAACATACTTATATTCCTGTAGGTAAATGTGTTTTTATGTAGCCAGTAAACAAGTTTTGCTGCTGTGTAATTTATGCGTCAGGGAGTTTCCCCATTATCTAGCTACATGTTTAATTTAAGGGATCTCTGATAGTGTGTGTTTAATCTGATGGGCTGGAACAATGGATGTACAAATGTTGTGTGCGCTGAAGGCTAAGAGAATGTGAAGAATGTTGATTGTAAATACCTGACCTAACTCATTAGTATGGGTAGGCTACTCATTAGTATGGGTATGCAAATTGTGACTGCTGTACTTCAGCATAAATAGTGGCATGTGATTAAAAGAGTTCAGTTCATCTGAGTGTTTGAAACATACAGCTCTGCCTGGTGTTGTCATTTCACGTCGGCTACATATCACCACCACCCAGGAACGGGTCACTCTAACTCCGCAGCAGAACATCGATTCGCCGCGCCGTTGCGCCACCTTGAATCGGTATCTTGGGATACCGCAACCACCCCGAATCGGGTCCTCGGCTGAGCGCCGTGCCTGCATCTGCAAGGAGACTCTACCGAACCGCGGTTCGCCACGCAGACCGTCTCCAGCCCTTCAATGGTCAGTAGATCCGCTGCTCGAGATGCCGAGTGCCGTGCCACTCGGTAGTCGGGCGGATTTCCACCGTGGGTGCCCCATCTACTCTACAGATCTCCACCGCCACGTAGTCCTCTACCCAAGCCGCTCGAGACGCCGGTTGCCGTGCCACTCGGTAGTCGGGCTTGGCAACACCAACGAGGGGGTCAGATAGAGCAGGACCGCAGGCGGATACGCCCATTCCGTCATAATATTTATTTTTCTGTTAATCTATATATTTGATTTTGTGTTAATATCTTGCATTTTACTACTTTCTATTTCTGGATCCTCTCAATGTTCTTGAACCCAGGACATACTTGAAAACAAGAGAAATCTTAATGTATCCTTCCTGGTAAATTCCTTTATAAATAAATAAATAAATCTTACTTCTATCCAAAGGTTGAGAACATCGTACTTCAAACTGTGTCATCAGGGGGCAATGAAACTGTAACTTTCCTCCAAGTCCCCAGACTGTTAAACGAGATCTAAGCTGAGCCACAGGCCGCATGGAATTTTGTATTTATCCACTAATTGTGTAAAAGAGCTGAGGCCGTCCAGGGTGAATAATTGATGCAATCTGGTCACAGAATTAGCTATCCATGCCCGTGGGTCGTAATCAGGAATTATATGACAGAACACTTGAATGGGCGAGGCTAAGGCTACAGGGTGGTATTGGGTCAAATTATGTGCATTATTATCCCATACTTTAGTTAACAGTGCGGCTAATGGAGGGAGAGGTGGCAATTTCTGACGCATGGATTTTGGGACCCAAAGGATCGTGGCGGGCGTGAAGGGGAGGAATTGAGTAGATATATGTCGTGACCATTGAGGCCCCTGTGACCCCGCCATCAATAGTTGGACCGCTGATAAAATTGACGCTTTGTAATAAAGAAAAATATTAGGCACCCCCATGCCTCCGCTCTCTATATTCTGGTGTAGCAGGGTTGCTTTAACTCTCAGTCTCTTACCTCGCCAGATAAATCTAGAAAGCAAGGTTTGCAACAATTGAAAATAGCTCCTAGGTAACAGAATAGGTAGCGCGCGGAACAGGTATAATAGTTTGGGAAGAAGCGACATCTTAACCGCTGCCATTCGGCCTACCCATGACACCTCGTTTTTACCCCACTTATTACAGGAATCCCTCACCATAGCCAGCAGTGGCTTGTAATTATGATGATATAAATCTGTTTTAGAGAACGCAACTTTGACTCCCAAATATGTAATATACAGTCATGGCCGAAATTGTTGGCACCCCAGACATTTTTCCAGAAAATCAAGTATTTCTCGCAGAAAAGTATTGCAGTAACACATGTTTTGCTATACACATGTTTATTCCTTTTGTGTGTATTGGAAAAAAACAAAAAAGGGAGGAAAAAAAGCAAATTGGACATAATGTCACACAAAACTCCAAAAATGGGCTGGACAAAATTCTTGGCACCCTTTCAAAATTGTAGATAAATAAGATTGTTTCAAGCATGTGATGCTCCTGTAAACTCACCTGGGGCAAGTAACAGGTGTGGGCAATATAAAAATAACACCTGAAAGCAGATAAAAAGGAGAGAAGTTCACTTAGTCTTTGCATTGTGTGTCTGTGTGTGCCACACTAAGCATGGACAACAGAAAGAGGAGAAGAGAACTGTCTGAGGACTTGAGAACCAAAATTGTGGGAAAATATCAACAATCTCAAGGTTACAAGTCCATCTCCAGAGATCTAGATTTGCCTTTGTCCACAGTGCGCAACATTATCAAGAAGTTTGCAACCCATAGCACTGTAGCTAATCTCTCTGGGCATGGACGGAAGAGAAAAATTTATGAAAGGTTGCAACGCGGGATAGTCCGGATCGTGGATAAGCAGCCCCAAACAAGTTCCAAAGAAATTCAAGCTGTCCTGCAGGCTCAGGGAGCATCACTGTCAGCGCGAACTATCCATCAACATTTAAATGAATTGAAACGCAGGAGACCCAGGAGGACGCCACTGCTGACACAGAGACATAAAAAGCAAGACTACAGTTTGCCAAAATGTACTTGAGTAAGCCAAAATCCTTCTGGGAAAATGTCTTGTGGACAGATGAGACCAAGATAGAGGTTTTTGGTAAAGCACATCATTCTACTGTTTACCGAAAACGGAATGAGGCCTACAAAGAAAAGAACACAGTACCTACAGTGAAATATGGTGGAGGTTCAATGATGTTTTGGGGTTGCTTTGCTGCCTCTGGCACTGGGTGCCTTTGAATGTGTGCAAGGCATAATGAAATCTGAGGATTACCAAAGGATTTTGGGTCGCACTGTAGAGCCCAGTGTCAGAAAGCTGGGTTTGCTTCCGAGTTCTTGGGTCTTCCAGCAGGACAATGACCCCAAACATACGTCAAAAAGCACCCAGAAATGGATGGCATCAAAGTGCTGGAGAGTTCTGAAGTGGCCAGCAATGAGTCCAGACCTAAATCCCATTGAACACCTGTAGAGAGATCTTAAAATTGCTGTTGGGAAAAGGTGCCCTTCCAATAAGAGAGACCTGGAGCAGTTTGCAAACGAAGAGTGGTCCAAAATTCCGGGTGACAGCTGTAAGAAGCTTATTGATGGTTATAGGAAGCGACTGATTTCAGTTATTTTTTCCAAAGGGTGTGCAACCAAATATTACGTTTAGAGTGCCAAGAATTTTGTCCAGCCCATTTTTGGAGTTTTGTGTGACATTATGTCCAATTTGCTTTTTTTCCTCCCTTTTTTGTTTTGTTCCAATACACACAAAGGGAATAAACATGTGTATAGCAAAACATGTGTTACTGCAATACTTTTCTGTGAGAAATACTTGATTTTCTGGAAAATGTCTGGGGTGCCAACAATTTCGGCCATGACTGTAAGAGGTTCTCCAGTCATATGGATATCTCGTCATCAATATACTCAATATCCCATTCGGAATCGCGTATGGTAGTGCTTGAGTTTTTGCAATATTAACCTTGTGAAAAGAAACCCTACCATAGTCCTCCAAGATCTCGTGAAGTGCAGGGAGAGAGGTTATTGGGTCTGTCAGTGTCAATAATATATTGTCCGCAAATAGGCTCACCTTACTCTGCGTCGGCCCTATATCTATTTTGTGACCATTCGGAGCTTGGCGAATAGCTTGGGCTAGTGGCTCCAGGACCAGAGCATATAAAAGGGTTAAGAGGGGGCATCCCTGTCTCGTTCCATTCGTTATGGATATGGGACCTGAGGCAAATCCAGCATTTAAAACTCTCGCCGATGGATGTGTGTATAGTCCCTTAATTGGCGAGATAAGAGCCCCCGGGAAGTTGAATTTAACTAAGGTGTGGTGAAGGAATGACCAGTTAACCCGGTCAAAGGCTTTTTCAGCATCTAATGACAGTAATAAAGTGGGTTGGGAGACCTGGACTACGTGGTCCACTATTGATAATACTTTCAAAGTATTGTCTGGTCCTTGTCTATTTTTTTATTTTTTTTTTAAATTCAACCACTTTTATTGAAGGGCAGTAAACAGTACAAAAAAAGTGAAATAACAGCAGGGTCTCATGTCGGATGCGTCATTTACAACTAGCAGATTGACCCATCTCAAATGTACTCGTAACAGCGATTTAAACAAACAGCACTTTCTTTTTCAAATAATTAGGCGCAGACATCACTAAAGCATCCAGTACCGGGAAATGAGGGTACGTATTAAAACAGCTGTGACTTGGCATTCCAACATTAAGGATATGGATCCCCAGAGGGGTGGTAAGAACTAGCAACAATAGGAAAAAGAAAGAGATAAAAAATAAAAAAGAAGGGAAAGGAGAAGGTGGGGGGAGGCAGATCTGTGGGCCCGTCCCCTCTGGATCTCTCACTAACCCAAAAACTGCAATTCGTGCAGCGGCCGGGGAAGCAACGCCGTCAGCCAGGGTGACCAAATCTCCTCAAAACGAGCCATACGATTGAGTACTACTGCCGTCAGGCGTTCCATCGTAACCATGTGCCAAATTATGGCCTCTATCAGTTGGCGCAGGGGAGGGGGTCCCTTCCAGGTCTTAGCTAAGCTGATGCGTACTGCTGCACACACACTAGAGACCAGAGAGTGCTCGCCTCGCGTGAGGTGTGCCCCTGGGTGCGGGCGGTTAAGGAGTGCCGTCCAAGGACTCGGACGCAATTGTATTCCTATTTCCCCGGCTCAGATCCCCAAACACTTCCGTCCAAATGGGGATGACCATGCCGCAGTCCCACCAAGCGTGCAGATACGTCCCCTTAGCTCCACATCCCCTGAAGCAGGTCAACAGTGCCCTGGACTCATCTTAGTGAGGCGGCGCGGGTGTATATACCACCGCACCATGACCTTGTAACAGTTCTTGCGAACCGCAGTGCAAATTGTGACCCGGGAGGTCCTGTCAATAATATCCGTCCACTCGTCTTCATCCAGGTACTCCTCCCATCGTGCGACTTATGGTGCTGCCTGTGAAAAAGTCACATCAAGGATGTGGGAGTAGATTGAGGAGATCATGCCCACCCTTGGTATGACCGATGACAACAGGTCTCATATAGGGTCAGTCTTCGGTCCGAAGTCACTCTTATAGTTCCCCTGACAAAGTGCAACAGTTGGAGGGCCCTGAATGTCTCTGAGGGGGGAAACGCTCTCAACTCCCTCAGATATCCGATGGTGACCAGGTGCCCCTGTAAGAGTAGGTCGCGTACCTCAGTGATGTCAGATAGGAGCCACCAACCGAACGCCCCGGGAGGATTACCCTCTGGGAACCTCGGGTTATAGAACAAGGGTTGGAGGCCTGATCCCGGGGGAGACAGTCCATCGCCATCTCTGCAGAGATTCCAGAGATGCAAGGAATGTTGCAGCGTGGGACTATCGTGGTATATACGGGAAGTAGCTTTGGGGACCCATTGAAGCGTACGTAGTGGCTGTGGGCCTCCCGCAGCCTGCTCAAAGATAGTCCAGAGCTGAGCCCCACTTCTCAAGTTAATCGTGGTGAGCATCGCAAGTTGGGCCGCCTTGTAATAGGAGTAAAGATGTGGGACGCCCATCCCCCCCTTTGTCTGGACTGAAACATAAGGTTTTTGGATAACCGACCCCTTCGGCCTCCCCAGATGAAAGAGTGGATTGCCGACTGAAGGAAAGTTAAATCCGTCCTGCGTACGGGGATTGTTAATGTTCTGAAGAGGTACAATAGCTTTGGAAGCAAGGTCATCTTGACCGCATATATCCGGCCGAAAAGGGAGAGGCGGAGATGGGACCAGTTAGACAACAAGGCATGGAGGGTGGGAAGCAGTACCCTGTAATTCACCGTGTACAACTGATCCCATCTAGGGGTCAGCTGGGTCCACAAGGAGTCCATGGAAGAATGACACCATCTAAAAGGGAACCGTTCTCGAACCACCCCCTCTCCCCCTCTGTCATGGTGTGGTCAAGTATCTCAGTCTTGTCTGCATTGAGTTTGTATCCCAAAACCCTACCAAAGTCCCCTAGGGCCTTCGTTGGGGAGGGTAACAATCGGTGAGGTCAGGGAGAGAAGTACATCATCAGCAAAAAGGGAGAGCTTGTATGGTTCCCCCCACCTCCACCCCCCTAACGTCAGGGTGACCCCTAATATATGACGCCAGGGGTTCAATAGAAAGAGCAAACAGGAGTGGCGACAAGGGGCATCCCTGTTGGGTGCCGTTTAAAATTAAAAAGGGAGCAGAGAGGAACCCCCCGTGTCCACCTGCACCCTTGGGCAAGCGTACAAAGCTCTTATAGCCATCAAGAGGTCCCCCCTTATTCCAAAAGAGTCCAGAGTTGCCCACAGATCGACCGGGTGGACTGGGACTAAGGCCTTTTCGGCATCGAGGGAGAGGAGAAAAGAGCCGCTGCCTGAAGCTTTAGTGGCCTGGATCAGGTTAAGGGCCCGTCTGATATTATTGGGGGCCTCTCTGCCGGGGATAAATCCCACCTGGTCAGGATGGACGACCTCAGCGGTATATATCGGCCGAGTCTGTTGGCTAGGATTTTGGCATAAATCTTCATGTCCACATTTATCAGGGAGATTGGCCTGTAGCTGGGGCAGACTGCCGGGTCCTTACCCGGTTTGGGATGACCACAATGCGGGCCAGGAGCATGTCAGAGGATGGGACCTCCTTCCCCCGCATGTAGGTATTAAACAGTCTGGTCAGGGGCTGGACTTAATCCCTTAAAGTAGGCCGCGGAAAACCCATCTGGGCCAGGGGATTTAGAGGAATGTAGGCCTTTAATTATCTCCGCTACCTCCTCTGTCGAGATGGGTGCTGCCATATCCTCGTGCTGCGCGTGGCTGAAGGAAAGCAGGGTAGTTCGAGAAAGGAATTCCCGGATAAGCCCCTCCCCCGCTGGGTCATGTGTCGAAGTGGTACCGTTATATAGGGACGCATAGTAGGAGCAGAAGGCCTTAGAAATTTCACGGGGTCAGAAGTCAAGTCACCATAGCGACGTCTCACCGCGCACACCGTGCGCTCCCGGGTCTACTGCTTCAGCCAACGGGCCAGTAGGCTGTCAGGTTTATTACTTTTCTCAAAGAACCTCTGACCCATCCACTGAAGAGCCGTCTGGACCTGATGGGAGAGTAACAAGTCCCCCTAGCCTCCAACAACTCTCACAGCAAGGTGGCGTCTCCAGTCCGTTTATGCTCGCGCTCCAAATCACTCACCCTAGTCGTGAGGGAAATCACCTCTGCTGCCCATTCCCGCTTGCGGCGGGACGCTATAGCTATTAGCTTGCCTCGCATAAATGCCTTGTGCGCCTCCCATACCGTGGTGGTAGCCATACCCGGAGTGAAGTTCCTCTCAAAGAAGTCCGTCAGGTCTTGGTTCATGGTATCTTTCAGTCCCGGGTCAAGGAAGAGGGATGCATTAAAGCACCAGACACTAACCGACCCCGAAGCTCCCCACCCCAATAGTGCTATCTCAACTGCGGCATAGAAACATAGAAACATAGAAAAATGTCGGCAGATAAGAACCTTTCGGCCCATCTAGTCTGCCCAATTACATGGATACTTTACCTGGATTTATCTTTTGTTTAGGATAGCCTTATGCCTATCCCATGCCTGCTTAAATTCAATCACTGTTTTGGCCTCTACCACTTCAACTGGAAGGCTGTTCCATGTATCCACCACCCTCTCAGTAAAATAATGGTACTTTTAAACCTTTGCCCCTCTAATCTAAGACTATGTCCTCTTGTTTTGCTACTTTGTTTCCTTTTAAATATACTCCCTTCCTCTACCTTGTGGTGCCCCTTGAGGGGCGGAGCTAAGGGCAGAGTAGGAGGGGCAACTGGTGGCGAGTAACTCTTAAACTCTGGCTAGTAGCTTGGGACTTGAAATTTTGAGCCCTGTTATAGGTTTGCCTATCTTCTTCACTCTGAGTTTTTTTATAATTATTGAATGCTATCTTTTTGTTCTTCACTATTTTGGCCACTTCTGCAGAGTACCACAGTGGTTTCTTCCCTTTTTTGTTTTTGCTAACAAGCCGAATGCAATTGCCTGTGGCCTTCAATAATGCTTCCCTTAAATAATCCCATTTCTCCTGGACTCCCTTTAAACTCCTCCAGTCTGATAATGACTCATTCACCCAAAATCTCATTTTAGAAAAATCTGTTTTTTTAAAGTCTAAAACTTGTTTTTGTGTGGTGCGGCTCCATCCCTGTTCTTGTATTAAACCACACTGACTGGTGATCACTAGATCCCAAAATTTCACCTACAACAACGTCTGATACCAAACCCCCATTTGTGAGTATTAAATTCAATATGGCCTCTTTACGGGTCAGCTCCTCAACTACTTGTGTTAGAGATAATCCCAGTAGGGAGTTTAGAATATTTGTACTCCTGGTGCACCCAGCTATTTTGGTTTTCCAGTTCACATCAGGAAGATTAAAGTCCCCCATGATAATAACTTCCACCTTCATTGCCATTTTGGCTATTTCCTCAAACAGCAGATTATCTAGCTCTTCTACTTGTCCAGGGGGTCTATAGATCACACCTACACGCGCTACTGTATGATTGCCAAATGTTAGCGTAACCCAAACTGACTCTATGTTCACCTCACTCACTTTTATTTGTTTTGTTTTTATGTGTTTTTTCACATACAGGGCCACTCTTCCTCCTTTCCTACCTTCTCTGTCTTTTCTATATAAAGAGTACACTGGTATTGTTATGTCCCAGTTATTTTTCTCACTGAACCATGTCTCAGTAACTGCCACTAAATCTACTTTTTCAGCTGCCATCATTGCCTCCAGTTCATTGATTTTATTGTCTAAACTGCGAGCATTTATAGACACGACTCTGAGCTTGTCATTTTTTACCCCGCATGGTCAGACCACGAGATTTTGTGAATGGTGGACGAGACAAGGGCCGCAATATTATCCCTACTGCAAAAAATGTAATCTACTCTAGAGTACGTGTCGTGTGGGTTCGAGTAGAAAGAGTAGTCTCGGTCTCTAGGGTGTAGCACCCGCCAGGAGTCGTACAAGTTGGCCAATTGGACCACTCCACGGAAGGTCTTGGAAAGGCGGAATGGAGCACGGCTAATCACCGTCCCAGAGCGATCTAGATAAAGGTCCATGACCACATTGAAATCACCGCCAACAAAGACCCCCCTATTCGGTAGCTGAGCAGAATGGTCCTCCAGTGCACTCCAAAAAGGGCCATCCGGGGGAGAAGGAGCGTAAACACTGACAAAGATAACCGGTTTGCCCCAATCGTCCCAGTCACCTGCAAATATCTGCCATCTAAGGCTGACTCGTGATGGGTAAGATGGAAATGGAGCCTGCCACGCATCAGTATCGAAACACCTGTCAACACGGGAACTGCCAGCGGAGTGGTAATGCGTAGTATATCCCTACCCCCAGTACCCTGGGACTCTGCCTCGGGTAAAGTGGGTCTCCTGCAGGAGGACCCCATCAGCTCTAAGTTTTTTTAGTACCTAGAGGCCCCTCATCGCTTATTTGGTGACAGAAGACCCTTAACATTATGAGTAAGTACCTTAAGGCGGGCCCGCGCCTCTCCTCCCCTTCCTGTCATGAGAAAGAGAAAGGAGAAGGGAGAAATGAAGAAAAGCAAGGGATAGAGAGATGGGGGAAAGAAGAAGTGAAGAGAGAAAAAGAAGAATCAAAGCAAGGTAAGCCAGAGGAACCCAACCACAAAACAAAAAAGTAATTAAATAAGTAAAAAAGAGAAAAGAAAAAAGGGGGGGACTAGAGACACTAAAAAATGTGTCCGGTGGTGGATTGTACCAACCACTAGGTACGCATTCGGGGCGAGAGCGTCAACAAGGGGAAGGCCGCCGGTCCAAAGACCCCCCTAAGTGAGGATTGTGACCCAGTAGCCAGACCCCCAGAATCTCACCCCGCCGACTCCCAGTGCGACAAAAAGGCCCGAGTCCAGTCACAGCAGACCCTCACAATTTCCCTCCCCCAGTTGCGGAATAGCCGGGGTGGGGGGCCCCAGAGGTCCTTTAGTGGCAGGGGCTGAAGGGCACCTAAAACGTCCAGCGGACAGTGAGGGTCACTCCGTAAGAAAAAGTTCCAGCAGGCGAGGACCCTCCTTGGCAAATCTTTGCACCTTGCAGGCCTCTGGAACTGCCCCAAGATGTCCCAAACAAAATTCACTCAGGGGGACCAATTAAATTCCCACGCTCAAGGCCCCATGAAGGGTGTGGAAGATAAATCCCACTCAGGAGGCACCTGTGCCAGGGGGGAAGCGATGAGATCCGCGGCCAGTTGGTTAATGCCTTGGGGAGTGCCTCCGATCCGGTCACCGGGGCCTGTCTCTGGCCTCGCTTAGCCCAAAGAGATCCGGGGGTTCCGGGATGCCCAGCGTCTCCAGGACCGTCTAGCAGTCGGCTGGTGAGTGGAGGGATAGGAAGGTGCCATTGTGAGGGATGAGAAGACAGAATGGGAATCCCCAGGGGTACCTGACGTCCCACTGGCGGAGAAGGTCTGTGAGAGGCTTTAGTGCCCGGCGCTTCTGAAGTGTGGAAGGAGCCAGATCATTATAAAAATGGGGAGTCACTCTGTCGAGGGTCGGGGCAGTATTGTGCACCGTGGAAAGTATTGCCTCTTTGGTGGTGTAACAGTGGCATCTGAGTATCACGTCCCTGGGGGGCTCCGTCTCCGATGGTTTCGGACATAGGGCTCTATGGGCCCTGTCAAGAAGTAGCTCCTCCTCCAGTGTCTCAGCCAGAAGTGCTTGGAAGTAGCGATGAAGGAAGTCTCGCAGATTCACCACAATCTCGGGGATGTTTCGAAGCCTGAGGTTGGAGCGGTGGGACCGATATCCTCCATATCCTCCATATCCTGAACCGCCTCCTGCAGGAGTTCGTACTTGGTCTGCAGCGCCGCCATATCCGCACGTGCTTCCACTCCCGCCGCCTGAGCCTCGTCCCCGCGCGTCTCGAGGTCCGCCGTCCGCGTCCCAAGGGCCCCCAGGTCCGCTCTCAATCCGTCAAGGCCAGCCCTTAAGTCCGCTTGGAGGTCATCCTTGACCGTTAGGAGAAGCTGTCGAAGATCCTGAATGTCCCGGCATGTGCATGGTGCGTCAAGCGTCGCTGGTTCTCCGGTGAGTGTCGCCATCTTGGGAGAGCTGGTCATCAGTCGGGCCGGGGTAAAGCACCAGGAGATGTCCTTTTGACCCGGGTTACGTCCAGATTTAGTCCCGGGCATGCCAGGAGACTCAGAGGCAAGATAGGTCACTGAGAAAGCTTTGGGGGAGTCGCGTGGGCACAGAGCTACCGCATTAGGCAGCCATCATCCCTTCCTACTAGGACACATCTCCTCAAGATATGTACCCATTTCCTCTTATCAGAAAAAAGTCCAACACAGGTAGTAGGCCCTCAGAGTCCACTGGAAATATGGAAAAAAATTGTGTAGGGGTAGTGGGCCACGCGGGGACCACCAGAAAAGTTTGTAATGGTTCTTTGTTTCTCCCCCTCCTCCACACAAATTTCAAATGCAGGTAGTAGACCTTGCAGAGTCTACCGGAACCATTAGTTTAAATGTTAAATTGTTGTGTAGGAATAGTAGGCCGCGCGGGGACCACCATAAAAATTCATAAAAAGCAGTCAACGTGGATAATGAGTTCCACTGAAAAATATCACTAGGGCCGAAGAAAAATTATGCAGGGGTGTAGTGGGCCCTAGGGGGACCACCAGAAAAAATTATGTCCACCTCAGGGTCGAGAGTACAGGGACCCGGCAAGTAGGCCTCAGAACAAGGCAGCGTCCGTGTCAGCACCGCTCGTAGGCCGCTGTTCGCAGTGCGGGGCAGCGGGCGGATGACGGCTAATCAGCGGGACCCCCCGCGACTCCGTCAAGCGGATCGCGAGTGTCGAGGAGAGCTCCGGTCTGGTCTTGCGGGAGGTTATTCACCAAGAGTAGCGGCAGGGATGGCGCGCTTCCGGCACTCGAGGCTCCCACAATGGCCGCGTCGACCAGGCCGCAAGTTAAAGACAGGCCGATAATCCATTCAGCAGGGTGGGAAAATAGCAGGACTCGGTCAGGAACAAACCTCCCCTTCGCTCACCCCTCCAAGGGTATAAAAATGCCCACCAGGCAGGGATTTGGTCTCCAAAAGGCCGTTTAAAGCGCTGATAGCTCACGGAGCTCTGCAGGGATGCGACCGTCCACCTTGCCGCTCGGCTTCGCCCCCCAGTCCTTGTCTATTTTTAATAAAACCAACTTGGTCGTCCGATATTAATAGTGGTAAGACGTCAGACAATCGATTCGCCAATACTTTGGCATAAAGTTTGGTGTCCACATTAAGTAGCGAAATAGGTCTATATTAGGAACATTGAGAAGAGGGTGGAACCTGTAACAGATCTCTGTGCCCGGACAGAGTCACATCTGCCAGATGCCGCTTCCTCGCTGGACACCCAGTTTCTCCTCGTGACTCTCACACCTTTCTCTAGTACCTCAGCCACAGCTCAAGGCCCGGTGCATGTAGAGAGCCTGGCTAGCACCCCCAAAAATAAGCCGTAGCTGTAGACCTGGAGACTTTCCTTGGCACAGCGGGCAGAAGATTCCTGGTACCCCAAATCATGAGTCGTGACTTCAAGCTTTGTCAGAATAGAATTGACTGTTTATTCACAGAGAGGACAGATAGAGTCAAGGACCAGAACATTTGCATACAATCAAACAGACAACATCACAGATCAGATAGCTACACAGGACCTTCAAACAATGGAGAATGGGGGAAGGAGAAAGCTAGGGTAAACAAAAGGAATTTCTTACAGAGAGCACTTACACAATAGCAGGTACTAATATAGAGATCTACACTATACAGGGAATAACACACAGACATCAGAAATCTTTAGTTAACTGGCAGATATATAAAATAGTGAAAACCAAATATATTTATAAGGTCCACCAGTTCCCCCAATAGTCTCTTTCACGGGCCATAGTCTCTGGGCAGGAGGCTAGCGCACAGCCCCCTCCAAATCGCACTGTGACATTATGTTCTGTCACAGAACCGTTTTAGGAAGAGTAACTATGTGGGCTGACAGCCAGTCCTTAGAGGGCTGGCCGGATTCAAAAATTGATTGGAAAAACAACAACATTTTAGGGTATAGCTCAGGAAAGCTTTTATAGTAGTGCGCAGTGTAACCATCTGGTCCTGGATCCTTGCCATTAGGTAAACTTTTTATTGCCGAGGTAAGCTCGAATAGGGAAATGGGTTCAGCTAATGTTTGACGTAAGTCGTTGGTCAGTCGCGGTAGGTTGACCTCTCGTAAAAATTTGGATATATCTTGTGTAGTAGGCTGATGCGTCTCGTTGTCACTGGTTAAATTATAAAGAGAGTTATAGTAATCCGTGAAACATTCGGCAATATGTTTCGGCTGGTGTTTGGGATTTCCCTGACTGTTATATATCGTCGCAATGTGTGATTTACTCGCCCTGGCTCGCAATTTATTGGCTAACTTCCTACTTGCCTTATTGCTATATATATAGCACCGTGCCTTAAGTCTTCTAGTCGCCCACGTGTAATCTAGTTTGTCCAGGTCGATCAACTAACGACGCAACTCCATCATCGCAGCTAGAGTGCTGTCAGTATGTAGTCGGTCGTGGTCCGCGTCTGCCAATACAATACGTCATAATAAGGACAATCTATGTTCATTGTGTTGTCTTTTTAGGCGAGACCCCCATTTAATCAACACGCCCCTTACCTCTGCCTTATGGGCCTGCCATAGAGTGCTTTCAGTTACTTCCAAGGAAGAATTCTCCCCGAAATAATCATTTATAGCCTGCTGGACTTCTTCTCTAATCTCAGGGCGCAATAGCAGAGATTCATTGACCCTCCAAATAGCTCTGCCGCAAGGATCATAAGCGTCAACCAGGCACACTGTAACTGGCGCATGGTCAGACCACGCAATCGGCCCAATGGAACAGTCTTGCACTTGTGCCAAAGAGTCCCCTTTAACAAACACGTAGTCTATCCTGGAATGGACATCATGAGCAGCAGAATAAAAGGAATGTCCCACTTCTCCTGGGTGCATCAATCGGCAGACATCAAATAGCTGATATGCCACGATGAAAGCAGCGATTTTGGCACGCGCTGTTCTCTGGCACTTGGGAGCCCGGGTAGGTAAGTCCAGCGATAAATTAATGTCTCCACAGACGACCAAATGGCCCGACAAGATCTTTTGCATCCGATTCAATACAAGAGTCAGGAAAGAATGTTGAGATTCATTCGGGCAGTAAACATTCACGAAAGCATAGATAATGTGATTAAGGGAGCAGACAAGGATGATGAATCTACCGTTGGGGTCAATCACTTGGTGAAAGAGTTGCTAAGCCAGGCGGTTGTGAATGAGGACCGAGACCCCTCTGGTTTTCGTAGGGGATGTTGCATGAATCTGTTCCGAATAATGAGAGAGATATAGCCGGGGATAGGCATCTCTTGAAGACATATCACGTCAGGAGCTGAGGCTTTAATGTCCACATTCATGTCCACATGTCCACATGTTTAATCCTTTCACATTCAATGAAAATATTTTCATGTTATGTCTCTATCTTATCGGGGGTAAATACATCACTGTTAACTGCTGCAGGGATTCCAAGACCCTCAATGTCCCGCTTGGGTTGTCGGAGAAAAGTACCTGATGTCGGGCAATTTGTAGCCACTTCGCCATCCCCTGTGTCCAGTGCATTAAAGCCGGGGAAAGAATGAGAGTTAGTTCGGTGAGAGCTTCATTAACAAACAAGAACAGGCATAAAAGAAGAAAAGGAAAAAGAAAAAGAACTTCTCCAAAGATAACGTCAAAAACAAAATCAGAAAAGTGAATAGGAGTGCCCACGTCACTCCAAAAATTTACAGTTCCTGAGATCTCCTGGAGCCGGAGTAGTATCCCAGCTCACCCTGATCCATCAGGGGGAGAGACTTGACCATTTTGCAGAGGCGAAGGTGCCGGGCACTCGTCTGGCCCGCTTGACTTCAGACAGCTTCCCTTCTCAGCAGCGCCTCGGTTCCCCGGAAGGCCTTAAACAGTCAGGACCACGAGGGGGGAGTGAAGAGAAAAAATAACGGATAAAGGACAAGTTGTAGAATCACTTACAGGTGTTGACCCTGTGCCACTCCGGGGAGACCTTCGTCGGTGTTGGTCGGGAGGCCTGCGGGGAGTGCAATCTCCCGTAAGGTTCCATTCTTTCAAGAGCCTGAACCCCATGGTAACGTTGTGGATAGAGTGAAACACATTTTGATGTCAAATTAGGAGCTTGGTTGATAACCCCATCTGTATGGCATTTTATGATTTTTGAGGAGCTTAGTAACTGGGCCGAACTCCCGTCTTTTAGCCATCGTGGCCGCGGACAGATCTGAAAAAAATAAGATGGTGGAATATGGGTCTGGCAGCGTTCCCTGCTTTCTGACTGTAGCCATCAATTCTTCTTTTATCTTAAAAATAATGCACTCTGAGTATGGCCGCATTTTAGGTGAGCTCCGTTGATGAGTTCCACAACGAGGAGATTTTGACCTTCCACACAGGCTCAATCCTCGTATCTTGGGGTGATACTAACCCACACACCATCTGGGACTTTGTTGTTTCTCCCCCCTTCAAGTGTCCAGACCGAGATTCGGCCGCTGCCATACTCGCGCTACCACGCGAGTGCGAAACCACAGCATCGTCTGGGACGGGGCATCCCACGGACATCAATATCTACCCCCTCACCAAGAGTGGAGAGAGGTACCCCGCAATCTACCGCCTGTTCGCTTCTCGCCTTTTGGCGCGTTCTATATCCGCAGGGCTGGGGCCTGTCTGTCTCCTCTGTTTCTGCGGTCCGCTCGGAGCGCCTCCACCCGAGACCCACACAAGACACTTAATCCTGCGGCGACGGGTGCCGCGGCCTGCCAGACGAACTCTGAGGACACTGGGGAGGTCGAGAGGTGCCGGGTTCTCCCTTTCTGCTGACCCGGTGTTGAGCCGCACCGCTTGATCCGGACTGAGGCACGCGGGCTCGAGCGGCGCGGCCTACTGCCATGCGGTCCACAGCGGCCCCTACGTACCTCCACCTTGTTGAGCTAGGCATAGTCTTCCCAGGACACCCCTGTTTTGTTGCCCACCTGCACTTAATTTTTCCTGCCACCACGCAATACTCCCTGGGACACTCCTTGGAACTTTATGTTTACAATCTGCACCGCTTATGCTCTGTGGTCTTATAACAAGAAAATATTTTTGATTTTTTCTCGATGGACCCCTCAGGGGCCAGTACACGTGAGCAACACATTATTCTTTCTCTCGCTTGTGCACGGTGGTCTTTTGATACGCAGGTAAAGGGAGGGGGAAGGAGGAAAAAAAGAGAAATAAAAAATTTTTTAGGACCCATTGCACACCACAATTTTTTATATATATCTACATCACTTGTTTCTGGACACTCTGCACTGTCTCCATATTATAAATTTTTTCTGGACACTCCGCACTGTCTGCATACTATAATTTTTCTGGACACTCCGCACTGTCTGCATACTATAATTTTTCTGGACACTCCGCACTGTCTGCATACTATAATTTTTCTGGACACCCTGCACTGTCTCCATATTATAATTTTTCTGGACACTCTGCACTGTCTCCATATTATACGACTAGCCGGACGCCACCCTCTTCTGCGTGACCCTATTTTTGTAGCCTCTGGTTTTCAGTCCGACCCATATTCTCCACACTTCGCTCGACATGGATAAATTCATTGCAACAACTTCCAAATCCTCTAAACGCCTCACAAATAAATCTCAGGGAAGGGGCGTGTCGGCACAGGCTAAATCTCCAAATGTCTTGGAACCGAGCAGCGCACCGTCCAGTCCCCAACTGGCCGCACCGGCTTTGCTGACAACCTCCACCCAAATGGCCGAGTTTGCCGCCATGCTCTCCCCTTACTAGACGAAAAACTGGGCCGTTTGTCGGCGACTATCGATCTAGCACTCTCCCAACTAACCTCTCAGGCTCAACGATTGACAGAAGTGGAGGAACGGGTCTCTACTCTGGAAGATTGACTTACACCCTTGCAGACGACAGTGGTGTCCGACGATACACTTCTCTCCTCCCTCATAGAGAAGGTTGACGATCTGGAGAACAGGAGCCGTAGAAACAACCTCCGTGTGGTGGGTCTCCCGGAATCAGTGAAGGGCCCTCAATTGCAAAACTTTGTCGCCACTTGGCTCCCCACGGCCCTGGGCATCTCCGAAGACGTCCCGCTGACAATGGAACGGGTTCACAGGCTAGGACCTGATCTCTCCCCGTCTCTGAATCGCCCCCGCACAGTTATTTTCAAGTTGTTAAATTTCACTGATAAAGGTTGCATTCTTCAGGCCTACTGAAGACTGGGCACTCTGGACTATCAGGGAACTGTTTTACGACTTTTCCAGGATTTTTCCGCCTCATTAGCTGCTCGCCGGCGGGCATTCACTCCGATTTGTACACAGCTGGCGGCAGCCAATATTAAATTTACACTACAATATCCGGCATGCCTTCACGTTCATCTACATGGTCAAGTCGCCTTTTACAATTCGCCTGTTGACGCAGCAGCTATCCTGAAGACTGACTCTGGACTTCCACCTCCGCGCTCTCACCGCTCCAACTCGCCATCATGACTTCAAGGATGGCCCCTTGCCTAGACTAGCACTGCCACGGACGCATGTTTGGATTACCACTCAAACTTCCCAGTTTTCTTTCTCGAGTCATTACTGTTTTTGTTTTTTTCTGTATTTCACAGTTGGTTTCGTCACCCTGGCCACAGTTTTGCTGACTGTTACCACTTCGGTTTATCACTATATTTTTTTTCTGTTGCTCTGGTTCAATCGTCTACTAACCCATTTTTTTTCAGAGGCAAATGTTTTTCTGTTGATGTTTGTTAGGTTGTTTATGGTTGTAATGTTCTGGATCGATCTCGAACAGTTTCTCCAACAGTTCACAACGATATTCACAGTATTCCGGGTGTGGGGTCCGCGGCTGGGACGGCCCCCACCCCTCTTCCAACATGATCTTCGTGCAGCGTTTTTTCAAACTAAGTCTTGGCATCCACCATCAGTGGCGTAGCGTGGGTTGTCAGCGCCCGGGGCCAGCCAAGAATTGTGCGCCCCCAACCTGTGGACACGTTATCGATATTGCCGCAGCTCTCACATGGATATTGCCGCAGCTCACACATGAATATTGCCCCAGCTCACACATGGATATTGCCCCAGCTCTCCCATGGATATTGCCCCAGCTCACACATGGATATTGCCCCAGCTCACACATGGATATGCCCCAACTCACACATGAATATTGCCCCAGCTCACACATGGATATGCCGCAGCTCACACATGGATATTGCCCAAGCTCTCACATGGATATTGCCCCAGCCAGCTCTCACATGGATATTGTCACGATCAGCCACAATGGCGGTACCTGGCATGTGCCAAGTAGGGCCCAGGTAAGAGGAAAAGCCGCTATATGCAGAGATGCGTGACACAACGATCAGGAAAAGTAAATAAACCACAGTAGACACTGGGGACCTCTGCACGGCTAAATACCAAAGGAGCCCTATACTGATAGATCGGTCCTTAGAGTGGCCGAATCTGCACTAATAGAAAAAGGTTACCTTGTAGCCGTGCAGAGTCCTGGGAAAACACAGACACCTGAAGGAGAATATACTCAACAACTTGCAGGGCAGGACTTAAATATACTAAAGCCGTGGTCTACAGGGACACACAACATATAATACGATAAGCACAAGACAGCTAGGGATATCCAGAAGAGTGGTCAATAAATAAGCCAGGGGTCAAAACCAAAACGTATACCTTGAGCCAAAGCGGGGATATAGCACCAGAGAAAATCCGTCAGCCAGGCCAGAGGGTCAATACCAGGAAGTCAATCAGAACATAAAACTCAGACAAGGGGGAAACACTGAAATAGAACTAGGATGGAAAACAGGGAGCTCTCAGGAACAAATCTGTGGCTGAAGTGAACCAGGATGCAAGAGCATGGTGATATGGGCCTATGGTATTATATAGGGGAGTAATCAGCCCATAATCACCAGCAGAAGCTCAACGAGCCATGAACTTAACCCCTGAGCTGCATGTCAGGGAAAGCAGCACAGGGAAACACATGGAAACACAGACATAAGGAATACAGAGGGCAGGGAGACAGGGTTGGAACGTGGGAACGTGACAGATATTGCCCCAGCTCACACATGAATATTGCCCCAGCTCACACATGGATTTGCCCCAGCTCTCCCATGGATATTGCCCCAGCTCACACATGGATTTGCCCCAGCTCACACATGGATTTG
Organism: Leptobrachium leishanense; assembly: GCA_009667805.1. NCBI lineage: Eukaryota > Metazoa > Chordata > Amphibia > Anura > Megophryidae > Leptobrachium > Leptobrachium leishanense. Next base: position 185,696,514 of record CM019064.1, on the reverse strand, counting down.
CCCCAGCTCACACATGGATTTGCCCCAGCTCACACATGGATTTGCCCCAGCTCACACATGGATATGCCCCAGCTCACACATGGATTTGCCCCAGCTCTCCCATGGATATTGCCCCAGCTCACACATGGATTTGCCCCAGCTCACACATGGATTTGCCCCAGCTCATGGATTTGCCCCAGCTCATGGATTTGCCCCCAGCTCATGGATTTGCCCCAGCTCATGGATTTGCCCCAGCTCATGGATTTGCCCCCAGCTCATGGATTTGCCCCAGCTCTCACATGGATTTGCCCCAGCTCATGGATTTGCCCCAGCTCTCACATGGATTTGCCCCAGCTCATGGATTTGCCCCAGCTCTCACCTGGATATTGCCCCAGTAGCAGCCAGCTCTCACATGGATACTTTCCCCAGCTCCAGATCCAGCAGGGGTTGAGGGGGCCCAGATGCCGGGCAGCGGGAGTGCCTGCCCGGTCCTGAACAGCGTGTGAGTCCGTCCGTGTTGAAGAAGAGGCGGCTGCGTGGGTGCGCAGGTCACGCGGTCCGGCCAGTCAGGTGGTACAGAGACTCAGTACCACCTGATTAGCCGGACCATGTGACCGGCTGCGCCTGCACGCAGCCGCCTCCCCTTCAACACGGATGGACTCACTGTTCAGGACCGGGCAGGCACTCCTGCTGCCCGGCATCTGGGTCCCCTCAACCCGCGGGCCCTTGGGTGGCGCCCGAGGGCCCGGCGGGTCAGTCCGGGCCTCAAGTTTTAGGGGCGCAAATTTCTTTTGAAATTATGCGCCCCTAACAAAACTGCGCCTGGGGCCACGGCCCCCCCAGCCCCCCCCCCACGCTACGCCACTGTCCACCATGACTCATGACACTCCTCTCACTTTCCCAACATCTGTAACCCCGCAGATTTTCACTCGTAACTCCTTTAAAATAGTATCCTGGAATGTTGAAGGCCTTAACGCGCCGATTAAACGCAAAAAGGTGGTGCAATATTTGAAACGATTGGACCCTGATATAGTGTTCCTTCAGGAAACACACTGGACAACTCCAGATCAATCGCTGCGAGCCCCATGGGTGGGTTACCAGACTTCTTCGGTTTATACTCAAAAATCCAGAGGCACGGCGATTCTCTTACACAATAGACTTCCCTACTACGACCCAGTGGCAATCAACGACCCTGAGGGCAGATATACCCTCCTTAATCTTAACATCGGCCAGGAACCATTTCAGTTACTCAACATCTACACCCGCAATAGTCCACATTTGTTGTTTTACAAGACGCTACTTCCGTTACTTCTACAACACTCCTCCTCCCGCAGAATCGTGGGCGGTGATTTTAATGATGCACCTGATTCTATCCTTGACCGCGCACCTAGCCGTCAGCCGCCTCGGGTACACCCACAACCTTCGGGACCAACCTTTCTTCTGAACCATTTTAGCCTAATAGACATTTGGCGAGAGCACAACCCATCGGGCAGGGATTTCACATTTTACTCCGACCCCCACAAATCCTTTTCCCGATTAGATCTGTTCTTGATTTCAGACTCACTCTCTCCCCTAGCACTCCACACAACGATTGGCCCAATAGCATTTACTGACCACGCACCGATCTCACTAGACCTGATGCTAGGAACGCCGCAGCCCTACACCCGTAATTGGCGTTTTCCCTCTCACCTCCTGTCTTCCGGGTTATTCACGTCACACATTGAACTAGCTTGGAACAATTACACTGATGATAATATACAACATACTGATGACGTCAACCTATTTTGGTCAGCGTCTAAGGCGGTGCTCCGCGGTCAACTGATTGAGTTCTCTGCTCAGAAGAGAAAGGAGGACTCCCAGAATCTAACTAGGGCACACTCGGACTTACTCAAAAGCTATAGACGCTAGCTGACAAACCCCACCCCCGACATCCTGCAAATATACAAACAAAATAAATCTAAATATGACACACTGGCCACTGCCATGGCACACCGCTCATGGCAGCACCAGAAACACCGACTGCATCATTTCGGCAACAAACATGGCCGCCTTCTAGCCAATCTTGTCCGGTCTCAAACTCAGACTCGACCCTTTATTTCTAAACTTAAAACAGTAGATGGTACCATTCTTACAGACCCTGCTGCCATTGTTGACCATTTCCGGAACTATTTTGCAGACTTTTATACAGCTGAACCCGATGACTGCCACACAAAACCTTTTTCATCAAGCACAAATCCCCAAATTATCACCGATGGATCGTGATGCTCTGTCAGCACCCATCACACTGGTAGAGGTTCGTCGGGCGATAACAGCACTTAAAAATGGTAAGGCCCCGGGTCCTGATGGGTTTGGTGCGGAATACTATAAACTCCTCGCTGTTTCGGTGGCCCCACACTTGGCCTCCCTGTATAACAATATTTTGCAAGGGGAAGCTCCCCCGCCCAACTTTAATGAGGCGCGAGTGGTGGTGCTCCCCAAACCCGGGAAAGACCCTACTATGGTCACCTCATACCGACCCATAGCGTTACTCAATACTGACTTGAAACTACTGTCTACTATAATGGCAGGTCGCTTACAGGGTCCACTCGCATGCCTGATAGGTCCCCAACAGACAGGTTTCCTTAATGGTCGACACTTCACCATTAACATACGCAAAGCCATAGCGGCGATATGGTCCTCCTCTTTAACGGCACATTCCTCTAATATCAGTTGAAATACTTAAGTCCAGCAGGACTTAATGAAGGGTTCAGTTTCACACCGTATATCGGTACGTGAATGATTGACCTTGTAATCATTTTCGTTGTCCTACTATATCTAGTATCGTTGATGCAGGTATTGAAACATAATGGAGCATGTTAATAATATGGTAATAGTGAGCATTGAGCCATTCACTTAAAATATATATGCGATTTTAATCTATCGATTGGTAGCTGTACTTGATGAGCGTCTACTAAAATCAGTATTTACTACGCTGTTCGGGGTATCTATAATTGTGAATAGCACAATTAATATTTTTGCAGGACCCTCAACAATGTCTGTTAGGTGAATTTTTTCTTTTTTCTTTTTTGTTCCTAGCAGGGATCCGTACTATTCATGACCCTTGGCAGCTAATTAAATGCTCTAATTAAGTAATTTACCACCCATATATAGTGAGAAGGTCAGCAAGTCTCACATAGCTCCTGATCAAATTGCTGTGTTGGCAGCAGGGAAACGCACGTTGAGCGTTAGCAGGTTAATTTAGCCTTTGATGAACGTTGCGTAGGTTAATTTAACTGTCAAATCGAATGTTCTCAATAATAATTTCATACTGAGCCTAATGGTTATAAATTGAGCGTGCAAAGTGTATGCACACAGACTTTATTGTGGGTTGATTCTGGTGCGTACTAAGTGTATGCATACAAACTGAATTGTGTGTTGATTTTTTATCGCTAATTTAGCGTTCATTACAAAGCGTGAGCCTGTAGGCTCGTAGATTTAAAAATCTTTTTGCCGTCTGTTTACGCTGAGGGGCATAGTTGCTGGCTAAGATCCTATCATCACAACGCCCTCTTTTTGAAACAACTTGAGAGGCTGATATTTTCCGCTAATTTGAGCGTCTGTTGCACTACGAATCGATCTAGCCCGCTGGCTATAATGATATGCCAAATGTTGTGTCCTTGTGAATAACTGGCAACTTGCATGGTACGGTCACATTTATTATCTGCTATATCGAACATTTGGACCACTGTACTATTGAACCCATCTGCCGGGCAGACTGTATGACCACTGCAGTAATTTCCAACACAACGGTTTCTTTTTGAACAAATTCAGAGGCTGTTGTATCTTTGCCAATTGTGTGTTGCAAGTACTACCAACACATGCATCCTCTTGGTCGTAACTGAGTTTGAATCCAGCAGCACAATTTCAATGTACTGTATATCCAATCCTAAGCGCACCAGCTATGTTAAGCTGTGTTTGTTACTTGGTCGTAATTACATGCATGGCAAACTGTGTTTGAATCTAATAGCACAGTCTCAACCGTAATTCAGTGTTTATTCACTACCAAGCGTAACAGCTATGACAAACCCGTGTCTGTTAAATGCATTTACTTTTTGACGTTTGACTGTATCGAGTGTTTGCAGACGATATTCACCTTTGAGGTTTCCCCAAAGGACCTAATTGATCATGAAGCTGATTGCTCATAGTTATTTGTAAGGTGTGTTTACACCAATTCTATTTCAGAATCGACAATCATTGCTAATAAGTGTCCTTGAGTAAGATCTTGTGTCCGAGGGTGAGAGTAACCGCTGCAATTGCACGTTTATTATTGTTTATTAATTTAATATCAAGGTCAGTGGTCAATTTCATTTGTGATCATTGAGTGCATATTATATCATGCCTGAATAGGCATTCAATTTGTTTATGTGTTACCTACATCAATTGGTCTGAACCAGTCATAACCATCCCACTATCGATAGTTCAACAATTGTTGACCATATTTCTTATGCCATCTGTCATCCTTATTTTTCTCTCATGGGGGCTTACACAATTGTTACCGCTTTGAGTCTTTCTGAATTAATGGTTGCTATTGGTCAATTTACATTTTATTGAGCCATCCAGTGCATTGCCAGAAGTTATATTTGAGAGTAAATATTTTTGTCCTACTAAACTAATTCACTGATGTGATATGTCTGATTATGCTAATTATATACCCAATACGCGCTAATATTGTAATTGGTGGACGCACCAATTACTGGAGTAGTTTATATATTCATAATTCTTCAATCTTCAATTCACTGATAATACAATGTGGGTTTAATGTATAATTCAAATTAATTAATTGTGTTCTAAATTGACAACCATTCTCATATTTTTTAATTGTATTCAATAAAATATTTGTTTTAATCACGTTATAGGTTTTTCCTCGCAAGGGGATTTGATATACATTCCTCTAATATCCTCCTGAGCTGTGATGCAGACAAGGCGTTTGATCGTATCTCTTGGGCATACCTAGTCCGCTTCATCAAATTTCATCATTTTGGGAAGGAGTTTCTGGCCCTCTTTCGTGCGCTCTATCTCAAACCAGTTACAGTGATCACAGCGAATGGTTTAAACTCTGCCCCCTTTGTTCTGGAACGCGGAACCAGACAGGGCTGCCCCCTCTCTCCGTTATTATTCAACCTGGCCTTGGAACCCCTCATCCGTATAATAGAAGCTTCCTCGGAGATTAAGGGCATAAGCCTATCCTCCTCAGTGTCGCTAAAAGTCATTGCCTTTGCTGATGATTTGTTACTATTTCTCTCGGATCCCGCCTCTGCTATCTCACCCCTGTTGACCTTACTAGATATGTTCCACGTGGCCTCGGGTTTCCGAATTAATTACACAAAGTCCCTTGCGCTGCCATTGGGAACCAAGACCCGTGGCCCTTGGCTCACACACTTTCCTTTCACCTGGGCCCCCACGCCTTCCATTACATACCTAGGGATAGTTTTGCCAGCCGATCTCTCGCTTCTCTACCGACTCAATGTCGATCCCCACATCTCCCAGACCAAATCACTCCTAGACGCCTGGAGTTCGCTTCCTGTGTCCTATTTAGGAAGAGCCTCCTTAATTAAGATGACTCTGTTCCCCAAATTGCTCTACCCCTGAAAGTTTTACCACTACTACTAAAACCCACGGATCTCCGTACACTATACAAATTATACGCAACCTTCATATGGCAAGACAAAAGAGCACGTATACAACTCGCTAATTTACAACAATCCGAAGCTAGAGGAGGAATTAACTTCCCAAATATACAGGATTACAACTTGGCGGCGCAGTGTCGTTATGTCTCTGACTGGTTACATGATACTTCACATTTTACACCCCTACAGGTAGAACAGGCACTACTTCCCTCCTCATCCTTATTGGCATTTCTACACCAACATTCTCCTCAACTCCCTCCTGTGATATGCTCTAATCCGTTACTCTCCACTACTAAACTGGCGTGGGTCAGGATCCGCAAGCGCCTTCAGTTGGCCTGGCAGACGTCTGTGTGGTCCCCTGTCCTACATAATCCACACTTTCAAAACACTTCCCCTGCCCCCATTTTCCACACCCTGGCCCAACGAGGTTTCACTAGTATCCATCATTATACCGACGGTGGGACTGGCCTACCATACTCTTATTCAAATTTGAGGGATCGTATTGCCCCTCTAGAGCTACACCCTGTATATTACCTACAACTGCAATAGTTTCTTCTCAACCAGTTGCGTGCTCTATCCCCCACTGACTTGGCTAATCCGCTAGACACACATCTGCTCACGTGTTCCTCACCCCCGCCCTCCACCGCGGTGATTTATGCACTCTTGCAATACACCTTGCCCACCAAGATTCCTTGGGTGGCAATATCTAAAGGGTCCTTAACCTTCCTTGACCTCTCTCCACAAGATCTGATAAATGCCACCTTAACATCCAGACGCGCGATCCCTTCTGCTAATTACTGGGACATGTTTTCCAAAATCTTACACCGTGCATACATGGCGCCAGACAGAATGGCCCGAGCGGGCCTGTCCCCCAGCGCTACTTGTTTAAAATGCCACCACACACCGGCTGACTTAGAACACTGTTTATGGTCCTGTCCGTTCATACAGTTATTTTGGGATAAGATACAACGCTTTGGCGTGCGGGTCCTCAGACTAGAAATCCCTCATACTCCGGAGTGGGCCATTTTTAATCGACCGACCCTTTTCAGTCCCCAGCCTTACTCTAAATGTCATCGTTTTTGGCTAAGCCTTTTGGCAGCTACAGGTAAAAAAAGCTATTTTGTCTCAATGGATTTTCGCAGCTCCTCCTTCTTTCCGCATGGTGTACGAGAGAATTTATGCCATATTTCTGGCTGACTGGTCTGAAGCATCTTTACATCTCAATGAGAAGACACAGGCATTTTTTACTAACTGGTCCCCCCTTATCAGAACCCTCCCAAACGAGACCAAAGACTCGCTGCAAAAGGCTTTTTTTAGTGCCCCTTGGTACTCTCTGCAGATGTTGCGAGGTACCCCGCCAATCCCCCGGGACCCTTAAGATGACTCTTTGACTAGCTTCCTCGCCTCCTCCCCCCCAGAGACCCCGGACACTCATACACAGTCATCACCTCCCCTCGGATGAATCTAGGGCTTTACTGCCGTCACAAATGCTAATGTGTAACTTCTATTGCCATACAGACTGTTACCCATTTGTTTACTGATATTTCGGAGTTGTTTTCACTATTACATCTTGGATGTCGAGATTCTGCACTGTTTTTCTTTTTCCATTGCTGCATTATATGTCGTTTTTTTTTTTTACCATCTGTATATCTGTTCTGATCCAGATTGAATAAAAATATATTTAAAAAAAAAATGCACTCTAATGAGTACGTCTCGGGGTATCGAGGCTGCAAGGTTTTTATGTTTAGGTACTCTGTGTAAACATAAATCAGCGGCTGGTGTTTCCGGTAACAAGGTTTAAAAGAGAGTCAGAGTATATTCATACAGGCCTTCTGTCTTAACTGCTTCAGGGATACCCCTAATCCTAATGTTGTTTCGTCTGGAGCGGTCTTCTAAGTCAGCCAACTGGCTGGGTGGAGTAGAGGCAACATCACTGCTCTGCGTGGAGAGAGCCTGTGGAGACATGGGTTCGATCCCGACGAGCACCTCTCCAGTAAGTGTCCTTGGGCAAGACACCTAACGGTACATACTTGCCACCCAGGACATACCTGAAAACGAGAGATATCTCAATGTATCCTTCCTGGTAAAATCCTTTCTCAAATCCTATCTCAAAAAAAAAATGGAGCAATTCCTGGGATGCTTTAAGTTCCTTATAAGCGTCTACAAGCTCATTGTGTGCAAGGCATAAATCGTCAGTTTTGGTTTCAAGCTGCTCTGTACGATCGCCTAGGGCGAATATCCTTATGCAGGTCTGCAATAATGGCTTTAAAATCTGCCTGTAATGTGTCTCTAAGTTTCCCCAGCAAGACCCGTATCTGACCTTCTGATGCTGGATTGGAAGGAATGTGCCGGACAGAGAGCTTTCTTCTGAACCCTCGAGGGGCTGGAGTGACTATGTGTCCTGGGCGCCGCCATCTTGGATTTCTCAGGCCTTCCCTTTTTTCACCGTTCCAGGGGTTTCGAGGCACCGCTGCGCTTTAGGGGGGGCCATCGCCACGTTCCCCAGATGGTAAGGAGCTTGTCAGCCGCTTTTGGCAGAAATCCGCCAGGTAATAGAGCCGTAGGTCTATAGAAATTCCGGCGGGCCGACGGAGCTCAGCTCACATGCGGCTGTTCCTCATGCCATCTGGACACGCCCCCCTATCATTTTATTTTTACACCAAACCTAGTCATGTTTGGTATCATTGGAAAGGCCCTCTAGCTGCCACGGATTGGGAGATACAGGGATCCGAAGGATCCCACTATCTCCACTTGACAGCTAGGGGTTAACTGGCCCACTGACGTCATCGCACATATGGTGACGACGTCAGTGGGTGAGGGGTGACCCAGAGGCTTGGCTGACATCCAAGATGTCAGCCACTTCCAGGATTGAATCTCGATTCAGCGCCGATTGGGGCCGAATCACGATCCGGCAACGAAGGGGTTAAATACAGGTACCGCTGAAAAGGGGAGACTCTCCCCTTTCCAGCGGTATTTTTCTTTTTTTATCTAAGTGGAACATATATTTTCCACTACAGGCACCGGGGGTGCCTGGCGATGACGTCATCACACGTCATCACGCACATTGATGACATCATCGCAACTGCCGGGCCCTCTGAATAGGCGGGGCAGACTTCCAGCCTGCCAGAACACCGAGGGAGCACAGACAGAGAGGAGAGTTTAGGGAGGGAGTCGTTAAGGGGATTTCCCCACAGGACGCGCTATGTACGTCAGCGGTCGGGAAGGGTCTAATGCATGCCAATAACTTGCCAGCCTTGGCGACTGCTGTTTAGCTGAAGAAAAACAAAATGAAGACTTTGGAGTGGCCTAGTCAAAGGCCTGACCTGAATCCTATTGAGATGCTGGGGCATGAACTTAATCTCCATGGCGTGACGATTCTGACATTTTTTAGATGTCAGAATCATTACGTTTTTTTTTTATTATTTGTACCCCCTAGCAGTACCCTGGGAGTGGTAACCCCGAGCCACACTCGGGATGCCGCTGGATACTTTACCTGTCCCTGCACTCCCTCGCTGTCCCCCGCAGTCTCCTCCGGCAATTGCAACCTCATACTTCCTGGTTCCCTTCTCGCGAGAAGGCAACGAGGAAGCAAAACACCGGGATCGCCGGAGGAGACTGCGGGGAATAGCGAGGGAGCACAGGGACAGGTAATGTATCTCTATCCAGCCCGACTCGGGAACACTGCCCTGGAGGTTAAAAAGTCGGTTCATGCATTGAAAACCTTCCAATGTGGCTGAATTACAACAATTCTGCAAAGATGAGTGGACCAAAATTCCTCCACAGCACTGTAACAGACTCATTGCAAGTTATCGCAAATGCTTGATTACAGTTCTTGCTGCCTGTAACGGGCGCTCTAGTGCTCACCCAGGATAAGCATAGTTTGGATCTTAATGGACAGATGATTCCAATACAAAAGTTCAAGGAAAAAAACACTGTAATACCTTAAGTCCTAAACCAGGGAGGTATTACATAATCCTGAATACCACTCAACACCAATTGGTTTCGAGACAAAGAGGTTGCAGAGCGAAAACACTTTAACTCTTTGTACACAGATATAAAGACTTAAGACTTGAGCATAACGTGAGTCAGAAAAAGCGTGGTTATTGATATAGTTCAGATTGCTTTTAACAACAGTCGTGGTGCATGAAGTATATATAGTAGAGGAAATACTCTTATACTTGCTCTCAACAAAACAATGTTTGAACATTCTATATTCAGCAGCCTGCATGGCAGGACTTCTATATAGCGACTTGATAGATTCAGTGAATTGTAAGACAGGCCTACTTGCATAGATCATGCGAGATGTAGAGTACCCAGGCTGAGGACTCGTTAAGCAAATCAGGAGGTTGGTTAAGCAAGCAACCTGTAGGGCAGGACTCCCAAAGGGAAACAAGCAGCGCAACATAGGCCTGCAACACAGACAAACACACAGGGGATGAAGCGTGAGAATTATCCGTGGTCTGTCAACAAATCAGGGTCCTCATACATGCAATCAATCGGTAACTGGATAAGCAGAATAGCAAAACTGACTCAAGGTACAGCTGGCGAAGCAGGAAAATTACTCCACGTCAGGGTGACGAGTAAAGACTCGCACCCTGCATTTAAGGCCGGCGGCTCCGGGTCATCACGCTAGGCCCCACCCCTTCAGACGCCGATCTGCCAGGTCCCAAACCTGGCATCCGGCCAGCCAGCGATGCCACCGGGCACCCAGACCCCCAGGCAGTGCCACAGGGGTATAGGACGTCAAATTGCCAAGGGTGGCCCAACCAGTTATTAGGTTTAGGGGGCAAGCACTTTTTCACACGGGTTTAGATTTTATTTTCCCTTAATAATAAAAACCTTAAATTTAAATATTGTATGTTGTGTTTACTTGTGTAATCTTTGACTATTATTTAAATTTGTTTGATGATCTGAAACATTAAAGTGTGACAAACGCACAAAAAAATTAAAAAACAGAAAGGGTGCCAACACTTTTTCACACAACTGTATATATATTGCAATAAAGTCCATCACTCAGGGTACACGCTCCCATGCATACACTCTCCCACAAATAGCGGCACTCCGGGGTCTCGTTAACATCTTCACGACGGACAAGAGAAGAGTATAAGAAAAAGAAAACGTTCTCACTCAATCCCTTTCTCTGCTTCAGCTTTTTCATAGATAGATAGATAGATAGATATGTTACAGTTAAAGTCCGAAATCCAGATAATATTAAGATTACTTGGGTAAAATGGAAATTACCCTAGTGTTGTTGGATAAAGTCCAATGGGAAATGAAACATCGGACTTTATCTGGGTAAACTGCGAAGTATCCAAACACCTCAGGGTACTTTGGTTTTCTCCGGGTTTTCAACAGGTTACAGTTGATGGAATTCCGAGGAGTATCTGGGTAATCCGCACATTATTCGACAGCGGTGGGTAAAGCCTTGTCTTTTGCCATCTTCATTGATAATATCCACAGATGATAGCAGAAAACACTTTTACCCAAGTCGGGGTCGGATACACTGCAGATTATCCAAGTGAAGCTGTGGATACTCCTCAGATTACACGGGTAAAGTGTCACGTCCACGTTCCCATCCCTGTCCCCTGTCCTCTGTCATATACGTGATATCCTGTTCAGGCCTTGTGTATGATGTTGCTATTCCTAGGTTGCAACCCAGGGGTTAATCGTGCCTCGCTCTCAGCTCACCTGTCTGTTATTTGTTTTGATCTCCTCCCTGTTTGCGCCCATAGTGCATTGCTCCATGATTTTCACTTTCCTGATTCATTCTGTGGTTTGTGTTGTATCCTGAGAGCTGCCTGCTGTTTGTATCCTTTTCAGTTTGTATATTTTTTGGTTATATACTTTTGGTCCTGTTTCCCCTGTCTGTCTGTCTCTCCTGCCATTGTGTTCCTGGTTTATTTCTAGTTATTGCTGTGGTTTTGTTTTCTGTATATTGTTTATTGTTACCCATGTACCGACTTGTGTGACAACCCTTCTGGCGCTGAACCCTGGAATCTGGATATTGTGCGCTCTCTGGTTTTCTGATTCCTGGCTTTTCCTCTTGACTATGTTTTTGTATGTTCCAAGTCTGTACTGTTTATTATGATTCCTGGTATCTGTATACTCATAAGACTCTGCACGGCTTCATGGTAAACGTTTTCTCTAGTGCAGATCTGGCATCTTTAAAGACTGGCCTATCAGTGCAGGGATTCTTTGGATATTGCCATGCAGAGGTCTCTGGTTAACCCTGTGTTGTTTCTTGTCACCTATACTACTGTCTGCAGTAGTATCTCTGCATATAGGGGCTTTCCACCTGAACCTGGGCCCCACCTTGGCGCAAGCCTGGTAATACCAGCATGACATAATCCTGGAGCCAATAATTAAGCCCGCAGATGTACGTATTGGAGTCCATGATGTGCATGTTTGGTGAACTGGTGACAAAACTGAAAGGGTTAATAAACTTATTTCTAGCTCCCACCTCTGGTAATCACGTTTCCTTGGGGAGCAGGGTTCCTGGTCCACTTTCACTGGCTGAGATGAACAGAAGGAGAGTGGGCAATCTCTGTTTCTATTGTGCTAGTTCGTTGCACCTCATATCTGAGTGCTATCTTAAGCCAGCGCGCCCTGAGAATAGCAGAGTGCCCACTGTGCCCACGTCCCACAGTGGGACCGCTTAAACCAGACCCCGGTTTAAGATCAGACCTCCTGTACCGTCCAGGTCTAGGAGAACCCTCTCTAGGGAAACCAGGCCTGAGGAGGAGATAACTGACACTCACAAACCAGTGATGCCCACTGAACCTCCTGTCTATGAGCCGGAGGAGCACATGGAGGATGGCTCTTTCTCAACCGTAGGGTCAGAGGGTGATGAACCTATGGAGGTTGTGCCAATCATGGCATCTGGTATAAAGCCGCTCCAAATGGCTAAACACCCCAATGGTGGTCCAGGGCATCATAAAAGTTTGTTCAAAAGGTGGTTTCTAAGGCAGACTTAGCAGCCTATGAACGGCAAATAATGACTGAGGGGAGTCCCCTACCTATAAGTATAGGATGCCTTACCTGCAGAACCTTCAGCCTATTTGAACCACCCACCGTAATCCCAGTGCCAAGTGGTGAGGCCACACTGAGTCTGGTGTGATGCCAGTCATGTCTGATTCTGGCGTGATGCCAGCCGAGTCTGATTCTTGCGAGATGCCAGCCATGTCTGAGCCTGGCGGGATGTCAGCCATGTCCGAGTCTGGCAAGATGCCAGTCATGTATGAGCCTGGCAAGATGCCAGTCATGTCTGAGCCTGGCGAGATGCCAGCCATGTCTGAGCCTGGCGAGATGCCAGCCATGAAAAATACAAACTAGTTTGTTGGGAGCGCCTAAGCATAGGCAGTGGTAATTATTCTTCTACGACACTGGAAACCCCTTATTCGATTAATGAATGTATCCGATATACTTGATGTAACAGTTCCTAAAATACAAAAAATAAACCGCTAATCGCGCAATATTGCTGTATTAAATGTGAACATCCAATGTTATAGTTTGGTATAAAGGGCCACTCACAAACGGGGAGCCTGCAGGCTAATAACAATCGCTTCTTAGCCTCTATGGGGGGCTCCTCCCATCAGTGGAATAGTCAGTGGATACACTGCGGCCTCTTAGTTCCAGTGTTCGATTACCTCAAAACAGGAAAGAATACAAAGCACAGTAACTGGTGAATATTAATGATAGTAAATCGTTGTAGACTGGCTTACTCACATACTCCTGAGCCTCCCAATGCAAGTGGCCCGGTTACGTAGCTTTGGACCACTTTCCATCCAAGGGGGGTCCTACCCCTATGTCGATAACTGCAGCTTCACTTCACGAATGCAGGTAAAAAAAATTGCCAGTGGGGTGCATATCAATATAAAAAATTTATTGGATAAAACCATTTGGTCTTAAAAAATATATAAATTCAAATAAAACACAATATGTATATTAGGCTTGTGCACCGATTTTTTTTTCAGTTCGATTCAGTTCGATTTGTTCGGACGTTTAAAATTTTTTCGATTCGGCTCGTTTCGACCGATTTCTGTTTTGATTTGGTTCGGTTCGGCTCGTTTTTCGTGTACATTTTTTTTTCGTGTTTTCGGGTCACTTTGCTCATTTTTTCTATCGACTTTTCGTGATTTCGGAAATTTTCGTTTTTTTCAGAACGTCTGTTCTCCTCGTTTCAAAGTGTCTAACTCTATTCGTTTTGACGTAAACTACTATGGTTTACTTTTTTTATACTTTATATATTTTTTTATAATAAATTTTTGGTTTATTTTTCGGATCCGATAATTCATTCTGTCGATACGATAATTCTGGCGATTCTATCGTGTTTTTTTTTTATTAAATAAAGATCCTTTTTTTCTTATGAATATACATTTCACAACTTTATTTAATCACATTAAAAAAATGGTATGAAAGCCAAGGAACAAAAAAAAATGAACAAAACGATTTAAAAAACGCTAAACTGACCCGAATGGTCTGACTTTAAAAATAAAAACCAGAACAAAAGGTTTTAAAACGGAAAAATAGTTGATCAAAATGATCTGAAACGAAAAAAAAACAACAAATAAAATGATTTAAAACAGACAAAAAAAATTAACCCTTTCGCTGCTGAGGCATTTCACGGCTTCCCTTCATGCGTGTGTGCAGCACTGCGGTCTGCTGCTGAGCTAATTTTTAACAGTTTCGCTCCTCTTGTTTAAACGCGTTTTGAAGCTTTATTTTATAATATGACCCAGACATGTTATATATCGTTCTTTCCGGCAGACTCGGCAGATGATTCATAATATATCATTATCATATGTATGCGTCATGTCCTGTCTGTATATTATAACAAAAAATGCAATAAAATTAGAATTTTCAATGTTTGTTTTACAAGGTGTAAAGTGTTTTTTTTCCACATTTTAACATGCGAGTGTTTGCGGTTATATTTTATGAGTTGCGTTTGTTAAAAAAAATTGAAATGGGGACTTGTTATATTTTTTTGGGTGAAAATTACACTATTTTTAACAAACGCACCCCATACAAAAATCCTTAGTGCAGCATCATTGTTCACATTATAATTGAAATGGGAACAATATTGCTGCATTAACAAAACAAAACAAAAAACCTGTTTATTTTTTTATATTTTAATTTTGTATAATTTTTAACATTGTCATGTTTGGTATTGTTGGAAAGGCCATGCTCTGGTCGATCCAAAGATACAAAACATTAACCGATAGCTGCCGCGGATCGGGAGATAGGGGGTTCCAATGAACCCCCTATCTCCACCATTGGTCGCAGTTAGGGGTTAACTCCAGAACTGACATCATTGTGACGAGGTCTTGGGACTGTCGGCAGCTGCCGTTCCCCCATGCTGTTGTCTTCCTGCAAAGACGTGACCATGTTGGCGGGCAGCGTCTTAGCGGGCAGCGGTGGGAGAGAGAGAGCTCATAGCTGGAAGGAGGTGTTGCGTGAAGCTGCAAACAGGGACAAATAAACTAGACCTGAGCCGCACTGAGGATCTTTGGGTTGTGTCGGAGAAGACTTCACGCAGTGCTGCCATCAATATTTTTTGATAAATTCTTGGTTATACAATGAATGTGACTGTGGACAAAAATCTGTGTTGCTGTGACATCGCCTAAGCTTAACAAAACCATGCCTCTCAAGGCAGTACAACAAGGTTGTGTTAGTGTGTGACATTTTTTGGCCAGGCAGGAAGTGTAGAATGTGCACAGTCACATTCATGGCCACAAATATATTGACAAATTTATGACAAAGGGTCCATAGAAATGTCAATAAATTTATGTACATATAATTTTAACAGTGCGGAAAAGAAACCAAGCAATACATATTAACTTATTAAGTAAGGAAAAGCAACGCACACAAACAGGAAAATATAGAAAAAATATAACATTTATTTACAACATGATGCCACATGGCATTGGCAAACTGCCCAACAGGGGCACAAACATACTTATAGGGGAGGAGGAGGCTGGTCTCTCTCTACTGCCGCTCCAGGATTTAAACGGCGTTGTTAATATGCTGCCTGAATTCCTGGAGCAACTCCTGGATGGCATCAAGGTTGCTGCCAGCCAGGCGTAGCTCGCCAATCGTCATCCTGACGCTGGACCTGTCAGTGTCCGGTCTGGCTTCTCCTTCTATATATCCAATAAATGAAAGAAGGAAAATACAGTAAGTAAAGCAGGTTTCTATTTTTGACTGAAAGTCTTGAAAAAATATAACAGTAGTATATACCAGTGCTGGCGGCCTCCTGAGGCTCTGACTCCTCCGACTCCTCCTCCTCCACCACCACCGTCAGCATCTCTTCCGGTGCTATAGCTAAGAAATTAAAGAAATAAAAAATACAGTAAACAACAAAACTGATTTATTTTTGAACAAAAGTCGATGCAAAATACAACAGTAAAAAAAAAAACTGGACTCGCAGCCTCCTGCTGCGGCTCCGGCTTCCGCTCGCCAACGCCCTGCTCCTCCTCTTCCTCCTCCTTCTCCTCTTGTGCTATATATAAAAAAATTTAATGAAAATACAGTAAACAAATTTTTTTTCTGTTTTTGACCAAAAGTCGTTGCAAAATAAAACAGTATATACCAGCGCTGGTGGTCGCCCGTGGCTCCCCCTCCTCCTCCACTGGGGCACTGGTGACCGCCGGGGCAGATGCTGCTTTTGCCTTCCTGTCTTCTGCCAAATCCAAAAAATAACACGTAAATAATGCAGACTGGAAAAAATGGTATATCTATACAATATATTGCCGAAAGTATTGCGACACCCCTCCACTACCCACTAGCACTACCAGCTTGACCCTCCACTACTCCCATCTCATAGTTCTAAAGTCACAAAATATTTATTTATTTCCTCTGCACATAGACATATATTACCGTCCAATTATATATTTTTTTCAGAAGTAAACATTACGTTTATTCAATAAAAACTATTATTTGTGTTGTGTGTGTAGCGCTCACTCCCGGAGGAGCCGCTGAAATTGAACCTCGGGTCAGTCTCCCCGCACTAGGGAATAAAAATACTCCAGCACCGTCGTGGATTTTATAAATTATATAGTTTACTGGATAAACTGGCATATAATGAGTAACACGGTATACATATATATACTTACAGTACTTCGTAATGCGGGAAACGCGCAGCGGAAAAGAAATACAATACTTCGTAATGCGAGAAACGCGCAGCGGAAAAGGAAAAAAGTATTTTTAACCCCCTTGGTTGTTGGAGTGTGAGTCCTGTACAGGTTATGTCCCAAGGAATGTATGTGTGTATTGGTACCCGGGTACAATATTCAACTGGCCAGTGAATTATTTATGAGGTATCTTCGACTAGTCACGTTGGGGCCCTGTGGGTTTTGAACAAACTGCAGCGTGCTTTAGTATTTTACAACGGCCTGGAAGGCCTCTCACCCATTGTCACGGGGACCCAGGGGATGCGGCGCCTGGCAGCAGCTTCCTCGCTGCTCGCTGGCCAGGCGCCGAATGTAAGCGCTTCCGGGCCCCCTCACGTGGGACGCCAAGGGGCGGGGCCTGGCGCTGTGACGCGGACCCGCCGGGTTTAAAACCCAGTCTCTCCCATACACCGGTGCCCTGACGTGGTATTCACCTCCCGCAGAGCTCTGTGTGATTTTGGCAATCTCCTGTATTAACCCTGTGTATGACCCTTGGCATTGGCAAACGAACCCTCCTGTGTATGACCCTTGGCATTGGCAAACGAACCCTCCTGTGTATGATCCTTGGCATTGGCAAACGAACCCTCCTGTGTATGACCCTTGGCATTGGCAAACGAACCCTCCTGTGTATGACTCCTGGCATTGGCATTTACTCTGTTCTAGGTTCTGCCCTTAACGTTGGTACCGAGGTCAGTCTGTGTGGCACCCTAAGCACACATCAGACTACCTCTGCTATTACTAAAGTCCTAGGGAGGACTTGTGATCTGGTCTGTACCCCTGTCTGGTATTTCCCTTTCTTTGTCTGTTACCTGTTTCGTTGCCTTTATAGCTTTGCCGACCATTCAAGGATCGGAAGAGTAGAAAGGGAGCTGCATAAAGAGATTTATATCTTAGTAGTCAGAAAGATTCGTGACAATACTCTATTCCATACCTCTGTCTGGTGTTACCCCTTGTTTATATATTGTCTGGTTATTTGTCTGTTTAGTATCGCCGACCATTCAAGGATCGGAAGGGTAGAGAGCGGTCTGCGTAAAGGGACCACACTTTTGGTAATCAGGGGATCCGTGACATTACGTCAGGGCCAATGGATCCCGCAGACCTCTCTAACCAGCTGGCACGTATCGCAGCCAGACAAGAGGAACAGGACCATAGGATGGACCAGATTTCTCTCGCTCTGCAAACCCTGCTAAATCGGTCCAATACAGGTACCACAAACCCTCCAGATCCAGTGTTACCTAGGGTCAGTCCGGTCTCCCTGAAGGACATAGGCTTAGTATGAAGGCACCCCTACGCTATGATGGTACACCAAGCCTATGTCGGGGTTTTTGACTCAACTCGAGATTCTGTTTGAGAACAATCCAGGTTCTTGTATGTCTGATAAAGCTAAAGTAGGATATCTGATTAATCATTTAACAGAAAAAGCTTTATTGTGGGCTACGCCGTTGTGGGAAAATAAGAAACCCATCATTTATGACTATGAGGGTTTTACCTCTGAGTTAAAACGTACCTTTGATCCCTCTAGAAGGGCTACCAATGCGGGTAGGTCCTTGTTTCATATCAAACAAGGTAATAAGAGGGTTGCCGATTATGCCATAGAGTTTAAGACTTTGGTTTCTGAAGTACTTTGGCCGAACGACGTTTTAACCTTAGCCTTTACGAAGGCTTGAACGAGGCTTTTATGTTTGAACTGGCTCCCTTAAAATTACCAGAAAGTCTGGACCACCTGATAGATTTCTGTATAGCCATGGACGATCAAATCAGGGAAAGGAGACACACCAGAGATAGACCCAGAAGGGTCTTGCCTCCTTTACCCTCGTTACCCAGACACCCCAGTACATCAGGTGGTTCGGAGAATGAAAAAAACTGATTTACCGGTCGTTGAACCCATGCAAATAGGGAGGACAGGTATTTCAGAAGCAGAAAAAGCTCACAGAAAAGAAAAGGGGCTCTGCTTTTATTGTGCAGGGGCAGATCACTTCCGCCTTCGATGTCCTCAGAGACCCAGGGTTGGCAGGGTTGAACATAGCAGAGTGGGATTCAGAACAGGAGACACCCAGGTTGTCGGTTCTTTATGTGCCTCCTTTGTGGATAATGAGAAAAAAAAATCCAGGATTCTGTTACCGGTCTCCCTAACCTGGGAGGGGGTTCACCTCAAGACTGAGGCGTTTTTGGACTCTGGGGCCTCAGGCAATTTTATGGATAAGAATTTTGCTGCCAAAAACCTCATACCACTGGTTCTCAGGGAAAGGCCTCTAAGGGTGGAGGCCATAGATGGTAACCCCCTGGCATGTCCTCATATCACTCACGATACAGTCGATGTATGTATGAAAATAGGAGTTTTGCACCAGGAGACTATAAGATTTCAAATCATTGAATCACCCTCATGTCCTGTCGTCCTTGGGTTTCCATGGCTAACAGAGCACAACCCAGTAGTCGATTGGGTCCAGAGAGACATAAAATGTTGGGGTCAGAGTTGTCAGTCTAAGTGCCTAGGCACAGTTAATGTGATTGGTAGCCTCAATATTGCCACAGCCCCTCCTTTGTCCACAGAGGTCCCTGAATGTTACCGGGCATTAAAGGAGGTGTTCTCTAAAGCCAGGACTGAGGTTCTACCACCACATCGTCCATATGACTGTGCCATTGACTTGCTCCCCGGTACGATGCCTCCTAGGGGTCACGTATACCCTTTGTCGCAAAGGGAGAACGACATTATGGAGGAATATATAAGGGAGAATCTGGAACGAGGATTCATTAGACGGTCCTCCTCTCCAGCAGGAGCAGGTTTCTTTTTTGTCTCCAAGAAAGAGGGAGATCTGCGACCTTGCATCGACTATAGAGGGGTTTAAATAGGATCACTATAAGAAATGCATATCCCATACCCTCATAACAGAATTGTTTGACCGATTAAAAGGGGCTCGTGTCTATACTAAGCTTGATTTACGCGGAGCGTACAACCTGGTCAGGGTTAAGAAGGGAGACGAATGGAAAACGGCTTTTAATACACGTAGCGGGCATTACGAATACCTGGTGATGCCTTTTGGGTTGTGTAATGCGCCAGCCGTCTTTCAGGACCTTATAAATGACACTCTAAGGGAATTTCTGCAAGAATTCGTCATAGTATATCTGGATGATATCCTGATATACTCTCCTGATATGGACACTCATCATGTCCACGTAAAACAAGTGTTGAAAAAACTATTGAAGGCTGGATTGTACTGTAAGCTAGAAAAATGTCTATTCGACATAGTAACTGTGCAATTCCTTGGTTATATTATAACTCCTGGGGGTTTCAAATGGATCCTAAGAAGCTCTCAGCTATTCTTGACTGGCCTTTACCCCAAGGACTTAAAGCCATTCAGAGGTTTCTGGGGTTCACGAACTATTACAGAAGGTTCATTAAAGATTTTTCGGCCTTGGTGGCCCCCCTCACGGCTATGACAAAGAAAGGGGTGGGAAATCAGAAATGGACACCTCAAGCCACTCAAGCCTTTGAGACACTAAAGCAAGCCTTTACTACTGCTCCTGTTCTCCGGCATCCAGATCCGGCTCTGCCTTTCCAATTAGAAGTTGACGCCTCCGAACTAGGTCTTGGTGCAGTCTTGTCCCAAAGGGAGGCTCCTGACAAACCCTTGCATCCATGCGGCTTCTATTCTCGAAAGTTGTCCCCGGCAGAGAAGAACTATGACATTGGAAATAGAGAATTGTTAGCAGTCATCGCGGCCTTGGCCGAATGGAGATACTTATTAGAAGGGTCTAAGGACCCCGTTGTTATCATAACCGACCATAAGAATCTCACGTACATTGGAGATGCCAAACGTTTAAACTCCAGACAAGCGAGATGGTCATTGTTTCTTTCAAGTTTTAATTACGTACTTACCTATAGACCTGGGTCCAGAACAGAAACATAGCAGACGCATTGTCGAGACAGTATGAGTCTTATGAACATAATATCCAAGATCAGCATCCCATTGTACCCCAGGAGAGGATTATAGCCGCTACCACGATTAGTGTTTCGTCTCCTCTAATGAAAAGGTTGCAGACCGTCCAGGGTGCAGCTCCTGGGGGAAAACCTCCTGCGAAACTCTTTGTACCTGAGAACGAAAGAGAAGAGGTACTCAACATCTATCATGACAATAAAACTTCCGGGCATATGGGTATCACCAAGACTGTGTCTAGTATCAGTAAACTCCTCTGGTGGCCCACGTTGCGCCGAGACGTCAAAGATTACATTGCCGTGTGCGAAGTGTGCACAAGGCAGAAAAGTCCCAAAACAGCACCCATTGGCTTACTCCAGCCTTTGCCGATCCCCGAACGACCCTGGTCACATGTAGCCATGGATTTTATAGTAGAGCTACCTGAGTCAAGAGGGAATACAGTGATACTTACGATCATAGATCGATTTTCCAAGATGGGTCACTATGTTCCTCTTCAGAAACTACCTTCGGCAGCTGAACTGGTGCCCATATTCATTGCCAATGTGGTCCGCATTCACGGTGTCCCTCGGGAGATAGTCTCTGATAGGGGGACCCAATTCATCTCCGGATTCTGGAGAGGGTTTTGTAAGAACGTGGGAATAGACCTCTCTTTCTCTTCGGCCTATCACCCCCAGACCAATGGAGCAGCAGAACGAGCAAACCAAAACGTAGAGAAATATCTCAGGTGCTTCATCTCAGAACAACAAGATAACTGGTCAGATCTGCTACCGTGGGCAGAATATGCTATTAACAGCGCAGTAAGTGAATCCACAGGTCATTCTCCTTTCTTCACTGTTTATGGCTTTGATCCTCCCGTGCTCCCCGCCACGTTTCCTGATACCACGATTCCTGCTTTAGATAAACAACTGGCATCATTGAAAGAGACTTGGGGAGAGTGAGACGGGCACTGGAGGAAAGTAGTGCCATCCAGAAAACTAAGGCCGACAGACACAGGAGGCAGGCACCCGTGTATCAAGTTGGGGACAGGGTTTGGCTGTCTTCACGTAATATCAAGCTCTTAGTGCCTTCCATGAAGTTGGCTCCTAGGTATATCGGCCCCTATAAGATTCTACGGCGACTCAACCCTGTCTCCTATGCTTTGGCGTTACCCCCCCATTTTAAAATACACAATGTGTTCCATGTAAACCTTCTGAAGCCGCTGTTATGTAACCGGTACACCAAAGTCCATGCTCCACCGCCTCCTGTCTCTGTGGAGGGCGAGGAGGAATTCGAAGTTAAGGCCATTCTGGGTGCCAGGCTGTCTAGGGGGTCCTTGCAGTATTTGGTCGATTGGGTGGGGTACGGTCCAGAGGATCGTTCTTGGGTACCGGCTGCGGAGGTCCATGCTCCTAGGCTAGTGAAGGCCTTCTATTTGGCACACCCCCGTGCCCCTGGGGGTCGTCCAGTGGCCGCCCCTGGAGGGGGGGTTCTGTCACGGGACCCAGGGGATGCGGCGCCTGGCAGCAGCTTCCTCGCTGCTCGCTGGCCAGGCGCCGAATGTAAGCGCTTCCGGGCCCGCTCACGTGGGACGCCAAGGGGCGGGGCCTGGCGCTGTGACGCGGACCCGCCGGGTTTAAAACCCAGTCTCTCCCATACACCGGTGCCCTGACGTGGTATTCACCTCCCGCAGAGCTCTTGTGTGATTTTGGCAATCTCCTGTATTAACCCTGTGTATGACCCTTGGCATTGGCAAACGAACCCTCCTGTGTATGACCCTTGGCATTGGCAAACGAACCCTCCTGTGTATGACCCTTGGCATTGGCAAACGAACCCTCCTGTGTATGACCCTTGGCATTGGCAAACGAACCCTCCTGTGTATGACTCCTGGCATTGGCATTTACTCTGTTCTAGGTTCTGCCCTTAACGTTGGTACCGAGGTCAGTCTGTGTGGCACCCTAAGCACACATCAGACTACCTCTGCTATTACTAAAGTCCTAGGGAGGACTTGTGATCTGGTCTGTACCCCTGTCTGGTATTTCCCTTTCTTTGTCTGTTACCTGTTTCGTTGCCTTTATAGCTTTGCCGACCATTCAAGGATCGGAAGAGTAGAAAGGGAGCTGCATAAAGAGATTTATATCTTAGTAGTCAGAAAGATTCGTGACAATACTCTATTCCATACCTCTGTCTGGTGTTACCCCTTGTTTATATATTGTCTGGTTATTTGTCTGTTTAGTATCGCCGACCATTCAAGGATCGGAAGGGTAGAGAGCGGTCTGCGTAAAGGGACCACACTTTTGGTAATCAGGGGGATCCGTGACACCCATCCGCCAGATACTCTGTGCTCCGCTCGACCCAGGACGTCTCTCTGCTCGATTTTGACTGGGATTCTCTGTGTCACCGGATCCGCTGTCTTGCTTGTCTGTATCTTCCACAAGATGTCCAGCTCACCGCCTGCACTCCCTGTTAGATCGATCTGCGGTTCTCCTAACTCGGGGTCCTCCAGCTTACTCTGTATCAGCGTGGGTTACTGCGGTGGATCACTGGGTCTTCGTGTAATAAGAAGGGAAAAACCCGGTCTCCAGCTCTGTCAGGCCGCACCTGCGCTCCGGCCTGGTCGTGATCACTTTCAGCTACACTGCATCTTGCTCCTCTCACTCTTCGGCGCGCTCTGCCAGCTCTTTCCACGAGGCTGAGGATGTCAGTCTCTATCTCCCCACCCACTTCCTGTATTCACCGCAAAGCATGCTGGAAAACGTAGTACAGTTCTTTCCTTGGTTGTCCAGCATTAATCCACCAGTCTCTGTGTCCCTCTGGTGGCCATTGTAAGTAAATGCAGCAGAACAGTCTTTTTAACAGCGCTACACTCTCCCCCTCCTAGAACTCTTGGGTCTCTCCAAGGAGGTACAACAGTTGCATTACATTTTTCACATATATTAGGCAACATATACAGGCTCAGCAGCAAGCATACAATGGGTTAGATACGCTTCCTCAAGGTGACTCATGCTTTGGACTACCTCAGCTAACATAGCAGACACTTCGGGCAACCTTCGCACTGTGGTGACGGCCTCTTCAGTGCTATGTCCTGGTGAGTTGTAGGTGAGTCGCTGGGGCGGTCGAACAGAGCGTTTTGGTTCTGGCTCAATCAGTTCCTCTTCAGGTGGAAGTACTATAGGTGCGGGTTCAATTCTTCTTTCTACCACTGGAGCAGACATCTCTTCGGAGTATGATCCTTCCAGCGAAGGCATAGAACTGTAGTCATAAGATTCGGCTTCAGGAACTACAGGGATTTCAATAGCCTCGGGGACTTCTAACTGAAATTCAGGAGCCTCAGGCCTTAAATTACTTTCCCACCGTTCAGGAACCGAGATAACCTCTTCAGGCTCCGGTGAGCGCATCCAGTCCAGACAAAAACTTTCTTCCTCACTGTCCCTTTCGCTCTCTTCGATAGCCCTGGTCTGCTGAGACCGAGTAACGGGAGGCAAACGTGGAGCAGGCGGATTCGGCAGAGAAAGTTCGTCCCCAACTGGTATCCTCACAGCCTCTCTCAAAGGTAATAAATGATTCCGGTGCCAGTTCTTAAGAGGCCCAGCCTTTCCATCCGGCCGGATTTGATACACCGGCAGACCCGGCAGTTGCTTGCAGACAATGTAGACCTGAGAACTCCATCTATCCGCAAGTTCTTCAACAAAACCCTATCACCGGGTTGTAGATCCTGTATCCGAACTTTCAAGTCATAGTTCCGTTTATTTCTTTGTTCCCGGTTTCCTGAGGTCAAACGGGCCTGTTCAAACGCAGAGGCCAGATTCTTTCGAAGTCTATCCACGTAATTTCTATGGGAAGCTACCGACGTCTGGTCCAGAGATAACCCAAACGCCAAATCAACCGGCAGTCTAGCTTCTCTTCCGAACATAAGAGGGTACGGTGAGTATCCAGTGGCGTCACTCTCCGTACTGTTATATGCATGTACTAGCGTAGCTATGTGACGACTCCAGCTCTGCTTCTCTGTGTTTGACAGTGTCCCCAGCATATTTAGTAGTGTGCGATTGAACCTTTTGGGCTGAGCATCACCTTGAGGGTGATATGGTGTAGTTCGGGTCTTTTGGATTCCCAGCAGTTCCAGTAATTGCCCAACAAGCCGGCTTTCAAAGTCTCTACCCTGATCAGAGTGTATTCTCCTTGGTAGGCCGTAGTGAACAAAGAACTTTTCCATCAGAACCTTTGCCACTGTCGGAGCGCATTGGTCTTTTGTAGAAAAGGCTTGGGCGTAACGTGTGAAGTGATCAGTCACTATTAGAATATTTCCCTGCCCACTAGCATCCGGCTCTAAGCACAGGAAGTCAATGCACACCAAATCCATGGGTCCTTGACTTTGCAGATGGCTCATTGGAGCGGTTCGGGTCGGTAGGTTCTTCCTTTGAATACACCTCAGACATGAATGGCAGTAACTTTCCACTTCAGCTCTCATGCAAGGCCAATAGAATCTGTCTCGCACCAACTTAAAAGTCCTTTCCGCGCCCAAATGTCCATGCTCATCATGTAGCGATCGCAGTACACTCTCCCTATGTTTAGTGGGAAGGAACAACTGTTGGGTCTCTTCAGCATTGGTTGAGGGGCCCCTTCGGTAGACCACCCCATCCAACATCTTCAACCGTTCCCACTCTTTGTAGACCAATCTGGCTCCATCTGGGGAATTGGTCAGCAGAATTTCCTGCTGGTTCGCAGTTAGGGCCTTTATGGTTAACGCAATTAAAGGGTCTCTAGCCTGATCAGCTTTCAGGTCCTGTTTTGAAAAGGTAGGCAGACTTTCAACACTCAACTGCGTAGGGTTGCAGTAGAACTCCGGAACAGCCGCAGCCATGACTCCTATGGCCTTCGCTTCAATCCCTCCCTTGACCCGGCGCTCTGCCCCTTGACACAAAGCTTGTACCCCGTCTGGAGTTAACCGAGTCCATTCTGTAGTGTAGGGTCTTCTCGACAAAGCATCAGCATCTCGATTATTCACCCCAGGGCGATACTTCAGGCTGAACCGAAACCCTGACAGAGCAGCCAACCACCGATGTCCCGTTGCGTCCAGTTTTGCAGTAGTAAGGACGTAGGTATGAGGATTTTTATCCATCTTTATTACAAACTCGGCCCCATACAGATAGTCCTTTAGCTTGTCTACCACCGCCTACTTTAAGGCTAGGAACTCCAACTTGTGGGTAAGATAGTTCTTTTCTGAAGGCGTAAGGCTCCGGCTCACATACGCTACAGGCCTCAGCAATCCACCATACTCTTGATACAGGACTCCTCCTAGACCTTCTCTGCTGGCATCCACAGGTAGCTCGTACGGCTTGTGAGGGTCCGCATAGGCCAAGACAGGAGCTCGAGTTAAACTCTCTTTCAGCTTCGTAAAAGCACCTTCGCATTGACTGGTCCATTCTCCCTGGATGGACTCTCGAGCTTTCCTTGGCCCTGGAGCTGACGGATTTCGGTCGGAGACCTTGTGGCCTTCTTCTGTGCTTTCCTTCTGTAGGAGCTTGTTCAGTGGTTGAGCTATTTTTGCGAATCCTCCTACAAATCTTTGATAATAAGAGCAGAACCCCAAGAAAGATCTAAGTTCAGTAACGTTTCGGGGTCTAGGCCAAGAAGCTACGGCCTCCAACTTCCGAGGATCTGTCGAAACGCCTTCCGCTGAGACCACATGTCCCAGATACGTAACAGACGGTAAACAGAATTGACATTTCTCCAGAGACAGTTTCAATCCCTCTTCATGGAGCCTCTTCAAGACCTTCTCCAAACGTTGTTCATGTTCTTCCAGAGTCTTCCCGAACACAATTATGTCATCCAGGTACACTAATACTTCGATCAGATTCATGTCCCCAACTGTCTTCTCCATTAACCGTTGGAACGTGGCTGGAGCCCTCGTAAGGCCTTGAGGCATTCTGTTGAATTCGAAGAACCCCAATGGACAGATGAACGCAGTCTTCTCTTTGTCTTCAGGATGCATTGGTATCTGGTGATACCCAGTTCGCAGGTCTAGTACACTAAATCATTTTGCTCCAGACAAACACTGTAAGGCATCTTCTATCCGAGGAGTAGCATATTGATCTGGGATGGTTCTCCGATTCAGCGTGCGATAGTCTATGCATAGGCGGACAGAACCATTCTTCTTCCAGACCATTGCTATTGGAGATGCATATGGGCTCCTGGACTCTTGGATCACCTTGGTTCTTTGCAGTTCATTCAGCTATTCTCGTAGATCATCCAAGTCTCCCAGCGGAACTCGTCTTGACCTTTCACGAAACGGCTTGTCCTCTTGTAATCGAATGCGGTGCTCAGTACTTTTAGCTAGGCCTACGTCGAACTCCTCTTTCGAGAACAAGTCTCTCCACTTTAGAACTTGAGACTGAAGACGTTTCTTCCATTCAGGTGAAATGGGAGCGTCCTTGGGGTAGAATCTTTCATCAGGAATCTCTTTATCCACTCCCCCTCCTAAATCGGTAGGAGAGAGGGGCGTAGCGGATGCTACATGCCCGATAGGCAATCGTGCTTTAAGGACTACTGGAGAATCAGAGACATTGCACACGCTGACTGAGACTCTTCCTCGTGTTCTTTTCACAGCTTTAGTGGAGATTATTTCAGGGATTACTTCTACTCCGGCTTCACTCCCATGATTAAAATCGGTTTCCAGTACTACATAGGGCCCTGGTTGCGATCTGTTCAACTTGACTGAAGCCCGGAAACTCATTACTTCTCCTGCTTGCAGAACCTTCTCTGTTCCTTCCAATCTCCACAGGCGCCCCACTTCAGCAGGTGCCTTCTGTTCTTCGACCATTCTCTGATAGACTGGACGTAACATTGGGTGTACTCCTTTAGTAGAACCTTCTTCCAGTACGATAGGTGTCAGGAGACGTCGCACCAAATCGTCATTCGTCCCCACTATCATGGAACTCCTGTTTGCCCCTGAAGGCCGAGGACACACAATGGCCAATGCATCACAACCTCCGGACTGTCCAATGACTTCGGATCCGATCTCCAACTTCACCTGTAGATACCCGTCATAGAGGAGTTTCTCTCTTCCGATACCCCAGATTTCCAGATCCTTCAATTTCTGTAGAGGTATGTGCTTCAAGTGTCTCTCATAGAAATCTCTGTAAATCAATGTCACTTGAGCCCCTGAGTCCAACAGAGCTTTAGTGTAGACTCCCTCCACTTGGATTGGCACAATAGGGGAAGGACCTATCAGCTGGTCAGGAAACTTGGTGGTGGCAACAGGACATTTGGACCTAGTTTGTTGTACCCTGGCTTTCTTGGCCCATGCAGGTTTTGGGTGTGCATTGCTTCCCCATGACGTAGGACCGGATGCTAAGGGAGTGACTCTTTCAGTCCTGGCAGGCTCGGCAGTTGGCCAGACTTTGGGCCCTCTCGCCCTCTTAGTCCTAGTTTGATTTTTGGAGCGGGTTTCAGCCTTCGGGCACCTAGGTTGCTCCTTCACTTGTGCCCTCTGTCGTTTCCCACCGGTGAGGTAGATAACAGCCCTTCCAAGGCTTTCAAGAACTCCTCAACTCTATTTCCTTCTGGCTTTTGGCTTTTGCATTGTGCGCGGAAGTGGCCCATTTCTCCACAACTGAAACATCTCTTCTTTGAAAGCGGAGACGCAGTCGCCTGCTGTGATTCGGTTGAAGGACCCTGGCTAGACGCCACAGCAACTCCGGTTGTCTGCATGTCTGTAAGGAACTTCTGCATCTCTGTCTGTGTCTCTGTCACCTTCAACAATACTCGGCACAGTTCCGCATGCACCTGTTGCAATTCAGCTTGAGCTTCTTGTACCTTCTTAACAGTTTTGTGCAACTCACCATGTGCAGAGAGGTTTAATTCTTTGACAGCCTTCTCTGTGGATTTAAAAGCGATCAGATGCTCTTGTTCGTCCACGTCGGATCCATAGGTATCCAACGAGTCACTTTCAGGCTGCAAACATTCGTTATGCCTCACAGGTTGCGCGTAAGCTCTTTCTCCTCTCCTGAAGGATTTTTCTTCCAGTAAAGCCTCCTCCTCTCTGACAGCTCGGATCAGTTCCAGGTACTTCAGTTCTTGATTACCTTCCCTGCTTCTCAGCTGCAGCATCACTGGATCTAGAGGTTGAGCCCCCATCAGGATCTCTTTTATTCGGATTATTTGTACTTCGGCCGGTTCGGCCCTTTTCTTGAGGAGTATCTGGAGCAGAATCTTATCTAGGCGCCTCATATATTCGGTCATTCTCTCACCTTTCCGCTGGTAGGTGTGTTCATACTGATATACGAGCTCTGCGGCCTTTTCCGTTCGCCCAAAAACTTCCTCCAGAACATTTAGATAATCTAAAGCAGTGCAGTCTTTCTTACTCAATTTTAGGTTTCTTACAGCCTCTGACGCAGGTCCCTTTAAGCTCTCAGTAATCCTTTGCTTTTTCTGCGCTTCAGGGACATCCCACTCATCCAGAGCCTGCATCGCCTGTTCCACCCATTCTTCGAAGGTTTCTTCTCCCGCCAGAGTTGGTACGTTTCCTGTAAAATTTCTCAACCATCGATAACCAAAGCTAGTGTGCGGAGGGCTTGTTCTCTGACATTTAGCCAGCAAATCTCTAATAGCCACTATAAATTCAGGCCTGATCATGGCCAACGGACTGGGCGCGGGAACACTCGCGGATTCGCCACCTGGCGCACTTGGCTGAATCAGTTGGACTTCCACCTCATCGGTCAGCTTCACGCTCGAGCCCTGAAAACACACTGGAACACCCTTTCTCCACTCAAAAAGAACATACATGTGAGAGGTATCTGGGTTCTCTTTAATGTCCAGGATTAACCCCCGATGATCTGGTGTCAGCGTGGCCACGGCCCGGCGAATCTGATCTTTGGCCCAAGTGTCTGCAGGAATATCCATGACTATACACAATTCTAACTGACTACTGTGCCCCTGTGGATCCATATTTAACCCTTTAAATGCGGTTTTTCCAGAGACTGGATCCCGGAAACGAGCCCCCACGTGTAGCGCTCACTCCCGGAGGAGCCGCTGAAATTGAACCTCGGGTCAGTCTCCCCGCACTAGGGAATAAATATAATCCAGCACCGTCGTGGATTTTATAAATTATATAGTTTACTGGATAAACTGGCATATAATGAGTAACACGGTATACGTATATATACTTACAGTACTTCGTAATGCGGGAAACGCGCAGCGGAAAAGAAATACAATACTTCGTAATGCGAGAAACGCGCAGCGGAAAAGGAAAAAAGTATTTTTAACCCCCTTGGTTGTTGGAGTGTGAGTCCCGTACAGGTTATGTCCCAAGGAATGTATGTGTATGTGTGTATTGGTACCCGGGTACAATATTCAACTGGCCAGTGAATTATCTATGAGGTATCTTCGACTAGTCACGTTGGGGCCATGTGGGTTTTGACCAAACTGCAGCGTGCTTTAGTATTTTGCAACGGCCTGGAAGGCCTCTCACCCATCCGCCAGATACTCTGTGCTCCGCTCGACCCAGGACATCTCTCCGCTCGATTTTGACTGGGATTCTCTGTGTCACCGGATCCGCTGTCTTGCTTGTCTGTATCTGCCACAAGATGTCCAGCTCACCGCCTGCACTCCCTGTTAGATCGATCTGCGGTTCTCCTAACTCGGGGTCCTCCAGCTTACTCTGTATCAGCGTGGGTTACTGCGGTGGATCACTGGGTCTTCGTGTAATAAGAAGGGAAAAACCCGGTCTCCAGCTCTGTCAGGCCGCACCTGCGCTCCGGCCTGGTTGTGATCACTTTCAGCTACACTGCGTCTTGCTCCTCTCACTCTTCGGCGCGCTCTGCCAGCTCTTTCCACGAGGCTGAGGATGTCAGTCTCTATCTCCCCACCCACTTCCTGTATTCACCGCAAAGCATGCTGGAAAACGTAGTACAGTTCTTTCCTTGGTTGTCCAGCATTAATCCACCAGTCTCTGTCTCCCTCTGGTGGCCATTGTAAGTAAATGCAGCAGAACAGTCTTTTTAACAGCGCTACATGTGCATACAATACACATTGTGCGACTGCTTTTAGTTATTTTATAGATGCCTCAGCTTCTGCGAATAAAACTGTGGATATTGCAGAAACAACAGAAATCCGCCATTTTGTTTTGAAATTTGCATCTAAAGCGTTCAATGACACTGCTGCAGAAAACTGAATTGCTGCGCTGCAACAATTCAGCAGCTGCTGAGGACGTATTGAACGCGGCTCTGTTTGGATGCACTTTCAGAAGAACTACATGTCCCATCCTACCACTTAGCAGAGACGCAGAGATTTTTGTTGATGCGCAGGTGGGAGCCAATATTGGGCAAGCTGCGGGTCATCTCGTATGCATCACTCAATCACAACAACCTCCCGCCCAGCACACTACAGTACACAGTGCCAAAAGAAATCCAGCATTGTAACTTCATCTACATACATCAAATATCACAATTTTCACGAATACGTAAAATCACAAAAAAGAAGAGCTATGGCAAAAATGCATGTATGACGAGTTGTGAAAACGCAAAGCTATACACACTCACATTGCATGAAAAAAGGACTAGATATATCAACGTATTTCTGTGCACATTAGCACATGCAAGCACATTATTATTATTATACAGGATTTATATAGCGCCAACAGTCTGCGCAGCGCTTTACAATATAACATGACACTTACGTTTGGCTATGATGCAACGGATGTGCCTCAGCTGCTCCTGCTCGCGTGCCTTCAGATCGGACCAGCGTTTTCGGAGCTTGTCCTTCGTCTGGTCTTTCCCAAACAACTCCAGGATGGTGGTTTGGAGCTTGTCAAGGATACGGTCCTTGCGTAAATTATTCTTTCTGCCGTAAGGGCCCTTACGGCAGTCATAATCGCTTTTGTCAAAGATGCGGACCAGCTCCAACATCTCCTCAAATGCCATGTTGCTGGCCCACTTCTTCCTGGGTGGTGTCTCTGGGGTGGAAGCAGATGAGGACGAGGAGGTGTCCGAATGGGACTCTCTGTCTCGTCTTTCAGCCATGTTAAATAACTTAAATTATAAATTATTTCAATTTTTTTGGCCTGTCAAAAAAATTGTCAAAACTGGCTCAATAAAGTTACGACATCCGCGCGCGCTCATGCGCGACCCGCGGACGAATCGGATCCGACCCGATTACGAAGGTATTATCGTATCGACAGAATTATCGGATCATTGGAAACAAGAAACAAGTGATACGCATTTACAAATACAAAATTTACAGAATCAGCGATATAACCGATAATAGTTAAATATACGATGTCCAGAATTACCGAAATGGAACCGAAATCACGAATGGAACCGAAATCATGAATAGAGCGAAAATAAATTTCGATTTGACACATTTCAAGTCCATTCGAAAACTCCGAAATTTTTTCGTTTCGGCTCGGAAAACTTTTCGGATCTGTCGGTTTTCGGGTCCGATCCGATTCGGAAAATCGTCCGAATCCGAAGACACGAATCGGGAAATTTCGTGAAAATTCCGAAATTCCGAAACCCGAAACGCACATCCCTAATGTATATCACAAAAGTGAAAAAGAAAATAATAATGGGCTATACCGAAACGCATTTTGCCTGCTCTTCTGCAAGCTTCATCAGTTGGAATGCCCATGAACTCGAAACATGCCTCTATTTATCATCTCCGTAATCCAGTCAGTGGCCACATGGTTCTCGCGTGCGTTTCAACTGCCAATTTGCGTTCCATTCCACCTTCGAGTGATTCCTGATGAAGTATTTCCTTTTCCGGCATTACCCGCAGATCAGCCGAAGTCTATCCAATACAGTCTTTTTCGCGCATGCGCGATCCTGTTTCTCAGCCGGCAGATTTCTCCATCCACATTCACCATCCACATCAGCAAATCTGTAAATATATCTGCGGGTGTGCATAAACGATCGGATTTCCCAACGTATTGTTTATCAATATGCGGGATCATCAATAAACACTCAATTTTGGTCCAATTTAAATTCAACACAATATTCACATAATAACACAATTCGTACACCACCCTCAATATTAGATTATAAATGCGTGTGCACCGACTGCAACCACACCAACATAAGTGATGGGTGCCATCGGAGCACATATAGCCGCATCACCATATCTCAATGCAAGAAATGGCAAACTTAAAAATTTACATTTAATCCATTGGGGGCCAAGGTATTCAAATGGTAAATCCAGCGCATCTCAGTTTTGATTAATTTCTCGCTCATGTTCTCCCCCCTCCAATCCTGTTTAACTTTCTCAATACCCATGAATGCTATCCCTTTAGGGTTGCATCCATGTTGATCTTTGAAATGTAATGAAACACTATGTTTGATATAGCCCCTAGTTATTTTGCAGAGATGTTCGTTGATCCTATGGAATAATGATCGTAATGTTTGTCCTATGTATTGTTTTTCACACGGGTACTTAAGCAAGTAGACTATATTTTTAGAGTGGCAAGTTATCAAATCTTTTATTTTATAATTTGATCCCCTATTTCCTGCACCGAACTGTCTTATTATTCTTTTTTTATTCATAGTCTTCCGACATGAAATGCATTGGCCACAGCCATAAAAGCCGGGAGTCAGACCGAAGGGATGTGCAGATGCATGGGCCTCGTTAGTCCTAATATGGTTTTTCACTAAATTCATGTTCAGATTTTTACCACCTCTGAATATTATTTTCATTTTTCTGGTAAAATATTACCTAAAATGGGGTCATTGGTTAAAACCGGCCAATATTTCTCCATGGATCTCTTGATTGTCTTATTCCCCATATTATAATGCATAATAAAATATATATACCCTCAAATTCCCTTTCTTGTCATGGCTTATATTGTTTCGTTTCGGCTCGGAAAACTTTTCGGATCTGTCGGTTTTCGGGTCCGATCCGATTCGGAAAATCGTCCGAATCCGAAGACACGAATCGGGAAATTTCGTGAAAATTCCGAAATTCCGAAACCCGAAACGCACATCCCTAATGTATATCACAAAAGTGAAAAAGAAAATAATAATGGGCTATACCGAAACGCATTTTGCCTGCTCTTCTGCAAGCTTCATCAGTTGGAATGCCCATGAACTCGAAACATGCCTCTATTTATCATCTCCGTAATCCAGTCAGTGGCCACATGGTTCTCGCGTGCGTTTCAACTGCCAATTTGCGTTCCATTCCACCTTCGAGTGATTCCTGATGAAGTATTTCCTTTTCCGGCATTACCCGCAGATCAGCCGAAGTCTATCCAATACAGTCTTTTTCGCGCATGCGCGATCCTGTTTCTCAGCCGGCAGATTTCTCCATCCACATTCACCATCCACATCAGCAAATCTGTAAATATATCTGCGGGTGTGCATAAACGATCGGATTTCCCAACGTATTGTTTATCAATATGCGGGATCATCAATAAACACTCAATTTTGGTCCAATTTAAATTCAACACAATATTCACATAATAACACAATTCGTACACCACCCTCAATATTAGATTATAAATGCGTGTGCACCGACTGCAACCACACCAACATAAGTGATGGGTGCCATCGGAGCACATATAGCCGCATCACCATATCTCAATGCAAGAAATGGCAAACTTAAAAATTTACATTTAATCCATTGGGGGCCAAGGTATTCAAATGGTAAATCCAGCGCATCTCAGTTTTGATTAATTTCTCGCTCATGTTCTCCCCCTCCAATCCTGTTTAACTTTCTCAATACCCATGAATGCTATCCCTTTAGGGTTGCATCCATGTTGATCTTTGAAATGTAATGAAACACTATGTTTGATATAGCCCCTAGTTATTTTGCAGAGATGTTCGTTGATCCTATGGAATAATGATCGTAATGTTTGTCCTATGTATTGTTTTTCACACGGGTACTTAAGCAAGTAGACTATATTTTTAGAGTGGCAAGTTATCAAATCTTTTATTTTATAATTTGATCCCCTATTTCCTGCACCGAACTGTCTTATTATTCTTTTTTTATTCATAGTCTTCCGACATGAAATGCATTGGCCACAGCCATAAAAGCCGGGAGTCAGACCGAAGGGATGTGCAGATGCATGGGCCTCGTTAGTCCTAATATGGTTTTTCACTAAATTCATGTTCAGATTTTTACCACCTCTGAATATTATTTTCATTTTTCTGGTAAAATATTACCTAAAATGGGGTCATTGGTTAAAACCGGCCAATATTTCTCCATGGATCTCTTGATTGTCTTATTCCCCATATTATAATGCATAATAAAATATATATACCCTCAAATTCCCTTTCTTGTCATGGCTTATATTGTAGCAGTGTGTCCCTACTTAATTCCAAAACTTCCTTCTTTACCTCATCCAGAAACTCACTTCCATACCCCTTCTCTCTGAAATCATCAATCAGTTTCTCAGCCTGAATCAAATATTGATCTACATCAATACAATTTCTTCGAATTCGTAATATCTGTCCCTTAGGGACAGCCTTTAGCCACAGAGGATAGTGGCCACTATCTGTATGGATGTATGTTACTTAATGATCTTAATACATATACTAAATTGGAGAGAGACCCCACAGATCAAATTAAACATACCTTTTTTGAATTTCTCAGGCGAGGTAAGGACAACGAGATCATTAACGACAATGAATACCAATATCTTAAAATCATCCATCTACATATACTAGACATGCGCACAGCACAAAATTTCGTTTTGAACTAATGGATTAGTCCTAAAATGCAATTTATTTAGTTGCTAAAGAAATTCGTTTTCAGTTCATTAGTATAAAACTAATTTCATTCATCCGAAAACCAGTGGATACAATTACTATTTTAGTGGCTCCTCAGAGGGCTGAGATCGCTGCTTGTTACATTATCTCTCACTCTCAGCACAATGTGTCAGGCAAAGCTGTTACAGTAACTGACTGCTGCTCATCACAGCGCTCAGAGTTTCAGTAAAACTAGTAAATAATATTTTTATATATAAGAGGTTAGAACAATATTATTTCCTTGTTTTACTGAAACTCTGAGCGCTGTTACAGTCAGTTACTGTAACAGCTGAGCCTGATACATTGTACTGAGAGCTAATATAACAAGCAGCCGATCTCAGCGCTCACAGCCACTGAATTTAAAGGGCTAAAAAAGGCTCCTCTCTGTATAATGTATAGAACATCCTCCTGCATTAATTAATACCCCCTCTCTGTATAATGTAGATAACATCCTCCTGAATTAATGCCCCTCTCTGTATAGATCATCCTCCTCAATTTATACCTTTCTCTGTATAATGTATATAACATCCTCCTGCATTAATTAATACCCCTCTCTGTATAGAACATCCTACTGCATTGGCATGTGGAGGGTGCAGAACTTCGGAATGCAATTCTTATCCAGCACAGGAGAGGGAACTTTTACTTAAACTTTGTATCTCTGCGGCGGAGACAGACAGGAATATAAAAGCAGGGGAGAGGGAAAATATTTACGTAAATCGGTCTGAAAGCTCAGAGAAGAGATGATTGGTGCAAATTTATTTTTAGAATAAAATAAAGCACTTTAAATCCAGAGAAAACATTCAAATAAATCACACTGAAAGCTCATAATGACAGAGTAACTAAATGTATCAGACGTAAAAAAAAACCTTTATAGCAAGCAGCACTGGGAGAGGAGAGGGACTTTATATAAAACATGTATTATAGATGAGGAAAGGGGGATAGTGCTCCTGGATAATATAAAATGTATCAGACCTAAGCCCGTATTATGCAGAGCGGGAGGGGAGATAACAAACGTTTTATAAAGTCCCTGTCTTCTCCCAGTGCTGCTTGTTATAAAGGGGTTTTTACTATCCAGCCCTCTTCTGTCATTAGCTTTCAGTGTGATTTATTTGAATGTTTTCCTTCTCCAGCTGCTTTTATCATCTTGTCTGCCTCATAGACATGCAAGGGTTAAGTAAAGGTTTCCTCTCCTGTGCTGGCTGTCTGTGCTGCGAGTGAGTATTCTGGAGCTCTATCACTGTCAGATTTTCGGATAGGGGGTCGGGAAGGATTACGCATACAAACCTTTTCTGTAGCTTTGTGATGTTGCGCTCTTCATTGCTGGTTTCCTTCACTCATCAATGTAATATCACATAAAGGACTGCAACTAAAATGTAGTGCATTTTATTTTAGTTTCTTTCGTTTTTTGTACTGAGCAGTTTCGTATCTCTTGAATCATACAAAAACTAAATTATCCCAAAATTCGGACTAAATCATTTTAGTTCTAAAACGAATGCACATGTCTAACGTATACCAGTTTATTACCTGCCCAAAGTTCACAAAAATAGGGAACATCCACCTGGTCGTCCCATCATGTCAGGAATTAATTCGATATCCTCTAGGATCTCCGAATATATTGATCATCTACTTCAACCATTAGTACAAACAACTCCCGCTTATCTTAAAGACACCATTACGGCTTTACAGATAATTAGAGATATAAAAATGGGAACCCAACTTTATATTGGCTACATGTGATGTCAATGCGCTATATACTATAATTCCCCATGAAGCAGGATGCAAGGCAGTGGAATACTTCCTATTGGAATCAAAGAAATTTAAATTAGAACAAATAGAATACATAATTGAGGGAATTGACCTAATTCTTAAAAACAATTACTTTTGGTACGGTGGGGAATACTATCTCCAGTGTAATGGATTACTATGGGGACAAGGTTTGCCCCCAGCTATGCCAATCTGTTCATGGCCCACTGGGAATCCAGTGGGGTATGGAAAGGGCATGGCTGAGGGCCCAACCTCATACTCTACAGAAGATACACTATATTGCTAAAAGTATTTGCTCACCTGCCTTGACTCGCATATGAACTTTAGTGACATCCCATTCCTAATTCATAGGATTCAATATGACGTCAGTCCACCCTTTGCAGCTATAACAGCTTCAATTTTTCTGGGAAGGCTGTCCACAAGGTTTAGGAGTGTGTTTATGGGAATTTTTGACCATTCTTCCAGAAGCGCATTTGTGAGGTCACACACTGATGTTGGACGAGAAGGCATCTCTCTCAGTCACCGCTCTAATTCATGCCAAAGGTGTTCTATCGGGATGAGGTCAGGACTCTGTGCAGGCCAGTCAAGTTCATCCACACCAGACTCTGTCATCCATGTCTTTATGGACCTTGCTTTGTGCACTGGTGCACAGTCACGTTGGAAGTGAAAGGGGCCAGCTCCAAACTGTTCCCACAAAGTTAGGAGCATGGAATTGTCCAATATGTCTTGGTATGCTGAAGCATTCAGAGTTCCTTTCACTGGAACTAAGGGGCCAAGCCCAGCTCCTGAAAAACAATCCCACACCATAATCCCCCCTCCACCAAACTTTACACTTGGCACAATGAAAGTCAGACAAGTACCATTCTCCTGGCAACCGCCAAACCCAGACTCGTCCATCAGATTGCCAGATGGAGAAGCACAATTCGTCACTCCAGAGAACGCGTCTCCACTGCTCTAGAGTCCAGTGGCGGCGTGCTTTACACCATTGCATCCAACGCTTTGCATTGCACTTGGTGATGTATGGCTTGGATGCAGCTGCTTGGCCATGGAAACCCATTCCATGACGCTCTCTGCGCACTGTTCTTGAGCTAATCTGAAGGCCACAAGAAGTTTGGAAGTCTGTAGTGATTGACTCTGCAGAAAGTTGGCGACCTCTTGGCACTATGTGCCTCAGCATCTGCTGACCCCGCTCCGTCAGTTTACAGGGCCTACACTTCGTGGCTGAGGTGCTGTCGTTCCCAAACACTTCCACGTTCTTATAATACAGCTGACAGTTGACTGTGGAATATTTAAGAGCGAGGAAATTTCACGACTGGATTTGTTGCACCGGTGGCATCCTATCACAGTTCCACGCTGGAACAGGGGCGGATCCAGAGACTAGTCTCGGGAGGGGCACTTACAGAAAATAAGGTGTTTTAGCAGAGAGCCCGACTCACGAGAATTTACAGAGGGCCCGGCTCACAGGAGTTTACAATCTAGAGGAGCAGAGGGCCCGGCTCACAGGAGCTTACAATCTAGAAGAGCAGAGGGCACCCAGGAGCTTACAATCTAGAGGAGCAGAGGGCACCCAGGAGCTTACAATCTAGAGGAGCAGAGGGCACCCAGGAGCTTACAATCTAGAGGAGCAGAGGGCACCCAGGAGTTTACAATCTAGAGGAGCAGAGGGCACCCCGGATTTTACAATCTAGAGGAGCAGAGAGCCCCCAGCTCACACATGGATTTGCCCCCAGCTCATGGATTTGCCCAGCTCATGGATTTGCCCCCAGGTCATGGATTTGCCCAGCTCATGGATTTGCCCCCAGGTCATGGATTTGCCCAGCACATGGATTTGCCCAGCTCATGGATTTGCCCCCAGCTCATGGATTTGCCCCCAGGTCATGGATTTGCCCAGCTCATGGATTTGCCCCCAGGTCATGGATTTGCCCCCAGCTCATGGATTTGCCCCCAGCTCATGGATTTGCCCAGCTCATGGATTTGCCCCCAGGTCATGGATTTGCCCCCAGGTCATGGATTTGCCCCCAGCTCATGGATTTGCCCCCAGGTCATGGATCTGCCCAGCTCATGGATTTGCCCCCAGGTCATGGATTTTCCCAGCTCATGGATTTGCCCCAGCTCATGGATTTGCCCCAGCTCATGGATTTGCCCCCAGCTTACACATGGATTTGCCCAGCTCTCACCTGGATATTGCTCCAGGCCTCCAGCTCCGGCAGGGGTTGACTCTGAGCCAGGGACCCAGATGCCGGGCAGCGCGGGAGTGCCTGCCCGGTCCTGAAGAGTCCGTCCTGTTGAGTGATGCGGCTGCGTGGCGTGCGTGCGCAGGTCACGTGGTCCGGCCAGTCAGGTGGTACAGAGACTCAGTACCACCTGATTAGCCGGACCACGTGACCGCCGGCGCCTGCACGCAGCCGCATCACTCAACAGGACGGACTCTTCAGGACCGGGCAGGCACTCCCGCGCTGCCCGGCATCTGGCCCCGGCTCAAATCTCGGGGGGGGGGCAATTGCCCCGTTGCCCCCCTGGATCCGCCCCTGCGCTGGAATTCACTGAACTCCTGAGAGCGACCCATTCTTTCACAAATGTTTGTAAAAACAGTCTGCATGCCTAGGTGCTTGATTTTATACACCTGTGGCCATGGAAGTGATTGAAACACCTGATTATGATTATTTGGATGGGTGAGCAAATACTTTTGGCAATATAGTGTATATTGACGATGTGTTGATTGTTTGGAGGGGGATTAGAACAGTTTATAGACCACCTGAATAGAAATGAATTGGGAATCATATTGGACTCTAATATAAGTGAAACTCAAGTCGACTTCCGTGATCTCAACATTTATGTTGAGGACGGGGAAGTTAAGACCAAAACTAGGGATGCACCGACACCACTTTTAAGACCGAGTACGAGTACCGATACTTTTTAAACGTACTCACCGATACCGAGTACCGATACTTTTCTTTAATGTCATGTGCCGCTTTCCAATAAGAACAGACCATATAAAAATGCCCCCAGCTCACATGTTGTCACGGTTCGCGCTGCAGACGCCAGAAGAAAGGTAAGTAGGAGCTGTCTCCTTTAACCCTTTCGCTGCTGAGGCTTTTCCCGCCCCTGTGCTGAGGTCATTTTTACCTGTTTTGCGCATCATGTTTAAACGTGTTTTGAAGGCTTATTTTAGTATATGACCCAGACATATTATATATCGTTCTTTCCGTCAGACTCGGTAGATTCATAATATGTCATTATTATATGTATACGTTATGTCATGTCTGTATATTATAACAAAAAATGCAATAAAATATGTATTTTCAATAATTTACAATGTGTAAAGTGTTTTTTTTCACATTTTAACATGCGAGCAATTGCGGTTATATTTTGTATGGGGTGCGCTTGTTAAAAAAATTAGAGATGGGGTCTCGTTATATTTTTTTTTTCTGGGAAGGCTGTCCACAAGGTTTAGGAGTGTGTTTATGGGAATTTTTGACCATTCTTCCAGAAGCGCATTTGTGAGGTCACACACTGATGTTGGACGAGAAGGCATCTCTCTCAGTCACCGCTCTAATTCATGCCAAAGGTGTTCTATCGGGATGAGGTCAGGACTCTGTGCAGGCCAGTCAAGTTCATCCACACCAGACTCTGTCATCCATGTCTTTATGGACCTTGCTTTGTGCACTGGTGCACAGTCACGTTGGAAGTGAAAGGGGCCAGCTCCAAACTGTTCCCACAAAGTTAGGAGCATGGAATTGTCCAATATGTCTTGGTATGCTGAAGCATTCAGAGTTCCTTTCACTGGAACTAAGGGGCCAAGCCCAGCTCCTGAAAAACAATCCCACACCATAATCCCCCCTCCACCAAACTTTACACTTGGCACAATGAAAGTCAGACAAGTACCATTCTCCTGGCAACCGCCAAACCCAGACTCGTCCATCAGATTGCCAGATGGAGAAGCACAATTCGTCACTCCAGAGAACGCGTCTCCACTGCTCTAGAGTCCAGTGGCGGCGTGCTTTACACCATTGCATCCAACGCTTTGCATTGCACTTGGTGATGTATGGCTTGGATGCAGCTGCTTGGCCATGGAAACCCATTCCATGACGCTCTCTGCGCACTGTTCTTGAGCTAATCTGAAGGCCACAAGAAGTTTGGAAGTCTGTAGTGATTGACTCTGCAGAAAGTTGGCGACCTCTTGGCACTATGTGCCTCAGCATCTGCTGACCCCGCTCCGTCAGTTTACAGGGCCTACCACTTCGTGGCTGAGGTGCTGTCGTTCCCAAACACTTCCACGTTCTTATAATACAGCTGACAGTTGACTGTGGAATATTTAAGAGCGAGGAAATTTCACGACTGGATTTGTTGCACCGGTGGCATCCTATCACAGTTCCACGCTGGAACAGGGGCGGATCCAGAGACTAGTCTCGGGAGGGGCACTTACAGAAAATAAGGTGTTTTAGCAGAGAGCCCGACTCACGAGAATTTACAGAGGGCCCGGCTCACAGGAGTTTACAATCTAGAGGAGCAGAGGCCCGGCTCACAGGAGCTTACAATCTAGAAGAGCAGAGGGCACCCAGGAGCTTACAATCTAGAGGAGCAGAGGGCACCCAGGAGCTTACAATCTAGAGGAGCAGAGGGCACCCAGGAGCTTACAATCTAGAGGAGCAGAGGGCACCCAGGAGTTTACAATCTAGAGGAGCAGAGGGCACCCCGGATTTTACAATCTAGAGGAGCAGAGAGCCCCCAGCTCACACATGGATTTGCCCCCAGCTCATGGATTTGCCCAGCTCATGGATTTGCCCCCAGGTCATGGATTTGCCCAGCTCATGGATTTGCCCCCAGGTCATGGATTTGCCCAGCACATGGATTTGCCCAGCTCATGGATTTGCCCCAGCTCATGGATTTGCCCCCAGGTCATGGATTTGCCCAGCTCATGGATTTGCCCCCAGGTCATGGATTTGCCCCAGCTCATGGATTTGCCCCCAGCTCATGGATTTGCCCAGCTCATGGATTTGCCCCCAGGTCATGGATTTGCCCCCAGGTCATGGATTTGCCCCCAGCTCATGGATTTGCCCCCAGGTCATGGATCTGCCCAGCTCATGGATTTGCCCCCAGGTCATGGATTTTCCCAGCTCATGGATTTGCCCCAGCTCATGGATTTGCCCCAGCTCATGGATTTGCCCCCAGCTTACACATGGATTTGCCCAGCTCTCACCTGGATATTGCTCCAGGCCTCCAGCTCCGGCAGGGGTTGACTCTGAGCCAGGGACCCAGATGCCGGGCAGTGCGGGAGTGCCTGCCCGGTCCTGAAGAGTCCGTCCTGTTGAGTGATGCGGCTGCGTGGCGTGCGTGCGCAGGTCACGTGGTCCGGCCAGTCAGGTGGTACAGAGACTCAGTACCACCTGATTAGCCGGACCACGTGACCGCCGGCGCCTGCACGCAGCCGCATCACTCAACAGGACGGACTCTTCAGGACCGGGCAGGCACTCCCGCGCTGCCCGGCATCTGGGTCCCCGGCTCAAATCTCGGGGGGGGGGGGGCAATTGCCCCGTTGCCCCCCCTGGATCCGCCCCTGCGCTGGAATTCACTGAACTCCTGAGAGCGACCCATTCTTTCACAAATGTTTGTAAAAACAGTCTGCATGCCTAGGTGCTTGATTTTATACACCTGTGGCCATGGAAGTGATTGAAACACCTGATTATGATTATTTGGATGGGTGAGCAAATACTTTTGGCAATATAGTGTATATTGACGATGTGTTGATTGTTTGGAGGGGGATTAGAACAGTTTATAGACCACCTGAATAGAAATGAATTGGGAATCATATTGGACTCTAATATAAGTGAAACTCAAGTCGACTTCCGTGATCTCAACATTTATGTTGAGGACGGGGAAGTTAAGACCAAAACTAGGGATGCACCGACACCACTTTTTTAAGACCGAGTACGAGTACCGATACTTTTTAAACGTACTCACCGATACCGAGTACCGATACTTTTCTTTAATGTCATGTGCCGCTTTCCAATAAGAACAGACCATATAAAAATGCCCCCAGCTCACATGTTGTCACGGTTCGCGCTGCAGACGCCAGAAGAAAGGTAAGTAGGAGCTGTCTCCTTTAACCCTTTCGCTGCTGAGGCTTTTCCCGCCCCTGTGCTGAGGTCATTTTTACCTGTTTTGCGCATCATGTTTAAACGTGTTTTGAAGGCTTATTTTAGTATATGACCCAGACATATTATATATCGTTCTTTCCGTCAGACTCGGTAGATTCATAATATGTCATTATTATATGTATACGTTATGTCATGTCTGTATATTATAACAAAAAATGCAATAAAATATGTATTTTCAATAATTTACAATGTGTAAAGTGTTTTTTTTCACATTTTAACATGCGAGCAATTGCGGTTATATTTTGTATGGGGTGCGCTTGTTAAAAAAATTAGAGATGGGGTCTCGTTATATTTTTTTTTGGGGAAAATTACACTATTTTTAACAAACGCACCGCATACAAAAATCGTTAGTGCAGCATCATTGTTCACATTATAATTGAAATGGGAACAATATTGCTACACTAACAAACCAAAAAAAATAAAAAAAAAGTGTTTATTTTTTTTTTATAATTTTTATTTTTAATTTTTTTTTATTTTTATTTTTCATTTTTTTTTTTTTTTACAACTTTTTTCACTTTCATGTTTGGTATCGTTGGAACGGCCATGCTCTGGCCGATCCAACCATACCAAAATTTAACCCCTAACTGCCACGGATCGGGAGATAGGGAGTTCATTGGAACTCCCTATCTCCACCGTTGGTGGCAGTTAAGGGTTAACTCTAGGACTGGCGTCATCGTGCTACGCACGATGACGCCAGTCCTCAGGGGGAGTTCCCAGAGGCTTGGCCGACATCCAAGATGTCGGCCAGCTCCGGGAAAGGATCGCGAACCGGCGCTTTTCAGCGCCGATTCGCGATCCAGCTCCCCAGGGGTTAATGCCAGGCATCATTTGGAAGGGCAGGCTGTGCCCTTCCAAATGATGTCTGGGTTAACCCCCGCAGAGCCGCCGATCGGGAGGGAGAGAGGTCCGAAGGACCTCCCCCCCTCCCTTTCAGGCGCCTCCTCCGCACATGCGGGGGGGCGCCTGAATTTGATGTCATCGCGCTGCCGCGATGACACCAAATTCCGGCGGCTGCTGTTCCGGATGCCGGGCTGACATCCAGGATGTCAGCCCGCACCGGAGGGGCCAGCGATCGGCCGGAACCCGGCCGAA
Organism: Leptobrachium leishanense; assembly: GCA_009667805.1. NCBI lineage: Eukaryota > Metazoa > Chordata > Amphibia > Anura > Megophryidae > Leptobrachium > Leptobrachium leishanense. Next base: position 185,652,044 of record CM019064.1, on the reverse strand, counting down.
CGCTGACCCCAATGGGAGGACGCGCTCAGCGCGTCCTCCGCATACCAGCGGGAATGCTGAGGACGCACTGAGCGCGTCCTCAGCATCGAAGTGGTTAAGAACCTGGATCCGGTCCGGCTTTTCCAACTAACTGGACTGAGGTCCAGGCACTCAAGACTCCATCCCTGACTTTCCTATCACCTATCCCAGCCTCAGGTGTAGGCTGGGCCTGCAAATCCCATAAAGACTGGCCTCACCCTTCATTCAATGCTTCTGCATTATCCTGCTAACTTTAGAAGCTGCATGGTGTGCCTATCTTGCCTGCTCTGCACAAAGACCCTCATTGTTACCTGTGGAGACAACCCTCATCCCTTATTACATCTCATTGTATCCTGTGGAAACCACCTACCTGCAGTATCCTGTGGAGACCACCCACATTTCCTCATTGCATCCCATTGTATCCTGTGGAATCCATCTACCTGCAAGTAACCTCTGGAGACCACCCTCATCTATTGACCTCCCGTGTATGACCTTTTGCTATGGACTTGACCACTCTCTGCTCGCTGCCTGCCAAGACCACTGCATGATATGACCACCCTACTGCTACAGCCCTCCTGATACCTCGCTTGTCATTTATTATTCGTTCCTTCTATCCTCTGTGTCTTCTGATCTGCCCCCTGTGTATCCAGTAAGTACCTGTTCTGATAACCCCTGTGTTACCCTGTGTTCGGTGTCTGTGCCATTCAGTATCCTGTCCCATCCGTTCAGTGTACCCTGCCCACTGTTTATATTATACTTTCCACCAGTTTCCATTGTGTTTTATTACTTCTACATTGTCCCCTTTCCTGATTTACTTCTGTTCCTTTCAGTAATAAACCTTTTTACTTTGCAAACCCCAATTATCTGGCTGTTTTGTGTAACCACACCTTGGACTCGTCAACCCCCTGGCTACACCGTGACACATGTATATCCCCCCCGATATATATATATTCATACTGCCCCAGCTCACACATGGATATGCCCCAGCTCACACATGGATTTGCCCCAGCTCACACATGGATATGCCCCCCAGCTCACACATGGATATGCCCCCCAGCTCACACATGGATATGCCCCCCAGCTCACACATGGATTTGCCCCCCAGCTCACACATGGATTTGCCCCAGCTCACACATGGATATGCCCCAGCTCACACATGGATATGTCCCAGCTCACACATGGATATGCCCCAGCTCACACATGGATTTGCCCCAGCTCACACATGGATATGCCCCAGCTCACACATGGATTTGCCCCAGCTCACACATGGATATGCCCCAGCTCACACATGGATATGCCCCAGCTCACACATGGATATGCTCCAGCTCACACATGGATATGCCCCAGCTCACACATGGATATACCCCAGCTCATGGATTTGCCCCAGCTCATACATGGATATGCCCCAGCTCGTGGATTTCCCCCAGCTCACACATGGATATGCCCCAGCTCAAGGATTTGCCCCAGCTCACACATGGATATGCCCCAGCTCATGGATATGCCCCAGCTCACACATGGATATGCCCCAGCTCACACATGGATATGCTCCAGCTCATGGGTATGCCCCCCCAGCTCACACATGGATTTTCCCCAGCTCACATGCGGATATTGCCCAAGCTCATGGATATGCCCCCAGCTCACACATGGGTATGCCCCCCCAGCTCACACATGGGTATGCCCCCCCAGCACTCTCCACAACGATACTTACCTTCCTGAGCGACGCCGGGAATGGCGCCCATTGGAAGGACCCCAGCCGCGACCACGTGGGACCATGTGATCGCGGCTGGGGTCCTTCCAACGAGCGCGCGCGCGGAAACTTTCCCGGCGTCGCCCAGGAAGGTAAGTATCATCGCGGAGAGCAGCTGCAGGGCCTGTCCGAATGCTCCATCGGCATTCAGACAGGCCCTGCAGCTGCTCACTGTGTTTATACTTACCTTCCTGAGCAATTCCGGGAAAGTTTCCGTGCGTGCGCTCGTTGGAAGGACCCCACCCGCGATCACATGGTCCCACGTGGTCGCGGCTGGGGTCCTTCCAACGAGCGCACGCACGGAGGCATTCCCGGCGTCGCTCAGAAAGGTAAGTATGCCGGAGAGCTCCAGGGGTGGCTGTCAGAGCATTAGGACAGCCGCCGCAGCCCCTCGGATGCCGGCAAGCCGGCTCAATGCTCAATCGGGAAAAATATCGGGGGGTACTGCACGAGTACCAAGTACTTCTGCAGTACCCAGTATCAGCCCCGATACCGATACTAGTATCGGTGCAACCCTAACTAAAACCTTATTTAAACCTGTCCAGGTTAATGGGTGCATCCATACAGATAGTGGCCACTATCCTCCGTGGCTAAAGGCTGTCCCTAAGGGACAGCTATTACGAATTCGAATAAATTGTAATGACGTAGATCAATATTTGATTCAGGCTGAGAAATTGATTGATGATTTCAGAGAGAAGGGGTATGGAAGTGAGTTTCTGGATGAGGTAAAGAAGGAAGTTTTGGAATTAAGTAGGGACCCACTGCTACAATATAAGCCACGACAAGAAATGGAATTTGAGGGTATTCCTTTTATTATGGATTATAATATGGGGAATAAGGCAATCAAGAGATCCATAGAGAAATATTGGCCGGTTTTAACCACTGACCCCATTTTAGGTAATATTTTACCAGGAAAATTGAAAATAATATTCAGAGGGGGTAAAAATCTGAACATGAACTTAGTGAAAAATCATATTAGGACTAACGAGGCCCATGCATCTGCACATCCCTTCGGTCTGACTCCCGGCTCTTATGGCTGTGGCCAATGCATTTCATGTCGGATGACTATGAATAAAAAAAGAATAATAAGACAGTTCGGTGCAGGAAATAGGGGATCAAATTATAAAATAAAAGATTTGATAACTTGCCACACTAAAAATATAGTCTACTTGCTTAAGTGCCCGTGTGAAAAACAGTACATAGGACAAACATCACGATCATTATTCCCTAGGATCAACGAACATCTCTGCAACATAACTAGGGGCTATATCAAACATAGTGTTTCATTACATTTTAAAGATCAACATGGATGCAACCCTAAAGGGATAGAATTCCTGGGAATTGAGAAAGTTAAACGGGATTGGAGAGGGGACAACATGAGTGCAAAATTAATCAAAACTGAGATGCGCTGGATTTACCATTTGAATACCTTGGCCCCCAATGGATTAAATGTAGATTTTGAAGTTTGCCATTTCTTGTATTGAGATATGGGCTGTGGCGTCACTAGGGTTGGTGTCACCCGGTGCGGTAACTCATGGTGTCACCCCCTTGAGCCCCCCCTGAGTTTTACACAAAATGATTTAAACTATTGTTACTCATATGCAGCACTCCTATATAACGCTAATGTAAGACAATAGTAGAGATATTAATTCCTAGCAAAGCCAAGAGGATGAGTTCATTAAGTTCGTCTTGCTTATACTGCATACTTTTGTTGGGGTTTAGCAGTGATTCTAGATGTGACCAATACTTCTTCGTTGTCTGAGGAAAAAAAGAATTTGGAATTTTAGGGAAATACAGACAGTGTGTCTTTTAACTAGATGCTGCAATTAACGTATACATAGACCGCTGCTGCTTCATAGGGATGAGCCGAACACCCCCCGAGTTCGGTTCGGATCCGAACCCGAACTTTCCAAATGTTCGAATCCGAATCCGAACCCGAACTCAAACTCAATACAAGTCAATGGGGCTGAAAATTCGGTTTTTAGAGTGTCCTCCAAGAGGGCATATTTACTAGATATTTGCCATAAAAGGTGTATGGGGGTCCGGGTAGTGCCCTGGGGAACAGGCAACAAGGACAAAAAGTTTTAAAAAAAACGTTTTTAAAGGGACAGTGAGTTTTCCATGAAATAAGGGTTAAAAATTAAAACGAAAAATTCCTTGAAATATCATGCCTAAGAGGTCCCCATAAGCTGCCCATGAAGTGGCGGATTTTTAGGATGTATAGAAACACTTAAAAACAAAAAAATGATGTTTCAAATGACGGTAAATGCTTTTCCTTTAATCTATCCATAAACAACTGCTTGGGGCGGCAGTCTGTATGAAAAGAGGAGACATTTGCGGACACGCAGAAAAAGTTTAGTGATTTTTTTGGCTAAATTATTGTGAAACTTATGCAGGCTTTGGATGAAAGTAACAATAGGTGCTTTAAGGCTGGGGTCAGACTAGCGCACTTTTAATGTGCATTTAGGCACACTTAATCACGGCCGCACTAGCAGCAAATGACACGCAATAACGGCCAATATACGAAGTACGGCCACACGAAAGTCCGGCCGCGCAACGCAAGTGGAAAATGAACGCATTTTTTCGAGAACGCGAACGCTGAACCGCTAGTACTGATGTAAAGAGTGCGCTGCGTCCGCATAGTGGCGTGTGTGCGTGATTAGGAGACGTCAGACGCTGCTCATGTCCGGCCAACATAACGTCCAGACACCCAAAGTTTCCTGGTTTGGATCCGTAAAAAATCACGCACAAAAATGCGCATCGTATGACCGTTTAAGCGCTTTCCGTGAAAAAACAGCTCAATGCGTTCGGACGCACTTTTTGACGTTCGCTGCGAAAAATGCGTTCGTTTGACCCTAGCCTAAAATTGGGCCTTTAGCGTCGGCAACAGTGCCGTCACACAGTCTCACCCCTCTGAGGATATGAATCTGATACAGGCGTCAGTGGCACTGCAGCCAAATATTGTGCTTTTGTGCCAGGCCAGCAAGTGCCATCATACAGTAACCCCTCTGTGGTATTGTGGAAGAGTGCAAGGGTGGACCATGCAGTCAGGGCCGGTGCTAGACTATTTTGCGCCCTAGGCAAGACCAGCTACTTGCACCCCCCCCCAAAAAAAACCACACAACATGAAACTGCTAAATTTCTTTTTACTTAAGAATAAAGTTTGAAAAGCACCAATAGTAAAGGTAAAATAAATATAAATAAACTGTATTAAACCATTTTAAATTAACTCTATTAAACAAATTAAAATTAACTGTATTGAACAAATATAAATTAACGAAAATAAAAAAATAAGAGTTGTCACGTAAGTTTCAATTTCAGACACATCAAAATTTCACTTTGCGTGCCTTATCCTTTGCAAATTTTCATCATGCGTATATATATATTGCCCAGGCCAGCTCACATCATGCGTATATATATTGCCCAGGCCAATCCCCTGGTGGAGATAGGGGGTTCATTTGAACCCCGATATCTCCAGGCATCTAGTGGGTCATGGAGGGTGTCAATTGAAAGGCCTGAGCATGGCCTTTCAAATGATACCCAACATGACCAGGTATAAAGTAAAAAAAAGAAAAAAGAAAATAAAAACATGTATTTTTTGTGTGTTATTTTTATTAATGCAGCAATGTTGTTCACATTGCAATTATAATGTGAACGATGATGCACTAATGATTTTTTTCTATGGGGTGCGTTTGCTATAAATCACGTAATTCCCCCCACAAAATGTAACAAGTCCCCATTTCAATTTTTGTACAAGCGCACCCCATAGAAAACATAACCGCAAACACTCATGTGTTAAAATGTGAAAAAAAACAAGACTTTACACACTGCAGATGATTAAAAATTCAATTTTTATTGCATTTTTTTCATAATATACAGCCAGGACAGGACGTATACATATAAAAATGATATATTATGAATCTGCGGGGTCTGCTGGAAAGAACGATATCTAACATGTCGGTCATTTAACAAAATGTGGCTTCAAAATCGCGTTTAAACATGATGAGCGAAAGCGGTAAAAATGAGCTGAGCACACAGCGGTGAAATACAGCATATTAGAAGTTTTAGGAGGGAAATTAACACTTCTCAAATCTCAATCAGAAGCAGACACCACCCCACCCCCTCAGTATAGTCTACAATGTATCAAATTGATTAGACCAGACTAAAAACACCTGTTATGCCGTTTGAAAAACACAGGTCATTTAGAGTTGAGAATCTTTGCACGTACACATTAGTTTTTAATTCAGTATCTAATAAACCGTTGCTTATAATATTCTGCAGTAAAGAGTCTCTTTATTCCTAGATTTTTTAGTATTTTTTTAAGCATTTCTATACTTTTTTCAAAATTTCTTTTTTTTTTCGAACTAGAACCGAACACACCCAAAAAGTTCGAAGTTTGCAAACTTTCGAACAACCAAAGTTCGGGCCGAACTCCGAACCGAACAGCTCATCCCTACTGCTTCATAGGGATAGATTCTTACTTTGGATAGTGGTTGTTAAGAGAACTAGAAATGTGAGCTTTGGATCAGAAAACATGATCACCTTAATATCAATGCACATCTGTATAGCAGAGAAAGTAGATACATGGAATAGCCTCCCAGTGGGGGCAGTAACAGTGATATAGAAAGGCTTTCTACATCACTGTTACTGCCCCCACTGGGAGGCTATTCCATGTATCTACTTGATCTGTTATACAGATGTGGCATTGATATTAAGGTGATCATGTTTTCTGATCCTAAGCTCGCATTTCTAGTTATCTTAACAACCACTATCCAAAGTAAGAATCTATCCCTATGAAGCAGCAGTGGTCTATGTATAGTTTAATTGCAGCATGTAGTTAAAAGACACACTCAGGGTTATTCAGAGAGCGTGAAAAGCAGGAGAATGACTGGAGAATGAAAAATTCTAGGTCAAAATAGCCAAACCAGAAAAATTCTCCCTTTCATCTCACTTTCCAAATCGGCTATTTTGACCTAGAATTTTTCATTCTCCAGCCATTCTCCAGTCATTCTCCTACTTTTCACGCTCTCTGAATAACCCTGCTAGTCTGTATTTCCCTAAAATTCCAAATTCTTTTTTTCCTCAGACATCGAAGAAGTATTGGTTACATCTAGAAGAATCACTGCTAAAGTAAACCCCAACAAAAGTATGCTGTATAAGCAAGACGAAAATATTGAAATCATAGTATAAGCAAGATCATGTTTATATATTATTAATAATAATGTTATAAATTACAAAATGAAGGGAAAAAAAAGACAAGTTTAAGTTGCTGTATGCTGCCCCCCCCCCGGACCTGGCTGCAAAGCTTTCACACAGTCCTACAGGGTTATTCAAAGAGATTCGAAAAGTCACCGCACGTTCGGTGACTTTTCGTTCTCTTCAGTTCGGTTCCTTTTGCCGATCCCATTTCGGTGACCCTGCGGTCGCCAGGATTTGGCGAATTGCCGGCTCTCTGGATAGCCGAATGGCCAAGAAAGGTAACCGAACGCTGATTTTCAGCGTTCAGTTACCTTTCTCAAGCAATTCGGATCTCTTTGAATAACCCTGCTAGACAACAGTGTTCCCAATCCCAGACCTTCTCTTTGAGGGGTGCTGCACGTGTCCATAACGGTCGGTAACCCAACCCCTATCACAGAGTGGGAATGGGATCAGTGTGTGCCCCCTCTGAATAGTATTTTCAAAGTTTATATGGAAGGGTAAAAGTTTTAAAAGGAATAAATTGTATCGCCTATCAGACTCACGCTCACATAGGTTGCGTTGCTCGAGTGGAGTCTGACTGCTCACTCCGTCTGGTCAAGGAAAACTCGAGTCGTGACGCGAAGCAGGCAGGGTGCCGCGTGGTCGCACGCTTCTGAAGAAAAGGTGCCAGGCGGGAGCTGTTAGGTTAGGGCGGGCTGTCGCTGATGACTCACTCAGCAGAGATGTCATCGTCAGCCCTCCGGCGCGCTGCTCCCTCTGGCGTGTGGCATCAGAGGGGGTGGGATCAGCCGCCATCTTCGATGCGCTTAGGGAGGGTGACACGACCCACCCTTAGGGTGACACTGTCACCAAAGAAAGACTTTGATGTTTGATTTTTGAACCGGCTGCTGGCCGCCGCACTGCAGGTTACTAACTTTGGTCTAAAGTTAGTAACCTGCAGTATGGCCCTGGTTCAAAAATCAAAGTCTTACTTTGGTGACGGTGTCACTCTAAGGGCGGGTGTCACCTGGTGCGGACCGCACCCCCGCCCCCACCTAGCGACGCTAGTGTTCATGCGGCCTCCCAGGGCTCGAATCCTGCGGGAATGGCGTTCCGCACTTCTCCCACAGCGGAACGCTGCGGGAACGCTGCAGGAACGCAGGTTCCCGCTGTGGCCCGACTCAAGCCCAAAATGATTGAGCTGGCCGCCGCCGCACATTGCCGGTGGCCGCGTGCTTTCCTGCTACGAACGGCCGCTGGCAGGAAGTGCAGCTGCTCGCCTGGGATCTATCAGCCAGCCGCGATCTCGTGATATTGCGGCTGGCTGTTTCATCAATCCCAGGCGAGCAGCTGCACTTCCTGCCAGCGGCTGTTCGTAGCAGGAAAGCACGCGGCCGTCGGCAATGTGTGCCGGCGGCCAGCTCAATCGTTTCAGGCTCACACCCAGAGGAGAGGTGAGCTGGGGCAATAATATCCATGTGAACTGGGGGTAAAAAAATTCTGAGCTGGGGCAATAATGTCCATGTGAACTGGGGCAAAAAAATTCTGAGCTGGGGGCAATAATATCCATGTGAACTGAGGGCAAAAAAATTCTGAGCTGGGGCAATAATATCCATGTGAACTGGGGGCAATTATATCCATGTGAACTGTGGCAATTATATCCATGTGAGCTGGGGCAATATATACCCATGTGAACTGGGGCAATAATATCCATGTGAACTGGGGGCAATAATATCCATATGAGCTGGGGCAATATATACCCATATGAGCTGGGGGCAATAATATCCATGTGAACAGGGGGCAATTATATCCATGTGAACTGGGGGCAATAATATCCATGTGAACTGGGGGCAATAATATCCACGTGAACTGGGGTCAATAATATCCACGTGAGCGGGGGCAATATATACCAATATGAGCTGGGGCAAATATATCTATGTGAGCTGGGGGTAAATATATCCATATAACCAGTGCTGGGTATATTATTCTGGGAGCTCAGTGCTGTGTATATTATTCTGGGGCTCAGTGCTGTGTATATTATTTTGGGGGCTCAGTGCTGTGCATATTATTCTGGGGGCTCAGTGCTGGGTATATTATTCTGGAGGTCCAGTGCTGTGTATATTATTCTGGGGGCTCAGTGCTGTGTATATTATTCTGGGGCTCAGTGCTGTGTATATTATTCTGGGGGCTCAGTGCTGTGTATATTATTCTGGGGGCTCAGTGCTGTGTATATTATTCTGGGGCTCAGTGCTGTGTATATTATTCTGGGGGCTCAGTGCTGTGTATATTATTCTTGGGGCTCAGTGCTGGGTATATTGTTCTGGGGGCTCAGTGCTGTGCATGTTATTCTGGGGGCTCAGTGCTGTGCATATTATTCTGGGGGCTCAGTGCTGTGTATATTATTCTTGGGGCTCAGTGCTGTGTATGTTATTCTGGGGTCCAGTGCTGTGTATATTGTTCTGGGGGTCCAGTGCTGTGTATATTGTTCTGGGGGGTCTGTGCCTGTGTAGATAATTCTGGGGGATCTGTGCCTGGATATATATATGTATGTGATATTGTCACGTATTTTCAGAGAAACACAAAATGAATGCCTGTAGCCATCTTGTTTAATCATATATCTATTCTTTTATATGTAAAGTCTTTCTCAACTTTAATCTAGTTTTAGAATGAACTCAGAAATGTTTTTTAGAAACAGGTTCATTGTAAGGTAACTCATTACAGAGGAATGTGTTTAAAATTATAATCGTTAGACTATAATCGCTAGACTAGGGAGGATTTCTTTATATGATATATTGCAGAGCCTAAGTGCTAGTTATAGATAATTTATAGGTAAGCAGTCTTTGTGTTAAATAAAAAAAAAAAAAATTATATGCACAACTATCTATGCAAGTATATCTATGCTGTCCACGAAAATATATTCTTATAATTAATATAGACTCTATTATTTAGTAGCACAGTTATAATAGTAACTCCAATATATATTTTGAAGTATATTATAGCTATGTAAGCAGTATACTGAAGAATGGAAGTATTTTCTGCTGATGTAACTGTAAAGGAATGTTAATTAATAAAGAAGTACTTTAGTAAAATATAAAAATAGCTAGAACTGAGGAGATCTTAAATATTAATTTGACAACCCGAGACACCCTGTCTGGTGTGAATTTGAGATCCTTTTGTTCAAAATAAGATATGGAGATTGACCTATGCCCTGAGATAAGGAATTTCAAATCAATTTGTGATATTTTATTTGAAAAGCAATACTGCCATCTTGTGGTGTAGTAAAGGTTGACAGTTTTCTGGAATTCTCATAGGCATATGCTATATGCAAAGTAGAGAGGTACGTAATAAATGACGTGATATTCCTCTATAACTAAACAGAACACAATGAGTAGAGGGCATTCATTCATCCGTTCATTCGTGCCACAACATCACTTCTCTTCAATTCAACTCAGACCACACTTCACTTCTCCCTCTTGGGACTTCACTCTTATGCATTGACTCATCTCTATCACTCATCACAAGAGCATGCTCAAGGTGATGCTAAAAGAAACAAAGATGCTAAAAGATAACATCTTATAAACACTCTCACATATTCTCCAAAATACATTATATCCAAAGAACTTATTGCTGCTGTAACTATGAAGATTGCAGAAACGTTTGAATCCAGATTTTGGACAGGTAATGTATGGAAAGCAAATAGTGGGATTAATGTAAGAGATATATATATATAGGTGGATATATCTTGCAATGAATATAGACTGAGATTGTCTCAGATTATTGTTAGATCGGAGACTGACATATTTCTAACCTGCAGTATAGAAATATGGGAAGCATCTGATATATATATAAGGATATAAATTGTCCTAATGTATTTGTTGCAACAGTATATACATAAATATATGTTAAAATTGGAAGAACTATTGTGATTGAAGTATTACGCAGGGATGTTATAATCTATAATTTAAAAAGCAGAAGATTAGAAGATAAATTCTCGTTATTAGGGGAGGATTCACTAAATAAGTTTTTATTACTCTAGAAATAGAATTAGTGATAGCTTCATCTTTTTGTAGATCCAGGTAGCACAAGGAGATATACATATATATCTACAAGTGTCATGTGCCTTGCCGCCGGCGCGGCAAGAGAACTAACAACAATTTGCCTGATAGTGGTAAGAGTAGCAGTGGCCCTCCTGAAAAGCCTTGCTGAGCTAGTAACCAGGTGCTAGCTAATGCCTTCCAAATTTTCCTCTACAGAAGAGGACCACACCTATTCCAAAATGCTTCTGTATTAAACTAGGGATCTCCTCACTTTTAAGAAGCTGCCTCCAGTTCCAAGTTACCTGCCTGGACCTTTATTGTATCCTGACTTCTCCAGATAACCTATGTTCAGTTACCTCTGCTTCCAGGACCTTTCTGCTACAAGGATTTCTCTGCTGCAAGACTCCATCTGCTGCAAGACCCCTTCTGCTGCCCTGCATCCCGCAGAATCCTCAGAGCCTGCTGCCCTGCATCCTGCAGAATCTTCAGAGTCCGCTGCTCTGCATACCCAGGACCCTCTGCGGACCCAGGACCCTCTGCGGACCCAGGACCCTCTGCAGACCCAGGACCCTCTGCCTCCAAAAGACTCTTCTGTTTCTAATTTACTATTTATTTTCTAAAGATCTCCTTCACCCTTCATTCTCCTATTTTGCTCTCCATATCTGGTTTAACCCTGCTCTAATTTGTGTGTGTGTGTGTGTGTGTTATAGTTTAGTATTGCTCCTTTTTTGTCTACCTTTCTCTCCGCTTAACTTTTAGTTAATCTTATTGCTGATTTATTATTTATACAGTGTTTTCCCTTTCTAGCAGTATTACCCAGCTACATCATAATTGTTTATTCATATTTGTTTACTGCCTTTTATGCTTTACTCCTAATAAACCCCTTTTGTTTATATATATCTATCACTGCACATTGGGCTCAAACCTGCCAATCCGGAACCAGCTCCTTTACAACAAGATACTAGCTTGTTTTAAATACTGGTTTGCTGGGAATACATGTTAATTGTTTTCTTTAAGCAGGATGTTTATTAAGTGAACTAACAATCTATGTATTAGTTACTAACTGATTAAAAGTAAATGGTATTAACCAGGGGCTGACTGGCAACTTTAGGCCCAGGTGGAAAGTACAAGCCATAGGCCCGTGGTGCAGCAACACAGCCCCCATTTAAATAAAAATTTTTCCAAAAATGCATGGTTAACAAATTACATAAAAAAATGACATTTTAAGGCTGCGTTAATTAATATTTATTTTAGTGTCTTTTATTATTCTGGCGAGTTGTTATGCACTCGTATACTTCTTCTATATATGCACTCATATACTTCTTATTGCTGTCCAGCTCTGTGAATCACAACACTTCAGCGACGTGCCAAGTACATCCTCTGCACACAAACATGAAACCAGAGGATGCTCTCAGCAGCAAATAGGTTAAAGGGGGAAAAAAGTGGGTAAAATTTGAGTGCCCCTTTAACCTCTTGCTGCCCTGCACAAATATTTAGTTTGGTACCTGTACCTCATGATGCTGCCAAGACGCTCGCTGTCATTCTTACTTTGTGGAGTGCAGGCAGCAGATACCGTGGCGATTCTAGGAGCAATACCAGCCTTCTGGGTGCAGGGCAAGGGGGCCAAGCTGGACTGCGACAAGGACACAGGTGCAGAATTTTACACACAGCCTGTTAAAAGACAAATACATGCATTTACACACACAGCCATACGTTCACATAACCATATATCCCGTACACCCCTGGGGTATGTAGCAATAAATCTCACATTAATGTGTGGTGTGTATGTATACATACAATGTTTTAGTGTATATGGTGTGTACGTAATGGGCTCTATTGCACTCCTCACGTATCGTTTTTGAGGGCATTTGCGCGAGGACAAAATCATTTGCGCAGAACGTCGTATTCCGATGTTCGCGCAAACGATGCACGTAATCGTCTACCGCGATTGACCCTGCGCAAACCCAGCGCGAGCGCAAGTCTGTGCGCGCATCCTATACTTAACATTGTGAGAACCAATGCGTTGGTGCGCTGGTATGCGGATGGTATTACAATCTTCGCGCAACGAAAGTTTGCGCGCATTTTTGTAACGTCTTTGAAAAGCCGGTGGTAACTGTAAATGTGATCGTCCTGGCCGAAACGAAATACACCAGCACGAAAAAAAAATACAGCACAGTACAGTTACACATTCTACACATACCCAAACATTAAAATTTATAAATTGTGTCATTGTTAATTTTTTCTTTTTTTGGCTGGTGGTTGGTAATTTTTTTTCTCCCTTTTTTGTTTGTAAATATTTTATTGGAAATGGGTGATTGATGTTGGCTGATTCCCGTGAACAGTCTGCCCACCGATTCCTGCACACAGCGTTCATTTGCGAACGGCTTTGCGCGTCGGATTTGCGCACAAAAAAATCTAGAAGTTAGATAAAATGCGCTCTGATCGTAATACCACGTTAATTTTCGTGCAATAACGTTTTTTTTCGTGCGCAAAAAAACATTGCGCTGCGCGAGCGCAATTGCGCAAAGAATGTAATAGGGCCCTATGTGTGTATATGCAGACACAATAAAAAACATTATATACATATTTTAATAGCTCTATATATTACGCTCCACACTTACATAAATAACACTGGGACAATTCTCAGTGCAGCAGCAGGGATGGCTAAATCCAGAATGTTGCTTGTGTCCCCTGCCTTGCAAGGGTTACAAATGGAGAAGATAGTATAGCTCCTGCTGTGAAGGAGAAAGAATATGTCTTGTTTTGGACACAGCAGAACCCTCCCTCACTTACTGCAGCTCCTTGCAGGGATGCTGAGTGTGGAGGGGTCAGTAGCCCACTGAGTGTGGAGGGGGAGGGGGTCGGTAGCCCACTGAGTGTGGAGGGGGAGGGGGTCAGTAGCCCGCTGAGTGTGGAGGGGTCAGTAGCCCACTGAGTGTGGAGGGGGAGGGGGTCAGTAGCCCACTGAGTGTGGAGGGGGAGGGGGTCAGTAGCCCGCTGAGTGTGGAGGGGGAGGGGGTCAGTAGCCCGCTGAGTGTGGAGGGGGAGGGGGTCAGTAGCCCACTGCGTGTGGAGGGGGAGGGGTCAGTAGCCCACTGCGTGTGGAGGGGGAGGGCTCAGTAGCCCACTGAGTATGGAGGGGGAGGGGGTCAGTAGCCTGCTGAGTGTGGAGGGGAGGGGTCAGAAGCCCAGGATCCCCTGTCAGTTCAGTTGCAGGGGAGGGATCCAGGCTGGGGCAGTTAATTAATAGAGGAGGGAAATAAGCCCGTGTGTATATATGTACGGGTGCTTTTACACCAGTCACTCAATAACATGGATTCTTTAGCTTTTAAGTGAGGCAGCCAGGGTTCGGGGGTCGGGTAAACATGGCTGGGGTGTCCATTTGGCTGATCTATGGGATAATTGATGCAATAAATCTGGGTGAGTGCGGCTCTGTCCCTCAGCCCGGCCAATCTCCTGTCCATGTGGCAGAGCCAGCGGGCTGGGAAATGATGAAAGGCCGCGCTGCTGTCACACAAGGGGTCTCCCCTCTCCTTGTAGTCTAGTGGGATGTTATGTGATAAGAGCTCTTCTCTGTCCGGTAGCAGCAGCAGCTGAACTCGTGCTGCACTCCACTTGCTGCGGCTCTGTCCCTCTTCCGGAGCCCGGTGTCACGTGACAGATCACAGGGCACGGAAGCTCAAATCCCCTAGTGGCTGGAGATGGGAATTCTGCTGCCCCCTCCTGGTTTGACGGCCGCCTTACATAGCGACGGCAATGAATGAGACCTGCTGGCTGCAGTGTGTAGCAGCCGGCCAGTCTCATAAAGAGAAAAACAGCAGCCGCTGAAACCAGCCCGAGGGACGTTTGCCACCCTGCCCCCCGGCCCAGTCCGCCCCTGGTATTAACTAAGATATATATATATAGATATATATAACAGGATAATCTATATGTGTTAAAAGCTAGAGATCTGTGTGCTGATGGATGATGTTGTGTTTTATAAATATTTGATCATGTTGTGAGATTAAAATCTTTTTGCATACGTAATAAATATATATATATATATATATATTATATTTTTATCTAAGCTGGTTGGTTCTATATTTTTTTTTTAATAAACTAAAACACGTACAATTAAAAGAATTTAGGAGAACTTCTGAGAAATATAAACGATAAATTTGTTATTTATATCTCGTATAAGTTTCTTACCTGATTATTATTAGTGATGACCCGAACACCCCCGTGTTCGGTTCGCATTTGAACTCGAACAATTTCAAAAGTTCGAGTTTGAACTCACACACGAACCGAACTCAATGCAAGTCAATGGGACTCAATTTTTTTTTGAAAAAAATCGAACTTTAAATATTTTTAGAGTGCCCTCCAAGAGGGCATATATGCAATATATTTGCCATAAAAAGTGTATGGGGGTCCGGGTAGGGCCCTGGGGGACAGGAAACCAGGACAAAAAGTTAAAAAAAGTTTTTAAAGGGACCGTGAGTTTTCCATGAAATAAGGGTTAAAAATAAAAATGAAAAATTCCTTCAAATATCGCGCCTAGGAGGTCCCCATAACCTGCCCGTGAAGTGGCGGATTTGTGGGATGTATAGAAACATTTAAAAACAAAAAAATGACGGTAAATGGTTTTCCTTTTAATCTATTCATAAACAACTGCTTGGGGCGGCGGTCTGTATTAAAAGAGGAGACGTTTTAGGACACGCAGAACAAGTTTAGGCTAGGGTCAGATGAGCGCATTTTGTACGGACTGTACGTCCGTGCAGTACGGACGTTCTTTCTGACTGACGACAAGGTAGTGGCCACACAGTCCGTTTTTTTTCACTGACGTATTTTTTGACTGATGTAGCATGGAAAATAAATTTACAATGAAAAAACATTCTGTCCGTCAAAAATGCTGGACGTATAAATGCAGTCCGTCTGACCACGTTCCATCACTCACACACAAAGCTATGCGAACGTTGCGTACATGGCGCACTCCGCACGTCCGTTCTAGCAGTATTACGTTCTTGCCTAACCTGCGTCTGTTTGCAGCGTCCATCAGCCTCCGCACTTCTGTGCGAATGTACTTCGTGTGTGGGGCTCCATTTAACACAATTGTATGCTATCACGGACGTACTTATGTGCGGGCAACACGGACGTTAACACTGCGCTCGTCTGACCCCAGCCTTAGTGATTTTTTTTGGCTAAATTATTGTGAAACCTATGCAGGCTTCGGATGAAAGTAACAGTAGGTGCTTTAAAATTGGGCCTTTAGTGTCGGCAACAGTGCCGTCACACCATAACCCCTCTGTGGAAGAGTGCAGGGTTGGACCCTGCGGTCCAATATTAAAATGATATGAATCTGGTACAGGTGTCAGTGGCAGTGCACCCAAATATTTTGCCTTTGGTGGCAGCGAGTGACTTCACACCGTCAGCGGCGTCACTAGGGTTGGTGTCACCTGGTGCGGTAACTCATGGTGTCACCCTCCCCCCCGAGTTTTATGTTTTATTTTAATTTTTTTAACTACTCTTACTCATAAAGCAGTACTCCCATATAATACATGGCACACATTACTGTGAGGTTTAAAAAATCTAGAAATAAAGAGACTCTTTAGTAGAGAATATAAACGGTTTATTAGATATTGAATTAAAACGGGAATTTTTTTAACATTGAAGTCTATGGGGCAAAACATTTCCCACACGAATACACGAAAATGTCCAAAATCAAGAAAAAAAGTCGATACGAAAAAAGAGCTGAAACGGAAATCGGCCGACATGAAAATTGTCGAATTACGAACGAAACAAGCCAAAACAAAAAAGAAATTGGTGCACATCCCTAGTCTCTTTATTTGTTGTTTTTTTTTTTCTCTTAGTATCTATTAGGCAGTTTTCAAAAAAGAATTCGAATTTTTTTTTTCTTTCTAATAGCGTTTTTTTGTAACAGCCCTTTTTATTATCATTCATAGGATCTTATATGTTAATTCCAGACATTTTCGTTCGGTAGCTTTTTTTAAAACAGCGGGGGATGGGTTTGCGGTGGCATTCGGTGGCTGATTCCCTGCACTTCAGGGACCCTGCGGTGAATTCACCAGGGAAAAGTATAAAAAAAAAAGGTAACCCCTCATCATATATATATTATAGGGACACGGAGCACCTTGTATAGAGTAGGGATGCATTGATACCACACACAGACATATTCGTATATATCAACACGCAGACCTATTTATACGTAAATATCAACACGCAGATATATATATGTATATATAAGGTGGCAAGGATGCAAGCACTCATAGGGTTTTCCAAAATGATCTTCTTTAATATATCCAGGAGTCAACGTTTCGGCTCAACACAGAGCCTTCATCAGGACAAACACACATAAAACCAAAACTGTGTCTATTTAAGTAGACACCCTAATTAAACAATAATCACAAGCCCCCCCCCACGGAAGTAACCCACTGACCAATAGCTGGTAATGTCCACAGAACGGCCATCATTTACATATGGGGATCAACATTGGGCGCCATCTGATGACGTCAGCCCGATTAACCCTGCTGTCCTAACATCATTGCAGGGCATTGTTTAAGGGCATCGCCAAAGCGATATCAGCCCCCGCCACCCCATATTCTCAAAGTTTATCAAATGAGAAAAGAGCCGGTCTCCGGAGGCCTCCGATCATGATTGCATTCACGAGTGTGAGTCAGCGCTACGCGCCGTATGTTAGCGTCGGTCTGGTTGTCGAGGCAACCACAACGTCTTACCTAAGGTCGGACCAAGACACCACTTGCCTGGTCCCGCCCCTCACAACCTCATAATCGAACGGGAACGTCTGCGGGGAAAGCAAAAACACACCACCCTCTTTAAAAACAAAGATAAATGTACAAGTAACAACCGATGTATTTGCACCGATCGATGCCGCCAGGCAAAACTTAGATCTTGTTGGGCCTTCCCAATTGCATCTGTTTGTTGTTATTACTCAAGATTACAAAAAAGCCGAAAAAACATTCCTCTCATTTAATCCCCGAGGGAAAACAGTGTCCAATCTATGGATCCACTGTGCCTCTCTTTGAAGAAGGATTAAGGCTCTGTCACCCCCTCTCCTCGGGGGTGGGACATGATTTTTCGCCAGAAACTTTAATGAAGACAAGGGGTGGCCGCATTGAAAAAAATGTCGAGCCACTGGCTTGTCCGACCTGCCGTCCCTATACGCAATCCTGATGTTAGATCTATGATTGCGTATTCTCTCGCAAAGCTGGGTTGTGGTCTTGCCCACATAGGCAAGGCCACAAGGGCATAAGATTTTATAGACCACAAACTCAGTTCTGCAAGTGATAAGATGTCTTCTAAAGTATCGCTTCCCTGTGTGGGGATGTCTGAATTCTTTTGAGGGGATCATATGGCCGCAGGTAACGCAACCTAAGCACCTTTTACACCCTAAGTTCTTAAATTGATTTTGATCTTGGTCATAACTTCTAATAGGATCCGCCCTCACCAAAAGATCTTTCAAACTACGGTTTTTGCGATAACAAAACATCGGTTTGTGTCTAAATGTCTCAGGCAGGTTTTGATCTTTTTCCAGGACCGACCAGTTCCTCCTCACCACTGAGATGATTTTATTCGAAACTGTATCGAAGGTAAGGGGAAATTTGAATCTATCCGACCCACTTTTTTCTTTCCTGGGGGCTCTCGCTCTCTCCAGGGCAGCTGTAACTACTGTTTCAGAATAACCCCGAGAGGCAAATTTCCGACACATGTCAGAAATCTGTTCCTCCCTAGTGGTCACATCGCTATTGTTCCTTATGACCCTCAAAAGCTGGGAATAGGGCAATGATCGCTTCAAATGTTCTGGATGTGCACTTTGCTCATGGAGCAAGGTGTTGCGGTCTGTGGGCTTGGAAAACAAGGAGTACTGTAAGCAGTTGTCTTTTTTAAATACCCTTACATCTAAAAAATTGATGGAATATTCATTCACTATACTGGTGACCTTAATGGGTGTATCTAAGCTGTTTATACAATGCTCAATCTCCCTTGCTTCATTTACCGTACCCCGCCATATTACAAAGATGTCATCAATGAAACGTATATCGGTTGTTACTTGTACATTTATCTTTGTTTTTAAAGAGGGTGGTGTGTTTTTGCTTTCCCCGCAGACGTTCCCGTTCGATTATGAGGTTGTGAGGGGCGGGACCAGGCAAGTGGTGTCTTGGTCCGACCTTAGGTAAGACGTCGTGGTTGCCTCGACAACCAGACCGACGCTAACATACGGCGCGTAGCGCTGACTCACACTCGTGAATGCAATCATGATCGGAGGCCTCCGGAGACCGGCTCTTCTCTCATTTGATTAACTTTGAGAATATGGGGTGGCGGGGGCTGATATCGCTTTGGCGATGCCCTTAAACAATGCCCTGCAATGTTGTTAGGACAGCAGGGTTAATCGGGCTGACGTCATCAGATGGCGCCCAATGTTGATCCCCATATGTAAATGATGGCCATTCTGTGGACATTACCAGCTATTGGTCAGTGGGTTACTTCCGTGGGGGGGGGGCTTGTGATTATTGTTTAATTAGGGTGTCTACTTAAATAGACACAGTTTTGGTTTTATGTGTGTTTGTCCTGATGAAGGCTCTGTGTTGAGCCGAAACGTTGACTCCTGGATATATTAAAGAAGATCATTTTGGAAAACCCTATGAGTGCTTGCATCCTTGCCACCTTACATCAATTTTAGCCTTTGCTGAAGCACCGGGTGAGAGTGGAGCCCCGCAGTGAACCGTGAGTGCAAAGACCTTTGTGTGTATTTTATATGTGTGTATATATATATATATATATATATATATATACACCCACCCTCAGACCATATATACACATACACACATGTGCCCCCCCATTTGGCTGATCCCGCCGGAAGAAATGTTGACCCCGACAGAGCAGAGAATATATATATTATTCTGGGCTCTATCGGGTTCAACATTTCTTCTGGAGGGATCAGCCAAATGGGGGGGGCAATTAGTTGCCAAAATGTGTGTGTAATACAAGTCTGGATATATATATATATATATATATATATATAATTTATAAGAATATAGATATATATATATATATATAATTAGTATCATACCTGCCGTTACCTTCCCCTATAAATTTGCTAAAAATATACACTCAAAAAAAAAAAACACTGCCTGAGACCCCACGCAGCCCACATGCCACCCCCTCTACCTGGCTGACTGTATCTAATATATACAATTAAATACATTCAGCCAGGTAGAGAAAGAAAAAAAGTTTTATTTTTTGCTCCTGGGGACATTTAAAAATGTCCTCAGATTTTATTTTTTTTAGAAATGTGTCGCCTTACCTTAGCCTGGTGGTCAGTGGGGGCTCCCTGGATCCTGGTGGGGGCTGGGGGGTCTGCCATGGCCGCAGGTGCAGTGGCTCCTTCCCTGCGCTGCCTGTCTCTGCCACATGCACCCGGCGGCTAGCCCGCACAGTCGCAGCTCTGTCATCCGGCGGTCGCATGCTCCTTGCTCCTCAATGCTCCTCAAGGGGATCCTTGGGAGGCCCCTGCAAGCTGCCCTCTACAGTGCCTGATTAGAGGGCCGTGTCTGCCTGTTGTTTTAGTAACAAGAATGTTTTATCCCATAGGCTTCAATGTTAAAAATATTCCCGTTTTAATTCAATATCTATTAAACCGTTGCTTATAATTTTCTGCAGTAAAGAGTCTCTTTATTTCTAGATTTTTTAGTATTTTTTTAAGCATTTTTTATACTTTTTCATTTTTAGAACTTTTGGTGAACATCCCAAAAAGTTTGAAGTTCGCGAACTTTCGAACTGCCAATGTTCGAATCGAACTCTGAACTGATCGAACCGAACAGCTCATCCCTAATTATTATCTCTGACATATATGGAGGCACTGAGCTGAGATTGTAGTTTTTGTTTGAAATGTAATTGCCAAGTACTGTCTGATATAGATAGAGGTAGAAAATATATATATTTTGACTCCTTGTTATTGTATTTTGACTGGTGGTTTTACGGTTGTCTACTAAACGGTGTAAAAATGTCAGAGTCAGAATCTGAGACTCGTGAAGATAGACATATACATTCTGATCAAATTGCGATGATAGATGTTATGTCCTATCTAAAGGACAAATTACACGTCACAGACGATTTATTTGATTGGATAAAGGAATTGCAATCAAATGTTTCTAATTATGCTGTTTCAATCTGGTCAGATCATTCAACTTTTCTTGATTGTTTGAGAAAATTAAGTGCATCTAAAAATAAGAGACAAAGAAATGCCTGTCTTCCAAATTTTGCCTGAATGCATATACTTGATCGCAGAAATGAATAAAAGATTGAATGATAAAGAAGCCATAGACAGTTTAGAAAAAAGAAATCGTGACTTGCATGATACCGTAAATAAATTAACCTATGTGTCAGAACGAATGTTAAAGGAGTTGAATATGTGTGCAAAAGAGAAAGATCAATTGTCCCAATCAAATAAAGAACTGAATGCACAATTGGTGAGAATGAAACACGAACCTGAGAAATTCGCTGATGAGTTACGTCAGATAGAAGCTGATGCTAAAAGGGTTAATTCTTCTTCTTCAGAGAGATTCCCTTTGAAAGCTTTTAGCCACGTAAATAAATCACAGCCTATTGCTGACAGGCGTGTTTCCCTGCAGAGTGACGAAAGTGAAACTAATTCTCATGATGAAAAAAGAGCAATGCCTCGTACACACGAGTATTTCAAATCACATCACTCTAGCCAGCCGCAGCCTATTAAGCATGATAGAAAATCTTATGTAATGCGGGACTAGACTAAAATTGTCAAGTTTCTAAAGGAATCAAGGTTGGGGGGGTTTTCTGTGGAGGCGCTGATTTATAGATATAAGTTTTGGGTTTGCAGCCTACAAGGTGTTGCACATAATCTCAACAAAATTTGCAAATGTAATAGAGAAAACAGTAGATGGAGTACCAGCATAGAAGAAGGAAAGAAACAGACGTTCCAGGCGAGAGAGGTGAGGTACACACCGATTTAAATGGTACCATATGCTTACAAGCCGAGCCTTAGAAAACCGAGGCTCCACCATTGGTGAGTGAGATTGATCAGCTTTTTAACTTGCTGCCACTTTTACCGAATGTGTTACGCTATGGGAGCACTGTCTATCTGCTTGTATTTCATCTGAGGCCAACCGTAGGACAAAGATTGGATACGCCACCCTATATCTGGTGTGAGGCGCTTCAACCCAGAGCCAGGGACACACTAGGCTCTGTAATCCGTGAGTGAGATTCTTGTTCTATCCTCACCATAAATACCTGAAGCAGTCTGCACTATTATTATTTTTTTCTTCTCTCTCCCCTTATATAAACCACCCATTGAGGAGAGGAGCTGTGGCAGTGGACCGTTTATCTCTACAACACGGCTCATACGCTGTGCAACCACTAGTGGCCACAAAATTTTCCAGTTCTTTTTCATGTTATTTGCACTTTTGCACGTGCACTTTACTGTGGCTTAGGACTTATTGACTGTACAACCCTCCAAAGAACTATCAGCGATTTGCGCTTTTAGCGCACCACCTGTGTATGCACTTTACTTAAGAATGGTTTCATAAGCACATGCACTTTATTGTTATACATAATCCTTGCATGTCTCTCGGCTTTGCTACTGCATTTATGTATCAATTGTAATTTGCACTTCTCATTTTTAATTGTACGTCTCTCGGGACCTGAAGGTTCCTGGCGACATTTTTAGATCTTAGACTCTAGTACGAGCACCTGTAGGGCCTAATATCAGGCTAGGGTTTATACGATTTATAGTACACCACTGCGCCACCAGGACCATCTACTGTTTTTGCTAAAGGAATCAGTAGGAATCTTTAATAGAAAGACTTCTCTGGCTATTATCAGTCATTTGGAAACGTTTGAGGAAGCCTTATCTGTTTTAGGTATCAATTCAGATGCTCAGAAAATTGAGTTCATCCCATGGGTCTTTGAAAGCAAAAATAGGTATTTTTTTTCAGTCTTTGAAAGAGTCTGGCATAAATACTTGGAGTAAAGTTGTCTCTGAAGTCAAATATGAGTTTGGGCCTCACCGCACAAGCCTAGCTGCGACAAGGGCGATTTTAACTTTAAAATGCAGACCTAATCAAAGCCCCTGTGAATTTCTTTCAGTCCTTAAAAATGCGTACAGCTTGGCTGAGAGAAACCCAGATTTTGAAAACCCTGAATCTATCCAATTATTTTATGACGCATTGCCCACTAAAATAAAGGTTATATTGGCAAGGGATTATGACCCTAACAATGGTTTGGATTGGATTTTAAAAGAGAGCATGACCCTATTTACTGTATTTGAATATAGTGAAGAAACTCAGGGGGAAATAATTAAAAATACACCTGAGGAAATAGCGGAAGCTCATGTTAAAAAGGGTGACATTAAATTTGAATCCCATAAAAAGAGCTACGCGGAGGTTGTGAGAGATCCTAAACCTAAGGTAGAAAAATCCAAGCCAGAGCAGGAAAGGGGATTTGCCAGAGAAAATTCAGGAAATAAATTTCAACCTAGGAAGCAATGGGTACCTAGAAATCAATGGGTTAATTCAAGGGAAAATGTGCCTAGACAGGAAGCGACCCGAGGTAAAACTGAATCTGATGAATCAAATAATGCGCAAGCTTCGTCCCCAAGGACAAATAGAAAGCGGAGATATAATGTCTGCCAGCGTATCAGCCAAATGCAGGATAATTTCCGTGTGCTGACAGAAAAACTGGATCAGATCACTCAGTTGATGAATGGAAATAAATCAAATCAAATTGTAAATGATCCAACACCTGCAGCTCCGCCAAACCAGTGACTAGATGATGATTCTGATGAAATAACCAGTGTCCATGACAATTTACCAGAAAGTGATGATGAAATGGTTAATACAAATGTTTGTATGGTTGATGATTTAACCCCTTCCCTGCCAAGAGAAGGACAATGTATTTTATCTCTCCAGTTTAAGTGTGAGCTATCTGAGAAGACTGAATCTGACACGGACAGCACAGTTGCCAGTAAAAACATTCCTAAAGGAAAGACTGTGGGTAAAATCTGTACAAAGCCTAATTTCATATCTCACTCTAAGTTTCTGTGTAAATTGCATAGCATTGAAGACCGATATTATGTGAATGTAGAATTACAGGATAATTTACCACAGAATATAATGTCTCTGCTAGACACAGGAAGCCAAGTTACCTTGGTATCATCTAATTATTTTGATCAGGTCCAAGAACTGTCCACCAGGAAGCCTAGATTAGATAAATCTAATGCTAACCTAGTGAGTGTGAGTGGCACATCTCTGAAAGTTATGGGCATAGCTAAATTGGATTTTAAATTGGGGAATAAAGTAATTCAGCATCCAACTCTTATTGTGGATCTGCCCCAAAATCGCCTAATTATTGGAATGGACCTTCTTAACCCTTTCGCTGCTGAGGCTTTTCACGCCTCTGTGCTGAGGTCATTTTTACCGGTTTTGCTCATCATGTTTAAACGTGTTTTTAAGGCTTATTTTAGTATATGACCCAGACATATTATATATCGTTCTTTCCGTCAGACTCGGCAGATTAATAATATGTAATTATTATATGTATACGTCATGTCCTGTCTGTATATTATAACAAAAAATGCAATAAAATATGAATTTTCAATAATTTACAGCGTGTAAAGTGTTTTTTTTCCACATTTTAACATGCGAGCAATTGCGGTTATATTTTGTATGGGGTGCGCTTGTTAAAAAAATTAGAGATGGGGTCTCGTTACATTTTTTTTTGGGGAAAATTACACGATTTTTAACAAACGCACCGCATACAAAAATCGTTAGTGCAGCATCATTGTTCACATTATAATTGAAATGGGAACAATATTGCTGCATTAACAAACCAAAAAAAAGAAAAAAAAGTGTTTATTTTTTTTTTATAATTTTTTTTTTAAATATTTTTTTATTTTCATTTTATTTATTTATTTATTTTTACAAACTTTTTTCACATTCGAGTTTGGTATCGTTGGAACGGCCATGCTCTGGCCGATCCAACAATACCAAACGTTAACCCCTAGCTGCCACGGATCGGGAGATAGGGAGTTCATTGGAACTCCCTATCTCCACCGTTGGTGGCAGTTAGGGGTTAACTCCAGGACTGGCGTCATCGTGCTATGCACGATGACGCCAGTCCTCAGGGGGAGTTCCCGGAGGCTTGGCCGACATCCAAGATGTCGGCCAGCTCCGGGAAAGGATCACGAACCGGCGCTTTTCAGCGCCGATTCACGATCCAGCTCCCCAGGGGTTAATGCCAGATACCATTTGGAAGGGCAGGCATGCCAGGAGTAACAGCCCAGTCAATGTATAAAACATAACAAGGAAAAAGAGTGTCATCTGCGCTCGTTTCTATGTGTTCCATGTACAACAAAAATGAGGTTTTTGTTTGTTTCAATGGCCATTGCAACGTAAGCCCACTCGCCATTTCAAGGCACCTCTTTAGAGTGGGTACCTAACAATTGTAACCAAAAGGCCGCTCTATTGAGCAGCTCCAAGCTCATTTTTTTTGTACATGGAACACATAGAAACGAGCGCAGATGACACTCTTTTTCCTTGTTATGTTTTATACATTGACTGGGCTGTTACTCCTGGCAATTGCTGCCGCTCCGGTGAGTATGGGCGCGACGCCATTTTTTCTGTATTTATGTATATCATGCTTGTAACACCAGTCCGTCGTTCTGCAGCTGTTCCTCTTTCCATGTTTTTGTTTTTGATCCCAAATGGGAAGTGTTTGGTGCGTGTATAAATAAAACCCACCGTCTTTGCCTCTCCTTGGCTGAAAAGCAGCTGGAGGGGCTTGGAGCTGCTCAGTAGAGCGGCCTTTTGGTTACAATTGTTAGGTACCCACTCTAAAGAGGTGCCTTTTTTCTGTATTTATTAAAAGAGAATATTGAATTTCTTTACCAAGCAGTCGAAAACCAAAAGGCTGACATGGAGAAAATGGTAACTGTGGTTAATAAAATTGTTGTCACGACAAATCTGCATACCGAACAGATTAAACGTTCAACTAAATTACACGAAAACCATGGGAAGTTTAAGCAAGAACTGTTTTTTTTTTAAAGATCCGATCATGTTCCATACGCTTATGTTTTTAAATGAGGTACAAAGTGGTATAAATAACTTGTTACAAGGACGAGTACCTTTGTATTTTGTTGCTCGAGAAATGATAAAGAAAAAGTTTAATGGAAGTAGGAGAGAGTACTACAGATATTCAACATATTAATTTGTCTTTCGAGATGGGAAGCGCTGTACCTTTGTACATTGATACGGAACGTATGGAAGTTTGTTTTCTCTTAGCTATCCCTTTTATGGCAAGAAAGAATGTTTTCCAAGTCAAAAATGTCCATAATGTTGGAACTTTTCAAGACGGATTCCATGTAAAGATACAAACTCCAGAGATAGTTACCTACCAGCCCTGGGAGCCTGAAGAATATTCGATTCCAATTCTAACAGAATGTGTCAAGTTCAAGGACAATAATTACCAGTGTGAAGGTAAACCTTTTGTCTACGACGCAACCCTAGCTTTGTGTGGAATGGAATATCTTAGACAAGGGTTTGAGACTTGTCAGGTTACTTTCAAGAAGACTCAGGACAATTCTAGTGTCAACGCTATACTGGTTGGAGATAAATGGCTGGTGAGCACTACAGAAAGAGAAGTGATTGTTTACCAGTAGGATCTGTTACAAAACAAGAAAGTGTTAATACCTACTCCAGTGATCCTCATAAAAGTTCCCAAAGAATCAAGAGTCGTTATCAGAGAAATTACTCTCTATCCGGTCGGAAATTAAGTCTGGTATGATGAGATACAAATCGTTGACGCATTCCAAGGTCGTGAGATACCTATGAATCCGGATTTGAAATTTCTGTTAGAGAACAAGCCTGATCATACCATTGAACTTCTAATAAAGAAAGATAATCTAACGATTTATACTCCTATGTATTCACAGCTTGATCATCAATTGCTATCTGCTTATTTTGGGCCTAGTATTGCAGAAATTGTAATATGTATAGCAATTATGTTTCTAACTGTTTGGATGATTGTACTAACCAGAAAAGTACATACATTGAAGTTTAAAACCACTGCATCTCCAATTATTAAATGGATGAAAGAAGACAGATGTGTTGTGAAAGGTGGAAATCTAGCGTAATTCTTTGGTTAAGTGTGGAAAATATTTTTTAGAAACAGGTTCATTGTAAGGTAACTCATTAGAGAGGAATGTGTTTAAAATTATAATTGTTAGACTATAATCGCTAGACTAGGGAGGATGTCTTTATATGATATATTGCAGAGCCTAAGTGCTAGTTATAGATAATTTATAGGTAAGCAGTCTTTATGTTAAATAAAAAAAATTTGTTATAAATTTATATGCACAAATATCTATGCAAGTATATCTATGCTATCCACGAAAATATATTCTTATAATTAATATAGACTCTATTATTTAGTAGCACAGTTATAATAATAACTCCAATATATATTTTGAAGTATATTATAGCTATGTAAGCAGTATACTGAATAATAGAAGTATTTTCTGCTGATGTAACTGTAAAGGAATGTTACTTGATAAAGAAGTACTTTGGTAAAATTTTGAAATAGCTAAAACTGAGCAGAACTTAAATATTAATTTGACAACCCGAGACACCCTGTCTGGTGTGAATATGAGGTCCTTTTGTTCAAAATAAGATATGGAGATTGACCTATGCCCTGAGATAAGGAATTTCAAATCAATTTGTGATATTTTATTTCAAAAGCAATACTGCCATCTTGTGGTGTAGTAAAGGTTGACAGTTTTCTGGAATTCTCATAGGCACATGCTATATGCAAAGTAGAGAGGTACGTAATAAATGACGTGATATTCCTCTATAACTAAACAGAACACAATGAGTAGAGGGCATTCATTCATCCATTCATGCATGCCACAACATCACTTCTCTTCAATTCAACTCAGACCACACGTCACTTCTCCCTCTTGGGACTTCACTCTTATGCATTGACTCATCTCTATCACTCATCACAAGAGCATGCTCAAGGAGATGCTAAAAGAAACAAAGATGCTAAAAGATAACATCTTATAAATACTCTCACATATTCTCCAAAATACATTATATCCAAATAACTTATTGCTGCTGTCACTAAGAAGATTGCAGAAACGTTTGAATCCAGATTTTGGACAGGTAATGTATGGAAAGCAAATAGTGGGATTAATGTAAGAGATATATATACATAGGTGGATATATCTTGCAAATTGCACCCCTAACACTTCCCAGCAGCCAAACAGGGGGGTGCTTGCTATTGGTGTCTGCTCTGTCCATCCAGAAGGGAGGAGCAGACGGACAGAGAATGCCGGTCCTGTCCTGACTCCTCCTTGCTGTTGACCGTCATTGGCTGATGTGAGTCATGTGAGGCGAGTGATGCTTAGCTGCTGTGGCGCGGGAAGGAGCAGCCTGCCGCTCCACACAAGGTCCTCCTGTAACAAACTCAAACTAGTGAGACCCAAGGTACCTGTGTGATCACAGTGTGAGGCCACCTGAACAGCACTGCCTGTGTTCCTGCCAGCAGCCCAGACTCGGAGTACCAGGCAGGAAAGAGAGCAGTGACAGGCTGGGAAACAGAAGGCAGTCAGTGATAATGGAGCAGCTGTCTTCAGACCCCCAGAAGCTGCAGATCCTAATAGATCCACGGGAACTGCACCAGGAGATCCCATGTCTGATTGCCCAACTGGCTCATGCTGGAGAGTGAGGAGCAGCCGTGCAGAGATCCCATCAAGCTGCCAGGTGAGTTGTTATCTGCCCTTGCTCTGCCCCTCCTCTCCTTCACTGTAAGCTTCTCTTTTCTTTTATCTCTGTAGTTGCCAAGAAATCCCCCTCCAAAAAAAACCTCCTGCAGTGCAACAAGCTGTAAAATGTGAGGGGTCTCCTGTGCTCCTTTTTAACCCCTGGGAGGCTAGGAACCTGAGCAGCATAATACTTGAATTTTCTTTTAGTCCTCTGCTGTCCTGAAAATAGTTTTCTATGATTTCTGTAAGTATATTGTATCCACTATCTGCACTCATCCCAGCTTAAATATTATTGCAGTACAAATGAATTGCCCTGGTGCAAAGTCCCTGGTTCTCAGTCTTTGATTAAAAAATAATAATATATATATACACAGTGTGTGTATATCTATATACAGTCAGGTCCAGAAATATTGGGACATCGACACAATTCTAGCATCTTTGGCTCTATACACCACCACAATGGAGTTGGAATGAAACAAACACAATGTGCTTTAACTGCAGACTGTCAGCTTTAATTTGAGAGTATCTACATCCAACTCAGGTGAACGGTGTAGGACTTACAGCAGTTTGCAGATGTGCCTCCCACTTGTTAAGGGAACAAAGGTAATGGGACAATTGGCTTCTCAGCTGTTCCATGGCCAGGTGTGTGATATTCCCTCATTACACCAATTACAATGTGCAGATAAAAGGCCCAGAGTTCATTTCAAGTGTGCTGTTTGCATTTGGAATCTGTTGCTGTCAACTCTCAAGATGAGATCCAAAGAACTGTCACGATCAGTGAAGCAAGCCATCATTAGGCTGCAGAAACAAAACAAACCCATCAGAGAGATAGCAAGAACATTAGGCGTGGCCAAAACAACTGTTTGGAACATTCTCAAAAAGAAGGAACGCACCGGTGAGCTCAGCAACACCAAAAGACACGGGTGTCATGCCCCACGCCGTGGCCGGACTGCGGCCGCCATGTTGGGACACTTTGTATACTCACCCGAGGTCCCTCGTGGCGCTCACTGGTTCCGGTCTTCAGCTCAGAGGAGGAGAGCCAGGATGTGTCCCACGCCGCCTCCGGGATCTGACTGAGCAGAAACCAAGCGCAAATGCGCGATCGTCCATCCTAAAGCATGAAGACCTAGGTACTCCCTCTGCTGGTCAAATAAAGGAACTGCATTACACCTGCACTGGAGATCCTCGTATGCCACCAATTAACCTATCAAGTACTCAGGTATCCCAACTCCACCTACGATCCCCAGGTGAACGGTGTTCTTATGATCCTCTGAACCCTATTTAAATCTGCCGCCTTTCCCAGTTCATTAACCAGGTTATACTGTGGTTCACCACAACATTATCCAGTGGTTCCTCTTTGTATTTGCTCCAAGAGAATCCTGAGTTCCAGACCTGTTTCCACGGTACCAGCTCCGCTTCCAGACCTGCTTCCACGGTACCAGCTCCGCTTCCAGACCTGCTTCCACGGTACCAGCTCCGCTTCCAGACCTGCTTCCACGGTACCAGCTCCGCTTCCAGACCTGCTTCCACGGTACCAGCTCTGCTTCCAGACCTGCTTCCATGGTACCAGTTCCATCTTCAAGCTTGCTACCACAGTGCCAGTTCCATCTTCAAGCTTGCTTCCACGGCACCAGTTCCATCTCCAGGCTTGCTTCCACGGCACCAGTTCCATCTCCAGGCTTGTTTCCACGGCACCAGCTCCATCTGCAGGCTTGCTTCTATACCCACGGTACCAGTTCCAGATCCTATCTTCAAGTCCAATTCCTCTACCCTGGTCTATTTCAAAGATTACAACTCGTGTTATTTACCCCTACAATCCTTCATTCTGGACTTACTCTTGTCAAACAAATCTTGCGTTACCTTTTGTTCTGGACTTATATTTTGTTCCATCCAGTAAATGCTCAACTGATCATACATCTCCTATTTAAATCTGCCGCCTTTCACAGTTCATTAACCAGGTTATACTGTGGTTCACCACCACGTTATCCAGTGGTTCCTCTTTGTATTTGCTCCAAGAGAATCCTGAGTTCCAGACCTGTTTCCACGGTACCAGCTCCACTTCCAGACCTGCTTCCACTGTACCAGCTCCGCTTCCAGACCTGCTTCCACGGTACCAGCTCCGCTTCCAGACCTGCTTCCACGGTACCAGCTCCGCTTCCAGACCTGCTTCCACGGTACCAGCTTCGCTTCCAGACCTGCTTCCACGGTACCAGCTCCACTTCCAGACCTGCTTCCACGGTACCAGCTCCGCTTCCAGACCTGCTTCCACAGTACCAGCTCTGCTTCCAGACCTGTTTCCACGGTACCAGCTCTGCTTCCCGACCTGCTTCCACGGTACCAGCTCTGCTTCCAGGCCTGCTTCCACAGTACCAGCTCCATCTTCAAGCTTGCTACCACAGTGCCAGTTCCATCTTCAAGCTTGCTTCCACGGCACCAGTTCCATCTCCAGGCTTGCTTCCACGGCACCAGTTCCATCTCCAGGCTTGTTTCCACGGCACCAGCTCCATCTCCAGGCTTGCTTCTATACCCACGGTACCAGTTCCAGATCCTATCTTCAAGTCCAATTCCTCTACCCTGGTCTATTTCAAAGATTACAACTCGTGTTATTTACCCCTACAATCCTTCGTTCTGGACTTACTCTTGTCAAAGAAATCTTGCGTTACCTTTTGTTCTGGACTTATATTTTGTTCCATCCAGTAAATGCACAACTGATCATACATCTCCTGGTCTCCTTCTTCGGCTTGCCATTGGGTTCCATACACACAACACTACACAGGGGTCATAGCCTCTGCCCTTACACCGGGAGACCATGGAAAACAACTGTGGTGGATGACCAAAGAATTCTTTCCCTGGTGAAGAAAACACCCTTCACAACAGTTCACCAGATCAAGAACAGTCTCCAGGAGGTAGGTGTATGTGTGTCAAAGTCAACAATCAAGAGAAGACTTCACCAGAGTGAATACAGAGGGTTCACCTTTGGTGAGCCTTAAAAACAGGAAGGCCAGATTAGAGCTGGCCAAACAACACCTAACAAAGCCTTCACAGTTCTGGAACAAGATCCTATGGACATATGAGACCAAGATCAACTTGTACCAGAGTGATGGGAAGAGAAGAGTATGGAGAAGGAAAGGAACTGCTCATGATCCTAAGCATACCACCTCATCAGTGAAGCAAGGTGGTGGTAGTGTCATGGCGTGGGCATGTATGGCTGCCAATGGAACTGGTTCTCTTATATTTATTGATGATGTGACTGCTGAAAAAAGCAGCAGGATGAATTCTGAAGTGTTTCGGGCAATATTATCTGCTCACATTCAGCCAAATGCTGCAGAACTCATTAGACGGCGCTTCACAGTGCAGATGGACAATGACTCAAAGCATACTGCAAAAGCAACCAAAGAGTTTTTAACCCCTTAAGGACCCAGGACGTACCATGTACGTCATTGCAGCGGGTCTCTTTTAGACCCGCTGACGTACATGGTACGTCCTGCGGTTTTTTGAGCGCTGGAAGCGATCGGATCGCTTCCAGCAGCTCAAACGCCATTGCAGGATGCCTGGGAGTCCAGGCATCCGTGCAATGGCGGTGAGAAGTGCCGGGGCACCTTGTGATCGCTCCCCGGGAGCGATCAACATCCGGTTTTACCGGAGAGGTGCCCGGCACTTCTAGAGAGCGCTGGAAGCGATCGGATCGCTTCCAGCAGCTCAAACGCCATTGCAGGATGCCTGGGAGTCCAGGCATCCGTGCAATGGTGGTGAGAAGTGCCGGGGCACCTTGTGATCGCTCCCCGGGAGCGATCAACATCCGGTTTCACCGGAGAGGTGCCCGGCACTTCTAGAGAGCGCTGGAAGTGATCGGTATCGCTTCCAGCTGCTCTGTGTATATTGCAGGGATGCCTCGACATCGAGGCATCCTTGCAATATGCTTACCTGCCGCCGGTCCGCTAAGTGATCGCTCCCCCCGAGCGATCACTTCCGGTAGCGGCAGGAAGTACTGAGTGCCACGAGGTATCGTGGCACTCAGTACAAAACGATCACATGAGTGATCAGGTGCTCTGCTGGGTGCCTCGAGGGATCAAGGCACCCAGCAGAGTAAAAAAAGTGTAAAAAAAGTAAAAAAAAGTAAAATAAAAATCAATAAAAATGAATAAAATAAAATAAACTGACAGCCAAGATGGCGCTGCCCTTCTAAGGGCAGGGTCATCTTGGGGCTGAGTGGGATGTTCCTAGCCTGCCTCATCAGAGAGGCAGGCTAGCAACATCCAATCAGAAGTAAAAAAAAATCAAAATAAAATTTCTAATTTGTCAGGTCAGGTCAATATTTTGTAAATATTGGCTCTGACCTCTGTGATTCTCCCTCCCTCTCCTCACTTGTGTTTTGGTGAGCGAGAGAGAGAGATCAGATTTGACAGGTTAGAGATTTTAGTGAGATTAGAAAAATTGAGGCAGATTTAGAGAGATTTTAGTGAGATTAGAAAAAATTTGGCAGATTTAGAGAGATTTTAGGGAGATTTAGAAGAATTGAGGCAGGTTTAGAGTGATTTAGAGAGATTTAGGTGTTTATTTGTATTTTCTTGTGAAACCCAACGGTTCTTCTAAGAACCAACTATCCGCTTATTATATATAATAATTATAAAATTTTATAATCTATTATATATAATGTCTGAGAGGGTGTACAGCGCCGAGGAGGCATATGCCATCCTGGCGTCAGAATCTGAGGCATCTGCGTCAGACTCCGACCCTGATTTCAACCCCGCCAACTGCTCAGAGACGTCGCTAGATACATCATCTACGCTGGCTGATGTATCTAGTGATGTTTCTGATGCAGATCCTGGGTCACCACCTGCCAGCAGGAGACGCACAGCTCCAGCTGAGGAGTGGGTAGTGCCTCATCGCCAGAGGCCAGATATCCCTCCTTTCACGGCAAATCCTGGCATCAATATTGATGTTGCAGGATTTACCGCCACACAGTTTTTGCAGGTGTTTATGGGGGATGATTTGTTGGGCCACATCGTGGCCCAATCAAATCTGTATGCCCATCAGCATTGTGCTGCGAAGCCAGACTCCTACTTGGCAAGGCAGCAATGGACCCCGCTAGATGTGCCAGAATTTCTGAAATTCTGAGCACTTACTATGCTGATGGGCATCATAAAGAAGCCCTCAATTCGCTCCTACTGGAGCAGTAGCCCCATCTGCTCTACCCCCATTTACCCCCAATCAATGTCACGTAGAAGGTATGAAAACATTTTGCGTTTCATGCACTTCAGTGACAACAGCCTGTGCCCTCCTAGAGAGCATCCCCAGTTTGACAGGCTGTATAAAATCTGCCCCCTGATTACCCACTTCGCCGCCAGGTTTGCAGAGGCTTATACACCTGGAAGGAATATCTGCGTGGATGAATCCCTAATGAAATACAAGGGAAGGCTGGGATTCAAGCAGTATATTCCTTCCAAACGCTCCAGGTATGGAGTGAAGGTGTATAAGCTCTGCGACAGCGAGAGTGGGTATACTCAGGCCTTCCAGGTGTACGAGGGAAAGGATAGTAGCCTTGACCCTCCAGGTTGCCCAGAACACATGGGAACCAGTGGCAAGATTGTGTGGGACCTACTTTTTCCCCTCATGAACAAAGGGTACCACTTGTATGTTGATAATTTTTATACAAGTGTCCCTTTGTTCAAGCTGCTGTATTGTTTTGATACAGCAGCATGCGGTACTGTTCGCAAGAACCGCGTAGGTTTCCCAGCACAGCTTGTCCGCACCCGGTTAAAAAGGGGGGAGACCTCAGCTCTGCGCCAAGAGGAGCTGTTGGCGGTCAAGTACAGAGACAAGAAGGATGTATACCTTCTATCCACCATCCACACTGAGAGGTCTGTGGAGATCTCTGTACGTGGCAGAGCTGAGCGCATCAGGAAGCCAGTGTGCATCAAAGCCTATAACCGGCATATGGGTGGGGTTGATCTGGCAGATCAGCTGCTCCAGCCCTACCAGATTATGCGGAAGTCAAGGGCCTGGTACAAAAAGGTTGCAATTTACCTGATGCAAATTGCAACCCACAATGCCTTTTTGCTCTGCAAAAAGGCAAACCCCGGAGTGACGCTGTCCTTTTTACAGTTTCAGCTCCAGGTCATTTCGGGGCTTTTGTACCAGGATGCACCTGCTCCCCGGGCGGTGATGGGGGACAGAGTTGGGGCTACGCATTTTATTTATAAAATCCCCCCTACTGAGGGCAAACAGAAACCCCAAAAAAGGTGCAGGGTGTGTTTCAAGAGGGGGCAGAGGAGAGACACAATCTTTTACTGCCCAGAATGCCCTGGACAACCCGGTCTGTGTCTTGGGGACTGTTTCAAGATATATCACACTGTGCGTGATCTGTGATTTTTTTTTTCCTTTCTATTTTTTCTCACACTCCAGTTAGTTAGTTCAGTTTAGTTTTTTTTTTCTTTTACTGCACCAGACTTTTACATTTTATTCGTACATTTTTATGTTCTACAATTGGTGCAAATTGTATTTGAACCTTCCCAAAATCCTGGCAAACCTATGCATGGGGGGCATGGGTGTACTCAGGAGACCTTGCAGAAAACAACCTGGAGAGTTTTCATGCAGTAACAAACAACAGTGTCTCCTAAATCACAGTCCAAATCTAATGTGGGCGTAAAAATCTGAAAATTGAAAAATTACACCACACACCTTCTCAAATGTTTTGGGCTAAAACCGTTGCATCCATGGCATCAAAGCACTCCATATGCAATACCTTGGGGTGTCAACATAACAAATATAAACAATTTTCTGGCAATAATTCAAACTGGGGTATGCGGTAGACCCAAAACCAAAGCTAGGCCTAGCTGAAGAAATAATCTCAATTTCAACTCCAATGACAAAGTCATAAAAATTGTATTTGAACCTTCCCAAAATCCTGGCAAACCTATGCATGGGGGGCATGGGTGTACTCAGGAGACCTTGCAGAAAGCAACCTGGAGAGTTTTCATGCAGTAACAAACAACAGTGTCTCCTAAATCACAGTCCAAATCTAATGTGGGCGTAAAAATCTGAAAATTTAAAAATTACACCACACACCTTCTCAAATGTTTTGGGCTAAAACCATTGCATCCATGGCATCAAAGCACTCCATATGCAATACCTTGGGGTGTCAACATAACAAATATAAACAATTTTCTGGCAATAATTCAAACTGGGGTATGCGGTAGACCCAAAACCAAAGCTAGGCCTAGCTGAAGAAATAATCTCAATTTCAACTCCAATGACAAAGTCATAAAAATTGTATTTGAACCTTCCCAAAATCCTGGCAAACCTATGCATGGGGGGCATGGGTGTACTCAGGAGACCTTGCAGAAAACAACCTGGAGAGTTTTCATGCAGTAACAAACAACAGTGTCTCCTAAATCACAGTCCAAATCTAATGTGGGCGTAAAAATCTGAAAATTGAAAAATTACACCACACACCTTCTCAAATGTTTTGGGCTAAAACCGTTGCATCCATGGCATCAAAGCACTCCATATGCAATACCTTGGGGTGTCAACATAACAAATATAAACAATTTTCTGGCAATAATTCAAACTGGGGTATGCGGTAGACCCAAAACCAAAGCTAGGCCTAGCTGAAGAAATAATCTCAATTTCAACTCCAATGACAAAGTCATACAAATTGTATTTGAACCTTCCCAAAATCCTGGCAAATCTATGCATGGGGGGCATGGGTGTACTCAGGAGACCTTGCAGAAAACAACCTGGAGAGTTTTCATGCAGTAACAAACAACAGTGTCTCCTAAATCACAGTCCAAATCTAATGTGGGCGTAAAAATCTGAAAATTGAAAAATTACACCACACACCTTCTCAAATGTTTTGGGCTAAAACCGTTGCATCCATGGCATCAAAGCACTCCATATGCAATACCTTGGGGTGTCACCATAACAAATATAAACAATTTTCTGGCAATAATTCAAACTGGGGTATGCGGTAGACCCAAAACCAAAGCTAGGCCTAGCTGAAGAAATAATCTCAATTTCAACTCCAATGACAAAGTCATAAAAATTGTATTTGAACCTTCCCAAAATCCTGGCAAACCTATGCATGGGGTGCATGGGTGTACTCAGGAGACCTTGCAGAAAACAAGCTGGAGAGTTTTCATGCA
Source organism: Leptobrachium leishanense (assembly GCA_009667805.1). Classification (NCBI taxonomy): domain Eukaryota; kingdom Metazoa; phylum Chordata; class Amphibia; order Anura; family Megophryidae; genus Leptobrachium; species Leptobrachium leishanense. Next base: position 185,615,114 of record CM019064.1, on the reverse strand, counting down.
GTAACAAACAACAGTGTCTCCTAAATCACAGTCCAAATCTAATGTGGGCGTAAAAATCTGAAAATTGAAAAATTACACCACACACCTTCTCAAATGTTTTGGGCTAAAACCGTTGCATCCATGGCATCAAAGCACTCCATATGCAATACCTTGGGGTGTCAACATAACAGATATAAACAATTTTCTGGCAATAATTCAAACTGGGGTATGCGGTAGACCCAAAACCAAAGCTAGGCCTAGTTGAAGAAATAATCTCAATTTCAACTCCAATGACAAAGTCATAAAAATTGTATTTGAACCTTCCCAAAATCCTGGCAAACCTATGCATGGGGGGCATGGGTGTACTCAGGAGACCTTGCAGAAAACAAGCTGGAGAGTTTTCATGCAGTAACAAACAACAGTGTCTCCTAAATCACAGTCCAAATCTAATGTGGGCGTAAAAATCTGAAAATTGAAAAATTACACCACACACCTTCTCAAATGTTTTGGGCTAAAACCGTTGCATCCATGGCATCAAAGCACTCCATATGCAATACCTTGGGGTGTCAACATAACAAATATAAACAATTTTCTGGCAATAATTCAAACTGGGGTATGCGGTAGACCCAAAACCAAAGCTAGGCCTAGCTGAAGAAATAATCTCAATTTCAACTCCAATGACAAAGTCATAAAAATTGTATTTGAACCTTCCCAAAATCCTGGCAAACCTATGCATGGGGGGCATGGGTGTACTCAGGAGACCTTGCAGAAAACAACCTGGAGAGTTTTCATGCAGTAACAAACAACAGTGTCTCCTAAATCACAGTCCAAATCTAATGTGGGCGTAAAAATCTGAAAATTGAAAAATTACACCACACACCTTCTCAAATGTTTTGGGCTAAAACCGTTGCATCCATGGCATCAAAGCACTCCATATGCAATACCTTGGGGTGTCAACATAACAAATATAAACAATTTTCTGGCAATAATTCAAACTGAGGTATGCAGTAGACCCAAAACCAAAGCTAGGCCTAGCTGAAGAAATAATCTCAATTTCAACTCCAATGACAAAGTCATAAAAATTGTATTTGAACCTTCCCAATATCCTGGCAAACCTATGCATGGGGGGGCATGGGTGTACTCAGGAGACCTTGCAGAAAACAACCTGGAGAGTTTTCATGCAGTAACAAACAACCGTGTCTCCTAAATCACAGTCCAAAAGTGATGTGGGTGTGAAAATGAAAAATGACCACCAAACAGTATCCAATTTGTTTGGAGCAAACGGTTGCATCCATAGCATAAAAACACTCCATTTACAATACTTTGGGGTGTTAGCTTACCAAATATATGCACGTTCATAAAACTGGGGTATGTAAAAAGGCCCCTAAAAAGAAGATAAGCAAAGAAGATACTGTATGTCAAATTAGAAAATTGACAAGCACATGTCAAAGATTGGCGTAGCACCCCAAAAACAACAGAACAAATCTATATATGGGTGGTATCACTTTACTCAGAAGATGTTGCAGAACATATTTTGGGGTGTTTTTTGGCAGTAACCCATAACTGGATTTGACAATTCATGCCTAAAGTACAATGTGTGTGAAAAAATAGCACAAAAAGTGACTACCTGAAAGTTTGACATAGAGCTAGTGCATGGAAAGTGTTAAAATACAACTCTTTGAAGCACCCTAGGGTGTGCCCTTTCTAAAAATATATTGTTTGATGGGGGTAAATCACTTTGGCCGGCTTCAAAAATGTCCCAAATAGGACATGGGTGCATGATGACGAAATGTGAAAATTCCAAGTTGGAAAACTGAAATGCGCACCCCCCAAATAAGGCCTATTAGCCCCCAAATGACCCGACATACCTATACATGGGTGGTATCAATTTACTCAGAAGATGTTGCTGAACATATTTTGGGGTGTTTTTGTCAGTAACCCATAACTGGATTTGACAATTCATGCCTAAAGTACAATGTGTGTGAAAAAATAACACAAAAAGTGACTACCTGAAAGTTTGACATAGAGCTAGTGCATGGAAAGTGTTAAAATACAACTCTTTGAAGCACCCTAGGGTGTGCCCTTTCTAAATATATATGGTTTGATGGGGGTAAATTACTTTGGCCGGCTTCAAAAATGTCCCAAATAGGACATGGGTGCATGATGACGAAATGTGAAAATTCCAAGTTGGAAAACTGAAATGCGCACCCCCCAAATAAGGCCTATTAGCCCCCAAATGACCCAACATACCTATACATGGGTGGTATCAATTTACTCAGAAGATGTCGCTGAACATATTTTGGGGTGTTTTTTGGCAGTAACCCATAACTGGATTTGACAATTCATGCCTAAAGTACAATGTGTGTGAAAAAATAACACAAAAAGTGACTACCTGAAAGTTTGACATAGAGCTAGTGCATGGAAAGTGTTAAAATACAACTCTTTGAAGCACCCTAGGGTGTGCCCTTTCTAAAAATATATGGTTTGATGGGGGTAAATTACTTTGGCCGGCTTCAAAAATGTCCCAAATAGGACATGGGTGCATGATGACGAAATGTGAAAATTCCAAGTTGGAAAACTGAAATGCGCACCCCCCAAATAAGGCCTATTAGCCCCCAAATGACCCGACATACCTATACATGGGTGGTATCAATTTACTCAGAAGATGTTGCTGAACATATTTTGGGGTGCTCTTTGGCAGTAAACCTTAAAGTTCACAGTACATGTATTCTTAAATTGCGTTAAAAAAAAAAATCACCAAAAATATTTTTTTTCTCAAACTTTGGCATAGATTTGTGGTAAAATGGTTTGCATGGAAAGAGTCAAAATACCCCAAGTTTAATACCTTGATTTGTGTACTTTAAAAAAATATGTATATGTGGAGGGTTATTCAGGAATTAGTGACAGATATCAGTGTTACAATGTCACTATCACTAGTTTTGAAAATAAACTCTTTGGAAATGGCAAAGTGCTACTTGCACTTATTGTTGCATAAAATAAGGAAAAAAGCGAGGAATATGTAAACATTGGGTATTGCTAAACTCAGTACTAAATTTAGAAACTACTAAGGAATTAATTTTTTTTGACGGTTGTTGATACATAAGAAATTTTGGGGGTCAAATTTCGAAAAAGTGGTGTTTTTTCAATTTTTTTGTCATATTTCACAATATTTTTTATAGTAAATTATATGAAATGATGAAAAAAATGGTATCTTTATAAAGTCCATTTAATGACGAGAAAAACAGTGTAAAATATGTGTGGGTTACATAAACGAGTAAGAGGAAAATTTGACGTAAACACTAACAGCGCAGAAACGTAAAAACAGCAGCGGTCACTAAAGGACGGATTTGTGTAAAACCGCCCGGTCACTAAGGGGTTAAGGGACAGAAGTGGAATGTTATGCAATGTCCAAGTCAATCCGCTGACCTGAATCCCATTGAGCATGCATTTCACTTGCTGAAGACAAAACTGAAGGGAAAATGCCCCAAGAACAAGCAGGAACTGAAGATAGTTGCAGTAGAGGCCTGGCAGAGCATCACCAGGGATGAAACCCAGCATCTGGTGATGTCTATGCGTTCCAGACTTCAGGCTGTGATTGACTGCAAAGGATTTGCAACCAAGTATTAAGAAGGGAAAGTTTGATTTATGATTATTATTCTGTCCCATTACTTTTGGTCCCTTAACAAGTGGGAGGCACATCTGCAAACTGCTGTAAATCCTACACTGTTCACCTGAGTTGGATGTACATACCCTCAAATTAAAGCTGACAGTCTGCAGTTAATTCAAGCACATTGTGTTTGTTTCATTCCAACTCCATTGTGGTGGTGTATAGAGCCAAAGATGTTAGAATTGTGTCGATGTCCCAATATTTATGGACCTGACTGTATATGTTCTGCATTTGTATATACTGTGGGCCATATTACAATGTTGGTGCTAACTTAACCAGAGCTGTTGTAAACTTAAAACCTCACTTGGCTATAATGGCTCTGGGAAGTTAACAATAGCTCTGGTTAAGTTAGCACCAAGTATGTAATATGGCCCTGTGTGAGGTGCTATGTACAGTATATATATAGGACTTATATCTGTGTGCAATGTACAACTTTGTATGTCTGTGCTTGCTTGGTACATTTTGTACTTGTGCTGTGTTTATATCAAGGTGTGCAGATTGGGCAGCCCTAATTCAGAATTCTATACAGCATCATTTCGCTGCTCATTGTGTCTCTTGCATATGCTGCGCAGTGTGTCTATCGCTGGTGCTGCGCAGTGAGTGTCTTTTGCTGGTGCTGCGCAGTGCATCTTTCACTGGTGCTGCGCAGTGTGTGTCTTTCCCTGGTGCTGCACAGTGTGTGTCTTTTGCTGGTGCTGTGCAGTGTGTCTTTCGTTGATGCTGCGCAGTGTCTTTTTCGTTGGTGCTGCGCAGTGTCTCTTTCGCTGGTGCTGCACAGTGTCTCTTTCGCAGGTGCTGCGCAGTTTATGTCTTTTCCTGGTGCTGCACAGTGGGTGTCTTTCGTTGGTGCTGTGCAGTGTGTCTTTTGCTGGTGCTGCGCAGTGTGTGTCTTTCCCTGGTGCTGCAAAGTGTCTCTTTCGCAGGTGCTGCGCAGTGTATGTCTTTTCCTGGTGCTGCGCAGTGGGTGTCTCCCTCCCACATCTCCCCTCAGGTTATGTAAAAAAAAACAGAAAAAAAACCCTTTTCTTCCCAGGTCCATATCCCTACAGTTCATAAAACCCTCCATTTTACAATCTTCCCAAATCCTTACTAGTAAAACTGAAATTTTAAAAAGCCTGTGTGTCTCTAAACAATGCCACTCATGTGAAACGCTGCCACTCATGTAAAAGGTGTAATGTAAAGAAAAACTTGAGTGTTCCGCACAACCCTAATTCCTGTCACAATACCCCACTATCTCCAGCCGCACTCTGATTCTACACACATTGTACACTATATACAGGCCTATTAAAGAGATTCTCTATTAAATAGAGTGTCTGTTATACTGCCTTCAAATAATTTGGCAGATGCTGTTGACAGCCTCTGCCCAATTGTTATTATTTTTTTATTTTAGGTGATTTTACTCCCCGACCGCCGGTTTCTGGATCCTGGAAAGAGGCCCTCGGTTGCAGCCGCAAGAGGGAGCAGCCAGTGCTGTCAAAATAATCAGCAGCGCGATGCTGCCGTCAATGATGCATAGCATCTAACTGGCTGCTCCTTCGTCCTCTCCTCCATCACGCGAGAACACTGGGAGGAAGTGATCATAAAATGTCACTTCCTCCTAGCGCTCCGTCCATTCTGCCACCTGCCACGGAGGATGAAGGTCTGCGGCCGCGGTTCCCAGAGAGAGAAGGAAAGAAGGTGATATGAACTGGACTGGAGGGGGAATGGGCTGAAAAGGGAGAGGGTATAATGAATAGGAGAAGATGGGGTAAAATGAAAAGGGTGGGGCAAAATGAATAAAAAAGGGGGGGGCAAATGAATATAAGGAGGGGGGAAAGGAGCCTGCAAGTGCCTGCCAGACCTGTGCCAGCAGGAGCAGACCCATCCACACCAGTGCCAGCAAGACCATGCCCAGCAGCCACATCAGTGCCACTACCAGCCAGACCAATGTGACAGGACAGAGTGTGATGGTGTCACACTGCCCAGGTCCCAAGCTTGTTGACGGACGGAGGACAGTAAATATTAAAAATAATAATTTCCGTGTAGTTTATAATCACTGCCTTTACCATGAGAATTTTATTGCTGTGCAGCTGTGTGATACACTCATACACAGTGCACATTTCTGTGGGTTTTATTGCTGTGCAGCTCTGTGATACGCTCATACACACTGCACATTTCTGTGGATTTTATTGCTGTGCAGCTCTGTGATACGCTCATACAATCTGCACATTTCTGTGGGTTTTATTGTTCCACCAATGAGAGCGGCTGTGATCCAGTATGCTTGACATGCATGGCTGATCTTTGTAAAAATGGTTGAATTTAAACATTTCATAATTTTGATTACCATTTCAACTGTTGTATCTATTGAGATAAACAAAATATACAAGTAGGCACTTGGTATCCCACTTTTAATATACAGAGAGGAAGAGGCGGAGCTCTACTATGAAACGGTGGAGCCTAAATAGGAAGGGCGGGGTTTAACTGGGAAGAGGTGTGACCTTGATAGGAAGGGGTGTGTCAAATTAAAATTGGGGGTTGCACAAGTTTAATCAGGCCTAGGGCAGCACCAAACCTAAATACACCACTGTATGGGAAGCATCTGATATATATATAAGGATATAAATCGTCCTAAAGTATTTGTTGCAACAGTAAATACATAAATATATATATTAAAATTGGAAGAACTATTGTGATTGAAGTATTAAGCAGGGATGTTATAATCTATAATTTAAAAAGCAGAAGATTAGAAGTTAAATTCTCGTTATTAGGGGAGGATTCACGAAATATGTTTTTATTACTCTAGAAATAGAATTAGTGATAGCTTCATCTTTTTGTAGATCCAGGTAGCACAAGGAGATATACATATATATCTACAAGATACTAGCTTGTTTTAAATACTGATTTGCTGGGAATACATGTTAATTGTTTTCTTTAAGCAGGATGTTTATTAAGTGAACTAACAGTCTATGTATTAGTTACTAACTGATTAAAAGTAAATGGTATTAACCATATATATATACAGTTACTAACAGGATAATATATGTGAAAAGCTAGAGATCTGTGTGCTGATGGATGATGTTGTGTTTCATAAATCTTTGATCATGTTGTGAGATTAAAATCTTTTTGCATACGTAATAAATATATATTTATTTTTATCTAAGCTGGTTGGTTCTATTTTTTAAAACTAAAACACGTACAATTTAAAGAATTTAGGAGAACTTCTGAGAAATCATGTTATTATCATGGGGTTACTTTAATCTTCCTGATGTGAACTGGAAAGCCAAAATAGCTGGTTGCACCAGGAGTAGAAATATTCTAAACTCCCTACTGGGATTATCTCTAACACAAGTAGTTGAGGAGCCGACCCGTAAAGAGGCCATATTGGATTTAATACTCACAAATGGAGGTTTGGTATCAGACGTTGTTGTAGGTGAAAATTTGGGATCTAGTGATCACCAGTCAGTGTGGTTTAATATAAGAACAGGGATGTAGCCGCACCACACAAAAACAAAAGTTTTAGACTTTAAAAAAAATGGATTTTTCTAATTTGAGATTTTGTGTGAATGAGTCATTATCAGACTGGAGGAGTCCAAAGGAGAAATGGGAAGGGAGTCCAGGAGAAATTGGATTATTTAAAGGAGGCATTATTGAAGGCCACAGGCAATTGCATTCGGGTTGTTAGCAAAAACAAAAAAAGGGAAAAACCACTGTGGTACTCTACAGAAGTGGCCAAAATAGTGAAGAACAAAAAGATAGCATTTAAGAGGATAAAAGTCTCGCTGACTGCCTCAATGAAAATTTTTGTTCAGTCTTTGCAGAAGAAAAGGATGGAAAGGGACCTCAGTTGGGAAGAAACACTAAAGAGACATTTACATATGAGTTTACAGAGGAGGAGGTTCTACAGCAGCTGTCTAAAGTAAAGAAAAATAAGTCAATGGGGCCAGATGGGATACACCCTAAGTTATTAAAAGAGCTCAGTGGTGTACTAGCAAAACCGTTAACAGATTTATTTAACCAATCCTTGTTAACGGGAGTCGTCCCAGAAGACTGGAAATTAGCAAATGTTGTGCCCATTTACAAGAAGGGTAGTAGAGAGGAATCGGGGAACTATAGGCTAGATAGTCTTACATCAGTAGTGGGGAAATTAATGGAAACCATGTTAACCCTTTCGCTGCTGAGGCTTTTCCCGCCCCTATGCTGAGGTCATTTTTACCTGTTTTGCGCATCATGTTTAAACGTGCTTTGAAGGCTTATTTTAGTATATGACCCAGACATATTATATATCGTTCTTTCCGTCAGACTCGGTAGATTCATAATATGTCATTATTATATGTATACGTTATGTCATGTCTGTATATTATAACAAAAAATGCAATAAAATATGTATTTTCAATAATTTACAATGTGTAAAGTGTTTTTTTCCACATTTTAACATGCGAGCAATTGCGGTTATATTTTGTATGGGGTGCGCTTGTTAAAATAATTAGAGATGGGGTCTCGTTACATTTTTTTTTGGGGAAAATGACACTATTTTTAACAAACGCACCGCATACAAAAATCGTTAGTGCAGCATCATTGTTCACATTATAATTGAAATGGGAACAATATTGCTGCATTAACAAACCCAAAAAAATAAAAAAAAAGTGTTTTTTTTTTATTTTATTTTTGTTTTTAATTTTTTTTTCTTTTTATTTTTTTTATTTTTTTTTTTTACAAAATTTTTCACTTTCATGTTTGGTATCGTTGGAACGGCCATGGCACGGATCGGGAGATAGGGAGTTCATTCCACAGTTGGTGGCAGTTAGGGGTTAACTCTAGGACTGGCGTCATCGTGCTACGCACGATGACGCCAGTCCTCTGGGGGAGTTCCCGGAGGCTTGGCCGACATCCAAGATGTCGGCCAGCTCCGGAAAGGATCGCGAACCGGCGCTTTTCAGCGCCGATTCGCGATCCAGCTCCCCAGGGGTTAATGCCAGGCATCATTTGGAAGGGCAGGCTGTGCCCTTCCAAATGATGCCTGGGTTAACCCCCGCAGAGCCGCCGATCGGGAGGGAGAGAGGTCCGAAGGACCTCCCCCCCTCCCTTTCAGGCGCCTCCTCCGCACATGCGGGGGGGCGCCTGAATTAGGTGTCATCGCGCCCCCGCGATGACACCTAATTCTGGCGGCTGCTGGTCCGGATGCCGGGCTGACATCCAGGATGTCAGCCCGCACTGGGGGGGCCAGCGATCGGCCGGAACCCGGCCGAACGCTGACCCCAATGGGAGGACGCGCTCAGCGCGTCCTCAGCACACCAGCGGGACTGCTGAGGACGTGCTGAGCGCGTCCTCAGCAGCGAAGTGGTTAAAGGAAAGGATTGTTGAACATCTAAAAACACATAGATTACAGGATCAGAAACAACATGGGTTTACCTCAGGGAGATCATGCCAAACTAATCTTATTGATTTTTTTGATTGGGTAACAAAAAATAATAGACACAGGTGGTGCAGTAGACATTGCTTATTTGGATTTCAGTAAGGCTTTTGATACTGTTCCACATAGAAGGCTTATCAATAAATTGCAATCTTTGAGCTTGGATTCCAATATTGTTGAATGGATTAGGCAGTGGCTGAGTGACAGGCAACAGAGGGTTGTGGTAAATGGAGTTTATTCGGCGCAAGGTCTTGTTACCAGTGTGGTACCTCCAGGGGTCTGTACTTGGACACATTCTCTTTAATATTTTTATTAGTGATATTGCGGACGGTATTAATGGTAAAGTATGTCTTTTTGCTGATAAAACAAAGATTTGCAACAGGGTTGACGTTCCTGGAGGGATCAGCCAAATGACAAATGATTTAGGTAAACTAAAAAAATGGTCGGAGCTGTGGCAATTGAGTTTTAATGTGGATAAGTGCAAGATAATGCACCTGGGGCGTAAAAACCCAAGGGCTGAATATAGAATATTTGATACAGTTCTAACCTCAACATCTGAGGAAAGGGATTTAGGGGTTATTATTGCAGAGGATCTAAGGTAGGGATGAGCCGAACACCCCCGAGTTCGGTTCGCATTCGAACTCGAACTTTTCAGAAGTTCGAATTCGAACTTTTCAGAAGTTCGAATTCGAACTCGAACTCAATACAAGTCAATGGGACTCAAAATTCGATTTTTAGAGTGCCCTCCAAGAGGGCATATATGCTAGATATTTGCCATAAAAGGTGTATGGGGGTCCGGGTAGTGCCCTGGGGGACAGGAAACAAGGACAAAAAGTTAAAAAAAGTTTTTAAAGGGACAGTGAGTTTTCCAGGAAATAAGGGTTAAAAATAAAAATTCCTTCAAATATCGTCCCTAGGCGGTCCCCATAACCTGCCCGTGAAGTGGCGGATTTGTAGGATGTATAGAAACATTTAAAAACAATGTCCGGGTCTGGGTAGTGCCCTGGGGGACAGGAAACAAGGACAAAAAGTTTAAAAACAGACGTTTTTAACCCCTTCACTGTGTGGGCTCAGTTACTCCCGCTGTATGCTGAGGAGGACGTGTCCCACACGTCATCAGCTTTGTGGGACCCCCGGCGGAGATACTCACCTCTCTGTCCGGGGTCCCGCAGAGTTCTGACTTCAGCGTCCTCAGATGCTGAAGTCAAGCTCCTCCCGACGTAAATGACGTCATCGCGCCATGTACGATGATGTCATTTCCAGGCGAACCCCTGGCAATGCCGGGAGATCACCTGGAAGGGAGGGGGGGATCCGTTCGGATCCCTCTCCCTCCCGATCGGGAGGTCCCACAAAAAAAGTCAGGCACTGCTTAAAAGGAGAGAGTCTCCCCTTTTGAGCGATGCCTGGCTTTAACCCCTTAGGCACCAGGTCGCACTTCGGCGCCGAAGTGCGGCCTAGCTCCGGTGGGGGCCGCCATCTTGGATGCTGAAGGGGTTGTGTATAGAGATGCTGGTTGTGTATAGAGATACTGATGGGGTTGTGTATAGAGATGTTGTGTGGCTTTGTATAGAGACGCTGTGTATAGAGATGCTGATGGGGTGGTGTATAGAGATGCTGTGTATAGAGATGCTGATGGGGTTGTGTATAGAGATGCTGTGTATAGAGATGCTGATGGGGTTGTGTATAGAGATGCTGTGAGGTTGTGTATAGAGATGCTGTGTGGCTGTGTATAGAGATGCTGTGTATAGAGATGCTGATTGGGTTGTGTATAGTGTCGGGTATATTACACACAAAAGAGAATTTTAAAATGGACGCCTGTAGCCATTTTGTTTTAAAGACAGTTTTTCTTTCAAAATTTCTCTACGTTTAGAAATTAACGAGATTTTTTTTATATAGATGACAGAGACAGTCTAGTAGTTAAAAGACAAGGCTCTTTGTTAAGTTAGTCTGACCTTTTGACCCGAGATAAGACTATTAAAAAGAAATGGTGGAATTAATTGGAATTAATATAAGAAGTGCAATACTGCCCTCTAGAGGACAGTAAAAATAATTAACCATGACGTCAAATTGTAGGGATGTGCGTTTCGGGTTTCGGAATTTCGGAATTTTCACGAAATTTCCCGATTCGTGTTTTCGGATGCGGCCGAATTTCCGAAAAATTTTAGATCCGAAAAGTTCAGATCCGAAATGTTTTCCGAGCCGAAACGAAATATTTTCGGATTTTTCGAATGGGCTTGAAATGTGTCAAACGAGGAGAACAGATGTTCCGAAAAACGAAAATTTTCGGAAAAACGAAAATTTTGTAAAAACGAAACTTTTCTGAAAAACGAAAATTTTTGGAAAAAACGAAAAGTCGATACAAAAAACGGGCAAAATGACACGAAAAATACGAAAAATGGTCGATATCCCGAAAAATGGGCAATTCCGAAAAACGAAAATTTCCGAAATTACGAAAAGTCGATACAAAAACCGAGCACAGTGACACGAAAATACGAAAAATGGTCGAAATTCGGAAAAAAAAATGTACCCGAAAAACGGGCTGAACCGAATCGAATCGAAACCGAAATCGGTCGAAACGAGCCGAATCGAAAAGTTTAAAAATCCGAAAAATCGAACCGAATCGAACCGAAAAAAAAATCGGTGCACAAGCCTATCAAATTGGCTATAATAGGCGGCAAAGGTTTTTTTGTAACTCAGTCAGAGATTCCAGCAGACAGACTCACATCGCCATGCACTCAGACATGCATTAGATATGACACTCTGAGAAGTCAGAGATTCCAGCAGACAGACTCACATCGCCATGCACTCAGACATGCATTAGATATGACACTCTGAGAAGTCAGAGATTTCAGCAGACAGACTCACACCGAAATGCATTCAGACTTCCCGTACATATGACACTCTGAAAAGTTGGAGATTTCAGCAGAGAGGCTCACATCGCCATGCACTCAGACATTCATTATACATGACACTCTGAGAAGTCGGAGATTCCAGCAGACAGAGACTCACACCACGATGCAGGCAGATCCCAAGATATGAGGCAATCAATATTCTCACCAAATCTCTAACTCACATGCATTAATTATCTAATATCGATAATTTTCACATATTCCAAAACAAAGCATCACATAGAAAATTCCAAGGCAGACTTATCAAAATCCAAATTGGACAGGTAATGTATGAAATAAGGAATTAATGTAAAAATATATTTGTAGAGATTTTTGCAACGTAGACTGAGACTTCTCGGATACGGTTAAAATCCAAATTCTAAGTAATTCTATTCTGCAGATAGAAATATGAAGAAGTGGATATAAGGATTTATTCCTAAAGAAATGTTGCAAGATTGATACCAATATATATATTGAATTTGGAAATTACTGTGATTAAAATTAATAAGCAAGGAATTATATAACTACAAAATAAAAAGCAAAAGATTAGAAGTTTGATTCTCGAGATTAGGGGAGGATTCACTAAATAAGTTTTTATTACTTATCATTAAATTAGCTCATCTTTTGTTGATCCATGTAGCATAGAGATATATATCTATAAGAGCTGGCTGGTTAAACATTGTTTGCTGGGAAATGCATGTTGTATTAAGCAGAAATGTTTATTAACCATTTGTGTATTAGTTACTAACTGATAAGGTAAATGATATTAATCATATATGCAGTTACTAACCGGAGATACATATATTGTGAAGCTAGTTTTTATATGCTGATGGGTTGTGGTTTATAAATTTTTGTTCATGATATGAGATTTGAAACTTTTTTGTATACGTAATAAATATATTTATATTTTTATCCGATTATTGATTATTGTATTTTTTAAAGCAAAACACAGACAATTAAAAGAATTCAGGATCATTTCTAAGAGATATAGACGATTGATATTTGTGTCTCGTATAAGTTTCTTATGAAATAATAATCCCTGATATATTGGAGGCAACTGCCGAGGTAGGTCCAGTAAATCCAATATAGACATATTGAAGGCTTGGCTGGTAAGTCCAATATATATAAACGTGTTGTATTCACGTGCAGAGATTATATCCGACAAATTGGAGGCAACTGTTGAGATTGTAGTATTTGTTTGGAATATAATTGTCAGTAATTGTCTGATTAGACAGAGATAAAATATATATTTTGATTCCTTGTTGTATTTTGACTTGTGGTTTTTACGGTTATCTACTAAACAGTGTAAAAATGTCAGAGTCAGAATCTGAGACTCAGGAAGATGTAGAGATACATACTAATCAAATAATATTGATAGATGTTATATCTTATCTAAAGGACAAGTTACACGTCACAGACGATTTATTTGATTGGATAAAAGAATTGCAATCAAATATATCGAATTATGTTGATTCAATCTGGTCAGATCAATCAAATTTTCTTGAGTGTTTGCGAAAGATAAGTGCAGCCACAAATAAAAAGGACAAAGCAATGTTTGCTTTAAAAATTGTGCCTGAATGCATATACTTGATCGCAGAAATGAACAAGAGATTGAATGATGACAAAGAAACCAGAGACAGATTAGAAAATAAAAATTGTGACTTGCATGAAACCGTAAATAAATTAAAAGATGAGTCAGAACGAATAATAATGGAATTGAAGGTGTGTGCAAAAGAAAAAGATCAAATGCAAGTTGAGATTGCTCAATTATCCAAATTAAATAAGGAGCTAAACAAACAATTGGCGAGAATGAAACGCGAACATGAGAAATTCGCTGATGAGTTACGTCAGGTTGAAACTGATGTTCGAAGGGTTAAAGATTCTTCATTAGAGAAGTTCCCTTTGAAAGCTTTAAGCCATACATCATGATAAGACCTGATGACGGCTCTGTTTATCTGAAAAGCCAGAATGAGCAGAGCGAATGTGAAAGTGAAAGTAAATCTCATGATGAAAAAAGAGCAAAGCTTCTTACACAGGAGTATTCCAAATCACATCACTCTAGCCAGCCACAGCCTATTAAGAAACATCATAAAGTGAATGATTTAACGAAAATTATTAATTTCCTGAAAACCTCAGTAGGTATTTTTGACCTTAAAGGATCCTCAAGAATAATAAATCATTTATCGATGTTTGAAGAAGCTGTGGGAATAATGGGAATAAATTCAGATGCTCAGAAAATTGAGTTGATTCCATGGGTCTTTGAAAGCAAACATAGGTATTTTTTCCAGTCTTTGAAAGAATCTGGTATAAGGAAATGGAGTAAAGTAGTTTCTGAGGTCAAATCTGAATTTGAGCCTCACCGTACCAGTCTAGCTGCGAAAAGAGCAATTTTAACTCTAAAATGCAGACCTAATCAAAGCCCCCGTGAATTTCTTTCAGTCCTTAAAAATGCGTACAGCTTGGCTGAAAGAAACCCAGATTTTGAAAACCCTGAATTTATCCAATTATTTTATGACGCATTGCCAAATAAAATAAAGGTCATTTTGGCAAGAGATTATGACCCGAGAAATGGTTTGGATTGGGTACTAAAAGAAAGTATGACCCTATTTACTGTAATTGAATATAGTGAAGAAACTCAGGGGAAAAGAGTGAAAAACTCACCTGAGGAAATAGCGGAAATTCACGCTAAAAATGGCGATATTAAATTTGAGTCCCACAAAAAGAGCTATGCGGAAATATTGCGTGACTCCATACCCCAAAGGGAAAAATCCAAGCCAGATCAGGAAAGAGGGTTTGCCAGAGAAAATTCAGGAAGTAAATTTCAATCTAGGAAGCAATGGGTACCTAGAAGTCAATGGGTTAAATCAAGGGAAAATGTACCTAGACAGGAAGCAACCAGAGGTAAGACTGAATCTGATGTGTCTGATAATGCGCAAGCTTCGTCCCCAAGGACGAATAGAAAGCGGAGATATAATGTACGCCAGCGTATTGGTCAAATGCAGGAAAATTTCCGTGTGCTGACAGAAAAACTGGATCAGATCACTCAGTTAATGACTGGAAATAACCCTGGTCAGGTTGTAAGCGATGCAATACCTGCAGCCCCACCTAACCAGTGACTAGATGATGTTTCTGATGAAGTAACCAGCATCCATGACAATTTATCAGAAAGTGATGATGAAATGATTAATACAAATGTTTGTATGGTTGACGATTTAAACCCTTCCCTGCAAAGAGAAGGAAAATGTATTTTATCTCCCCAGACTAAGTGCGAGCAAGCTGAGAAGACTGGATCCGAAATGGACAGCACAGCTGCCAAAAGCACGTTTGAGAGAGCAAAATCAGTTGGTAAAATCTGTACAAAACCTAATTTCATATCTCACTCTAAATTTCTCTGTAAATTGCATAGCATTGAAGACCGATATTATGTGAATGTAGAATTACAAGATAATTTACCACATATTCCGTCCTTGCTAGACAGTGGAAGCCAAGTTACGTTAATATCATGTCAAGGGTGAGGTCTGGCATGGGTGCGCAGGAGTATGGGTGTGAGCCCAATGTGCAGCGAATATAGCAGCAGACAGGTTACAGGGTAAAAAAGGGGTTTATTAAAGAGAACAGATATAAATCAAGATAGGAGGTGCTGGGAGGCAGGATAAACAGATAAATAACAGAAGGGGAACACTGACAACAATCTCCAAGCGAAAGTACAAATGGATACAGAATTAGAATAGTCAAAGTCTAGCAAGGGTCTGGTACACGAGTAAAGTCAAGCATAGGAAGTCAGGGGAAAACAGGGCAATGGAGGATACCGGAGAATGATGGTTCAAAGCAGAGGAAAATCAGGAATGTCAAATGTTCAGAGGGGATCCAGGCAAAGGTCTCAGGAGTTCAGGAGGAGATCAGGAATACAGGTCTGCTCAGGGCAAGGCTGGAAACTTCAATGAGGAAGTGTGGGATCAGGGGCGTAGCTTCCTTATAAGCAGGTCAGATCAGGCTGGATGAGGTGCAGGTGATGGATCAGGTTCTGAATGCAAAACAAATCAAAGTCCAGAACTGAGCATGGGGAAAAGAAAAAACAAAGTCCTGGAATCAGCATATGAGATAAAAGTCCTGGAACCTGCATAAAGAATGCAGGACACGGCAAAAAGGCAACAAAAGGAGGCGTCAGAGGATCAGGGGGTCCAGACCGTGACAGCGCCCAGGTGGGTCATGACATATCAGCTCATTATTTTGAACAGGTCCAAGAACTGTCCTCCAGGAAGCCTAGATTAGATAAATCTAATGCTAATCTAGTGAGTGTGAGTGGCGCATCTCTGAACGTTCTGGGCACGGCTAAATTGGATTTTAAATTGGGGAATAAAGTAATTCGGCATCCAACACTTGTTGTGGATTTGCCCCAAAATCGCCTAATCATTGGAATGGACCTTCTCAAAAGGTTAAATCCAATCACTGATTTTATCAATGAGGTTATTTGGTCCCAAGTAAATGTTCCAATCAGCTATGATAGATCCCAATCCCATCACACTCAGCGTAACTGCCATGTGATTGAGGAAAGGCCGGATTCTATTGAAGTCCACTTCAGAAATAGCCAGACACCTGATATCTCTTTCTTAAGGCCAAAGTCCATGACTCCAGGAGAGCGGGAGGATAACACCATATGTGTCCCCCCCCCGAGAGAATTCGAGATATATGTCTGGAAGACGACGTGCTAATTATTCACCTCCACAAGAGGGAGACAGAACCAAATGGACATAGTGACCCTGAAGTGATCAGATACCCAGATCCTCAAGATGAGTGGATAACAGATCTAGATAATGATGGAGACAGTCCTAATGTTATTGGTAAAAGTTATGTTATATATTTCTAGGAGAAATAAAACTGCCAAGCTCAATTGCATAATTGTCATTCTAGATTATCTCAGGATATGTGACGATGGAACAACAGAAGACACTTAACTGGTATCATGTGAAGTGATGTTTTAATTAACATGTGATTCTTCTTCCCAGCATTCAGATGTTTAACTCAAGCTAGTAGATAGACTAGATCCGTACGGTTAATTAAAATTAATCAGAGATCAGAGTATCTATAGGGAAATTGAGTGAAATCGCTAGTCTATGAATGATTATTTATACTCTTTCTTTCAACAGAAATTGAGATAAATGGTTAATCCGAACTGCGACGCTTAATCCGCAAAGATGAATCGGACCACCAAAGATTGCGACTATCTGGAAATTTCTACGGTTCTCCGCACAATTCCAAGGAGAATGTTAAAGTCCCATGCGCATCAAGCTCATGCAAGCCTGAAAGACATGCGGGATACAGCCAGGATACCGTTGATTGCTATATACAAGAACCACCGAAGGAAAAGATTTGCCGCATATTTTATTGCAACCGCTGTTTGATACAGAAAGAGAAGCAAATGTTTACTGGAAGAATCTGGTACAAAACAAGAGAGTGTTCATACCCACACCAGTGATTCTCGTGAAAGTTCCTAAGGAATCAAGAGTTGTTATCGAGAAGTTACTTTTTATAAATGAAGTCTGATATGAAGAGATACAAATCGTTGTCGTATTCCAAGGGCAAGAGATCCCTATGAATCCAGATTTTAAATCTTTGCTACAGAACTAGCATGACCATACTATTGAACTTCTAATAATAAAAAAGATAATCTAACAATTTATGCTCCAATGTATTCACAGATTGATCATCAATTGCTATCTGCTTATAACGGGCCGAAGATTACAGAGATTGTGATTTGTATAGTAATTATGTTTCTAACTGTCTGGATGATTGTACTAACAAAGAAAGTACGTACATTGAAGTTTAAAAACACTGCATCTTCAATTATTAAATGGATGAAAGAAGAAAAATGTGTTGCGAAAGGTGGAAACCTAGCCTAATTGGTAAAGGGGGGAGATAATGTATGGTTTCCTCAAATTTATGTAATTGGTCAATAAATAAATAGAAGAAACCAAAGGGGGGTTATGTCGGGTATATTACACACAAAAGAGAATTTTAAAATGGACGCCTGTAGCCATTTTGTTTTAAAGACAGATTTTCTTTCAAAATTTCTCTACGTTTAGAAATGAACGACATTTTTTTTTATATTGAGTTCATTCCTAGGTGAAGTTTTTCCAGACATGAAGGAACCTAGAATGAATGAATGTGAGATAATGCTAAGACATGTCATAAGTTATTGGTTTGTCTGAAGTTTTAAAACAAAAGATATTTTGTCTTTTGGGTATAGGAATAAGAGAAAATATTCTGTAATATAGAATTATATTTACAAAATATATGTTTATAATCAAGGTATATTTTATTATATTTACAGTGTAAGAAATATACTCTAAAATATAGTATATAATTGGTAAATAATAAAAATTACTAATGAATAGATTCTGTGAGTTAACCAGGAAAGAATTTAGCTGATAAGGCTCTAAGCAACCAAAAGGGAGGAGAGCTATAAATCAGATGACAGAGACAGTCTAGTAGTTAAAAGACAAGGCTCTTTGTTAAGTTAGTCTGACCTTTTGACCCGAGATAAGACTATTAAAAAGAAATGGTGGAATTAATTGGAATTAATATAAGAAGTGCAATACTGCCCTCTAGAGGATAGTAAAAATAATTAACCATGACGTCAAATTGGCTATAATAGGCGGCAAAGGTTTTTTTGTAACTCAGTCAGAGATTCCAGCAGACAGACTCACATCGCCATGCACTCAGACATGCATTAGATATGACACTCTGAGAAGTCAGAGATTCCAGCAGACAGACTCACATCGCCATGCACTCAGACATGCACTAGTTATGACACTCTGAGAAGTCAGAGATTTCAGCAGACAGATTCACACCGAAATGCATTCAGACATCCCGTACATATGACACTCTGAGAAGTCGGAGATTTCAGCAGAGAGGCTCACATCGCCATGCACTCAGACATTCATTATACATGACACTCTGAGAAGTCGGAGATTCCAGCAGACAGAGACTCCCACCACGATGCAGGCAGATCCCAAGATATGAGGCAATCAATATTCTCACCAAATCTCTAACTCACATGCATTAATTATCTAATATCGATAATTTTCACATATTCCAAAACAAAGCATCACATAGAAAATTCCAAGGCAGACTTATCAAAATCCAAATTGGACAGGTAATGTATGAAATAAGGAATTAATGTAAAAATATATTTGTAGAGATTTTTGCAACGTAGACTGAGACTTCTCGGATACGGTTAAAATCCAAATTCTAAGTAATTCTATTCTGCAGATAGAAATATGAAGAAGTGGATATAAGGATTTATTCCTAAAGAAATGTTGCAAGATTGATACCAATATATATATTGAATTTGGAAATTACTGTGATTAAAATTAATAAGCAAGGAATTATATAACTACAAAATAAAAAGCAAAAGATTAGAAGTTTGATTCTCGAGATTAGGGGAGGATTCACTAAATAAGTTTTTATTACTTATCATTAAATTAGCTCATCTTTTGTTGATCCATGTAGCATAGAGATATATATATATCTATAAGAGCTGGCTGGTTAAACATTGTTTGCTGGGAAATGCATGTTGTATTAAGCAGAAATGTTTATTAACCATTTGTGTATTAGTTACTAACTGATAAGGTAAATGATATTAAACATATATGCAGTTACTAACCGGAGATACATATATTGTGAAGCTAGTTTTTATATGCTGATGGGTTGTGGTTTATAAATTTTTGTTCATGATATGAGATTTGAAACTTTTTTGTATACGTAATAAATATATATATATTTTTATCCGATTAGTGATTATTGTATTTTTTAAAGCAAAACACAGACAATTAAAAGAATTCAGGATCATTTCTAAGAGATATAGACGATTGATATTTGTGTCTCGTATAAGTTTCTTACGAAATAATAATCCCTGATATATTGGAGGCTTGGTTGATAAATCCAATATATATAAACGTGTTGTATTCACGTGCAGAGATTATATCTGACAATAGAGATGCTGTGAGGTTGTGTATAGAGATGCTGTGTATAGAGATGCTGATGGGGTTGTGTATAGAGATGCTGTTTGTGTATAGAGATGCTGAGGAGGTTGTGTATACAGATGCTGTGAGGCTGTGTATAGAGATGCTGTGAGGCTTTGTATAGAGATGCTGAAGGGGTTGTGTATAGAGATGATGATTGTGTATAGAGATGCTGATGGGGTTGTGTATAGAGATGTTGTGTATAGAGATGCTGATGGGGTTGTGTATAGAGAAGCTGTGTGGCTGTGTATAGAGATGCTGTGTATAGAGATGTTGATGGGGTTGTGTATAGAGATGCTGATGGGGTTGTGTATAGAGATGCTGTTTGTGTAAAGAGATGCTGATGGGGTTGTGTATAGAGATGCTGTTTGTGTATAGAGATGCTGATGGGGTTGTGTATAGAGATGCTGTGTATAGAGATGCTGATGGGGTTGTGTATAGAGATGCTGTGAGGTTGTGTATAGAGATGCTGTGTATAGAGATGCTGATAGGGTTGTGTATAGAGATGCTGTTTGTGTATAGAGATGCTGATGGGGTTGTGTATAGAGATGCTGTGAGGTTGTGTATAGAGATGCTGTGTATAGAGATGCTGATAGGGTTGTGTATAGAGATGCTATTTGTGTATAGAGATGCTGATGGGTTGTATATAGAGATGCTGTGTGCTGTGTATAGAGATGCTGATGGGGTTGTGTATAGAGATGCTGTGAGGTTGTGTATAGAGATGCTGTGTGACTGTGTATAGAGATGATGTGTATAGAGATGCTGATGGGGTTGTGTATAGAGATGCTGTGAGGTTGTGTATAGAGATGCTGAAGGGGTTGTGTATAGAGATGCTGTTTGTGTATAGAGATGCTGATGGGGTTGTGTATAGAGATGCTGTGTATAGAGATGCTGATGGGGTTGTGTATAGAGATGCTGTGTGGCTTTGTATAGAGACGCTGTGTATAGAGATGCTGATGGGGTTGTGTATAGAGATGCTGTGTATAGAGATGCTGATGGGGTTGTGTATAGAGATGCTGTGTATAGAGATGCTGATGGGGTTGTGTATAGAGATGCTGTGTGGCTGTGTATAGAGATGCTGATGGGGTTATGTATAGAGATGCTGTGAGGTTGTGTATAGAGATGCTGTGTGGCTGTGTATAGAGATGCTGTGTATAGAGATGCTGATGGGGTTGTGTATAGAGATGCTGTGAGGTTGTGTATGGAGATGCTGTGTATAGAGATGCTGATGGGGTTGTGTATAGAGATGCTGTGTATAGAGATGCTGTTGGGGTTGTGTATAGAGATGCTGTGTGGCTGTGTATAGAGATGCTGTGTATAGAGATGCTGATGGGGTTGTGTATAGAGATGCTGTGTTGCTGTGTATAGAGATGTTGATGGGGTTGTGTATAGAGATGCTGTGAGGTTGTGTATAGAGATGCTGTGTATAAAGATGCTGATGGGGTTGTGTATAGAGATGCTGTTTGTGTATAGAGATGCTGATGGGGTTGTGTATAGAGATGCTGTGTATAGAGATGCTGATGGGGTTGTGTATAGAGATGCTGTGAGGTTGTGTATAGAGATGCTGTTTGTGTATAGAGATGCTGATGGGGTTGTGTATAGAGATGCTGTGTATAGAGATGCTGATTGGGTTGTATATAGAGATGCTGTGTGGCTGTGTATAGAGATGCTGTGTATAGAGATGCTGATGGGGTTGTGTATAGAGATGCTGTGAGGTTGTGTATAGAGATGCTGA
This sequence comes from Leptobrachium leishanense, assembly GCA_009667805.1. NCBI lineage: Eukaryota > Metazoa > Chordata > Amphibia > Anura > Megophryidae > Leptobrachium > Leptobrachium leishanense. The sequence goes on along the minus strand of CM019064.1, from coordinate 185,593,432 downwards.
AGGGGTTGTGTATAGAGATGCTGTTTGTGTATAGAGATGCTGATGGGGTTGTGTATAGAGATGCTGTGTATAGAGATGCTGATGGGGTTGTGTATAGAGATGCTGTGTATAGAGATGCTGATGGGGTTGTGTATAGAGATGCTGTGAGGTTGTGTATAGAGATGCTGATGGGGTTATGTATAGAGATGCTGTGAGGTTGTGTATAGAGATGCTGTGTATAGAGATGCTGATGGGGTTGTGTATAGAGATGCTGTGAGGTTGTGTATAGAGATGCTGTGTATAGAGATGCTGATGGGGTTGTGTATAGAGATGCTGTTTGTGTATAGAGATGCTGATGAGGTTGTGTATAGAGATGCTGTGAGGCTGTGTATAGAGATGCTGCAGGGGTTGTGTATAGAGATGCTGTTTGTGTATAGAGATACTGATGGGGTTGTGTATAGAGATGTTGTGTATAGAGATGCTGATGGGGTTGTGTATAGAGATGCTGTGTGGCTGTGTATAGAGATGCTGTGTATAGAGATGCTGATGGGGATGTGTATAGAGATGCTGTGAGGTTGTGTATAGAGATGCTGTGTATAGAGATGCTGATGGGGTTGTGTATAGAGATGCTGTTTGTGTATAGAGATGCTGATGGGGTTGTGTATAGAGATGCTGTGTATAGAGATGCTGATGGGGTTGTGTATAGAGATGCTGTGAGGTTGTGTATAGAGATGCTCTGTATAGAGATGCTGATAGGGTTGTGTATAGAGATGCTGTTTGTGTATAGAGATGCTGATGGGGTTGTGTATAGAGATGCTGTGTATAGAGATGCTGATGGGGTTGTATATAGAGATGCTGTGTGGCTGTGTATAGAGATGCTGTGTATAGAGATGCTGATGGGGTTGTGTATAGAGATGTTGTGAGGTTGTGTATAGAGATGCTGAAGGGGTTGTGTATAGAGATGCTGTTTGTGTATAGAGATGCTGAAGGGGTTGTGTATAGAGATGCTGATTGTGTATAGAGATGCTGATGGGGTTGTGTATAGAGATGCTGTGTATAGAGATGCTGATGGGGTTGTGTATAGAGATGCTGTGTGGCTGTGTATAGAGATGCTGATGGGGTTATGTATAGAGATGCTGTGAGGTTGTGTATAGAGATGCTGTGTATAGAGATGCTGATGGGGTTGTGTATAGAGATGCTGTTTGTGTATAGAGATGCTGATGAGGTTGTGTATAGAGATGCTGTGAGGCTGTGTATAGAGATGCTGAAGGGGTTGTGTATAGAGATGTTGTTTGTGTATAGAGATACTGATGGGGTTGTGTATAGAGATGTTGTGTATAGAGATGCTGATGGGGTTGTGTATAGAGATGCTGTGTGGCTGTGTATAGAGATGCTGTGTATAGAGATGCTGATGGGGTTGTGTATAGAGATGCTGTGAGGTTGTGTATAGAGATGCTGTGTATAGAGATGCTGATGGGGTTGTGTATAGAGATGCTGTGTATAGAGATGCTGACGGGGTTGTGTATAGAGATGCTGTGTGACTGTGTATAGAGATGCTGATGGGGTTGTGTATAGAGATGCTGTTTGTGTATAGATATGCTGATGGGGTTGTGTATAGAGATGCTGTGTATAGAGATGCTGATGGGGTTGTGTATAGAGATGCTGTGAGGTTGTGTATAGAGATGCTGTGTATAGAGATGCTGATGGGGTTGTGTATAGAGATGCTGTGAGGTTGTGTATAGAGATGCTGTGTATAGAGATGCTGATGGGGTTGTGTATAGAGATGCTGTTTGTGTATAGAGATGCTGATGGGGTTGTGTATAGAGATGCTGTGTATAGAGATGCTGATGGGGTTGTGTATAGAGATGCTGTGAGGTTGTGTATAGAGATGCTCTGTATAGAGATGCTGATAGGGTTGTGTATAGAGATGCTGTTTGTGTATAGAGATGCTGATGGGGTTGTGTATAGAGATGCTGTGTATAGAGATGCTGGTGGGGTTGTATATAGAGATGCTGTGTGGCTGTGTATAGAGATGCTGTGTATAGAGATGCTGATGGGGTTGTGTATAGAGATGTTGTGAGGTTGTGTATAGAGATGCTGAAGGGGTTGTGTATAGAGATGCTGTTTGTGTATAGAGATGCTGAAGGGGTTGTGTATAGAGATGCTGATTGTGTATAGAGATGCTGATGGGGTTGTGTATAGAGATGCTGTGAGGTTGTGTATAGAGATGCTGTGTATAGAGATGCTGATGGGGTTGGGTATAGAGATGCTGTTTGTGTATAGAGATGCTGATGAGGTTGTGTATAGAGATGCTGTGAGGCTGTGTATAGAGATGCTGAAGGGGTTGTGTATAGAGATGTTGTTTGTGTATAGAGATACTGATGGGGTTGTGTATAGAGATGTTGTGTATAGAGATGCTGATGGGGTTGTGTATAGAGATGCTGTGTGGCTGTGTATAGAGATGCTGTGTATAGAGATGCTGATGGGGTTGTGTATAGAGATGCTGTGAGGTTGTGTATAGAGAGATGCTGTGTATAGAGATGCTGATGGGGTTGTGTATAGAGATGCTGTGTATAGAGATGCTGACGGGGTTGTGTATAGAGATGCTGTGTGACTGTGTATAGAGATGCTGATGGGGTTGTGTATAGAGATGCTGTTTGTGTATAGATATGCTGATGGGGTTGTGTATAGAGATGCTGTGTATAGAGATGCTGATGGGGTTGTGTATAGAGATGCTGTGAGGTTGTGTATAGAGATGCTGTGTATAGAGATGCTGATGGGGTTGTGTATAGAGATGCTGTGAGGTTGTGTATAGAGATGCTGTGTATAGAGATGCTGATGGGGTTGTGTATAGAGATGCTGTTTGTGTATAGAGATGCTGATGGGGTGTGTATAGAGATGCTGTGTATAGAGATGCTGATGGGGTGTGTGTATAGAGATGCTGTGAGGTTGTGTATAGAGATGCTCTGTATAGAGATGCTGATAGGGTTGTGTATAGAGATGCTGTTTTGTGTATAGAGATGCTGATGGGGTTGTGTATAGAGATGCTGTGTATAGAGATGCTGATGGGGTTGTATATAGAGATGCTGTGTGGCTGTGTATAGAGATGCTGTGTATAGAGATGCTGATGGGGTTGTGTATAGAGATGTTGTGAGGTTGTGTATAGAGATGCTGAAGGGGTTGTGTATAGAGATGCTGTTTGTGTATAGAGATGCTGAAGGGGTTGTGTATAGAGATGCTGATTGTGTATAGAGATGCTGATGGGGTTGTGTATAGAGATGCTTGTATAGAGATGCTGATGGGGTTGTGTATAGAGATGCTGTGTGGCTGTGTATAGAGATGCTGATGGGTTATATATGAGATGCTGTGAGGTTGTGTATAGAGATGCTGTGTATAGAGATGCTGATGGGGTTGTGTATAGAGATGCTGGAGTGTGAGGTTGTGTATAGAGATGCTGTGTATAGAGATGCTGATGGGGTTGTGTATAGAGATGCTGTTTGTGTATAGAGATGCTGATGAGGTTGTGTATAGAGATGCTGTGAGGCTGTGTATAGAGATGCTGAAGGGGTTGTGTATAGAGATGCTGTTTGTGTATAGAGATACTGATGGGGTTGTGATAGAGATGTTGTGTATAGAGATGCTGATGGGGTTGTGTATAGAGATGCTGTGTGGCTGTGTATAGAGATGCTGTGTATAGAGATGCTGATGGGGTTGTGTATAGAGATGCTGTGAGGTTGTGTATAGAGATGCTGTGTATAGAGATGCTGATGGGGTTGTGTATAGAGATGCTGTGTATAGAGATGCTGACGGGGTTGTGTATAGAGATGCTGTGTGACTGTGTATAGAGATGCTGATGGGGTTGTGTATAGAGAGATGCTGTTTGTGTATAGATATGCTGATGGGGTTGTGTATAGAGATGCTGTGTATAGAGATGCTGATGGGGTTGTGTATAGAGATGCTGTGAGGTTGTGTATAGAGATGCTGTGTATAGAGATGCTGATGGGGTTGTGTATAGAGATGCTGTGAGGTTGTGTATAGAGATGCTGTGTATAGAGATGCTGATGGGGTTGTGTATAGAGATGCTGATGAGGTTGTGTATAGAGATGCTGTGAGGCTGTGTATAGAGATGCTGAAGGGGTTGTGTATAGAGATGCTGTTTGTGTATAGAGATACTGATGGGGTTGTGTATAGAGATGTTGTGTATAGAGATGCTGATGGGGTTGTGTATAGAGATGCTGTGTGGCTGTGTATAGAGATGCTGTGTATAGAGATGCTGATGGGGTTGTGTATAGAGATGCTGTGAGGTTGTGTATAGAGATGCTGTGTATAGAGATGCTGATAGGGTTGTGTATAGAGATGCTGTGTATAGAGATGCTGACGGGGTTGTGTATAGAGATGCTGTGTGACTGTGTATAGAGATGCTGATGGGGTTGTGTATAGAGATGCTGTTTGTGTATAGATATGCTGATGGGGTTGTGTATAGAGATGCTGTGTATAGAGATGCTGATGGGGTTGTGTTTAGAGATGCTGTGTATAGAGATGCTGACGGGGTTGTGTATAGAGATGCTGTGTGACTGTGTATAGAGATGCTGATGGGGTTGTGTATAGAGATGCTGTTTGTGTATAGATATGCTGATGGGGTTGTGTATAGAGATGCTGTGAGGTTGTGTATAGAGATGCTGTGTATAGAGATGCTGATGGGGTTGTGTATAGAGATGCTGTGAGGTTGTGTATAGAGATGCTGTGTATAGAGATGCTGATGGGGTTGTGTATAGAGATGCTGTTTGTGTATAGAGATGCTGATGGGGTTGTGTATAGAGATGCTGTGTATAGAGATGCTGATGGGGTTGTGTATAGAGATGCTGTGTGGCTGTGTATAGAGATGCTGATGGGGTTATGTATAGAGATGCTGTGAGGTTGTGTATAGAGATGCTGTGTATAGAGATGCTGATGGGGTTGTGTATAGAGATGCTGTGAGGTTGTGTATAGAGATGCTGTGTAAAGAGATGCTGATGGGGTTGTGTATAGAGATGCTGTTTGTGTATAGAGATGCTGATGAGGTTGTGTATAGAGATGCTGTGAGGCTGTGTATAGAGATGCTGAAGGGGTTGTGTATAGAGATGCTGTTTGTGTATAGAGATACTGATGGGGTTGTGTATAGAGATGTTGTGTATAGAGATGCTGATGGGGTTGTGTCTAGAGATGCTGTGTGGCTGTGTATAGAGATGCTGTGTATAGAGATGCTGATGGGGTTGTGTATAGAGATGCTGTGAGGTTGTGTATAGAGATGCTGTGTATAGAGATGCTGATGGGGTTGTGTATAGAGATGCTGTGTATAGAGATGCTGACGGGGTTGTGTATAGAGATGCTGTGTGACTGTGTATAGAGATGCTGATGGGGTTGTGCATAGAGATGCTATTTGTGTATAGATATGCTGATGGGGTTGTGTATAGAGATGCTGTGTATAGAGATGCTGATGGGGTTGTGTATAGAGATGCTGTGAGGTTGTGTATAGAGATGCTGTGTATAGAGATGCTGATGGGGTTGTGTATAGAGAGATGCTGTGAGGTTGTGTATAGAGATGCTGTGTATAGAGATGCTGATGGGGTTGTGTATAGAGATGCTGTTTGTGTATAGAGATGCTGATGGGGTTGTGTATAGAGATGCTGTGTATAGAGATGCTGATGGGGTTGTGTATAGAGATGCTGTGAGGTTGTGTATAGAGATGCTGTGTATAGAGATGCTGATAGGGTTGTGTATAGAGATGCTGTTTGTGTATAGAGATGCTGATGGGGTTGTGTATAGAGATGCTGTGTATAGAGATGCTGATGGGGTTGTATATAGAGATGATGTGTGGCTGTGTATAGAGATGCTGTGTATAGAGATGCTGATGGGGTTGTGTATAGAGATGCTGTGAGGTTGTGTATAGAGATGCTGAAGGGGTTGTGTATAGAGATGCTGTTTGTGTATAGAGATGCTGATGGGGTTGTGTATAGAGATGCTGTGTATAGAGATGCTGATGGGGTTGTGTATAGAGATGCTGTGTGGCTGTGTATAGAGATGCTGATGGGGTTATGTATAGAGATGCTGTGAGGTTGTGTATAGAGATGCTGTGTATAGAAATGCTGATGGGGTTGTGTATAGAGATGCTGTGAGGTTGTGTATAGAGATGCTGTGTATAGAGATGCTGATGGGGTTGTGTATAGAGATGCTGTTTGTGTATAGAGATGCTGATGAGGTTGTGTATAGAGATGCTTTGAGGCTGTGTATAGAGATGCTGAAGGGGTTGTGTATAGAGATGCTGTTTGTGTATAGAGATACTGATGGGGTTGTGTATAGAGATGTTGTGTATAGAGATGCTGATGGGGTTGTGTATAGAGATGCTGTGTATAGAGATGCTGATGGGGTTGTGTATAGAGATGCTGTGAGGTTGTGTATGGAGATGCTGATGGGGTTGTGTATAGAGATGCTGTGTATAGAGATGCTGACGGGGTTGTGTATAGAGATGCTGTTTGTGTATAGATATGCTGATGGGTTGTGTATAGAGATGCTGTGTATAGAGATGCTGATGAGGTTGTGTATAGAGATGCTGTGAGGTTGTGTATAGAGATGCTGTGTATAGAGATGCTGATGGGGTTGTGTATAGAGATGCTGATGAGGTTGTGTATAGAGATGCTGTGTATAGAGATGCTGATGGGGTTGTGTTTAGAGATGCTGATGAGGTTGTGTATAGAGATGCTGTGAGGCTGTGTATAGAGATGCTGAAGGGGTTGTGTATAGAGATGCTGTTTGTGTATAGAGATACTGATGGGGTTGTGTATAGAGATGTTGTGTATAGAGATGCTGATGGGGTTGTGTATAGAGATGCTGTGTGGCTGTGTATAGAGATGCTGTGTATAGAGATGCTGATGGGGTTGTGTATAGAGATGCTGTGAGGTTGTGTATAGAGATGCTGTGTATAGAGATGCTGATGGGGTTGTGTATAGAGATGCTGTGTATAGAGATGCTGACGGGGTTGTGTATAGAGATGCTGTGTGACTGTGTATAGAGATGCTGATGGGGTTGTGTATAGAGATGCTGTTTGTGTATAGATATGCTGATGGGGTTGTGTATAGAGATGCTGTGTATAGAGATGCTGATGGGGTTGTGTATAGAGATGCTGTGAGGTTGTGTATAGAGATGCTGTGTATAGAGATGCTGATGGGGTTGTGTATAGAGATGCTGTGAGGTTGTGTATAGAGATGCTGTGTATAGAGATGCTGATGGGTTGTGTATGAGATGCTGTGTATAGAGATGCTGATGGGTTGTGTATAGAGATGCTGTTTGTGTATAGAGATGCTGATGGGGTTGTGTATAGAGATGCTGTGTGGCTGTGTATAGAGATGCTGATGGGGTTGTGTATAGAGATGCTGTGAGGTTGTGTATAGAGATGCTGGTTGTGTATAGAGATGCTGGTTGTGTATAGAGATGCTGATGGGGTTGTGTATAGAGATGCTGTGTATAGAGATGCTGTTTGTGTATAGAGATGCTGATGGGGTTGTGTATAGAGATGCTGTGTATAGAGATGCTGATGGGGTTGTGTATAGAGATGCTGTGTATAGAGATGCTGATGGGGTTGTGTATAGAGATGTTGTGAGGTTGTGTATAGAGATGCTGTGTGGCTGTGTATAGAGATGCTGTGTGGCTGTGTATAGAGATGCTGATGGGGTTGTGTATAGAGATGCTGTGAGGTTGTGTATAGAGATGCTGTGTGGCTGTGTATAGAGATGCTGTGTATAGAGATGCTGATGGGGTTGTGTATAGAGATGCTGTGAGGTTGTGTATAGAGATGCTGGTTGTGTATAGAGATGCTGGTTGTGTATAGAGATGCTGATGGGGTTTAGAGAGCTGTGTAGATGTATAGATATGTGATATTGAAGAGCTGTGTATAGAGATGCTGATGGGGTTGTGTATAGAGATGCTGCTATAGATAGGCTTGGTGTATGAGAGATGAGAATGTGTGTTGTGGATGTATAGAGATGCTGATGGGGTTGTATAGAGATGCTGTGAGGTATAGATTCTGTGTGGCTGTGTATAGAGATGCTGTGTATAGAGATGCTGATGGAGTTGTGTATAGAGATGTTGTGAGGTTGTGTATAGAGATACTGTGTATAGAGATGCTGATGGGGTTGTGTATAGAGATGCTGTTTGTGTATGGAGATGCTGATGAGGTTGTGTATAGAGATGCTGTGAGGCTGTGTATAGAGATGCTGAAGGGGTTGTGTATAGAGATGCTGTTTGTGTATAGAGATGCTGATGGGGTTGTGTATAGAGATGCTGTGTATAGAGATGCTGATGGGGTTATGTATAAAGATGCTGTGTGGCTGTGTATAGAGATGATGATGGGGTTGTGTATAGAGATGCTGTGAGGTTGTGTATAGAGATGCTGATGGGGCTGTGTATAGAGATGCTGTGAGGTTGTGTATAGAGATGCTGATGGGGCTGTGTATAGAGATGCCTTGCAGCGCCGAAGTGCGGCCTAGCTCCGGTGGGGGCTGCCATCCTGGATGGCGGCTCTACCCCCGGGTCCCCCCTCACTGCCTGACGTCCTCACGCATAGCGTGATGACGTCAGATAGCCGGGGAACCCCTAGCTGCCCGGAATCCCCTGGTGGAGATAGGGGGGTTCATTTGAACCCCGATATCTCCAGGCAGCTACGGGGTCATGGAGGGTGTCAATCGAAAGGCCTGAGCATGGCCTTTCGAATGATACGCAACATGACCAGGTATAAAGTAAAAAATAAAATAAAAAAAAATGGTTTTTTTTGTGTGTTATTTTTATTAATGCAGCAATATTGTTCACATTTCAATTATAATGTGAACAATGATGCTGCACTAATGATTTTTTTCTATGGGGTGCGTTTGCTATAAATCACATAATTCCCCCCACAAAATGTAACAAGTCGCCATTTCTAATTTTTGTACAAGCACACCCCATAGAAAACATAACCGCAAACGCTCATATGCTAAAATGTGGAAAAAAACACTTTACACACTGCAGATGATTAAAAATTCTATTTTTATTGCATTTTTTGTCATAATATACAGGCAGGACATGACGTATACATATAAAAATGATATATTATGAATCTGCAGAGTCTGCCGGAAAGAACGATAACTAATATGTCTGAGTCATTTAATAAAATGTGGCTTCAAATCGCGTTTAAACATGATGAGCGAAAGCGGTAAAAATGAGCTGAGCACACAGCAGTGAAATACAGCATATCAGAGGAAGATATAGTAGAGAAATTAACACTTCTCAGAAGCACAGGTATTGTTTGATATATCTGGAGACACCACACCCTCAGTATAGTCTACATACATACAATGTATCAAATTGATTAGACCAGACTAAAAACACCTGTTGTTTACGCCGTTTGAAAACACAGGTCATTTATAGGTGAGAATCTTTGCACGTACACACTAGTTTTTAATTCATTATCTAATAAACCATTGCTTATAATATTCTGTAGTAAAGAGTTTCTTGATTTCTAGATTTTTTTGTATTTTTTGGCATCTTATAAAAGATTCTTTTTTCAAAAAAGAAAATTTTTGGCGAACTCGAACCGAACACGCCAAAAAGTTTGAAGTTCGCGAACTTGCGAACGGCCAAAGTTCGAATCGAACTCCGAACTGATCGAACCTAACAGCTCATCCCTAATCTAAGGGTAAGTAGTCAATGTAATAGAGCAGCAAGAAATGCTAGCAGAATGCTTGGTTGTGTAGGGAGAGGTATTAGCAGTAGGAAAAGGGAAGTGCTCATGCCACTGTACAGAGCACTGGTGAGACCTCACTTGGAGTACTGTGTGCAGTACTGGAGACCGTATCTCCACAAGGATATAGACATCTTAGAGAGAGTTCAGAGAAGGGCTACTAAAATGGTGTACGGCTTGAAGGAGAAAAGTTACCAGGAAAGGCTTAATGATCTTAACATGTATAGCTTGGAAAAAAGACGAGACAGAGGAGATATGATAGAAACATTTAAATACATAAAGGGAATCCACAAGGTAGAGGAAGGGAGTATATTTAAAAGGAAACAAAGTAGCAAAACAAGAGGACATAGTCTTAGATTAGAGGGGCAAAGGTTTAAAAGTAACATCAGGAAGCATTATTTTACTGAGAGGGTGGTGGATACATGGAACAGCCTTCCAGTTGAAGTGGTAGAGGCCAAATCAGTAATTGAATTTAAGCAGGCATGGGATAGGCATAAGGCTATCCTAAACAAAAGATAAATCCAGGTAAAGTATCCATGTAATTGGGCAGACTAGATGGGCCGAAAGGTTCGTATCTGCTGACATTTTCTATGTTTCTTGTTTCTAAATATAAACGAGATAAATTAGTTGTTATTTTTATCTCGTATAAGTTTCTTACCTGATTATTATCTCTGACAATATATATATATTATATATAACGTGTTAGTCCAGTTGCCAAAATCACGAGTATACCTGTACGTAATGATACCTTTCACTAATCAGTATAGTTTCCAGACCTGAAGAAGAGCGTTACACTCTTGAAAGCTTGTCTTTTAAATGTAATGTTAACCCAATAAAAATGGTATCACCACTTACTGCTATACCCGTGATATATAAATATTTTCTTCAGGTAATAGGGGTTGTGGAATTCGTGGGTGAGTTCCCTCACATTTTTTCCCAGGACTTGACCCCTGCGGCTTCCTCTACGTAGGGGAGACCACAATGAAAATAAAGGAGCAAATAAGCAAGCATAAATCCACCATCAGAACTAAGCGAGTGGAATTACCTGTAGCGGAACATTTTGTTAAGTGCTCGCATAGTGTAGCACAACTACACTTCCAGGTAGTGGATCATGTGCCAATACTTAGAATACGATTGCTTAAACAGAAAGAAAAAAGATGGATTCACTCACTAGCCACGTTATGGCCCAATGGGCTTAATAGCGAGTTTGACCTGCATGTCTGCTTTTAATTACATCCGTGTTTCTGTATTATGTTCCCCATTATGTTAACCTGTATAATCTTCATTCTTTTGTTTTTGTTTTTCCAGGATGGTGCCATGTGTCCCCCGATCTATGGGAGCTCCATGTGACTGTTGTCCTAATGTCCAGGTGATATTGTATTTTTTCACCTCCGCTGGATAATTGAGCATCAGACACATATAGATATACTAGCTTTTGCCCGCGGCTTTGCTCGCGTGGATTTTAGAATTTGTTAAAATTGTTTTTTTTAAAGAAACTTGAGGTTTTTTTGGTAGAACCCTCCTTTCTCCCCACTTGGGATTTTTGGAAAATTGTAAAACACGTGTTTTTTTATTTTTCAAGAAGAATGTAAGTGCAAATTTCACACCTGTAACATCTTTGGTTTTTGAAATATAGGTATACTGATAAAAGTATTCCCATCCCTTTCCCCCACCCCCCTTAACTGTATTTTCGGAAAATGGTAAAACATTTTTTTTTTGCACGGAGATTGTAAATATCGAATTTCACACCTGTAACATCATTGGTTTTTGAAATATAGGTATAGTGATAAAGGTATTAATCCCCCTTTTTGCCCCCCCACTGGATTTTTTGAAAATGGTTACATACGTGTTGTTTTATTTTTCAAGAAGATTGTAAGTGCCAGATTTTGCACCTGTAACGTCTTTGGTTTTTGGAAATATAGGTATACTGATAAAAGTATTCAACCCCCCCCTTTTTCCCCCTCCCACTGGATTATTGGAAAATGGTAAAATAGGTGTTTTTTGTTTCTCAAGACAAATCTAAATACCAATTTCACGTCTGTAACATATTCTGTTTTTAAGATGTTGGTATCCTGTTTATAAGTATTCACCCCCCTTTTTTTTTACCCCCACTTGGATTTTTGGAAAATGGTAAAACACGTGTTTCTTTATTTTCAAAAGATTGTAATTACCAAATGTCACACCTGTAACATCTTGGTTTTTAAAATAAAGATATACTGATAAAATTATTCAGACCCCTTTCCCTCGACCCCCCCCCCTTATTTGGATTTGTGGAAAGAGGCAAAACATAGGTTTGGATTTTTTCACGAAGATTGTAAATACCAAATTTCACACTTGTAACATCTTTGGTTTTGAAATATAGGTATACTGATAAAAGTATTCAACCCCCCCTTTTTGCCCCCTCCCACTGAATATTTGGAAAATGGTAAAATAGTTGTTTTTTGTTTCTCAAGACGAATCTAAATACCAATTTTCAAGTATGTAGCATCTTCTGTTTTTGAGATATAGGTATCCTGTTTAAAAGTATTCAACCCCCCCTATTTTTCACCCCCCACCTTGGGATTTTTGGAAAATGGTAAAACTCCTGTTTTTTTTCAAGAAGATTGTAAATACCAAATTTCACGTCTGTAACATCTTTGGTTTTTGAAATATAGGTATAATGATAAAAATATTCAGACCCCTTTCCCCCGACCCCCACAATTGGATTTGTGGCAAATGGCAAAAAACATGTGTGTTTTTTTTCACGAAGATTGTAAATACTAAATTTCACACCCGTAACAACTTCGGCTTTTGAAATATATATATATACTGATAAAAGTATTCAAACCCCCCCAAGGAATTTTCAGAACATGGTAAAATACGTGTTGTTTGATTTTTCAAGACGAATCTAAATACCACTTTTCAGGTCTGTAACATCTTCTGTTTTGGAAATACAGGTATCCTGTTTAAAATATTTAAAATATTCAACTCCCTTTTTTCGTCCCCCCACTTGGATTTTTGAAAAACGGTAAAATAAGTGGGGGGGTTTTTAAGACGAATTTAAATACCGATTTTCACATCTGTAGCATCTTCTGTTTTTGAGCTATTGGTATCCTGTTTAAAATATTCAACCCCCTTTTTCACCCGCTTATGGGTGGATTTTCCAAAAATCCTTCCTTAGTGGGCGGCTACATCATAAAAACAGTGCACCTTTAAAATTTCACGTTCCTAGGTTAAATGGTTTCAGCTGGGCGTCGATGAGTCAGTCAGTCAGTCAGGACTTTCGCGTTTATATATATAGATGTAATTAACCCCCCATTTTGGCCCCCCCATGGAATTTTCAGAAAATGGTAAAATATGTGTTTTTTTATTTTTCAAGACGAATCTAAATACTGATTTTCACGTCTGTAACATCTTCTGTTTTTGAGCTATAGGTATCCTGTTTAAAATATTCCACCCCTTTTTCACCCCCTTAGGGGTGGAGTTTCCAAAAATCCTTCCTTAGTGGGTGCCTACATCATAAAAACAGTGCGCCTTCAAAATTTCACGTTCCTAGGTTAAACGGTTTCAGTTGGTGTTGATGAGTCAGTCAGGACTTTCGTGTTTATATATATAGATAAGGCCCTATTACATTCTTCGCGCACAATTGTGCGTGCGCGCAAAAACACATTAACGCGAGGGGCAGAACCCTTTGCACTGAACGTCGTATTACGACGTTCGCGCACAAAATGCGCATTAACGTCTAACGCGAGTGACCCTGCGCGAACCCTTTGCGAGCACAATTTGGTGTGCGCATCCTATACTTAACATTGTGAGCGCAAATGCATTTGTGTGCGGATACGAGCATGGTATTACAATCTTAGCGTAAAATTTAACAGACAACGGTTGTGTGCATAATTTTAACATCTTTGAAAAGCTGGTGGTAACGGCAAATTGTAACAACCTGACCGTACCAAACTGCGGATTCACAACGTAGAACATCGATGTGCACTTTTTTTTTTACTAGATCCATCAAAAATGACGGCCACTACCGTTAAAAATTACATTGCGCTCACTGAGTTCTGCTCACAACGGTACTTTGCGTGCATTTTTGCTCGTCGGTTTTATGAGCGCAATTTCCCGACGGATGAAAAAATGCACGAGGAATGTAATTCCAGCGGTGATTTTCGTGCGTTAACGTTTAATGCTTCGCACAAAAAAACACGCGTTTTATGTGCTTTTTGCATTAAGAATGTAATAACACCCTTGGAGTATTACAAAAGAGTTGATAAGTCTGTGTGTAATTTTGTATAGTGATGATGCTGTCTTTTGCTATGAGTCACCCCTAGTATTTATTTATTGTGTCTATTGTAATTTCTTGCTGTTGACCCTTCCTCTTTATGTACACAGGGTTAAAGGTAAATTGGTTGATTGATTAATTAATTGATTGATTGTTTAATTGGGTAACACCTTAAAATGGAAGTGGAGGTGTATATAGAGGAAAGGATCTTCTTTTAACTTCACATATGATTAACCACCCTGGCGGTGTTCCCGAGTGTGTCTCGGGGTTAAATTTCACCGCTGAGAGCGGTAACCCCGAGACACGGTCGGGTTGTATACATTACCTCTCCATGTGCTCCCTCGATGATCTCTGCAGTCTCCTCCGGCGATCGCAGCGTTTTACTTCCTGGATTCCTTCTCACGAGGAGGAAACCAGGAAGTAATGAGGTCGTGTCACCGGAGGAGGCAGCTGGGGACAGCGAGGGAGCGCAGGGAGAGGTAATGTATCCAGCGGCATCCCGAGTGTTGCTCGGGGTTACTGCTTCCAACATAGGAATTTAACCCCGAGCCACACTCGGGATACCGCTAGGGGGGGCAAAAAAACCAAAAACCTGACCGCTTTCAGCAAAGAATTTGCTGAATAAGTAGACCGCCAGGGAGGTTAAGGCCATCTGGTCGAAGCGTCATTGATACTTGTGGGGCTGCTTCCCCCAAATAAAATCGTATATACCAACATTACTCTCCGCTTGAAGTCCTGCTGTTTTTCTTATCTGAACGATCATTTAGTGTCTCACATGTAGGAAGTACCTCCTCCCGGCAGCCTGTCTCTGTTGGGGTGCCCCAAGATTTAGTACTGGGCCCTGTCAGACCAGTTCAGATATGAAATTTCTATATTTCGCAGGACTGTATACATGACGGCCAAGAATTGCTTCAGACAGGCCATCTGTCTAATTGGGGTTAAAAATATAACAAGACTATGATTTTTAGACAATGGATAAGCTAAACAAATTATCATCCAGCAAACAAGGGAAGAAACATCCATTGTTCAGAAATGGTCCTAATGGATTCTGGTTGTAAAAAAAAAACAGATGTTAGATCACATTACTTTGAAGTAAAGGAACACAACTGGCAGCTGAGCTTATCCTAGTGTAGGTATTCCAGGGCATTGTGTTTATTTGGTCAGATCTAAGCTCTGAAGCCATATAAACCATAGACAATGGCTTGCATAACCTGTAGAATAAAAAAAAACAGAAAAGGTTAAATGATTTTCTGTCTTTAACAGTGCTAACTATATTACCCGAATAACCGGTTTGTAATGCTATAATATAGCACTGTTATGATCTCTAACACTATATGGTATTTGAATATTTAATTTATGTGGTCAGTTATAATAGATAATCTTGGTATTTTATAAAAGAGGCCATACCACATTTAATTGATTAACCCTTTCGCTGCTGAGGCTTTTCCCGCCCCTGTGCTGAGGTCATTTTTACCGGTTTTGCTCATCATGTTTAAACGTGTTTTGAAGGCTTATTTTAGTATATGACCCAGACATATTATATATCGTTCTTTCCGTCAGACTCGGTAGATTCATAATATATCATTATTATATGTATACGTTATGTCATGTCTGTATATTATAACAAAAAATGCAATAAAATATGTATTTTCAATAATTTACAATGTGTAAAGTGTTTTTTTTCACATTTTAACATGCGAGCAATTGCGGTTATATTTTGTATGGGGTGCGCTTGTTAAAAAAATTAGAGATGGGGTCTCGTTACATTTTTTTTTCGGGGGAAATTACACTATTTTTAACAAACGCACCGCATACAAAAATCGTTAGTGCAGCATCATTGTTCACATTATAATTGAAATGGGAACAATATTGCTGCATTAACAAAACAAAAAAAAGAAAAAAAAGTGTTTATTTTTTTTTATAATTTTTTTTAAAAAAAAAAAAAAATTTTATTTTTCATTTTTTTTTTTTTACAACATTTTTCACAGTAGTGTTTGGTATCGTTGGAACGGCCATGCTCTGGCCGATCCAACCATACCAAACATTAAACCCTAACTGCCACGGATCGGGAGATAGGGAGTTCATTGGAACTCCCTATCTCCACAGTTGGTTGCAGTTAGGGGTTAAGTCCAGGACTGGCGTCATCGTGCTACGCACGATGACGCCAGTCCTCAGGGGGAGTTCCCGGAGGCTTGGCCGACATCCAAGATGTCGGCCAGCTCCGGGAAAGGATCGCGAACCGGCGCTTTTCAGCGCCGATTCGCGATCCAGCTCCCCAGGGGTTAATGCCAGGCACCATTTGGAAGGGCAGGCTGTGCCCTTCCAAATGATGCCTGGGTTAACCCCGCAGAGCCGCCGATCGGGAGGGAGAGAGGTCCGAAGGACCTCCCCCCCTCCCTTTCAGGCGCCTCCTCCGCACATGCGGGGGGGGGCGCCTGAATTAGGTGTCATCGCGCTGCCGCGATGACACCTAATTCCAGCGGCTGCGGTCCCGGATGCGCGGCTGACATCGAGGATGTCAGCCCGCACCGGGGGGGCCAGCGATCGGCCGGAACCCGGCCGAACGCTGACCCCAATGGGAGGACGCGCTCAGCGCGTCCTCCGCATACCAGTGGGAATGCTGAGGACGCGCTGAGCGCGTCCTCAGCATCGAAGTGGTTAATACATAACAAATGTCTTGTGTATTAACATTTATAAAACAGATTAAGTCTGGTAATTATGAATGAATTTTAAGGACTATTTCACGAATGAATGAATGCATGCAAGCCGTGGCGAAGTATGCCGGCGATTCAACAATATAAATAATATTGATATTGTTAAATAAACCTATGGAGTCCCGGGATATAGGATAAAATGACCCCCAAACCATTAAAAGATTGGCCACATACATAAATTAATTCCTGCAGAAGGTTGATGGTTGATCTCAGAGCGCCATCTGCTGGCCAGGTAATATAACACCTGGACAGACCCCTGGAGTTAATGAATATATATATCCTCCAATCAAATGAGGCCACATAGTGATGGGCTAGTTCTAAAACTGGGCGGGAAACTACTATATAGAGGGGGTACTCCAGAGGAAGAGGAGACAAAAGGAAAAAGAGCCCCTGAAAGAAAGCTAGGGGAGAGACCTGAGGGACACTTGGAGGGGAGAAAGGGCAGATACCATCAGCCACTGCAATAAGACGCGACCACACCCTAATCTTACACCAGTCTATCTTCACTACCAGATGGTAAAGTATAACTGAATAACTTGATATCTATTTTCTAATTGCACTTTAGCTGTCCATCACAAATTAAAGGAATATAAATAAATTATTTTGCTGTTGAAGCCTAAACAGTAGACTAGTATCAGCCTTTCCGCTCTACTGCAGATGAGCGCAAGAGGAAGAAACGATTACGGCGGCTTAGTTGCGCCATAATTTAGTGAAATTATTTATATTCCAAGAATACTGGATGTGGACATCTAAAGATCAGTTGTGTGCCCATAGTGAGATACGCTGGAACCGTGAAATAGTTTTTATATATCAAGTGCCATCAGTCCCATAAGTAAAACGAACATAACCCCTTTCATATACATCTTGCAGCCCTTTCAATTGAATGCATGTAAGTCAATAGGAGGTTTTGGGTTAACATATATTGAATGAAGTGCTGTGATTGATCTGTGGAAGAGATAGTCTACCTATCGAGTGTGTTATTTATCTCCCTGAAGGAAGTTGCATTTAGTGAATAGGCTCCCACAATAATAAATTGTGTTGCAGGTGATGCCCAGTAACTGAGTGTTTTTAGCCAGGTGGGGGGGGGGATTGGTTTATAATGGGAAAGGTTTAAGTGAATAGAATAGAACTTGGTGTTTAAGAACTGATGCGTGCACATGTAGGGTACGGTCTCTAAACCTAAACGGTTTGTCCATTAGATTATTGCGTGTCGCAGTATTGCTACTAATCATGATCTATAATTACTTTTGAAATTGCATCTTGCTAATCAGTGGATAACATATGATTGTATGAAACGTGACGTGTGAATAAATTTTGATTTGAATTGTTTTACCGTTACGCAGTCTCATATCATCTTTATTGATTTTATTATGTCTAAAAATATCTAGATAGCATCAAAAGAACTCGGGATAACGCACTATATATTTGTTAAGACGTATATTCATTGATTGGTTATTAATCCTTTATTTTAAGGGTAAATGACCAAATTATACCATCGGTATTGGAGGCACTGTCAAAAATATATATATACACATAGATATCTAAAATAAGAAAAATACACGTCATAATTAATATATCCCTGACAAATTAATGGATATTATCCCTCACAGCCCTCTACCTTTCTCAATCTGCACTGCCTCTCTAGGAAAACTGATCAGCTCCTTTGTATTCCAGTACCACCTATACGCTGATGACACCCAAATATAGCTCTCCTCCCCTGATTTCTCTCCAGCTCTCCTGGATCGAGTCACTGACTGTCTCTCTGCTGTGTCATAGTTACATAGTTACATAGTTATATAGGCTGAAAAAAGACATGCGTCCATCGGGTTCAGCCTCTCCCACATAACCTACTGCTGTTGATCCAAAAGAAGGCAAAAAACCCAGTCTGAAATGCTTGCCAATATGCAACATACTGTCAAATTGGATGTCTTCCCACTTCCTTAAACTCAATCCTGCCAAAACTGAAATTCTCGTTATTCCTCTCTCCAAGAAGAACCCAATACCACCTATCTCTCTACGAGTAAATGGAACACTCATTAGCCCACGCCTCAAGCTCGCTGCCTTGGCGTCACTTTTGACTCGGACCTAACATTCTCTCCCCACATCCAGACAGTGACCAAATTCTGTTACTTTCAACTCAAAAACATTGCCCGTGTCCGCCCCTTTCTGACACAAGATACCGCAAAGGTGCTGGTTCATGCTCTTATCATTTCACGGCTTGATTACTGCAACTCACTTCTTATTGGCCTCCCCAACTCCCGTATTGCCCCTTTGCAATCTGTAATGAATGCAGGCGCCAGGCTTATCTTTCTCACTAAACACACCTTGCGTACCTCCCCACTCTGCCAGTCTCTTCATTGGCTTCCTGTACATTTCAGGATACAGTTTAAAATACTGATGCTCTCATTTAAATCGCTAAATAACGCAACTCCTCCCTACATGTCTACATCCCATCTAGACAACTCCAGTCAGCAGGTGATCTCCACCTGTCATCGGTCTACACGCGCACGGCCAACTCTCGCCTCCAAGACTTCTCAAGGGCAGCACCAGTCCTGTGGAATGACTTGCCTCCCCTCTCAAACTCTCCCCTGACCTTCAGGCCTTCAAGAAATCCCTCAAAACCCATCTCTTCAGATTAGAGTACCACATCACTGATGCAACTCCTCCCTCTGCTCACCTACTCGCACATGATTAAAGCTGCTTTCATGACCCCACCATTCCCAAACCACTGGCACTAATGATCCTGCTATCTAGTAAAATTCCTCTTGTCTTCCTCAATCCCAATCCCTCTAGACTGTAAACTCCTATAAGCAGGGCCCTCTACACCTCTTGTTTCCATCATATGTCCGTTTATCTGTAACTCGTTCACTTGGGTTATTGTAAAGCGCTACGGAAACTGTTGGCGCTATATAAATTATAATAATAATTAATATAGTGCCAGCATATTCCGCAGCGCTGTACAATAGGCACAAAATAGACAGGGTTACAATACACTGAGACTGAACAACATTTGATAAACCAGTACAGGAGGAAACGAGGGCCCTATTCCTGTGAGCACTCACAATCTAGAAGGGTTGGAGGTGGAAACAGGGGGAGAGGACTGCAATGTGAAAGTGATGGACTGCTTGGGGCAGTGAGGTGTATTAGGGAGTCGGGTGGTAGGCTTCCCTAAATAGGAATGGAAACTAGGGGAATGTCTGATCGTACGAGGGAGAGTGTTCCAGAGGGTGGGGGCTGGGCGTGAGAAATCCTGCAGTCTATCATGATAAGAGGTGATGCGGGGAGAAGCTAGGCGCAGGTCACGGTTTGATTTTAGGGAGCAGGCTGGGGTGTATCATATTATTATTATTTATTAAGCACCAACACATTCCTGTCAAGGTGCAATGGGTAAAGACACAACAATTCTACAATACATACAGGAGGCAGGTCAGTATTCCTGCCTGCAGATACAGGACATGAGGGCCCTATTCCCATGGGAATTTACAATCTAGTCGGGTGAGGGGATTAGAATATTATTAAATAAATAAAACAAAGGCTTTGTTAATAATATTATAAAGCTACTATTAATCACTGTAACCACTCAATGTTCTTGAACCGCGGACATACTTGAAAACAAGAGAAATCTCAATGTATCCTTCCTGGTAAAATCCTTTATAAATAATCACAATACAATTCTATAATACTAATAGCTGCATTATTATTGTAAAATAATAATTAAGGGAGAGGTAGATGAAAATCAAGCAGAAACCAGTGTTCAGAATTAATGTGTTTATTGTTGTACGTTACATTAAAGTTGATTTTAAAGAAGAAAAAAAAAACTTTGAATGAGTGGAGGTCACATGTTTCCTATCCAGAGTGGAGCTCCAGTCTGCAGTCAGACCCACTTGGAGAATTATAGTGACATAAATTCCCTGCCAGTGCCTACTTCCTCTTCTCTGGTCAGGTGATTCCTTTGACGTAACGGTACAATCGCCGACGCACAGGAAGGAACCAGCCACTACCACAGGAAAAATGGCGGTGCAGGCTGTACACCTACAGGGAGACGCATTTCTGGTGTGTGTGACCCACTCTCTGAGCACGGAGAGGGAGGAGGTGATGGGTCTGTGTATCGGGGAGGTGGACACGCAGAGGGTCGTCCATATTTACTCCGTCATCATTCTGCGGCGCTCGGATAAACGAAAGGACCGAGTGGAAATTTCGCCCGAGCAGCTGTCCGCGGCCTCCATAGAAGCAGACCGCCTGGCCGAGATCACCGGGAGACCCATGCGGGTGGTGGGCTGGTACCACTCCCACCCGCATATCACCGTGTGGCCGTCACACGTGGACGTGCGCACCCAGGCCATGTATCAGATGATGGACAGTGGCTTCGTGGGGTTGATATTTTCCTGCTTCATAGAGGACAAGAACACGAAGACCGGCCGCATCCTGTACACCTGCTTCCAGTCGGTGCAGGCCCAGAAGGGCTCGGAATATGAGAGGATCGAGGTGCCGCTGCACGTTGTCCCACATGAAACCATCAGAAAGGCCTGCCTGGAATCCGCGGTAGAGCTTCCCAGAATCCTCTGCCAGGAAGAGCAGGATGCTTACCGCCGTATCCACAGCCTGGGGCACCTGGACTCAATCACAAAGATCCACAACGGCTCCGTGTTCACCAAGAACCTGTGCGGCCAGATGTCTGCGATCAGCGGGCCTCTCCTGCAGTGGCTGGAGGATCGCCTGCAACAAAACCGCCAGCGGGTGCAGGAGCTGGAGCAGGAAAAAAAGCAGCTGCTACAGGAACTTGAAGCCTTGGGCTGAACACATTGGGGCGTCAGGTGAAGAGCAAGGGGTTTACACTGCTATGGACTACTGTTTTATTAATGCAGGCACCTGTGGGTCCCTGTTCTATTCACTGACAACACCGTGGACATGTTGACTCCAGCACTTGGACCTGTAGCAAGAGACATGCTGAGTCCTGGCACATGGATTGTTAATACCACTGGCGTTAAATCTGGCTCTTGGCTTCAACTGCGCATATTCCCCCCCCCTTAAAGTTGTAATTGTTTGCTCTATGGACCCCAAAGAACTGCAATACCAAACAGGGACTTGGTTTGGTTACACAATGTTTCCTTGTTTTTTGCGTTGATAAATGAATGGGACAGGTTGTCCCAAAATCATTACATAGGCAGGATGTTGCAGATCAGTTACAAGTTTCTATAAAGCGCTAATACGTTCCGTAGCGCTGTACAATGGGTAAACAAAATAACATACATGTTATCATGCAGTATCTGGATACTGATCTGTGTTTTTACTGGCTGGTATCATGTAATATACAGGGTTATTCAGAGAGGTGAAAACCAGGAGAATGGCCAGAGAGAAGATAACAATCTAGACAAAATAGCTGATTAGGAAAGTGAGATAAATGGGAGAATTTTTCTGGTTTGGATATTTTGACCTAGACTTTGCTTCTCCATTCTCCTGGTTTTCACTTCTCTCTGAATAACCCCTGATACACTCTTTTGTCTATATAGCAGTTTCTTTTATAAAGGTGTATGAAACCTAAACCAGTCTCAGTGGATTTTTGTATTATGTTAACATTTCAGCTCCCCGAACGTATTGAACCCCATAGAGAAACACAGGGCGGTTTCCTGTTGATCAAGAGAACTCTATCCCTGCTCATGTCTTCTTGTGTCAGATATAATTTAGTTAAACCCCTTGCTCCCCCACCCCTGATGTTTTGGCTCTGTATCTGTCATGATGCGGAGCAATTCTGCCCGATGTTGACAGTCTCATCCCATTTATTTATTATTGGGTGGTTATCATGGTGTGTTGTTCCCCATTTACTCGCCTTTTCTCTTTCGCTGCTCTCCGCTCCTCTTCAGCTCGGACTCCCAAAGACACAAGTCCCTGAGGCTATGTGTGAATTTTATGCTCCTATGCTACTAGTGTAGTGTAGGAACTGTTAATTGCGCGCTTTGACCAATTTTGTTTTGAAGAGATAAGGATGGGAGGAGTTCCCCGATCTGTAGAAACCGCTGGGTGAAGTTTCATCCACCCCACACTGTCTCCAGCAGCAGGGATTTTTTTTTTTTTTTCTTAGTCACCAGTGTCATCCTCTCTTTGTAGTTGGGGGTCTCCGAGGCATGGATTGGATCTGCGCACGCAGCTTTGATCCATCGTTCTGCGCGAGTGCTATGGTACTTCCACAGAAGCACTGGAAAGCTCTAGGGGACCTCTGGGTTTAGGAGTCCCTCAGCCAAAGAGAAGGAGCTACGCGGGGGTTGAGAGTACACCCCAAAGCAGGACATTTAAATAACTGTAGTGAAGAAAAGGGGGGGGGTTTGTGAGGGTCCTGTGAACGAGCAACAGCACTAGTGGACTGCTCTACGATGGGTGCCCGCTCAGGTCGCACAAGGTTTTAGCTTGCTCGTGCCATTGCAGGGACGAATTCTCCATATGCAAGGTGGCCACTACTGATTTGTCAAGGACGTCATCCCTGCACAAGAGGTGCAGCAACCCCCGACGATCGTTTCGGCCTTATTAGGCCTCGTCAGGAGGGCATAGCTGACACCCCTCTAGGCACATCAAGCAAGGGATCTACGTCTGGATAACCCTCTAAACTTATAGTGAGGAAAAGTGCTGTTTGTGAGGGTCCGGAGAACAAGCAACAGCACTAGTGGCCTGCTCTGTCAGCTATACCCTCCTGACTAGGCCTAATAAGGCTGAAACAATCATCGGGGTTGCTGCGCCTCTCGTGCAGGGATGACGTCCTTGGCAATCAGTACTGGCCACCCTTTCTAGGTGAGAGCAGGCTGATTTGCGCATTTGTTCCTGTAATGGCACAAGCAAGCTAAAACCTTGTGAGACCTGAGCGTGCACCCACCGTAGAGCAGGCCACTAGTGCTGTTTCTCGTTCTCAGGACCCTCACAAACCCCCCTTTTCCACATTTAAATAACTGCCCAATTATTTGAAAAGGGAACTCTATTAAAAATAGAGTATCCTTTTACTGCTTTTTGAGTTAAGACATTGGCAATTGCAACGTAGCAATTACACTTAGGTTCCGCAAGATGGCACCAATTTGGATATCAGAACACCAGGGGATCAAACTCTGGCCAGCCAGATGTTTCAGCACTACCACTCATGATTCTCTGGCTATTTACTACATTCAAAGAATTCTGGGAATTGTAGGCAAGAATCATCTGGGGGTTGGAGTTTGAGATCCCTAGGCATAAAGGTACACTACTGAATAATTATTTTGCCTTTTATTCTTATTTTGGGGTGATTTTTGTCCGAGGCTTTTCTGCGCAATTTGTGGTCCCTGCGCTACTTGTGTAACATAGGAAATGTAAATGGCACGCCACAACGGGAGTTGCGATCTTTACATAAGCAAGTTCCATAGTCACCGTCTTTTGTAAAACAGATCGCTAATGCAATTGGTCTCACAGATGGTGACGTCAGCATGCTCTGTGTGTGCTGACTTCATTAGTAACCGAACTAGTAACTGGCTATTGGGAAATTCAAATTCTGGTGGAAGAAACTCCTCCACTTCACTCATCTTTTTAACCAGATCAGCTGGGGGGCAATGTTCATAACCTTACCACTTCAAAAATCTAAAGTTGTCAGGATGTGGAGTGTTCCTATAAGGACATATTAGACACTGGGGCATCTTATACATACAGGAAAAAATGGCGTACCTATACTCACCAGAGCGGCTGCTACAACCAAGAGGTGACTGTTTGAAGCAGCTACTTCTGTTTATATATTTTTTTAAATCATGACAGGATTGACTTAATTTGCCATGGGTATGTGGCATAAAAATCCATTATACGTGTCATTGTTTAGTGAGAAAATACCCCTGTACTTGCCTCTGCTCCAAGAAGGAGGGCTCCTGCTTTTTCTGTTTTGCTTCTTAGTCTCATGTCTTTAAAGGGACATCCTGACCACTTTACATTTATAAAGTAGACCAGATGTGAGGAGTGCCCCCCCCCCTTCTAGCTTCGCCAATTTGGTGAAACTGCTGGATGAAGTGGAGCAGATTCCTCCAACCCCACCAGCGGCAGGGACGATTGAATTTCCTGGCTGCCAGTCACCAGACAAAGCGTTCCATGAAAGTCTGATACCCTCGCGGCAGCGATCTGTCTCAGGCAACCAATGTATCTTCAATCCATCGTTTTGCACAAGTGATACGAAACATAGTAGGTAAAGTGCCATTGCAGTATGCAGCTCCTACACAACTTGCGTTAGAAAACTTCAGGAACGTCGGGTGTCCCTGAGCCAAAGAGGAGCTGCGCACGGCAAAGGACAAATGGTAAGTAAAACTGGCCAAAATAGAGGCTGTCAGCAAGGGCAAAAAAAACCTATTTTTTAAATGTTCCTTTTAACGGTTAAAGCAGGGTATTCCCTGGCAATTAATGATACCCCACTTTTACAGTATCCATTGCGAATACAGCATTGCAGTATTTACCCCTGTCTGGTCTCTGAATGGAATAAGTACTAGACATGTGCAGTCCAGAAAAATTCATTTAGTTTAGTAAATACAAAAATTTGATCAAACTGAAATTTAATTTAATTTGGGTTTGTCTTAAAATTTGGTTTTAAACACCACAGGCCAACTGACAGCGAAATACAGCACAATTCGTCTCACTTCAATGCACTATGGCAGTCTGTATATAGAGGAATCATTCAACAGTTCTCATTGGAACAATTTTGGTGCCGCCAAATCTAGGGTTGCACCGATACTAGTATCGGTATCGGGGCCGATACTGGGTACTGCAGGAGTACTTAGTACTCGCATCCGAGGGGCTGCGGCGGCTGTCCGAATGCTCTATCGGCATTCGGATAGCCGCCCCGGGAGCTCTCTGCGATACTTCCCTTCCTGAGCGACGCCGGAATGTCTCCGCGCGCGCTCGTTGGAAGGACCCCAGCCGCGACCACGTGGGACCATGTGATCGCGGCCGGGGTCCTTCCAACGAGCGCGCGCGGAAACTTTCCCGGCGTCGCTCAGGAAGGTAAGTATGAACACAGTGAGCAGCTGCAGGGCCTGTCCAAATGCTGATAGAGCATTCGGACAGGCCCTGCAGCTGCTCTCTGCGACGATACTTACCATCCTGAGCGAGGCAGGGAAAGTTTCCTCACGCACGCTCGTTGGAAGGACCCCGGCCGCGATCACATGGTCCCACGTGGTCGCGGCTGGGGTCCTTCCAACGAGCGCACGCGCGGAGACATTCCCGGCGTCGCTCAGGAAGGTAAGTATCGTCGCGGGGGGGACGTGAGCTGGGGGGCCCATATCCATGAGTGAGCTGGGGGGCCCATATCCATGAGTGAGCTGGGGGGCCCATATCCATGAGTGAGCTGGGGGGCCCATATCCATGAGTGAGCTGGGGGGCCCATATCCATGAGTGAGCTGGGGGGCCCATATCCATGAGTGAGCTGGGGCATATCCATGAGCTGGGGGCAATATCCATGAGCTGGGGGTAATACCCATGTGTGAGCTGGGGGGAATACCCATGTGTGAGCTGGGGGGCAATATCCATGAGTGAGCTGGGGGGCAAATCCATGAGCTGGGGCAATACCCATGTGTGAGCTGGGGCATATCCATGAGCTGGGGGCAATACCCATGTGTGAGCTGGGGGGCAATATCCATGAGTGAGCTGGGGGGCAAATCCATGAGCTGGGGGCAATACCCATGTGTGAGCTGGGGGCAATACCCATGTGTGAGCTGGGGGCAATACCCATGTGTGAGCTGGGGGCAATACCCATGTGTGAGCTGGGGGCAATACCCATGTGTGAGCTGGGGGCAATACCCATGTGTGAGCTGGGGCATATCCATGAGCTGGGGGCAATACCCATGTGTGAGCTGGGGCATATCCATGTGTGAGCTGGGGCCAAATCCATGTGGTGAGCTGGGGGCAATACCCATGTGTGAGCTGGGGCATATTCATGTGTGAGCTGGGGCATATCCATGAGCTGGGGGCAATACCCATGTGTGAGCTGGGGCAATACCCATGTGTGAGCTGGGGCAATACCCATGTGTGAGCTGGGGCAATACCCATGTGTGAGCTGGGGCATATCCATGTGTGAGCTGGGGCAAATCCATGTGTGAGCTGGGGCATATCCATGTGTGAGCTGGGGCATATCCATGTGTGAGCTGGGGCATATCCATGTGTGAGCTGGGGCATATCCATGTGTGAGCTGGGGCATATCCATGTGTGAGCTGGGGCATATCCATGTGTGAGCTGGGGCATATCCAGGTGTGAGCTGGGCATATCCATGAGTTAGCTGTGTCATATCCATGAGCTGGGGGCAATACCCATGTGTGAGCTGGGGGCAATACCCATGTGTGAGCTGGGGCATATTCATGTGTGAGCTGGGGCATATCCATGAGCTGGGGGCAATACCCATGTGTGAGCTGGGGCAATACCCATGTGTGAGCTGGGGCATATCCATGAGCTGGGGGCAATACCCATGTGTGAGCTGGGGCATATCCATGTGTGAGCTGGGGAAAATCCATGTGTGAGCTGGGGGCAATACCCATGTGTGAGCTGGGGCATATTCATGTGTGAGCTGGGGCATATCCATGAGCTGGGGGCAATACCCATGTGTGAGCTGGGGCAATACCCATGTGTGAGCTGGGGCAATACCCATGTGTGAGCTGGGGCCATATCCATGTGTGAGCTGGGGCATATCCATGTGTGAGCTGGGGCATATCCATGTGTGAGCTGGGGCATATCCATGTGTGAGCTGGGGCATATCCATGTGTGAGCTGGGGCATATCCATGTGTGAGCTGGGGCATATCCATGTGTGAGCTGGGGCATATCCAGGTGTGAGCTGGGGCATATCCATGAGTTAGCTGTGTCATATCCATGAGCTGGGGGCAATACCCATGTGTGAGCTGGGGCAAATCCATGTGTGAGCTGGGGCAAATCCATGTGTGAGCTGGGGCATATCCAGGTGTGAGCTGGGGCATATCCAGGTGTGAGCTGGGGCAATATCCAGGTGTGAGCTGGAAAGCGTCACATGACATTAAAGTATCGGTACTCGGTATCCGTGAGTACTTTTAAAAAGTATCGGTACTCTGTCTTAAAAAAGTGGTATCGGTGCATCCCTAGTCAAATCACAACAAACTGCTCCATATTTCCCTGTCAATTGGGATGTGGAGCCAAATCTATTCAGCACCACATGCCAATTGACCACAAAAAAACTGCATTTTGCTGCTAGTCCACCAAAATTGTCCTGTAGAAAACTATTGAATGATTCCTCTACTTTCAGACTGATGACGTGAGCAAAATAAATCTCAGGGTGAATGTTCGGAGTCTCTCCGAAACAAACTGAATCCGTTATATAACGAATTGACCTTGTCCCCAAAGCCTACAATCAACCCAAACTAAAACACTTGACTGGCACAAGCAAAAAATAAAAAGCTCGTATCACAAATCGCAACAATTATCGGCAAGCTCTAAAGGTCAGCAACAATAAACGTAGGCTCACATTTAGCGGTCACCTACTAAAGGGGCCTTGTTCCCAAAACCTGCAATTTATTCATAAAGGATTTTACCAAGAAGGATACTTGAAAACGAGAGAAATCTCAATGTATGACCTGGGTTCAGCAACATTAAATTGTTAGTTGTTACAGAAATGAAATAAAAAATATTTAAAAAATAAAATTGCACAAATATACAGATTAACAGAAAATAAATATATTCACTATGTTACAGGTTTACAGGTGCATTCTGTATTGAGGTATGTTAACAGGGAGCTCTTAAGTGACTTTAGACTGGGGGAGGATTTGATGGCGCCTGGGAGGTTATTCCATAATTGTGGTGCTCGGTAGGAAAATGAGGATTGAGACACTGTCTTTTTGTATTGTGGTATAGCAAGTAAGGTGCAGGTTCTGGATCGGAGGTTATAGGATGAGGGAGCTGCTGAGGGAAGCAGCCTATTCAGGTAGGGTGGTAGCTTCCCAGAAAAGCTCTTAAACACCAGGTTGGAAAGGTGAAGGGTGCGTCTAGATTCCAGCGATGGCCAGTTTAGCTCTTTTAACATGTCACAGTGGTGGGTCATGTAGTTACATTGTGGTACAAAGCGGCAGAATGAGTTATACACTGTAGTAAGGTTCTGGAGGTGTGTTTGCAGGGCAGCTGCATACACGACATCTCCATATTCAAAAGCTGGCATAAGCATTTGCTGTACAAGCTTCTTTCTTACCGCGGGGCTCAGGCAATCAATATACAGTATACATATATATATAAATCTACATTAATCCAGTAACTGCTTTAATAACAGAATCTCAAAAGAAAAAAGCCAAACAATTAAAAATCTCGGTGCTTGGCCTTGATGCAGTTAAATATGAAACCAAAGTACTGACTGTACTTGAGTTTTTTCCTCAATTCTTTATTTTTGAGTTTCGTAGTAGCAGTACAAGATTATGTAAGCCAAAAATGGCCACAGCAGAAGCACAACAAATAGTAATAATAATATAAGTCTTCGGAGCACAATTACGAGTCATCAAAAACATCCCCCAATGGGGGGGGGGTCTCATCTAGATGGAAAAACATTACATTTATAAGCATCTGGAAAGAGGGCACAGCATGAAAATAGTATACACAAAATAAGAGCATCAGCAGTAATAAGTAGTCAGCTGAGGAACGAAAATACTCTGCTAAAAAATCAATAAGAGTCCGCATAACATACAACGGGAGAAGCAAGAGTCGGCAAATAAAAATGTGGGTAACGGAAAAACGAGGGACAAAAGTAGAGGAGAATGGCTAAGGCCAAAATCGTGTCGCCCCCAGCACTGTCCTAAATGTCCAAGGACCTGTGGGAGACGTGTGGCACCAGGCCCAGGTACTCGGGAGGCCAAACTGGGCACCAGGCAGCAGTGGCACTCACCGAGACAACTTGAATCCACCAAAAAAAAAAATGGGGAAGGAAGACAAAAAAGGGGGGGGGGAGTCAGCAGGATCTGCCGAAAAAGGCAACTAGTCCACAGTAACAGGCAGAAAAAAGAGGGGAGGGGTGGTTAACAAAAAGGTGGGGTGTCTCGCAGAAATATAAAGAGAAAGGGTTACCCTCAGCCAGTGTCATGGAATGGCAGCGGGTGCACAGCAGGTAGAGCGAAACTTAACAGGCTAGGTGTGTCTATAAAAAATTTAGGGCTGGAAGCTACCTCAAGCCCGCTGATGTCGCTTGGTGCCTGGTGGATCGCCAGTGGCCCCCACGTTTGCTGCAGCGGCCCCAGTCCAGGACCCAGGCCAGCACTGCCTCCCCTCAGCACAGAAGCCGTCGGTCCTGATCAGCACCACCAGAAGCGGCTGCTTGGTCTCAGAGTCCGGTGTCAATGTTGCAGCCGAGATTTCGATCTCATCACGTCTCGGCAGCAGCCGTGAAACAGGCCTACTCGTGATGCCTGTCCGATGCAGCCTCGGCCTCTTCAGCTCCCATGTCTTTCTCTTCTCGGCAGCCCTGCAGTGCAAGCATCGCCCGGCGCCAGAAACCCTGGGTGAGGTGCCGTCCATGTCCTCCCCTTCCAGCAGCTGCGAGCAGGCCTCCAGGCCTGCAAGGTAGACGTCAGTACCTTCTGCAGGGGGAGGGATCGTCTCGCTAAGCATCTTCCAAGCCACCCGTTGCTCCCACCAGGCATCCTTCCAGGGCAGTCAGGAGACGTGGGCCCTCTGTCTCCCCTGCCCTCAGTGAAGGCTCTGGTCGGGCCGATGTGGCAGGACAGCTGGGCAGAGAGTTGATAGAGGTCGGGGTAAAGGCCACAAGATGGCCGCCGTCACCTCACTCCACCAACATGCCAGCAGCTGTAAAAGGCATCTCTGGTCTGAAGGGGGGGGACAAAACAGCCTCCGGACAACTCTATTCTGGTGGCCAGCTAGTCGGGTCCCCAGAGTAAAGATAGCACCGCAAGAAAGTCTGAAAAGGGTCCCCAAGAGCGGTAGACGCGCGGAGCTCCTCTGGAACACGTCTGCTCCCTTCGGTAGACGGCCACACTGCACTTGAGTTTTAATAAAAACAGTAAATATTCATTGATTAATTATGTAAAAGACAGATCAATGTATCGGCTTACCCGGAGCCATTTTTAAGGTTGATAATTGTTTCGGGTGATATGAAACATCGGTCTGTTTTTTTACAAAAGGATTTAATATTTACTGTTTTTATTAACACGCGAGTGAGGTCAGTACTCTGGTTTCATATATACCGTATATACTATCACATAATAAAAAATAAAGATTATTTAAATATAGCAAACTATTTCAAATTCCACACTGCACATAATACATTACAAAAGCCGACACGTTTCCTTTGAAAAGAATTGCAATCCCGAGAAATAAAAATTAAACTGCCTTCAAACATACAGCAATTTCCATGTAAAGAACGAGAAACACGCTTTTGTAAAAATCAATGCAAGCCATGAAATTGTTAACAGCAAATTCTATGTTAATCCCTTCCAGCTGCAGGGCGTGCAATGCTGTCCTCGTGGTGGGTGGGCCTTAATGTTGCAAGATGCCATAGCTCGCCCCTGTCCCTCCCATTGTACACCATCAGGTCCGCCTCCTTTGCCGACGTGCTTTGCGCGTCTTTGGCTGCCGGGATGGCTTGAACTCAGGTTGTCCCTCTGTAGTCAATGACACGCACGGCAGTTCGGCAAGGGAGGTGGGACAGAGGAGTTGCCAGAGAGGCCTGCCAGCCACAATCCCCCCTGCGTTAAGGGGTTTAAAAAATCTGACAAAGAGTACCAAAAATGCACAGATTATACTTACAAAAAAAGGAAAAACATCGGCACCATTAATACATGCATTAGAATAGATATATATCGGTGTTCTGTCACTCACAAATTTCTAAGCATTTAGTTTATTAGAGTACTGTTTCTTTAATTGAGCGGCCATTACTGATGCCATGCAGTACAGTTACTTCCTGGTAGAGCCAGATTCAACCAGCATAGCTTCCAGTGAGTCAAGCAGAAAGCAAGCTCCACAGTTCTGTTACACAGGCCTTCTGCTTATAAGTCTGTAAGTAGAACCTTCATGTTTTTAGTTATGTATATATTTTTAGCAACTCAAAGCACTGTTAGATTAGTTTAGTAGTGTTTGATTGTCTTCACATTAAGTTAAACTTCTGTTAGCCAGTAATTTACATCTAGGTAGCATGCCTGTCACTTATTTGTGTAGATTTGCATTCCTAGACTAATATATTGCCATAATTCCGTATTTTCCACAGTTTTACAAAGTTTAAAGATCTGAAAAGTAAAGATACAAATAAAGTTCAGTAAAGACTTTTCTTCAATCCTGCTTCCAGATTTTTATTATGTTAGCTGTCTGCCAAGCTTTGTACCTCAGACACACTGCGAGGGCAGAACAGTAAAAAGACTTATAAACAGCAGACCTAATCAAAAGAAAAGTGGATTCTTTCTACACATCTATCTCTAACTTCCTCAAGCATCCTGCAAAGTAGTAATCTGTCTCACCATGCAGCACACAGAACAGCATGCTACTCCAGCCATTCCTCAGCTTTCAGATGCAGAGCAAAGCACACTCAGCACACCAAAGACCAGGTCACGGTGCACAAGCTCCACAGTCTCTAGTAAATCAGATCTGACATCAGCTAGTGCTAAAACTGCCAGGTCCAAACACACTAGTTCAAGACACTCAATCTGCTCCAACCTGTCGACGGCGAGTGCTGCTGCCATCAAGGCACGTGCAAAAGCAGAAAAAGCATATGCAATGGCTGCCTATGCAATACGCGAAGCTGAAATGATAAGAGAACAGGGCTACATAGAGGAAGAACAGCATAAGAATGAAGCTGAAACTACTAGAAGAAAAGCAGAGGTAAAAGCATCTCTACATTATTCTTCAACACGAGAAAGCAGCTTCAGCAGCAGCAGCAGAAGCTGAAGTTCTCATGAAAGCAGTAGCAGAAGCTGAAGTTCTCATGAATGCGGCAGAAGAAGAGTATCAAGAAACATTCCCTGTCATAGAAGAACAGGTGACACCTCTCAGTGCAATTCATCATACCAGGGAGTATGTTCAGTTACACACAACCGTGTACACCGATCAACAAACTGACAATGCATTAAAACTATCAAAAGCCCCTCTAGCAGACGGCTACCTAGAATCACCTAAAGTCTGCAAAGCCAAAACAGAGTTCCAACACGACAAGCCAAATGTTTACGAACCCAAAGACCAGTTAGCCAGCTCTTCCAGACATCAAATCAATAACGACACGATTCCTACCCAGGCACACACCAATGTGGGCTATAGGAGAGTTATTTACAATGAGGAAAACACACCATATAACCAGATCAAGCCTGACCTAACAACCCCACCGTCCTATCAGCCACAGCCAAGCCTGGGGTCTGTTCCCAGAGTACGTTCACCTGAGGCAGCTGGAATTTCAGATGTAACGAAGTACCTGATACGCCGTGAAATGGTGAGTTCCGGTCTCCTGAAGTTTGACGACCGTCCTGAAAATTATTGGGCCTGGAAGTCATCTTTCCTTAGCAGCACCCAAGACTTAAACATGACAGACAGAGAAAAACTAGATCTACTCTCTAAATGGCTCGGACCAGAATCTTCCGAACAAGCCAAAAGAATTAGGTCCGTACACGCTCACAACGCAACAACAGGACTCGCTATGGTGTGGCAGAGATTGGAGGAAGGTTATGGATCACCAGAAGTAATTGAAGATGCACTCCTGAAGAAAATTGAAATTTCCCAAAAGTAACAAACAAAGACAATCAGAAGTTAAGAGAGCTTGGAGACATACTCCTGGAGATGGAATCAGCAAAAAATGGTGGACACCTACCAGGTCTCTCATATCTAGACACTGCACGTGGGGTCAACCCTATAATAGTGAAGCTTCCTTACAACTTGCAAGAAAGATGGGTTACAGCAGCGTCAAAATACAAAGAATGCTATCAAGTGGCATTTCCACCTTTCTCCTTCTTCACTAAGTTCATAACGAACCAAGCGAAAACCCGCAATGACCCAAGCTTTGCCTTTTTGAACCTGGGAAAACCAAACTATAGCAGAACAGAATCACTGCAGCCGAACAGGGAATCAAGGACAACGGTGTCTGTACGGAAGACAGAAGTACCACCTGAGTCTGAATACGTCAACAATAGAATCGTAGAAAAGAAAATTGAAGATCCAGACGATCAGTGTCCGATACACAACAAACCTCATCCTCTGAAAAAATGTCGCGGTTTCAGGATCAAGACAATCGAAGAACGTAAGTCCTATCTTAAAGACCATTACATCTGCTTCAGATGCTGTGCTTCAACTCAACATCTCGCAAAAGATTGTAGGACAGCAATACAATGCAGAGAATGCCACAGTGACAAGCATCTTTCTGCAATGCATCCAGGCCCAGCACCATGGGCAGAGGAGAACGTAACCACCCAAGAAGATCATGGTGGGGAGCAAAAAGAGGACGTAGCACCAGCAATAACGTCAACGTGTACAGAGATCTGCACAAAGACATTTAGTCCTAGATCATGCTCAAAGATATGTTTAGTAAAAGTATATCCTGAAGGTCACAGAGAGAAAACTGTGAGAATGTATGCAGTATTAGATGAGCAGAGCAACAGGTCTTTGGCCAGAACAGAGTTTTTCAACATCTTCAACGATAGTGGAAATCCGGTTTCATATACCTTGAAGACTTGCTCAGGTATTATAGAGACATCAGGGAGAAGAGCAACCAACTATATCATCGAGTCAATAGATGGAAAAACACAGTTGTCCCTCCCAACTCTCATAGAATGCGATACGATACCAGATGATAGATCAGAGATCCCCACGCCCGAAATTGCACGTCGACATCCTCATCTGAGACAAATAGCAGAAAAGATACCAATACTTGACCCAGACTCTGCAATCCTCCTCCTACTTGGAAGAGACATACTGAGAGTACACAAGGTTAGGGAACAGTACAATGGGCTACACAACGCACCATTTGCGCAACGTCTCGACCTTGGATGGGTTATCATTGGTGACGTGTGTCTGGACGGAGTTCACAAGCCAACAAAAGTGAATGTCTACAAAACTAACCTGTTGCAAAATGGACGCACGTCATGTTTGAGCCCTTGTACAAACAACATGCAAATCAAAGAGAGACTAGTCCTCTCGAAGCAACACCAGAAGCATCAGGTCTACATGGCGACTACAGCTTCAACAGAAGATACAGATAGATTAGGGTGCAAGGTGTTCGAAAGAACACAAAATGATGACAAGGAAATACGACCACAGTCACAGCGTTAATTACTAAATCTACCGGAGGTAGTCTAGGCACGTACAGGTTTGAAAGATTCTCAAGTTGGAAGTCACTTACTCGAGCAGTAGCAAAACTTATTACTTTAGCCAAATCTTTCTGCAGAGCTACAAACACTGACAAGTGTGATGACAATCATCTCGTACAAGCTAAAATCAACATTATCAGATGTGTACAACAAGAAGTTTTCAAAGAAGACATCAAGTGTCTTACTAAAAGAGAAGAGCTCCCCAAACATAGTTCACTTAGAAAACTGAACCCTATCTTGGATGAAAACGGAGTCATGAAAATTGGAGGTCGTATGTCAGCAAGTGACATAACTATTGAGGAGAAACATCCCTACATCATACCCAAGAACCATCACCTTTCGTTGCTATTGATAAGACATTATCATGAACAAATTGGTCATCAGGGACGCCACTTCACTGAAGGAGCAGTCCGGTCATCTGGATTCTGGATTATAGGAGGTAAACGACTAATCTCCAATGTAATTCATAAATGTGTAATTTGTAGAAAAATTAGAGGAAAACTTGAAGAACAAAAGATGTCAGACTTACCCATAGATAGACTTACTTCGGAACCACCATTCACGCATGTTGGATTAGATGTCTTTGGTCCTTGGAACGTCTCCTTTCGTCGGACCAGAGGACACAGCACAGGGAGTAAGCGTTGGGCCGTTCTGTTTTCTTGTATGAGCACTAGAGCAGCACACATAGAAGTAATTGAGTCCTTGTCTACGTCAAGCTTCATCAATGCCCTGAGAAGATTTATTTCTATCCGAGGACCCGTAAAGCAACTTCGCTCTGACTGTGGTACGAACTTTGTAGGAGCTTGCAAGGAACTGAAGATTAACACGGAAGGCTCTGAGATGGATACTTACCTTCAAGAACAAGGATGTATTTGGACCTTTAATCCTCCGCATGCATCACATATGGGAGGAGCTTGGGAAAGGATGATCGGAGTCGCTCGTCGTATTCTAGATGCCTTGCTTCTAAAAGCTACCTCTACACGTCTTACACATGAAGTCCTGACCACATTCATGGCTGAAGTCATGGCCATCATGAACGCTCGACCTTTAGTTCCAGTATCCACAGATCCTGAAATGCCAGAAGTATTGACACCCGCGATGCTTCTGACTCTGAAAGTCAAAACAACAACGGCACCTCCTGGAGATTTTGAACTCAAAGATCTTCATACCAAGCAGTGGAAGCAAGTGCAGAGTCTTGCAGACACATTCTGGAGACAGGAATATTTAGTGACGCTCCAGCCACGCAGGAAATGGCAAGCTGACAAGCCTAACTTACAAGTCGGAGACGTTGTCTTACTGAAAGACACTCAAGTTCATAGAAATGAATGGCCTGTTGGACTTATTATCAAAGTTGTACCTAGTGTTGACAACAAAGTTAGAAAGGTAGAAATTAAAGTCATGAAGGAAGGTACTCCAAAAGTTTATTTTAGGCCTGTTTCTGAAGTTGTCTTACTTCTCAAAAAGGATACATAGTTGCATAATGTTATTATCCAAAGTGGGGAGTGTTCTGTCACTCACAAATTTCTAAGCATTTAGTTTATTAGAGTACTGTTTCTTTAATTGAGCGGCCATTACTGATGCCATGTAGTACAGTTACTTCCTGGTAGAGCCAGATTCAACCAGCATAGCTCCAGTGAGTCAAGCAGAAAGCAAGCTCCACAGTTCTGTTACACAGGCCTTCTGCTTATAAGTCTGTAAGTAGAACCTTCATGTTTTTAGTTATGTATATATTTTTAGCAACTCAAAGCACTGTTAGATTAGTTTAGTAGTGTTTGATTGTCTTCACATTAAGTTAAACTTCTGTTAGCCAGTAATTTACATCTAGGTAGCATGCCTGTCACTTATTTGTGTAGATTTGCATTCCTAGACTAATATATTGCCATAATTCCGTATTTTCCACAGTTTTACAAAGTTTAAAGATCTGAAAAGTAAAGATACAAATAAAGTTCAGTAAAGACTTTTCTTCAATCCTGCTTCCAGATTTTTATTATGTTAGCTGTCTGCCAAGCTTTGTACCTCAGACACACTGCGAGGGCAGAACAATCGGCATCAGTGTTCCTTTAATACTCACCATTCTCATCACCTTGATTGAAGCCCACTGAATCCAAGGATAAAAACAGGCAGGAAAACCCCCCCCCCCACAAATTCACGGAAAGAAATCCATGACTGAACGGCTGTAACTCCTTCACAACAGCACATACGCGAGCCGCTGGCCAGCAGCGCCTTTTATGCAGCCAGCGGCCCGTCGAACGTCTGACATCATCATGCGCCTATGTGCAAGTGCATGTTCCAGTTCTCCAATATATCATGTTGGGGGGGCGTGTCTGGGTTCCGAGGAGAGCAGTCGCCATTCTGAAGAGCTCTGTGGAGTGCCGCTGGAATCCATCGGATTACGGCGGATTTCTTTGTTTGGTCCGGGCGCTCTCTCCTAGGACTGCTTCCTGATTGTCCCGGGACCTTGCCAGACCTACCCTGTTATCACTAAAACGGAGACCGGAGCTGTTTTTGGCGCCTCTTCCTCCCTGCTTGCTGCATGTGGCGGCCATTTTGCGGCCTACACGTGATTTTGTGCCCTGCTTACTCACCGGGAGCTGCGTTCCAGCGCACACGGGGAAGAAACCTCGAAAGCTGGAGGAGGCAGAGGGCTCTCGCACCCCGGACATCCGGGACTCGCTGGGAGTTGGACGTGCGGGGAACGCCCGTGACCATCACAGTGGAGCACCGACGGCCTCGGAGTCTTCGGAGGGGGCCTGTGGGAACCCTGCTCCCGATGTGCCTGTTGGTATGGCTGGGGGGCAACCCTGCGTACCGCCGCTCACTGCTGCTGACCTGCATAGGGTCATGGAGGATTTCCGTGGGCTCTGGAGGAGCGACCTGCAAGAGGTACGTTCGGCAGTAGAGGCCTTACAATCCAGGATCGCTGATGTACATAATAAATCACTGGAAACGGCGGCGGCGCAGGTTTTATCCGATGCCAAGGTTACTGACCTTCAGACGCAAGTTTCACGCCTCAGCTCCGCAGTGCTTGCTATGGAGAACCGACATAGGCGACGGAATCTTCGTCTGCGGGGGATCCCGGAAGATGTCGGCTCCGGAGAGCTCCTGCTCTATCTCCGAGGTCTTGTGGCTCACCTCCTACCTGCAACTGGGAATTCCTTGGAACCAGCCGTGTCCTCAGCCATGCGTGTCAAGAAGGCAGCCACTGCACCGGTGAAGGCTCCACGTGACGTGATTCTGGTTACGAGGGATGTGCATATACACTCCCAGATCCTTGCAGCTGTCAGCCCTGAGTTTAAAGTCACGTATGCCTCTGCCTGCATTACTGTTTACCGGGACTTGTCACTCCTGGCGCTGGCGGCCAGACGGAGTTTTCGAGATGTTACTGCTCGGCTCCGTGGACACGGTATTCAATGCCGCTGGGGCGTCTCGGGATCTCTCAACGTGTCCCATGCAGGCAAGTCCTACTCAGTGGCAACTTTAGAGGAGGCACAGGCGGTGCTCTCTCAACTGAGACTTGAGACATTGCCGCGAGACCCCGCACCACTGCTGTCAGACCCTGGATGATCTGACTACCCCTCCATCTTAGTCTTTTGTGTGGTTTTTGATACTCCCCGTTATTTGTTTCTACGCACTTTAGACTCTTAGGAGGACGTTTCTGTTTTACGATTTTTCGCTGATGCCTTCGACTCCCCCCCCCTTCGCCCCTCCCTTAATTGATGGTATTCCTTCAAGTGGACACGCTAACCT
The DNA here is from genome assembly GCA_009667805.1 of Leptobrachium leishanense. Taxonomy (NCBI): domain Eukaryota; kingdom Metazoa; phylum Chordata; class Amphibia; order Anura; family Megophryidae; genus Leptobrachium; species Leptobrachium leishanense. The sequence goes on along the minus strand of CM019064.1, from coordinate 185,554,707 downwards.
ACCTGTTGACATCTGGGGCTTGATGTTCGTCCGCTGGTGCATCGGGACTCCCTCCTTCCCCCCCCTTTTTTTTTTTTTTTTCTTTTCTATTTTTTATATGTATGGGACATTGGGTGGTACACTGGGTGAGCCGCTAGGGCAGCAACCTAGGCTCTGGCCGTCCTCTTGGCCCCAGGTCTCCCGGCCCTGTGGCCTCTTTCATGGCCCCTGGCCCCCTCAGGAGTGTTAGGGTGTGCCAGGAATGCCACAATTTCTTGGGCAGTCCTTTCCGATCCTTTTTTTTTTTTTTTTCTTCCCTCCCTCGCCTTATTTGGCTATCCTGATGCCTTAACGTCGGACTATGTTGCCTCTTAGTTTTTCTGACTGTACCCCCCCTGGTTTGTCTTGTTTCACTTATTACTCCCCCTTTCATTCTGATGCGTTTTTTGGTACCTGACTTTGCACGGCCCTGCGTGGCCGTTTGTTATGTTTTTGTGCAGCTGTTATGCTTCTAAAATAAAAATTTTAAATACAAATAAAAAAAAAATATATATCATGTTGATGGTGACAGGGTTCGGTTGAGTACACGCCATATCAAGTTGCAAGTCCCATCCATGAAGTTTGCTCCCTGGTTCATAGGTACCTTCAAGATTATCAAGTGTATTAATCCCATTCCTTATGCCTTCCAGTTGACTCAGAGTCTCCGCATTCCTAATTCCTTCCACGTATCCTTATTGAAATCTCTTCTCTGTAACCACTTCACCTGTCCTACTGGTCCTCCACCACCTCTTATTTTGGTACAAGGAAATCCTGAATTTGAGGTCCAGTCTATCTTCGACGGCGATATTCACGTGGTCGTCCACAGTATCTAGTGCACTGGAAGGGTTATGGTCTTGAGGAGCGTTCTTGGTTTCCCATTCCAACAATCGTGCTCTTTGTTTAACCCCTTAGAGACCGCAGATGTACCATGTACGTCACGGCCGCGGGTCTCTTTTAGACCCACTGACGTACATGGTACGTCCTGCGGTCTTTTGAGCGCTGGAAGCGATCGGATCGCTTCCAGCAGCTCAAACGCCATTGCAGGCTGCCTGGGAGTCCAGGCATCCATGCAATGGCAGTTAGAAGTGCCGGGCACCATGTGATCGCTCCCCGGGAGCGATCAACATCCGGTTTGACCGGAAAGGTGCCCCGCACTTCTAGAGAGCGCTGGAAGCGATCGGATCACTTCCAGCAGCTCAAATGCCATTGCAGGCTGCCTGAGAGTCCAGGCATCCGTGCAATGGCAGACACAAGTGACGGGGCCCCTTGTGATCGCTCCGCGGGAGCGATCGACATCCGGTTTGACCGGAAAGGTGCCCCGCACTTCTACAGAGCGCTGGAAGCGATCGGTACCGCTTCCAGCTGCTCTGAGTATATTGCAGGGATGCCTCGACATCGAGGCATCCTTGCAATATGTTTACCTGCCGCCGGTCCGCTCAGTGATCGCTCCCCCTGAGCGATCACTTCCGGTAGCGGCAGGAAGTACTGAGTGCCACGAGGTATCGTGGCACTCAGTACAAAAAAGATCACATGAGTGATCAGGTGCTCTGCTGGGTGCCTCGAGGGATCAAGGCACCCAGCAGACTAAAAAAAAGTGTAAAAAAAGAAAAATAAATGAATAAAATAAAATAAATGTGACAGCCAAGATGGCGCTGCCCTTCTAAGGGCAGGGTCATCTTGGGGCTGTGTGGGATGTTCCTAGCCTGCCTCATCAGAGAGGCAGGCTAGCAACATCCAATCAGAAGTTATAAAAAATCTAAATAAAATTTCTAATTTGTCAGGTCAGGTCAATATTTTGTAAATATTGGCCGTGACCTCTGTGATTCTCCCTCCCTCTCCTCACTTGTGTTTTGGTGAGCGAGAGAGAGAGATAAGATTTGACAGGTTAGAGATTTTAGGTAGATTTAGTGAGATTAGAAAAATTTAGGCAGATTTAGAGAGATTTTAGGGAGATTTAGAACAATTGAGGCAGGTTTAGAGGGATTTAGAGAGATTTAGGTGTTTATTTTCTTGTGAAACCCAACGGTTCTTCTAAGAACCAATAATCCGCTTATATATATAATAATTATAAAATTTTATAATCTATTATATATATTGTCTGAGAGGGTGTACAGCGCCGAGGAGGCATATGCCATCCTGGCATCAGAATCTGAGGCATCTGCGTTGGACTCAGACTCAGATTTTGACCCCCCTAACTGCTCAGAGACATCGCTAGATACATCATCTACGCTGGCTGATGTATCTCCTAGTGATGTTTCTGATGCAGATCCTGGGCCACCAGCTGCCAGCAGGAGACGCACAGCTCCAGCTGAGGAGTGGGTAGTGCCTCATCGCCAGAGGCCAGATATCCCTCCTTTCACGGCAAATCCTGGCATCAATATTGATGTTGCAGGATTTACCGCCACACAGTTTTTGCAGGTGTTTATGGGGGATGATTTGTTGGGCCACATTGTTGCCCAATCAAATCTGTATGCCCATCAGCATTGTGCTGCGAGGCCAGACTCCTGCTTGGGAAGGCAGCAATGGACCCCGCTAGATGTGCCAGAATTTCTGAAATTCTGGGCACTTACTATGCTGATGGGCATCATAAAGAAGCCCTCAATTCGCTCCTACTGGAGCAGTAGCCCCATCTGCTCTACCCCCATTTACCCCCAATGTCACGTAGAAGGTATGAAAACATTTTGCGTTTCATGCACTTCAGTGACAACAGCCTGTGCCCTCCTAGAGAGCATCCCCAGTTTGACAGGCTGTATAAAATCCGCCCTCTGATTACCCACTTCGCCGCCAGGTTTGCAGAGGCTTATACACCTGGAAGGAATATCTGCGTGGATGAATCCCTAATGAAATACAAGGGAAGGCTGGGATTCAAGCAGTATATTCCTTCCAAACGCTCCAGGTATGGAGTGAAGTTGTATAAGCTCTGTGACAGCGAGAGTGGGTATACTCAGGCCTTCCGGGTGTACGAGGGAAAGGATAGTAGCCTTGACCCTCCAGGTTTCCCAGAACACATGGGAACCAGTGGCAAGATTGTGTGGGACCTACTTTTTCCCCTGATAAACAAAGGGTACCACTTGTATGTTGATAATTTTTATACGAGTGTCCCTTTGTTCAAGCTGCTGTATTGTTTTGATACAGCAGCATGCGGTACTGTTCGCAAGAACCGCGTAGGTTTCCCAGCACAGCTTGTCCGCACCCGGTTAAAAAGGAGGGAGACCTCAGCTCTGCGCCAAGAGGAGCTGTTGGCGGTCAAGTACAGAGACAAGAAGGATGTATACCTTCTATCCACCATCCACACTGAGAGGTCTGTGGAGGTCTCTGTACGTGGCAGAGCTGAGCGCATCAGGAAGCCAGTGTGCATCAAAGCCTATAACCGGCATATGGGTGAGGTTAATCTGGCAGTCAGCGGCTCCAGCCCTACCAGATTATGTGGAAGTCAAGGGCCTGGTACAAAAAGGTTGCAATTTACCTGATGCAAATTGCAACCCACAATGCCTTTTTGCTCTGCAAAAAGGCAAACCCCGGAGTGACGCTGTCCTTTTTACAGTTTCAGCTCCAGGTCATTTCGAGGTTTTTGTACCAGGATGCACCTGCACCGAGGGCGGTGATGGGGGACAGAGTTGGGGCTACACATTTTATTTATAAAATCCCCCCTACTGAGGGCAAACAGAAACCCCAAAAAAGATGCAGGGTGTGTTTCAAGAGGGGGCAGAGGAGAGACACAATCTTTTACTGCCCAGAATGCCCTGGACAACCCGGTCTGTGTCTTGGGGACTGTTTCAAGATATATCACACTGTGCGTGATCTGTGATTTTTTTTTCCTTTCTATTTTTTCTTATACTCTAGTTAGTTAGTTCAGTTTAGTTTTTTTTTTCTTTTACTGCACCAGACTTTTACATTTTATTCCTACATTTTTATGTTCTACAATTGGTGCTGTATTTTGCCAAAATCTTTGCACACCTATGCATGGGGGGCATGGGTGTACTCAGGAGAGCTTGCAGAAAACAACCTGGAGAGTTTTCATGCAGTAACCAACAACAGTGTCTCCATAGGCGTGCGCAGCCTATTGCATTAGGGTGTGCACCCAAAACACACACATATATATATATATCACATACATACATACATACATACATACAACGACACACACACACCATTACTATGTGTATGTTTCAGGGGTTAAGCAACCTTCGATACCCAGACGTTTTGAAACTACATTTCCAATGAGTCTCATCTATCTTAATTATTGGCCGAGCAACATAGGAGATATAGTTCCAAATGAGCTAGAGGACCAATGACCCCGGTATACATCATGTCACCTCAAAATGCTCGATCAAAAAATTTAAATTTGGATTTTGATCACATGCAGCGTGTAAATTTATTTTACCACATTTTTTCATCCAAAAGATTGTTAGTTAGCGCGGGCGCACCATATTAAAATCCAAACGCTAATCTGTTAGAAAACCCGTTACCGTTTGGAATCTTGCGCTTTTCAGCTCCCTATACTTAACATGGGGAGTGGAAAGTGTTAATCAGCATTAGCATTACAATCTACTAGCGCTGATTACCGTCCGGTTGCGGTTACTGAACATTTACTCACAACCAGGACCTGGTGCTAATGGATTCCACTTCTGCAGAATCAGTCAGCAACAGCTGAACCCCCCCCCCCAAAAATCAGATACTCACCTCTCATCCCACAAAAAGAACGACTGCTCCATTCACCTCTTCTGGCCGCCAGGAGCAGAGGGAGACTGGGAGAAAAAGTCCCTCAGTCTCACTCTGGGAATCACTATATCGACCTGACGGATCTCACAAAGACTTCAACGACGTGCCGAGTACATCCTCTAGACACAAACATGAAACCAGAGGATGCGCTCAGCACGTCGTCAGCAGCAAAGTGGTTAAATGTTAAAAAGGAGTGAAATTTGAGTAGAGTGGCCCATTTAACCTCTTGCTGACTTGTACCAATACAGTCTCCTACCTGTACCTCACGATGCTGCCAAGACGCTCGCTGTAATTCTTTTTGTGGAGTGCAGGCAGCAGATATTGTGGTGATTTCTGTGCACAATACAATCCTTTATGGTACAAGACAAGGGGGCAACACCGGACAAGGAAACAGGTGCAGAATTTTACGCAAAGCAGCCTGTTTAAAGACAGATACATGCATTTATACACACAGCCATACGTTCACATACATAACTATATATCCTCCTCCCTACACCCTGGGGGTATGTAGCAATAAAGCCCACATTAATGTGCAGTGTGAATGAGCATATCCCAGAAACCACAACAATAAAACTCACAGTAATGTACAGTGTGTATGAGCGTATCAGAGATTCGCAGCAATAACACCTTCAGTAATATACAGCGTGTATGAGTGTAACAGAGCTCCACAGCAATAAAACTCAGCAATGTGCAGCGTGTATGAGTGTATCAGAGCTCCACAGCAATAAAACTCAGCAATGTGCAGCGTGTAAGAGCGTATCACAGAATCCACAGCAATAAAACCAAGCAATGTGCGGTGTGAATGAGCGTATCACAGAATCCACAGCAATAAAACCAAGCAATGTGAATGAGCGTATCAGAGAATCCACAGCAATAAAACTCAGCAGTATGCAGTGTATGTGTATCACAGAATCCACAGGCATAAAACTCAGCAGTATGCAGTGTGTATCACAGAATCCACAGGCATAAAACTCAGCAGTATGCAGTGTGTATCAGTGTATCACAGAATCCACAGCCATAAAACTCAGCAGTATGCAGTGTGTGTCAGTGTATCACAGAATCCACAGCCATAAAACTCAGCAGTATATGTGTATCACAGAATCCACAGGCATAAACCTCAGCAGTATGCAGTGTATGTGTATGTGTATCACAGAATCCACAGCCATAAACTCAGCAGTATTTGTGTATCACAGAATCCACAGCCATAAAACTCAGCAGTATGTGTATCACAGAATCCACAGCCATAAAACTCAGCAGTATTTGTGTATCACAGAATCCACAGCCATAAAACTCAGCAGTATGCAGTGTGTGTCAGTGTATCACAGAATCCACAGCCATAAACTCAGCAGTATTTGTGTATCACAGAATCCACAGCCATAAAACTCAGCAGTATTTGTGTATCACAGAATCCACAGCCATAAAACTCAGCAGTATGCAGTGTGTGTCAGTGTATCACAGAATCCACAGCCATAAACTCAGCAGTACTTGTGTATCACAGAATCCACAGCCATAAAACTCAGCAGTATTTGTGTATCACAGAATCCACAGCCATAAAACTCAGCAGTATATGTGTATCACAGAATCCATAGCCATAAAACTCACACAAATACTGCTGAGTTTTATGGCTATGGATTCTGTGATACACATATACTGCTGAGTTTTATGGCTGTGGATTCTGTGATACACATATACTGCTGAGTTCTATGGCTGTGGATTCTGTGATACACATATACTGCTGAGTTCTATGGCTGTGGATTCTGTGATACACATATACTGCTGAGTTGTATGGCTGTGGATTCTGTGATACACAAATACTGCTGAGTTTTATGGCTGTGGATTCTGTGATACACAAATACTGCTGAGTTTTATGGCTGTGGATTCTGTGATACACATATACTGCTGAGTTTTATGGCTGTGGATTCTGTGATACACAAATACTGCTATCACAGAATCCACAGCCATAAAACTCAGCAGTATTTGTGTATCACAGAATCCACAGCCATAAAACTGTTTAAATATTTAAAATACACTATTAAAAAATATTTTTCATATATGAAAATTGCCCCCTCTCCTGCTTACCTTTGTTTTTTTTTTGCTTGCAGGGAGGGGGTTGAATGTATCATTGGTGGTCCAGTGGCACAGATGGGGGGGGGTCAAAGAGGGGTAACCCGGCTGCCGCATCTGATGGATAGCCGCCGGGACCCCTCATTTCCGCGGGCCTGGCAGCCTCCGCTTCCCTGGTGGTCCCTGTGGTTCGTGGGGTGCTGCACTGCGCTCTGTACATGGCGCACAGCACATCCCTCACTGACACGAGCGGCCGGCGATCTCTGATGACCTGTCACCTGACCGCCGGCGCTTACTGTCTGTGTCAGAGCGCCGGCGGTCAGGTGACAGGTCATCAGAGATCGCCGGCCGCTCGTGTCAGTGAGGGATGTGCTGTGCGGTCTGTGCGCCATGCACAGAGCGCAGTGCAGCACCCCACGAACCACAGGGACCACCAGGGAAGCGAAGGCTGCCGCCAGGCCCGCGGAGACGAGGGGTCCCGGCGGCTATCCATCGGATGCGGCCAGCCGGGACCCAGAATGTGCCGCGGGCCGGCATTAGGGTGTGCCTAGGCACACCCGGCACACCCCGTGCGCACGCCTATGAGTGTCTCCTAAATCACAGTCCAAATCTAATGTGGGCGTAAAAATCTGAAAATTGAAAAATTACCGCCACACACCTTCTCAAATGTTTTGGGCTAAAACCGTTGCATCCATGGCATCAAAGCACTCCATATGCAATACCTTGGGGTGTCAACATTTCAAATATAAACAATTTTCTGGCAGTAATTCAAACTGGGTTATGCGGTAGACCCAAAACCAAAGATAGGCCTAGCTGAAGAAATAATCTCAATTTCAACTCCAATGACAAAGTCATAAAAATTGTTTTTGAACCTTCCCAAAATCCTGGCAAACCTATGCATGGGGGGCATGGGTGTACTCAGGAGACCTTGCAGAAAACAACCTGGAGAGTGTTCATGCAGTAACCAACAACAGTGTCTCCTAAATCACAGTCCAAAACTAATGTGGGTGTGAAAATGAAAAATGACCACCAAACAGTATCCAATTTGTTTGGAGCAAACGGTTGCATCCATGGCATAAAAACACTCCATTTACAATACTTTGGCGTGTTAGCTTACCAAATATATGCACGTTCATAAAATTGGGGTATGTAAAAAGGCCCCTAAAAAGAAGATAAGCAAAGAAGATACTGTATGTCAAATTAGAAAATTGACAAGCACATGTCAAAAGATTGGCGTAGCACCCCAAAAACAACAGAACAAATCTATATATGGGTGGTATCACTTTACTCAGAAGATGTTGCTTTGCTGAACATATTTTGGGGTGTTTTTTGGCAGTAACCCATAACTGGATTTGACAATTCATGCCTAAAGTACAATGTGTGTGAAAAAATAACACAAAAAGTGACTACCTGAAAGTTTGACATAGAGCTAGTGCATGGAAAGTGTTAAAATACAACTCTTTGAAGTACCCTAGGGTGTGCCCTTTCTAAAAATATATGGTTTGATGGGGGTAAATTACTTTGGCCGGCTTCAAAAATGTCCCAAATAGGACATGGGTGCATGATGACGAAATGTGAAAATTCCAAGTTGGAAAACTGAAATGCGCACCCACCAAATAAGGCCTATTAGCCCCCAAATGACCCAACATACCTATACATGGGTGGTATCAATTTACTCAGAAGATGTTGCTGAACATATTTTGGGGTGTTTTTTGGCAGTAAGCCTTAAAGTTCACAGTACATGTATTCTTAAATTGCGTTAAAAAAAAAATCACCAAAACTTTTTTTTCTTCTCAAACTTTGGCATAGATTTGTGGTAAAATGGTTTGCATGGAAAGAGTCAAAATACCCCAAGTTTAATACCTTGATTTGTGTACTTTAAAAAAATATGTATATGTGGAGGGTTATTCAGGAATTGGTAACAGATATCAGTGTTACAATGTCACTATCACTAGTTTTGAAAATAAACTCTTTGGAAATGGCAAAGTGCTACTTGCACTTATTGTTGCATAAAATAAGGAAAAAAGCGAGGAATATGTAAACATTGGGTATTGCTAAACTCAGAACTAAATTTAGAAACTACTAAGGAATTAAATTTTTTTGACGGTTGTTGATACATAAGAAATTTTGGGGATCAAAGTTCGAAAAAGTGGTGTTTTTTCAATTTTTTTGTCATATTTCACAATGGTTTTTATAGGAAATTATATGAAATGATGAAAAAAATGGTATCTTTATAAAGTCCATTTAATGACGAGAAAAACAGTGCAAAATATGTGTGGGTTGCATAAACCAGTGGTCCCCAACCCTGGTCCTCAGGGCCCACTAACAGGCCAGGTTTGCCAGATATCTGAAGCACAGCACAGGTGTTATGATTTGCTGCTCAGTGATTGCAGGATTCAGTCTGCTTTTCCCCATGGTGATCTGCAAAATCTGGCCTGTTAGTGGGCCCTGAGGACCAGGGTTGGGGACCACTGGCATAAACGAGTAAGAGGAAAATTTGTCCTAAACACTAACAGATAGGGATGTGCGTTTCGGGTTTCGGAATTTCGGAATTTTCACGAAATTTCCCGATTCGTGTTTTTGGATGCGGCCGGAATTCCGAAAATTTTTAGATCCGAAAATGGCAGATCCGAAAAGTTTTCCGAGCCGAAACGAAATATTTTCGGAATTTTCGAATTGACTTGAAATGTGTCAAATCAAAATTTATTGCTTTGAAACGAGGAGAACAGACTTTCCGAAAAAACGAAAATTTCCGAACTTACGAAAAGTCGATACAAAAAACGAGCTAAGTGACACGAAAATACGAAAAATGGTCGAAATTCCGAAAACATGTACAATTCCGAAAAACTAAAATTTCCGAAATCACGAAAAGTCGATACAAAAAACGAGCTAAGTGACACGAAAATACGAAAAATGGTCGATATTCCGAAAAAAAAGTACACGAAAAACGAATCGAGCCGAACCGAATCGAAACAGAAATCGGTCGAAACGAGCCAAATCGAAAAGTTTAAAAATCCGAAAAATTGAACCGAATCGAACCGAAAAAAAAATCGGTGCACAAGCCTACTAACAGAGCAGAAACGTAAAAACAGCAGCGGTCACTAAAGGACGGATTTGTGTAAAACCGCCCGGTCACTAAGGGGTTAAATTACAGTTTCCATCATTGTTTTTCCTCCAAACCAGGCCCTGACCACCCAGTGGGCGTTTCTCAGGTTGGGGGTGCTGTCAGACTTCCGTCAGATGGACCTGCAGCATCCTCTTCTTTCTCCTGTTCTTCAGGGCATTCCGCCTACCAGGTGCACCAGGGCCGCAACACATTCTCTCTGGCACTCCACAATGATTCAGCCAATCAGGAGGAAGGGTGCCCTATTTAACCCCTTAACGATGGGTGGGTGTCTCCCGTTGGGTGGGGTTAATGCCAGCTAGGCGTACTGCTACGCCTCGCCGCCAGGTGCCGCTGCAGGCCTCTGATTTGGCCTGCCCACGCAGCTGACGTGCAACACTTGTCATTGGCTGCATGGGAGCAGCCTGAGTTCAGGCCGTCTCTCTACAGCCAATGGCGCGCGCCGACTGCGGGAAGGGGTCGAGTACCAGTATGCCCCGCGTCTTCAAGGCCCACCCGACACAAGGACGTCATAGTACACCCTGTGGCGTTAACGCTTTAAACTGCAATCTGCAGTTCTCAGGTGCCCTTTTGTGGTGTTGGTTTTCTGACCAGTTAGCGCGTACATATTATATTCATGTGACTGTTTATATGTTTTCGATCGAGCTAGTGTATTGGATTACGAGTATCTCTGGTTCCCCTTGACTCGGCTTTATTTTTGGACTACGAGTATATCTGTGTTTGACCCGGCTAGTGTATAGGATTACGTGTTTCCCTTTCCTCTCCTCTTTAACTCAGATTCTGTACATGACTTACGTGTTTTCTATTTATATATACATATATATATATACGTACAGTCAGGGCCGAAATTGTTGGCACCCCAGACATTTTTCCAGAAAATCAAGTATTTCTCACAGAAAAGTAATGCAGTAACACATGTTTTGCTATACACATGTTTATTCCCTTTGTGTGTATTGGAACAAAACAAAAATGGGAGGAAAAAAAGAAAATTGGACATAATGTCACACAAAACTCCAAAAATGGTCTGGACAAAATTCTTGGCACCCTTTCAAAATTGTGGATAAATAAGATTGTTTCAAGCATGTGATGCTCCTGTAAACTCACCTGGGGCAAGTAACAGGTGTGGGCAATATAAAAATCACACCTAAAAGCAGATAAAAAGGAGAGAAGTTCACTTAGTCTTTGCATTGTGTGTCTGTGTGTGCCACACTAAGCATGGACAACAGAAAGAGGTGAAGAGAACTGTCTGAGGACTTGAGAACCAAAATTGTGGAAAAATATCAACAATCTCAAGGTTACAAGTCCATCTCCAGAGATCTAGATTTGCCTTTGTCCACAGTGCGCAACATTATCAAGAAGTTTGCAACCCATGGCACTGTAGCTAATCTCTCTGTGGCTGGACGGAAGAGAAAAATTGATGAAAGGTTGCAACGCAGGATAGTCCGGATGGTGGATAAGCGCCCCCAAACAAGTTCCAAAGAAATTCAAGCTGTCCTGCAGGCTCAGGGAGCATCAGTGTCAGCGCGAACTATCCGTCGACATTTAAATGAAATGAAACGCTATGGCAGGAGACCCAAGAGGACCCCACTGCTGACACAGAGACCTAAAAAAGCAAGACTACAGTTTGCCAAAATGTACTTGAGTAAGCCAAAATCCTTCTGGGAAAACGTCTTGTGGACAGATGAGACCAAGATAGAGCTTTTTGGCAAAGCACATCATTCTACTGTTTACCGAAAATGGAATGAGGCCTACAAAGAAAAGAACACAGTACCTACAGTGAAATATGGTGGAGGTTCAATGATGTTATGGGGTTGTTTTGCTGCCTCTGACACTGGGTGCCTTGAATGTGTGCAAGGCATCATGAAATCTGAGGATTACCAAAGGATTTTGGGTCGCACTGTAGAGCCCAGTGTCAGAAAGCTGGGTTTGCATCCGAGATCTTGGGTCTTCCAGCAGGACAATGACCACAAACATACATCAAAAAGCACCCAGAAATGGATGACAACAAAGCGCTGGAGAGTTCTGAAGTGGCCAGCAATGAGTCTAGATCTAAATCCCATTGAACACCTGTGGAGAGATCTTAAAATTGCTGTTGGGAAAAGGCGCCCTTCCAATAAGAGAGACCTGGAGCAGTTTGCAAAGAAAGAGTGGTCCAAAATTCCGGGTGAGAGGTGTAAGAAGCTTATTGATGGTTATAGGAAGCGGCTGATTTCAGTTATTTTTTCCAAAGGGTGTGCAACCAAATATTAAGTTAAGGGTGCCAATAATTTTGTCCAGCCCATTTTTGGAGTTTTGTGTGACATTATGTCCAATTTGCTTTTTTTCCTCTCTTTTTTTGTTTTGTTCCAATACACACAAAGGGAATAAACATGTGTATAGCAAAACATGTCTTACTGCAATACTTTTCTGTGAGAAATACTTGATTTTCAGGAAAAATGTCTGGGGTGCCAACAATTTCGGCCATGACTGTATACTGTATATACACATACACTACAGGTTGTGTACTTGTTGCGGTGCCCCTGTAATAAAATCTATGTCGGAACTATACACAATTTAAAATTAGGATCCTTGAACACGCTAGAGCTACCGACGGGAGTGGTGACACTCCAGTGGCAAGACACTTTTTATCTCACCATCAGGGATCTTCGAGAGGTCTAAGGTTCATGGGATTAGACAGGATATCATTGGCCCCCGTAAAGGTAACCTTGATAGATTACTGTTGAAGAGGGAGGCTGAATGGATATATAAGCTGAATTCTCTGGCACCTACCGGACTCATTCAGGGCTTTACATATGCTCTTTTTATAAGGGATGATTGAATTGTATTCTGACCTTAACCATCATATGATCTGATAGCTTGACCTCTTCCATAATCTGATCTGATAGTCTGATGAATAGTTTTTCTCTGGTCCTACCTAATATAACCGAATGCCTCATAGCATCCTTTGAAGAGTTGTATCCTTTCATGCATTAGATCTGGGTATAGTTCTATAGTGATTATGGTCTACCCTTTGAAGGAGGTCTCTATCACTATGGGGGTTATTCAGAGAGATCTGAAATGTCGCCGAAATGTAACCGGACACTGAAATTCAGCGAACAGGGACATTTCGGGCCATTCGGCTATTCAGAGAGCAGGCAATTTGCCACACAAACAGTTAAGCACCTGAAATACACCACCTGCCACCCCAAATATCTGCCACCCCAAGGTATATTCCCAGTGTCTTCCAAGTGTCCTGGTCCCTCTTGTCTGTCTGCTTGTGAATCCCTGTACTGGGTTCAGACCATCCCACCAACCGTTACACTGAGTGTGGAACCACTTTATGGCTTGGTATCCTATTACCTCCATGATATAGAATATGACAAACTGGAGTTGGACCTGAGAGACGAGAGGATCATTAATCCTACTGATGATATTCTGCAGTTCATGTAATCCATGATGATCTGGAGTAATGATGTGGGTGTTTCTCACTTTTATGACATATTTGATTATATATGAATGATAAGAACATTTATTTAGCTTTGTTGCCCTGTGTGCCTGTAATGGAGTGGACCTTGTCACATAAACACCACAGCAGGGTAAGTGTTTCTCCAGCAGGCTTTTATTCCATACCGCATAGGTGGTTACAGGCACAGCTGCTTGGTTCAAACAAATAAACAAAAAAAACTTTCTTTGCTAATCAGCAATCAACGTAACGATAACAAAGGATTGTATCGTCAAATCACAGCCCTTTTGGAGCTGTGTCTGTCTGAGGGGAGATCCACCAAAATGAACTTCCTGTGCCTGTATAGGCGTGTCCCTTTAAAGCCCCAGCAATCACAACATCAAGCCCTCATTTCTTTGCTGGGCTGATCAACCCTGCCAAGTTAACCCTTTCCTCAGAGAACCGTATATACACCCCATCGCATACCTCCCCCCTTAGAGTGGACCCCCAGGCGCACTCTCCCACACCAAACACATCCTTTAGATAGGAAATCCGCATTCAGGTGTTCCCTGCCAGGACGATGCCGGACACTGAAGGAGTAGGTTTGTAATTCCAAACACCACCTAGTGAGCCGTGCATTCTTGGATTTCATGGTGTGAAGCCAACGTAGAGGAGAATGGTCGGTCACAAGGAGAAAGTGCCAGCCAAACAGATAGTAACGCAGAGTCAATAGCCCATTTCACTGCTAAACATTCCTTCTCTATTACGGCAAAATTAATCTCTCTGGGAAGTAGTTTCCTGCTTAAACAGAGGATGGGGTGTTCCTCTCCATCAAATTCTTGGGACAATACAGCCCCTAAGCCCACCTCTGAGGCATCCGTATGTAGTACAAACTCTTTATCAAAATCAGGACTGCGTAGCACTGGCTGATCACACAGCCTATATTTTTACTCTGTAAATGGCCCTGCCATTTCACCAACAGCTTACTTTCTGAACTGGGTAGAAGCAATAACACTCTATCTCTGGGTTTAAACTCCCGAGCTTTTGCATTCCTGTTATAGCTGAGCACTTGTGCCTGTTGGGCATTTTCTAAATTACTAGCAGCAAACTGCCCAACCCTTTTAAATCTCTCTCTCAACTGCAAAGTGTACGGTAGGATATTCTGGTCTGGATTAGACTGCGCCTCCCACTCTTCCTTCACTATATCAAGTATGCCCCTAGGTCTCCTCCCATAAAGCAACTAAAAGGGTGAAAACCCAGTCGAAGACTGCGGAACCTCCCGGATAGAAAATAAAAGATATGGCAACAATTTGTCCCAGTCTCTGTTCTCCCCATCCACATTTTCTTGAGCGTGCCATTAAATCTCTCTGCCATCCCATCAGTTTGAGGGTGGTAATGGCCATTGATAAGAAACCAAACCTCTAATTGTGTTTAGTTTCACACGGTATAATGGGAATAAGCGCAGATGACATTTTTTTCTTTGTTATGTTTCACACATGTTGTTGCGCTGGATGCATTTGGTGGTTGCAGCCGCCCCATCGGGGAATAGGCGCGACCCCACCCCTCCTGTACTAACTTTGAGGGTGGTAGACTGAGGTTTTAAGGGACTGTATGTTTAAGAGAACACAAACCTCCATCATAAGCTTTGATGTGAAGTTTGTACCCTGGTGTCACGTTCGCTATGGCGCTCTCCCTTGATCAGCGTGGTTTGGATCCTTTTGGACAGACCTCTGTGATACTCAATTTTCCAGCAGTCAGAACTGCCACACCTAGCACTCCCAGCCAGGGAGGTGAGACAGATTACTAGATACCACTCAGTAGCAAATGATTTCGTGACCAAGTGTCTACTGAGCGAAAGCAAGTTGACTATGAACAGACAGAGATGATGTAGAAATGTCTTATAACATGGGTTGACAAAAGAGTGGTCAATAGTACAATCCGATTTGGCATCAGCAGGGGTAGTCATACAGGCAATCTCGGCAACAGAGGTGGTAGTCGTACAGGCAGGGTTAGCAACATTGAGGACACTTATAAAGTATAACCCAAGAGGATAGAATTAGACTTCAACGTATACAGCACCCTGCAGGACAGGCCCACAATGAGAGAGAGCATGATATAACTTATGTATCGGCTTGATACCAGCAACGCAGAGCGGAGGATTGACAGATCCGGCACCCTGCAGGGCAGGCCTACAATCGGAGGTAGTGTGACGTAACCTGCACATACACTCAATGTCCACAGAGAGCACTAGGAGTATACCAAGGGAGTAAGAGAGAGAATCGTCAAACAGGCAGTCCGGGTCAAACACAAGCAGGGTCCTCATACAGCGATAAACGGCAAGAAAACACTGAGACACGTAAGTGAACACAGCTGGCAATGTGGGAATAACTCCATGTCAGGGCGACAAGCTGAATCTCGCGCCCTGCATTTAAGGTTGGCAGCTTCGCGTCATCACACCAAGCCCCGCCCCTCTAGATGCCAGCCGGCCAACCTGAACTCCTGGCATCCGGCCAGCCAGCGATGCTGCCGGGTGCCCAGACCCCCCAGGGAGCACCGCAGGAGCCGAGGATGTGACACCTGGTCTGTCAGTATCTCTTTAGGAATACCCACTCTAGAGAACAACCTTATCAATTCAGTAGCTTTTTGGTACCAATATCTGCTCACATAGGTCTCCAGTATTAGGGTGTTTGCAAACCCTGTACAGCAATTCATCCCTTAGCATAAAATGGGGGAACTGACTATTCTTGTGTACATCCAAAACATGTCCGTTCGCAACAGCCAGACTGTCGTATGCTCCCCTCAGTGTGGGGTCATTTTTCTGTGCCCTTCGCATATCCAAAGGACTTATCCTCAGCTCAGGTATAGGGTCCCATAATGCATCATCAGGTTTGGCATGCCTTGCTCGCTGTTCCATGTCTTAGAAACATAGAAACATAGAAAAATATTGGCAGATAAGAACCTTTCGGCCCATCTAGTCTGCCCAAATACATGGATACTTTACCTGGATTTATCTTTTGTTTAGGATAGCCTTATGCCTATCCCATGCCTGCTTAAATTCAATTACTGTTTTGGCCTCTTCCACTTCTACTGGAAGACTGTTCCATGTATCCACCACCCTCTCAGTAAAATAATGCTTCCTGATGTTACTTTTAAACCTTTGCCCCTCTAATCTAAGACTATGTCCTCTTGTTTTGCTATTTTGTTTCGTTTTAAATATACTCCCTTCCTCTACCTTGTGGATTCCCTTTACGTATTTAAATGTTTCTATCATATCTCCTCTGTCTCGTCTTTTTTCCAAGCTGTACATGTTAAGATCATTAAGCCTTTCCTGGTAACTTTTCTCCTTCAAGCCGTACACCATTTTAGTAGTCCTTCTCTGAACTCTCTCTAAGATGTCTATATCCTTCTGGAGATACGGTCTCCAGTACTGCACACAGTACTCCAAGTGAGGTCTCACCAGTGCTCTGTACAGTGGCATGAGCACTTCCCTTTTCCTACTGCTAATACCTCTCCCTACACAACCAAGCATTCAGCTAGCATTTCCTGCTGCTCTATTACATTGACTACTTACCCTTAGATCCTCTGAAATAATGACCCCTAAATCCCTTTCCTCAGATGTTGAGGGTAGGACTGTATCAAATATTCTATATTCAGCCCTTGGGTTTTTACGTCCCAGGTGCATTATCTTGCACTTATCCACGTTAAAACTCAATTGCCACAGCTCCGACCATTTTTTTAGTTTACCTAAATCATTTGTCATTTGGCTGATCCCTCCAGGAACGTCAACCCTGTTGCAAATCTTTGTGTCATCAGCAAAAAGACATACTTTTCCATTAATACCTTCTGCAATATCACTAATAAAAATATTAAAGAGAATGGGTCCAAGTACTGATCCCGGAGGTACCCCACTGGTAACAAGACCTTGCGCCGTATAAACTCCATTTACCACAACCCTCTGTTGCCTGTCACTCAGCCACTGCCTAATCCATTCAACTATATTGGAATCCAAGCTCAAAGATTGCAATTTATTGATAAACCTTCTATGCGGAACAGTATCAAAAGCCTTACTGAAATCTAAATAAGCAATGTCTACTGCACCACCTGTGTCTATTATTTTTGTTACCCAATCAAAAAAATCAATAAGATTAGTTTGGCATGATCTCCCTGAGGTAAACCCATGTTGTTTCTGATCCTGTAATCTATGTGTTTTTAGATGTTCAACAATCCTTTCCTTTAACATGGTTTCCATTAATTTCCCCACTACTGACGTAAGACTAACTGGCCTATAGTTCCCCGATTCCTCCCTACTACCCTTCTTGTAAATGGGCACAACATTTGCTAATTTCCAGTCTTCTGGGACGACTCCCGTTAACAGATTTATTTAACCAATCCTTGTTAACGGTTTTGCTATTACATCACTGAGCTCGTTTAATAATTTAGGGTGGATCCCATCAGGCCCCATAGACTTATTTGTCTTTACTTTAGACAGCTGCTGTAGAACCTCCTCCTCTGTAAACTCATATGTAAATGTCTCTTTAGTGTTTCCTCCTAACTGAGGTCCCTTTCCTTCCTTTTCTTCTGCAAAGACTGAACAAAAATATTCATTGAGGCAGTCAGCGAGACTTTTATCCTCTTCTACATACCTTCCTTCCTTTGTTTTTAATCTAACTAATCCTTGTTTTACTTTTCTTTTCTCGTTTATGTATCTAAAAAATGTTTTGTCCCCCTTTTTTACTGACTGAGCTATTTTCTCTTCTGCGTCTGCTTTGGAAGCTCTTATAAATTGCTTTGCCTTTTTCTGCCTAATTTTATAGGTTTGCCTATCTTCTTCACTCTGAGTTTTTTTATAATTATTGAATGCTATCTTTTTGTTCTTCACTATTTTGGCCACTTCTGCAGAGTACCACAGTGGTTTCTTCCCTTTTTTGTTTTTGCTAACAAGCCGAATGCAATTTCCTGTGGCCTTCAATAATGCTTCCTTTAAATAATCCCATTTCTCCTGGACTCCCTTTAAACTCCTCCAGTCTTATAATGACTCATTCACACAAAATCTCATTTTAGAAAAATCTGTTTTTTTAAAGTCTAAAACTTTTGTTTTTGTGTGGTGCTGCTCCATCCCTGTTCTTATATTAAACCACACTGACTGGTGATCACTAGATCCCAAATTTTCACCTACAACAACGTCCGATACCAAACCTCCATTTGTGAGTATTAAATCCAATATGGCCTCTTTACAGGTCGGCTCCTCAACTACTTGTGTTAGAGATAATCCCAGTAGGGAGTTTAGAATATTTGTACTCCTGGTGCACCCAGCTATTTTGGTTTTCCAGTTCACATCAGGAAGATTAAAGTCCCCCATGATAATAACTTTCCCCTTCATTGCCATTTTGGCTATTTCCTCAAGCAGCAGATTATCTAGCTCTTCTACTTGTCCAGGGGGTCTATAGATCACACCAACTCGAGCTACTGTATGATTGCCAAATGTTAGCGTAACCCAAACTGACTCTATGTTCACCTCGCTCACTTTTATTTGGTTCGTTTTTATGTTGTTTTTCACATACAGGGCCACTCCTCCTCCTTTCCTACCTTCTCTGTCTTTTCTATATAAAGAGTACCCCGGTATTGTTATGTCCCAGTTATTTTTCTCACTGAACCATGTCTCAGTAACCGCCACTAAATCTACTTTTTCAGCTGCCATCATTGCCTCCAGTTCATTGATTTTATTGACTAAACTGCGAGCATTTATAGACACGACTCTGAGCTTGTCATTTTTTACCTCGCATGTTGCTTGCACCCTCCGATTTAGTTTTGGGGGACAATCGGGCAGATTGTTTTTTACCCCTTTGTCCCCCCCTCCTAGTTTAAATATTCCTTTGCGAAACCTTTGAACTTCTCACTGAGAACATATGTTCCCCTATGAGTAAGATGCAAACCATCTTTTTTATACAGTTCCTTTCTGCTCCAATTAGAGCTATCATGGGACACAAAGCCAAATCCTTGCTCCCGACACCATTCCCGAAGCCACAAATTAAATTCCCTATTGCGCATCTGCCTATCTTGAATGTTATGCACAGGCAAAACTTCAGAGAATGACACAGTGGACACAATCTGCTGTATTTCACCTCCAAGAACACAAAAATCTTCCTTAATCTCAGAAACCTCATTGCTAGCCAAGTCATTTGTCCCTAGATGGACTAGAACGTCCACTTCCCCTTGCTGCTTTGCTTGTTTGACAATATTGAGAATACGTCTCTTGTCTCTACGAGCAGTAGCCCCAGGAAGACATCTCACCAAACCACTACTCTCCAGCTCAACACCTCTTATGATAGAATCACCCAGCAACAATTGCCTTCTATCAAGTCCCACCTTTTCCTTTTTGTCCTTGGTTGCAGTCCTGCATACCTTAGGCATAGTGGATGGTGGTTCCTCAACTATGGTGTCTGAGCCTACATCCGTCTTACCACTACACTCTGAAAGTGCCTCAAAAGAATTAAGAAGAGCCACAGATTGTGGGACATGCCTTCTATCCACAACTCTAAGTCTACCAGATCCTACAGTAGTCATCTGCCGCTCCTAGGAGGCCTCTGTGGCAGTGGCTTTGTAACAGTCATAGCCTGAGTTTGTCTAACAGATAATTTACAAATCTCAGACTTCAAACAGGCAATTTCCTGCTGCAATAAAGAGAACTGCCTACATATCAGGCACACTCCAAACCTCCAAAAATTGGATCTAAAAACAAATGCATGACAGCTCTTACACTGGACCAAGCCTGCCATTATAAAAGAATGGATTTAAAACCAGCAAATATTACCTTTTTGTAGGTTTTCTACCTCCTGTCAAACCTCAGACTACCTCCAGAGTATCTCCAGAAGATCTCCTTCACTTCAGTTCACTTTGAAGGCTTCACTTTGAAGGCTTGCCAAGCTCAATTAGCAAGCTAATATCCCCAACCTTTATATAGTCACCTAAGTACACCTCCCCCAGCAAGGAGTGGACAAGCTAAACCTCTTAGCAAATACCACACAATTGAATCCAATTGTATGCTAATCAGTATGAAAATGAGTCACCAGCCTAACCTAATTTACTCACCAGACCTAATTTAAAACCTTAAAATGAATAGAAAAGATCTGTTTGAAACAAAAATCTAAATCACTCACCAGAAGATCTCCCCTAAGTGTTCAGTTTGAAGGCTTCAGTTAGAAGGCTTGCCAAGCTCAATTAGCAAGCTAATATCCCCAACCTTTATATAGTCACCTAAGTATACCTCCCCCAGCAAGGAGTGGACAAGCTAAACCTCTTAGCAAATACCACCCAATTGATTCCAATTGTATGCTAATCAGTATGAAAATGAGTCACCAGCCTAACCTAATTTACTCACCAGACCTAATTTAAAACCTTAAGATGAATAGAAAAGATCTGTTTGAAACAAAAATCAAAATCACTCACCAGAAGATCTCCTCTAAGTGTTCACTTTGAAGGCTTCACTTAGAAGGCTTGCCAAGCTCAATTAGCAAGCCAATATCCCCAACCTTTATATAGTCACCTAAGTACACCTCCCCCAGCAAGGAGTGGACAAGCTAAACCTCTTAGCAAATACCACCCAATTGATTCAAATTGTATGCTAATCAGTATGAAAATGAGTCACCAGCCTAACCTAATTTACTCACCAGACCTAATTTAAAACCTTAAGATGAATAGAAAAGATCTGTTTGAAACAAAAATCAAAATCACTCACCAGAAGATCTCCTCTAAGTGTTCACTTTGAAGGCTTCACTTAGAAGGCTTGACAAACTCCGTCTTCCCCAGCTATCACCTGCTGAACATGGCATTTATGTTCTACATCCTGTATTTATGCCCATTCTCTTTTCTCCAGTCTCCTTTGTTGTTTTAAGTTGTAGAAAACAAGTCTGGGTCCTTAAAAGGGAACAGTTTTCCTATGTCTGCACTGCATTCCTCTTCCTTTCTTAGCTCCACATCTTTGACCTGAACTTTGAGGACTCCGCCAAAGTGTTCCCAATCCTTCCCAACCACCAATGGACATGGCAACTACTCAGCCACCCCTGCAACAACCTGGGATGCATATCCATCTATCTATCTGAAGGTCGATTTTCGCTGAGGGGTAGGGATTTACATCGTCATGTATGCACATTATGAGCACAGGTTCTTGTGAGTCCAAGGAGCTGGACCCTGTTGTACCACAGAGTTCTTCTACAACCTGAATCAACAAGGGCCATGACCTCTATGCCATTCACCCATGCTGGGACTACAAAAGCTTCCAGGTCATTTACCTCAGAGTTAACTGCATAACACTGGCCAACATAGTCACACTCCAGAGATTCCACAGAGGAACAATATTTTGCAATATGTCCACTTTCTCCACACTTAAAACATACCAGCTGCCTTTCATGTAACTGATCATTGCTTAAAGCCCTCACGTTATTGCTATAAGGCCTTTCTTTACTGGCCTTAGACCAGGGCCCCGCTAGAGTTGGGTTCTCCTTAGAGACTTTTTCTCTACCTGATAGAGGGGCATCCAAAAGGGAAGGTTGCTTCCCTAATGTTTCCCACTTTTTTCTTTTACTTTGCTTTTGAGCAACCTGATACTCACGGGTATCCTCTGCCTGCAAGAACTCTTCTGAAATTTGGACAGCATAATCTAAGGAACTGCATTTGTGTAGTGAAACCCATTGGGACAGACCCTTTGGGAGCTGTTTGATGTATTGTTCCAGGATTAGCAAATCCATAATTTCAGCTACTGAGCGAGTAGCAGGCTTTAACCACTTAAATAAACACAAAAAAGAGAAAGAACAGCGCTCCTCCGTGGAATCGAAAATATCATGTCACAAGTGCTCTCACCAAAATGTGTGTAAAGAAACACAGATTTCTTACGCTTCTGTACTTCAATCGTTATTTTGCTTTCTTATACAGAGGTTTAGCGTATTAATATTCTTCAACCTCAAAAATAAGGGAGGACATATACCCTAGTGCAGCACAATAAATCAATCAATTTAAGTATTCAAAATATAAAGTCTTATAAAGGGCTCCCTCACAAAGATGGAGCTTATAAGCTCTTATGTATCCGCAGTAGGGCAGTTATCTGGGCCTGCCCAAATGCCGCACTCTTCTCAGTCTTCATAGAATCTCAAAGGAAGCATAAATACATATATCTCATAGTTTAATATGTCAATAGTCATTGATACCTGGGGTACTCCAAAAGAGCCTTACTCACCCTTTCTTGGCTCTTACAGCAAGACGCCCACTATTACACCCAAGGTTGTTAGTTTAGGCACAACCTTCATAAAGTCTTCTCAAATGAATATGGTCTCCTGAACGGCAAATTCCAGTATTCCCAGTCCGAAAAGGAGAAAAACTCGGCCAGTTAAGATATGTAAAAGAAACAACAAATTTATTATATTTACATAAAATATTGAGTAAAAACAAGGATATAAGACCAAAGCCAGACGCGTTTCGCGCTAAAAAAAGCACTTCCTCAGTGGCAAAAAAATCAAAAGAAATTATAATAGCATATCCACATTGCAGACATATATAACTGTACGTCCCCGGCGTCTGCAGCCCCCCGGCGGCAGATACTCACCTGCTCCGGCGGCTCCTGCGCTGCTCTGACTCCCACAGAGTCAGACCGGCACTTTTGGTGCCTCCCGGCGCACTGACGTCATCGCGCCGGACGCGATGACGTCAGTTTCAGGCGTCCCCTCCCAGCCGGAGCAGGTGAAGCGCCTGGAGGGGAGGGGGGGATCCTTTGGATCCCTCTATCTCCCCATCGCCGGGGGCTATCAGCGAATGCCAGGCATCCCTGGAAAGGGCACAGCCTGGCCTTTCCAGGGATGTATGGCATTAACCCCTCGATGGCAAGGCTGTGACCCAGCACTAATCGGTGCCAGGTCACAGCCTTTTTCCGGTGGGGGCCGCCATCTTGGATGGCAGCCACACCTCCGGGACTCCCCACGTCCACTGATGTCATCGGGCGTGGCCCGATGACGTCAGTTAACCAGGGAAACCCTAGCTGCCAAGGGATTTCCTAAGGAAATCCCATGGTGGAGATAGGGGGGTTCTTTGAACCCCTTTATCTCATGATCGGTGACAGCTATTGGGTCATGTAGGGTATCATTTGAAAGGCCTGATCATGGCCTTTCGAATGATATCAAACATGACCATATTACTTGTAAAATAAAAGTGAAAAAAAAATAAAAATAAAATAATAAAAAAAATAATTTATTAAAAATAAAAACGTGCTTTTTTAAATTTTTTTAATGCAGCACTATTGTTCACATTTCAATTATAATGTGAACAATGATGCTTCACTAATGATTTTATTTTTGGGGGGGTTTAGCTAAAATCACGTAATTTCAATTTTTTTTATCAAGTCTACCCCATAGAATATATCCGCAAAGTCTCGGGTAATAAAATGCAAAAAAAAAAAACTTTACACACTGTGGATGATTGAAATTTTATTGAAAATTTAATTTTTTTTTACAATTTTGTTATAGCATTTTCGCAGGGCATGACGTATACATATAATAATGATATATTATTAATCTGCCAAGTCTGCCGGAAAGAACGATATATAATTTGTCTGGGTGGTACAATAATACGTGACTTAAAACCGCGTTTAAAACCGTCAAAATGAGCTCAGCAAACTTCTACTTCGAAACAGCGCCGAACTTGTAAAATTACTCCCGTCCTTAAGGGGTTAAATAAAGATCCTTTTTTCTTATGAATATGCATTGCACAACTTTATTTAATCATATTGAAATGGTATGAAAGGAACAAAACTATTAAAAAACGCAAAAATACTGACCCAAATGGTCTGATTTTAAAAATAATAACCAGAACAAAAGGTTTTAAAACGGAAAAAAGCTGAACAAAATTATCTGAAACGAAAAAAAAAAACAGAACCAATAAAATGACGTAAAACGACAAAAAAAAAAAATTAATGCAGCATGTGAATCCGCACACTGCTGGGAAGCGCCTCTCTGTGGTATAATTAATGCAGCATATGAATCCACACACTGCTGGGAAGCGCCTGTCTGCAGTATAATTAATGCAGCATATGAATCCGCACACTGCTGGGAAGCGCCTCTCTGCAGTATAATTAATGCAGCATATGAATCCACACACTGCTGGGAAGCGCCTGTCTGCGGTATAATTAATGCAGCATATGAATCCACACACTGCTGGGAAGCGCCTCTCTGCGGTATAATTAATGCCACATATGAATCCACACACTGCTGGGAAGTGCCTCTCTGCGGTATAATTAATGCAGCTTATGAATCCACATACTGCTGGGAAGCGCCTCTACACTATAATTAATGCAGCATATGAATCCGCACACTGCAGGGCAGCACTTCTCTTCTCTGCAGTATAATTAATGCAATCAATTTAACCCTTTCGCTGCTGAGCCATTTCACGCCTGTGTGCTGAGCTCATTTTTACCGGTTTCGCTCATCATGTTTAAACGCGTTTTGAAGCCTTATTTTATTAGATGACCCTGACATATTATATATCGCTCTTTCCGGCAGACTCGGCAGATTCATAATATATCATTATATATGTATACGTCATGTCCTGTCTGTATATTATAACAAAAAATGCAATAAAATTAGAATTTTCAATAATTAAATTTACAAGGTGTAAAGTGTTTTTTTTTCACATTTTAACATGCGAGCGTTTGCGGTTATATTTTCTGAGTTGCCCTTGTTAAAAAAATTAGAAATGAGGGACTTGTTACATTTTTTTGGGGAAAATTACATGATTTTTAACAAACCCACTCCATACAAAAATCGTTAGTGCAGCATCATTGTTCACATTATAATTGAAATGGGAACAATATTGCTGCATTAACAAAACAAAGCAAAAAAATATATTTTTTTTAAACCTATTTATTTTTTAATATTTTTTTATTTTCATTTTTATCTTTTATTTTTTATCTTTTAACATGGTCATGTTTGGTATTGTTGGAAAGGCCATGCTCTGGCCGATCCAACAATACAAAACATTAACCCCTTGCTGCCACGGATCGGGAGATAGGGGGTTCAATGGAATCCCCTATCTCCACCATTGGTGGCAACTAGGGGTTAACTCCAGAACTTACTCTATCCGAGGTCCCGATGTGAAAAAAAAAAAAGATGAAGTCTATTTTTTTTTCACATCAGGACCTCGGAGAGAATAAGACTGCCGTTAAAAACTTCAACCGTCTATTTTCTACAGATCAGCACCTTGGATAGTAACAAGTTGTTGCTATCCAGGGTCCTGATCTGTAGAAAATAGTCGGCTGATGTGAATAACAGAAGACTTACTCTATCCGAGGTCCCGAAGTGAAAAAAAAAATAGTTGAAATCTATTGGGACTTTAGATAGATTTCAACTATTTTTTTTTCACTTGGATAGAGTAAATTCTGGAGTTAATCCCTAGCTGCCACCAATGGTGGAGATAGGGGGTTCTAATGAACCCCCTATCTCCCGATTTGTGGCAGCTAGGGGTTAATATTTGGTATTGTTGATCGGCCAGAGCATGGCCTTTCCACCAATACCAAACATGACCATGTTAAAAGTTAAGAAAAAAAATATAAAAAATAAAAAAATATTAAAAAATAAATTAATTAAAAAACAAATAAACAGGTTTATTTTTTTGTTTTGTTTTGTTAATGCACAAATATTGTTCCTATTTCAATTATAATGTGAACAATGATGCTGCACTAACGATTTTTGTAGGGGGTGCGTTTGTTAAAAATCGTGTAATTTCCCCCCCAAAAAATGTAACAAGTCCCCCATTTCTAATTTTTTTAAAAAGCGCAACTCATAGAAAATATAACCGCAAACGCTCGCATGTTAAAATGTGAAAAAAAACACTTTACACCTTGTAAATTTAATTATTGAAAATTCTAATTTTATTGCATTTTTTGTTATAATATACAGACAGGACATGACGTATACATATATAATGAATCTGCCGAGTCTGGAAGACTCGAACTCGTTTAACCCTTTCACTGCTGAAGACGTGTGGGGCACGTCCTCATTGATGCACGTTACATGCTGAGGATGTGCCCCACACGTCATCAGCTGTGCGGGACCCCCGGCGGAGATACTCACCTCTCTGTCCGGGGTCCCGCGGCGTTCTGACTTCAGCGTCCCCAGACGCTGAAGTCAAGCTCCTCCCGGCGTAAATGACATCATCGCGCCAAGCGCGATGACGTCATTTCCAGGCGACCCCCCCGGCAATGCCGGGAGATAGCCTGGAAGGGAGGGTGGTTTATCCGTTTGGATCCCTCTCCCTCCCGATCGGAAAGGAGCAGCACCAAAAGCCAGGCACCGCTTAAAAGGGGAGAGTCTCCCCTTTTATGCGGTGCCTGGCTTTAACCCCTCAAGCGCCGGGTTGCACTTCAGCGCCTTGCGGCGCTGAAGTGCAGCCTAGCTCCGGTGGGGGCCGCCATCTTGGATGGCGGCTCCACCCCCGGGTCTCCCCCGCTGCCTGATGTCATCATGCATAGCGTGATGACATCAGATAGCCGGGGCACCCCTAGCTAGTTCTTGTGAACCCCGATATCTCCAGAACCGTGGCAGCTAGGGGGTCATGGAGGGTGTCATTTGAAAGGCCTGAGAATGGTCTTTCAAATGATACCCAACATGACTAGGTACAAAGTAAAAAAATAATAAAAAAAATTATAATAAAAATAATAAATAAATTTAAAAAAAAAAAAAACATGTTTTTTTTGTGTGTTGTTTTTATTAATGCAGCAATATTGTTCACATTTCAATTATAATGTGAACAATGATGCTGCACTAACGATTTTTGTAGGGGGTGCGTTTGTTAAAAACCGTGTAATTTCCCCCCCAAAAAATGTAACAAGTCCCCCATTTCTAATTTTTTTAACAAGCGCAACTCATAGAAAATATAACCGCAAACGCTCGCATGTTAAAATGTGAAAAAAAAACACTTTACACCTTGTAAATTTAATTATTGAAAATTCTAATTTTATTGCATTTTTTGTTATAATATACAGACAGGACATGACGTATACATATATAATGAATCTGCCGAGTCTGGAAGACTCAAACTCGTTTAACCCTTTCACTGCTGAAGACGTGTGGGGCACGTCCTCATTGATGCACGTTACATGCTGAGGATGTGCCCCACACGTCATCAGCTGTGCGGGACCCCCGGCGGAGATACTCACCTCTCTGTCCGGGGTCCCGCGGCGTTCTGACTTCAGCGTCCCCAGACGCTGAAGTCAAGCTCCTCCCGGCGTAAATGACGTCATCGCGCCAAGCGCGATGACGTCATTTCCAGGCGACCCCCCCGGCAATGCCGGGAGATAGCCTGGAAGGGAGGGTGGTGGATCCGTTTGGATCCCTCTCCCTCCCGATCGGAAAGGAGCAGCACCAAAAGCCAGGCACCGCTTAAAAGGGGAGAGTCTCCCCTTTTATGCGGTGCCTGGCTTTAACCCCTCAAGCGCCGGGTTGCACTTCAGCGCCTTGCGGCGCTGAAGTGCAGCCTAGCTCCGGTGGGGGCCGCCATCTTGGATGGCGGCTCCACCCCCGGGTCTCCCCTCGCTGCCTGATGTCATCATGCATAGCGTGATGACATCAGATAGCCGGGGCACCCCTAGCTAGTTCTTGTGAACCCCGATATCTCCAGAACCGTGGCAGCTAGGGGGTCATGGAGGGTGTCATTTGAAAGGCCTGAGAATGGTCTTTCAAATGATACCCAACATGACTAGGTACAAAGTAAAAAAATAATAAAAAAAATTATAATAAAAATAATAAATAAATTTAAAAAAAAAAAACATGTTTTTTTTGTGTGTTGTTTTTATTAATGCAGCAATATTGTTCACATTTCAATTATAATGTGAACAATGATGCTGCACTAATGATTTTTTTCTATGGGGTGCGTTTGCTAAAAATCACGTAATACCCCCCACAAAATGTAACAAGTCCCCATTTCAAATTTTTGTACAAGCGCACCCCATAGAAAACATAACCGCAAACTCTCATGTGATAAAATGTGAAAAAAAGCACTTTACACAATGCAGATGATTAAAAATTCAATTTTTATTGTATTTTTTGTTATAATATACAGACAGGACATGACATATACATATAAAAATGATATATTATGAATCTGCAGAGTCTGCCGGAAAGAACGATATATAATATGTCTGGGTCATTTATTAAAATGTGGCTTCGAATCGCGTTTAAACATGATGAGCGAAAGCGGTAAAAATTAGCTCAGTACACAGCGGTGAAATGCCTCAGCAGTGAAGGGGTTAAACCCGATGAGCGAAACCGGTAAAAATGAGCTCAGCACACAGGCATGAAATGGCTCAGCAGCGAAAGGGTCAAATTGAAAAACTATGCTGCATTAATTATACTGTAGAGAAGTGCTGCCCTGCAGTGTGCGGATTCATATGCTGCATTAATTATACCGCAGAGAGGTGCTTCCCAGCAGTGTGTGGATTCATATGCTACATTAATTATACGGCAGAGAGGCACTTCCCAGCAGTGTGTGGATTCATATGCTGCATTAATTATACCGCAGATTGGCGCTTCCCAGCAGTGTGTGGATTCATATGCTGCATTAATTATACTGTAGTGTGCTGCCCCGCAGTGTGCGGATTCATATGCTGCATTAATTATACTGCTGAGTGCTGCCCAGCAGTGTGAGGATTCATATGCTGCAACTATCGAATTTGAAATAAACTATCAAATGGATATTGAGTAACTATCGAATTGATCGAAATGATACGATATTACGGAATGAGCAATGGAACCGAAAAATACGATGTCCGAAATTACCGAAATGGAACCGAAATCACAAATGGAACGAAAATGACTTGTGATTTTACAAATTTCACGTTCATACGAAATAAAATTATTTTGTTTCGTATAGGAAATTATTTCGTATCGGAAGTATTTCGGATCCGATCCGATTTGGAAAATCAGCCGAATCCAAAGCACCGAATCGGAACGATTTGTGAAAAAATCGAATCGGTCCGAATCAAAACGCACATCCCTACTTTTCACGTGCTGATGAACCAGGGGACCACTAACAGCCATCCGTTCCTTCGGTACATGCTGCATCACATTAGTCCCAGGGGCACCCTGCTCATCCACCACTCTGCTTCACGCAGTCAATAGGGGATCTTTAGCTCAGTCCCTCCCAAAACCATCACTGACACACTTCATATCATAAACAGCAAGCAATTGGTGATAGGGAGAAAGCGTTACTTATCTTAAAATGAAGTGCTGAAGGAGTTCCCTGGAGATGGTCTGTGCTCCACATGAAAATAGGAAAGAGAGATGGGAAACCTCAGCGTCTGAAGAGATCCCCGTTGGTCTATTTGACAGACCACGGGTACTGGAATCGCCCAAAAAATCGAAATGATGGGTAAAGGATCAATAACATTTTTATTCCAAATAAAATATGAATAAATAACAAAGCCCGACGCGTTTCGTCTACTGAATAGACTTTTTCAAGGGCGATAATAATACATAAAGCATAAAAATCAAATGATATGACATATAAAATACCCATCATTCCTTTTATTACCCTCACAGGTATTTCATTGGCTAGTTAATTAACTATGGCGTTTTCCTTATGTGGTCAGTAATCACAGACTCCATTATCATTCCCATGAGTCTCTATTTCAAGTTGGAGCGGATTGGGGCTTGAAATACCAATGAAATACCTGTGAGGGTAATAAAAGGAATGATGGGTATTTTATATGTCATATCATTTGATTTTTATGCTTTATGTATTATAGCCCTTGAAAAAGTCTATTCAGTAGATGAAACGCGTCAGGCTTTATTATTTATTCATATTTTATTTGGAATAAAAGTTTTATTGATCCTTTACCCAGCATTTCTGAGTTTTTTGGCGATTCCAGTACCCGTGGTCTGTCAAATAGACCAATGGGGATCTCTTCAGACGCTGAGGTTTCCCACACTTCATATCATGCCATCACTCTGACACCCATTGTCAGCCACGTCTGGTTCGGTTTGGACAGCCACTCCTATATGGGAACGTTTCCCTTTCTGATTTACCAGGTCCTCATCAAATGCTCTGGTGAGCCCATGCTGGCTTTCTTTTCACTCTCTATGGGTTTTCCGGGGTTTAGGTTGCATAGCGTTGTTAGGGAATGGAAATATTTCCCTAACAGTTTCAATTTCCTGTTCCCCGTTTCCCACTTCTTTGGTCCCTGAGAACAGACCTTGAACTCAGGGAAATCTCTTCCTATAACAATGGAATAGGGCAACTTGGGAACAACCACAGCTGAAACTGATAGTACACTCTCCCCTACTGAGACAGTGATTATCGCCGTGGGATAGTGCACAGTACTACCATGCACACACAGAACACCCACAGTCTTATAGTTCTGCAAATCAGTATGTTTCACCAGGTTCCCTGAGACCAGGGTAATGGCACTTCCAGAGTCCAGTAGTGTCACTGCCTTTATCCCATTCAACTGAACAGACACACGAAAGGTCTGTATTCCCTCTACCAGACTAGTCATACATATCAGCCCACAAGAGTTCTGTTTGTCTTTTCCAAGACCACATTGCATTGACTCAGGAGCATGAGGACAGCTGGCTCTAATATGCCCTAGTTCACCACACTCAAAGTACCGTATTAAGACTTTTTGAGGCACACTCAGTCTTGAATGATTGGTGTCTACGTGGTCTGAGCAACACAAGAGTTCCCCAGATGCTGACTTGTTTGTAGGTCCCTCCACCGGAGTTGGGAACCTATGGGGTTTTTGGACAATGTCCTTTTTATAGGAAGGCAGACTCCCTGCAAACACTCTGGGAGCCTTCCTTGGTGTGTCCTCAAAGCTTTTGGCAGCCATGTAGCGCTCGACTTGGGCTACCATGTCATCATAGTTGGTAGGGTTTCCTTGCCCCACCCATTCACGGAGGCTGCGAGGAAGTCCTCGTAGGAATTTATCCAGTACCATGGTCTCCACAATCTGCTCTGGATTATTGAGCGCCGGTTGGAGCCACTTTCGTGCCAAATGAATCAGTTCAAACATCTGAGTCCTGGGAGGGAGCTTCTCTTCAAGCCCCCAGTTGTAGAAGCGCTGTGCTCTTACAGCTTCTGTTACTCCCAACCTGGCCATTATTTCTGTTTTCGGCAGTTTATAGTCTGCAGCATGAACATCATCCAGATCATAGTAAGCCTTTTGAGCCTCTCCAATCAAGAAGGGAGCAATCATTCCCGCCCATGTGTCTGCAGGCCAGGACTCCCGAGTAGCAGTGCGTTCAAATGCGCGGAGGTAGGCTTCCTCATCATCTTCAGGCAGCATTTTCTGCAAATAGCAGCTTGCTCGGATCCTGTTTTGCTGGTCAGGCGGTGCTTGCCTTGAAAGACGCTGCAATGTCTCATGAAGCAGCTCACGATTAGCTTTCTGGGCTTGAGTCAAGGCCCCAATTGGTGCTTGCAGTAAGTGATTGCTTTCACGCTGTGTTTGGTTAGCCTCTTGCTGCGTAGCAGTGGCATGTACCAGTGCTTTTAGAAGCTCTTCCATTGTCTCAGTGTACCTTTTAGGGCTTCTGCAATAGTATAGCAGGTACTAATAATCCCTCCGCTGCCACCACTTGTGATAAAGGCACTGAATGCAGGGTTCGTTTGTCCCTCTTTCTTTTATTCTATCATAAAAGCAGCAGGGTACATCAGCAAATCAACAAAACATCAAATAAATGCCTACTCCGTCTATGGAGTTTAAACATAGGATACACGCTCTAGATATATTGGGCAGCTAGGCCGCTTGCCAACAAATGAACAGGGTATCAAAAAGTACTTCCCTTCAAGTTCAGGAGTTCCTCTCCTTGTTGCAGCCAGCACACAGATTGTTCATACAACAGCTCTCTTTCTCTCTGTCTGTGTCTCTTCTCTGGAACCACACACACACATACACCTATATGGGCAGGGCAGTCTTAATTAGGCACTGTGTCAGATTTAACCCTTTAGTGGGAAAATAGCATTCTCCAGATGCCACTCTGTCACAATGCCAAATCTTTGAGCTGCTGAGCAAAAGCCCTAGGGTGAGTGCCCAAAACAAATGTCTTATTCCTGAACTTATTTCTGTAACATTCATCAGAAAGACCAAGACGATTCAGGATAGCAGATTTCAGTATATCATAGTCCCCTGCTTCTGCTTCCCCCAAACACTGATAAGCAGCCTGCACTTCACCACTTAAAAAGGGAGCCAGGCTTATAACCCAGGTACCTTTCTTCCACTGGGCCAGGGTTGCAAGTCTCTCAAATGCAGTCAGGTAGGCTTCAGGATCATCCTCTGGTCCCATCTTAGTTAGTGCATGGGAGAGGGACTCCTTAGAAGGACAGTCTGTTGCACCTTGTTCCCTTGTATACTCCAGAAGCTGCTGTATAAGGGCAACTTGGAACTCCTGCTGTTGCTGCTGTGTCTCAGTCTGTAGTTGTTGCTGCTGGGCATGTTGCTGTTTCTGAATGGATTGCATCCGTTGCAGCAGCTGAAGCTGGAACTCCTGTTGTTGCCTCTGCTGTTGCTGTTCCATCATCCACTTTAACAGATTTTCAGAATCCATTTTCCTAAGAAACAGAAACACAATCCTAGTGCAGACTGCCTGTACTTTGCGCACACCCATGTCACAATTGAGGTACTCTTACCAACTGCCAATGAGAATCACGCACATCTCTACTCCATTCTCCACAATCCAGGGTTTATAACAATCCCACCGCTGCCACCATATGTAATGGAGTGGACCTTGTCACGTAAACACCGCAGCAGGGTAAGTGTTTCTCCTGCAGGCTTTTATTCCATACCACATAGGTGGTTACAGGCGCAGCTGCTTGGTTCAAACAAATAAACAAAAAAAACCTTTCTTTGCTATCCAGCAATCAACGTAACGAAAGCAAAGGATTGTATCCTCAAATCACAGTCCTTTGGAGGGGAGATCCACCAAAATTAACCTCCTGTGCCTGTATAGGCGTGTCCGTTTTAAAGCCCCAGCAATCACAACATCAAGCCCTCGTTTGTGTTGCTGGGCTGATCAACCCTGCCAAGTTAACCCTTTCCTCAGGGAACCATATATACACCCCATCATAGTGCCATAGACAATAATGGAATAAGTATTTATTATAGCAGCAGGAGACTGTGATTGTGATATGTGTATGCCGCTTCAGTGCACGCGTCATGGTTGCCATAGCTATGCGTCACGGTGCCAGGACTATGGGAGCCGCATGAATCCTCCAGAGACAGGGTTCTAATACTGGCCGAGTCCTGGGCGTGCTTTGGGGCATGCACTGCCGCCTGGAGTGACGTGGCGAACGCATGATGGCACTGGCCTTGCACCTTGATGACATCTAAATCTCTCTGACCATCATCTCCTGACTTCTGAACTCAGCTCTCCCCTCATTCCTCCATCTGAACCCAAACTTTATAAGACTCGCAGAAATCTCCACTCTCTGAATCCACATCAATTCTCTGCTGATATATCCATACCGCTCTCGTCTGTCCTATCTCTCTCCTGTCCTAATGAAGCCATCACCTGCTACAACTCTACTCTTTCCTCCACCCTTGATAAGTTGGCGCCATCAAAACCCTGGTCAATGAGGTGACAAAACTTGCAACCCCGGCACAACAAATTGACCCGGCATCTCCAAAGATGTTCTAGAACTGCTGAACGCTATTGGAGGAAGACCCGCTCCCACACCGACTTTCTCCACTATAAATTTATGCTCCAGTCCTACAACTCTGCCCTCCACCTAGCCAAGCAGTCATATTTTAACGCCCACTCCCGGAACCCAAAACTCCTGTTCACCACCTTCAACTCCCTTCTCCGTCCTGCTATGGCTGTTCCTCACACTGACCTCAATGCCGAAGACCTAGCGTGCTTTTTCACGGCAAAAATTTAACAGATAAGAACTGAAATCTCCACAATGCCATTGTTGCAGACCCCGTTCAGAGGACCAGCAGACAGATATAAATACCTGTAAAAACAGGAAAGAATGAGGAGACAGACAGATTGGCTGCTTGTTCCACAGTATCCTCGTGGTTATCTTTATTAAATGCATATTTTCCAAATGCTTTTAAAACAATAACATTTTCATTCTAAATGACCTATTAACATGTCATCTTCATTTTCGCAACATATCTAACTTTTCCTGTGGAAAGTTGTGAATCCGTCTCACAGACTATACATCCTATTATATACAGTGTGCAGCGTGCTACAGCTATTCCTTTTCCTTCTGCACATAAGGGGATGTCATATCTGCCAAGACATAGAACAATTCCTTTCTAATAACAAATAATAATGCATCTAAGATTTCTGCATATTGAGTACATTTAAATGTACATAACTGACTCTGCATCAGGAAATACTGCTTTTACCATTATAATTGCAGAGTAACTGGAGCCTTCACCCTCCTAGTGTTTACATTAAGGATATCTCTCTTATTGTCTCCCATCTGACTCTCTGCACAGTTAATACAGCTGTATATAACATGGATTCTTTATTTTAAGTGTTTGGGAGTTACTTCCTGCTTTAGGCTTACCTGTAAAAACAGGAAAGAATGAGGAGACAGACAGATTGGCTGCTTGTTCCACAGTATCCTCGTGGTTATGAGGGTAAGCAGGAACACATCACCAGTGCCACACCTATAATCTTCCCCCAATCCTTCCGGAACATAAGACCCTGTGCGTCATAATAACAGTCCCCTGCTGCTGCAGCAGAGAGCTGCATTCTCATAGTGACTTGTTAAAGGCACCATATACCACATAGAAAACATAAACACATACCTTTCAATGTCACCACTATACATGACAATTACTTACTTTATACAATTGTGCACATACCTCGTATGTGTCACACCATCTTCACCCATGCAGGAAGATGCTAACCATGTCTATCC
Organism: Leptobrachium leishanense; assembly: GCA_009667805.1. Lineage (NCBI taxonomy): Eukaryota > Metazoa > Chordata > Amphibia > Anura > Megophryidae > Leptobrachium > Leptobrachium leishanense. The sequence continues at coordinate 185,519,452 of CM019064.1, read as the reverse complement.
TCACATGTTTAACTTGTTCCCTTCAGCTACTGAACAAGAGGTCCTTAAACTACTATGTTCCTCTCATCCCACTACCTGCCCCCTCGACCCCTCACATCTTGCCAAAACACTTTCTGTTTCTCTTGTACTGTCCTTAACCCATACCTTTAATCTGTCTTTAACCTCTGGGGTCTTTCCTGCTCCCCTCAAACATGCCACAGTAGTCCCAATCCTAAAAAAAAACTTCTCTGGATCCAACTGCTCCCTCCAAATACCACCCCGTTTCCCTGCTCCCTTTTGCCTCCAAACTCCTCGAAAAGCTTGTGTATGCCCATCTGATTGACTACCTCAACACCCACTCTCTCCTTGACCCTCTGCAATCTGGCTTTCGCTCACTGCACTTAACAGAAACGGCTCTTGCGAAACTGACCAATGACCTTGCAACTGCTAAATCCAATGGATGCTACTCACTGCTGATCCTTCTTGACCTCTCTGCCGCCTTTGATACAGTTGACCACTCAATCCTCATGCAAACTCTTAGTGATATAGGTCTTCAAGGTGCTGTTCTTTCATGGTTCGCTTCCTATCTGTCCCAACGATCATTTAGTGTCTCACTTGCAGGAAGTACCTCCTCCCAGCAGCCTGTCTCTGTTGGGGTGCCCCAAGGTTCAGTACTGGGCCCTCTACTTTTTTCAGTCTACACTGCCTCTCTAGGAAAACTGATCAGCTCCTTTGGATTCCAGTACCACCTATACGCTGATGACACTCAAATTTACCTCTCCTCCCTTGATCTCTCTCCAGCTCTTCTGGATCGCATCACTGACTGTCTCTCCGCTGTCTCAAATTGGATGTCTTCCCATTTCCTTAAACTCAATCTTAGCAAAACTGAAATTCTCGTCATTCCTACCTCCAAGAAGAACCCAATACCACCTATTTGTCTACGAGTAAATGGAACGCCCATTAGCCCAACACCCCAAGCTCGCTGCCTTGGTGTCACTTTTGACTCTGGCCTAAAATTTTCTTCCCACATCCAGACAGTGACCAAATCCTGTTACTTTCAACTCAAAAACATTGAGGGCCCTCTATGCCTCTTGTTTCCATCATATGTCCGTTTATATGTATCTCGTTCCCTTTGGTTATTGTAAAGCACTGCGGAAACTGTTGGCGCTATGTAAATGATGACAATAATAATAATAATAGGTGGTAATTGAACCCAAAGCTGTTAACGATTTTGCCCAGGGAGGAGGTGTAGATAGAAAAGAGCAGAGGACCTAGGACAGAACCTTGAGGTACACCAACAGATAAAGGCAATGAAGAGGAGGAGTTATCAGCAAATGACACAGAGAAGGACCTGTTGGATAGATAGGAGTCGACCCAAATGAGTGCAGTGTCACAGAGACCAAAAGAGCTGAGAGTTTGTAGAAGGAGGGGGTGGTCGACAGTGTCAAAAGCAGCCGAGAGGTCAAGCAGGATGAGAATAGAATAGTAGCTTTCGTTTTTAGCAGATAGGAGGTCATTGGTGACTGTGGTGAGGGCAGTTCCAGTTGAGTGTAGGGGACAGAAGCCTGATTACAGGTGGTCAAGAAGGGAATTAGAGGACAGGAAGAGGGAGAGGCGGCTGATAGTTTTCCAAGAGCTTAGATGTGAATGGAAGCAGGGATACAGGACGGTAGTTGGATGGAGAGTTGGGATTGAGGGAGGGTTTCTTTAGTATAGGGGTAACCTGTGCATGTTTGAAGGTGGATGGGAAGGAGCCGGTGGAGAGACAAAAGGTTGAAGATGTGTGTGAAAGCAGGGGTGAGGGAGGAGGAGCGTGCCGGTATTATATGTGAGGGAATGGGGTCGAGTGGGCACATAGTGAGATGTGAGGAGAACAATAAGGAATTCACTTTCTCCTCAGTGGCTGGGAGGAAGCAGCAGAGGATAACCGAGGGGGCTTCTGGGAGTGGAGGTGGCGGATTACTATCTTGTGTTGGGATTTTGCTTCTGATAGTTTTATTTAAGAAGTAATCTGCCAGGTCCTGAGTGCTAAAGCCAGATGAGGGGGAAGGTGCGGATGGGTAGAGGAGAGAGTTGAAGGTGGACCAGAGTCGTTTAGGGTTGGAAGACAGAGTAGATATAAGAGATGAGAAGGATTGTTTGGCCAAGTGAAGGGCAGAGTTGTATGACCACAGAATAAACTTGAAGTGAATGAAATCATCTTCAGAGCGCGATTTCCTGCAGGCACACCCTGCAGTGCGGGAGCATCTTTGCAGGTAGGGTGTCTGGTGGGTGTGCCAGGGCTGAAGCTGGTGCCGTGGGGCCTTACAGAGTTGAGGTATAACGGTTCCCTGGACGGACCTAGTAGGATCCCTGGCACAAACCTCTAACCCTCCGATCCTTGGAATGGTCGGGACCGCTAACCCTAATCTAGCAGCCACAAAGGCCAGGGAAAACAGCAACACAGACTGAGATATGTACATATATATACTGCGCAACAGTACATGACAGGATATGTAGCCCACACCAACAATGACCGATCGCGGATACCAGGCAGGGGCACAGAACATTAGCGGTCGTTAAAACAGAACCGGGTCAGCAACGTAAGGACACTTGTACTGCGCTGTGGTATATGTGGAAGGTCTAATAGCACACGGCAGTAACAGAAACACCAAGCAGGGGCACAGAGAGAGAGAGTAGTCGCATAAGCAAACCGGGTCAGCAAAATAAGGACACTTGTACTGCGCTATAGTATATGTGGCAGGGTCTGATAGCACACAGTAGCAGCAGATACACCAGGCAGGGGCACAGAGAGAGAGTGGTCAGATATCAGGCAAAAGTCGGCAACAAATCGGGTCCTCAGAAATAGCAGGGTCAGTAACAGATATCCAAATTGAGATATACGAACAGCGATGTGGGAAAGCAAGTCCACGGCAAGGCAACGCTTCAGTGTGTGCGCTCTTGATTTAAAGACCGGCGGCACCGCCTCCTCCCCGCCCCCTCAGCGAGCACAGACATGCCGGTTGCCGCTGGCACCCGGCCAGGACGCGGAACAGCTCCTCCAGGGTCTCCCTGCGCGTCTCCAGGGACCCTGGACGTCACATAACCCCCCCTCCCATGGGCGGCTACTGGACGACCCCCAGGCGCAGAGGGATGGGCAGAATGAAACTGACGCACCAAACGAGGCACATGGACCTCACTGGCCGGCAACCAAGCCCTATCCTCAGGGCCATAACCCTCCCAGTCAACCAGGTGCTGAAGAGTGCCCCAAACCATGCGCGACTTCAGGATGGCATGAACCTCATACTCCTCCTCACCAAGAGATCGAACAGGTGGAGGAGGCATAGTAACTCGGGTATATCTGTTGCACGTGAGAGGCTTGAGAAGACTGACATGGAACACATTATGGATATGAAGATGCGGGGGCAACGCCAGAGCATAAGACATGGGGTTCACTCTACACAAGACCTTGTACGGACCAATAAATCTGGGAGCCATTTTCATAGATGGGACCAAAAGTTTTATATTACGAGTGGAAAGCCAGACTCTATCCCCTGCTACATACACAGGAGCAGGCCTTCTACGTCTGTCTGCTTTCTCCTTCTGCTTTCTTATACTGGTCTCCATGGCTTCCCTAACCTTTTCCCAGGTTGCTTTCAATGAAACCAAATGCTCATCCAGAGCTGGTAGAGAAGTATCCAGAAAGCTGGATGGAAGTACAGGTGGGTCAAACCCATACACTGTATGGAATGGAGAATGACCCGTGGTTTCGCTGACTGCGTTATTCAAGGCATACTCTGCCCAGGGCAGGAGATCAGACCATTCATTTTGCTTTCTTGATACAAAGCAGCGCAGATATTGTTCGACCATTTGATTAGCTCTTTCGGCTTCCCCATTAGTCTGAGGGTGATAGGCAGACGAGAAGCTTAACTGAATACCTAGGTTTTCACAGAAACCTTTCCAAAACTGGGACACAAATTGAGTACCTCTATCTGACACAATGCCTAGAGGAACCCCATGAAGCTTGACAACATTTTGGATAAAGACCGGCACCAATTCCATGGCAGATGGCAACTTGGCGAGCGGCACAAAATGGACCATTTTGGAAAATTGATCAACAATGGTGAGTATGACTGTATAATCGTGGGATACTGGAAGATCAGTGATGAAATCCATGGATATCTGTGCCCAAGGTCTCTCGGGGACAGGCAGAGGCTGGAGTTACCCAAGAGGCAAGGCTTTGGGGTTTTTATTCCTGCAGCAAACCTCACATGTGGCAACATAGTGTAGCGATCACTCCCGGAGGAGCCGCTGAATTTAAACCTCGGGTCAGTCTCCCCGCACTAGGGAATAAATATACACCAGCACTGTTGTGGATTTTATAACTTATATAGTTTACTGATCTCAAATAAACTGGCATATATAGAGCAGCACGGTATACATATATATTTACAGAAGTTCGTAATGCGAGAAACGCGCAGCGGAAAAGAAAAATGAATATTAACCCCTTTGTTGCTGAAATGTGAGTCCTGTACAGGTTGTGTCCCAAAAAGGTGTACGTGTATGCGTGTGTTGGTACCCGGGTACTAGATTCAACTGGCCAGTGAGTAAAACAAACAAATCTTCGACTAGTCAAGTTGGGGCCCTGTGGAATTAAACAATGCTGCAGCGTGCGTTTATTTTACTACTGCGGCCTGGGAGGCCTCTCACCCATCCGATAGGTAATCTGTTCAGGACCCGATCAAGGATTTCTCTCCGCTGTTTACTGGGACTCTGTGCCACCGGATCCGCTCCCTGTTTGTCCGATCTCCACACTGCGTACAATGGTTTACTGCCTGCACTCCCAATGGATCATCGCAGTCTCCTTACACGGGGTCCAGCCGGAACCAGCTTCTTGTCCTCAGACCTCCCAGCTTGGTATAGACAGATCTCCGCAGGGTCACTGTCCCGATCCCCAGCACCAGCGAGGTAGCCCCTGCGCTCTGGCCTGGTCACGATCCTTAACAGCTCTGCCTGCGTCCTTCTCCTTTCAGCTCCCAGCTCACTCTGAGCATGCTTTCCACGAGGCTGCTGATGCCTTTCCTTTCCTACACACCCACTTCCTGTCCTCACGCAAAGCATCATGGAAAATGTAGTTCAGTGCTTTCCTTGCTTGTCCAGCATAATCTTACCATGGTCTCTGTCTCCCTCTGGTGGCCATTGCAAGTAAATGCAGCAGAACAGTCTTTTTAACACAGCGCTACAATAGTCTTTAACATCTTTACGCATCCCTGGCCACCAGAATTGTTTCTCCAGTGTGGCCATGGTTTTAGTCATTCCCATATGCCCAAATGGTTTACTGTCATGATGAACCGACATGATTTGCACTCTCTCCTCCTCAGGAACGAAAAGCCTACAAGATGGCTTCTCGAGAGGAGCAGTTCCCTGAACTCTCTGTAATTTCTCTAACAGCGGAGAGGACACAGAAATCAGAGTGGTGGCGAGAATTCTCTCCTGAGGAACAATTGGATTCTGGTCGTATGTATGCTGTTCGTAAGTCTCAAACTGCCTGGACAGAGCATCGGCTTTACCTTTAGTATTTTTAGACCCAGGACGATATGTGAGTACATAATTAAAACTTGACAGAAAAAGAGACCATCTGGCCTGTGTAGCATTTAGATGTTTGGCCTCACCAATGTAAATGAGATTTTTGTGATCGGTAATGATGATAACAGGATCTTTAGACCCCTCTAACAGATAATGCCATTTTGCCAGAGCTGATACCACTGCGAGTAGTTCCCTGTTACCAATATCATAATTTCATTCTGCAGATGTTACGAATCCCCACCAGGAGGAGAATATGATCCTTGTACGCAGCACCTATCCTTTCCCTCCGATCCTTATAATGGTCGGTCTGTATATATATATATCCCTAGACTGACACTGAAGAAGCCAAACGTGAGAACATATAGCCAAATCAAAATGCAAGAGAATATCGTAAACTGTTGCTAGGGGTCAGTACGCCAGAGAATATCGTAAGCCGTTGCCAGTACGCCAGATAATATCGTAAGCCGTTGCCAGGGGTCAGTACGCCAGAGAATATCGTAAGCCGTTGCCAGGGGTCAGTACGCCAGAGAATATCGTAAGCCGTTGCCAGGGGTCAGTACGCCAGAGAATATCGTAAGCTGTTGCCAGGGGTCAGAGAATACCAAGAAATACCAATAAACACAGGAGCAGCTCTAAGGGATGTTAAACCACGATAGGGCAATGTGTGGATACATTGCCTGTGCCTTTAAACCCGGCGGGTCTGCGTCATCACGCCAGGCTCCACCCCCCAGCGTCTCACGTGGCGGCCTGGACTCCTTTCATTACTCGGCACCCAGCCAGCGAGCAGCGAGGACGACACTGCCGGGCGCCTGCGGTCCGTAGTGCGGTATGTAACAGTACCCCCCTCTCTACGGGAGGTCCCCGAACGACCACCCGGTGCCCGAGGGTGAGCCCTATGGAAAGCATGAACCAACCGAGGAGCATGGATATCATGAGCAGGCAGCCATGAACGGTCCCCCGGTCCATAACCCTTCCAGTCAATCAGATACTGAAGGGAACCCTTACAAAATCTGGAAGCAAGCATGGACTTGATTTCGTACTCCTCCTCACCTTCAACTTCAATAGGTGGAGGAGGGACAGAGGGTCTAGTGAAACGGTTACATAACAGAGGTTTCAATAAACTCACATGGAACACATTATGGATACGGAGAGCTGAAGGTAAAGCCAATTCATACGAGACAGGGTTAATATGACGTAGTACCCTGTAAGGGCCTATGAAGCGTGGTGCCAATTTCATCGTGGGTACCTATAACCTGATATGGCGGGTAGATAACCAAACCTGATCCCCTACCTGATATACAGGTGACATCCGTCTACTTTTGTCAGCTTTACCTTTTTGAGTAACCACATTCCGCTCAGATATCTTTTTGATTGCAACCCAAGTTTGCTGAAGGGTATGCAGGTGCTTCTCTAAAGCGGGTAAATTGGATGTGGGAAAGTGAGACGGGAGAGTCGGGGGATGGAAACCATATATCGTAAAGAAAGGAGAATGACCTGTCATTTCATTGTCACAATTGTTTCGAGCATATTCAGCCCATGGTAAATAATCGGACCATGAGTGTTGCTGCTGAGATATAAAACGACAGAGGTATTGTTCGAGCCCTTGATTGGCTCTTTCGGATGCCCCGTTAGTTTGTGGGTGATAGGCGGATGAAAAAGCCAGCTTAACTCCCATACTTTTACAAAAAACCCTCCAAAACTGTGATACGAATTGTGTGCCCCTATCTGAAACAATTTCAACAGGTATGCCATGGTGTTTAACAACATTGTTAATGAAAACGGGCACCAGATCCGAGGCAGAGGGTAGATTAGGGAGAGGAACGAAGTGAGCAATTCTAGAAAAGTGGTCAACGATGGTGAGGATCACCATGTTACCCTTGGATACGGGTAGATCGACTATGAAGTCCATGGAAACATGAGACCAGGGTCTATCGGGAATGGGTAAGGGTTGCAACAATCCCACTGGTAAGTTCCTTTGATTCATATTTATTGCACATGTTTCACAAACAGAAATATACTCTTTAATGTTCTGACGTAGGGCAGGACACCAAAACTGCCTCCTTAGACTAGACAATGTCTTGGATATCCCCATATGACCGGACGGTTTGGTGTCATGATGCAATCTCATCACGTTTTCTCTTTGGTTCTCAGGTACAAAGAGTTTATAGGGAGGTTTGCCCTCAGGAGCAAGTTTCTGGGCTACCTGAAGACACCTGAGCAGGGGAGAAGAGACAGTGACAGTGGTAGCCGAAACAATACACTCCCTAGGGACGATGGGATTATTATCCTGTATGTGTTTCTTGTAGGGGTCGAATTGATGGGACAAGGCATCTGCCTTGATGTTCTTTTAACCAGGTCGATATGTCAAGAGGAAATTGAAACTGGACAGGAACAACGACCACCTGGCCTGTCTGGCATTTAATCTTTTCGCATTCCCTATATACGTAAGATTTTTATGATCTGTGATTATCACGACGGGTATAGACGACCCTTCAAGCAGGTGTCTCCATTCGGATAAGGAGGACACAACCGCCAACAACTCTCGATTCTCTATATCATAGTTCATTTCAGCCGGAGACATTTTACGAGAAAAGAACCCACAGGGATGTAACGGTTTGCCTGGTGCTTCTCTTTGAGATAGAATGGCTCCTATTCCTATCTCAGAAGCATCAACCTCTAACTGGAATGGTAATTGAGGGTCTGGATGTCTCAGAACCGGAGCAGAAGTAAATGCGGTTTTCAGTGTTTGAAAAGCTTGTTTAGCACCTGGGGACCATTTCTGATTTTGTATACCTTTCTTCTTTCTTGGTCATGGCCGTTAACGGAGCCACCAAGGAGGAGAAATTTTTTATGAACCGTCTGTAGTATTTGGTAAAACCTAAGAACCCCTGAATGGCTTTCAAGCCTTGAGGTAATGGCCAATCCAAGATCGAGGACAGTTTGGATGGGTCCATCTGAAAACCTTCAGGGGTAATCACGTAACCCAGGAAATGTACCTCATTTAAATCAAACATAAGTTTTTCGAGTTTGCAATACAAGCCATTGTCTAACAATCTCTTTAGCACAGACTGAACATGTTCATGATGGGTTTCAATATCAGGCAAATAAATCAAATTGTCATCTAAATAAACAATGACAAAAATCTGCAAAAAGTCTAGGAGTACATCGTTTATGAGATCCTGAAATACCGCCGGAGGATTATATAGCCCAAAAGTCATCACTAGATACTCGTAGTGCCCACTTCGGGTATTAAAGGCAGTTTTCCACTCATGATTTTCCTTTACCCTAACCAAGTTGTAGGCACCCCTGAGATCCAACTTGGAGTACACTGTGGCACCTTGTAACCTGTCAAACAGTTCGGAAATGAGTTGTATAGGATATACATTTCGAATGGTGATGCGATTCAACCCCCAGTAGTCTATACAAGGCCGTAGGTCTCCCTCTTTTTTGGATACAAAGAAGAAACCCGCCCCAGCCGGGGAGGAAGAACGCCTTATAAAGCCCTTAGCCAGATTCTCCTTTATGTACTCCTCCATAATCTCATTCTCTCTTTGAGACAGAGGATAGACATGACCTCTGGGTGGCATGGTACCGGGAAGCAAATCTATGGCACAGTCATATGGTCTATGAGGAGGTAAAAAACCTCCCTCAGATCCTGGTACCATTCAGGTACTTCTGTGGATAAAGGAGGAGCTGTTGGCAAATTAAGGCTCCCTATAGTGGTGACCGTCTTTAAACACTGTAACCAACATTGAGCATTCCATGCCTTAATCTCACCGTGTTCCCAATCGAGGGAAGGATTGTGTTGCACCAACCAGGGGAAACCCAACACCACGGGACACGAGGGTGACTCTATAACCTGAAATGTTATCTGTTCATGATGGAGAACCCCTGTAGTGAGACATAGAACTGCAGTGTCATGTGTCACCCTGGTTGGGATAGAGGCCTTCCGTCAATGGCCTCTACGAATAATGGTGTATCTCTCTCAAGCAAAGGGATAACATGGCCACGAGCAAACACCTGATCAATGAAATTCCCTGCCGCCCCAGAGTCAAGAAATGCAACAATATGAATCAAGACCATTTCCCAGGAGAGAGAGATAGTGTCAGGTGCTGGTTCCGGGGCAGTAGGTGCGAGCCAATGTGCAATGAATAACAGATATATCTAGATATATCTATATATAAATATATATATAATGATTTATTTTAAAGGCACAAAAGAAATAGACCGAGGCAACAACAGAATCTAGGAGGGATAAGCGAGAGAAGTAGGAGAATACTGAATAAGTAATAACAATAGATAAGGATATAAACTAGAACAAAAGATAGAAAGGCAAAATAAGAGCGATGCAGACACATATACTGAATAGTTTAGAAATAGATATATGTATCTCCAGGAGAGAAGGAAAGCTAAGGAATAGGGAAGGAGAGATTGTATGTATATATATATATATATATATATATATATATATTATATATGTATACACAGGTTACAGGTCTAGAGTCAGAGCTAAAGCAGAGAATAATATTAATGGATAAGGAACATTAAACTATACATAAGAGGGATAAACAGACTAAAGCAGAACATACTAAATATAGGGAGAAACTGCAGATCATAACAATGGGAAAACAGAAGCAGAGAATACTTAAGTTATATATATGAATATATCTGAGTCCTTAGAGTTATAGGCAAATCCTTGTAATCCAGAAGGTAACGAGAAATAAATCCAGGAAGTCTGTAAACAAATAGGATATCCAGGTGGTCTGCAGCATAAGGGTTTGGAGGAATAGGATGTCCAGTGGAGTAGAAGGTGATTCAGGTATCCAGGCAAATACAGAGAGGTTAGAGGTAGCTCTTTACAGCTTGGAGATTCCAAGGCAATGTGGAAGCATTGGAAAACAGGTGTGGTCCAGTTTTATGCAGGAGTATTAGATGATCTAGGCAACACCTGAGCATTGCACAGGCAGAGGTGAGTTGCGGTACTGCTATTGAAAGTCTCACTACTATGAGCCAGCACCAGGTTTAGGCTTTTTATTAGGCCGGCGGCTACGGTCCTTACAGATAGGCACTACCATGCGCGTTTTATTTTTCATTATAGGAGACACATCAGTCAAGCCCAAGGTTTGTCTCCTAGAAGACCTTAGGCTGTCTCATTTCCCGAAACCCTTAAACCTCTAGGTCTCCTGGTACATTGATTCCGGAAATGCCCCCTGCCAGCACAGTAAAAGCATAACCCCTCTCTTTTGCGGTATTTTCTCTCCTCCTGGGATATACCGGTGTTACCGATTTGCATGGGTTCAGAAGGATGGGGTTCGGCTGCGGGTGGCATGGGAACATGAGGAGCAATATTAGGAAGAGGTGGCAGTACCCTGCGAACCCTTTCTCTGGGACCCCGTCTGTCACGGATCTGGTCATCAAGGGCAATACAAAAATCAATTAACTCTTCCAACACATCAGGTAATTTCATGGGTGTGAGTTCGTGCATGAGGGAGTCAGACAGGCCCTCTGTGAAGGCCAAGACAAGAGCTTTGTTGGTCCATGTAACCTCAGAAGCGAGTGTTTTGAATTCGATGGCATAATCAGACACCTTCCTGTTGCCTTGTCTGATTCGGAAGAGTGACCTCCCTGCCGTCTGAGATCTACGAGTGGGATTGAGTGTATGGCGTAGCTCTGACACAAACATCTCATAATCATATACAATCGTTTTCTTATTCTCCCATAGAGGGGTAGCCCATTCCAGAGCTTTATCAGAGAGATGGTTAATCATAAACCCCACCTTAGACTTATCAGACGGACACATACCCGGGTTGAGGTCAAAATGAATCCCCACATGAATCAAAAACCCACGACAAGCACCAGGGGTACCGACAAAGCGCATCGGGGCTGTCATATGAACGTGGTGAGTAGGCGGTAAAACGGCAGTGGATACAGCACCCTCAGGAACTGGCGGAGACGGCGAGGCTGGTGCTCTACCTGGCTGGTTTAACAGAGCATGCAAGGCCTGAGCGATTTGATCCATTCTATGATCCTGTTCCTCTTGCCTTGCAGAGATCTTGGCTAATTGGACTGATAGGTCTACATGATCCATGGCCCTATCGTAATGTTACAAATCCCCACCAGGAGGAGAATATGATCCTTGTACGCAGCACCTATCCTTTCCCTCCGATCCTTATAATGGTCGGTCGATATATATATATATATATATATATATCCCTAGACTGACACTGAAGAAGCCAAACGTGAGAACATATTGCCAAACCAAAATGCCAGGGAATATCATAAGCCGTTGCCAGGGGTCAGTACACCAGAGAATATCGTAAGCCGTTGCCAGGGGTCAGAATAACAAAGAAATACCAATAAACACAGGAGCAGCTCTAAGGGATGTTAAACCACGATAGGGCAATGTGTGAATGCATTGCCTGTGGCTTTAAACCCAGCGGGTCCACGTCATCACGCCAGGCTCCATCCCCCGGTATCTCACGTGGCCGCTTTGACTCCTTTCATTACTCGGCGCCCGGCCATCGAGCAGCGAGGACGACGCTGCCAGGCGCCTGCGGTTCGTAGTGCGGTATTTAACAGCAGACAACAACTTCATGGAAAAGAATCCACAGGGATGCATGGGTTTCTCAGGACTTTCTCTTTGTGATAAGAGAGGCATCTACCTCCAGCTGAAATGGCGCACCTGGCACTGGATGTTGCAGAACGGGCACCGAAACGAACGCTTCTTTGAGTTCCTCAAAAGCCTGTATGGCTTGAGGGCTCCGTCTCTGATTATGTCTGTGTCAATTGTGACAGATTGTTCCACCCTAGGGGGTGAGGAGGTTTGACGTGTACGAGGAGTGGAAGACAAAACCTGAGGAGACCTGTGAGGCTTATCACGACCAGTCCTTCTCTCACGGATCTGGTCGTCCAGAGCAATGCAATAATCGATAAGATCATCAAGTTCTTCAGGTAGCGATAACGGAGTGAGCTCATACATTAGAGCGTCTGTAACCCCCTCAAGAAATGCAGCAGTAAATGCATCATTAGGCCATTGCAACTCAGCTGCCAGAGTTTTAAATTCAATCGAAATAGGGTTCTAGCAGCACCAGTAGCACGTCTGGCCGGATCAAACGTACGTTTGAGATCCCTCATGAATTCATGATAATTGTATACCACATGTTTCTTTAGCTCCCATAAGGAAGTTGCCCACAGAAGAGTTTTGTCGGTTAGGTGGTTTATCACGTACCCCACCTTAGCTTTTTCAGAAAGACACATGCCAGGATTCAAATGAAACATTATGTCCATTTGCATAACAAAACCCCTGCATGTCCCAGAAGTACCATCATAGCTATCGGGGGTTTTCAGATTCACGTGAGAACAAGCACAACCCTGAGGGGGTGCAGCATTAACGGTAGGAGACTGAGGAGGCGACGGTTTGGAGGGAGGATTCAACAATAGCCCCAAAGCCTGAGCAAATTGGTCCATCCTGTGGTCCTGCTCCTCCTGTCTATGGTTCTGCTCCTCCTGTCTACGGTGCTACTCCTCCTGTTTATTAATCAAGTCTCCCAATTTGGAGATCAACACAGACAGGTCTGTTGGATCCATATTAATGGCCTTGCCATAATCTAATGGTTCCCTGGACGGACCTGGTAGGATCCCTTGCACAGACCTCTAACCCTCCGATCCTTGGGATGGTTGGTGTGACAGATCCCGCTACTCGGGGTGAATAGATCCGCCGTCAGCACCGAGTACACCTGGAGGTCGGTAGTGTGGTAGCGAGGTGCCGCTGGTGCTCGTAGGATACCCCGAGGTTGCAGCGCTGTAGAGAGGTCCTTGAAGCATCCCGGTTCCCATAGCCCTGTTATCCCCAATTACTAGCCGAGGCAGGAGTAAAGGTTCACCAAGAGTGATTTATTTTGCATGGGGAACACAGGTGTATTTATGAGGGAAAACGGCATTGTTCTCCCCTGGCCCGCCCTCAGCCCTCCCAGGGTGATTTCTGCCACTGCCCCAAGCCATTGCCCAATTTCTCTTTGTTAACCTGGGGCCCCCCCTGCTGTGCGCAGCCCTTATCTTGGGGCTCGGCGCCAGCTCGTCTGGTGAACTTTCCGTGGTTCCGTGGCTCTGAATGAGCGGGGAACAGGGGAACAACAGGGAAAATCACATTGGGGTACTTATAAAAATAAGGGCTAACAAACTTTTAATGACACACAAATAAATAAACACTTGAACGGCTGTACTGCGGTAGAGCGTAGTGGCGGCCGTCCCGTCACATATCTCCCCCAAGTTACCAGTTGGCAGACCCGGTGAGACCCCCTGCAGGTCCACTTGGGGATGTCCACGGACCCCACCCTAGGTCTCAAGTTCAGTCTGGCGGGATAGCCCATCCACATTGGCATGTTGCTTACCAGGACGGTATTGGATAGTAAAGTTGAAGGGCTGTAGGGCCAGGCTCCACCGCAGGAGCCTGCCGTTGTCTCTGGCCACACGGTTCAGCCATACCAGGGGGTTGTGGTTTGTGAGGACCGTGAAGGAGCGCCCATACAATTAGGGTTAGAGTTTCTTCAGTGCCCATACCAGGGCTAGGCACTCCTTCTCGATTGCCGCATAGGCAACCTGCCTGGGTAGAAGTTTCCGGCTGATGTAGGCAACCGGGTGGTCATGCCCATCTTCACCAACCTGGCTCAGCACCGCTCCCAGTCCGAACATAGAAGCGTCTGTGTGGACGAAGAAATGTTTCGTTGAATCAGGAGCGGTCAACACGGGGGCCTCCACCAGGGCTCGCTTGAGCTGCTGGAAGGCTTCCTCACACTCAGGGGACCACAGTACCTGTCGGGGAAGGTTCTTGCGGGTCAAGTCAGTCAGGGGTTTGGCAATGGCGCTGTAGTTGGGGACGAAGCGGCGGTAGTACCCCACCTTACCTAGAAATGCTAACACCTGGGTCTTGGTGTGGGGTGTGGGCCACTGGGCGACAGCTTCAACCTTGGCGGGTTCCGGGCGCTGCCTTCCGCAGCCCACCCGGTGGCCCAAGTACTGGACCTCGGACATGCCAACGTGGCACTTGTCTGGTTTGACTGTCAGACCTTGTCAGCTAGGTAGGCACTGGTAAAGTCCTGCATCCCCTCTAGCAGCCGATCAACCATTATTATTATTATTCTTTATTTATAAAGCGCCAGCATATTCCGCAGCGCTGTACAATAAGCACAGTATAGACAGGGTTACAATACATTGAACAACATTTGACAAACAGTACAGGAGGAGATGAGGGCCCTATTCCCGTAGGAACTCACAATCTGGGAGGGTTGGGGTTGGAAACAGGAGGAGAGGACTGTAAGGTGAGAGTGATTGATGATTGCGTCAGTGAGTTGGGTGGTAGGCTTCCCTAAATAGGAACGTTTTAAGGGAGCGTTTGAAGGAAGAGAAGTTAGGGGAAAGTCTGACAGTACGAGGGAGAGCCTTCCAGAGAGTGGGGGCTGCGCGTGAGAAATCCTGCAGTCTATCATGGGAAGAGGTGATGCGGTGAGAAGCTAGGCGCAGGTCACTGTTTGACCTTAGGGAGCGGGCTGGGGTGTATTTGGTGATTAGTGAGGACAGGTAGTGGGGAGCTGAGTTAGTGAGGGTTTTGTAGGTAAGGTAACCATGCGTTGGAACGTGGCCGGGGCATTCTTCATCCCGAATGGCATGACCCGAAATTGGTACAGGCCAAACGGAGTGATGAATGCCGATTTCGGCACACCTTCCTCGGCAAGGGAATCTGCCAGTACCCCTTACACAAGTCAATGGTGGTGAGGAAGTGACTATGGGCAATGCGGTCCAGGAGCTCGTCTACCCGGGGCATGGGGTAGGCGTCGGTAACGGTGTGCTCATTGAGCCTTCTGTAATCTACACAGAACCTGGTAGTGCCATCTTTCTTGGGTACTAGAACCACCGGGGAGGCCCATGGGCTCTCGGATGGTTCTATTACCCCTAGATCCAGCATCTCGCGGATCTCCTTCTGCATCACGTCTCTCACTGCATCGGGGATTCGGTACGCCGTCTGCCGCAAGGGGGTTTGACTCTGGGTATCGACCCGATGCAGAGCTACAGAGGTGTAGCCGGGACGGGACGAGAACAGGTCTCGGTGCTCCCATAGCACCTGCTGAGCCTGTTCCCTGTGGCGTGGACTGAGTCCCTCGCCCAGCCGGACATCAGCTATCCCCTGGGCGCTCGGATCCCCAGGCAGTACCGGCAGGGGGAGATCCTCCAGATCCCCCACGTCCGGTGCGCAGATGGCAGCTACTGCCTCTTCTCTTTCATGAAATGGTTTCAGCATGTTCACATGAAAGGTTCTTTGGATCCTTTCATCCGAACATCTGGCTGCGATTAAGGTGGTATCACAGATCTTCTCTATAATTTTGTAGGGTCCCTCCCAGGCTGCCTGCAACTTATTTTGTTTGACCGTCCGGAGCGCTAACACTTTCTGCCCTAGCTGGAAGGTGCGGTCCCTAGCCGACCGGTCATACCACCTCTTCTGCTTGGTTTGGGCCGCTTGGAGATTGTCCCGTACCAGGGCGGTCAATTCCTGCAGCCGGTCCCTAAACTCAAGCACATAATCTATGGCCAAGGTCCCCTCCTCGGCCAGAGCACCTTCCCAGTGCTCCAGGAGCAAGTCCAAAGGGCCTCGGACTCTCCGGCCGTACAACAGCTCAAAGGGAGAGAAGCCAGTGGCTTCCTGGGGTACCTCCCTGTATGCGAACAACAGATGGGGCAAGTGGCGTTCCCAGTCCTTATGGGACATGGTAAAGGTGCGAAGGAGTTGCTTGAGGGTCCCGTTAAACCGCTCGCAGAGCCCGTTGGTTTGCGGGTGGTAAGGGGAACTGTACAGGGGTTTAATCTTGCACAGTCTCCAGAGCTGCTGGGTCACCTCGGCCGTAAATTGCGTGCCCTGGTCAGACAAGATTTCCTGGGGAAATCCGGCCCTGGAGAATATCTGTAGCAGAGCTCCGGCAACGGTCTCTGCGTGGATATCTCGGAGGGCCACGGCCTCTGGGTACCTGGTGGCATAGTCTACTACGGTCAAGATATACTTCTTGCCTGTAGTACTAGGCACCGCCAGGGGTCCTATCAGATCCACCGCCACCTGTCTAATGGGTTCTCCCACTATGGGTAGGGGTCTCAGGGTTGCTTTCCAGGTGTCCCCCCTCTTCCCTACCCGCTGGCATACCTCACAGGTCCGGCAATAGTCCCTAACATCCCCGGATAACCCGGGCCAGAAGAAGCTCTGGGTCAGGAGGTGCAGCGTCTGCCTGTGCCCCAGATGGCCTGCAAGGGGAATATCATGCCCAATCTTCAACAGATTGCGCTGATATTTCCCCGGCACTACCAGTTGTCTATGGGGTACCTGGTCCACTCCCCTCCTCGCTCCCCCGGAGGTCCTATACAACTTCCCCTGGTACCAGGCAAATCTCACTTCCCCTACCCTTCCCGACTCCCGCCCAGCCTGTTGTCGGTAAGGGGCAAGGGTGACGTCTTCCCTGGTGGCTTGGGCAAAGTCCGTCGAGGAATCCCAGGTCAGGGAGGGGGTATTGTCGGGGCCAAGGGTTGGGCTGGTCTCACTTACCGCGGTCCCCTCGGAGTCTGTGTGCGGAGCCTTCCTTGCTTGATGGCGGGTGGTGACGGGGCATACCAGGGTGGGTGTCCTCAAAAGTAGAGGTCAGCAGACCAAGGTCGTTGCCGAGTAGTACTTCGGTTGGTAGGTCTTTCATGATCCCTACTTCCACGTCCCGGGCATCCATGGCCCAATCGAGATGGACGCGGGCCATAGGGATCCGGTAATCATGGCCGCCGGCGACTCGGACGGCCACTGAGTAGCCTGTGTAGGCAGCCAGGGTAATAAGGTGGGGCTGTGCCAGGGTAAGGGTTGCGCCGGTGTCCCGCAGGCCGTTGGCACTCCGTCCATTCACCCGGACCTTTTGGCGATGGTGCTGCCGGTTATCTTGGGCAGCTGCTTGAATCGGGTCTGCTTCATGTAGGATGCCCCAGTCTTAGTCCGGAATCGCTGTGGGTTCTGGCTCGGCTCATGTTGGCAACAATATGCCGTAGCTCTCCCTGGAGGGTGTGCTGGGTGATGCGGGGCAGGATGGTTGGCAGTCAGTGGACAGCAGTCCTGGATATGTCCGATTTGGTTGCACCCATAGCACCGGGGATCGGTCCGAGGAACCGGAGTGTGAATTGTCGGTGGCCGGGGTGCTCTCTCGGTGGGTGCGGTACGAGGCTGGGGTGCTGGATGGAGCCGGGGAGGTGGGGGCCGGATGTCAGTAGGAGGTACTCGCCTGGCGTCCTGGTATTCATCGGCGAGGCGGGTAGCTTCGGGCAGGGTAAGGGGACGTCGGTCTCGCACCCAATCCCGGACCTCTGGAGGTGAATAGTTATAGAACTGCTCCAGCAAGAGCAGTTGGATGATCTGGTCCGGGTGGGTGGCTTGGCATCCCTGGATCCAGCTGCGTACGGCCTGTTGCATGCAATGCCCCCATTCCGCGTAGGAGTCATGGGTCCCTTTCTTTAGAGCTCGGAACCGGACTCGATACGCCTCGGGGGTGAGCGCATAGCGGGCCAGCAGGTGTTCCTTGACCCGCTCGTACACCATGCAGTCCTCATCCACCACAGCCCAGTAGGCTTCAGTTGCTCTGCCCGTCAACTTACTCACCAGTTGGAGGTACCCAATCTTGGGCCGCCACCTCTTGCAGGGCACATTGTCTTTCAAAATCTTGCAGGAAGCCGTCAATATCCTCGCTTCCCTCTGGGAAGAATTTGATGGCGGCAAAGAGAATCTTTTGCTTGGGGGGTCCGGTGCTGCCCTGGGGAGTCAGAGACCCACCGGACCGTTGCTGCATTCCTGCTTGGCGGAGTCTGTCCGTATCTGCCAAGACCCTCCCGATGATGTCGGCGGGGGGGTCTGTTCCGTACAGGGCCAGCCGCCACTGTACCTCTCGCCGCCATTCTGAGGTCTCAGAGCCCTCGGAGGGAGGCATACAAGCACGGTCGTCCTCCATCAATTCGCTGATGACTGCCTTCGGTTTGCCCCCGGGGATCTTGCCTCTGGCTTTCAGCAATTCTTTAAGGACCGTGCGCTTCAGACCCTTGTAGTGCTGGGCCATACGGGGTTACGGCCGTTACTTGGGGTGTCCGCCTCTCGGTCCCAGGGGTGTCTGAGACCAGGGCCAAGCCATCGGCTCTTTTTCCCCCTGCTGGGCTGGTCTCAGAATCTCCCCCCGAATGGCGGCAGCTCCGGATGCTCGGCATGTTGCGGTGGCTGAGACTGGGGTCAAGCCAGCAGCTGTATTTCCCTCTGCTTGTCTGGTCTCAACCGATCCCACCGCTGCCACCAATGTGACGGATCCCGCTACTCTGGGTGAGTAGATCACCGTCAGCGCCGAGTACACCCGGAGGTCGGTAGTGTAGTAGCGAGGTGCCGCTGGTGCTCGTAGGATACCCCGAGGTTGCAGCGCTGTAGTGAGGTCCTTGAAGCGTCCCAGTTCCCAAAGCCCTGTTATCCCCAATTACTGGCCGAGGCAGGAGTAAAGGTTCAAACAAGAGTGATTTATTTTGCATGGGGAACACAGGTGTATTTATGAGGGAAAACGGCATTGTTCTCCCCTGTCCCGCCCTCAGCCCTCCCGGGGTGATTTCTGCCACTGCCCCGAGCCATTGCCCAATTTCTCTTTGTTAACCTGGGGCCCCCCCTGCTGTGCGCAGCCCTTATCTTGGGGCTCGGCGCCAGCTCGTCTGGTGAACTTTGCGTGGCTCTGAATGAGGCTCTGAACAACAGGGAAAATCACATTGGGGTACTTATAAAAATAAGGACTAACAAACTTTTAATAACACACAAATAAATAAACACTTCAAACTGCTGTACTGCGCTACAGCATAGTGGCAGCCGTCCCGTCACATTCGGGACCGCTAACCCTAACCTCTAGCAGCCACAAAGGCCAGGGAAAACAGCAACACAGACTGAGATATGTATATATATATACTGCGCAACAGTATATGACAGGATATGTAGCCCACACCAACAATGACAGATCGCAGATACCAGGCAGGGGCATAGAACAGGAGCGGTCGATAAAACAGAATCGGGTCAGCAACGTAAGGACACTTGTACTGCGCTATGGTATATGTGGCAAGGTCTAATAGCACACGGCAGTAACAGATACACCAAGCAGGGGCACAGAGAGAGAGAGAGTAGTCGTATAAGAAAACCGGGTCAGCAACGTAAGGACACTTGTACTGCGCTATAGTATATGTGGCAGGGTCTGATAGCACACAGTAGCAGCAGATACACCAGGCAGAGGCACAGAGAGAGAGTGGTCAGATATCAGGCAAAAGTCGGCAACAAATTGGGTAATTCCCAGCTGAGGAAGCCATTCTGGCAAAACGCATCCTGGTAGATCTGGTAGAGATGTACTGTTTATTTTAAACAATAAATGGTTTTAATTCTATATTTTACTGCTGTCTGCCTATGATCCTGTGAAAGAAGGTTTGGGGATTTCCTTTATGATTCCCTATGTGATATTTAATGGAGCCAATAGAGGCTCAACACTCGGTGAGTTGAAAATTGGCTCTTTACATAAACTAAGAGTTTTGTTATGATTTACCGCACCTGGTGGTGCCTTTTGGTCTTTATTCACCTATATTGCAGTATTATCCCGCTGATATCTAAGGAATCCACCAAGGGGTATATAGGCACCTGAAGAGAGATTGTGAGTGGCCCAAAAAGCTGTTTTCCCTAGAACCGGTGGTGTGCTCCTTTAAATGTGAGTTTAATATCAGCAAGATAGTATCCAACTTTGAGCTGACGTACTGCGCAATTCCGCTTTTGCTTCACAGTATTGGTTCCACTGTTAACATCATAAAGAAAAACATTTTTTGGAAATGAAGATCACTGGATCTATGCACATGTAACGTGTCTATCCTGCTTTCTTGTGGACTAAGGTCTATGAGCACCGTGTTGTGTTACTGTATTTGACTATTTTGAAGGTATATAGAAGAACCTCCATCTACAACATTCAGCGAGCGGTTCAGTCACGGTTATCTGGTGGGCGCCTAGACCAGAAGATCAGTCACATTGAGGGGTACCTGGGGATCATGAGAGATGAGGTCATACCAGCAAATCAGAACAGAGGATCAGTTACAATGAGGGTGTGATGGGAAGCCGTCTGTCCTGGCTCTCCAGACTTACCAAGATCAGCCCGGCCTCTGAGTTGCTCGGAACTCAGTGCCTCGAGCAGCCTGATCCGCAGCTCCAGACCTGCTTGGTCTGAATCCCTGCCTTGGAGCCTCTTTGCATTTCCTGAAGCCCGCTCTGTGCCTTCTGAGGGTGATTATAGATGGTAGCGTAGGTGAAAGAGACACCAGGCAGGCTGTATGTTCAAACAGCATACACACTGGTCATTTCACATGGTCTGCTTTTATTTGGTTCAGAATCAGATAACAACAGTTAACATTCCCACCCCCCAGACATTTTGGCACCGCTATTCAGCTTGTTCCCCATTTGGTCCTCTCAGAGTGCAAGCTCTTGAGCAGGGGCTTCTCTGGTACTGTTCTATGTGTTTAACTTGCATGTATATTGGTTACACAAATAAACAAAAACGAGGCACCAGGTACTCAAAGGGCATAACCCAAACAATGAGGAAGAACAGAACAATTTGCACCAAGTGCAACAAGAGTACCAAAGTACGGTTAATTTAATGAATAACACTGCAACAAATAAGTAATGAATGAAAAAAAAAACCTGTATATTGGTTATCCTGTCTTTCCCATTGTATAGCACTACGGTACTTGGAGGCGCCTTGTAATTAACTGTAACTGCAGTCATACAGAGCACAGGTCCTTGTTTGGGGGGGATTCCAGGGGGCAGTGGCAAATCCAGGGGTACCGGTCGATAGCTCGGGCCCCTGGGGTGTCACAGTCCAACAAGTGCCAAGATCTGGGGGCAGGGGCACAGATGGCAGCATATAATAGGTATCCCCAGCTGATGCCACATGGTCAGAGCTGCCTGAGCTCCTGGGGTCAAGAAAGGCTCAGCAACGTGGGTTCCCAATGGAACTCCCTCCTGAAAATCACCACAATGGTAGCTCACATGAGGACCACCCCACCTTTGAAAAAGCACCCCGCTGGAGCAGTTAGTTTTCGGGGCACAGACGTTTGAAGTTTCTGCAGATGGCTCTATTACAGTCAATGAGGTGCATTCCTGGAATGGGATTGGTTGGCCCTTCTAGCTCCTTGGATTGTGATTGGCTGGGGTTTCAAACCCAGCTCATGCTTTCAATCCCAGGCTAACCCTGGTGTCGGATAACACCGTGAGTATAAGGGACAGGCTTAACCCTTTCGCTGCTGAGGCTTTTCCCGCCCCTATGCTGAGGTCATTTTTACCTGTTTTGCGCATCATGTTTAAACGTGTTTTGAAGGCTTATTTTAGTATATGACCCAGACATATTATATATCGTTCTTTCCGTCAGACTCGGTAGATTCATAATATGTCATTATTATATGTATACGTTATGTCATGTCTGTATATTATAACAAAAAATGCAATAAAATATGTATTTTCAATAATTTACAATGTGTAAAGTGTTTTTTTCCACATTTTAACATGCGAGCAATTGCGGTTATATTTTGTATGGGGTGCGCTTGTTAAAAAAATTAGAGATGGGGTCTCGTTACATTTTTTTTTGGGGAAAATGACACTATTTTTAACAAACGCACCGCATACAAAAATCGTTAGTGCAGCATCATTGTTCACATTATAATTGAAATGGGAACAATATTGCTGCATTAACAAACAAAAAAAATAAAAAAAAGTGTTTATTTTTTTTTATTTTTATTTTTCCTTTTTTTTTTTTTTACAAAATTTTTTCACTTTCATGTTTGGTATCGTTGGAACGGCCATGCTCTGGCCGATCCAACCATACCAAAATTTAACCCCTAGCTGCCACGGATCGGGAGATAGGGAGTTCATTGGAACTCCCTATCTCCACAGTTGGTGGCAGTTAGGGGTTAACTCTAGGACTGGCGTCATCGTGCTACGTACGATGACGCCAGTCCTCTGGGGGAGTTCCCGGAGGCTTGGCCGACATCCAAGATGTCGGCCAGCTCCGGGAAAGGATCGCGAACCGGCGCTTTTCAGCGCCGATTCGCGATCCAGCTCCCCAGGGGTTAATGCCAGGCATCATTTGGAAGGGCAGGCTGTGCCCTTCCAAATGATGCCTGGGTTAACCCCCGCAGAGCCGCCGATCGGGAGGGAGAGAGGTCCGAAGGACCTCCCCCCCTCCCTTTCAGGCGCCTCCTCCGCACATGCGGGGGGGGCGCCTGAATTAGGTGTCATCGCGCCCCCGCGATGACACCTAATTCTGGCGGCTGCTGGTCCGGATGCCGGGCTGACATCCAGGATGTCAGCCCGCACCGGAGGGGCCAGCGATCGGCCGGAACCCGGCCGAACGCTGACCCCAATGGGAGGACGCGCTCAGCGCGTCCTCAGCACACCAGCGGGACTGCTGAGGACGCACTGAGCGCGTCCTCAGCAGCAAAGTGGTTAAAGGCATTTTGATTACGTGCTGATAGTGTTTTAAAGGGGTGTGAGAGATTAAAGATGGGGGTCATTTTCTGGGTAGGGGTGGTCTGCCCCGATTGGAGGCGCCGTTGGGTTCCCTTACCCCTTCTTGGTGGGCCTGCTGGGCGCCGCCGTGAAGATTGCCCCTGGTGCGTGTTGTTGGATATAATCTCTGCACGTGAATACAACACGTTATATATATTGGACTTCTCAGCCAAGCCTCCAATATGTCTATATAACTTAGTACATTCGGGAGCGCAAATAGATGTTAGTCCTCCTAAGAGTAAGAGTCTTTAACCCCTCAAATTTTCCTCTTACTCGTTTATTCAACCCACACATATTATACACCCTTTTTCCCGCCATTAAATGGACTTTCTAGAAATACCATTATTTCCATCATATTGAATAATTTACTATAAAAAAAATATGAAATATGAGGAAAAAATGGTAAAAACACACTTTTTCGTAATTTAATCCCCAAAATCTACAACCACCCAAAAAGACCCCGGCTAAATAGGTTCAAAATTTTATCCTGAGACTAGAAATACCCAATTTTTACATGCGTTTGCTTTTTAACCCCTTCACTGCTGAGACAGTTCACCTATGTGCGCTGCGCTCATTCTGACCATTTTGCGCTAATTATTTTTAGATGACAGCCTAGGTCCTATTTAATTAAACCCCCCCAGACAAAAAAAACTTTTAAAAAAAAAACATTTTTTTATTTTATTTAATTTTTTTATTATTTGTTTTTATTTTTTTTATTTATTTTTTAAACCAAACCTGGTCATGTTTGGTATCATTTGAAAGGCCATAATCAGGCCTTTCAAATGATGTCAAATATGACCATCTAGCTGCCATGGATCGGGAGATATGGGGGTCCTTAGGATCCCCTTATCTCTACATGGCAGCTAGATGGTTAACTGGCCCACTGACATCCTCACACATATGGTGAGGATGTCAGTGGGTGGGGGGGGGGCTGCAGGCTTGGCTGACATCCAAGATGTCAGCCCCCCTCCAGGTTCGAATCGCGTTTTGGCGCCGAAACGTGATCTGGCGGTGGTGTAAAAAGCATCTCCCTAGCTGCAATGGTTGGGGAGATAGAGGGCTCCGAAGGAGCCCCCCCTCCCCTCCATTGCTTTGCATGGGGACGCCTGCTGATGACGTCACCACGCAGCGTGGCGACGTCATCAGCCTCGCCTGCCCATGTAAATCACATGGGCAGGCTTCCTCCCTGCCAGATCGCCGAGGGATCCAGCGAGGGAGGTGAGTATCGGGCGGGAGGGGGATTAGGCACCGCTGACGTACCCTGTACGTCCGCGGGTCTAAGGGAGACCCGAGGACAGGACGTACAGGGTACGTCAGCGGCCCTTAAGGGGTTAATTTTCTAAGGATCTCCAGATGAGTTTTTATGGAGGATAGTCCAATACAGTCTCCAATCACATGACCAATATGAAATGGAAAAGAGAGGAGAAAAACAATTGGGCGATATCGTATATCACATACAGGCAGAATGGTGTGGTCATAAGGAAAAAAACTCACAAGTGTAGAGCTAATTAGCTCAGTTGGTACGCAGTTGAGTCACTATGGGGGACTCCTCCCTTCAGTTGTAGTGGTTCTTATTCCCTCATTCGCTTCGGTAGATTTCTTCACAATATATGTGTGCCAAAATGACCTTGGAAGAAATGTACATATAGCGTGATACCGTAACAGTAGGGACGGAGGAGGAAACACTTAGTGGAAAGGTACTCACATGTGTAGGAACCTCCTGTATAGGTGGTTCCGTAACAACCGCAGTAGACCACTTCCCAGGGGGTCTTTGCCTCTAGCTGGATGTATTGATGTAGTCAAATGTATACTCGAATGGATGTCAATGGAGTAGATGGAAGGGAAAAAAAATACTAAGGCATATAGGCGTGAGCCATATATGCATTAAAGGATTGGGTGGAATTTTTTTTTATTTTAAAACATTTAAACATTAAAAAATTATTGCGGGGGTCATCGAGACGCGTTTCCCTTACCAAAGTCTGTAAGCTTCTTCAGTCGAATGATCCCCGTCATTGTAGTGGCACAGTATATGTAGCCTCCAAGTGTTCATACCGCAAATTGTGGCGTGCGTTCCACCTCTAATCCTTCCGCGTGCGTTCCATCCGAAACGTTTCCGCATGCGTTCCATTCAGAACACTTCCGCAAGCGTTCCATCACTCCTATATCCGGTTTTGTAGTCTATCGGATCTTTAGACACAAATGTATTTAAATTCAATAGTTTGATATATTTCAGCACAAAATAAGGACGTTTATCTCACTCCTAATCTTAATCATCACCCCATACATAACCATGAGCCAATATCAAGAAGAGAAAGAACAAATGTATATTACAACCATGAATATGTAAATATTCTGTAGTAAAGCTAAAGAGGAGAAGAGGTAGTGTAATTATTTCAAAAAGTGACTGATTTCGAAATCGGCGTTCAAGCCGCCTGGGATAAGAGTATCGAGTGTATATATCCACATCATTTCGGTCATAATTAATTTCCTAATCAAATCCTCACCTCTCCAATTGCGTTTAACAACCTCTAATGCAAAAAATTGGATGTTATTTAGACTGCAATTATGTGTATCCCGAAAGTGAAGGGGCGCACTATGTTTCTCGTAGCCCCTTGTTATATTGCACAAATGTTCATTAATCCTTACATATAAAGGTCTTGACGTTTGTCCCACATAATTGTTGCCACATGGGCATTTAAATAGATAAATTACATTTTTGGAGTGACAGGTAATAAGTTGCTGAATTTTATAGGTTGAATTTGTTCTAGGTGAGACAAATTCTCGAATCGTCCTTTTTTTATTCGACGTCTTCCTGCATGCAATGCATTGGCCACATCCATAAAAACCGGCTTGTATTCCAAATGGATTTCCTGATGTTGATTTATTTTCTATTATATGTGTAGCGCTGTGTTTAAATCCTTGTTGTGGCAGTACCTATTTTTGGCCACCGGAGGGAGACAAGCGTGATGAGAGACACTGAACTTTGCATTGAGACTACATTTCCCGGCATGCTTTGCGGGCGGAGACAGGAAGTGGGTGGGACAGACAGCGTTACATCCTGAGCCTCGTGGAGATGGCTGACAGAGTGCGCCAGGGAGTGAGTGAGACAAGACGCAGTGCTGCAGAACGCAAGAGTGACTAGGCTGGAGCGCAGGTGCGGCCTATCAGAGTCCCAGATCGGGTTGTTCAGCCTTGCAAGAGGGAGACCCAGCGATCCACCATCTTACCCAAGCTGCTATTGAAGAAGCCGGAGGACCCCGAGTTAGGCGTACCGCAGGTCAATCGGATTGGGAGAGCAGGCGGTAAGCTGGACAAGTCACGGCCGGAGCAGAGAGAGCCAGACAACAGATCCAGTAACAGGCACCCCAGTCAAAAATCGAACGGAGAGACGTCCTGGGTCAGCGGAGCCTTAAGAATCTGGTGGATGGGTGAGAGGCCTCCAAGGCCGTTTGTGATTAACGAAAGCATGCTGCTGTTGTTTCTAAAACCCACAGGGCCCCAACTTGACTAGTCGAAGACACCTTTTAAGCAATTCACTGGCCAGTTGAATAGTACCCGGGTACCACAATACACACACACATTTACATTCCGGGACTTAACCTGTGCGGGACTCACTTCCTAATCTCCGAAAGGGATTAAAGATTTGTTTCTTATTTCTGTTTCCGCTGCGCGTCTCTCGAATTTCGAAGCATTATATTTTCTGTTCCGATGCGCGTTTTCCCGAAATACGAAGCCTCGTATTCTTTTCTGCTGCGCGTTTCCCGAATACGAAATACTGTAAATATATCTACGAACACCGTGTTATCTATTATATGCCATTCATTCTAGTAAACTATATAATTTTTCTGTTTCCGCTGCGCGTCTCTCGAATTTCGAAGCATTATATTTTCTGTTCCGATGCGCGTTTTCCCGAAATACGAAGCCTCGTATTTCTTTTTCTGCTGCGCGTTTCCCGAAATACGAAATACTGTAAATATATCTACGAACACCGTGTTATCTATTATATGCCATTCATTCTAGTAAACTATATAATTTATAAAATCCACAACGGTGCCGGAGTATATTTATTCCCTAGTGCGGGGAGACTGACCCGTGGTTCAATTTCAGCGGCTCCTCCGGGAGTGAGCGCTACACGTGGGGGCTCGTTTCCGGGATCCAGTCTCTGGAAAAACCGCATCTAAAGGGTTAAATATGGATCCAGACACTGTTGCCGAATGGTGTGAGGAGCACAGTAGTCAGTTAGAATGTTGTATAGTCATGGATATTCCCGCAGACACTTGGGCCGAAGATCAGATTCGCCAGGCCATGGCCGCGCTGACACCAGATCATCGGGGGTTAATCCTGGACATTAAAAAGAACACAGATACCTCTCACACGTATGTTCTTTTTGAATGGAGAAAGGGTGTTCCAGTGTGTTTTCAGGGCGCGAGCGTGAAGCTGACCGATGAGGTGGAAGTCCAACTGATTCAGCCAAGTGCGCCACGTGGCAAATCCGCAAGTGTTTCTGCGCCCAGTCCGTTGGCCATGATCGGGCCTGAATTCATAGTGGCTATTGGAGATTTGCTGGCTAAGTGTCAGAGAACAAGCCCTCCGCACACTAACTTCGGTTATCGACGGTTGAGAAATTTTACAGGAAACGTACCAACTCCGGCGGGAGAAGAAACCTTTGAAGAATGGGTGGAACAGGCGATGCAGGCTCTGGATGAGTGGGACGTCCCTGAAGCCCAGAAAAAGCAAAGGATCACCGAGAGTTTAAAGGGACCTGCGTCAGAAGCGGTGAGAAACCTAAAACTGAGTAGGAAAGACTGTACTGCTTTAGATTATTTAAACGTTCTGGAGGAAGTTTTTGGGCGAACAGAAAAGGCTGCAGAGCTTGTATATCAGTATGAACACACCTACCAGCGGAGAGGTGAGAGAATGACCGAATACATGAGGCGCCTAGATAAGATTCTGCACCAGATACTCCTCAAGAAAGGGGCCGAACCGGCCGAAATGGATAAGATTCGAATAAAACAGATCCTGAGGGGCTCTCAACCTCTAGATCCAGTGATGCTGCAGCTGAGAAGCAGAGCATGTAATCAAGAACTGAAGTACCTGGAACTGATCCGAGCTGTCAGAGAGGAGGAGGCTTTGCTGGAAGAAAAATCCTTCAGGCGAGGGGAAAGAGCTTACGCACAACCTGTGAGGCATAACAATGGTTTGCAGCCTGAAAGCGACTCGCTGGATACTTACGGATCCGACGGGGACGAGCAAGAGCATCTGATTACTTTTAAATCCACAGAGAGGGCTGCCAAGGAATTAAACCTCTCTGAATGTGGTGAGTTGCACAAAACTGTTAAGAAAGTACAAGAAGCTCAAGCTGAATTGCAACAGGCGCACGCGGAACTGTGCCGAGTATTGATGAAGGTGACAGAGATGCAGGCAGAGATGCAGAAGTTCCTAACAGGCATGCAGACAACCGGAGTTGCTGTGGCGTCTAGCCAAGGTCCTTTAACCGAATCACAGCAGGCGACTGCGTCTCTGCTTTCTAAGAAGAGATGTTTCGGTTGTGGAGAAATGGGCCACTTCCGCGCACAATGCAAAGGCCGAAAGCCTGAAGGGAATAGAGTTGAGGAGCTGTTAAAAGCCTTAGAAGGACTGTTATCTACCTCACCGGCGGGAAACGCCAGAGGGCACAAGTGAAGGAGCAACCTAGGTGCCCGAAGGTTGAAACCCGCTCCAAAAATCAAGCCAGGACTAAGAGGGCGAGAGGGCCCAAAGTCGGGCCAACTGCTGAACCTGCCAGGACTGAAAGAGTCACTCCCTTAGCATCCGGACCTATGTCATGGGGAAGCAATGCACACCCAAAGCCTACACGGGCCAAGAAAAAGGCCAGGGTACAGCAAACTGGGTCTAAGTGTCCTGATACCGCCACCAAGTTTCCTGACCAACTGATAGGTCCTTCTCCTATTGTGCCAATCCAAGTGGAGGGAGTCTATACTAAAGCCCTGTTGGATTCAGGGGCTCAGGTGACATTGATCTACCGAGACTTCTACGAGAAACACTTGAAGCACATTCCTCTACAGAAATTGAAGGATCTGGAAATCTGGGGTATCGGAACTGAGAAACTCCCTTATGACGGGTATCTACAGGTGAAGTTGGAGATCGGATCCAAAGTCATCGGACAGTCCGGAGGCTGTGATGCATTAGCGGGATGGGTGTGTCCTCGACCCTCAGGTGCCAACAGAAGTTCCATGATAGTGGGGACGAACACTGATTTGGTGCGGCGTCTCCTGACACCTATCGTATTGGAAGAAGGTTCTACCCAAGGAGTACACCCAGTGTTATGTCCAGTCTATCAGAGGATGGTCGAAGAACAGAAGGCACCTGCCGAAGTGGGGCGCCTATGGAGATTGGAAGGAACAGAGAAGGTTCTACAAGCTGGAGAAGTGGCGAGCTTCCGGGCTTCAGTCAAGGTAAACGGATCGCAACCAGGCCCCTATGTGGTGCTGGAAACCGATTTTAATCATGGGAGTGAAACCGGAGTCAAAGTAATCCCTGAAATAATCTCCATTAAAGCTCTGAAAAGAACACGAGGAAGAGTCTCAGTCAGCGTGTGCAATGTGTCTGATTCTCCAGTAGTCCTTCAAGCACGAATGCCTATCGGGCAAGTAGCGTCCGCTACGCCCCTCTCTCCTACCGATTTAGGAGGGGGAGTGGATAAAGAGATTCCAGATGAAAGATTCTACCCCAAAGACGCTCCCATTTCATCCGAGTGGAAGAAACGTCTTCAGTCTCAAGTTCTAAAGTGGAGAGAATTGTTCTCGAAAGATGAGTTCGACGTAGGCCTAGCTAAAAGTACTGAGCACCGCATTCGATTACAAGAAGACAAGCCGTTTCGTGAAAGGTCAAGGCGAGTTCCGCTGGGAGACTTGGATGATCTGCGAGAACAGCTGAATGAATTGCAAAGAACCAAGGTGATTCAAGAGTCCAGGAGCCCATACGCATCTCCAATAGTGATGGTCCGGAAGAAGAATGGTTCTGTCCGCCTGTGCATAGACTATCGCACGCTGAATCGGAGAACCATCCCAGACCAATATGCTACTCCTTGGATAGAAGATGCCTTACAGTGTTTGTCTGGAGCAAAATGGTTTAGTGTACTAGACCTGCGAAGCGGGTATCACCAGATACCAATGCATCCCGAAGACAAAGAGAAAACTGCGTTCATCTGTCCACTGGGGTTCTTTGAATTCAACCGAATGCCTCAAGGCCTTACGGGGGCTCCAGCCACGTTCCAACGGTTAATGGAGAAGACAGTCGGGGACATGAATCTGATCGAAGTGTTAGTGTACCTGGATGACATAATAGTGTTCGGGAAGACTCTTGAAGAACACGAGCAACGTTTGGAGAAGGTTTTTGAAGAGGCTCCATGAAGAGGGTTTGAAACTGTCTCTGGAGAAATGCCAATTCTGTCTGCCGTCCGTTACATATCTGGGACATGTGGTCTCAGCAGAAGGTGTTTCGACAGATCCTCGGAAGTTGGAGGCCGTAGCTTCCTGGCCTAGACCTCGAAACGTCACTGAACTTAGATCTTTCTTGGGGTTCATATTATCGAAGATTTGTAGGAGGATTTGCGAAAATAGCTCAACCACTGAACAAACTCCTACAGAAGGAAAGTACCGAAGAAGGCTGCAAGGCCTCTGACCGAAACCCGTCCGGTCCAGGACCAAGGAAAGCTTGAGAGTCCATACAGGGCGAATGGACTAATGTGAAGGTGCTTTCTTGAAGCTGAAAGAGAGTCTAACTCAAGCTCCTGTCTTGGCCTACGCGGACCCTCACAAGCCGTATGAGTTACATGTGGATGCCAGCAGAGAAGGTTTAGGAGGAGTCCTGTATCAGGAGTATGGTGGACTACTGAGGCCTGTAGCGTACGTGAGCCGGAGCCTTACGCCTTCAGAGAAGAACTATCCTACCCACAAGTTGGAGTTCCTAGCCTTAAAGTGGGCAGTGGTAGACAAGTTAAAGGACTATCTGTATGGAGCCGAGTTTGTGATAAAGACGGATAACAATCCTCTTACCTACATCCTTACTACTGCGAAACTGGATGCAACGGGACACCGGTGGTTGGCCGCTCTGTCAGGGTTTCGGTTCAGCCTGAAGTATCGCCCTGGGGTGAATAATCGAGATGCGGATGCTTTATCGAGAAGACCCTACACTACAGAATGGACTCAGTTGACTCCAGACGGGGTGCAAGCTTTGTGTCAAGGCGCAGAGCGCCGGGTCAAGGGAGGGATTGAAGCAGAGGCCATAGGAGTCATGGCTGCGGCTGTTCCTGAGTTCTACTGCAATCCTACGCAATTGAGGGATGAAAGTCTACCTACCTTTTCCAAACAGGACCTGAAAGCGGATCAGGCCAGAGACCCTTTAATTGCATTGACCATAAAGGCCCTAACTGCGAACCAGCGGGAAATTCTGCTGACAAATTCCCCAGATGGAGCCAGATTGGTCTACACAGAGTGGGAACGGTTGAAGATGTTGGATGGGGTGGTCTAACGAAGGGGCCCCTCAACTAACGCTGAAGAGACCCAACAGTTGTTCCTTCCCACTAAGCATAGAGAGAGTGTGCTGCGATCACTACACGATGAGCATGGACATTTGGCTGCTGAAAGAACTTTTAAGCTGGTGCGAGACAGGTTCTATTGGCCTTGCATGAGAGCTGAAGTGGAAAGTTATTGTCATTCATGTCTGAGGTGTATTCAGAGGAAGACCCTACCGACTCGAACCGCTCCAATGAGCCATCTGCAGAGTCAGCGACCCATGGATTTGGTGTGCATTGACTTCCTGTGCTTAGAGCCGGATGCTAGTGGGCAAGGGAATATTCTAATAGTGACTGATCACTTCACACGTTACGCCCAAGCTTTTTCCACAAAAGACCAACGCGCTCCGACAGTGACCAAGGTTCTGATGGAGAAGTTCTTTGTTCACTACGGCCTACCAAGGAGAATACACTCTGATCAGGGTAGAGACTTTGAAAGCCGACTTGTTGGACAATTGTTGGAACTATTGGGAATCCAAAAGACCCGAACTACACCATATCACCCTCAAGGTGATGCTCAGCCTGAAAGGTTTAATCGCACGCTGCTAAATATGCTGGGGACATTGTCAAACATAGAGAAGCAGAGTTGGAGTCGCCATATAGATACTCTGGTGCATGCATATAACAGTACGGAGAGTGATGCCACTGGATACTCACCGTACCGTCTTATGTTCGGAAGAGAAGTTTGACTGCCAGTTGATTTGGCGTTTGGGTTATCTTTAGACCAGACGTCGGTAGCTTCCCATAGAAATTACGTGGATCGACTTCGAAAGAACCTGGCCTCTGCGTTTGAACAGGCCCGTTTGACCTCAGGAAACAGGGAGCAGAGGAACAAAAGGAACTATGACTTAAAAGTTCGGATACAAGATCTGCAACCCGGTGATAGGGTTTTGTTGAAGAACTTGGGTGCTGCTGCGAGGCAAAAGTTGGCGGATAGATGGAGTTCTCAAGTATACATTGTCTGCAAGCAACTGCCGGGTCTGCCGGTGTATCAAATCCGGCCGGATGGGAAGGCTGGGCCTCTTAAGAACTGGCACCGGAATCATTTGTTACTTTTGAGAGAGGCTGTGAGGATACCAGTTGGGGACGAACTTTCTCTGCCGAATCCGCCTGCTCCACGTTTGCCTCCTGTTACTCGGTCTCAGCAGACCTGGGTTGTCGAAGAGAGCGAAAGGGACAGTGAGGAAGAGAGTTTTTGTCTGGACTGGATGCGTTCACCGGAGCCTGAAGAGGTTGTCTCAGTTCCTGAACGGTGGGAAAGTAATTGGAGGCCTGAAGCTCCTGAATTTCAGTTAGAAATCCCTGAAGCTCTTGAATTTCAGCTAGAAGTTCCTGAGACTGTTGGAATCCCTATAGCTCCTGAAGCCGAATCTTATGACTACAGTTCTATGCCTTCACTGGAGGGATCATACTCCGAAGAGATGTCTGCTCCAGTGGCAGAAAGAAGGACTGAGCCAGCACCTATAGTACTTCCACCTGAGGAGGAACTGATTGATCCAGAACCAAAACGCTCTGTTCGACCGCCCCAGCGACTCACCTACGACTCACCAGGACATAGCACTGAAGAGGCCGTCACCACAGTGCGAAGGTTGCCCGAAGTGTCTGCTATGTTAGCTGAGGTAGCCCAAAGCATGAGTCAACTTGAAGAAGTGTATCTAACCCACTGTATGTTTGCTGCTGAACCTGTATATGTTATCTAAACTGTGTTGAAATGTAATGCAACTGTCGTACCTCCTTGGAGAGACCCAAGAGTTCTAGGAGGGGGAGAGTGTAGCGCTGTGTTTAAGTCCTTGTCGTGGCAGTACCTATTTTTGGCCACCGGAGGGAGACAAGCGTGATGAGAGACACTGAACTTTGCATTGAGACTACATTTCCCGGCATGCTTTGCGGGCGGAGACAGGAAGTGGGTGGGACAGACAGCGTTACATCCTGAGCCTCGTGGAGATGGCTGACAGAGCGCGCCAGGGAGTGAGTGAGACAAGACGCAGTGCTGCAGAACGCAAGAGTGACTAGGCCGGAGCGCAGGTGCGGCCTATCAGAGTCCCAGATCGGGTTGTTCAGCCTTGCAAGAGGGAGACCCAGCGATCCACCATCTTACCCAAGCTACTATTGAAGAAGCCGGAGGACCCCGAGTTAGGCGTACCGCAGGTCGATCGGATTGAGAGAGCAGGCGGTAAGCTGGACAAGTCACGGCCGGAGCAGAGAGAGCCAGACAACGGATCCAGTAGCCGGCACCCCAGTCAAAAATCGAACGGAGAGACGTCCTGGGTCAGCGGAGCCTTAAGAATCTGGCGGATGGGTGAGAGGCCTCCAAGGCCGTTTGTGATTAACGAAAGCACGCTGCTGTTGTTTCTAAAACCCACAGGGCCCCAACTTGACTAGTCGAAGACACCTTTTAAGCAATTCACTGGCCAGTTGAATAGTACCCGGGTACCACAATACACACACACATTTACATTCTGGGACTTAACCTGTGCGGGACTCACTTCCTAATCTCCGAAAGGGATTAAAGATTCGTTTCTTTTTTCTTTTTCCGATCAGCGTTTCTCGAATTACGAAGCATTGTATTTTTCTGTTTCCGCTGCGCGTCTCTCGAATTTCGAAGCATTATATTTTCTGTTCCAATGCGCGTTTTCCCGAAATACGAAGCCTCGTATTTCTTTTTCCGCTGCGCGTTTCCCGAAATACGAAATACTGTAAATATATCTACGAACACCGTGTTATCTATTATATGCCATTCATTCTAGTAAACTATATAATTTATAAAATCCACAACGGTGCCGGAGTATATTTATTCCCTAGTGCGGGGAGACTGACCCGTGGTTCAATTTCAGCGGCTCCTCCGGGAGTGAGCGCTACATATGATTTTTTACCAATTGGCGTCCTGCGCTTCTTCCACCTCTATATATAATAGATGGTTTGTTGGGCAGCATTGTATTGAGAATAGGGTCTCTCTTCAAAATGGACCAATGTCTTTCTATAGACTTTCTGATCTCCCTATTATATATGTTGTAATCAAGAATGAAGGATGTGATATTTTCTTTATTAGTTTCTTGTTGTTTGTTGACCAAAAGGGTTGATCTCTCCATCTTTAATACATCTTCCTTAATAGTATTAAGAGTTTGTTTCTCATATCCCTTGGCTACGAATTCATGGATAAGTTTTTGGGATTGTAACTGATATTGTTCAACGTCAGAGCAATTCCGACGAACCCTCACCATTTGTCCCTTAGGGATACCGTTAAGCCAAGGAGGATAGTGATCACTTCTCCTATCGATGTATCCGTTCACATGAACGTCCTTGAAATGAGTTTTTGTCAATATCTTCCCATTTTCTGTATAGAGGGTAAGATCAAAGGTAAGATCTTCACGCATTCCGTGAAAAAAATACATCAATGTATTCGGACGCATGTTCTGACAGTCGCTGCAAATAATGCGTTCGTTTGACCCTAGCCTAAAGGCCTCTCGCGGGACTCGCTGGCGACACATTGAGTGTTTGAAAAAAAAGGAGAGCGGAATACATCGCAAAATTTAGGAAATAGATCAGTGGTTTCCAACCGCGGCCCTCAAGTACCCCTAACAGGCCAGGTTTTGAGGATTGCCTCGGGGAAATGCAGACTGAATCCTGTAATCACTGAGCAGCAAATCATATCACCTATGCTGTGCTTGAGCTAACTGGAAAGCCTGGCCTGTTGTGGGTACTTCAGGATTGCGGTTGGGAACCACTGAAATAGTTAATGGATGTAAATGAAGAAAATGAATGTTGAGACATGCAAAACTGATCTAGGAAGTGTCGGAATGTAACTCAAGTTATATTATTTTATTTACTTCTAATAAAGCTGTTTGCTGTCAAGTAAAATCAGTGTCCATCCTCCTTCTGTTGGCTTGGACCCATGAAGGAGGACGATACAAACTGTATTTTATTACATCACTGATTGCAGCAGTGATACTGATGAACCTGTTTTCCAATTCTATTTGAAGCACAGGTTCATTTATGTGTCATCCAACCAATTAGGCTGCTGTCAGACGAGCGTAGTGTTCACGTCCGTGATTGCACCTAAAAGTACGGCCGTGATAGCATGACAGGAAGCCCATCGGAGCCCGTTACACGAAGTACGTCCGCACTGAACTGCGGACGCATAACGGCCGCGGCCCATGGACGCAAGGCAGGCAAGAACGTACAACCCCTAGAACGGCCGCACAAAGTGCGCTGCGTCCGCAACATCTGCATAGCTTTGTGTGTGAGTGATGGAACGTGGTCAGACGGACTGCATTTATACGTCCAGCATTTTTCACGGACAAAATGGTTTTGCTTTTTAATTTATTTTCCCTCCTACATCCGTCAAAATATTTGTCAGTGAAAAAAACGGACTGTGTGGCCACTACTGTGTCTTCCGTACTGACGTACGTCCGTGTGCACGGACGTACAGTCCGTAGAAATCACGCTCGTCTGACCCTAGGCTAAGCCTGCAAATGTTATGCTGTAAATGAATATGCATTTTTAACTGCAGGTTTTCCCTGTTTTATCATCCCACTATTCTGTTTAGAGGTCCCCTTTTTGGGGTTATATTTATTTGCTGTGCTTAGAAGGGGCGCTTTGTTTTTTTCCCGCTATATTGGTTTTGTGTATGATTTTTCTGCGAACATATATTTAGAACAATTCCCTGTTCAGGCTAGGGTCAGACGAACGCAGTGTGAACGCGCGTGCAGCCGCACTTTATCTCGGCCGTAGTAGCAGCAAATGATGTCCAATGACCGGCAATATACGAAGTACGGCCGCACGAAAGTCCGGCCGCGCAACGCAAGAGGCAAACGAACGCATTTTTTCTAGAACGTGAAACCGCTAATACTGACGTACAGAGTGCGCTGCGTCCGCTAGCGACGTGTGTGAGTGATTAGGAGACGTCAGACGCTGCTAATGTCCGGCCAACATAACGTCCAGACGCAAAAAGGGTTTCATTGATGATCCGTACAAAATCACGGACGAAAATGCACATCGTATGCCCGCTATCGCGTATTCCGTGAAAAAATAGGTCCATTCGCTCGAACGCACTTTTTCACGGACGCCGCAAAAAATGAGTTCGTCTGACCGTATCCTAAATTAGCCCATCTTTTGGTGGGCATGACAGGTGCCTGTATATTAAATACACAGCTATATTTATATGGATTTTTCCTTTAAAAGCATTGTATTACTAAACATCTCTGAGGTTTTTTTTAATAGATTTTTGATTTTGATGTCCCCTGCTTTAACACATGGTTTCAGATTGAGATATATTTCTAGAAAATATCGATTAAAACAAATGCATTTGTGAGCATATTCTATATGTCTTGCAGTTGCTGGTCAACAGCTATCTATAGCATGTGTAGAGGATGTATTTCAGGCAGCGCGCTGGACAACTACGTAGGAGGACGATGAATTCCAGACAGGCAGCGCGCTAGACAGCTATGTCCTTGAAGGACCCCGCGTGGGATATTCAATTCTGCCGCTTTCCTGTGCAGTCTAGTAACATGTATCCGTTTCGTTGTGTTGTGTCGCCTGGCTTTCCCGGTGGATACGCGGCGCTCCAGCTTTAGTGGGTCTGTTAGCATCCACAATCCATCTCGCCCTCCCAGCGGAGTGTTGTTGTCGGCGGCTTCTTTTATTATGAAGGTGAAGAGCAGTCGCAAGCAGCAGCAGCCGCCGCCACCCGGAGAGTGCGGGATATGGCTGGACACAGCTGAGCTGAAGAGGAGGCCGCAGCAGGTGTTCAATGAGTCACTCATGGTGCATTGCCCTGTGTTTATTAATGCGGGGGAGGGGCTACATTTATCTACTTAGTATTTCTGTTTAGATCAGCGATCATTAACCTTGACTCTTATGCTCTGCCACTCATTAGGCTAGTATAGACTCCTGGGGAATGTGGTTCCAAAACATTTGGAGGGCCAAGGTTGTTAACCTCTGATCACTGGTGTAGATATTGCATGTGGGAGCAGCATGCACAGTATTAGTGGTGCCTACTAAAAGTAATAACAATGGACTTTTAACAGGGTAGTGGAATGCCCTAAAATTGTAAACTCTCTAGCAGGGTCCTCCCTCCATCTGTTCCGTGTGTATATTTTGTTATTCCCTCATTGTACAGCGCTATGGACTTTGTTGGCGCTTTATAGATACTTGTAACTTTAATAATGCATCATTTTTGGCCAAACCTGTGAGATGTAGAAAATTAAGCCCTGTCTCAGGTATTCCAATCCCCAGGTACTGTAGCTCAGGGCACAAAATTTCAAGTCTGAAGCTACTAACCAGGCCATAAGAGTTACTCGCCACCAGTTGCTCCACCAAACCCCTACCCAGCCCTTAACTCCAACCCTAAACGCACACCCTTAAATTATCTTCTGAAATTACACTGTTAAAGGTTTTATATAGAATAAAGGGACAAAAATAACATTACTACCCAGACCCCAGATACATGTATGCCAAGTGTGAGCAGAGCGAGGAGGCAGGGAAGCTCCTCTCCACCCCCCCCTGCCAGTGACAGAGATGAGCTGGGTCAGGTTAGGCAGCTGATCCCTGCCACAGTGTAACCTGGGGAAGGGGGGGGGGCTGCATGGTGGCAATGCCGGAATATGCAGGACAAAATAATTTATTGTGCAGCCTGCGTGTGCATTTCCACTCGCCAAATGCGAATAGGCGAGTGGAAATTTTGAGCCCTGCTGTAGCTACAGACTAATAATGGGATTCTGGCCATTTTCTGTGGAATGACACAATGGAATCCCCATAATGGGAAGAATGATTGGACTTGCAGTCAAAACCATTTTGATATTTCAAATACATATGGTTAGTACACTGGCAGTTATACAATTAAGTGGGATTATCATTGTTTTCTTGAATGACAAAGTGGAATGCCCATAGGATATAACTGGGAGAAAAATGGCACCTAATTTTCATGCAAACCTTATTGCAGGTATTCCCCAGGTACTGTAGCAGACTGCAAGACTAACATTACCTGGGATTATTGCTATTTTCTGTGGAATGCCCATAGATTGTAATAGGGAGGAATGCAAAGAAAAAGGTGTGGCGGTGCCCAGTGCATATAATCACTGTACTTAACTATTCACAGATCCTATATTTTGAGAGTTGTACCTTTTTGAAAAAGATAAAAATTAAACGCAACATAGCGTAACCTTGTACATGCAGGAAATTTTATCTCAAAGATGACAAGATTCCACTCACACTTTAGGGAGCCTATATCCGGCTCTGATTCTATCCGCCCTTGGGTGAATTCTATATGCCCCCTACTGTCCTCCTTCCACTGGATCCCCTTTGTAGATATACCTCAAACGCAATAAGAAAAAAAATATCTCATGGTGCAGATTGAAACAAGCAGAATTGGCAGTAATGTAAGTGACAATATGCAATGGAAAAAAAAATTGCTATATTGCACACCAATATGCACAAACCGGGTGCTTAACAAATAATGAACTAATCCTCTAAGTCCTTAGCAGCAAGCAAAAAAATATATTGGAGAGCACACCAAATAGTAAAAATACATGTTTTTTCAAATCCAATATAAAAAAAGATGATTAAATACTGGCAAATCACTACCTAAAAGGTAGAACGTAACAAGATAATACCAGAAAATTGAAGAAGAAGAAAAAATACTGAGTAGAGGCGGTGGTGAGAGACCAAAGGGTTTACCCCTATATAATTCGAATGAACTTCAGTTACACTGATGAAAACATCAGGGTACTAGTGTCTCCCAGAGACCAAATTAATATTTAACTTTTATTGAACATGGTTAAAAAGGAATCAAACATATAAACATAAATTGAAAGTGCTCACAAGACAATAATAAAACCAAATCTGCTGAAAAAAATATATGTATATATCGGCAGAGGCAGTGATCAACAGTCAATACAATAAGTGACCTTCAAGGATCACTTCAAGGTATTGTTGCAATGAAAAGTGTAAGATACTTGTTGACAATATAGGATCACAAAATGCTGCGGATAAAAGAGCAGAAAAACCAAATCTGCTGAAAAAAGGTGTATATGTAACGGCAGAGGCAATGATCAACAGTCAATACAATAAATGACCTTCAAGGATCACTTCAAGGTATTGTTGCTATGAAATATATAAAGTACTTATTGACAATGTTAGACCACAAAACGCTGCGTATTGAAAAGCAGAATAAACGGAGGCAAGGATCTCCAATAAGGAAATTAAACTCAAATAGCCCAATGCAAATGTGCCCTGGAGTTGGCCGGATATACTTTGTCAAAAGACATAAAGGTAAGTATAAACATACATATGTTCAGGTCTCAAGGCACGTATTTAAAGGGTGGAATTGGAGAATTCCTGCCGGCGATGTGCACCCGACGCGCGTTTCGCCAAAAATGGCTCGTCAGGAGTGCTTACGGACTAAGAGAAGAAAGAGGCTATTTAAATGGTTCAGAGTCCGCCCCAATTGATGAATCAACCTATGAAATAGGAAAGTGGCAGGTGGTCCAATCAATTGCCTGCCCTGAAGATTGGCAGGCAAAACATCCAATGAGAATCAATGTTTGAGGCGACTGCCTGAGCAACTGGTAGAGCGAGTAGATTCTCGCTTCACCCTTAGTTGCGCTGTAAATACGAAGATTGAAATCGCGTTGCCAGTGAATAATGATTGCAAGATGTAAACATATGTGTTATCAGATTTATAGACCTCGCTAGAACCAGAGGGATGATTACTAGCTAGGATGAATTTAGGAGGTTAGGAGTATGAAATTCAATTGAGATATCAACCAAAAAGTTTGGCAACGTGAAATTACAGTAGTGATGGTGAATAAAGGTGTTAACATGTTGCCGAATTTGATATTGCGGCAAAATAGATAACATGATACACTGAGATGTTAAAAGAGAATATAACCTCACGCTTTGACACGTTGCCAAATTTGATATTGCGGCAAAATGGATTACATGATACACAAAGATGTTAAGAGTGAGTATGACCTCACTCATTATATTCTCAGATCGCTTGAGGTAAAAAATGTATATATATAATAACCAATAAAATTTAGCTGAATTAGAATATGTATATGAAGAGAATATGCTGATTGAGAAGCCACTAATGGCATTCATATAGATCCAAAGAGTGACCTAAATTTCGGATGTAAGATTAACGACAAAAATGACAATAATTAGCGCTGCTCTTTAATTGCTAAGTTAATATTATATCATGTTAATTACAGGGTGATAAGGTACTGAGAGCAATTTAAGGCACATTTATTATTCGCCAAGGCACTGAATGTAACTGGCCTAATGTCAGATGAAAGTATCACCCGAGGCTACATATAATGAAGTATATTTTAATAAAATCCCCAATAAGGATATTCTAAAAATGATATGACAAATGAAACCATTGTATCATAACAATGGTGACATAAATTGAAAAAATGCACACATTGGTGTGAGGATCTGGAATCGAATTAAAAATGAAGAGATAGGTCACAGTTAATGGAATATGACAAGGGCTTGCTGCTCAACTGGAAACCATTATCAGGGAAGGCAAGAGACTGGCCATCAATAATCAAAGAATGTGTAATAACCAGTAAGATAACTAATATTAGAAATGATATAAGAATGGCCACTAATTGAATAAAGAGGGGGACGAAAATAGTGAAAAATATAAGTACGTCTATG
This sequence comes from Leptobrachium leishanense, assembly GCA_009667805.1. Lineage (NCBI taxonomy): Eukaryota > Metazoa > Chordata > Amphibia > Anura > Megophryidae > Leptobrachium > Leptobrachium leishanense. The sequence goes on along the minus strand of CM019064.1, from coordinate 185,478,059 downwards.
TAAATATGAATATGATGATGAATTTGATATTTTCGACCTCATTACAATCGAAACTGAACGAGATGTGTATGAATACGAATATATGATGAAGTAAATTCTGGTTGTAAAATTATGGAGGCAAAAAACAAGGAACAAGAAATGTCTGAGGATGAAACAGAGTGAACAAAAATAATAAATGAATAAATAAGTAAAAAGCAATAAATGAATAAATAAATGAAAAGCATAATAGTCAAATGAATGGCGTATAATTAAAGTCTTCATTTAAACCGTGTGGATACAGAGTTTTGAGTGTGTATATCCAGAAAGACTCTCTGACAAAGATTTTTATCCAGATTTCCTTTTCGTGGTCCGCAGACCATCCCTTCAATAGCTTGGAAGGATAAACATGAAGGATCAGAATTATGTTGGTGTCGGACATGTCTAGAGACAGAAGTCTCAAGGTTATTGTAGACAGAGTTAATGAGTTGAAGAATACGACGTTTAAATTGTTGAATCGTTTTACCAACGTACTGTATTCCACATTCACATGTAATGAGGTAAACAAGTACCTTACTGGAACAGTTCATAAATTGTCTGATATCATAATGGCGTCCTGTGATGTTACTGGAAAATTGTTTTGATTTATGAACAAATTTACAAGCCTTACAATGAGTACATTGAAAAACACCTTTAGGTTGTTGTAACCAGGTACGTGTAGTTTTTTCTGGTTGTAAGAAACTATGAACCAATTTATCACTCAGATTTTTTGTCCTTCTTGCTGTAAATGAGGGAAAAGGAGTGAGAACTTTTTTCAAAGATTTTTCCATATGTAAAATAGGCCAATATTTTTCACAAATGGATTTTACTTGAGACCAACCATTGTCATAATCAGCAATGAATCTTATAGATGTTTTATCATCTCTTTTTTTCGGGATCAGAAGTTCGTCCCTAGGAGTTAGAAGTGCTCTTTTATATGCTTTTTTTTAGACATTTCTTTGGATAACCTTTAGATAGGAACATGTCTTTTAGAAGATTAGCTTCTATTTGGAAGTCTTTCAGAGATGTGCAGTTGCGTCTGGCTCTCAAATATTGGCCTATTGGTATCCCTCTCTTAAGATTTTGTGGATGGTGGGAGGACCAATTTAGAAAATTATTGGTTGCTGTTGTTTTACGATGAAGTATAGTGGTCAGTTCTAAATTCGAGTTGATAGTATTGAATTCCTCGATCTCAACATTACTAAGTCCAATCACATTGTTGTTCAAAAGGGCCAACCATTCATTTAACATCTCAGTAGGGCCCTGCCAGAGGAACAGGATGTCGTCAATATAGCGCATCCAATTTTTGACGTACTTGGTAAATCTCGTCATTTCCCTGATAATGGTTTCCAGTTGAGCAGCAAGCCCTTGTCATATTCCATTAACTGTGACCTATCTCTTCATTTTTAATTCGATTCCAGATCCTCACACCAATGTGTGCATTTTTTCAATTTATGTCACCATTGTTATGATACAATGGTTTCATTTGTCATATCATTTTTAGAATATCCTTATTGGGGATTTTATTAAAATATACTTCATATATGTAGCCTCGGGTGATACTTTCATCTGACATTAGGCCAGTTACATTCAGTGCCTTGGCGAATAATAAATGTGCCTTAAATTGCTCTCAGTACCTTATCACCCTGTAATTAACATAGAAACATAGAAAGATGTCGGCAGATAAGAACCTTTCGGCCCATCTAGTCTGCCCAATTACATGGATACTTTACTTGGATTTATCTTTTGTTTAGGATAGCCTTATGCCTATCCCATGCTTGCTTAAATTCAATTACTGTTTTGGCCTCTACCACTTCAACTGGAAGATTGTTCCATGTATCCACCACCCTCTCAGTAAAATAATGCTTCCTGATGTTACTTTTAAACCTTTGCCCCTCTAATCTAAGACTATGTCCTCTTGTTTTGCTACTTTGTTTCCTTTTAAATATACTCCCTTCCTCTACCTTGTGGATTCCCTTTACATAATAGAATGGGTTCAAGTACTGACCCCTGAGGTACCCCACTGGTAACAAGACCTTGCGCCGAATAAACTCTATTTACCACAACCCTCTGTTGCCTGTCACTCAGCCACTGCCTAATCCATTCAACAATATTGGCATCCAAGCTCAAAGATTGCAATTTATTGATAAGCCTTCTATGCGGAACAGTATCAAAAGCCTTACTGAAATCTAAATAAGCAATGTCTACTGCACCACCTGTGTCTATTATTTTTGTTACCCAATCAAAAAAATCAATAAGATTAGTTTGGCATGATCTCCCTGAGGTAAACCCATGTTGTTTCTGATCCTGTAATCTATGTGTTTTTAGATGTGCAACAATCCTTTCCTTTAACATGGTTTCCATTAATTTCCCCACTACTGACGTAAGACTAACTGGCCTATAGTTCCCAGATTCCTCCCTACTACCCTTCTTGTGAATGGGCACAACATTTGCTAATTTCCAGTCTTCTGGGACAACTCCCGTTAGCAAGGATTGGTTAAATAAATCTGTTAACGGTTTTGCTATTACATCACTGAGCTCTTTTAATAATTTAGGGTGGATCCCATCAGGCCCCATTGATTTATTTGTCTTTACTTTAGACAGCTGCTGTAGAACCTCCTCCTCTGTAACCATGTCTCAGTAACCGCAACTAAATCTACTTTTTCAGCTGCCATCATTGCCTCCAGTTCATTGATTTTATTGACTAAACTGCGAGCATTTATAGACACAACTCTGAGCTTGTCCTTTTTTTCCCCATGTTGCTTGCACCCGCCGATTTAGTTTTGGGGGACAATCAGGCAGATTGTTTTTTACCCTTTTGTCCCCCCCTCCTAGTTTAAATATTTCTTTGCGAAACCTTTGAACTTCTCACTGAGAACATATGTTCCCCTATGAGTAAGATGCAAACCATCTTTTTTATACAGTTCCTTTCTGCTCCAATTAGAGCTATCATGGGACACAAAGCCAAATCCTTGCTCTCGACACCATTCCCGAAGCCACAAATTAAATTCCCTATTTCGCATCTGCCTATCCTGAATGTTATGCACAGGCAAAACTTCAGAGAATGACACAGTGGATGCAATCTGCTGTATTTCACCTCCAAGAACACAAAAATCCTCCTTAATCTCAGAAAACTCATTGCTTGCCAAGTCATTTGTCCCTAGATGGACTAGAACATCCACTTCCCCTTGCTGCTTTGCTTGTTTGACAATATTGAGAATACGTTTCTTGTCTCTACGAGCAGTAGCCCCAGGAAGACATCTCACCAAACCACTACTCTCCAGCTCCACACCTGATATAATATTAACTTAGCAATTAAAGAGCAGCGCTAATTATTGTCATTTTTGTCGTTAATCTTACATCCGAAATTTAGGTCACTCTTTGGATCTATATGAATGCCATTAGTGGCTTCTCAATCAGCATATTCTCTTCATATACATATTCTAATTCAGCTAAATTTTATTGGTTATTATATATATATACATTTTTTACCTCAAGCGATCTGAGAATATAATGAGTGAGGTCATACTCACTCTTAACATCTTTGTGTATCATGTAATCCATTTTGCCGCAATATCAAATTTGGCAACGTGTCAAAGCGTGAGGTTATATTCTCTTTTAACATCTCAGTGTATCATGTTATCTATTTTGCCGCAATATCAAATTCGGCAACATGTTAACACCTTTATTCACCATCACTACTGTAATTTCACGTTGCCAAAACTTTTTGGTTGATATCTCAATTGAATTTCATACTCCTAACCTCCTAAATTCATCCTAGCTAGTAATCATCCCTCTGGTTCTAGCGAGGTCTATAAATCTGATAACACATATGTTTACATCTTGCAATCATTATTCACTGGCAACGCGATTTCAATCTTCGTATTTACAGCGCAACTAAGGGTGAAGCGAGAATCTACTCGCTCTACCAGTTGCTCAGGCAGTCGCCTCAAACATTGATTCTCATTGGATGTTTTGCCTGCCAATCTTCAGGGCAGGCAATTGATTGGACCACCTGCCACTTTCCTATTTCATAGGTTGATTCATCAATTGGGGCGGACTCTGAACCATTTAAATAGCCTCTTTCTTCTCTTAGTCCGTAAGCACTCCTGACGAGCCATTTTTGGCGAAACGCGCGTCGGGTGCACATCGCCGGCAGGAATTCTCCAATTCCACCCTTTAAATACGTGCCTTGAGACCTGAACATATGTATGTTTATACTTACCTTTTATGTCTTTTGACAAAGTATATCCGGGCCAACTCCAGGGCACATTTGCATTGGGCTATTTGAGTTTAATTTCCTTATTGGAGATCCTTGCCTCCGTTTATTCTGCTTTTCAATACGCAGCGTTTTGTGGTCTAACATTGTCAATAAGTACTTTATATATTTCATAGCAACAATACCTTGAAGTGATCCTTGAAGGTCATTTATTGTATTGACTGTTGATCATTGCCTCTGCCGTTACATATACACCTTTTTTCAGCAGATTTGGTTTTTCTGCTCTTTTATCCGCAGCATTTTGTGATCCTATATTGTCAACAAGTATCTTACACTTTTCATTGCAACAATACCTTGAAGTGATCCTTGAAGGTCACTTATTGTATTGACTATTGATCACTGCCTCTGCCGATATATACATATATATTTTTTTCAGCAGATTTGGTTTTATTAAATACTGGCAACACTCAAATATAAACATACATTATGGCATAGCACAGGCAAGAATCAATCTGTAACAGCAGTAATGCTTGGAAAATATATATATATTATATTATATTATATTACAGTGGCAAGAAAAAGTATGTGAACCCTTTGGGATTACGTGGAGTTTTGCATGAATTGGTCATAAAATGTGCTCTGATCTTCATCTTAGTCACAACAATTTGAAAAACACAGTCTGCTTAAAATAATACAACACAAACATTATATGTTTTCATATGTTTATTGAACATAACATGTAAACATTCACAGTGCAGGGTGGAAAAAGTATGTGAACCCCTAGCCTAATGACTTCTCCAAGAGCTAATTGGACTCAAGGTTGGCTCACTCCTGGCTCCAATCAGTGTGATATTATTGGATGTGTTGCTGAAAGCTGTCCTGCCCTTTAAAAACACACAGTTTTGGGTTTACTGGTTTCAAGAAGCACTGCCTGATGTGAACCATGCCTCGCAGAAAAGCGCTCTCAGAAGACCTACGATCAAGAATTGTTGACTTGCATGAAGCTGGAAAGTGTTATAAAAGGATCTCCAAAAGCCTTGATGTTCATGTGTCCACGGTTGATGCCGTACCTAATGCATGGATCCACAAAAAAACATGAAAATAAGCAAACGAAAAAATATAAATGGAGCAACCTACTCAGCAAGACAGCAGGGCAGAGACCCAATGTTTCGGCTATACAAGCCTTTATCAAGGGAATGTAAGTGGCACACTTACACTTTTTGAGCCTCTTAGACTCGTGTTTCATCGCCGGGGGTTGTTTTTTAGCCGGCACAATTCCTAAGAAAGCCTTTACCCACACGTCTCGGCATAGATAAAAATTTATTCCATAAGCTGATAAAACATCAACATAAATACCGCCACGTTTCGTCTGGACTAGTGGATCCTTCGGCTTCCTCAGCGGTAATAATACACTGCCTCCCTGGCCATTCCTTATGTTATGTCCTCCTTAATTGGTCCTCCAATCAAGAGCTGCTTCAGAGTCTTCAGCTGGAGGGAAGTTCCATTTTCCCCGTTCTTTTAATCAAACGCCGACGTCCTCACAACTCGACTGGCACCTCCAGATGCATCTCTCCCTCGCCCCACGTGATCAACGGCAAAAAGTAAAAACGAAAGTGCCTCATTTGTGCATGCGCAATCCTGCGATATTACGTGTTCACACCCACATCCCCCAAATTGTGTACTTTCAGTCCTGGACTTAAACATTTTATTTTGCAAAGGATTTTACCAGGAAGGATACATTGAGATTTCTCTCGTTTAAGGATGTCCTGGGTTCAAGAACATTGAAATTTTTAGGCTCGGGTCAAACTAATGCATTTTTCGCATCGACCGTCAAAAAGTGCGTCCAAACGCATTGACGTATTTCTTTTTTTACGGTGGACGCAAAAGCGGTCAAACAATGCGCATTTTCGTGCGTGTTTTTTTTACGGATCGTCAATAAAACACTTTGCGTCTGGACGTTTGTAGGCCGGACATTAGCAGTGTCTGTCTCCTAATCACGCACGCACGCCGCTATGCGGACGCAGCGCACTCTGTACGTCAGTACTAGCAGTTTGACATTCTTGCAAAAATGCGTTAGTTTGCTGCTTGCGTTGCGTGGCCGAACTTTCGTGCGGCCATACTTCGTATATTGCCCGTCATTGGCTGCTACTACGGCCGTGATAAAGTGCGGCTCAACGCACGTTCAAAATGCATTAGTCTGACCCCAGCCTAACAGTCGTTACAGAAATATAAAGTAATTAAGTGCAAGATATTAAAAAACACAAATATACAGATTAACACAAACTAAATATGTAGGGAATATATTCACCATGTTACAGGTGCATTCTGTATTGAGGTATGTTAATAGGGAGCTCTTGAGCGACTTAAGACTGGGGGGAAAATTTGATGGCGTCTGGGAGGTTATTCCATAATTGTGTTGCTCTGTAGGAAAATGAGGATTGAGCCACTGTCTTTTTGTATTGTGGTATTGCATGTAAGGTGCAGGTCCTGGATCGGAGGTTGTAGGATGAGGGAACTGCTAGGGGAAGCAGCCTATTCAGGTAGGGTGGTAGCTTCCCAGAAAACATCTTAAACACTAGCTTGGAAAGGTGAAGAGTGCGTCTAGATTCCAGCGACTGCCAGTTTAGCTCTTTTAACATGTCACAATGGTGGGTCATGTTACATTGTAGCACAAAGCGGCAGAAAGAGTTATACAATATAGTAAGTTTATGAAGGTGCGTTTGCGGGGCAGTTGCATACACTATCAATCATGTCAAGGAGGATAAAGACTTAGGCTAGGGTCAGACTGAGGCAGTGCGAACGCGCGTTCTGGCGCACTTAATCACGGCCGCACTAGCAGCAGATGCCGGGCAATGACGGCCAATATACGATGTACGGTCGCACAAAAGTCCGGCTGCGCAACGCAAGTGGAAAATGAACGCATTTTTTTGAGAACGTTAAACCACTAGTACTGACGTACAGAGTGCGCTGCGCCCGCTAGCGGCGTGTGTGCGTGAATTGGAGACATCAGACGCTGCTAATGTCCGGCTAACATAACGTCCAGATGCAAGAAGTGTTTTATTGATGATCCGTACAAAATCACGGATGAAACTGCGCATAGTATGACCGCTATTGCGTATTCCGTGAAAAAATACGTCCATTCTTCGAACGCACATTTTCACGGACAACGTGAAAAATGCGTTAGTCTGACCCTAGCCTTAAGGCGAGGGAGAGACGCATCTCGAGGCACCGGTCGAGTTGTGATGAAGTCGGCACTTTGATTAAAAGGAAGGAAAAACTGAACTTCTAAAGCTGAAGACTCTGAAGCATCTCTTGGAGGACATAACCTAAGGAATGGCCAGGGAGCCAGTGTATTATTACCACTGAGGAAGCCACTTGTCCAGGATCCACTTGTCCAGGCGAAACGCATGCGTTATTTATGTCTGTTATCAGTTTATAGAATAATTTTTTATCTACGCACGAAATGTGTCCGTAAAAAGCTTTCTTAGGAATTGTGCCGGCTAAAAACAACCCCCGAGCGATGAAACACTAGCCTGAGAGGCTCAAAGTGGAAGTGTGCTACTTACATACCTGCCATTCTGCTTGTTTCAATCTGCACCGTGATATTGTTTTATTGCCTTTGAGGTTAATCTACAAATGTTATCCAGTGGGGGGGCCATATAGAATTCACCCACGGCAGATAGAATCCGAGCCGGATATAGGCTCCTTAAGGTGTGCGTGGAATCTTGTCATCTTTTTGAGAACATTTTCTGCATGCACAAAGTTACGCTGTGTTACGTTTCATTTTTATCTTTTTAAAGGTACAACTCTGGAAATATGGAATCTGTGAAGAGTTAGTACAGTGATTATATGCACTGGGTATTGCCACACCTTATTCTTTGTATGCTTTCTTAGTGTCACAAGTAGGCACGACCCGTGTGTGCGCGATCGTGCTACCTAATAAGGGGTTTGTGGGATCCACTGAAAAGCACTGTTTGTGCCTTAACCAATAGGAGGAATGATTTGACTTAGCATTAGAACCATTTGTTATATCAAATACATTTTAAGCAGACCTACCCTCCTAGTAGTGAGAAAAAGAGGGGTTTGTGAGGGTCCTGAGCAGGAACCGAGCAACGGCACTAATGGCCTGCTCTATGGTTGGGCCCGCTCAGGTCTCACAAGGTTTTAGCTCGACTGTGCCATTACAGGGACAACTGCTCCGTATGCAAATTAGACTATCACCCAGAAAGAGTGGCCAGGACTGAATGCCAAGGACGTCATCACAGCAAGAGAGGTGTAGCAACCCCCGAAGATTGTTTTGGCGTTGTTAGGCCTCGTCAGGAGGGTATAGCTGACACCCCTCTAGACACCTCAAGCAAGGGGTCAATGTCTGGATTACCTTGTAAATTTATAGTGCCTTCTCAGGACCCTCACAAACCACTCTTTTTTTTTTTTTTCTCTTCTCTATTACACTGGCAGTTATAAAATTAAGTGGGATTATCATATTTTTTTTGTGTAATGACACAATGAAATGTCCATAGGACGTTGTTTCCCAAACCTGTCCTCAGGACCCTCAACCAGGCCAGATTTGCAGATCACCTTAGGGAAATACAGACTGAATCCTGCAATCACTGAGCCGCAAATCATATCTGCTGTGCTGCAGATATCTGGCAAACCTGGCATGTCAGCAGGTCCTGAGGACAGGTTTGGGAAACCCTGCCCTAGGATATAATGGGAGGAAAGATCGGACTTGGAGTCAGAACCATGTGATATATTAAATACATTTTATACAGACATACTCTTACACCACATGGTCTCCGGTTTAAACTGTTGTATTTTTTTTATTTATTCTTTATTTATAAAGCACCAGCATATTCCGCAGCGCTGTACAATAAGCACAGTATAGACAGGGTTACAATACATTGAACAACATTTGACAAACAGTACAGGAGGAGATGAGGGCCCTATTCCCGTAGGAACTCACAATCTAGGAGGGTTGGGGTTGGAAACAGGAGGAGAGGACTGTAAGGTGAGAGTGATTGATGGTTGTGTCAGTGAGTTGGGTGGTAGGCTTCCCTAAATAGGAATGTTTGAAGGAAGAGAAGTTAGGGGAAAGTCTGACAGTACGAGGGAGAGCATTCCAGAGAGTGGGGGCTGCGCGTGAGAAATCCTGCAGTCTATCATGGGAAGAGGTGATGCGGGGAGAAGCTAGGCGCAGGTCACTGTTTGACCTTAGGGAGCGGGCTGGGGTGTATTTGGTGATTAGTGAGGACAGGTAGTGGGGAGCTGAGTTAGTGAGGGTTTTGTAGGTAAGGATAAGGATTTTGAACTTAATTCTGCAGTGGATGGGGAGCCAGTGAAGGGACTCGCAGAGGGGAGCGGCAGAGACAGAGCGGCGGGTGAGGTGAATTAGCCTGGCGGAGGCGTTCAGGATGGATTGTAGGGGGGAGAGGCGGGACAGAGGGAGGCCAGATAAGAGATTATTGCAATAGTCGAGTCGAGAGATTACCAGGGCGTGTATGAGTTGTTTTGTGGTGACAGCGGTAAGAAATGGCTGAATTCTGGAAATATTACGCAGTTTGTATCGGCAGGAGGAGGAAAGAGACTGGATGTGGGGGATGAAGGAAAGAGCAGAGTCAAGTGTAACTCCAAGACAGCGAACTTGGTTTGATGGGGAGATGGTGATACCCTCCACCGTGATAGAGAAGTCAGGAGGTGGGGAGGCATTGGAGGGAGGAATAAGTAGGAGCTCAGTCTTTGACATGTTGATCTTTAGGTGGTGGGAGGCCATCCAGGAGGCGATGCCAGATAAACAGTCACTGACTTTTGAAAGGACAGGGGGAGAGAGATCAGGGGTAGAGAGGTAGATCTGAGTGTCATCAGCGTAGAGGTGGTAATTAAAGCCAAAGCTGTTGATGATTTTGCCCAGGGAGGAGGTGTAGATGGAAAAGAGCAGAGGACCAAGGACAGAGCCTTGAGGTACACCAACAGATAAAGGCAATGAAGAGGAGGAGTTACCAGCAAAGGACACACAGAAGGACCTGTTGGATAAATACGAGTCAACCCAAGCGAGTGCAGTGTCACCGAGACCCAGAGAGTTGAGGGGGTGGTCAACAGTGTCAAAAGCAGCCGAGAGGTCAAGCAGGATGAGAATAGAATAGTGGCCGTGTTTTTTAGCAGTTAGGAGGTCGTTGGTGACTTTGGTGAGGGCAGTTTCAGTTGAGTGTAGGGGACGGAAGCCAGATTGCAGGGGGTCAAGTAGGGAATTGGAGGAGAGGGAGAGGCGGTTGAAGACTAGTTTTTCTAAGAGCTTTGATGTGAAGGGAAGCAGGGATACAGGGCGGTAGTTGGAGAGTTGGGGTCTAGGGATGGTTTCTTTAGTAAAGGGTTAACTAGCGCGTGTTTGAAGGTGGATGGAAAGGAGCCAGTGGAGAGAGATAGGTTGAAGATGTGTGAGGGAGGAGGAGAGGGGAGGAATTAGATGTGAGGGAATGGGGTCGAGCGGGCACGTGGTGAGATGTGAGGAGGACAATAAGGAATTGACTTCCTCCTCAGTGGCTGGGAGGAAGCGGCAGAGGGTGGCAGAGGGGACCTGTGGGAGTGGAGGTGGCAGATAACTATCTTGTGTTGGGATGTTGCTTCTGATAGAGTTTTACTGAGGAAGTAGTCTGCCAGGTCTTGAGCGCTGAAGGCAGCTGTGGGGGGAGGTGCAGGTGTGTAGAGGAGGGTGTTGAAGGTGGACCAGAGCCGTTTAGGGTTGGAGGACAGCGTAGATATAAGAGATGAGAAGGATTGTTTGGCCAAGTGGAGGGCTGAGGTGTATGACCAGAGAATAAACTTGAAGTGAACAAAATCAGCTTCAGAGCGTGATTTCCTCCAGGCACTCTCTGCGGTGCGGGAGCATCTTTGCAGGTAGCGAGTCTGGAGGGTGTGCCAGGGCTGAAGCTGGCGGCGTGGGGCCTTACAGAGTCGAAGAGGAGCAAGAGTGTTGTAGTGATTTGCGGCAGCATCAGGGCAGGTGAAGGATGAGGTATGAGGGAGGTGGTGAAGTAGGTTGGAGAATTGATGGGGGTCCACAGCATGTAGATTTCTGCGAGTGTGTGTGCGGGGTGGGGGAGCAGGGTGTTTAGGAAGTCCAGATAGGTTGAAAGAGAGAAGGTGGTGGTCAGAGATGGGGAAAGGGCGACATTTGAACTCAGAAATGGAGCAGAGGTTGGAAAAGACCAGGTCAATAACGTGACCATCGCGGTGGGTAGGGAGGAGGGAGGATTGTGTGAGTCCAAGGGAGGACGTGAGTGAAAGAAGTTTGGAGGCAGCAGGAGCGGAAGGATCGTCAATGGGAATGTTGAAGTCCCTGAGAATTAGGCATGGAAGATTAGAAGACAGGAAGTGAGAAAGCCAGGTAGCAAAGTGGTCAAAGAACTGGGAGGTTGGTCCCGGTGGGCGGTAGATGACTGCCACCCTGAGAGCCAGAGGAGAGAACAGGCGGATGCAGTGTGTCTCGAAGGAGGAGGAGGAGAGGGATGGGGGTGGAGGGAGATGCTGGTAGGTGCAGGTGGGAGAGAGCAGGAGTCCGACCCCCGCCACCATTTCTCTCACCCGGTCTGGGGGTATGGCTTAAGTGTAGACCGCCATGTGAGAGAGCAGCAACGGAGGCCGTGTCAGAGGGAGTTAGCCAGGTTTCAGTTAAAGCTAGGAGGTTGAAGGAGTTTGAAAGGAAGAGGTCATGGACGGCTGTGAGTTTGTTGCACACAGAGCGAGCGTTCCAGAGGGCGCAGGAGAAAGAGGACAGGCGTTGTAAGTGTTTTCTATGCAATGACAAAGTTGAATGACCGAGCGGAATGCCCATAGGTTATAATGGGAAGCCAAAAGCAAGGTTGTTTTTTTTTTGGCATTTTAACTTTTTTTATGAATTACTGAGATTAAATCCGTTTACATTTGCCTGCAAATTTTATTCCCCATTATATCCTATGTGCATTCCCACTGTGTCATTCACCTCTGTCGTACCCTAGAAAACAATGATAATACCACTTAATCTTTTGACACTGGATTAGACTTCTCACTGGATTAGACACAGATTAATTTGAGGGGTTATTCACTAACCTCCCAATTTGCCATTGAATTGCACCTACCGTTGAATTTCTATTTTATCCTTTTTCTGTTCACCAAATACAGGCGAATTGATGGCAAACTACGGTGCAATTCAGTGGCACCGAAATTGCCCCGTAAAAGACTAACACGTCTGCTGTTCACAGAATGCCTAAATTCCAGTGATATGCCCTGATTTTTGTTGTTTGTCTTACAGGTTTAAGTAGACGAATCTCACATGACTCCGTGTAAAAGCGTAGCATCTTTTTTAAAAAGCCATATTTTTTTTTTTTTTAATTCTGTAACAGACCTTTTTTTTTTTTTTTTTTCTAACCTCCCTGGCGGTCTAATTTTTTCAAAATTTTGTGTGTAAAACCGTTTCAATTTTTTTGGAAAGGAAATGTGGTGTTTTTATATAGTAAACCTGTATTCTGTAGGAATAAGTCACTGAAATCCGTGCAAGCAAGAGTCTAGTAAACACACGGAGTCAGAGAAGGTTTGAAACACGAAATAATAATTTATTATCCCACAAATAATTATCCAAAATAATGGAAATAAATATATTCAATAAAATAATCAAACCAAAAACATGCTTCTTTCCTCTGGGTGCTTGGATTCCTGTCCAGATGTACGATCCTTTGCCAAAGTAATACAGGACACTGGGTACGAAAAAAAGAGTATTCTCAAAGCAGCTTTACAGAAATAAAAGGCGAATAAAAATGATTTCTAAAATGTAATAAGGCTTTGCAATACAAATTTCGCTGGTGGATCTGGGCAAGCACCAGCGAAATTTGTATTACAAAGCCTTATTACATTTTAGAAATCATTTTTATTCGCCTTTTATTTCTGTAAAGCTGCTTTGAGAATACACTTTTTTTTTTTTTTTTTTGGTACCCCGTGTCCTGTATTACTTTGGCAAAGGAGTGTACATCTGGACAGGAATCCCAGCACCCACTGCACAGCAAAGTTTATTGAAATTTTTGTTTTTTCATTTTTGAATTTGCTGCCTGGTCCCACCCCCCCCCCTGCGTCGTGTGACTCGCAGGGAGCGGAACCAGGAAGCAAAGCCGCCGGCTGCCGCGATCACATTTCGGTGACTGCGGAGACGGCAAGGGAGCGAAGGATGCGGTAAGTATGCATCCAGCCCGAGTGTGGCTCGGGGTTACCGATCGCGGTAGCGAAATTTAACCGAGTCACACTCGGGAATACCGCCAGGCAGGTTAATGTACCTTTTTTATTATTATTTAGACAAATTTAAATTTTTATTTGTTTTTTTTCCAGTTCAGTGGTTTTCGCCAGTAACTGCTTCAGCAACTCCAATTTCGGCAAAATACTGTGACCATAAACTACCGGAGAAATTGGCTGTATTTTCGGCAAAATTAAATCGCTGACGTATGGTGACAAATCAAAGCCCTGAAATTGCATGCAATTCAGTGGGAACCCAGCAGACTGGGTATAGTCCAGTTATCCTAGAAGCTTGTGGACAAAGGGAAGTAAAGAGATGAAACAGTAGTCGGGCAAGGGGGTAGGGTCAAGAGACTGTTTCTTTTAGACTTTGTTTATTCCGGGCATGTTTTAAGCCAGCGGGGAAGATGAAAGTTCCGGATTGAGAACTGAAACGTTGACGATTTGACAACATGATTGAATAAATATTGGAATCCTTTGAAAAATCCTGGAGTGCTGGTGAATTCCTTTGGTTGAAATTATAATATATATATATATATATATATAATTTCATTACACACACTTCAAAACTCCGTATGTATACACACACTGCAACCCTGCGTGTGTGTGTATTTACATACACACATTGCAGCCCTCAGTGTGTATAATTATATATATATATATATATATATATATATAATTACACACTGAGGGCTGCAATGTATGTATATACACACACTGAGGGCTGCAGTGTGTGTGTGTGTATATACAGTTGTGTTCAAAATTATTCAACCCCTAATGCTGTAAAGGGTTTTAGGGAATTTAGTGTACATTTGTAATTGTATTCAGAATGAAATCCTACAAGGACTTTTTAAAGAACCATATGCAACTAAAATGACATCAATTGATTTTGTAATACAGCAGTAAATGATTCTTTTGTGAATTCTTCATTGACACAATTATTCAACCCCTTAAAGACTACCACTCTGAAGAACAGAGGTTCATTCAAGTGTTTTCAATCAGGTATTGAAAACACCTGTGGATGTCACGGAGCAGCAATAAAGCATAATAAGCACCAATTAGGCAGCTTTAAAATGACTGTGATACTCAGCTCCTTCTAGACATTTACTGGTGTGGTTACAAACATGGTGAAGTCAAGAGAATGGTCCAGGAAGACAAGAGAAGAGGTGATTACTCTTCACAGGAAGGGCAATGGCTATAAGAAGATTGCAAAGATGTTAAACATACCAAGAGAGACCATAGGAAGCATCATTCGCAAATTCAAGGCAAAGGGCACTGTTGAAACGCTACCTGGTCGTGGCAGAAAGAAGATGCTGACTTCGACTGCTGTGCGCTACCTGAAGCGTAGAGTGGAGAAAAGTCCCCGTGTGACTGCTGAGGAACTGAGAAAAGATTTGTCAGATGTGGGTACTGAAGTTTCAGCTCAGACAATACGGCGCACACTGCGTAATGAAGGCCTCCATGCCAGAACTCCCAGGCGCACCCCCTTGCTGTCTCCAAAGAATAAGAAGAGTCGACTGCAGTATGCCAAAAGTCATGTGGACAAACCACAGAAGTTTTGGGATAGTGTTCTGTGGACTGATGAAACAAAATTAGAACTGTTTTGGCCCATGGATCAATGCTATGTTTGGAGGAGGAAGAACAAGAAAAGAACACCTTGCCTACTGTGAAGCATGGCGGGGGGTCAATCATGCTTTGGGGCTGTTTTGCTTCTGCAGGTACAGGGAAGCTTCAGCGTGTGCAACGTACCATGAATTCTCTTCAGTACCAGGAGATATTGGATGACAATGTGATGCAGTCCGTCACAAACCTGAGGCTTGGGAGACGTTGGACCTTTTCAACAGGACAATGATCCCAAGCATACCTCCAAGTCCACTAGAGCATGGTTGCAGATTAAAGGCTGGAACATTTTGGAGTGGCCATCGCAGTCACCTGACTTAAATCCGATTGAGAACCTCTGGTGGGACTTAAAGAAAGCTGTTGCAGTGCGCAAGCCTAAGAATGTGACTGAACTGGAGGCTTTTGCCCATGACGAATGGGCGAAGATACCCGTAGATCGCTGCAAGACACTTGTGTCAAGCTATGCTTCACGTTTAAAAGCTGTTATACCTGTAAAAGGATGTTGTACTAAGTACTAAGATTGAATGTCACTTGGGGGTTGAATAAAACTGATAATGATGTGAGCACAGAAAAGACATTTGTGGTTATTTCATTATAAATGTTATATTTGTCTGACCTACACGTGCCTCTTTGATTTTAATTGTAAGCAAGATGACTGAATGATCAAAATCAATGTCAAACTGGCCAAAACACTCAATTTCAGTGGGGGTTGAATAATTTTGAACACAACTGATTATATATATATATATATATAATCTGGGAAACAGGTAGCGGGTGCAATTGCTCTCTGGGGTGAGCACTCTTGAAAGGTTCAGAGACCAGACCAGTGACTTTTCTTCAAACGGGGGTACATTTATTGCAGCAACCCACAGGGTATACACCACACTGTATATTGCTCAAAATAAACCATTCAAAAGCAAAGAAAATTCCTAGCCGTGTCCCGGCACTAACTAAACATACAATAGTCCTGACTAACAACCTGTGCAAACCTAGTGTTTGTCAGGCTTCAGCAAACTAGCATGACCAACCTTGTGCTCCAGCAGATAGAGACTGTCTGCTCCCCAGACTCCAGAGCGATGTCTGTTTGCCTCACCTGCACTAAATTGCCACTGAGGCAAAGTGCAAAACCAGGTGCTTAGAGGTTCCGGAAGGTGTAAGAGAGAAATCTGGGTGACACATAAACCCCGGACAGGACCTTTCCTTGCTCTCTACATGATGCCCTGTTATATATATATATATATATCAGCCCTGTGTGTATACGTACAATGTGTATGTATACACACAGGGCTGCAATGTGTAATATATATATATATTACACATTGCAGTCCTGTGTGTATACATACAATGTGTATTGTGACGTTTGGGGGCCCACAGAGCACGTGTACAATGTCTTTCACAAACAAAACAGTTCTATTCACCCTTTCAGGGCAGTCAAAAAGGCAACATAATAAGTACACGCTTTGGTTCAGCGAAATTAAAGCAAAGTCCTGATCTTCAGCACAAATAAACAGAAAAATAATGATGGCTCACCAACGCTTTAAACAGTCCCAAACCTAGGGAATCCTTTCCCCAGTATGTAGAAGCCTCTCCAGCAAGGCACAGCACGTCTCCTGCTTTTGGAACACAAACACACAGCTTCCACTGATTACTTTTCTTTTCCTAAACTCCCACAATCCTATCTGGGAGTTGCTGGCTTTAAAACTCTTCCTGGACAGGAAGATTAACCCTGTGGTTGCCCTTAAAGGGTCCACAACCCAAATAGGGGTGAAACATATTGTCCATCCAGGACCCAGCCCTGCCGACCTCTACAGTATGTATATACACAGGGCTGCAATGTGTATGTATGTAAATACACACACAGGGCTTCAATGTGTGTGTGTGTGTGTGTGTGTATATATATATGTGGTTTTGACCAGTTGCATAAACCTTATCTCTGCTACAAAGCCACAGTGTGGTATAGCATTGATTTTAGGGTTCTGTGTAATAACAGATCCAGGATGCATAAAAGTGAGACAGAGGTCATTTGCATATCCTACCCAGAGTTCCTTGCTGCATATGGGGAATGTGGCACAAGAGCTCTGGGATGCAATTCATCGAATTGCTGTGATGTGCAAGTGGCTTCTGCAATAATAAAACACACTTATTATAGTGTGGAGGCTTTTTATCTCGCTTTTAGTCCTTCACCACAACCCTTGTATGTATATATATATATATAACACACACACACACACGTTTCAGACATGGGGTGCTGTCCGAACGCTCGATTGGCATTTGGACAGGCCCCTGCCGTTTACCGCGTTTCGTACCTTCTACCGAGTGCCACGGGCAAAGTCTCCCAGCGGCCGCTTGTTGCTAAGCCCCCAGCTGCGATCTCGCAAGATTGCTTCTAGCGCAAACTCCGAGATCTCGCAAGATCGCGCCTGGGGGCTTCCCAATGAGTGGCCGCTGGAAGACATTGCCCGCGGCGCTCGTTAGAAGGTACGAAACGCGGTAAGCTGCTGGGGCCTGTCCGAATGCCGTTAGAGTGTTCGGACAGCCACCCCAGCCCCTCAGATGCCGGCAAGCCAGCTCAATGCTGGCTTCCGGGATTGGGGGCATCCCTGGAATTAGTCCGCGGGCTTCTAGGCCGCCGGACTGCATCTCAAAAAAAACTACTCGCCTGGCGCCCGGATCTTCATGTCCCGGGCGATACAATTCCCACACCCCTGAGTCTGAGTTTTATTAATCTTCTCAGTAAAATAGTGAAGTACGTTGGCTTGACAAGTGATGGTGAGACTGTAAGTATTGAGCATGACGTCTACTTTGGTGCGAGACTTCCAACCATGTTCAGCCCTCCGGGAGAAGCGTTGAAGGCAGCTTTTGCATTTTAGCCCTGTTTGTTGTTTTTATAATAAGCCTTTTGTATAACTTGGTTCAGGGCTTGACAAAGACAGGAGCCTGGTAGCCACTGGCTCCTAGAATTTTACTCCTGTCTCCTAAACGTCCAGTTTATTTTACACCAATCTAAAAGCAGTCCTTGCATCTAAAAACCTCTAGTTGGCTTCAATGTTTTCTTCCTGTCTCCTACATTTAATGTAAATATATCCAGCCCTGGTGTATGTATTTATATATGTGGTCCGTTGTGTGTGTGTCTGCAGTGGGTAAATAGGGTGTCCATTGACAACAGAGGAAAGAAAATTAGTAAACAAAACAATATCACAATGTACAGATGTTAACAACACAAATAATATATATATTTTAGCTGCTTCTATTTATTTATCACTTTGGTACCTGGTTCTTTTTGCTGTTAGGTATATTTTGTGCATGTGGTCTTTTGGCTATGTTTCTGAGCCTAGAAGTGTAGACCGTTGCTTCGAATAACAGTTTGGCCACACTGAGATTGATGATTGATGAGATGATATATATATATATCTCCTCAATCATCAATCTCAGTGTGGCCAAACTGTTATTCGAAGCAACAGTCTACACTTCTAGGCTCAGAAATGTAGCCAAAAGACCACATGCACAAAATATACCTAAGTGATAAATAAATAGAAGCAGCTAAAATCATAATTCAGGTCAGTACAAACCAACTCCGCAGAGGCAAGGTTCCCAACATTTTGGCGAGGATTCGCCTTTATCAAGGTATACCTTGATAAAGGCAACTCTTCGCCGAAACGTTGGCTCGTAACTTTTGTAGCTGGCTCCTAGATTCAAAGCAAATTTGTTAAGCCCTGACCCTTAGTTGGTGGCATTATGAGGGATGCTGGGCTATTTACATTTTTCTTTTAAAGTACCAGATGTGTTTTATGACTTTCAATATTGTAGAGTGTATTGCGCTGCGTTTATGGGATGTCCTTCTTGTTTACTACTACCCCGGACTTTGAAAAACGAGAGAGATCTCAATGTATCCTTCCTGGTAAAATAATGTGTAAATATATACTACTGTAGTGGTTGATTTTAATAGTGGCTTGCTGTTGTGTTTTAGATGGTACTCCCTTACTCCTCCAAGCAGTTTAATCAAAGCTCAAGGAAGAAAAGTGCGGATTTTCTCTTTAATTTCACGCAAACAAAAACCCCTCAGACATGCACCAAGCAGACCTCGATGTATTCTTTCTTCTCACCATCTGGTAAGATGCTCATTTATTCTATTCAAACCTATTCTGTGTAGAGAAAACAGATTGACGACGGATAGCAATTTTTTTCTTATTAATCTACTTCAAGTATATGCGATCATAGAAGTGATTTTGGAAAGCTCCTGTTGGTGTCATGAGATTCTGGAGTAAAGACCTTTAATTCATTGAAAACAAAATTAAATTTGCAAAGGGGCACATTCTGGAGCCTAATGTTTCAACACATTGGACATTACCGATTTAAGGGGTTAAAAAAAAAAGTTTTGAAAAGCTTTCTGTCCGTTTTTTTCCTTCAAGGAAGGTATAGTTAAAAACCCCTAAAGACCCTAAAATGCTCTATAATATGCGGTATTTGACAGACAAGTATGTTCGCTATAGAACAACAAACAATGCTAAAAAAATGTAATGAGGGATTTGGTCCTAGAAAATGGCAAACACAGAAAAGGCATTTTTTCCAGGGAGCCTGCAATTGCATGCACTGTCTGTTTAGCAACAGAGTTAAACATTAAAGGGACAATGAACATTTTACACAACCTGACCATTTTAGCGTATTAAATAGGTCAGGCTGTGTGGAATACCCCATTCTCACCCCCAACTTTGTAGCCCCATTTTGCTGGTAGCACTGTATGGAGCAGAGGGTTTCCTCTGCTGTTATGCTACGTACTTTGGATGCGTTGTAAGCATAATCGTCACATTGGTGTCCCGTGTCACTGGGTTCCCGTGACTGTTAAAGGCTGAGAGTCTCAGACATGAAAGACAGCTATGGACCTTGGGCAACACGTCTTCTTCCAAGCAAACCCCCATCTGAATGAAATGAGACTCTTATTTGTGGTCCATTACTGTTGCCTCTGAGTCAGGCTATGTCAGTCCTCTCCGTATGCATCCCCTGGAATTAGACAGATTCCAGAAGTTCATATTTAGGATTCCGTACTTGAGTTTGGCTAGTTTAAAAATACAGAAGTTCTCTGCCATCTGGTTTCTTTAGGCTAGGGTCAAACGAACGCATTATTCGCAGCGACCGTCACATCAATGCGTTCAGACGCACTTTTTATTTTTTCACGGAATGCGCAGAAACGGTCAGACGACGCGCATTTTCGTGCGTGATTTTTTTACGGATCGCCAATAAAACACTTTTTTGCGTCTGGACGTTATGTAGGCTGGACATTAGCAGCGTCTGACATCTCCTAATCACGCACACACGCCGCTAGTGAACGCAGCGCACTCTGTACGTCAGTACTAGCGATTCTGCGTTTTCGAAAAAATGTGTTCATTTTCCACTTGCGTTGCGTGGCCGTACTTTCGTGCGGCCGTACTTTGTATATTGGCCATCATTGCCCGTCATTTGCTGCTACTGCGGCCGTGATTAAGTGCGCCTAAACGCACGTTAAAAATGCGTTCGTCTGACCCCAGCCTTATACTGACTCTGGTCTTGTGATTTACAAAACTGCTTTTAAAAATGGGTAGAATCAGCCACTAACCCCAACCACGTCTGGTTTCGCTCATGCTGATATTTATGGTTTCGGTGATTTAGGCTGGGGTCAGACGAGCGCACTGACTGCGCACAGTAACGGACGTATTTTTTAACTGATGAGATTATGGTTACATTGCATCAGTTAATTTTGACTGATGTTGAGAAAAAGAAAGAAAAAACTGGATGCAGTTGTTTCTCTACGTCTGTCTAGCTTTTTCACGTTGATGCCATTTTGGCGTCCGTTACAACATGTGTTGAAAAAGTGCGCACGTGCTTCGTGTGTTGTTCTCTATTGACTCCTTTTGAAAAGCTACAATGGACAGCAAACAGTCTAGTCAGACGGGCGCAAAAAGTGCACTCGTCTGACACGGGCCTTACGGAAAAACAGGCCAAAAGTTCATGATCAAAATATAGCTAGAACAGAACAAAATCGAAGACTGGCACTCCGTATCTATCTCCGAAATGGATTTCCATTCCACTCATACAACTATGTTGACAGATGTGATATTAAAATTCCTGCCTACTGATATTACACCTGCCAGGGAAGCAGCTTAGGGACCATGCTCTAAGTGTTGGCATCAACATGTCTAGACCACTGCTCATGTACTTTCTGTGCAAAAATTGCGCAAGTTAAGGGGGGATGGACCTTGTCTGGTGCTGAAAATGTATCCACTGAAGCGTATGGGGGAAAAAAGGCACCTTTTAGGCAAGAAAACGCCCTCTCCTTTTTTTTTTTTAAATGGTAATCAAAAATGTCACCAAAAAAAAAGGCTTTTTGGTGCAGATGAAAAAGAATTAACGGCTGAGAAAAAAAATTATACATTGAATCCTATGGGAGCCTGTCGAACTGAATCACTTCTTTGAGACAATTTCCCTGCTGCAGAACAGCAGTTTATTTTTTTCTGTAAATTGTACCAGATCGTCCGATTATTAATTTTTTTTTTGCCTGACAAATCCCATTCAAATGGGAAAGATCAGTAGTCTGATGTAAGTCGGAGGCAGTGGACGAGGGTTTAATTTCCTGCATGTTGTAGGATTGGTTGTCATCTTTTATCGTCCGATCGCACAAATACGTACCCAGTGGATGTCCAGCCTTACTCTGTGTGATTTAGTTCTATGTTCTGTCCTTAGACATAGCCAGTGTGTTTCTGTTTAGTTAACACTGGCAGATCTATGACACGATGGAGGAGTAGTACCGCTAATATTTTACACTTCTTTTGAGATGGAGTCCTGTGCCTCCAGAGCTTCCACCCTTCCATTTGTTACAGTCCCTTTCCCAAACTCCTTCCTTCCCAGCTTGTTAAAACATATTTTTCATTTAATTTCATTATTACAATTTCATTTAATAATTGGCTGACTAATCGTTAGTTGCAGCCCTACTGGAAAGGATGGTATAAATTCCATAAATAGAGAATTCATTGTGGTTTCACCTTACTTGATCTGCTAAAGTACCAATGGATGGTGAATTTCCTGTTTTCAGCCACTAAAAGCAGAAATTAAATGCACAAGCTGTTTTTGTGTATGTTTTTACTCTTTGCTTCGAGAGAGACTATGCATCCTGATCACTTATCTTTTAAATGGTCAATATGTGTAGAGCTCTGATCTGCTAAAAATGCTGGATGGAGGTTTCACCCACTCAGCCTAGTGTCACCTGCAGCCAGGATTTTGCATTTCCCAGCTGTTGGCCCCAGATCAGTCACTGATTACATAGGCACTCTCTGTGTACTTGCATCACCCTCTCTGACAGCCAGTCCTCTGAGAGGCAGCCAATGGATCGGTTTTGTGCAAGTGCCATGGAACTTGCATACGTAAAATGTGCAAGTCCGGAGCAATGCTCACTTTGCTGTTCCAATGCTACACAGTTTGCATAGGAATGCAAATTACTTAGAATTACCCCAGAGCTGAAGAGGAGCTGCTTGAGATGTGGAAGGAAATGTGAAATATATTCACCTTTTTAAATATAATTTTTTCTCTTTGATTTTTATTATTGGGCGGATGCTAGGGGAAATCAGTTTTTATTACAGTATCCCTTTAAATCTTTTCTTGTAATTTTAAAGGCAAAAAGAAAATTGCACAAATCCAGGATAAAAGCAAAGCTGCAAATGTGCCTGAAATACTAAACCAAACATGGACAGCAATTCCATCCTGTGCCCATAGGAGTGGTAAGATTCAAGTTTCCCATAAAATTGTGCATATTGTGGTTGTTCTAAGAAAAGTTCTCAAAGATGCTTCTTTTTTTTTCCTCTGACATGTATTATCAATAAAGCCCTTTTTAGATGTGACATGTCAGAAAGCACTAGAACTGCTAGGTTATGCAATTATTAACGTTTTTTGTTTTTTTTACCAGCTTGTCCTTTATTTTTATTTAGCCAATTATTAAAGGGACACTCTAATAAAAAAATATACCTTGCCTTGTTTTGTCCTTAACCCCACCGTGACCAGGGGATTTTTTTTTTTTTGTTTCGAAAGTACTCCCTGCCTTTTTTACGTTTCTGCGCTGGTTGTGTTTAGGTCTAATTTTCGTCTTACTCTTTTATGGAACCCACACATATTATATACCGTTTTTTCGCCATTAAATAGGCTTTCTAAAGATACTACTGTAGATACTCGAGTATAACACGGCTCGAGTAACACGAAAAGTATATGGAAAAAGAATATTACCCAAGACTCAAATATAACTCGGACCAAAATTTCTAAAAGTATGAATTTTCAAAAAAATTCCAACTCTGTTAAATTACTGTTTTCATTTCATGTTCATTCCACCCCTCTCTCCTATGGAAAACGGTATGGTGAAGATGGAGGGGGGGGCATATCTCCTGATTGGTGGCAGCTAGAGGGTCGCGTTCAATATCCTGTGACAGGAAAGATCATGGCCTTTTCAATGATACACCAAACATGATCATATTTGGTAACATAAATAAGTTAATGAATTTTTGTTGTCTGTGTTGTATAATTAAAAAGGACTTCAAATCGCGTTTAAACATGACCATAAAAAGGTCAAAATGAGCTCAGCACAGAGGTGAAGTAGCTTAGCAGTGTAGGAGTTAAAAAGCTAAAAATATGTAAATGTTGGGTATTTCTAAACTCAGGACAAAATTTAGAAACCATTTAGCCGCGGTCTTTTGGCAGTTGTAGATTTTTGGGGATTAAAGTTTGAAAGTGTTTGTTCAATTAAATTTTTTTCATCATATTTCATAATTTTTTTTATATAGTAAATTCTACAATATGATGAAAATAATGGTATCCTTAAAGTTCATTTAATGGCAAGGAAAAACTGTACATAATGTGTGGGTTCCATAAACGTGTAAGAGGAAAATTAGAGTTAAACGCAAACAGGGCAGAAATGTAAAAACAGCAGTGGGTACTTTCACACAGACAATGGTAAAACCACCTGATCACTATGGGGTTAATGGTGCTGGTTAACTTAACCCCTTAGTGACCGGGCGGTTTTACACAAATCCGTCTTTTAGTGACCGCTGCTGTTTTTACGTTTCTGCGCTGTTAGTGTTTAGGTCAAATTTTCCTCTTACTCGTTTATTCGACCCACACATATTATACACCCTTTTTCCCGGCATTAAATGGACTTTCTAGAAATACCATTATTTCCATCATATCGAATAATTTACGATAAAACAAAATATGAAATATGAGTAAAAAAATGGTAAAAACACACTTTTTCGTAATTTAATCCCCAAAATCTACAACCACCCAAAACGACCCCGGCTAAATAGGTTCAAAATTTTGTCCCGAGACTAGAAATACCCAATTTTTACATGCGTTTGCTTTTTAACCCCTTCACTGCTGAGACAGTTCACCTATGTGCGCTGCGCTCATTCTGACCATTTTGTGCTAATTATTTTTAGATGACAGCCTAGGTCCTATTTAATTAACCCCCCCCCAGACAAAAAAAACTTTTAAAAAAAAAAAACATTTTTTATTTTATTTAATTTTTTTTTTTTTTTTTTTTTTAAACCAAACCTGGTCATGTTTGGTATCATTTGAAAGGCCATAATCAGGCCTTTCAAATGATGGCAAATATATGGTGGCAAAAAAATGATGGCAATACCATCCAGCTGCCATGGATCAGGAGATAAAGGGATCCTTAGGATCCCCTTATCTCTACATGGCAGCTAGATGGTTAACTGGCCCACTGACATCCTCACACATATGGTGAGGTTGTCAGTGGGTGGGGGGGGGGACCTGGAGGCTTGGCTGACATCCAAGATGTCAGCCCCCCTCCAGGTTTGAATCGCGTTTTGGCGCCAATTGGCGCCGCAACGTGATCCGGCGGCGAAACGTTTAATGCCATACACCGCTGAAAAGGGGAGGCTCTCCCTTCTCCAGCAGTGCAAACGGCATCTCCCTAGCTTCAATGGTTGGGGAGATAGAGGGCTCTGAAGGAGCCACCCCCTCCATTGAAATGCATGGGGACGCCTGCTGATGACGTCACCACGCAGCGTGGCGACTTCATCATCCTCGCCTGCCCATGTAAATCACATGGGCAGGCTTCCTCCCTGCCAGATCGCCGTGGGATCCAGCGAGGGAGGTGAGTATCGGGCGGGAGGGGGATTAGGCGCCGCTGATGTACCCTGTACGTCCGCGGGTCTAAGGGAGACCCGAGGACAAGACGTACAGGGTACGTCAGCGGCCCTTAAGGGGTTAAATGCTTGTATATATAAAATTGAGGCCCTTTAAAAAGAAAATGCAGAAGAGCCCGATGCACTGTAAAATTAAATATCACTTTATTTTTTTTCTTAGGTTCTCCCATAAGTATAAAGAGTCCGTGTAATGAGGAAGGCAGTGAGTGCTCGGATTCTTGCAATTTTCTGATGGACAAGGGAAAACAAGCTGGAAGCGAACAAGATGAAAATTGGGTCCCAGAGAAATATCATCCTCAAATAAGTGTGTCTGAGGCAAACTCATTTTTCAAAGTGCACAAGGAGTTCGAAAAGTCAAGGCCCTTCGCTCTGGTTGGAAGCACAAGTTTTGACTCTCATTCTCTTTCCTCTCTGCCCTGCTCAGAGGAAGATTCTAATAAAGGACAGGACAGCCTTTCTCAATCTAGAAGTACCAGTCAACTTTTTACAGAGGACAGTGAGGGGAACATTGTGATAAATCACTGGCCTGTAAATGACAAAAAGAGAAAATGTCACTTAAGTCTTCCTCTCCGGGACAAAACAAACCTCACTTGCGACAGTTCAAGTCCAGCCAGTGTCTGTCAATCTTCAAGTCAAGAGAATTCCATGCAAATGATATTTACACAGGACTCTGAGGGCAATGTGGTCATAAAACACTGATTTTACAGGTGTTTATAAAATGAGTAGTCAATTATTGGTTGCATTAAAAAAAGCAAAGAATAAAGATGACACTACACTATTTCACATTCAATTGCTGACTGAAGTAGCCTTTTTGTGTAAACATACGTGAGCCTGGAAAATCTCATTGTTTTAAAGTTCACCGTTGTTGGTGTTTTTTTTAATAATTTTATTAGCTGCTGCCAATTCGGTGAAGGATGTGGAAGTTTGTAAGTCTGTATGAATGTGCACTACTGTGTAAGGTCAATTATCCATGCCCAAATGTATAGGCTAACACGGAGGTGTAGTAGACCTCACACAATAGTGCTTCTTCAGTCCCTGCACTTGATGTTACCTTGTTTCAAACCTTTTTAGAGGAATTTGAACTTGGGACTAAGTATTGCAAGAAATACTCTAACCTCTAGTCTCCATGTTTCCTGCAATCCTCTTCAATCTAGCAGGCACAGAGATTAAAGGGATACTCTAGCGTTAAAGGGGGTAATGACATGGTTGGCGAAGCCCCTGCACTTGGAGAACTGAATCCAGAGCGCACACTGGCACTCAAAACAATATGACCACTCAATTTGATGTTGAGTGGTCACAATGCATAGTGGTCAATTCTAATGTTTTGAATACAAGAAAAAGGGGCTTGAATTGCATATTTAATTGGTCCTTCTATATTTTATGCCTGTGCTGACTGTATAGTTGCAAAAGCTGAATTGTCCCATATTGAATTGTTTCACTAGTGTACCTGTTATACTGCATTTTATGATTCATATTCACAAAAATCTTTAATTTCCTGCATTCTTCATCTGTGTTATTCATGGTTGCAGATCATTAACCTCTTCACAATGGGACTCCTGTTAGCACCATTCTCTGGCAATATTCAAAAACATATTACTCATGTTTTAACCTCGAATGTATTTACATCTATGTTCATTTTAAAGGTGTGCACACACAGATGGGTCCTTTTTTGGATTTTGTGTCATTTAAATAAACAAATCCTTTGTGTTTTATTTTGGCTTTGCCTGTATCATATCATTGTGATGGGGGAGGGTGGATACAGTCCGTGATACCTAGAAGGTAAGTTATGCTCAATAACTTTGGTGTGTGTGTGTGCGTGTGTGTAAAATATGCAACCACTAGTAGCTGGTGTTTGCTGGCATTGCAATGCCTAGAAACACTGTTTTTTAAAACTAAACAAAAGAGCTTTACTGTGCAGTTTCTCCTTTTTTGTGTTTTAACCCCTTAAGGACGGGAGTAATTTTACAAGTTCGGCGCTGTTTCGAAGTAGAAGTTTGCTGAGCTCATTTTGACGGTTTTAAACGCGGTTTTAAGTCACATATTATTGTACCACCCAGACAAATTATATATCGTTCTTTCCGGCAGACTTGACAGATTAATAATATATCATTATTATATGTATACGTCGTGCCCTGCGAAAATGCTATAACAAAATTGTAAATAAAATGTGAATTTTCAATAAAATTTCAATCATCCACAGTGTGTAAAGTGTTTTTTTTTGCATTTTACTACCGGAGCGTTTGCGGTCATATTCTATGGGGTAGACTTGTTAAAAAATTTGAACTTTTTTTTTGTTTTTTTTTTTTTGGGGGGGGAGAAATTACATGATTTAAGCTAGACCCCCCCCCCCAAAAAAAAAATCATTAGTGAAGCATCATTGTTCACATTAGAATTGAAATGTGAACAATAGTTCTGCATTAAAAAAAGCAAGTTTTTATTTTTTTTACACTTTAATTTTACAAGTAATATGGTCATGGTTGATATCATTCGAAAGGCCATGATCGGGCCTTTCAAACAATACCCTACATGACCCCCCCCCTAGCTGTCACCGATCATGAGATAGGGGGGTTCTTTGAACCCCTTTATCTCCACCATGGGATTTCCTTAGGAAATCCCTTGGCAACTAGGGGTTCCCTGGTTAATTGACCTCATCGGGCCACGCCCGATGACGTCAGTGGACGTGGGGAGTCCCGGAGGTGGGGCTGCCATCCAAGATGGCGGCCCCACCGGAAAAAGGCTGTGACCTGGCATCGATTGGTGCCGGGTCACAGCCTTGCCATCAAGGGGTTAATGCCATACATCCCTGGAAAGGCCAGGCTGTGCCCTTTCCAGGGATGCCTGGCATTAGCTGATAGCCCCCGGCGACGGGGAGATAGAGGGATCCAAACGAGGCGCTTCCGGCTGGGAGGGGACGCCTGAATCTGACACTGCGTCTGGCGCGATGACGTCAGTGCGTCGGGAGGCGCCAAAAGTGCCGGTATGACTCCGTGGGAGTCAGAGCAGCAACGGAGCCACCGGAGAAGGTGAGTATCCGCCGCCGGGGGGCTGCAGACGCTGGGGACGTACAGTTACGTCCTGCGCGTTAAAGCCTGCCTAATGCAGGATGTAACTGTACGTCCCGCGGCGTTAAGGGGTTAAGCAGTCCCAGTGTTTCTCACTGGCAATGTTAGTTTTTAGTTTCTGTGTGTTTCTGTTGATGAATAATATATATACTTTACATGCTGTAGATGATTGATATTTTAAAGGAAAATCACTGTTTTGTTATAGCATTCTGGCAGAACATGACATATATTCTGAATCTGCCAGAAAATATCATTATAATTTGTCTGGTTCGTATAACAAAACGTGACTTCTTCAAATCGCATTTAAACATGAGCAAAAATGGTAAAGAGCTCAGCACATAGAGTGAAATGGCTCAGCAGTGAAAGGGTTAAAAACCAGACACTAAATTTAAAGCCACAATTTCATCATAAAAAGCAATTCTAAACAAACATTCACACGGTTGGCAAAGTAACGGGCATTATTGTAAACCTAAAGGAATAAATCCATCTTTTGTTGATGGCGTACCTTGTATCAGCCAGACAATTGTATTACAGCTTGTAATGCACAAGAAAAAGGATGGAGGACCATCACCTAAATATATCAAAATAAGCAACTCAATAAATATTAAGAAAAATGCATATTGATACTGTGGCAACAAGATAATGTGTAAAACATTAACTGCGTGACAATTTAAAGCAGTATTATTGAAATGGAATTCTTGTGTCTTCTAAATAGAACAGAAGAAGCCCTAGACCAGGGGTCAGTAACCTTGGGTGACTGAGCATCATGGGAGATATAGTTCCCAAAACATAAGGGAGCCAAGGTTACTGACCCCTGCCCTAGACCATCTAGAAACAACTAATAAAATGTAGTGGCTGTGTAGTTAAATGTTGCAGAATAAGTGCAATGTTAACTCACAAATGGGGCGCATCACCTAAATATTGCAAAATAAGTACAAGGTGTACAGTCACTATTAAATATTAGGTATCCTCCATGCACTCATTTCTCCTAATTGTTGTTTTCTTGCATTTCAGTAATTGCAGAAATGTATTCAGTCACTGGCGTTGCAAAGAATTGTGGAATAACGCTAAATGGAAAATAACCAGTTTGCTCTGCTAAATGGAACAATAACTGTGTTCCTGTTGTATAGCGGCTGTCAAGTCAAACTGCAGAGGTACAGACTGGTCAGCTAATGTACAAGCAAGTGGGATAATAAAATGGCTGTAATTCAGCTTATGGAATTGAAATCTGCGAGGGTCTGTGAGAACTACTTGTCCCTGCATGCAATTCAGCTCCAGTTAGGGTCAGCCAGTCAGAGCAGAGGTCAGGCTTCCCAGCAGCCTCAGAGACAGAGCTGTAGAGGAAGGGAGGGGCCATCTGAGAGCTCCAGGCCATACCATGAGGCAGGCAACCTGGACATTACAAAGTGCACAGATTTACAAGCATCTTCAAATCCTGGAGTGGAGCCGTTGAGCTAAAAGACTTTTCACAGTCATATGTAGATATGGATTGTGTCAGTCATGTACAGAAAAGGAATTGAGCCAGTTCAGTAATAAATGCAGTCAGTTAACTTTTTTAGATCTATTTCATGCTCCGTGTGAGGAGATTCCACATGCAGTCTTTATAATAGCTCATTTCATGTCTGTTTTCTTTAAGTTAAAACATATTTTGGCAGTAATGATATTCTAGAAGTGTGTGCTAGTGAATGTATATGCAACTGGCACAGAAGTAATGATTAACAAGCGTTATGTGCAATGTATTTATATTTCTGTTTCTTTCTGTTAAAGGTTTTTCTTTTTTTTTTTTCAATATAAAGATTTTTATTGAGTACCATCATAAGGTTGAAGTACAAAAATATGAAAAGACAATAAAGGCCGCGCAGGGCCTGTCAACGATATAAGTCACATATGTGCAGGTAGATTGTTGTCAACATTTTACGGTACAGTTTACATTTTAAAATAAACAATAAGGAACAAATACAGTGGTTAATACAGTAGTTGAATAAACAGACGAAAGAGAGAGGGGGAAAAAGAAAAGGGAAAACAAAGAATAAAATATGCGGTTCGACAGGTTGAAAGTAATTTTAGGAGGATTTTTAAGAGGATCCCTGGGAGGATCTATAAGATATCCAACCTTCCCAGGTAGCCTGGTACTGTGGAAGGGTGTTATGGGCCGAAGCGAACATTTCCTCGTATTTACAGATACTATCTAAACGGTTCAGGATTTCTGGGAGTGAAGGGGTGGAGGCCGAGTTCCAGTAACTAGCCAACACTAATTTGGCAACCCCGAATATTGCCGATATCAACCCTCTGGGTGGTATTTGAATGGTAATGGGGATGAAGTGTAACAGGTACGTTTCGGGCTGGAGAGGAATATCCAACGAGGTACATAGTTTGACCAGGCCCTGGACATCAGCCCAGTAAGGGCTAATTTTCGGGCAAGACCAAAAAACGTGTAGCAAAGAACCCTTTTCTATTGAACAACGCCAACATAAGTTGGCACCCTTGGAGATATGGTGCAGGCGAGCAGGGGTAAGGTACCAGCGGTGTAATAATTTAAGATGTGCTTCTCTCATGCCAGTGCTCTTAGATAGGCGATACACCGATGACGTGGCATAAAACCAGTCCTCTCGCGAGAATGATAAATTTAGGTCCTTTTCCCATCTCAACATATATGGCAGTTTGCGTTCCTTATTAGGTGACACTAAGCATCGGTAACATAGAGACAATGGTTTCCGTAAGTTTTTTTTACCCAAGCACAGCCTGTGGAAAGCTGTCATATCTTTGTCTGGTATCGCCCCGACCCTGTGCGTTAACAATATATGTTTAATACGAAGGTAGGAAAAGAGTTCGTTGAAGGGAATACCAAATTCTTGTACTAAGGCTGGGAACAGTTTAATAGAGGTTGGAGCGAGGAGATTTTGGACAAGGGTCACTCCCTGAAGCGTCCAGGAGGCAAGGTTTAGGTCAGGAGACAATCTACTTAAACTAAGAGGTGCAAAACTGAGCAGTCGAAACGGTTTTAATAACTGTCTACCCCAGTGGCGCCAGGTCAGGACCGAGAGATAAGAGGAGGGAAGTATCCCTTCCATTTTACTTCTAGGGAGAGGGTCATACCACATAAAGTCATGAATAGAATTAGGAGCGATAACGTCATTTTCCAGGCACAGCCATAAGGGAGTTTCTGAGGAGTGCAGCGCAGCTAGTAATTGGGCTAATAGGGAAGCTCTATAATATCTCAATAAGTCAGGGAAGCCAAAGCCACCCATCTCTCTCGGAGTTGTAATTGTAGTAGCCGAAACTCTAGGGGGCTTGCGTTTCCAGATGTGGGCAAATAGCATCTTCTGCAGACGTAGGAGGATATGTGCTGGGAGAAAGATCGGAACATTGCGAAAATAGTAAAGGATTTGCGGGAGGATTGACATTTTTAAGGAGGCCATGTGGCCCAGCCAGGACAGATCCACCGAGTGCCATGATTGCAGTTGTTTTTCAATTGATTGCAGGAGAGGGAGATAATTGTGTTTAACGATGGAGCTCCTATTTTTCGTTAGGAAAATAAAATATTTAATATTTTCCGAACGCCAGTCAAACGAGTATTGGTTTTAAGATCAACCAGTGAGAGACCAGGAATATGCAAAGGGAGGGCCTGAGTCTTACCAACATTATTTTTATAGTAGGATAGCCGACCATATTTCTCAAGTAAATTAAAAAGAGGGGGGAGTGAAGTTTCTGGGGTGGATAAGTATAGGAGAATATCATCTGTGAATAGAGCGAGTTTCTGTTCGCCTGCCGGTGTAGGCAGACCTGATATAGATGTGTTCAATCTAATATGAGATGCTAACGGTTCCAACGCCAAGACAAAAATTAGCGGGGATAAGGGGCAACCTTGACGAGTGCCGTTCGTAATTGGAAAGGTAGGGGACGAAAATCCCATGCTCAACACCTTTGCCGAGGGGGTGGAATACAGAGCCATAACAGTTTGGATAAACAAGGCGGGAAATTGAAAGGCCTCCAATGTTTGGCGCATGAAGCCCCAGTGCATGCGATCAAACGCTTTTTCTGCGTCTAAAGACAGTAGGAGCCCGGGGGTCCCAGAACGATTAGCTAGGTCTATTGTGTCGAACAAGCGACGTGTATTATCACAGGTCTGCCTCCCCGTACAAATCCTGTCTGGTCCGGGTGAATCAATTTAGGGAGCAGGGGCGCGACGCGCAAGGCCAATAATTTTGCATAAAAGTTTAATATCAACATTTAGTAGGGATATGGGGCGAAAATTCGCGCAGTGAGTGGGGGGCTTGTCAGGTTTAGGGCGTGTGACTACGGTGGCCAGGAGCATCTCTGGGGGAACTTGGCCAGTGGTTTTAATGTTATTAAATAAGGCTGTCAGAGTAGGGACCAGGAGGGAGGCGAAGTTTTGATAATAAAGATTAGATAAGCCATCAGGGCCGGGTGCTTTACCTTTCGGGAGAGCCCGGATCGCTTTGTAGACGTCCTCCTCAGAGAAAGGGGCCAGCAAGTCAGCTTGCTGATGGGGCAGTAATGTCGGCAAATGCGCTTCTGTTAAAAATGTGGATATCTCTGCTGAGCAGGGTGGTGAAATGGCCGAGTCAAGTTTGAGATTGTAAAGGGAGCTATAGAAGTTGGCAAATTCCGAGACAATCAGCGCTGGATTGCGCACTATTTGTCCCCCTAAGCTTTCAATATGGGTGATTTTAGTTTGAACGCGTCTAGCCCTGAGCTTGGAGGCCAGTAACTTTCCCGCCTTGTTACCTTGAGTATAGGAAGTGTAATTTAGTTTGCGTAGGGATCGTTCCATAGGTTGTAGGTTTAAGTGCTCCAACTCTCTCTGCATCTCAATTGCTTTCCTTGCGATCGATGGGGTCAGCTTATTCTTATTTTGGGATTCTAAGGAGGAGATTTGTTGTAAGAGAGTTGATGTTTTAAGAGTATACTGTTTCTTTCTATAAGCCCCCTGTTTAATGAAATGACCCCTGATAACTGCTTTGTGAGCTGACCACACAGAGGAGATCGCCACCTCCTCCGAAATGATCAATCTGAAGTAGTCCTCAAGAACCGATGCTGCCCCATCCCTCCCAGCCGGGTCCACAATTAATGAATCATTTAAACGCCACGAGCCCATACCTCGAGCCGGAAAATGAGCACGGAAGGACAGAATCAAAGGAGCATGGTCAGACCATGTCATGGGTCCTATTTGAGCATCTAAAAGATGGTGGACCATGGTCCGGTGTATAAGGCATAAATCAATTCTGCTATAGGAGGAGTGCACCTGGGAATAAAAAGTGTAATCCCTAGTCTGGGGGTGGGAGATGCGCCAGACATCATACAGGTCAACAGATTGCAGGAATTCAGTAAAGCGGCGGCCAAGAGACTTCGCTTTTTGAGAGGGGAGGCGACCTCCAGAGGACTGGCAGTCAACCGTGGGGCAGGGAGTCATATTAAAGTCGCCACAGATATACACCGCACCTTGGCTAAGAGACTGAATTTTTTTGTGGGCTTTCCTGAGGAACTGCAACTGGTTAATATTCGGAAAATACAAATTAACAATAGTCACCGGAACATCATTTAAAGAGCCAGTCAATATCAACATTCTCCCCTCCTTGTCCTGGTGTTGAGATGCAACCTGAAACAACCAATCCCTATGGAAGAGGATGGAGACTCCTCTTGATTTGGTTGGAGACATAGAGTGATCAGCTTCAGGGTACATCTGAGACCGAAGACGGGGGGCATCGTGAGACCGAAAATGTGTCTCCTGTAAGCACACTACCGCAGGTTAATATTTATGCAAATCTCGGAACAGGCAGTGTCTTTTAAAAGGAACAGTCAAACCTCTAACATTTAAGGAAAAAAATTTCAGTTCAGGGGAACCCATCAATCAAATTTAAAGATGACACACATTGGGAAACATCAGTTGGTGAGCGTTTCCATCCCCTCCCAATCCCACAATGCAGGCAGTCCCCCATGAGGAAGAAGCTTACGTCCTCCCAGGGACCCGTACAACAGGAGAACTGAAGGGAATAATGGACCAGACGAACCAAAAAAGAGAGGACGAAATAGGGAAAAAAGAATTAGAAAAATACAGTAACAAAAAAACACTGCGAGCCCGCAGTGTGAAGAGGTGTAACTCGCCGTGGTGAAAAATGCGAGGTAGAAACTCAGGGAAGTAAACACCCACAGGGGGGTATCCCTGGCGTACCAGGGAAGAAAAATATCCAGATCAATAAGATCGTGTCAAGTATGAGCCACCAACAGGGGGGTGAGGGGGTTCGGTTCTCTGTTAAGTAGTGGGTCTTCCCAACCTCGAAGAAGCAGCAGAAAGCAGCCGGGATCAGCTGGGCAGAGGGGAATGATATCGATATAGGCCCAGACACAGGGCCGCCGTTCACTTCGGCTTGACGCGGTGCCACTCTGGCGAAACTTTAAGTGGAGATGTCGTTACCACGCGAGGGGGGTGTACTCCTTCACAAACCCCCATTCCTGCAGGAGTTGCATGCCCGACGGGATGTTGGTGATAGCATGTAGCCTCCTTCTCTCCATATAAGCAATTTGGTCGGGAAACCCCACCTGTAAGCCACCTCGTGGTTCCTCAAGAGCTTCGTCAAGGGGAGGAATTCACGCCTCTTTGCTAGGGTCGTCGCTGATAGATCCGCAAACAATAGCAAGGTAGCGTACGGAGTAGGCAAGGTTGGGCCTTTTCTAGCAGCAGACATTAAGGACTCCTTAATATGATAAAAGTGAACTCGGACAATAACATCTCGGGGAACATCCGGTGAAAGATGTTTCGCTTTGGGCAGTCGATGAGCGCGGTCTAGGAGTAAGTCCTGGAGGGAGGCTGATGGGAGTAGAATTTGGAAAACCTCCATGAGATATGCCGGAAGATCAGCCAGAACCACCGCCTCCGGGACACCACGGATCCGCATGTTGTTTCTGCGCGAGCGGTCCTCTAAGTCAGCAACTTTGGTAGCCAGCGCGTCATGAGCTATTTGCAGATTCTGGTGTCTGTCCACAAGGTCATTATGAGCCAGACAAATATCGTCAGATTTGGTCTCGAGGTTGTCAGTGCGCTCACCTAGATCCTGAACATCACGGCGCAGCTCCTGCAGCGCCTCTTTGAAGTCAGCCTGGAGTGTAGCACGGAGTCCCTGGAGCATATCATGCATTGCCCTCTCAGATGCTGGGGACGTGTTAGAGAGGAGGTCCGCATCCTGTTCCTCCAGGTCCAGGCCAGAGATAGAGGAGCCCGAGATCGGGGAGCCGCCATCTTGGATTTTGCGGCCTTTTTCAGATCGGTTGGTCCGGGTCCCTTCAAGCTGCCGCTGGGCCTTTGGAGGGGCCATCCTGCGTCAGGAGGGTATTAGGACCCCGAGGGAGGTAAATTGAGGTTGGGGTGCCCCTTGTAATAGCCGCTGGAGTGAAAAAACCGAGCGCCGCACACAGAGCTCTCAGAACATGCGGCTGCTCGTGTCGCCGGCTAGCCACGCCCCCTGTTAAAGGTTTTTCACCTTTAAGTCATCGCTTTAATTCATCGCTAATCCATCGCTATTTCTAATTCTAATCACTAAGCTACTCATCACTTTAATTCAGCTATCTATTCATCACTATTCAACTATTCATCTACTCAACTATTCACCTAATTAATCTACAGCAACTTAATTTACCCCACAACTTACTGAAATTAAACTTAAATACAAGCGAATGAATAGTGGAATCCAGTTATTATTTCCTGTGTCGATGTTTGAATTTACTTTCAAGCGGGAAGATTGTGCAAAAAAACAAAAAGCTTGACAGCGGCTGTTTCTAGCAGCTTCACCTCCTGCTGATTAATGCTGAACTTCACTTTACTTGCATCAACATCTATTTTTACTGTTATCAACTTTGGTGAACTTCGCTGCCACAACTCTAAGGCTAGGGTCAAACGAAAGCATTTTTACACGCGAACGTAAAAAAGTGCGTCCGAACGCATTGACGTATTTTTACACGGAATACGCGACAACGGCCATACGATGCGCATTGTCGTGCGTGATTTTTTACGTATCCAAACCAGGAAACTTTGGGTGTCTGGACGTTATGTTGGCCGGACACGAGCAGGGTCTGACGTCTCCAAATCACACACACACACCGCTAGCGGGCGCAGCGCACGCTGTACGTCCGTACTAGAGGTTCTGCGTTCTTGAAAAAATGCGTTCATTTTCCACTTGCGTTTCCCGGCCAGACTTTCGTGCGACCGTACTTCGTATATTGGCTGTCTTTGCCCGTCATTTGCTGCTAGTGCGGCCGTAATTAAGTGCGCTAGAACGCACGTTAAAAGTGCGCTGGTCTGACCCCAGCCTTAGAGTTGGGAATTTGACATTTTGAAATGTCAATTTATCTGTCCAACACTCAGCTATTGTTTTAGACCTTGACGTACAAATTATTTCAGACAACCTGGGGAAGACACGGCACACTCAGTCTCCATAATTTGGTGCTTACAACTTGGAAGGAGATCAGAGAACAAAAACTAAACAGGTGTGAAGAAAACTAGAAGAATTATTTATGAAACTCTCCTGGCCACCTATTGGTTACTGCTACACCCCTCACACCCTGTTTCTCCGACTTCTGAGTATTCTTCTCTTTTTGCTGACTTGGTCTAAAATGATCATCACCACATTCTCCCACACCAGTCTGACATCTTGCAACGGTGTGATGATGTCAGAAATGGGGTTTCACCCACCCAATGGAGTAGTTCCATTGAAGGACTTACAGGAGTCCTTTGCCCTGTACATGCACCAACGTCACATGAGGTGTCAGAGCCTGGCCTGTCCATGTATACCAAACATGTAAAATAAATAAAATGGTAAAAAAAAATATTAAGTCTTTTTTTGTCTACTTCTAAGGCAGTGGTATTGATCACTTTTCACATATAAAGTGAACAATGTCACTGTCATTACTCACCGTCTCATGTCAGAAGCAAGTACAGCATATTATACATAGCCATATTTTTTATAAAATGCAATGCACAAAAATACTAGAGATTTTTTTAAAATAAAAGTACCCTGTTGAATATATAACCACAAAGGTTTGAATGCTAAAATGTGGACAAATAACTTTACATGATGGAAAACCAAATGTAAATTTACACAGGGGTTATTTACAACCATTTGAATTATACGGAACAGTGAATTTCACCATTTGGTGCAGTTTTGGGGCAATTTGTCTATTCATTAAAGGGGTTATTCAGAAATTTCAGTGCTTTATTGTTCGACGCAGTTCAGCAATTTCATTTCACCGAACCTGTGGTGAATTCAGTATTCACCACAAGGTCCCCGAAATGCACTGAATTGCTGAAAAACAAAACCCTTTTCTTTAAAAGGTGTTTAAAACAGTAAAAATGCATGAAAATGTGTGGAAATAATAAAAAAGGTCATATAATAAAATGGTCTTTTACGGAATAAAAAAAGCGCTTTAAAAAAAGATAGGGAATCAAAAATTTCAGCTAAAAAAAATTCCCAAATATTAAATATAAAAAAGCTTCTTAATGAAAATAATAAACAGTTGAACAAAAACGACATTTTTTTTACTTT
This sequence comes from Leptobrachium leishanense, assembly GCA_009667805.1. NCBI lineage: Eukaryota > Metazoa > Chordata > Amphibia > Anura > Megophryidae > Leptobrachium > Leptobrachium leishanense. The sequence continues at coordinate 185,440,153 of CM019064.1, read as the reverse complement.
GAATCCAATGGGATTCACCTGTTGAAACCCGTCAAACTGAACCACCGAAAATCTGGGCATTTTGGTGCAGTTTGTTGTTCTCTGAATACAATATCCATTACTTCTCTAGGAGACAAGTTCACTGCCGCCGAATTGCGTTCTCCGCAATCTGCACCATATTTCGATGTTAATTCACTAGTATTTGGCAAATTGACAGCTTTCTGAATAGCCGAACTGTAACGAAATTGCACCGTATGGTGAAATTCTCTGTTCGGTGCAATTCAGTGGCAAGTTTGGTGCTCTTTGTATAACCCTTTAAGCTGCCAATTCATCAAATACACGCGAATACCTCCGCAATCGGGCGGCACTGCAATTGTCCCATAGAAGACTATAGTGTCTTCTATTCACAGAATGGCGAATTGCACCGAAACTCTGGTGAAATGCCCTGATTTTTGGTGTTTAAATTGGACAGGTTTATACAGGCGAATCTCATAGGATTCAATGTGTAAAAAAAAAACATTTGTAATTTTTTTTTTTTAAAAAAAGCCTTCATATTTTATTTCTTATCTATTTCTTTTTGTATTTTAAAGATAAAATTTTTGTTTCTCAATTTTTTTTATAGGGTGTTTTTTTTATTCTGTAGACCTTGCTATTATTTTTTAAAGGACCATTTATATTATTTAGACACTATTTAGTCATTTTTATTGAATGAAACTCCTATCAGGAGGCTTCCTTTTATTTTGTTTAGTTTGGGGGAATTTGCCAAGGCCAATTTGTTGCCATCCAGTAGATTTTCGGAGCAATTCAGCAGTTTTCGACTTTGTCCAATAACTGCTTTGGTGACTCCAATTTCAGCAAAATATGGTGACCATTCGCTAAACAGTGAATTCACAGTAAAGTGCACCTAAATTGAACACAAACTTCGGTGCTTTCTAAATTATGAACATCTCCTGATTTTGCTAAAGAAAAAAATATACATCGTGTTTTATTGTAGGAACCAGACAAATGACTACAAATCACGTTTAATAATGGAATGCGTAGTTAAACTGTTTAAAAAACCGTTAAATGTGCACTTTATTTCATAATACTTTCTAAAGCTGCTCCTGTACCACGAGTGAATAATTGTGTTGGAGGCGACTGCTTGGACACCCCCCAAATATCCCTGTCATGTGTGAGGTAAACCATTATTTTCAGCTTCTATGTCGCCGCTGCCTGTGTGCATAATAATTTATAAACAACAAGGCCGAGTAAAAGACGCCCCATGTGTGCAGCCGGACACATCCTGCATCGGTTTCCACTGCAGCGGACCGAGCTGAGGAGAGCACTTTGTGAAGTCGAGTATGCTTCCGCCGTGTGACGTCATCTTGGGCCTCTCGCGTTGCTTTGCTTGCAGGTCGGTTCGGGAAGTTGGACAGACAAGTGGAGAGGATGGCGTCCTCTGGTCTGCGGAGAGCTGGGGTTTGGGCACTGGCACTGCCCCGCACCATGGGTCCGCTTTTTTGGAAGCCACAGGCGCCATACCCAGATTAGCAGGTGAGCTGCTATGACTGAACTTTTTCTACACCATGTCTTGAAAGTAAATAAACGCCATTCCTCTCCGACACTCGTTACAACTCCTATGCTTCCCCCCCCCCTCTCTTTAGAACGTGTACTGGCTGGTCACGTGGTGCTGTTTGCTTTATGAAAACTGACATTTATACCCATTTCCTGGGGTTTATATAAAGCCCGTTATCCGGATGCAGTTATGTAGCACAAACTGTAAACATTAAAACCATGTGCTCTGTAACAGGTATGCTGTGCCTGGTTACGTGAGTGCCCTGTCCCATCCAGTTCTTAAATTTGGACATTAAATACAAATACGCCTTTTAAAAAGGAAAAATGTGAAGAATGCTGGGGCTTGTCTGAGCCTGACTGAGCAGCCTGCGACAGCCAGAGGAATGTCACCGCTGGAGCTCAGGGCCGAAGTAGGGGAGTATGTGGTTTACACATACTGCCCTACATCGGCCCCGAGTCCTCCACCGGCTGCACATACTCGCCTACATCAGCATCCAGCGGTGGCAGTCCTCCTGCATCCAGTGCCCGCTCTCTGTCGGTTGCTGGGATGATATCACGAAAGCCTTTGACCCAGGGTCAAAGGCTTCCAAGACGTCATACCGGCAACCAACGGAAAGAGGATGCAGGATGACTGCCACCGGTGGATGCCGATGTAGATGAATATGTGCAACCGGTGGAAGACTCGAGGCCGATGTAGGTGATTATGTGCTCTCCACCCCCCCCCCCAACAAAATCCGTCACTTGGGCCTGAAGGCCTGCTCGAGTCCCCTGCTCGGCTGGCCTTCAGACTCAGGCGAGCCCCCTGCTCAGTTGGCCCTCCGGCTGAGCCGGGGTCTCGCCTGAGCCCGGAGGACGGCCGAGCAGGCCACCCGGCCGGCCTCCAAGCTCAGGTGAGCCCCAGGCTTGACTGGGTCTCTAGGCCCAGGCCAAGCTGGGGGCTCGCCTGAGCCTGGAAGATGGCTGAGCAGGTAGCTTGGCCGGCCTCCAGGCTCAGGTGAGCCCCCGGCTCGGCTGGGCCTCTAGGCTAAGCGGGGGGCTCGCCTGAGCCTGGATGCCGGCCGAGCAGAACAAGAACTTACTATATGCTCAAATTGAATGTTTATTCTGTGCGTGAGATTCTAGCGGGGCTGTACCAATTTTATACATTTATCTGCGGTCTGCACTATGTATATGTGATTTATTTTGCAGACACTGCTCCTATCTTTTAATTTTTTTATCTTGTCAGCACTGAGGGGACAGTGCTTTGGAGAACGCAGATACATATTAAGTTGATTTATTGTATTACCACGGGGGTGATCAAGTTTTTTTTCTGTTTTTTACTGACCTTTGTACAACCTATGCTGCTGCTGTCCCTGACCCCAGAAGGCTGTCCAGTGGGAGCTGATTGACAGCTTTGTGAGTCTCTGCTGTTGAAGACAGTCATCCCCAAGGGATGTCTGAGGGGTGGGTCCAATCCCCACACCATGTGCATTTAAATTGTTAGCCTGACGATTCCTGCTCTCCCTTGAATTCTTCCTTCTGAGGAAGCTATTGCATGATTGTGAAACACTTGAACCGCTATGGGCTGCGGAGCATGTGCTGAGCGAGTCCTCAGGTTTCATGCTTGTACCGGAGGACGAGCTCATCGCAGCCCTGCTGCTCGGCACCAATCTGGATCTTGGGTGTCAGCCCTGCCTCTGGACCCCCCCCCCCCTTACGTCATTGCGCATGGGCACATTCATGTCAGATGTCAGTAAGGGACCCCAATATAATAATGCATTGTGCCATCACCTCCACTTGTTTCCAGCATGGAAAACGAATAGGTGAGTTAGTGCAGATGTATTGTTTGCTTTCTAAAGTAAAAAGCAAACAATGCTGCCACGTTTTAAAATCTTTTTTAATTTTACACTTTACCTTTTCAAGTGAGGTATCAATGGAAAGGTGAGACGTCTCTTATTTCCAACCATACATCACTTGTATGCCCTTACTGATGATGTGAAAGGGTTCCAGAGGACCCCAGACCCCCCTCCCTCTCCTCCAAGGGCTGGTCAGAAATACTGGCAAAACGCCCATCTTTCTGAAGTCTCCACGCTCATGGGTAGAGATAATAGTGTACCAGGTGGAAGGTCTGACTTCCTGGAACTCGCACGGGACATCATCCGGACTGGAAATATATAAAAAGTTTAAGGGTGCACTGCAACATATTTTTATATATTTGCTGATATGTGGATGAAGAGGAGTTGTCATTAAAGGGAGCATTGCTAAAGATACGTATTTTAACGCTGATTTATTAATATGTATTAGTTAACCAGTGTCCTACGAATATATATTTTTGTGATCACCCGGACTGGCTATGATTTGCCGATGTTTGAGAAACACCCCCTACATAGAGCGGGGACACGTGAGGATATTGTCCACAGCAATTATTTATTTATTTTTTATTCTTTAATGTGAATCCTAATGACAATCTGTAGTCGGTGGACAGACTGAAGGGTAAGTATGACAGAAGAAGTGATGCAGAATCACTGAAGATACAGGGGACAACCCTCTTCATGAATTGGATGCAGAATTGTTGGTGATGTCTCTGAAATTATGTAAACCTTCACTTTTTATTCAAAGGTTATCAAAACCAGAAATAATACAAAGTCATTGTTACCGGAATCCACTTGGTTCACTCAGGACGAGGCCGGACCGGACACGAGCAAGGATTGTCTGGACACGAGTCTCTTCAGGAAAGGCAAACTTTATTGTGACGTCACAGAAGATGCTCAGACAGGATTGAATCGCAAAGACTGAGCCCCGAACTCACCCTGACAAGGGGTCTTATACCCCGAATACATAATTAGGTACATCCCAATTAGCCCACCTCCCTGTGACACTATCCCACCCCACGTGGGTTAATACCTCCCTTAGTCTAATACAAAGACATTCCATTAAATTGGCCGTAAATTGGCAAACTTCATGTTAGTTTCGACAGATCATGATTAGTTACTACATTCAGTCCGGGCTGTGCTCGCCTCCCTAGCGCCTGTGTTTATTTGTTGCGGGTAACACCTGGTCTATCTTCTATGCTTCCCTTTGTCTCTCTGCAGGCCTCTGTGACCTTGGTGTATCCACTTCTCATTCTGTCCCTTCGTGCCAGGAACAGCCTCGATCTTTCTCAGGTTTTAATTACTTTTCTGCTAATCTAACACATTCCTAAATTTCTACGTATGCTTCATTCTAGTTTGACCTACCTAGTTATTTTCAAGTGAACCAATATTCTGAACAAGATGGCCGCCTGGCTTATAATGGCGGTCAGCTTCCAGCCTGATTCCACTTCATCATCCTCTAATATAGACCAGAAAGGAAAAAGATATACAGGGCTTGAAAATTTTTACGGTGGCTCATCAATCAGTGATAAGAACGGCAGGAGTGTTAATTGAATGTTACATAGAAGGAAAAAACAAAAAGGGATATCCTGGCCAGGAGCAGAAGGTCAGCCGAACAGCTTAGTAATGGGGCATTAACAAGACACAGCTGTGGGAGGAGGGGGGAGAAATTACATGTCTTACAGCAAGTGGAGGCAGCATTGAACAACGTGAACATTGAGCAGCACAGAGCACAGCCCTGAGTATCAGAACTGGATTTTCTGTTATCAGAGGATGCCGATTGTTGCTGGCTTAGACAGGCAGCACATTACATGCTGCGCTACCTTCAATATATTAAAGGGCGGCCGCACTGCTCAGTGTCTTACCTCGCTCTCTCCCAGAGCTCTGCATGCAGGGTTTCTTCGGGAGAGGTGAGGTGATGACCCATGTGGTAGGCGGAGCAGCTCTTCATTGTACGACTTCTGCTGAACAAGGAAACGGAATTAAACATGCGCCTCGCAGTGACTGGGAGTGGCACCTAAGGGGCAACATGGGAGACTGCCGGCCACTAGTCAAGTAAAACAATTCACCCGTCGCAGATGAGCGCATTTTTCAAGCCCTGAAGATATAGAAAAATAATTTTAAAACAAAAATATACAATGGCCATAATTATCCGGCTTGCTGCACTGGTAAATATATAGAGTAAACTTATTGACAGAAGCTACCTGGCACTAAATAAGGAATGCAGGAATAGCAAACAGCCTTAGGCCAGGGCTTGACAAAGCCAGGAGCCTGGTAGCCACTGGCTCCTAGAATTTTACTCCTGGCTCCTAAATTTCCAGTTTATTTTACACCAATCTAAAAGCAGTCTTTGGCATCTAAAAACCTCTAGTTGGCTTCAATGTTTTCTTCCTGTCTCCTACATTTAATGTAACTATATCCAGCCCTTGTGTATGTATTTATATATGAGGTCTGTGTGTGTGTCTCTGCAGTGGGTAAATAGGGGGTCCAATTACAACAGAGCAAAGAAAATAAGTAAATCTATCACAACGTCACAAAGTACAGATGTTAACACATTATATAATAATATATATATATATTATAATATAATATAATTTACTATATATCAGAGAGGCCAAACTGATATTCGAAGCAACGGCCTACACTTCTAGGCTCAAAAAAAGTAGCCACAAGACCACATGCACAAAAAAATACCTAACAGCAAAAAGCACCAGGTAACAAAGCGATAAATAAATAGAAGCAGCTAAAATCATAATTTGGGTCAGCACAAACCAACTCCCAGATGCAGAGGCAAGGTTCCCAACGTTTCGGCGAGGATTTGCCTTTATCAAGGTATACCATGCCGTGCCGGGTGCTCGCCTGAGCCTGGAGGACGGCCGAGCAGCCTGCGACAGCCGGAGGACGGTCACCGCTGGAACTCAGGGCTGAAGTAGGAGGATGTAGGGGAGTATGTGTAGGCAGCATACTCGCCTACATCCTCCTACTTCGGCTGGGCCTTGAAGGGCCAGCCGGGCGCTCGCCTGAGCCTGGAGGCCGGCTGTGCAGCTTGCTCGGCCGGCCTTCGGATCAGGTGAGTCCCCGGCCTCCAAGTCCAGGTTCTCATGTCTGATTTTCGGTATCGGTTTTCGGCCAAACTGATCCCGAGGTTTCGTATCGGCCGGAAATTTCCGATTCGGTGCATCCCTACTATTTAGTTCATAGTGGTTCTCCCTTGCTGTATTTTGGTTTTCGGTTTGTTATTTTGTATGCTGATTTCCTGGTTCTGACCCATTTGCCTGGCTGACTTTTGCACCGATACCACTTTTTTAAGACTTAGTACAAGTACCGATACGATTTTCTTTTTTCAAGTACTCACCGATACCAATTCAATACTTTTTTTTTTTTTTAATGCCATGTGACTGTTTCAAAGCACAATACAGACTAATCACTTTTAATTATGAAGAACTGTAATGCAAAAGAGATTATGAAAGTGTAAAACTGTTTTATTATAACAAAGTTGTAAAAACTAAAATTTCTCAGAACATGTTTATAAATAAAATATACTAAAATAATGCTAACAATAAATAAATGTAAAATTGCAGCCTACCAAAAGTGTAATACAGTAACAAAAATAATATAACCGTGCACTGTTTGATTATGGGAAACAACACTATGGGCTAGATTACATTTGATTGGTAAGCTTTACCAATGCTCTTTGTACATGACCAACTCCACTAAAGTCTATGGAGCTGGAGTTGTAAACAGAGTATTGGCAAAGCTTACCAATCAAATATATTCTAGTCCTATAATTGTAGGAGTGTTTATAGGAATGAATTTACTTTTTCCTATGAACAATTACTTAACCCCTTCACTGCTGAGCCATTTCACGTCTGTGTGCTGAGCTAATTTTTACCGCTTTCACTCATGTTTAAACGCAATTTGAAGCCACATTTTATTAAACGGCCCAGACATATTATATATCATTCTTTCCGGCAGACTCGGAATAGATCATATTTATATGTATACGTCATGTCCTGCCTGTATATTATAACAAAAAAATGCAATAAAATTAGAATTTTTAATCATCTGCAGCGTGTAAAGTGTTTTTTTTTCACATTTTATCACATGAGCGTTTGCAGTTATATTTTCTATGGGGTGCGGCGCTTGTACAAAAATTAGAAATGGGGACTTGTTAAATTTTTTGGGGGTAATTACGTGATTTTTAGCAAATGCACCCCATAGAAAAAAATCATTAGTACAGCATCATTGTTCACATTATAATTGAAATGTGAACAATATTGCTGCGTTAATAAAAACTACACACACAAAAAAACATTTTTTTAAATTTACTTTGAACATGGTCATGTTGTGTATCATTCAAAGGAACCCTGTATCTCCACCAGGGGGTTTCCTTGGGAAATCCCCGGGCAGCTAGGGGTTCCCCGGCTATCTGACGTCATCACGCTATGCGTGATGACGTCGGGCAGCGAGGGGGGACCCGGGGGTGGAGCCGCCATCCAAGATGGTGGCCCCCACCAGAGCTAGGCCGCAATTCGGCGCTGCAAGGTGCTGAAGTGCGACCCGGTACCTGAGGGGTTAAAGCCAGGTACCGCTTAAAAGGGGAGACTCTTCCCCTTTTAAGGGGTGCCTGGCTTTTGATGCTGCTCCTTCCCAATCGGGAGGGAGAGGGATCCGAACGAATCCACCCCCTCCCTTCCAGGCAATCTGCCGGGGGGTCGCCTGGAAATAACGTCATGGCGCGATGACGTCATTGACGTCGGGAGGGGCTTAACTTCAGCACCTGAGGACGCTGAAGTCAGACCGCCGCGGGACCCCGGACAGAGAGGTGAGTATCTCTGCCGGGGCTCCCGCAAGCGGATGACGTGTGGGGCACGTCCTCCGCATATAGCGGGAGTCAATGAGGATGTGCCCCATACGTCAGCCACAGCGAAGGGGTTAAGCTAAGGATGTTCCTCAATTACAGTATAAGTGTGCAAAATGAGAACTAGCAGAATAACAGGCAGTTTAGCAATTAATTATTTTTTCAAACGTTAGTGGCAAGTTCTTTTTAAGGAACAGAAGCATGTTCAGCCATAAGTCTGTTTCTGCAAAGATGCAAGAGTAAGATAAGGCTAATGTCAGACGAACGCAGTCAGAGCGCACTATGCGTGTGTGCACAACGGACAGACATACTGACGGAAGATACACGATCTGTTTTTCTTGACGGACGTATGAAAAAAATGAGAATTATGGGAAACAAAATTAATATGAAAAATGATACAAATTGGAAAATTACATGAAAAGCCATTTTGTGCATCAAGGTGCTGTACGTCGCAAATGCGCTCCGTCTGACTTCGTGTCATCACACACAGAACGCTATGCGGACGTGGTGCACTCTGCGTGTCCATCCTAGAGGTTTTACGTTCTTGCCTAATTTGCGTCCGTTGCCATCTGCGTGGTGGGTGCGCACGTTGTTGTGCATGTACTTCATGTGTGGGTCTCTATTGATCATGATTCTATGCTACGACGGACGTGATCATTGCGTTCGTCTGACGCGGGCCTAAGCTGAACATTCTTTCACTTTCCACACTGCTGCATGGGGCAGAAAGATGTTTTTGGGCCTGTTTAGCCAGAGCAAGAAATACTTAAGGTCTATTCACTATGTCAAAATAGCCAAACCAGAAAAATTCTCCACTTTATCTCCCTTTCCAAATTAACTATTTGGTCTACATTGTTCTCTTCTCCTATTAGTTTATTTATTTACTGCAGGGCTTGACAAATTTGCTTTGAATCTAGAAGCCAGCTACAAAAGTTAGGAGCCAACGTTTCGGCAAGGATTCGCCTTTATCAAGGTATACCTTGATAAAGGCGAATCCTCGCCGAAACTTTGGGAACCTTGCCTCTGCATCTGGGAGTTTGTTTGTACTTACCCAAAATTATGATTTTAGCTGCTTCTATTTATTTATCGCTTTGTTACCTGGTGCCTTTTGCTGTTAGGTATTTTTTGTGAGAGCAGCCAGATCCTGGGGAGCACTGAACCTACGTAACCTGTGTATATCTGGCTCTGATACTAGCCAGTGACTCAGCAGCCACTGACTTCACCGCACATCCATGGTATGCAGGGAGGCCGGGATCAGGAAGCCTTGTGTGATTCTGCTGAGAATTCTCAGTGTACATTCTAGTTTTCTGCAGGGATTATCACATCCGTAGGAAGGCAGGAAAGGAAGAGGAGAGCTTTATAGAGTAAAAGAGAGAGATGAGGAGAAATGGAGAGGAAGACATAGATACAAGGACAGATGGAAAAATACACAGGTGGACAGACAGAATAACAGATATTCAGAAAGAAGGATGCATAAATAGGTAAAAGGACAGATTAACAAAAGGACAGATTAAAAACACAAATTAAATTTACATAGGGACCCCCCTTAGGCTGGCGGCACACTAGCTGCTTGTAGTGCGTCCGTTATGGACGCACTTTTCGACGGGAGATTTTTGTGTACCACGTAAAAAGTGCGTCAGTGACGGGTGCACGTTTTGACGGGAGATATTGATGTCAACAGACGATCAGTAGTTATTATGGACGTTGAAAATAAAGATGTTAAAAAAAAATTTTTGTGGGTGGAAGTGTGATCCAAGATGGATTCAGGAGAGGCTGTGGCGTTCGTGCTCACCACATATACTTATTTGCGTAAAACAAAGAAGAGAAAGTGGTGGGTTCATCCTGTAAACTGTGCGCGATACCGTCATGGTGCTTTAGTGACGCTATACAAGCCACTTACGGGAGAAGGACCCAGTGACATTCTTCAACTTTCTCTGGATGTCGATACCGTCGTTCGAGTTATTGGCCACTGTGAGAGAGCCTTTGATGAAGATCGACACCAAAATGCGGACCGCCTTGTCACCTGAGGAGTTGCTGGTCTTCACATTAAGGTAAGAACTAAAGTATTTTCTTGCCGTGCTCACTCAGTATATTTAAGCCTGAGACACACAGAACACATATACCCACTTCGACCCAAAATAAATACACACATATACCCACACAGATCTCATATTATACCAGAACACCCCCCCCCCCCCCAACCACCACCTTCAACACCAGGGAGTGAGTGGGGAGCGGCGCTGTCCCTCATGGCAAATTTGGAATTTTCCATCTTCCGCTGCAATCACGCAAACACCGGACATAATAACTTGTGAAGCTGACAAAGTTTTGCACCAAAAATTTTTTATTTTTTTCTTTGCAGCCTTTAACATAAGAAACAATTTTAAAATGGGAATTATTTTTTTTAATAAACAAATTGCAAGCCTTACATTTGTTAATGGTGAAAAGTAAATGCAGAAAAGCATTCAAAAGATTTTTTTTTTTTTTTTTTTATATAAACAACAAATTTTAAGTCCTACATTTGTAACCTTTTATCACAAACTAAACTAAAAAAACATTCTTTGGGAATAGGCTATATTAACAAAAGAACAGAAACTGACTACAAATTGTCATAGTCTGCCATATCAGTGTGCATTGGTGCTTCCAGGAATCTACCGTAGTATCCACTACAAGTTGATGTCTGCAATTGCGCTGCTGTAGTATGCGACATTGCAGGGTTCGGTGGTTGAAGCATTCTATCCAGTGTTTGGATGGTTTGGATTCGAAAACTAGCATTCTGTGGTGATGATAATTTTTTCATCATAGGTATAAGCGAATACAGAAATGCAACATCATCATCTTCTTCCGCCATCGATTTCTGAGGCCGGTGCGACTCCATGAATTTTATGAGAGCTTTCTCCACATTACCTGCTCCCCTTTTGCGTCTGTTTTGTTTTTTGTTTCCTTCACCAGATTCGCGAACCAGGGTGGCTTCATCTCCTTCTTCAGGGATGATCTGTAGGTCATCTTCTGAGACTTCTGTGTCGACATTAATGGTGCTAGTTGGCGTTGAGTGGATGGTTTGGGTTGCTCCCTCTTCTGTTGAGGATGAAGGTTTTGGCTCTCCTGATTCTGAGCAGCTTTATTGTCTACGCTGGATGCTGCATTCTGTGGGTCTCGGCTCTAAACTTTTTTTAATGAAGGATAGTTGAAAAGCATAAATGTATTTTCGGGTCTTCTTTGCTCCCGACCCTGATCGTGAGCCTTCCTCCTACTTCTTTAGGCTGCGTACGTAATTATCCCTCAAGGTGCTCCACTTAATCATTACTTCTTGTACTAAAAAAGAAAAAGAATGACATAAAGTTAATAAATGCACTCATAACCCTAAACCTTCTTTTTTTTTTTTTTTGCAGGTATCTTGCAAGTGGCTGCAGTTAACCGGACATACATTACTTGTTTCGTATCGGCAGATCAACTGCAGGTATTCTGATACGGAAAGTGTGTATAACAATTTGGAACACCATGAAAGAAGAATGTATACCAACGCCAACCGAGGAAACATGGGCCTGTATATCTCATGGATTTCTAGAAAGAGCAGTTTTCCCGATCTGTCTTGGAACAGTGGACGGAAAACACATCCATGTTATCAAGCCAGAGCGAAGTGGATCATTTTATATATGAATTAGAAACACTTTTTTTTTCTATTGGTCTGCTGGCAGTAGCTGACGCTAGCTACAGATTCACTTATGTCGACATTGGATCGTATGGCAGAGACTCCGACTCAACGGTTTTTCGTAATTCGACCCTGTGGACCAAAATTCAGAGCAGGAGCCGGAGTATACCAAAGCCACAAAAATTACCGGGCACGACATTGCTGTGCCATTCGTCTTTGTGGGGGACGAGGCGTTTGGACTGTCCTCTAACTTACTGCGACCATATTCGGGAACACCGTTAAGTGAGAAGAAGCGGGTGTTTAACTATAGATTGTTAAGAGCTAGGCGCTATGTGGAATGTTCTTTTGGCATCCTTACTAACAAATGGTGCATTTTCCATCGACCATTGAACGTAAATGTCAATTTCGCTGTTGACATTGTCAAGTGTTGCTGTGTGCTACATAATTTCGTCCGAGACCGGGATGGCTATAATCTCTGACTCTTTCTCTTCTGCTGTATTTGAAGACTTTGTGAATAGCACTGCTTTGAATGTAAATAGGAGAAACTTTAGGTATAGAGACACATTAGCGGATTATTTTGTAAGTGAGAGTGGTCAGATACCATGGCAGATGGGCAGAATTTAAATGTAAATATTTAGTTTTCAATTTCTCAATAACCAGCTTTCCTAAATTAAAGTAATGTATAGTCATTTTTGTATAGCCATTTCTATAGTTTTTTGTGTATATTGATTTGAAAAAAAAATTGAAATTAAAAATGTATATAGTTCGGAGTTTTAATTTGTCCTATATTATTATTCGGTTTCCTGCACTTTGCTAAAACATTTACCGAGACACCTGATAGACACCATATACAGTTACAAGAAAAAGTATGTGAACCCTTTGGGATTACGAAGAGTTTTGCATGAATTGGTCATAAAATGTGCTCTGATCTTCATCTAAGTCACAACAATTTGAAAAACACTGCTTAAAATAAAACACAAACATATGTTTTCATGTGTTTATTGAACATAACATGTAAACATTCACAGTGCAGGGTGGAAAAAGTATATGAACCCCTAGTCTAATGACTTCTCAAAGAGCTAATTGGAGCCAGGAGTGAGCCAACCTTGAGTCCAATCAGTGTGATATTATTGGATGTGTTGCTGAAAGCTGTCCTGCCCTTTAAAAACACACCAGTTTTGGGTTTACTGGTTTCAAGAAGCACTGCCTGATGTGAACCATGCCTTGCAGAAAATAGTTCTCAGAAGACCTACGATCACGAATTGTTGACTTGCATGAAGCTGGAAAGGGTTACAAAAGTATCTCCAAAAGCCTTGATGTTCATGTGTCCACGGTAAGACAGACTGTCTACAAATGGAGAAAGTTCAGCACTGTTGCTACTCTCCCTAGGCGTGGTCGTCTTGTAAAGATGACTGCAAGCGCACAGCGCAGAATGCTTAATGAGGTAAAGAAGAATCCTAGAGTGTCAGCTAAAGACTTACAGAAATCTCTGGCACATGCTATCATTTTTGTTGACACATCTACAATAAGGAAAACCTTAAACAAGAATGGAGTACATGGGAGCACACCACGGAGGAAGCCATTGCTGTCCATAAAGAATATTGCAGCACGTTTGAAGTTTGCAAAAAAAAAAACATGGATGTTCAACAGCACTACTGGCAAAATATTCTGTGGACAGATGAAACCAAAATTGAGTTGTTTGGAAAAAACACACAACACTATGTGTGGAGAAAAAAGGCACAGCACACCAACATCAAAACCTCCTCCCCACTGTAAAACATGGCGGAGGGAGCATCATGGTTTGGGTCTGCTTTGCTGCCTCAGGGCCTGGACGGATTGTTGTCATTGATGGAAAAATTAATTCCAAAGTTTATCAAGACATTTTGCAGGAAAACGTAAGACCATCTGTCCGCCAACTGAAGCTCCGCAGAGGATGGGTGATGCAACAGGACAATGACCCAAAGCATACAAGTAATTCAACAAAAGAATGGCTTCAACAAAACAAAATACGCCTTCTGGAATGGCCCAGTCAGAGTCCTGACCTCAACCCAATTGAAATGCTGTGGCATGACCTTAAGAGAGCGAGTCACACAGACATCCCAAGAATATTGCTACACTGAAACAGTTTTGTGAAGAGGAGTGGTCCAAAATTACTCCAGATCGTTGTGCAGGTCTGATCTGCAACTATAGGAAACGTTTGGTTGAGGTTATTGCTGCCAAAGGAGGGTCAACCAGTTAAGTCCAAAAGGTTCACATACTTTTTCCACCCTGCACTGTGAATGTTTACATGTTCTGTTCAATAAAAACATGAAAACCTATGTTTGTGTTTGAAAAACACGGTCTGCTTAAAATAATACAAATTGTTGTGACTTAGATGAAGATCAGAGCACATTTTATGACCAATGGCAAAACTCCACGTAATCCCAAAGGGTTCACATACTTTTTCTTGCAACTGTATATGTATACCACTAAAATTTATACATACTTTTGTTTTTTTTTAACACTTTCCGGCATGGAATCCTAATCCTCTATAAACTCTTTGTCCTCAGCCCATGCGTTCCCTTTCTTTACTTTGTCCATGTACTCGGAATTTGCAGTGTCCCACAGCACGGGATGCTGCTGGACGAGCTGGATCAGGTACTCTGCATCCATGGCCGATGGAACACGTGCTGTGATGGTGAGAGGATTTGACGTGCAGCGTGTCAAGCTTCTGCACGTGTGAAATGACTGCGCATGTCTGACATCTTCACGCTGACAGGAAAATGCACGTTGGCGGCGTAGTTTCTGCGTCCGTTTAGCTTTTCATGTCGCTGTTGTTTTCGTGTCCGTAGCTATATGCGTTGCCCGTCCGTGAAAAAGTGCGCAGGTGCTTCGTGTGTTGTGTTTCAGTGACTCCTTTTTATAAAGCTACGACGGACGGCAAACGGTTCGGTCAGACGGATGCAAAATGTTTGCTAGTGTGCCGCCAGCCTTATCCAACAGCCTTTTGCTTCACTGAGATGTGCATTGTGCACAGTGGCTCCTGGTGTTGCAAGTACAGAGCTGCTGCCAGTCACTGAGTCCCACTCCACACCTTCCCATTACAGATTCTCTCCCCGCCCACCTTGCAATTACAGAGTATCTTACCTGACACAGCGGGCCCCAGGTAGCACCTGGGAACATTCAGAGGTAGCCACGCTCCCTGGGACCCACTACTGCAGGTAAGATGCATCAACGGGTCCCAGGCATTAGTGAGGCCTAGGGCCACTTTTGGGTCGCGACCAACCACCAGAGAAACAATGGTCTAAATGACTTGCTCCACTTGAAGAGAGCGAAAATAATCGACAGAAGAAAACGAAGAAAAGTTTATTATTAAAAAGTCCATCGGGTTCAGCCTTTTACACATCACCTACTGCTGTTGATCCAAATGTAACAAAAACCCAGTCTGAAGCACTCACCAATATGCAACATACTGGGGAAAAGTTCCTTCTTGACCCCAGAATGGCAGTCAGATCCAAATTTCACTAAATTAAGCCAATAATAATCAGCGATTTATATCTACGTCTTCATAATGTATATTAAAATTAAATTAATGATATTATTATAGTTCGTAAAATATTAGGATACAATAATGCAAATGCCAGCAATTTGTATTGGCAGAACAGACGTGAACTATTTTTGAGTCTCCACTCAGCTTCAAATGAAAAGTGAGCATGCAGTTTGAAAAAGCGCCACAAGATGGCGAATGGGGAGGAACTGGAAGGCGTTTTGTACAAAGAATGAAGATAGAGGTGAGTAAATGTTCCTCATAGGCAGCATAAAGAAACAAAAGGCAAGGCAGCAATAGAAAATGACTGCACAGCAGTTTTATTCAACCCCCAAGTGACATTCAATCTTAGTACTTAGTACAACATCCTTTTACAGTTATAACAGCTTTTAAACGTGAAGCATAGCTTGACACAAGTGTCTTGCAGCGATCTACGGGTATCTTCGCCCATTCGTCATGGGCAAAAGCCTCCAGTTCAGTCACATTCTTAGGCTGCAACTGCTTTCTTTAAGTCCCACCAGAGGTTCTCAATGGGATTTAAGTCAGGTGACTGCGATGGCCACTCCAAAATGTTCCAGCCTTTAATCTGTAACCATGCTCTAGTGGACTTGGAGGTATGCTTGGGATCATTGTCCTGTTGAAAGGTCCAACGTCTCCCAAGCCTCAGGTTTGTGACGGACTGCATCACATTGTCATCCAATATCTCCTGGTACTGAAGAGAATTCATGGTACGTTGCACACGCTGAAGCTTCCCTGTACCTGCAGAAGCAAAACAGCCCCAAAGCATGATTGACCCCCCCCCCCCCCCCGCCATGCTTCACAGTAGGCAAGGTGTTCTTTTCTTCATAGGCCTTGTTCTTCCTCCTCTAAACATAGCGTTGATCCATGGGCCCAAACAGTTCTAATTTTGTTTCATCAGTCCACAGAACACTATCCCAAAACATCTGTGGTTTGTCCACATGACTTTTGGCATACTGCAGTCGACTCTTCTTATTCTTTGGAGACAGCAAGGGGGTGCGCCTGGGAGTTCTGGCATGGAGGCCTTCATTACGCAGTGTGCGCCGTATTGTCTGAGCTGAAACTTCAGTACCCACATCTGACAAATCTTTTCTCAGTTCCTCAGCAGTCACACGGGGACTTTTCTCCACTCTACGCTTCAGGTAGCGCACAGCAGTCGAAGTCCGCATCTTCTTTCTGCCACGACCAGGTAGCGTTTCAACAGTGCCCTTTGCCTTGAATTTGCGAATGATGCTTCCTATGGTCTCTTGGTATGTTTAACATCTTTGCAATCTTCTTATAGCCATTGCCCTTCCTGTGAAGAGTAATCACCTCTTCTCTTGTCTTCCTGGAACATTCTCTTGACTTCACCATGTTTGTAACCACACCAGTAAATGTCTAGAAGGAGCTGAGTATCAGTCATTTTAAAGCTGCCTAATTGGTGCTTATTATGCTTTATTGCTGCTCCGTGACATCCACAGGTGTTTTCAATACCTGATTGAAAACACTTGAATGAACCTCTGTTCTTCAGAGTGGTAGTCTTTAAGGGGTTGAATAATTGGGTCAATGAAGAATTCACAAAAGAATCATTTACTACTGTATTACAAAACCAATTGATGTCATTTTAGTTGCATATGGTTCTTTAAAAAGTCCTTGTAGGATTTCATTCTGAATACAATTACAAATGTACACTAAATTCCCTAAAACCCTTTACAGCATTGGGGGTTGAATAAATTTGAACACAACTGTAGATATCCACTACACTGTGGGGACTGAGACAGCTGCCTGCCACAAAAGTTGGTATGTAGTACTAGTACAAAGTGTCTCTTTAGCCTGCCACAAAAGTTCTACATTTTTTATTATTTATTTTACAGGCAGCAGTATTCTGTTTAGTACGTACCCAGTAAATGTAGCATCCATCCCCTCTGCTTTTTATACAGCTGCGTAGCTGTGTATCTCATTTATTTATAAAGTGTAGCCACTAGCCATCCATCATGTTTATTATTTTATTTGAGAAAAAAGGGGTTTGGAGGGTCTTGAGGATGAGCAACGGCACTAGTGGCCTGCTCCACGGTGGGTGCCTGCTCAGGTCTCACAAGGTTTTAGCTTGCTTGTGCCATTACAGGGACGAATGCTCCATATGCAAATCAGCCTGTTCTCACCCAGGAAGGGTGGCCAGTACTGATTGCCAAGGACATCATCCCTCATTGGACGGCGCTTCACAATGCAGATGGACAATGACCCAAAGCATACTGCAAAAGCAACCAAAGAGTTTTTGAAGGGACAGAAGTGGAATATTATGCAATGGTCAAGTCAATCACCTGACCTGAATCCCATTGAGCATGCATTTCACTTGCTGAAGACAAAACTGAAGGGAAAATGCCCCAAGAACAAGCAGGAACTGAAGACCGTTGCAGTAGAGGCATGGCAGAGCATCACCAGGGATGAAACCCAGGGTCTGGTGAAGTCTATGCGTTCCAGACTTCAGGCTGTGATTTAGGAAGAAAAACAGAAAACAAAAAAAGTTTGAGGCCAATAGGTACATTTACACCGTTTATAGGCAATGGATAATACATATGGAATTTATTTCCTTTTCAATTACCTCTATCTGTACTTTATAACCTACTTTCGCTACTTTGATAGCAGGATCTCTGCTAATGTGACCCCTAATCAATATGGAATACATTAAAAAATATCATCATGATTTAAATGACACACCTATAGTCCTTTCGCTATAAATAACCTTCTAGCATGGAACAAAGGGAATTCTTTGAAATAATATAGTCCATAAGTATTTGTATTCAATCTACCAGCTATATAATAACTATCCTGTGGATCTAATTAAGATCCTGGGAATAGAATATTAATAACCCCTATTGCTGGGAATTATCTATCCTTGCTCCTCAACTATGTGATTATAATAATGTAGTAGGAGGACTATTCTATGGATCCCTTTGTTGGTCAGAATTGACTTATTTCACATGTATATTAAGTAATGAATGATTAAAGATGTTCTAATAATGGAATATGGGTCTCAGTGAATATGTGGATTTAACATCTTTATAGGAGATGAGCGCGCAGTGAGGTGCGATGACGCGTAGATCTGGTCGACCTGAGGAACATGACTGCTGCTACGCTGATTGTAATAGACTCGTCTTTCGCGCATGCGCATAGACAATAGGATCCACATATGCGTTCCAACAACTGAGTGTGGAACGCAAGGTGGGGTTACCTGCAGAGATACGTACACCTCCCTTCTCTGAACAAATCCAATCAAGGCTCTGAGTGGGCACCAACACTTTGCAGGGAGAAACGATAAGTATAAATATAGATAGCGGTAAGAGAGACTCAAAGTAATTCGCTCCTGATGAAGAAAGGGCTACCTTTCGAAACGCGTTGAGCAATATACAATCTTTGTTTTAACAGTTTGTTTCTGGGGTCAATCCCAGCCTGGATCTATTGATGGCGATCTAAATATTTGACTTTTCTGGTATATTCTAACTGTAATGCAGTCTGTTGGATAATGAAGTAACCCTGCTGTGTGGGTTAACCCCTAATCTGATTCTATTGATGGCGATTTAAGTATTTGACTTTTTTTGATGCATCGCAATTGTAATGCAGTTTGCTGGATTATCAAGTAACCCTGCTGTGTGGGTATTGGTAGAAGAGTGAATCTGTGGTGGATTATGAGACTATTGGGAACTAAGAATTGAATTTACCTTCTTTTTTCTTCCCTCCGCTATACCGACTATTAACTGCAAGAAAAATCATTCTATTATTTTATTATTTATCTTTTTCTAATGAATATGTAGAGGAAATTGCATTCTGTTAAAAGTCAAGGCACCTTGGATAAACAAATTTATATGATTAGTGGAGCAACCTAATTTGAGCAATTTCTTTCATCAGATGACTCTCCTTTAGGTCAAGGATTAAGATAGACTCGTGGTATAACCATTATATAATTTTATGTCTATGTACTATGCAACATATATTTTCTGTTTTGCAAGCTGGATAAAATAGACATGTGGACGATTTACCATCCAAATGACTGTTGCAGTGTTTAATTGGCTGTATCCGTGGGGTGCCCTAATTACCTTGCTGAATCGATCATTGAGAGCAAGAGAGATCTATCTATTTCTAATGAATATTTAGAATAAATTGCGTCCTGCTCCTTTTAATAATCAAGGTACCTTTATATAAACAGCCCATAAGATCAGTGGAGCAAATATTTTCACACAATCGTGTTTATTAGATGGTTTTCCTTAAGGTTCAAGATTCAGATACACCTGCAGTATGGCTAATATTAACAAATTGGTTATGCACTGTGTAACATCTATTCCCTCTTTTGGAAGCTGGGTAATATAATCCTGTAGATGGTCTATCATGCAATTTATTTGTGCATTGTCCAATTGGCTGTATCTGTGGGGTCCTCCAGTTACCTGTGAATTTAGGTTTTTTATTGCATTGGTACTGTGGCATTCTAAGCGTGATCACAATTTTACTCATTGGTAATAGAGAGACTACAATTACCTTCTCCATTAAATACAAACTGTGAATAATGGTAATGAAGTCTAATTACCTCCTCTTTCTATAATCAATCTAACTGACTATTAAGCATACCATTAATAATTGCTACATTACCAACCTTTGGTCTGCTAAACAGGTCTGGGAATGGTCGACTCAGGACTGACAGATTCTCAATGGTTATTAAGCGTATTAACTGATGGACACATATCCTAATACGCAATAATCAACTAATGCATAATTACGCTATTACCCTTGAGAGACATATACGTCTAATGGATAACTAATGCCATTCTTCGATACCTTATGGGCATATTATATATGGTCTTTACTATATGTTTAAGTCCTTCTTCCACCACTGCCAATATATACACACGCTAAGACTACCTAGGACCTTGAGTTACGGATCGAATATTACACAACCATATTGTGGTCTAGCGGTAGATCTGCCTGTATGACGTCATATATCCATCAGTATAGATTGGGAAACATTTTCCTAAATCCTTTTCAGTACAGGTCTTACCATTATATCACTCTCTGCAGAGATACCAATAATATCGCCTTAATATTCACATTATTTGTTTTAAATGTATGTCTTCTTTTGTCGTCTTTTTTCGTGTCTAATAAAGTTTAGTAAGAGATTCTTGGAAAGGTGGTTTTTGAAGCCTTCTACGGTTAATAATGGTACCTTTTTCTGAACATTTTGTTCAGAACTTTTCTTCAGTGTATTCAGGCTGTGATTGACTGCAAAGGATTTGCAACCAAGTATTAAGAAGGGAAAGTTTGATTTATGATTATTATTCTGTCCCATTACCTTTGGTCCCTTTAAGAAGTGGGAGGCACATCTGCAAACTGCTGTAAGTCCTACACCGTTCACCTGAGTTGGATGTACATACCCTCAAATTAAAGCTGACAGTCTGCAGTTAAAGCACATTGTGTTAGTTTCTTTCCAACTCCATTGTGGTGGTGTATAGAGCCAAAGATGTTTGAATTGTGTCGATGTCCCAATATTTCTGGACCTGACTGTATATATACATACATACACACATGTCAGACCTCACCAGACATGGGCTGCTGTCCGAATGCTCTAGCTGCATTCGGACAGGCCTCTGCAGCTTACCGCGTGTGTTCCACTTCCAACGAACGCCGCCGGCAAAGTCTTCGAGCAGCCGCTCGTTGCAAAGCCCCCAGCCGGGATCTTGCGATCTTGTCTCACGAGATCCCAGCTGGGGGCTTCCCAACGAGCGGCCACACGAAGACTTTGGTGGCGGCGCTTGTTGGAAGTCGAAGAAACGCGGTAAGCTGCAGGGGCCTGTCTGAATGCCATTGTTGCATTCGGAGAGCCGCCCCAGCCCCTCGGACGCCAGCAAGCCGGCTCAATGCTGGCTTCCGGTATCGGGGGCATCTGCACGAGTACTAAGTACTCGTGCAGAACCCGGTATCGGCACCGATACTGATACTAGTATCGGTGCATCCCTAATATATATGCGAAAATAGATGGTGGGAGGCACTCGGGGTCTTTTACAATGCAAAAACTTTATTTACTTCATTAACCCTTTTACTGCTGAGCAATTTCACCCCTGTGTGCTGAGCTCATATTTACTGGTTTTGGTCATCATGTTTAAACGCGATTTGAAGTCATGTTTTATAAGACCCAGACATATTATATATCCTTTTTTTCAGAAGATTCATAATATCATTATATGTATACGTCATGCCCTGCATGAATATTGTAACAAAAAATGCAATAAAATTTTAATTTTCAATCATCTACAGTGTGCAAAGGGTTTTTATACCACATTTTGCATTTATATTTTCTATGGGGTGCGCTTGTTAAAAAAAATTAGAAATGAGGACTCCTTTCATTTTTTTGGGGGGGGGGGGGATTTACGTGATTTTGAGCAAACCCCCCCCCCCCCCATAGAAAAAGTCGTTAGTGCAGCATCATTGATAACACTATAATTGAAATGGGAACTAATTACATAGTTACATAGTTACATAGGCTGAAAAAAGACATGCGTCCATCGGGTTCAGCCTCTCCCACATAACCTACTGCTGTTGATCCAAAAGAAGGCAAAAAACCCAGTCTGAATGCTTGCCAATATGCAACATACTGGGAAAAAATTCCTTCTTGACCCCAGAATGGCAGTCAGATTTCTCCTTGGATCAAGAAGCTTTTACCCACATATTAAATATTATAACCCTTAATATTCTGTGTCTGCAGGAAGTCATCCAGTCGTTTTTTAAAAGTCTGTACAGACTCTGACCCAACCACCTCAACAGGCAGAGAATTCCACAGCTTTATTGTTCTCACCGTAAAATAACCCTTCCTATGCTTTAAGCTAAATTTTCTTTCTTCCAGTCTAAATGGATGACCCCTTGTCCTATGTATAGTCCTGTTAATGAATAGGTTATCAGACAATGGTTGATAATGGCCCCGTATATATTTATATAAGGTTATCAGATCCCCTCTAAGGCGCCTTTTCTCTAAACTAAACAGGTTTAAGCTTGTTAGTCTTTCCTCTTAACTTAACCCTTCCATCCCCCTTATTAATTTAGTTGCCCGTCTCTGCACTTTTTCTAACGATATAATATCTTTTTTTAAGACAGGTGCCCAAAATTGCACGGCATATTCAAGGTGCGGCCTGACCATTGATTTATACAGAGGCAAAATTATGTTTTCATCCCGTGAGTGAACTCCCCTTTTAATGCATGCCAGTACTTTGCTGGCCTTGGCGGCTGCTGTTTGACATTGCACATTGTTACTTAGTTTGAAGTCTATGATTATTCCCAAATCCTTCTCCTGCTTGGATTTCCCTAACTCCGTACCATTTAGGGTATAAATTGCTTGTGTGTTCTTCACTCCAAAGTGCATAACTTTACATTTATCTAGATTAAATCTCATCTGCCATTTAAGTGCCCAGTCCCCCAATCTATCTAAATCCCTCTGCAGCGAAGTAACATCCTGCTCACATTGTATTACTTTTCCTAGCTTTGTGTCATCTGCAAACACTGATACATGACTTTCAATGCCTATCTCAAGGTCATTTATAAATAAATTGAATAGTATTGGTCCTATAACAGACCCCTGAGGGACACCACTTACCACTGGTGTCCATCTTGAAAATGTACCATTTATGACCACTCTCTGTACCCTACCTTTTAGCCAGTTTTCTATCCAAGAACAAGTATTTTCATCTAGACCATTTTTTCTTAATTTAAGTAGTAACCTTTTGTGTGGAACTGTGTCGAAAGCTTTGGCAAAATCTAAGTAAATCACATCCACTGCGACCCCCTGATCTATACTTCTACTTACTTCCTCATAGAACGTAATTAGGTTAGTCTGACATGATCTGTGTTTCATGAAACCATGCTGATTTTTGCCAATTACATTATACCTCCCAATAAATTCCTGAATATTATCCCTTAGTAACCCCTCAAATACTTTCCCAGCCACAGATGTTAAGCTCACAGGTCTATAATTCCCAGGCACAAATTTTAAACCTTTCTTAAATATAGGGACCTCGTCAGCTTTTCTCCAATCCTCTGGTACTATTCCTGAAAGAAAAGAATCTTGAAAGATTAAGAACAGAGGTTTACATATTTCAACACATAGCTCTCTTAGTACTCGCGGGTGAATTCCATCTGGCCCTGGGGCTTTATTAACATTCACATTGTTTAATTTGTGTAAAACCTTGTCCTGAGTCAACCAGTCACTTTGTATTAGTAAGTTTTTATTAATGAATTTCATGTCTCCTGTTATAGGTTTCTCTTTGATAAATACTGAAGAAAATAATCATTTAAAATTTCTGCTTTATCCTGATCTTCAGTTAACAATAACCCTGACTCAGATTTTAGTGAACCTACATTTTCACTCTTGGGTTTTTTAGAATTTATGTACCTAAAGAATCTTTTAGGGTTGGTCTTGCTCTCTTTGGCTATTTCTTTTTCATTTTCTAGTTTAGCCCATCTAATCGCATTTTTACATGCTTTATTGGCTGCCCTATATGCTTTATAGGATGCCTCAGATTTATCAAATTTAAAAGCTTTAAATGCCTTCTTTTTATTTTTCATTTCCTTAGTTACCTTCGTATTAAGCCACATTGGTTTCAGTCTGTTTCTTTTATATTTATTAACCAGTGGAATATATTGTGACGTGTACTTTTCTAGTGTTAGTTTAAAGATATTCCACTTATCCTCAGTGTTTTTCCCGTGAAAGAGTTTCTGCCAGTCAATGACATTGAGAGCTTCCTTTATTTTAATAAAGTTGGCCTTTTTAAAATTATATATTTTAGCATGCCCCTTATGAATGTGTTTTTTTTTAGTTTATTTCAAAAGTCACCATGTTATGGTCGCTATTTCCTAACTGTTCTTTTACATTAATATTTGAGAAAAGATCCACATTATTTGTTATAACCAGATCCAGACAGTTATCCTCTCTAGTTGGTGTTTCTACCAGTTGTGACATGAAGGTATCATTTAAAATGTTCAGGAACCGGATTCCCTTTGCTGAATTACTAGTCCCACTATCCCAATTTATGTCTGCATAATTACTGCATTAATAAAATAACACACAAAAAAACAATTTTTTTTTTTTAATTTGGACATGGTCATGTTTGGTATTCTCTGGCTTATCAAATGACATCAAAAATTACCCTCTATCTGCCTTGTTCGGATGATATGGGGGTTCAAATTGACCCACTAAGATGGCGGTCCCCACCGGAACTAGGCCACGATCCAGTACCGAATGGCACCGTATCGTGGACCGGCTCATCGGGTTAAAGGGGAGACTCTCCTTTTTAAGCGGTGCCTGGGTTTTCCCTCTACCTCCTCCCGATCGGGAGGGACAGGGATCCGAAAGGATTCCCCCCTCCTTTCAGGTGATCTCCCGGCTTTTGCCGTGGGGTCACCTGAAAATGACATCATTGCGTCCGACACGATGACATCATTTGCATCGGGAGAGCCCTTAAAAGCAGCGTGTGACCTCAAGGAAGTCAGAACGCCGTGGGACCCTGGAGGAGTGAGGTGAGTATTTTAAAGCTCTCCCGGTAAGCAGATGACGTGTGGGGAACGTCCTCCGCAAACAGTGGGAGCCTCCTAGAACGTTCCCCACACTTCATCCGCAGTGAAGGGGTTAAAAGATCCAACATTTCGGCCCCTTGAGGCCTTTTATCAAGGGAAAAATTGCAGATATAAAAAACAAATAGGGTCTTATAAAATACAAAAACTGAGTGCCTCCCTCCATCTATTTTCGTTATACTGATCAGCATCTGGGAGCTTGCACCAGGGCGAAGTTGACAACTTCAGCAGTATCAGTGCTCACCTCACTTGGAAACGAGTACCCGCTTCACCATTTTGTGTGTGTGTTTGTTTGTCACGGGGCCTTCCTCCTTATGCTCATCTCTATCCGGGGTCCCGTGGTGGTCTGACTTTCTTGAAGTGAAACCCCGCTTTTAAGCCCTTCCTGCTCAATGACGTTAGTTTCAGGTGCCACCCCCTCAGAACCTTTGGACCCCACTATCTCCCCATCGGTAAGAGGTACAGGGTCAAGAGAGGCATCGTTGGAAAGGTCACAGTCTGAACACTAAAGTGTTGCGCCGGTTCCACCATCCGATGCCGGATCGCAGCTTTCTTTTGGTGGGGGCTGACATCTTGGATATCAGTCCCGCCTCCTGGGCCTCCCCTCATTCATTGACATTGCGCATGTATCATAAAATATGACTTCAAATTGCGTTTAAACATGATGAGCACAAAATGAGCTCAGCAGTGAACGGGGTTAAAATAAATTGGACAGATTTTCAGCAAAAATCCTAAATTTATTGGAAAGCAGTTACATGGCATTAAAAAAAAGGTAGTACCTGGAAAATAGTATCCATATTCGTCTTAAAAAAATTATATCTGTCTATCCCTACTTTACACCCCATAAAGTCAATGGTCAAAGGTCAGATTTTGCTTTTCCAGTGATACTAAACATGATCATGGAAAAAAATAAAAGGGGCTTATCTTTTCAGACTGTTTGCATCTGGTTAAATTTATGGGAACTTTATTTTATTGTACCGAGTCCCTGGTGTCAGGGAAGATACAGGTTTGCTGACACCAGCTATTGTTTGTTTTCTGTTAGGTTAATGTGATATTGCCTACCTGCTATGAGTTATCAGATACTGCAGAATCTGGGGGGGGGGGGCGTGGCTGATGGCAGACAAGAACGGATGTGTTTCTGCAGAGCTCCGATCCATCTCCTGTTTACTGTGGAAATAGTGACCATTCTGGAGCAGGGAATATCTCCCTTTTACCTTCCTGTCGTTGGCCATCAGGAGGAGAGCGCCTGAGCCTGTTTTGTTCCCCCACTCTAGCCCTGCGACTGGGGTTAAGGCTGCCTCGCAGCCATCTTTGAAGCCTACCATGGCTACGATTTTTGAGCGACACACCACAGCTCCTGATATCCCGATGGGCTCCCTGGCGGACAGGTCGGCCTTTACATCTGGCCTGGCTGACTTTGAGAGACTGGACAGGGACCCCGGATGCTGCCCGCAGCTGTATGATCGCCGGCCTGGGGACAACAGGCCCGCTACTAGAGGGAACCTGCGGCTCCTCCTGGAGGAGCTGCGGGAGTTCTGGAGAGTTGAGCTTGTAGTGCACTCTGTCTTGGACACGCCTGTTGCTGACGACCTTGGAGATCTCCCCCCGGGTGGATGGCCCGAAGAGACTCAACCCGACCCTGTGACCACGGTGCCGCTGGTGAATTTTGAGATGGATGATGCGGCTTTAGAAAGGTGACTGCCAGTGTTGTTACCAGACTGGAGACAGATGGCACCTACCCGATTGGTCGTTGGGGGTGGAGTGCCGAGGAAGATGCTGACCGAGTTGGCGGTGCAGAAACGGGCTCTTCGACTCATTTGTGTACCTGGTGGTGCTGTGCAATCCCCGCTCTTGATCCTGGATGCGAAGTGTGGTACCCTTCCTCCAATGTCGGCCAGACCATTTCTTGGTGCACGGATCCTAGCCTGAGGCGCCGGGAGTGGAGCTGGCGGGATCATCCGTGGCCTGCCTGATTGCCGAAACTCGTGCCCTCTGTGCCTGCCTGGAGAGGCTTTGTGCCCCCTTCCGCATATGGATTCCGGCTGAGGAAGTTCGCCCCGCTGCCTAATTCCTGATACCTCCCCCCCATTTGTGATTTTTTTTTTTTTTTTTTTTTTTTTTTTTTTTCTCCTTCTGCGACGTTGTTTGTTCCTCATTCATTCATTTACTCACCCATTATTTTTTTTCTTCTTTCCATGAGCAGATTTTTAGTTACAGTGGACTCCTTGTTTTTTCCTGATAGGATTTATGTGTTTACTTGTGTTTACCTGGGCGAACAAGTGGCCCTACCTATTGCGTACTAGGGCTTGTTGACTTTTCTGTGCTGGGGCTTCAGGATTTTTTTTTTCCCCTCTCTCCCCCTCCTCCATTTTGGGTCTGGGACACTGGGCAGTAACCAGGGCGAGCCACTAGGTCGGTAGCCTAGGCTCTGGCCGTCCTTTTGGTCCCCGGCCTCCCGGCCCTGTGGTCCCTTCCGTGGCCCTCAGTTTCTCTAGGGTTACCGGGGTGAACCAGGTATGCCACAACTTGCTGGGCAGTCCCATCCTCCCTTTTCTTTTTTTAAATGTTTTTTCTGATGCCCCCCTGGCGGACTTAACAACGTTTTTGTTTTTTCTGGACCGGCCCGCCTGATGTGTTTCTAGCGTGCATGCCCCCCCCCTTCCGTTTTTTATACCTATCCCCATCATTTAGAAGTTTTTCTCTGTGACTGTTTTGTTTGGCCTTATATACAGTCGTTATTAACCGCTCTTCTTTCTGTATTGCTGATTTCAAAATATAATTTTCAATAATACAGAATCTGAATCTATTGCTCTATTGTTCTCTGGGTATGTGAGGATATTGTCTTGCGAGCCATTTGTTTATTGAAGGGATTTTCTACTGGGACCTTTTTGAGGTTCAATAGAAATATGTATGCACTTTACCTAATAAAGCCAGTCCGATTGCTAGCCTTAACCAAGTCTCAGCTGGTTCTTCAGTGAAGGATTATTTCACACCTACTTAAAGTAGTACTTGTACACACTGAAATTGTGTGTACTTAAGTTGGAATTGTGCCAGCACCCCCCCCCTTTTGTAGGAAAGCACCCCCCCCCCATATGTAGGAAAGGGTTCCCTATTAAAATAGTTAGTTTTTTTCCTTTTAAATAATTGGGCAATTATTTTTTATTCACATTTTGTCCCCTGTCCTGTCTCGTTATATAAAAAGCACAGTATGCAGAGGAAACCTGGGGACAGTCAAAGTACAGGAGGGGTGGGGTCGCGCCTATTCCCCAATAGACAGTCAAGGCACGCAAAAAGATGTGGTCATCAGACTCAGGCGGAGTACGTTCGTCAACGTAGGAGGCCAGGAGTCAGTATCCAGGTGATCAGCAAACTCGAGGCGCTGTACAACGAGTAGGCAAAAGGCATGGTCAACAAGGTAGAAGCCAAGATTCAGTATCCAGGTACAGAGTAAGGAGAAAGAATTGCAAGGCGCTGTGGTCAGAGAAAGGCTGACAACTGAGCGCTATTGCCCTGGGAGTCTGGGTTTATATAAGGAGCTGGACAAAGCCCAGCCCCTTCCCAATGAGGAGCTAGTCCCCTGTATCCCATGCCCACAGAGAGCAGCTGGCCCCTGTACATCCCAGTTTCTATCAGTCGCAGATACCACGTCCCTAAAAAGCAGGCATGGAAATGTAGCCTCTCCTGAACCCTGCGGAGAGTGAGTGGTTTCCTGTACCAGGCCAGCGAGAGGCCATGCCCCTGTTACCCTCGGATGCCGCAGATCGATGCCGGAGGCAGCACACTGCCTCCAGGCACTATGGGCCGAGACACCGCAGCCAGTGGCGAGGGGGCATCGAATGCTCGGCGCTCCCCACCCAAGAAGATGCCGGCAGCTGCAGTGACACACCGGGCAGAGAAGGCGAGACCTGACCACCCCCCCCCCCCCACTTCGGCTCAGGGACTCCCGACCCTGAACTCCATGAAGCTTTTCTGCACAATTAGTGCTCCTACGCAAACTGTGCAATGCCACAGGGCTTACGCACTTTACGTATGCAAGTTCCATAGTGCCTGCACAGAATCTGATCCATCAGCTGCCTCTCTGAGACAACTTGCTACAGCTCTCGATCACTAGTGACTGGCTGCTGGGAATTTAAAATATATTCACTTCTGGTGGTACTGGGTGGGGTAGGGTGGAGCAATAAACCTCCACTTCACTCAGAGATTCTGCCAGATCGGGGCAGCTGAGAGGGGCAAGAGAAAAATGGGCACTTTTCACATCCTGACCACTTTGACCCCTTGGTGGCCACAGATGTACTATGTATGTCATGGGTAAAAATCCCATAAATGACCGCTGACGTATATCGTATGTACGGTGGTAAATAGAGCACTGGAAGCAATTGGTATCACTTCCAGACGCTCTATTACAGGGATGCCTGCGAATCCAGGCATCCTGCAATAGATCTTAACTTTGTGATCACTCCCGGGAGAGGTCCACTTCCGGTTTAACCAAAATAGAGTGAAATAGAGGACTGGAAGCTATTGACATCGCTTCCAGCTGCTCTAATGTTGTTGCAGAGATGCCTCAACGTCGTGGCATCCTGCAATAACCAAATTAAATGCTGGTCTCTCTGTGATTGCCCCCCCCCCAACGATCACTTCCGGTAGCAGTCGGCAGACGTACTGAGTGCGTCGAGGCACTCAGTAAACAAAAAGATCAGACCGTGTGCGGCGTGCCACGACGAGTCGAAACACTCAGCTCAATGTTTTAACCCCTACCTGCCCAGGGATTTCCTATCTACCGATCCGTGGCAGCTAGAAGGTCATGTTTGGTATCATTGGAAATGCCAGAGCATGATACCAAGCCTGACCATGTTTCCATGTTTGGTGTAAAAAATAAAAGTTTTTTTTGTCTGGGTCGTATAATAGAATAGGTAGATGGTCGGCAAAGCTACCCCAGTCAGTGAACAGATAGACAAGTACCCAGTAAGGGTTAACAGATACCAGAATCCTACAAAACACTTTGTCAGGATAGCGGGGGTCTTAGTACCAGAAGGGGGAGTCAGCCGTATGTCAAAGTTGGTACAGAGTGATCATCAGAATAGTCAGGATTGGTACACAGCGCAGGTAGTTAATAATAGCCGTGGTCAAGTACAGCGCGGGTAGTCGGTAATAGCCGAGGTCAGATACACAGAGAATAGCCAAATGTCGAGAGAGCACTGAAGGGATGTGAAACCACGTCCGAGCACTCAATGGACTGAGGCGTTGGGCTTTAAACCCGGCGGGCGGCGCGTCATCAGGCCGCGACCCACTGGCTCACCTGACCCGCGATTCCTTTCAGTCAGCGCCTGGCCAGTGCGGAACGTGCTCCCGGGTGTTGGCTCAGCTAAACAGCGTGGGACGTGACAATTTTACAGTAATAATACCCCAGGACGAAGATCAAGTGAAGATAGTAGGGTCTAATGATCACCCTGATGTCAGCATACTCCTGGATTCTGGAACCCAGTATGTTTTGACAGTCTGTAGAACGGTCAGCTTGTAGAGCAAGAGGTCACTATGGGTGCAAGAGACGATAAGCATGGCTGATGGCGCTCTCGAGGGAAAGTGAAGGATACACATGACATACAGGAAAGGGTGGCGGTTACTGAAGAATACATTTTTGTCACTTAATCTTATCTTGCTGTTTATAAAACATGACATCTCCATATTGAATGCTCGTATAATATCATTTGCTCACACAAGCTCGGAGTACATTTTCACTATTTCTTGCATGCTCTTCAAATAGAATTTATTGTAACTTGTCTCCATATCCATACAATTATCTTTTTAATAAATTTATTTTTTTAAATTAAGCTTGCAGGTTAAAATCAACTGTGCAGTATCTCACACGTCAAGACCTGCCAAAACTGGCTTACCAGAAACTAAATGGCAAAAGTCCTGGGGTGATTTTCCTTCCAGGTTATGGATCCGATATGAATGGTCAGAAAGGATTAGCACTTGAAGACTTCTGCAAATCTCTTGGACACTCATTTGTAAGGTATTTGTGCTTAAATAATTATGAAATCCCAGTGTCTGCTTCCTTTTGATACCATGGATCATCTCCTCCTAAAGTCCATCAGCTATCATGGTCTCTGCGACACCACCCTCTCTTGGTTCAACTCCTACCTATCCCATTAGATTCTTTTCTGTATCCCTTTCTAGTAATGCCTCAGTCAGCGTGCGTTCCTCAAGGTTCTCTCCTGGGTCTTCTACAGTTTTCCATCTATATTTCCTCGCTGGGTTAACTCACAAACTATGGCTTTAAATTTCACCTATTCGCAGATGACACCCAGATCTACCTCTCCACTCCCAATCTCTCCAACCCTGTTCTCTCTCAGGTCAGTGACGGTTTGTCCAGTATCTCCTCCTGCATGGCCTTTCACCACCTGAAGATCAATATGTCTAAGACTGAGCTCCTTCTAATTACCCCTCTAACTCTGCTCTGATTTCTGACATTTCTATAACTGTAGACAGTATCACTATTATTCCCTCTGCTCAAGACCACTGCCTTGGAGTGACTCTTGACTCCAATCTCTCTCCTCATCTTGCCGCAATCACCTCTGCAATATCACCAAAATTCAAAAGGTTAAAACAGTGGCGTTATTACTCCTCCACCCAGTGTACCATAGTTCTGATGTTGTAAGATAAATAGAAACTGGTTATGTCCATAATCCCATAACTAAATCATACTGAGTAAAGCAGCAGCACATATTTTCCATTCAGCTCTGAAGTAGCGTTAGTACACTTTGGCCAAAAACGGATTCTCCCTTTCCATCTCCTTCAATAATGCTGACAGCATCTGCACAATTATTTGTTAAATATTTATTTTAGTTGGATTAAAATAATTTCCTTTTTGGCCAGCAGTACTGGACTCAGTTTCCTCTTCTGCTTCAGGGGCTTCCTTCAGCGTTCCTTTAAATTTTATCTCTGATACCAAACTGTGTGTTGCATGCAGACCAACTGAACAACCAACCGATAATGAAAACGGTTATTGACTAATCTATTAGTAGTTACAGCCCTATAAATATATGAAGGGTGAAATCTGGCAGTCAAGAGTTATCTTGCATTGACCTATTTCAATGAAGGTGTTCAGACTCAACTAATGCAGGACTGCAACTAATGATTGTTTTTGTAATCAATTTTTATTTGGCCTGACCACTTAAATATGCTAAAGTAGTCAGTGTGCGTTGCGTGTACCTTTTTTTTAAATTATTATTATAATTTCATGAACAAACAGAGTAGGTTTAGGGAGAAAGTTTGGGCAAGGGACAAGACCAGAATGTGGGAGGGAGTTTGGGGGAAGGGATGGTAGCTACAGACTGGAGGAGGGGGTGGTGGCACAGAACTCCATCTCCAAGTAAGGATAAAACACTGGTGGCCTAGCTCCTCCACTCAGAGGCAGTACCTCCAAGGTCTGTGCTATAGTTCTCCTGCTATGTGTGACACAACCCTAGAACTAAATCATACAGAGTAAAGCAGTTGGCACATCTGCAATCAGCTCCAAAGCAATTTCTGACGTTAACCTATAACTCCGTCTGACGCAAAACAATGTGTGCTGTACACAGACCAATTGTTAATGAGAATAGTTGACAACTATTTTCTTTATCAATTTGTTGTTGATTAATCGAATGGTTGTTTCATCCCTAATTTACAATCTTATGACATATGTTCAATGTTCTGCATAGTGTATTATGCGGTCACTCCATTGTCATTAACCCCTTTATTACATAATGTATATACATGGTTTTTGCTTTGAAAAACATAAAAAAATTAACCTGTTATACCTCACTTACACTTTTTTATTTTCATCTTAAACAAAAATGTTTTGCTTCCCTATATAGAGAAGTGTTTATTTTGACCTTACTCCTATCAACCTGTATTGCTATAAAGGTGGATAATACCTTAATTCCTGTACAATACCCATCCAAGATGTTATTTACATATGCAGGTGTTATGCTTACAAAGAGTATTTTTTTTTAAACTGTGTTACTTATCGCATGATCACAGCCAATGCACATGAACAGAGTATCTGCCCATTTTTATTACATTTATGGTATTTATAATTTCTGCCTGTTTCGATAGAGAACAACACACGAACCACGTGTGCACTTTTTCACGCGCGGGCAAAGCATGTTGCAACGGACGCCAAAATGGCATCAACGTGAAAAAGCTAGACGGACGTAGAGAAACCCCTGCATACAGCTTTTTTTCCCCCCTCTCAACATCAGTCAAAACTAACTGATACAATGTATCCACAATCTCATCGTTATAAAGTACATTGCTACTCCGCGCAATCAGTGTGCTGACCCCAGGCTAAGTAGTTCCTCTTCATCCCATGTTTCAAATGTTGTTGTTGTTGCCGACAAAACATACTTGGTAGTAAAAGGGTTTAAGGGTGTGTGCCGTGAGCAGTGTTGGGTTTAGTATTTTGAATGCAAAATCAGCATTTATTTATTTCAGATTTGATTATTCTGGATGTGGAAGTTCAGAAGGTGATTTCAAAGATGGAACAATTGGAAAATGGAAGAAAGATGTTCTCTCTGTTTTGGATAATCTGACGGAAGGGCCACAGGTTAGGTTATTTATATTTCATAATGATAGTGCAATGAAACTTTATTGTACTCATTAGAGCATTGAATAGGTACGAAATATAACACTTTTCATACAACTATTTTTCTTTTATTCCCCCTGGGTGTTTGGGGTACTAAGATTCCTTAAATTTGTTCTTAAAGTGCTAACCGCAGAAATGTAATCAGTGATCGTCAATTTTTGTGTCCTTAAAGCGGCACTCTCAAGAAAAACACGCACCGTTTTTTCTTTTAAATACTTGGACCAATGTCGCTGCCAATTTTTTTAATAGCCTTGTCAAACGTTGCCTCCATCACACCATTGCCTCTTCACTACTGATTTAATCTTGCAGCTGTAAAGGGAGACTTTTGCTAAGATTTTGGTAATTGTTGCATCATGTTTCTTAATAATGAATGGGACAGTCTAGGGTCAGACGAACGCAGTGTGAACGCGCGTGCAGCCGCAATTTATCACGGCCGTAATAGCAGCAAATGACGGGCACTATACGAAGTACGGCCGCATGAAAGTACGGCCGCGCAACACAAGCAAACAAGTGCATTTTTTCGAGAACGTGATACCGCTAGTACGGACGTACAGAGTGCGCTGCGTCCGCTAGCGGCATGTGTGCGTGATTAGGAGACGTCAGACGCTGCTAATGTCCAGCCAACATAACGTCCAGACGCAAAAAGGGTTTTATTGATGATCCGTACAAAATCACGGACGGAAATGCGCATCGTATGACTGCTATCGCGTATACCGTGAAAAAATACGTCCAATCGTTCGAACGCACTTTTTCACGGACGACATGAAAAATGCGTTCGTCTGACCCTAGCCTAATTCTATATTAGTGGAATTATTTCTTCATTATAGGCCACAGAGGCATGCAATTGTAATTTGAGTGGCAAATGAGATTGCTTCTTGTTTAAGTCTGCTTACATCTATACAAGTTAAACACTTTAGTTCAGTATACAGTAATTGAATATTCACCATTAAGAAATGTAAAATGCCTTGCTGCCAGGTCCGGATTTAAAGAGTAGACATGTGCCTACAGGTGCCTGCCACAAGGGGGCGCCTTGCTCTGTGGTAAGAAAACAAACTTTTTTGTTTTAAATCATTTAGACCACTGTATCTCTGGAGCCCTCGGGGCTAGAGGGACATATGAGGTATCATTGGAAAGGCATGATTATGGCTTTGCCAGTGATATGAAATATAACCAGGTTAGATTTTATGTAAAAATAGCGTTTTTCTTTTTTCCAATGCAGCAATATTATTCAGTTTACAATTATAAAGTGAACATTGATGCTGTGCTAACTCCCCTTCTCATTTCCCACACTGCCAGCAAGTGTAGAGCGGATGACGACCTGGACCGTGTCACCGCGTTGAGGAGAGACAGGGGTCTTTGGAAACCTGCATTTCAACCTTGTGCGCTGTACAATTTAAAGTGAATTGTCATTGGAAAGGTCAAACTCTGGCCTTTACTATGATACCAAACATGACCGTAAAAATATGGAATTGAAAGTAAATGCAAAATATTTTTTTTTCTGTTTTTATGGCAGAGGCAAACAATGCCACTGCACTAACTCAACTAACAGATCACGTCCCTTCCTTTGAGTTGAACCCAGAGAGAAACGTTTTTTCAGTTTAAAATCTTTTTTTAGTTTGCCCCAGAACGGAAGTTTAAGAAATACATTTTGCCAGGTTTCCTTTTTTTGTCCGGGGGGGGTTTCCTGGGATGCAAATCCAGCCCTGCTTGCTGCTGAGCCATTACACCCAGAATGCTCATCTCACTTTGTCCATTTTATGCTCGTCATGTTTTATTATAGAATCCACTCAAATTCGTTTTTTCCCATCAGATTATAAATATATCCTGTCACGTCAGCAAAAAATGTCAGTGTAAATTTCCATTCGGATTTCAATCATTTGCAGCATGGAAACTTATTTTTCCACATTTTATCATCCAAACCTTTGTGGTTAAATACAATCATGGGCCACTTTATTAGGTACAACTGTTCAATTGCTAATCACATAGCAGCAACTCAATGGATTTAGGAATCTAGACGTGGGGAAGATAACGTGGTGAAGTTGAAACCGAGCACCAGAATGGGGAAGAAAGGTGATTTAAGTGACTTTGACCATGGCATGGTTGTTGGTGCCAACGGGCTGGCCTGAGTATTTCAAAAACTGCTGATCTGCTTGGATTTTCACACACAACCATCTCTAGGGTTTACAGAGAATGATCCAAAAGAAAATATCCAGTGTACGGAAGTTGTGTGGGCAAAAATGCCTTGTTGATGTCGGAGAATGAGCAGACTGGTTCGAGATGATAGGCAACAGTAACTCAAATAACCACTCAATACAATCAAGGTATGCAGAATATCTTCTCTGAATGCACAACACGTCGAACCTTGAAGCAGATGGCCTACAGCAGCAGCAGACCACACGGAGTGCCATGCCTGTCATCTATGAACAGGAAACTGAAGCTAAAATTCGCACAGGCTCACCAAAACTGGTCAATAGAAGATTGGAAAAACGTTGCCTGGTCTGATGAGTCTCTATTACAGCTAAGACATTTAGAACGAGGGTCAGAATTTGGCATAAACCACATCAAAGCATGGAACCATCCTGCCTTGTATCAACGTTTCAGGCTGTAATGGTATAATGGCGTAGGGATATTTTCTTGGCACACTTTGGACCCTTTAGTACCAATTGAGCATTGTTTAAACACCAGTCTACCTGAGTATTGTTGCTGACCATGTCCATCCCTTTATAGCCATTGTACTATCTTTAATGGCTACTTCCAGCAGGATAATGCACCATGTCACAAAGCTCAAATCCTCTCAAACTGATTTCTTGAACATGATAATATGTTCACTGTAATCCAATGGCCTCCATAGGTCCCAGATCTCAATCCCCAGTAGAGCACCTTTGCCATGTGGTGGAATGGTAAATTTGCAGCATGGATGGGCAGCTGACAAATCTGCAGCAACTACGTGATGCTATCTTGTCAATGTGGAGCAAAATCTTTGAGGAATGGTTCCCAACGTCTTTTTGAATCTGTCACGAAGAATAAAGGCAGTTCTGAAGGAAGGGGGGAGGGTCCAACCTGGTACTAGCACGGTGTACCTAATGAAGTGGCCGGTGAGTGTATTCTATAGGGTTAAAAAAAATGATAAATGGAAAACTGGATTTATTTTTTTTTGGTTTGTGAAATGCAATGTATCAAAATAAGACTATAGAGTATAATCGCTAAACACCCATACTTGCCACCGAATTGAATCAAACTGTGAATTTCACCGTTCGTTGCAATTTCGGGGCAGTTCGTCTATTCACTAAGCTGTTAATTCACCAAAATACAGGCGAATTGACAGAGAAATACAGTGCAGTTACATGGTCATGTTTAAGAAAGGTGAAGGAGTATGTTTGTCAACCATGATTTAAAGCCAAATGTTAGTAAAAATTGGACCACCCTGAGTGGATATACTCCACCCTTGCTGGTTAGAATTAGCCTAAACAATGAATTAAACCAACAGTCCTCTTGTATTGTGCTGTTGAATCCCCATTGCATGTAGTATGTTGCATAACTTTGCTTTAAAGCTGAACTTTAATAGATGGCTGGGCGAATGCCCAACATAAAATTTAATTTCTCAGCAGAGCACCTATGCCACGGTTTGCTACAGGTCCAGTACCAACATAATTCAAGTAGGAATAAAATTGTGGGAAACATCACCTCCTTTTAGGACACTGAATTGATTATATTTGTCACTTATAGCGATCACAATATATTACTTTGTATTGTCGTAGGTGGTTCATACAGCATAGTAGCCAATCCTTTTAACTCCTTTATTTATGGAGCATTACATGGTATCAGCCACGTATCAATAATCAATTGCAGGAGCACCACTTAATAAGTAAACTCTAAGGTCAATAGATGAAGCAACAATTTAGAGGACATTGGTAAACAGCAGTTCTAAGATTTTATCAGCGATTTCACTGCTTATGCTGTGGGCACACAAGCAACTTTCAGAGTGTAAGGAACGTCTGTGAGAGTGGATGTTCCTTCCACTCTGACGCCCGTGTGGCCACCCGTTAGTGCGCACACCGTTACAAAGCCGATCCTCCTATGGAGGATCGTGCTTTGTAGCCCTGGCTGCGTCCGTCTAGCTTTTTTGCTAGGGAGGGCTTTTAACGTTCGGTGGGAGCATGCGCAATTTGTGCACACACTACCGATCACGGTGGCCCCCCCTTAGGAGCCAAAGGGGGGACCTTGCTGTGTTTTCATATTAAGCCCTTTAGGCCAGTATGTGTTTCTCTGCATTATGCAGAACCCTGGACACAATAGGCAAATATACCCAGACAATATGAGACAGTATACAGCCACAAGAGGAATAGCCCTGCACTGGGGTAAGGTCCTTGGATGGCCTTCTGTCTACACAGAGTACAGGGTGGGAAACATGCAAAATGAAATGACACACGATGAACAATCAGGGGTTAAACGGACATGACCTGAACATCGGTGCTAACTAGAAAGAGATCCTTGATGTGGGCTCTATAAACAAGAAGTAGCTGTACTAGATACAGACACAGAACAAGAACACCAGACTAGACAGGAATATAGTCTGCAACCTGCAGGGGAGGACTTGACTAGAAACTGAGATTATGCTGCAACCAGCACAAACCACTGGATGCCTTGTGATTAGGTCTGACACCAGAATAATAAACATAAACAACAGAGACAGCAGTGTGGTTCAAACATAAACCAGAACCTGAAGACCACACAGACAAAACACAAAATGGGATTAAGCAAGAGAATTGTCAATAAACCAGGCCAGGAGTCTTAAACCAGAATTCCAATATACGGTACCAGGGGGTTAGAAACAAGAATGGTCAGGATACGTAGCCAGAAGTCAAGAATCCAGGAGATCAAAAATATTACAATATATCACAAGCAGGAACACAACAAAGAGAACCTTATACTGAATCAAGGAACAGGAGCACTATCAGCCATATAAATAGGGCAGTGCAGGTCATGTGATCACAGGTCTGGTCAGACACTGAGACTCCAGGGGTGGAGAGCTAAACAGAGTAACCCTATAATCCAAAAGGGCTGAGAAGAACTGTCATAACCAGTGGGCATGGCTGGAGGGAACGTAACAGTATCCCCCCATCACAAGGGTGACTCCCGGCACCCACAAACAACAAAAAAAAAAACCAAGACCCAGGAAGCCAGGACACGAGACATGGAACCAGGAAAACAGGGCCCCAAAAGACCCATCACATGCTCACTCAGAATCAGAATTCTCGATCATCCTCCTCCAGATATTGGGGTGTTTCTGGAGCACAGCCAAGTGTGCCTCACGAACCATATCCTTTGGGCACAGGGCACGATATGGGAAACTTAGTACCAGTCAGACTTCCTGGATCTCCTCATAGAGGGAACGGAGTATAGCCTCATCAGGCACAGAACAGAGTGTAACATCCTCGGAACCAGAACGGAGCGTGGCACTCTCGGGCCCAACTGGACTAGAGTTAGTCACTTTGTTACGTCTCCTCTTAGACCGAGACTTGGTAGACCTGACCTTACCGCAAGACATGACGCCGGTGGAGGCACTACCGGGTTGGACCTCAGTGGACTCACTGTGGGGCATGGGCACAGTGGTCTCAAGACTAGAGACTGTAGGTACAGCTGCCTCGCAGCGCGACATGGAAGACTCCTTGACAGGGTCAGGTACATCAGACCTTTTGTTACTAGAACTCCTGACTGGCCTCACGTCCGGTTCGGACATGACAACTGGCTTCCCACCTGGAACGGACATGACCACTGGCACCGCGCCAGGAACAGAGACAACTGGCACCGCACCAGGTTCGGACATTGCTGACACACAGCTTGACTTCGGTACTTTACCAGGATCAGGCATCGCTGGTACTGCTGACACACAGCTTGGCTCAGTTACTTTGCCAGGATTGGGCATCACTGACACTGCTGACACACAGCTTGGGAGCGTAACCGCTGACACACAGCTTGGGAGCGTAACCGCTGACACACAGCTTGGGAGCGTAACCGCTGACACACAGCTTGGGAGCGTAACCGCTGACACACAGCTTGGGAGCGTAACCGCTGACACACAGCTTGGGAGCGTAACCGCTGACACACAGCTTGGGAGCGTAACCGCTGACACACAGCTTGGGAGCGTAACCGCTGACACACAGCTTGGGAGCGTAACCGCTGACACACAGCTTGGGAGCGTAACTGCTGACACACAGCTTGGGAGCGATGTGACTGGAAGCTTGCCAGCAACGGGCATGACAACTTAACCGTCAGACAAAGGCAACATGATTTCACCATTAGACCTAAACATTGCGGTTTCGTCGCTAGACTCAATGATTGTGGCTTCCCCGCTGGAAATGATTGCGGTTTCCCCGCTGGAAATGATTGCGGCTTCCCCGCTGGACATGACTGCGGCTTCCCCGCTGGACATGACTGCGGCTACCCCGCTGGACATGACTGCGGCTACCCCGCTGGACATGACTGCGGCTACCCCGCTGGACATGACTGCGGCTACCCCGCTGGACATGACTGCGGCTACCCCGCTGGACATGACTGCGGCTACCCCGCTGGACATGACTGCGGCTACCCCGCTGGACATGACTGCGGCTACCCCGCTGGACATGACTGCGGCTACCCCGCTGGACATGACTGCGGCTACCCCGCTGGACATGACTGCGGCTACCCCGCTGGACATGACTGCGGCTACCCCGCTGGACATGACTGCGGCTACCCCGCTGGACATGATTGCGACCTCACCGCTAGACATGATTGCGGCCTTGCCGCCAGACCCCAGGATTGCGGCTTCGCCGCCTGGCACTAGGAGTGCGGTGGGTGATGCAGAGAGGCGGATGGCACCACAGGTAATACAGCTAGTAACTATACGACGCCCTGGACCACCATTTGGGTGTCTGGCTGTTTGGAGAGGCCACGTACGAGAGGTATTAATGGGAATAATCTCCATGGCTTCATCCTCTGACTCCCTGGCCGAGAAGGAGTCCTACTCCATAGGTTCCTCGGGGTCAGCAGGGGAAAACTCGGCTGGGCCTGAAACGTTAGTTGCCCCCTCCACAGGCCTGGTTACCCTTGGAAGGGTTCTCCTAAGCCTGGACGGTACAGGGGGTCTGACTGCAGTGGATTCAGAACGGGGCCTGGTGCCATCTGACCCATAACGGGGCCTGGCACCATCTGACCCAGAAAGCCTAGCTGCATCTGGAGCGTCAGTTGCCCCCTCCACAGGTCTGGTTACCCTTGGAAGGGTTCTCCTAGACCTGGATGGTACAGGGGGTCTGACTACATTAGAGTCATGACGGGGCCCCGTACCATCTGACCCAAGACGGGGCCCCGTACCATCTGACCCAAGACGGGGCCCCGTACCATCTGACCCAAGACGGGGCCCCGTACCATCTGACCCAAGACGGGGCCCCGTACCATCTGACCCAAGACGGGGCCCCGTACCATCTGACCCAAGACGGGGCCCCGTACCATCTGACCTAATCTAAGGTCTGGGTTGGGTGGCCTGACTGCGAGATGTGGGCGCAGTGGACACCTTGCCAGACTCAGGGCGCACTCTTTAGTGGGCACTCATTAATGGAGTGCAGCGAACTGGTACAATAGAAGCATAGATTATAAAGCCTGCACCTTTCTCTGTCATAGGCATACCTGTGCTGCTGGGTGGTGCTAAATGGTTAACTACTGCATGTGCAAATCCCAGAGACTCCATTACCTTATGCAGTTCAGTAAGCATGTTAAACACCATTTGCAGCATAGAATTTAACAAAGAACACATACCAGCAGGCTTGGGTGGATCCAGTATAATATCATGGTGGCCCCCCTCAGGAGCCAAAAGGAGGACCTTGCTGTGTGTTTTCATATTAAGCCCTTTAGGCCGGTATGTTTTTCTCTGCATTATCCAGAACCCTGGACACAATATACAAATATACCCAGACAATATGAAACCGTATACAGCCACAAGAGGAATAACCCTGCACTGGGGTAAGGTCCTTGGATGTCCTTCTGTCTACACCGAGTACAGGGTGGGAAACCTACAAAATGAAATGACACACAATGAACAATCGGGTTAAACAGACATGACACGAACAGCGGTGCTAACTAGAAAGAGATCCTTGATGTGGGGATGTGGGCTCTATAAACAATAAGTAGCTGTACTGGATACACAACACAAGAACACCAGACTAGATCGGCATATAGTCTGCCACCTGCAGGGGAGGACTTAACTAGAAACTGAGATTATGCTGCAACCAGCACAAACCACTGGATGCCTTGTGATTAGGTCTGACACCAGAATAATAAACCTAAACAACAGAGACTGCAGTGTGGTTCAAACATAAACCAGAACCTGAAGACCACACAGACAAAACACAAGTTTTAGCCCTGGCTGCGTCCGTCTAGCTTTTTTGCTAGGGAGGGCTTTTAACGTTCGGTGGGAGCATGCGCAATTTGTGCACACACTACCGATCACGGTGGCCCCCCCTTAGGAGCCAAAGGGGGGACCTTGCTGTGTTTTCATATTAAGCCCTTTAGGCCAGTATGTGTTTCTCTGCATTATGCAGAACCCTGGACACAATAGGCAAATATACCCAGACAATATGAGACAGTATACAGCCACAAGAGGAATAGCCCTGCACTGGGGTAAGGTCCTTGGATGGCCTTCTGTCTACACAGAGTACAGGGTGGGAAACATGCAAAATGAAATGACACACGATGAACAATCAGGGGTTAAACGGACATGACCTGAACATCGGTGCTAACTAGAAAGAGATCCTTGATGTGGGCTCTATAAACAAGAAGTAGCTGTACTAGATACAGACACAGAACAAGAACACCAGACTAGACAGGAATATAGTCTGCAACCTGCAGGGGAGGACTTGACTAGAAACTGAGATTATGCTGCAACCAGCACAAACCACTGGATGCCTTGTGATTAGGTGTGACACCAGAATAATAAACATAAACAACAGAGACAGCAGTGTGGTTCAAACATAAACCAGAACCTGAAGACCACACAGACAAAACACAAAATGGGATTAAGCAAGAGAATTGTCAATAAACCAGGCCAGGAGTCTTAAACCAGAATTCCAATATACGGTACCAGGGGGTTAGAAACAAGAATGGTCAGGATACGTAGCCAGAAGTCAAGAATCCAGGAGATCAAAAATACAATATATCACAAGCAGGAACACAACCAAGAGAGCCTTATACTGGATCAAGGAACAGGAGCACTATCAGCCATATTAATAGGGCAGTGCAGGTCATGTGATCACAGGTTTGATCAGACACCGAGACTCCAGGGGCGGAGAACCAAACCGATTAACCCTATAATCCAAAAGGGCTGAGAAGAACTCTCATAACCAGTGGGCATGGCTGGAGGGAACGTAACACTACTCCGTGTGGCCCTCCCTGTCGATCCGTCACAAACCTGCAACAG
Organism: Leptobrachium leishanense; assembly: GCA_009667805.1. Lineage (NCBI taxonomy): Eukaryota > Metazoa > Chordata > Amphibia > Anura > Megophryidae > Leptobrachium > Leptobrachium leishanense. Next base: position 185,397,060 of record CM019064.1, on the reverse strand, counting down.
CCGCTGGGAAATGCGGTCACACGGACGCACGGAGTGTGCTCACGTGCCCGCAGCCTTAACCGTTAGGAAATGGTGATAACTTCCCATAGATGCGTGTCCACAATGTGTTTTCTTATTCCATTTTTCCTCGCAAGTGCATATTGGCCTGTAAATTTCAGCCCCCATAGCCAAACAAGCATGAAGTTCATATCAAGTTATTCAGGGTACAGGGTCATACTCCGTTCCGTATAATGGAGGATATTGGTAAACACAACAGTTCTAAATTTAATCGGCAATGTGTTTTTTTTCCCCCCCCCACTGCTTAACACCTTCCCATAGATGCATGTCCACAATGTGTTTTCACATTTCATTTTTTTCTCTCCAATGCATACTAGCATGTAAATATCAGCCCCCATAGCCAGCCAAGCATGAAATTCATATCAAGTTATTCAAGGTACAGGGTTGTACTCCGCTCCTTGTAATGGGCAGGTTCGTTTTTGCACAGTATTAATGTATAAAAGATATATCTAAAAGTCAGACTGATCCTCCGCTCCTTATATAGAGCGGTACATCAGCTGCTCAGCCGCCGTATTTCTAATTGCTTCCATATCAGAAAAATATTCCTACATCAAATGCTGCACAATGATATGAACTCTGCTCATTACTATGGGTGGTAGTTCACCATTACCTTAGAGCTTGTAGGTGCAGGGAGCATATTGGTGGATTGCCCCACTCGCTTTAAGTGGCATAGGGCTTCAAATATACTAGGTCATGACATTATTAAAATAAAAGCCGGCAAATTAATATTAAAATAACATAACTGGTCCCCCCCCGAACGCATTTCACCAATACAGAGCCGTCTTAATCAACGTGGTTACCAGCGAAGTGAGAGTCTCATTACAAGGAGCAGAGTACAACCCTGTGCCCTGAATAACTTGATATTCATTTCATGCTTGGCTGGCTATGGGGGCTGACCTTTGCATGCTAATATGCATTTGAGAGGAAAAATGGAGTGAGAAAACACCTTGTGGACACGAATCTATGGGAAGTTATCACCATTTCCTACCCGTTAAGCAGTGAAATCACGGATAAATTTTAGAACTGCTGTGTTTACCAATATCCTCCATTATAAGGAACGGAGTATAACCCTGAATAACTTGATATGAACTTCATGCTTGGTTGGCTATGGGGGCTGATATCCACTCAGGGTGGTCCAACTTTTACTATTTATATAAGGATTAACCCCTAAATAGCCAGACATACTACTTGATGATGAATATCTGACATTATTGAATCTGTGGGGCATTTGAGAATATGTAAAGCCAAATGTTACACAACTGGTATGTGAGGAGGTAAATATTTGCTTGGGGCATAAACTCAGATGTCCACTATTGGTTGGAAAATGCTACAAACCACCTCATATGGATAATAAGGAAGAAAAGTTTACAGACCAAATCAGAAAGGCTGCACCTCTGGGTAACACTCTTGGAGATTTTAATTACTGGGATATTAATTGGGATAGTAGGACTAGGAATTCATTTAGGGAAATCCTGCTTGTGAATCTGTTAAATGTTACCGCCGTGTCACAACTGATCGCAATACCAACTAGAATGGATGCCTGTCAAGAGCTGGTTCTAACAATTTTGATCTTTTGTTAAATATTCAAGTAATGGAGCAGTTGGGGAAACCTTGACCACAATATGTGTCTTTTGAAATACAAAAAAAGTAAATTCATAGGGGGCATGCTATTGCATAAAATTTTAAAAAGGCCAACCTCATTAAGATATGGGATGCACCTCGGTCTCCTTGACTGCCAAAAATTCTTTCATGGGAAAAACACAGAGTAGAAGTGGAATATCTTCAAACTAATACTAGAAAAGTACATGTCCCAATATATTCCACTGGGTTTAAAAAACAAGATTAAAACAAACTGAAACCAATGTGACTCTGTAGGATGTAACCCAGGAAATTAAAAATAAGTCTTTTAAAGCCATTAACCAGTTGACTGTCGATAATGTGTTGCACAAGTCCTCCGCTTTCTCACTAAGGATCAGAGGAAGTACTCAGAGCTTCGTCGCAGTTCCGCGTCTCAGCGCTGATAGTGGACTCCCGGAGGGGGCTGACATCTTGGATGTCATCCTGCCTCCGGGACCTCCCCCTGCCCACTGAAGTCCTCTCGCTTTGGTCTTTTGGTCCCCTGTATCTCCTGAACCATAATAGGTAGAGGGTCATTTAAAGTATCATTAGAAAGGCCAGGGCATGTATTATTATTATTCTTTATTTATAAAGCGCCAGCATATTCCGCAGCGCTGTACAATAGGAACAGTATAGACAGGGTTACAATACAATACATTGAACAACATTTGACAAACCGTACAGGAGGAGATGAGGGCCCTATTCCCGTAGGAACTCACAATCTAGGAGGGTTGGGGTTGGAAACGGGAGGAGAGGACTGCTAGGTGAGAGTGATGGTTGCGTCAGTGAGTTGGGTGGTAGGCTTCCCTAAATAGGAACGTTTTAAGGGAGCGTTTGAAGGAAGAGAAGTTAGGAGAAAGTCTGCCAGTACGAGGGAGAGCGTTCCAGAGAGTGGGGGCTGCGCGTGAGAAGTCCTGCAGTCTATCATGGGAAGAGGTGATGCGGGGAGAAGCTAGGCGCAGGTCACTGTTTGACATTAGGGAGCGGGCTGGGGTGTATTTGGTGATTAGTGAGGACAGGTAGTGGGGAGCTGAGTTAGTGAGGGTTTTGTAGGTAAGGATAAGGATTTTGAACTTAATTCTGCAGTGGATGGGGAGCCAGTGAAGGGACTCGCAGAGGGGAGCGGCAGAGACAGAGCGGCGGGTGACGTGAATTAGCCTGGCGGAGGCGTTCAGGATGGATTGTAGGGGGGAGAGGCGGGACAGAGGGAGGCCAGATAAAGAGATTATTGCAATAGTCGAGTCGGGAGATTACCAGGGCGTGTATGAGTTGTTTTGTGGTGACAGCGGTAAGAAATGGCCGAATTCTGGAGAAATTACGCAGTTGGTATCGGCAGGAGGAGGAAAGAGACTGAATGTGGGGGATGATGGAAAGAGCAGAGTCAAGTGTAACTCCAAGACAGCGAACTTGGTTTGATGGGGAGATGGTGATACCCTCCACCGTGATAGAGAAGTCAGGAGGTGGGGAGGCATTGAAGGGAGGAATGAGTAGGAGCTCAGTCTTTGACATGTTGATCTTTAGGTGGTGGGAGGCCATCCAGGAGGAGATGCCAGATAAACAGTCGCTGACTTTGGAAAGGACAGGGGGAGAGAGATCAGGGGTAGAGAGGTAGATCTGAGTGTCATCAGCGTAGAGGCCAAAGCCAAAGCTGTTGATGATTTTGCCCAGGGAGGAGGTGTAGATGGAAAAGAGCAGAGGACCAAGGACGGAGCCTTGAGGTACACCAACAGAGGCAATGAAGAGGAGGAGTTACCAGCAAAGGACACACAGGAGGACCTGTTGGATAAATAGGAGTCGACCCAGAGAGTTGAGGGTCTATAGAAGGAGGGAGTGGTCAAGAGTGTCAAAAGCAGCCGAGAGGTCAAGCAGGATGAGAATAGAATAGTGGCCGTGTTTTTTAGCAGTTAGGAGGTCGTTGGTGACTTTGAGGGCAGTTTCAGTTGAGTGTAGGGGACGGAAGCCAGATTGCAGGGGGTCAAGTAGGGAATTGGAGGACAGGAAGAGGGAGAGGCGGTTGAAGACTAGTTTTTCTAAAAGCTTAGAGGTAAAGGGAAGCAGGGATACAGGGCGGTAGTTGGATGGAGAGTTGGGATCGAGGGATGGTTTCTTTAGTAAAGGGGTAACTAGCGCGTGTTTTGAAGGTGGATGGAAAGGAGCCAGTGGAGAGAGATAGGTTGAAGATGTGTGAGAGCAGGGGTGAGGGAGGAGGAGAGGGAAGGAATTAGATGTGAGGGAATGGGGTCGAGCGGGCACGTGGTGAGTTGTGAGGAGGACAATAAGGAATTGACTTCCTCCTCAGTGGCTGGGAGGAAGCGGCAGAGGGTGGCAGAGGGGACCTCTGGGAGTGGAGGTGGCAGATAACTATCTTGTGTTGGGATGTTGCTTCTGATAGTTAGAGTTTTACTGAGGAAGTAGTCTGCCAGGTCTTGAGCGCTGAAGGCAGCTGGGGGGGGGGGAGGTGCAGGTGGGTAGAGGAGGGTGTTGAAGGTGGACCATGTAATGTGTACAGATAGAAAAAGGATTAAAATATGCAAAATTTACTTTTCTCTTTTTCTAAGGCAGTGGCATTACGTGCTTTTACTTGTAAAGCAAACAATTCCGCTAGAATAACCTACTTTTCATTTCCCACGTCTTCTCATTTCCAAATGTAGAGGTGCTGGCGCGAAGTGTTATTACACCTTTGGTCCATCTAAAGCTAGTGTTAGACGAGCGTCTTTGGAGAGCGGAAGGAACATCCGTGACAGTGGACGTTGCTTTCATTCGACGCCTGTCTGGCCACCTCGCTGAGCGCACTCAGTGCGCTAAGTGCTGCAATGCATGATCCTCCTATGGACAATCGCGCTTTGCATCTCCGTCAACGCGTGTCCTAGTGCTTTGCCTGGGAGGCTTGGATAACGGACGATTGTTGCACGTGCATTTCATGCGCGTGCACAAGCGTGTGACCGGCCCCGTTGCAGCATCACGTCAGTACGGGCGCACATAGCGTGCTCGTCTGACGCCAGCCTAAAACTTAAGCCTCTGCGAGAGAATACAATATTCTTTGGATCCCTGTATTTCCATTAGTTACTGTCACGTCTCGGCCTTGCCCCCTGGTGATGAAGGGTCTTCATGTTTGTTTTTCCCCTATGGTGTGTCTGGCTGTGCTGTTTAGTGCTGATCTGGGGCTCTGTTGTGATCTCCTGGTCTGGGGTCACATGGCCCAATCACACAGACCCACTCCCTATATATTCCCAGCAGCGCAGAGCCTCATTGACTGTTTGTGGAGTTTGATGGTGGTTCTGTCTGGTTCGTGTTTCCTGAGTTGCTGTAAAGCATTCCTGTTCAAGTGTTTTCTGGTTCTGACCTCGGCTTTATTTTTGACAATCCCTTCTACTCCCCCCTGGTACCGTATATTTCTGATCTGTTGCCAACCTCTGCCTGATTGACGATTCTTGTATGTTTCATGTTTTATGTACCTTGTCTGTCTTAGTTTAGTATTATATTCAGAGGCCGCTTATAAGGACCTCTTTTAGTATAGTCTGTTTTGTTTACTGTCCTGCAGCCTGCTCACTTCACGGATTGTCAAGTGTATCTTTGTGTTTCTCCGACTGCCCTGCAGCCTGCTCAATTCACGGATTGGCAGGCGTATCATTGTGTTTCTGAGTGTCCTAAGTTGTCTGTCGGTCTTGAAGCCTTCGGAGCTTAGTGGCAATTCTGTTCTGTTTTTTGGTGCTCCTTGGTTTTGGAGAATTCCGTCTGTCCTTGTGTCCAGTCAGTTACTCACCTGCCTTAAGGGCTTCATCTCCTGTTCCAAGCCACCACGATGGCCCAAGCAGGGGCTAACCGTTACAGTTACACCCCACAAAGTCTTGTTAGGCGTCACTGGGCAGGTCAGAGGCCTTTCTGATGCCAAACATGATCAAGTAAAAATGTAAAAAGAAAACCACACAAACCTAAAAGTATTTTGGTGCCAAAGTGCATTATACATTGCTCAAGTATGAAATGAGCAATGACTCGACAAAGGTCAGTGTTTTTATCCATAGTCATATTATTTATAAAACAATGGGCCAAAATACAAACCAAAAATTTCAGGGTTTTTTCAGTTATGGTTAAAATTGCATATTTTCTCATTCAGTAACTGGTTCCCATTTCTCTTCTTTAACCAGAGTATCCCATAGAACCGGGATGGCAAACCTTTTTGAGCCAGAGTGCCCAAACTGGATCACTGAACTGTATGTGTCTCAAAGTGCCAACCATGCAATTAAACCGGAATACCGATGATCTATTTTAGAATACGGCTGCCTGAACTAGTTATGTGTTTAAGTCTTAGAAGAAAATTACAATCTAAGACGTTTTACATGTCAGTGTGTAATCCCAGTTCCTATGGTGGCAAACAAGACGCTCAGATTTGGGCATATGAATGGAACTGCTAAAAAGACATCAAACCCCAGATACATGTACACCCAGACACAGACTCCAGATTCATGTATACCCAGACACAGACCCCAGATTCATGTATACCCAGACACAGACCCCAGATTCATGTATACCCAGACACAGACCCCAGATTCATGTATACCCAGACACAGACCCCAGATTCATGTATACCCAGACACAGACCCCAGATTCATGTATACCCAGACACAGACCCCAGATTCATGTATACCCAGACCCCAGATTCATGTATACCCAGACCCCAGATTCATGTATACCCAGACCCCAGATTCATGTATACCCAGACACAGACCCCAGACACACGTGTACCCAGACACAGACCCCAGATACATGTGTACCCAGACCCCAGATACTTGTGTACCCAGATACAGGTGTACCCAGACCCCAGATACATGTATGTGACGGATCGGCCGCCACAGGATTTATTTAGTTTAATTTCATTCTTATTTTGTTATATTTTGTTTACCCTTTATTTATAGGAACTAATTTCCTTTGTTAGATTTAGTGTAAAACTGTTGCTAGACTTCCAATTAATGATGTTTTTCTCCAGCACCATCCTGCTAGTAACCACGGAGTACATACGTGCTACAATGTATCCGTCACTGACTTGGCGCACCACGCTTCAAACTCCAATATACTTTATGCTCAGTTATATTGTATGGTTTTAAATGTATTGTCAATTGCTCATCTTTAGTTTTAAATAGACTTATATTTCTTTAGTTAAATGTGTTTTTTTTAAAGATACTACCTGCCGCTAGTGGCAAATGCTTTCCTTTGTATAGAATGCACAATAGGTTTGAGTAACTTGTGGATTATGCAAAAGTACGTTCTCTTTGGTTATCTGTTTACCTGTTGAAAAGGTTGGGAGTCACATTGTCTCAGCCACCCACTATCTGATTCCCTTTACAATGGGTTATGTAAATCACTGTATGTGGTCACTGTGGGGTCAAGACTTCATCTGCATACAACCAGTGGACCAAAGTGAAGACTGAAGAGGACCTGAAAGAAGCCTGCAACCTATACTGCGTCTCGACGAGTATTTGGGAGGGCATAATCACTGAATCCTTCGCTTCCAGACCATCCAGGGACTGCTGCCAATCTCTCTCCCACCTTGCTAGCTCGCTACCCGGCTAAGCTCTCCAGCAAGTCTCGGTGCCGCAGACGGAGCTACCCCTGCAGGGTAGCTGATCCGTTACACATGTGTACCCAGACGCGCCCGGACCCGGACCCCAGACGCGCCCGGACCCCAGACGCGCCCGGACCCCAGACGCGCCCGGACCCGGACCCCGCCCCACAGTCACGCGCGATTGAAGGGGCGGGCCACATTAGGAGAGGTGGAGTCACACAAACTGCAGAAGTCATGCTGCACAGGATTTGATCACCGTTTTGATCTTGCCGGCGGCAGTGCAGTGCACGACAGCGAGGCGAGCTTATGGTTCGCGTGCCAGGACAGAGAGCCCTGCGTACAGTCTGTGGAAATTTTATGTTTTTTTGTTATAGTATCCTGGCTGGACATGACGTATACATATAACTATTTTAGGGATGCACCGATACCATTTTTTTTTAAGACTGTACTGATACACTGTTTCTCACACCTGAAAAAGTATGTACCAACAGTAAAATCTCTATACTCAAAGCACTTATCCCACACAATTGCTAGTGTTCATCAAATAAAACCAAAAGGTGAGCATAAAAGTGAAAATCCCAATATAATGGCACTCGCATATACCAATGAGGGCCCCTAGAGATATGGACCATTTGGTGAAAGCATATACATAGGTGTCTATACACTGGATCAACTACAGATATGGATACAGAAAACAGAACATAGTGTAAAACAAAACAAAAAAAATAAACTATAAAATATAGGGAACCACTCACAATGTAAGGGACACTTCATACATAATGAGTGCAAAACAGCATGGATATAAAACGGACCTGGCATCACTTGGCAAGCAGTCTCCTAAATACCGTCAGTCTTTGGAAGTACCAAAGAACCCCAACCTTCCGGCCTCTGGTACCTTAGGACCACAGCCTCGCTATATAGGATCCCTAGAAATAGGAATTCAAATCCACCTCACAAGGGTTTAGCAGCGCTTGACGCGTTTTGTCTAGGTGTGTTAGCGACTTCTACAAGAGCTGTCCATTAGACACACTGCTCCCATTTAAATAGTCTCGAGAACAGTGCCAGAACAGAATTCAGCGCACCGGAAGTGGTGACCCATCCACAAGTCCTGTCTGTCCTGAATGATGTGTGCCCCTCATCATCTGGATGTGGCATATCGGCATCGCTGGCCAGGTAAGATGCATCGGGACATCTCTAATGCATAATCCTCCTATTAAAAATGGGCATTAGTACAGACTTTACTGGCTAAACATCGGCACACATAAAAATCCCCTCAAACATAAACCCCCCGAACCATCTTAAACTACAGACTAAACAATCTCAAAAAAATACAGATTTCACCTGTCCAGAGTGAAACCAGGAAATAAGGGATAACATGGTGGCAAGACCATATAGAGGCCCAAAGATAGTTACCGTAGATACTCGAGTATAACGCGACCCGAATAGAAGAGATTTATTATGGAAATGAGAGAATATTCAAAACGCGAATATATCGTGAGGAACAAAATTGTACTGTACAGGTAAACAATTAAAATCCTTCCAGGTTCTCTAAACACAGGCTACTTCTCAGGCCAGGGTGCTCTGCTCTAGAATCAGGGCCGGCGCTAATGTAAGGCGGCACAGGCGGCCGCCTTACTGTCCTGGCCTGCTGCCAGTTTGAGGGGCGGAAAAATCAGATTTGCGGCGGCGCTGCAGTGTGTGTGCCTGTCTCAGTCCCATCCCACGTTCTTAACACGAGCAGGCACACTGTGTAATTTGGCGCCGCCCCCACACGTGATCCACATAGCCCAGGAAAACAACTGCAGGAGGAGCCACCAGTCCACGTGCTTTCACTCTGCTGCGATGGAGGAGCGAGGCAGAGAGGAGATTTATTACCAGGTGTGAATAAACTAATGGGAGGGGGGTGTAGATTAATATACTGGGTGGGGGCTTTAAATTGCTGCACTGGGTCTGGGGCTGTAAATTGCTATACTGGGGGGGCTGTAAATTGCTATACTGGGGGGGCTGTAAATAGATATACTGGGGGGCTGTAAATTGCTATACTGGGTCTGGGGGCTGTAAATGGATATACTGGGTCTGGGGGCTGTAAATGGATATACTGGGGGGGCTGTAAATTGCTATACTGGGTCTGGGGGCTGTAAATGGATATACTGGGTCTGGGGGCTGTAAATGGATATACTGGGTCTGGGGGCTGTAAATAGATATACTGGGTCTGGGGGCTGTAAATGGATATACTGGGTCTGGGGGCTGTAAATAGATTTACTGGGGGGGCTGTAAATAGATATACTGGGGGCTGTAAATTGATATACTGGGTCTGGGGGCTGTAAATGGATATACTGGGTCTGGGGGCTGTAAATAGATATACTGGGTCTGGGGGCTGTAAATGGATATACTGGGTCTGGGGGCTGTAAATAGATTTATTGGGGGGGCTGTAAATAGATATACTGGGGGGCTGTAAATTGATATACTGGGTCTGGGGCTGTAAATGGATATACTGGGTCTGGGGGCTGTAAATAGATATACTGGGGGGGCTGTAAATTGCTATACTGGGTCTGGGGGCTGTAAATGGATATACTGGGTCTGGGGGCTGTAAATAGATTTACTGGGGGGGCTGTAAATAGATATACTGGGGGGCTGTAAATAGATATACTGGGTCTGGGGGCTGTAAATTGATATACTGGGTCTGGGGGCTGTAAATTGATATACTGGGGGGGCTGTAAATGGATATACTGGGGGGCTGTAAATGGATATACTGGGGGGGCTGTAAATTGCTATACTGGGTCTGGGGCTGTAAATTGATATACTGGGTCTGGGGGCTGTAAATGGATATACTGGGTCTGGGGGCTGTAAATGGATATACTGGGTCTGGGGGCTGTAAATGGATATACTGGGGGGGCTGTAAATAGATATACTGGGTCTGGGGGCTGTAAATAGATATACTGGGTCTGGGGACTGTAAATGGATATACTGGGTCTGGGGGCTGTAAATAGATATACTGGGGGGGCTGTAAATGGATATACTGGGTCTGGGGGCTGTAAATTGATATACTGGGGGGGCTGTAAATGGATATACTGGGGGGGCTGTAAATGGATATACTGGGTCTGGGGGCTGTAAATGGATATACTGGGGGGGCTGTAAATTGCTATACTGGGTCTGGGGGCTGTAAATGGATATACTGGGTCTGGGGGCTGTAAATGGATATACTGGGTCTGGGAGCTGTAAATAGATATACTGGGTCTGGGGGCTGTAAATAGATATACTGGGGGGGCTGTAAATAGATATACTGGGTCTGGGGGCTGTAAATAGATATACTTGGTCTGGGGGCTGTAAATTGATATACTGGGTCTGGGGCTGTAAATGGATATACTGGGGGGCTGTAAATGGATATACTGGGGGGCTGTAAATGGATATACTGGGGGGGCTGTAAATTGCTATACTGGGTCTGGGGGCTGTAAATGGATATACTGGGTCTGGGAGCTGTAAATAGATATACTGGGTCTGGGGGCTGTAAATGGATATACTGGGTCTGGGGGCTGTAAATGGATATACTGGGGGCTGTAAATTGCTATACTGGGGGGGCTGTAAATTGCTATACTGGGGGGCTGTAAATTGATATACTGGGTCTGGGGGCTGTAAATTGATATACTGGGTCTGGGGGCCGTAAATAGATATACTGGGGGGGCTGTAAATTGATATACTGGGGTCTGGGGCTGTAAACTGATTTACTGGGGGTGTAAATTGCTATGCTGGTGGGTTTAAAATCATGTACTGGGGGTGTAAAATGATATGCAGGGGGTTTGAATAAACTGATATTGGTACATTACCTTTTTTTATTGCTGTGGAGCTCTGTTATACACTCATTCACACTGCACATTACTGTGAGTTTTATTGTTGTGGAGCTCTGTGATACGCTCATGCACACTGCACATTACTGTGAGTTTTATTGCTGTGGAGCTCTGTTATACACTCATTCACACTGCACATTACTGTGAGTTTTATTGCTGTGGAGCTCTGTGATACGCTTTTACACACTGCACATTACTGGAAGGTTTATTGAAGTGAGCTCTGTAATTTGCAGTGTGTATAAGTACATCAATAAGGTAGACGTATCTTATAAACCTGAATTGCTCCTGGTGAGGGTATAAATAAAACCCACCAGTTTCTCTCATGGCTGAGAAGCCGCATGAGGACATGTGGTTGCTTAGAAAGCAGCTTTTGGTTTCATTAGGAAGGACTAGCCTGACCCAGAGGTGTCGTGATGCGGCAGAAGAGCTTACACTTTAATGACCATTCAAATAAACCAAAACCTCTGTGTTTTGTTTAACATGGAGCTACAGGGGTGAGCAGGGCTGGACTGGGACAGAAAATCAGCCCTGGATGTCATCCAGACCGGCCAATTTAATTATGCAAATACGCACAAAAATAGTATATAATCCAACTGGATCGCTCAACAATCGCTCTACAGATACTGGAGTTGCTGCAGAGCGATTGGGTAAAGCACCGCAGTGGCACTGAGGTCAAGTGTGCACCATGCCTTAAGGTGAGGCGGATGCGCAGAGGGTCTCACCGGCACGGTGGCCGCAATATGAGACTGCGTCTGTTTTGCAGTGTGGAAGTTCTCACCTCACCCATTAAGGGCAGCGCGAGCCACGCGGTGAACCAGCATTCACACTGGCCCACAGAGCCATCGGCCCACCGGGAATCTCCCTGTAGTCCCTATGGCCAGTACATGCCTGGGGGTGAGCGCAAATGACAACTTATTTTCTTGGTATGTTTTAGAGATTATTATGCATCTCAATGCTGATTGACATGGCATAGTAGGGATGGGGGGGCACCAAAACGCACCTTCGCCTGAGTAGACAAAAATGCTTGCACCGGCCCTGTCTAGAATGATTGCAGTTGTTACCAAGTATGACTCCGCCGGCCACCCGTCTTCTTTACTAGCGATTTAGATGGCCAGCGAGTGAATGATTGACTTAAACCGAGCCTGTCCTCTGGCCGTGATGGATCTGACCTCTCCCGAATCCGGCAGTTCCTGAAGTGTTTGCAAGCATCAGGGAGCCCGCATTCACTTCAGCGAGACTACCCGAACTTCCGGGAGACTTGGGATCCAGAGCAAGGCAAATTTTGTTTTAAAAAAATTCTTTACACACTATGCAGATGTCTTGAATATAACGCGACCCCTCCAATTTTATGGTAAATTGTCACCAAAATCTAGCGGTATAAACTAGTTCTTATCTACTTCTTATCTACTAATCAAATCCATTCAGTCCAGGATGTTTTGAGGTCTCCAAGATAGAAAATCCATTTGGTTTCTGTTTGAAAGAGGAGTGTTTCTACATTCCCCCCTCTAATTGGGTGATACTTTCTCAATCTCCAACCATTCAAAATTAGAAATCTTAAAAACAGGACACTTGTTGCAGTGTCTTGAGACACTGTGTTTCTCACTCTTTCTACGAATTTTATAAAAATATTCATAAATACTCTTCCCTTAATCCTTCCTTTGGTCATGCCAACATATTGAGCTTCACAACCACATTGCAACAAATAAACATTTTTGGTGTTGCAATTAATAAAACTCTTAAACTTCTATTCTTTTCTAGTTCTCGTGCTTATAAAGGTTTCAGTCTTTACCCTGAACTCTTTGCAAAATAAACAACATTTGTGGTGATGCAAAGTGTATCCAAAAAGGAGGATTGCCTTAACGGGTCTACAAGCATGTTAAATTGACACAATCATGGAGGGCTCCCTACTATGCAGGTGGAAGTTTGCTGCAAAGAAATTTCATTTGCTTTTGGGCTGCAGAAGGTGCCCTCAAAAGAGCTAAAACTGTAAAATCGGCAGCTGAATGCTCTGAAATATTGGGCTTCCAGAAGCTGTCAGCAGCTGATACAGGGAGAAAAAAAATAACCTGCGGTTTAAACCTCTGTAACTAAATTTGGTAGATGGTGCCATCTACTGGCCAAATAGGTTATTTACAGTATTTACTGTATAATTAATTGACAATGATTTTACAAAAAACACTGGTTTCTGATGTTTCTCGGTAGTGAAGGGGTTAATCTTTTGGAGGTACCTTGGGCTGAAAATCTTTGAAGGAAGCACTGATTCCACACCCTTTCATTTGGTGGGATCACTTTATGGTGGGGACAACCAGGAATATGCCACTACTTATAGCAGCTGGATTCAGAAACTGTATCAAAACACCCCCCGACTATGTATGGTGTAACATGCTCTTCTTAGGACCTTGCTTGAGAGCTGACAATCTTTCTCCTACTGTTCTATGTGTTTAACTTTTATGGACCTTTTGTTATTCTGTCTCTCCCACTATACAGCACTACGGAACTAGTTAGCACTTTATAAATACCTGTAACTGTAACCTCTTATTACTTCTGAGTATTTTGGTCCATATGGACTGTATTGGGTGGTGCTAAAAACATACATTTGAACATTAAGTGGCGTCAGAAATACGTTTGCTTTTCCACTTGTTTCAGATACATGTATACCCACGTGTGTGTCTACATACACACACAAATCTCGGACACTGAGGCGGCTGGCAGAATGCCGCTGGCTAGTGAAGGTTGGAACACGGCCTCCAGCTGAGCTCTCGCAAGATCTTTCAGAGGTCATGAGATCTCACCAGACCGTGGCTGGACGCTGCTTTCAAACCTTCACAAGCTGGCGGCCGCTCACTGAGACCTGGCCAGCTAGAGGGGCCTAGCCAGTCCCCCGGATACCAGCCAGCCCTGTGTTGGCTAGCGATATAGTTGAATATATTGCATGAGTACAAAGTAGTTGTGCAAATGCTGGTATCGGCGCATTCCTAACATTTTGAATATGCAAAGTCTGCTGAAAATAAGGATGTATAATTTGTCTGGGTCTTATAATAAAACATGACTTCAAAACACATTATGAGCACAAAACTGTCAAAATTAGCTCCCCACACGGGTGAAATGGCTCAGCAGTGATGGGTTTAAATCTGATAAGATCTGAGGCATCCTATAAAGCCCTAAGGTAGCCAAAAGTATGTAAAAAAACAAAGTGATGTGATGGGCAAAACGAAAAATAGCCAAAGAGCTCAAGACCAACCCCAAAAGTTTCTTCAAGTGGATGATAAATTCTAAAAAAAAAAAGAGTGAAAGTTGTTTAGGTTCACTAAAATCAGAGACTGAAATGTTAGTAACTAGGGATGCACCGATACCACTTTTTTAAGACCGAGTACGAGTACAGATACTTTTGTTCAAGTACTCACCGATACCAATTACCGATACTTTTATTTTATGTCATGTGACGCTTTCCAAGAAGAACAGACCTTCTATAAAGCCCCCAGGTCTCATGGATATTGCCCCAGCTCATGGATATCCTGCCCCCCAGCTCATGGATATCCTGCCCCCCAGCTCATGGATAATTGCCCCCCAGCTCATGGATAATTGCCCCCCAGCTCATGGATAATTGCCCCCCAGCTCATGGATATCCTGCCCCCCTGCTCATGGATATCCTGCCCCCCAGCTCCTGGATACTGCCCCCCTGCTCATGGATAATGCCCCCCTGCTCATGGATGTGCCCCCCAGCTCATGGATAATGCCCCCCTGCTCATGGATATGCCCCCCTGCTCATGGATAATGCCCCCCTGCTCATGGATAATGCCCCCCTGCTCATGGATAATGCCCCCCTGCTCATGGATGTGCCCCCCTGCTCATGGATAATTGCCCCCCCTGCTCATGGATAATTGCCCCCCCTGCTCATGGATAATTGCCCCCCCTGCTCATGGATATGCCCCCCTGCTCATGGATAATGCCCCCCTGCTCATGGATGTGCCCCCCTGCTCATGGATAATGCCCCCCTGCTCATGGATAATGCCCCCCTGCTCATGGATGTGCCCCCCTGCTCATGGATAATGCCCCCTGCTCATGGATAATGCCCCCTGCTCATGGATAATGCCCCCCTGCTCATGGATAATGCCCCCCTGCTCATGGATAATGCCCCCTGCTCATGGATAATGCCCCCCTGCTCATGGATGTGCCCCCCTGCTCATGGATAATGCCCCCCTGCTCATGGATAATGCCCCCTGCTCATGGATAATGCCCCCTGCTCATGGATGTGCCCCCCTGCTCATGGATAATGCCCCCTGCTCATGGATAATGCCCCCTGCTCATGGATGTGCCCCCCACTCTCCGCTCATACTTACCTTCCTTCAGCGCCGCCGGGAAAGTCTTCACGCGCGCGCGCTCCTTGGAAGGTCCCCAGCCGCGACCACGTGGGACCATGTGATCGAGGCTGGGGTCCTTCCAACGAGCGCACGCGGGGAAACTTTCCCGGCGTCGCTGAAGGAAGGTAAGTATGAGCGGAGAGCAGCTGCAGGGCCTGTCTGAATGCTCTATATGCATTCAGACAGGCCCTGCAGCTGCTCACTTTGTTTATACTTACCACCTTCCTTCAGCGACGCCGGGAAAGTTTCCGCGCGTGCGCTCGTTGGAAGGACCCCAGCCTCGATCACATGGTCACGACTGGGGACCTTCCAAGGAGCGCGCGCGCCTGAAGACTTTCCCGGCGTCGCTGAAGGAAGGAAGGTAAGTATAAACCAAGTTAGGAGAGGAGCTGCAGGGCCTGTCCGAATGCCGATAGAGCATTCGGACAGCCGCCGCAGCCCCTCGGATACCGGCAAGCCGGCTCAATGCCGGCTTCCGGTATCGGAAAAAAATATCGGGGGTACTGCACGAGTACCAAGTACTCCTGCAGTACCCAGTATCGGCACCGATATCGATACTAGTATCGGTATCGGTGCAACCCTATTAGTAACTGAAGATATAGAAAAGGCAGAAATTTCAGAGGCTTGTTTTTCTTTAGTATATATGAAAAATGAACCTATGATGAGAGATATGCTAAACACTGATAATAACTTGCTAATAAAATTTGACTGACTCAAGAAAGGGTGCTGCAGCAACTAAAGAAAGTGAATGTAAGCAAAGCCCCATGGTCAGATTGATTTTATGTACTTTGTACCGTGGGAGCTAAGTGAGGAAATAAGCCTCTGGTTTTAAACTTTCAGCATTTTTTTCTCTCAGCAATTGTACCGGAGGATTGGAGAAAATCTGATGTGGTCTCTGTAACGGGCGCTATAGCGCTCACACTGGAGTAGCGTAGTTGGGATCGTAATGGACAGATTTTTCTGATACCGGTTACAGAGCAAAACGTATTATTTGACCTGATCTCCCAAACCAGGGAGTATAATAACAAGCCAGAGTAGCACCTAAGCTCAAATGATTTCAAGACCAAAAGATCGCTTAGTGCAAACATATGAACTTCAGACAATTGTAAACATAACCTGGGTACCTGAGTATAGTTATTTGCACAGCGGTTTATACACATAGTTTTGTTGCGGTTGATGAATTGTGCAGACTGCAGGGCAGTCACACAATCAGCAGACTTAATGTTTTTGTAGCAACCGAACAGGGCAGAAAGCAAACCGCTAGTAAATCCCCCTGATCTCCTGGCACGGCTGTGATTAAGACTTAGACCTGATAATGGAACCAACTGCAGCCAAAAGCGAGATGTGGATTCGCCAAGGTGGCAGGCAGAACCCCAACCAAGACACATGCGGTGAAACCTAACACCGCTGTACAGAACACCAACAGGGAATCGGCAATAGAATGGTCAAACGAAAAGCCGGGTCGAAAACGTGAGCAGGATCCTCAGACAGAAACGGGTTGGCAACTGGTAATCAAAGCAATATAACACAAGCGATGCAGGAACTAAACTCCATGTCAGGGCACTGAGCAATCTCTCGTGCCCTGCTTTAAACCCGGCGGCTCCTCGTGACTAGGGATGAGCCGAACACCCCCCGAGTTCGGTTCGAGCCCGAACCCGAACTTCCCATTTGTTCGGGACCGAACCCGAACCCCCATGCAAGTCAATGGGGCTGAATTTTTTTTTTTTTTTAGAGTGCCCTCCAAGAGGGCATATATGCTACATATTTGCCATAAAAGGTGTATGGGGGTCCGGGTAGTGCCCTGGGGGACAGGAAACAAGGACAAAAAGTTTAAAAAAAAAAACGTTTTTAAAGGGACAGTGAGTTTTCCATGAAATAAGGGTTAAAAATAAAAACCAAAAATTCCTTCAAATATCGTGCCTAGGAGGTCCCCGTGAAGTGGCAGATTTCTAGGTTGTATAGAAACCCTTAAAAACAAAAAAATGACGTTTCATATGACGGTAAATGCTTTTCCTTTAATCTATCCATAAACAACTGCTTGGGGCGGCAGTCTGTTTGAAAAGAGGAGACCTTTTCGGACACACAGAAAAAGTTTACTGATTTTTTGGCGGTGAAAAGCAGGAGAATGGAAACTTCTAGACCGGAAAGTGAGATAAATGGGAGAATTTTTCTGGTTCGGCTATTTTGACCTAGAATTTTCCATTCTCCAGTCATTCTCCTGAGTTTCACCTTTCTCTGAATAACCCGGTCAGGGTTATTCAGAGAGCGGTGAAGAGCAGGAGAATGACTGGAGAATGGAAATTTTAGGTCAAAATAGCCAAACCAGAAAAATTCTCCCATTTAGGCTAGGGTCAGACTAGCGATTTTTTAACGGGTCGGCTCCTCAACTACTTGTGTTAGAGATAATCCCAGTAGGGAGTTTAGAATATTTGTACTCCTGGTGCACCCAGCTGTTTTGGTTTTCCAGTTCACATCAGGAAGATTAAAGTCCCCCATGATAATAACTTCCCCCTTCATTGCCATTTTGGCTATTTCCTCAAGCAGCAGATTATCTAGCTCTTCTACTTGTCCAGGGGGTCTATAGATCACACCTACACGAGCTACTGTATGATTGCCAAATGTTAGCGTAACCCAAACTGACTTTATGTTCACCTCGCTCACTTTTATTTGGTTCGTTTTTATGTTGTTTTTCACATACAGGGCCACTCCTCCTCCTTTCCTACCTTCTCTGTCTTTTCTATATAAAGAGTACCCCGGTATTGTTATGTCCCAGTTATTTTTCTCACTGAACCATGTCTCAGTAACCGCAACTAAATCTACTTTTTCAGAAAAATAACATTGCTTTAGATTTTTTTCAAACACAAGTTAAATGCAGCATATTAGGATGTTTTAGGGAAATTAATTCTCAAATCTCAATCAGAAACAGACACCACCCCACCCCCTCAGTACCTCCGTATAGTGTACATTGTATCAAATTGATTACCAGACTAAAAACACCTGGTGTTATGCCCGTTTGTGAACAGAGGTCATTTAGAGTTCATAATCTTTCCACGTACACATTAGTTTTTAATTCAATATCTAATAAACCGTTGCTTATAATATTCTGCAGTAAAGAGTCTCTTTATTTCTAGATTTTTTTTTGTATTTTTTAAGGCTAGGGTCAGACTGAGGCAGTGCGAACGCGCGTGCAGCCGCACTTAATCACGGCCGTGCTAGCAGCAGATGCCAGGCAATGACGGCCAATATACGAAGTACGGTAGCACAAAAGTGCGGCCGCGCAACGCAAGCGGCCAACAAACGCATTTTTTCGAGAACGTGAAACCACTAGTACTGACGTACAGAGTGCGCTGCGTCCGCTAGCGGCGTGTGTGCGTGATTAGGAGACGTCAGACACTGCTAATGTCCGGCCAACATAACGTCCAGACCCAAAAAGTGTTTTATTGATGATCCGTACAAAATCACGGATGGAACTGCGCATCGTATGACCGCTATTGCGTATTCCGTGAAAAAATACGTCCATTCGTTCGAACGCACTTTTTCACGGACAACGTGAAAAATGCGTTAGTCTGACCCTAGCCTTAAGCATTTTCTATACTTTTTTCAAAATATCTTTTTTTTTTTCGAAACCGAACACGCCCAAAAAGTTCGAAATTCGCGAACTTTCAAACTGCCAAAGTTCGGGTCGAACTCCGAACCGTCCGAACCCGAACAACTCATCCCTACTCGTGACCATGCCAGGCCCGCCCCCTCAGGCGGCGATCAGCCAGCGACCCAGAACTATGTCCAGACCCCCCAACCAGAGCAACGGGGGCCGAGGACATAACAGTCTATATACAAAAGAGGTTCAAAAACTGTCACAGGATACCTGGAGTCAGCACCGGAACACAGGACCTCAGGATACAGAGTTGGTGATGTAATACGTATGTTGATATAGGATGGTCAATACAACAAGCCAATGGTCAGAGGAGTTTAGAAGACAGTGTAGTAGGAATAAATAGCCAAGGATCGATAACCAGAAAACTAAGTACTTAGAGAGAACCAAACATGACTATCCAGCAATAAACACAGAAACTGTCAGGCCCAGAGTACCAGGGTGGCACTGGGGGTACCGGGATGTAGGGGGTATGAACCCAGTATAGTTTCCTGCACAGATAACCAGGTGGGTATGGTTTGGAAGGGGATGAAATTTGGGAACTGACCGGATGAATTCTGCAGGATGGTGGGAAGCGTGGTGGAAACAATTCGCAGGAACCAGGAATAAACAGAGAACAGATGGGTAAGGCAGAGCAGTGAGTAACAGCACCTCACTCTCTCAGGACATGAGCTGTATGAACCAGCAAAGGTCTGGCTGGGGCGTGGTGCCTTTATTTCAGGTGTGTGTGACGTGTTTGGTGTTTAACTGTTACATTGCTTTACTGGTTGCAAGGCAGGAGCAGAACCTGAAGTTCACCACCGGGGGGGGGGTTTCCAGGATGGTTGTAGCCAGGGATCCTGACAGAAACAGACTGATCTTTTATGCTTCCCTCACAAGTATGGAGACACCCTCTGCCTCCAGGTGTCTGGTATTGGCACTCAGTAGTTTTATTGCCTTGTCCCTTTAAAGCAGGGTTTCTCGACTCCAGTCCTCGGGACCCACTACAGGCCAGATTTTGCAGATCACCCTGGGGAAATGCAGACTGAATACTGCAATCACTGAGCAGCAAATTAGATCACCTTCTTGGCCTGTTAGTGGGTCCTGAGGATACGAGTTGAGAAACACTGCTTTAAAGGTAGACAGAGGTTGTGCACGCACTTGCGCATACATGTGGCTCCCCGAGCATGCAGAGGACGGAGCCGAGGAACACCAGGACACGCCGCGTCCTCCCAGCCTGCAAGGTGGTCCGGGTCTTCCGCAATGCCGGGAGCCGCCGCGGCATTCCTCGAGGACCAGGAGCCACAGGGAGACCCGGAGGGGGGGGACAGGCCGACACCGAGTTCAAACTCCGTAACCACGACGAACACCCCGCGCCGGTGATTATGTCGCCGTGACAGTCTGCTTGGGAATTACAGACCTGTGAGCT
This sequence comes from Leptobrachium leishanense, assembly GCA_009667805.1. Lineage (NCBI taxonomy): Eukaryota > Metazoa > Chordata > Amphibia > Anura > Megophryidae > Leptobrachium > Leptobrachium leishanense. The sequence continues at coordinate 185,376,560 of CM019064.1, read as the reverse complement.
TAACATCTGTTACTGGGAAAGAATTTGAGGTGTTACCAATGGATAATATTCAGGAATTCATTGGGACGTATAATGTAATTGGTAAAAATCAGCATGGTTTTATGAAACACTGATCATGTTAGACTAACCTAATTGCATTCTATGAAGAAGTGGAAGTGGGCAAAAGACCATTCCGCCCACCTGTTGGTGCATGGCTCGCATCCTTGGCTGCTGTGGGACAGCCTGAACTCTGCCCATCTCCCAGCCACCAATGACGTGCGCAGTGCATAATCTGCGTAGGTGGGGCCCACCACAGCAGCAGGCACTAGTACGCCGGCGCCCGCCAGCGTGATGAGGTAACAATGATCATCAGTCAGTAGCCATAAATTAATTTTATACTCTATTTGGGTTCAGATAGGACTTTACGGGATAAATAGATTTATACAGTTGTGTTCAAAATTATTCAACCCCCAATGCTGTAAAGGGTTTTAGGGAATTTAGTGTACATTTGTAATTGTATTCAGAATGAAATCCTACAAGGACTTTTTATAGAACCATATGCAACTAAAATGACATCAATTGGTTTTGTAATACAGTAGTAAATGTTTCTTTTGTGATTTCTTCATTGACATAATTATTCAACCCCTTAAAGACTACCATTCTGAAGAACAGCGGTTCATTCAAGTGTTTTCAATCAGGTATTGAAAACACCTGTGGATGTCACGGAGCAGCAATAAAGCATAATAAGCACCAATTAGGCAGCTTTAAAATGACTGTGATACTCAGCTCCTTCTAGACATTTACTGGTGTGGTTACAAACATGGTGAATTCAAGAGAATGGTCCAGGAAGACAAGAGAAGAGGTGATTACTCTTCACAGGAAGGGCAATGGCTATAAGAAGATTGCAAAGATGTTAAACATACCAAGAGAGACCATAGGAAGCATCATTCGCAAATTCAAGGCAAAGGGCACTGTTGAAACGCTACCTGGTCGTGGCAGAAAGAAGATGCTGACTTCGACTGTTGTGCGCAACCTGAAGCTTAGAGTGGAGAAAGTCCCCGTGTGACTGCTGAGGAACTGAGAAAAGATTTGTCAGATGTGGGTACTGAAGTTTCAGCTCAGACAATACGGCGCACACTGCGTAATGAAGGCCTACATGCCAGAACTCCCAGGCGTACCTCCTTGCTGTCTCCAAAGAATAAGAAGAATCGACTGCAGTATGCCAAAAGTCATGTGGACAAACCACAGAAGTTTTGGGATAGTGTTCTGTGGACTGATGAAACAAAATTGGAACTGTTTGGGCCCATGGATCAACGCTATGTTTGGAGGAGGAAGAACAAGGCCTATGAAGAAAAGAACACCTTGCCGACTGTGAAGCATGGCGGGGGGTCAATCATGCTTTGGGGCTGTTTTGCTTCTGCAGGTACAGGGAAGCTTCAGCGTGTGCAAGGTACCATGAATTCTCTTCAGTACCAGGAGATATTGGATGACAATGTGATGCAGTCCGTCACAAACCTGAGGCTTGGGAGACGTTGGACCTTTCAACAGGACAATGATCCCAAGCATACCTCCAAGTCCACTAGAGCATGGTTGCAGATTAAAGGCTGGAACATTTTGGAGTGGCCATCGCAGTCACCTGACTTAAATCCGATTGAGAACCTCTGGTGGGACTTAAAGAAAGCAGTTGCAGTGCGCAAGCCTAAGAATGTGACTGAACTGGAGGCTTTTGCCCATGACGAATGGGCGAAGATACCCGTAGATCGCTGCAAGACACTTGTGTCAAGCTATGCTTCACGTTTAAAAGCTGTTAGTACTTATAACTGTAAAAGGATGTTGTACTAAGATTGAATGTCACTTGGGGGTTGAATAAAACTGATAATGATGTGAGCACAGAAAAGACATTTGTGGTTATTTCATTATAAATGTTACTAGTTGTAAAGCCTGCCCAAAGGGCAGTCTATTGTGGATATACTGCCCCAGCTCATGGATATACTGCCCCAGCTCATGGATATACTGCCCCAGCTCGTGGATACTGCCCCAGCTCGTGGATATTGCCCCAGCACGTGGATACTGCCCCAGCTCGTGGATACTGCCCCCGCACGTGGATATGCCCCCGCACGTGGATACTGCCCCAGCACATGGATATTTGCCCCCAGCTCATGGATTTGCCCCAGCTCATGGATTTGCCCCAGCACGTGGATACTGCCCCAGCACGTGGATACTGCCCCCGCTCGTGGATACTGCCCCAGCACGTGGATACTGCCCCCGCTCGTGGATACTGCCCCAGCACGTGGATACTGCCCCAGCACGTGGATACTGCCCCCGCACGTGGATATTTGCCCCCAGCTCATGGATTTGCCCCAGCTCATGGATTTGCCCCCAGCTCATGGATTTGCCCCCAGCTCATGGATTTGCCCCCAGCTCATGGATTTGCCCCCAGCTCATGGATTTGACCCAGGTCATGGATTTGCCCCCAGGTCATGGATATGGTCCCCCAGCTCGTGGATATGGCCCCCCCAGCGCTCATACTTACCTGTCGAGCGGCGCCAGGGAAGTGAAGATTTCCCCGCTTCCTGTTTTTGAAGGACCCAAGCCCCGATCACGTGACCGGGGCTTGGGTCCTTCAAAGCGGAAGCGAGGGAACTTTCCCTCCGCCGCTCGGGGGTAGGATGCGCGCGGCAGCCGGGTAGAGGCTGCGCCTCTACCCGGCTGCCGCGCGCATCCTACCCCTGAGCGGCGGAGGGAACTTTCCCTTCGCCGCTCGGGGGACCCGTTAGATGCGCACAGCAGCCGGGTAGAGGCTGCGCTCGCAGCCTCTACCCGGCTGCCGCGCGCATCCAACCCCCGAGCGGCGGGGGAAACTTTCCCTTCGCCGCTCGGGGGTTGGATGCGCGCGGCAGCCGGGTAGAGGCTGCGAGCGCAGCCTCTACCCGGCTGCTGTGTGCATGTGTAACCGCCGCGGCGAGCCGGCAGCCGGCTCGTGCCGCGGCGGTTGCATGCGCGCGCAACCAACCGCCGCTGGTTGCGCGCGCATGCGCAGTAGGGCTTTGGCGACGGACAGCCAAAGCCTTACTCTATTATAGTATAGATGTTATATTTGTCTGACCTACACGTGCCTCTTTGATTTAATTGTAAGCAAGATGACTGAATGATCAAAATCAATGTCAAACTGGCCAAAACACTCAATTTCAGTGGGGGTTGAATAATTTTGAACACAACTGTAAGTGTTAATTGACAACAGAGTGTAAAATTATAAATCTCTTGGGTGGTTGCCATTTTTGAAGCTTCGTGATTGGTGTATTTTTTTATTTTTACTCTTCTGAGTTAGTTTGAACAGGCATATGAGCGCCCTATAATGTCAAAATGGCACATGGGAAACCGTTTTTTGTAAACGCACCCATTGTTTTTATTTGATATTTTATCCTGACTCTCGTACTGTATGAATGGTAAGATGGTGCAAGTGGATAAAATGTGATACAATTTTATCTTCAAAATCTATTTTAATATTTTTCAAACAGAAATGGGTGCAGAATCTTAGTTTTTTGTTCTGCTATGCTGATCAAGTGGTGCTTATTGTGGAGTCATAAAATGTGCTATGCTGTTTTTTTTAGGTTGCACCCTGTCAAAATGACCCAAAAAGTTCACTTTTTTTTCCCTAAAATATGGTTCCATTTTTCCATATTTCAGTAATTTAATCATACTGACGATACTTTCTAGAAGAGGAGGGTCTCCTGATGGGTAGGTATAATTTCTGTGGGTATCAAATAAATGACAGAAACTAGTGATTAAATACAGATAGATCCTACAGCTGAGAAATTTCTTTGCAGTGAAGGGGCTACATTGTATATTTTCTTGGGTTGCTAACAAATTGTTACTGGGGCTTTTTGCCGCAATTGCTGTTACCACACACAAATGCAAATTGATACTTGGTGAATCCCATTGTTTACTGTTTTAGTAGGGATGCTCCGTATATGGTTTTCAAGCCCCTGAACCCATCCAGGTCATGCAGTATTGGGGATTGGCCGGTACCAAGTCTCAATTTGATATTGAACTGACGTCATGCCTCCCCATCTGGATCCATCCATATTCGAGCTGCCTTACACATTTGTTTCGCAAACTGACAGATTATTTTTTTCCATTTCCCCACCATGTCTTTCAGAGGGACTAATGTAAACATCTCTTCCTAGATTACATTATTACTAAATCTGCTTCTACTTTACTCAAATTAAATCCGTTACATAGGGCTCTTTCCATGTGTGAGAATTTTAGCTATTTGGCCCTCCCATTTGCCCTGCAAAAATGGATACAACAGATGACTTTATGGCGATGGGATAGAGCTCTACACCCCCAATACACAATGATATGTGGACAAAACCTTGCACTCCAGATTGTCAATTACTGGGATTCGTCCTACAAACTCTTGTCCTTTTGGAACAGGACCCTCTTGTGTATATATAGTTATTTTACAATTTATTTTTTATGTCTGTAAATATATACAGAACTTTTAATGTTTTGGTTCTATAAAAAAACTTGCAGGGTTATCCAAAGAGATTCGAAAAGTCACCGCACGTTCGGTGACTTTTCGTTGTCTTCAATTTGGTTCCTTTTGCCGATCCCATTTCGGTGACCCTGCGGTGTATTCAGCAAACACCACAGGGTCCCCGCATTGCAGGGAAAAGCTGCCGCAAACCCACCGAAAACTAACCTCAAAACTCACCGAATGCACGCTGAAAAGCCACAAAAACATCTGGATAAACCCGTCGAAAAGCCCGAACAGGAGCCGAATCACACAGAGCCGAATCACACAGAGCCGAAGCAGCCGACACCGCAGACAGAGGGAGGTGAATAAATTAGCAAAACCGTTTGTATGAATGTGAAATTGAAACGCTGTTTGCAAAGAAACTACTGAGCGAAAATGTCTGCAATTTGCACAGGAGGTCCAGGGAATGATAATAAAAAGGGCTGTTACAAAAAAAATAAGTAAACTGAAAAAAAAAAATCGGACTTTTAAAAAAAAATAATAATTCAGAAAAATGCTTAAAATATCCTAAAAAATCTATAAATAAAGAGACTCTTTACTGCAGAATTTTATAATGAGCGGTTTATTAGATATTGAATTAAAACGGGAATATTTTTAACATTGAAGCCTATGGGATTCTCCTGAATAAATTTGCCGCATGAAATCACCGAATGGCAGGGCATTAGGGGAACCTTTCACTGCTGGTTTGTGTTCTCTGAATAGCCGAAGCAGTGCTTTTTCATGGGGATTTCACTGCCCTCGAACAGGGACCGAACAGGCAGGATTTGGCGAATTGCCTGCTCTCTGGATAGCCGAATGGCCAGGAAAGGGAACCGAACCCTGATTTTCAGCGTTCGGTTACCTTTCTCAAGCAATTCGGATCGCTTTGGATAACCCTGTTGGTTTGATAAAAATTTTCCTTAATATTTTGTTTCTCAATTTTTTTTTTTCTTTCTTCCTAGATATTGGTTGGTTCAAGCATAGGTGGATGGCTGATGCTTCTTGCTGCTATGGCAAGACCAGAAAGAATAGCTGCTTTGGTTGGAGTGGCCTCTGCAACTGATCATATTGTCACAACGTTTAATCAACTACCCTTGGCGGTAATTTTAGTGTTCTATATATAATATATACCAAAATTGTCATGCAGCTTCTTGAAAAATGTTTACTGCCTAGTGTTTAATTTTTCTCATTATTTATCTGTTCTATGCTTCTGATAAAAAAAATTATACTTGGTATAAGATAGGTGAAATCACAAGTAGTCTGCGCGGTTGGTGAATTGTGCAGCCTGCAGGGCAGTCACAAAATCTGTGAACCTGTGGTCGAGGCTGCAACCAGAATGAACACACAACAGACAGCTGGAGCAATGATCAAGTCTCACGAACTGATAGGTAGGCACACAATCGGAAGCCTTGCGATTAGGACTTAAACCAGATTGCTCAATCAACAGAGACCTTGGGTAAGAGATGAGTTTGCCAAACTGGCGGTCAGACCTCCAAACAGCAAACATGCGGTTAAACAGAAACATGAACACAGAAACGCTCAGACAAAACACAAAGGGATATAGCAAGAGATTTGTCAAGTGGAATAGCCAGGTCAAAACGTATACAGGGTCCTCGTACAAACAAGTCGGCAACTGGGTAATCAATTAGCAAGATATTTGACAGCAGGCGATGCGGGAACTATACTCCAAGTCAGGGCGACGAGCAATATCTCTCGCCCTGCTTTAAACGCGGTGGCTCCTCGTGACCATGCTAGGCCCCACCCCCTCAGACGCCGATCGGCCGTTACCAGCTGCTGGCACTCGATCAGCCAGCTACACCACCGGACCCACAGGTCCCCCAGGCAGCGCTGCGGGGGTCGAGGACGTAACAACAGAGTTGTGTTAATCCTGTTGTGACTTTTAGCAGATTTGTTAATATACAATACTGGGGGGGGATGCTGTAAAGTAAGAATTGTTTTCAAAAACAGAAATGTTAAGTTTGCAATTTGTTAGTTTGATAAAGTGAATGAATAGAAGAAAAATGATAAATCAATATTTATTGTGACCCGCCCTTTGCTTTGGAAACAATATCAAGTCTTCTTCCTTTATTTTTGGAGTTTGCATAGAAATCAACAGCAAGAAGGGGCCATGCAGGGGCACAATTGTACTTCCACAAAGTCACATAATAAAAGTCAGCAGACGCCCATCAAAAAGGCACAAAAGGAAATAAAAAGCGAAGAGAGAGCTTGAGTCATCGAGTAGGGACATAAATTAAATAAAAAGAAAAAAAGAGAGGTGGTCGGGTTTCTCTTCATCCCGCTTCCAAAAATGGGGTCGGGACCACCACAGGCAGAGCACCTTAGGGTAACCCGTGGCACCAGTCTCTCCAGACACACAGGCGATGGACAAATAATACGGCAGGGATAAGATCTTGAAAATCAAGGCACGGGGCACTCAAAATGCAAGGTCAAAAATGGAAAGGATTCTCGAATACAAAACGGAGGTCATCTCGCAGATGATTGAATCACTGGAAATACAGGGGGAGAGCTCCTCAGCCCGGTGACTCGTCCAACAAACCCGGTGAGAGGCCTGCCCCGGAGAGCACCAACCAGGTCTCTGCAGGGTCAAAGATGGTGTAGGACACAGTCGTGTGAGTCCCCACAAGGGAGCCGGTCAGCCTCCAGCGATAATTGACCCCCTTGGCATGAAGAAATGCGAACACCTCCTGGAATCAACAACGGGCCAGCAGGATCATAATCGGCAGGCTGTTTACAGCGTCAGCGACGCCCCCCCCCCCCCTGGAAAATCGAGCTAAACCTCTCTGCGTAGTCTGGAGACATCCCTGAAGTATGTGCACCAGCCGAGTCACGTAATGAGCAAGTAGGCCGCAGACACAGTTTCTGGGACTCCCCAGACTCAAATGTTGCCAATGAGGTCAACCTGGGGCCAGAGGGCGGTCACCTGAGCCAAAAGGCGCGTTTGCTCCGCTTCCACTTTGGTAGCCTGAGCCTGTACTGCGGACACCTGCGAGCACTCCACTCCTGCCCGCACTCCAGATATTTCCGTTGTCTACAGGGTCCTGATCAGGGCGATGAATCTGCAAAAGTTACCTTTCGCGGAGCGCGTCATCCTCTTTAACGTCGGGAGAGGCAATGGCACCAGGGCTCAAAGGCGAGGATTGAGCTTCCGGGGGTGTCCGTATTCGGGACGGTCTGCTTCGGGACCTCCCGTGGCAAGTGGCGCTGAGGCTGCTGCGCAACCTCCTCTCAATCAGGCAGCAGTGGGTTGATGGAGCAACCCATTGAAGGGCCAGGAGGTGCCACCGCCAGAGCCTGCCGCGTCTTCTGGGCCCACTTTCTTGCGGCAGCCCTGCTGCCACCAGCCCCCTCGCACAGGGTGCTGGAGTGAGCCAGTCAAGATCAGTCCACTCCCTGGGGGCCATGGATAATAGTCTTCCTCTGAGGATTCTAAACTTGGGGAGGTTAGGGGAGGGGCCTCACCTGGAAGCGTGCTCATCGCCCATGGAGTCCCAGATATCCTGCTAACAGGAGCCCTCCAAAATGCCTCGCTGCTTCAGCGACTTTTTGCCTATCGCAGGAGCCGAGGTAAGTAGAGGTCTGTTGGAAAGCGCCTACCCAACAGTCGGCAGAGAACTCCACAGAGCCGCTAAGATGGCCGATCTGGATAGGCTGCAACAGTAGGCCCAAAGCCAGCTGAGGAGCCCTGGGTGCCCAATAATTCAATCCAAGGCAAGAGAATCGCAAAAAAACATCAAAAGAAATATTCCCCAACGGAGCACTGCAGCATGCGACCACTCTCGTTTGTAGCTAGCTCCGCCCCGGTATCAATTATTATAGGTACACATGCAAAGAGTTTAAGGAACTGGGCAGGTAGATTGTTCCAAACATCTTGTATAACCAGCTGACAGTTCTTCTGTGGATTTAGGCAACCTTAACTGCCAATCAGGGGCCCTATTCCGGCCGGTGTTAATGGGAAAAACCTGAACTTCAGTTGTTTTCCATTAGCGTCTGACATTGAACACCCGTATTTCGACCAAACTGCTTTGACAGCAACTCAAATTGTAAATTTCCGTGGAGACCGACGCAAGCTCATGCGAGTGAGATCCAGCTGGAATGGCGGTAGGATATGCGGAGAACTGATTTTGTTCCCTGTTTTCCTCTTCCAGTGTAGCAAGGAAGTAGCAGATCTTCCACTCACTGCACCAAGGGATCTGAGGTAAGTATGGGATTTTTTGGTGGGGTCAGCCTAAAGTGTTTGTGCAGAAACGCAATCACTTCACATCAGCCTGTGTGCCTAAAGGATGGTATTTATTTCAGAATATCACCAGACACTGATGAAAACAAGCTTACTGGAATAGCTTGTTCTTCATCTGGTAGGTCCAAATTAACGTCTCACATATATAATATTGGAGGTGTTAATGTACAGTAGGCTGGTGCGATGTCTGAGATGAATGCAGAGCTTTGGACATGGATGGAATAAGCCGTTGGGGGGGTGGTGGTTGGGGCAGAGCGCTTGAGTCATTGCAAGGTGTTAAAAGGGGCTTGGAATTGGGGCCCCAGATGCCTCCCATATGATACTACATAATGGATAAGAGTTTGCCTGTACTTTTCAGCACTGCAGAAATTATTAAATCTAATCTAACCATATTCCCATATCAATTTGAAAAATGCAGAACCAGGCATATTGCCTACACTACAGGCAGTTATGTTGAACCACCCAGATTTTTCTGCACACAGATTCCTGTTTCTTTCATGCATAGTTGTGTCACTTGCCCTTGTTTCCATGATTGAGGTGTTGCTTTTTGCCATTAATACTACTTTTGACCAGATTTCCAGGGACAGCAGGTGGACATACCAGGGTGCCACTGATTTTGGCCAATTCTAAGCTGATGGTACTGCTGAATACAAAGGGAAGGAAGCATGATGGGTCTTTTTAATCTGGTGTGCCATGTTCCATGGGTGATCACTGTGTCTATGGTCCTCAACCATAGCCAATCCTTTGTGCTTCTTTAGAAGAGTTTGGTATATCTGGAAACCTCCTACATGAGTTGAGATGTATACTTGGGAGAGACCTTTCTGATGCGGTATCAATACAAGATGTGGTTGCTGAAGACCGTTTGTGCCTTACAGTTTTAGTCATCCTGCATAACTTTCTGTCCATGATTGTGGGTCATCCTATGTATTTGATTTACATTTATCTTCACTTCATGCATTTTGTTATTTTGGGGGAAAAATATTTAGCATGGCTACATTTTTTCTTCTATGTCTGGATTTTTTTTTCCACAATAGTTTTTGTTCCCGTTTTGATGGATTTACAATTAAAAGACCTCGTTTACCCTGATGCATTGTATTAATCCTACGATGAACCTACAGTAATGCAGTTACAATTCTGTTCTGTCGTGTATTGTAAAAATGTGTTTGTGTACACCTCACACGAACATGTGGTTTATAATTTGTAGATCTTACATTCGTCCGGTTTTTGAGGTAGAGACCTTTTACATCCAGTAATGGGAAGGATACAGAAGATGAAATAAGAGGACCGTACTTGCCCTGACCCTTTTGGACAACTACTAGTGGGGTATTTGTGCATTACGACCTGTAGTTACTAATTAAACTGCATTTTAGAGGATGGTAGTTGTAGGCAAGCAGAATTTTTACAAAAAAATAATAAGGACGCTGGGGAATCAAAGCAAAACCAGTGTCTAAATGGGCATAACCCTAATAATCTACATAGATAAACACGGGGTAGACACCGGCTACCTAATATTGAATTTTATTAGACAGATACATTATATACACAAGTTGTTAAAAGACGCATAAGTGAAGGAAATGAGACGAAAATTAATTCCTCTCTAAACGGGATGGATAGCCATACCATAAACTGATAGTAAATTAATAGTCTTTGGTAGTCAAAGGCGAGGTTGCTAATTGGCACACCAAAAAAGTAATCTCTAGAAAGATATTCGGGTGACTTGATGGTAGTATTGCATATGTAATTCACATTAAGGCCCCTATTACATTCCTCGCGCGAGGACAAAACCATTTGCGCGGAACGTCGTATTACGACGTTCGCGCAAATGATGCGCGTTAGCATCTACCGCGATTGACCCTGTGCAAACCCAGCGCAAGTGCGTGCGCGCATCCCATACTTACCATTGTCGGCGCGAATGCGTTCGAGTGGATGGTATTACGATCTTCGCGCAACGTCGTACGAACGACGTTTGCGCGAAGTATCGTAACGTCTTTGGAAACCTGGTGTTAACTTACAATCTGAACATTCTGTCCGAAACTAAATGAACCTGCACAAAAATAAAATACAGCACAGTACAGTTACACATTCTACACATACCCAAACAATAAAATTTAATAAATAGTTTAATTTTCTATTTTTGTTGCAGCACATATACGCAGATTGACTTTGACAGGCGCAACAACCCAAACCTAGCAAATGGTGGTTCTTAATTCTGATTGGCTGAATCCCGTGAAAAAACTGTCGGCCAACCGATTCCTGCACGCAACGGTCATTTGCGCCCGGCTTTGCGCGTCAGATTTGCGCTAAAAAAAACATGAAGGCTAAAAAACTGCGCTCGGATCGTAATACCGCGTTAATTTGCGCGCTAACGTTTTTTGCGTGCGCATTTGCGTGTAGATTGTAATAGGGGCCTAAGTATCTCATAGGTGCATAAATAGAGGAATACCTTGCCGGGAAAAAATAATCGAATTAGCTACTCAAGGAAGGCATAATATAGCAAGAACCTAATAAGAAAAAAGTGATATCGCTGTGCTGTAAGGCAATACCGAACGATATAAACGGGGATTGCTGATAAGGTTGCTTATGGCACTTAATTATAAAGTAGGCAGATTGTGCCAGTTCAAATCACAAGGAATAATAAACCAGAAACAGTCCCACAAATAAAAGCAGAATTTTCACCCTGAATTTTATGTTTGCATATAACAAAATCATGTAAACAGTCTCACGACATCCATTCTGAAATTTTGATTACAGCTAATGTTTGAACTGTAATTCTTTTAAAATAACGGACCAACAAACTGCGTTTCTCTTATGCCGTAGAATTCAGATACTGTTTGTTTTTATTTTTTGTTTTTTTCCCCCGAAAGATTGTTTCTAGTCTAACACCATGACTGATTTTTACTTCACAGGAGAGAAAAACTGTTGAAGAAAAGGGTGAATGGAAATTGCCTACAAAACACAAGGACAGCTTTTCTTGCATGCCATATTCATTCATCAAAGAAGCAGAAAATCACTGTTTATTAAATCGCCCCATTCCCATAACTGTACCTATTAGACTTATACATGGTATGAAAGATGAAGATGTCCCTTGGCATGTTTCTGTGCAAGTTGCTGACGCTGTCCTGGGCACAGATGTGGATATTATTCTTCGCAAGCATGGTTTGCATCGAATGAGTGAGAAAGGTGACATTAAGCTCCTTGTGTATACTATAGATGATTTAATTGACAAACTGACAACATTAGGTTGAATAGGGTAATCCCCATTAAAGAGAATAAATATCCTGGACTCTCTCTAGATCCTGAAGCTCTGTTTCCTTTTCTTAGACAAATATATGAACCTTATTTTGTTTTGTATACACTGCAATTGTGAATAACTGAATTGTGCAAAAATCATCTTGTGGTTTTCGATGTTACATGCATGCATGTATGTATATTTGTGTGTGTCATTATACATTTAAATCTGTCTAAGTTTTTGAAAGGCTGTTTCCTTGTATGTAACATAGGTTCTTATCTGCCGGCATATTCTTTCGGCCCATCTAGTCTGCCCAATTTATATGATTCCTTTCCCTGGATATATATTTTATTTAGGATAGCCTTATGTAGGGATACTATAAAATTTAAATATAGAAATCTTTATCATGATAGTTTTGATAACATAGATTATTAACACTGTGAATCGGATATAAACCTTGGAAATAATGGAACTCTAGTCTTCAAAAAGATACAAATTTGTAACTGAAAAAATATTAGATACCAAATTAAACCTGGCAATATGTTATGCAAAACGGCATTTACATCTGGAATTCTACTTTGTGAGGGTTACCGATACTCGAGGGACTTCCCAGCGTCTCCATCCCTGCATGAAGGCTCCGACTCACATCAGTCAGGCATTGCCGCTGCCTGTTTCTCTGGTGCTTGCATCGTACCGAGCACCCAGTGTGGCACAAGCTTCATTTCCCAAGCATCAGATGGTAATAATGACGCAGAACACTCACGCCCAGCATCCTTTTATAACAAAAGTGAGCAGAATTACTCCAACACAAGTGCCTCAACCCAACCTCAACGCGCTCGTTTATTCTGGCACACAGACAGACATCAGCTGAAAGGGAGGACCAGGCCTATAGAAACCCGAGCCTTCATTCAGTTCACTGCCCTGTTGTGATTGCTTAGCTCCCAATCTCATTCTTCACTGTTTGTCTTCACCGGTCTGACACCAACTTGTTATTGACCCGGCTCTGATTGTCTGTGTACTGACAGAGCACAGCCTGTTGTTAACCTTGACAACAACTGCCAATATAGGCAAAAAGTGAAACAACGGCGCTGATCAGCAATTCACAAATCAATTAAACTTTTATGCAGCTCTAACACCCATGTGTACACCACACATAAATAAACATGCAAAAAAAATTGGACATCAGTCCCAGTGTGAGCGCAAATTTCAATCACGGTGATAGTGTACACACTTAAAGATCTAAAAATTACTTATCTGGCATATAAGGTTGTTAACCTTGCTCAGACGGTCTTCATGTGTAATGACCCAGGCTTGTTATTGACAAAACTTTGATCGTATTTCTGGGCACCGACCCTGGCCTGCTCTTAACCACTCTTTCTCTCTGACTCCTCTACCATGTGCAGACCTCTGCTATTCAGTGACAACGCTTCTCTCTGTCACCCAGCCACCTTAAGGACTGGTTCTCTCCTGTCATTCTGTGTATAGGGTGGTGGTTGTTGGCTGCAGAGAAGTTATAAGCCCAGTCACTAGTAAGGACTTGTAATCAGGTCTGGTGTGTACTTGCCTAACTCAACCATTGCTAGATTTAGGAGATTTCAGGACTTGTACCGCTCTTGACTCAGGGGTGTCACTGGGTGCATTGATTTTGTGATTGTGTTTTTAACTGGACCCCCACAGTAGGCTATATTACAAGGTTACCGCTAGAATGGGGGCGATAAGGTGGAAAATCCAGATTTTACCTTGGCGTCCCCGTTTTAGCACCCTATTATGGGGCAGGCGCTGATTCAGCAGCCTCCCCTGTAATGCCGGGCCAATGCACCACAGCGAGCATCACCTCCTGGAGTCCATAGAACTCCATGGAGGCTTGTGCTGCAGGGCCATGTGAGCTGCAGGATCTCACTCTCGTGAGATCGTGCAGGGCCGCTGAGTAATTCGCGGAGGGAGAATGGGGACTATTTGTCCCAGTCTCACTCTGGTCCCAGCAGCCAGAAGCGACGGATTGGTTTACCATACGTGCCGCGGGATGAGAAGTGAGTATCTTATTTTGGGGGGGGGGGGGGGTTCAGCTAGTGCTGACTATTTCCGCAGCAGCAGTACCAGTTAGCACCAGCTTCTAGCTGTGGTTCATTTTTCGGTTAACTGCAGCGGTGTGATAATTAGCGTTAGGATTACAAGCGCTAATTACTCTTTGCACTCCCTTTTACTTTCCTTAACATAGGGAGCGCAAAGTAGAGTAAGCAAGCGCATCGGGGATTGCGCTCAACGGATTTTTTTATTCCATCAACGTTTGGGATGTAATAGCGGGGTCATGCGCTAAACTCACTTAAGATAGCGTTAACAATCACATATCTGCACGCTAGCGTTAAATTTGTAATGGTGCCCAGTATCTTTCCTTCACTTGCTCCTAATCCTGTGGCAATGGCCATAGAATGGAGTCTATCCGGGTTATTCAGAGCGAGTGAAAACCAGGAGAATGATTGGAGAAGATTCTCTGGTTAAAATAGCCAAACCAAAAAAATTCTATTTCTCTCACTTTCCAAATCGGCTATTTGGTCTAGATTGTTCTCTTCTCCTGCCATTCTCCTGGTTTTCACCACTCTCTGAATGACCCCGTATGGGTCAGTTTTTGACTCAAATAATTGTATTGTGTGGGATGTATTCAAAGGACATCACCAGGGGTAGATTAGTCTTTTTATTTTTCCTTCTTACATGCAATTACTTCAGAAAAAGAAAAAACAGCAGTATGTGTTTTATGAAGTAGTTTTGTCTGAAAAGTAATCTAGTTACAGCCTATGTAAATGGTAGTGTCCCTTTAAATTTACAAACGTTTGACACATATATTGTGTGGTTTTCTGTTTTTGCTTTGTGAGAAGATGAACATCAAGTATATTGCTGACTGCATTTTAGCACATACACCAAATGTTTTGTTTTTATGCATTACTGATAGTTTTTAATTTTTAGAAATAAAATACATTTGACAACGTAAACAACTGTTTCTTTCATATTTAAAGCATCAGTTTTACTGTAATATTGTAAAATGTATGTAAAATTATAATTCTATCAGGGCAATCCACATATTGTAATGTGTATTATTGAACACCTATTATTAACACCTATTGTTAAAAATATTTAAACTGAAATCCTAATATGAAATCTTAATACTAAGATCTCTATGGGCCTGGAGCTGAAAATTTTGGTGGGCTTTTTTGGAATTTTGTGAAATGAAAGCATACAGTTGTGTTCAAAATTATTCAACCCCCAATGCTGTAAATGGTTTTAGGGAATTTAGTGTACATTTGTAATTGTATTCAGAATGAAATCCTACAAGGACTTTTTAAAGAACCATATGCAACTAAAATGACATCAATTGGTTTTGTAATACAGTAGTAAATGTTTCTTTTGTGAATTCTTCATTGACACAATTATTCAACCCCTTAAAGACTACCACTCTGAAGAACAGAGGTTCATTCAAGTGTTTTCAATCAGGTATTGAAAACACCTGTGGATGTCACGGAGCAGCAATAAAGCATAATAAGCACCAATTAGGCAGCTTTAAAATGACTGTGATACTCAGCTCCTTCTAGACATTTACTGGCGTGGTTACAAACATGGTGAAGTCAAGAGAATGGTCCAGGAAGACAAGAGAAGAAGTAATTACTCTTCACAGGAAGGGCAATGGCTGTAAGAAGATTGCAAAGATGTTAAACATACCAAGAGAGACCATAGGAAGCATCATTCGCAAATTCAAGGCAAAGGGCACTGTTGAAACGCTACCTGGTCGTGGCAGAAAGAAGATGCTGACTTCGACTGCTGTGCGCTACCTGAAGCGTAGAGTGGAGAAAAGTCCCCGTGTGACTGCTGAGGAACTGAGAAAAGATTTGTCAGATGTGGGTACTGAAGTTTCAGCTCAGACAATACGGCGCACACTGCGTAATGAAGGCCTCCATGCCAGAACTCCCAGGCGCACCCCCTTGCTGTCTCCAAAGAATAAGAAGAGTCGACTGCAGTATGCCAAAAGTCATGTGGACAAACCACAGAAGTTTTGGGATAGTGTTCTGTGGACTGATGAAACAAAATTAGAACTGTTTGGGTCCATGGATCAACGCTATGTTTGGAGGAGGAAGAACAAGGCCTATGAAGAAAGGAACACCTTGCCTACTGTGAAGCATGGCGGGGGGGGTCAATCATGCTTTGGGGCTGTTTTGCTTCTGCAGGTACAGGGAAGCTTCAGCGTGTGCAAGGTACCATGAATTCTCTCAGTACCAGTAGATATTGGATGACAATGTGATGCAGTCCGTCACAAACCTGAGGCTTGGGAGACGTTGGACCTTTCAACAGGACAATGATCCCAAATACCTACAAGTCCACTAGAGCATGGTTGCAGATTAAAGGCTGGAACATTTTGGAGTGGCCATCGCAGTCACCTTACTTAAATCCGATTGAGAACCTCTGGTGGGACTTAAAGAAAGCAGTTGCAGTGCGCAAGCCTAAGAATGTGACTGAACTGGAGGCTTTTGCCCATGACGAATGGGCGAAGATACCCGTAGATCGCTGCAAGACACTTGTGTCAAGCTATGCTTCACGTTTAAAAGCTGTTATAACTGTAAAAGGATGTTGTACTAAGTACTAAGATTGAATGTCACTTGGGGGTTGAATAAAACTGATAATGATGTGAGCACAGAAAAGACATTTGTGGTTATTTCATTATAAATGTTATGTTATATTTGTCTGACCTACACGTGCCTCTTTGATTTAATTGTAAGCAAGATGACTGAATGATCAAAATCAATGTCAAACTGGCCAAAACACTCAATTTCAGTGGGGGTTGAATAATTTTGAACACAACTATACTTTAAGTTATTTATTAGTGCAGATACGGTATATCTAACCAGGCAGATACTGTGTGAGGAAATTTACATTCAGTTTTCAATCATTTACAGAGTGTAAAATTATTTTTACACATTTTATCATCCAAACCTTTCTGGTTATATATTCTATAGGGCATTCTTATTAAAAAAAAAATGAAATTGGATCCTGTTACTGTGTTTTTCTGAGAAAATATACAATTCTAACCAAAAAAATAAATATTTCCCCTGTGTTTTAGAGGAAGGTGTATTATGAATAATAGGACTATGTATAAACACTGATATTGCTCCCAGCGTGGGAAATGAGAAGGTGAGTAATGGCAGTGGTATTGCTCATTTTATACGTGACAAATGGACAATGCCATTGCATTGGAACTAAAAATAAGTAGATAAAAAAAGTTTTTTGGTTTCCTTTCTTTAGATTTTACATGGTCGTGTTTGGTATTAATGCAAAGGGCAGACGCTGAGCTGTCCAATGACACCTCCCATGACCTTGTGAGGTGCAAAGATTAGTGACGCAGGGTTCCAAAGTGCACTTTGCTGCAGTGCGGCGGTTTAGGTTTTTGGTGTAACAATTCGTAATAACGGATCATGCCATCACCTCCACACTTGAGATGGTGAGTTAGTGCAGCATCATTGTTCACTGTATAATTAAAAAGTGGAAAGTATTGCTGTGTTAGAAAGAAAAAATAAAGAAATATTTATTATTTTATTTTTATTGTTACATAAACTCTGGTCATGTTTGGTGACTTTGGAAAGGCCATGACCTGGCCTTTCCAGTGATACCTAACATGACCCTGTAGCTGCTATGGTGTTGGAGATAATGAGGTCCAAATGTCCACCAATGCAGACATTGTTATTTTTTCTCTGGGCCTATTCTGGGGCATGGGCCTGGAGCTGCTGCTCCATCTGCCCCTATGTTAATCCGGCCCTGGGGGGGGGGTCCATACACAAATGACTCTTAAAATGTCGATGACCTATAATTTTGTTTAGCGTTGCTGCAAACATCTCAGTTGTGCAGCCACTATAAACTTTGAGGATCCAAAGAGGGAAAACCAAGAACAGTAGGTGAGCTCTTTTTGATAGGTTTTGCCAGCTGTTTTGTTGTTCCCTCTCTGAATCACTGATGTTGACGCTGGTTGCAACAAATGTTATTTTCTGATTTGTCAACAGTTTAACTCCTAAATCTTTTTCAATATAAATGTTTTTTTAATTCCTTAGAAGTAGCACTCAGACTTACTTGTGGATAACTAGAACTTTTTTAATATGCCATCAACTGAAACTGTCACTTTGTGAATTCAGATTTTCAAGATGACCAGGCAAAGTTTAATCAGGGTAGATAATGTGGATAGAGATCCAAAAATAATACAGCTTTGGCAGTATAACCCCATATACAATGGGATTAAGAAATCAAATCACTTACATTTTAAAAAGAAAAGATCGCCACTCCACAGGGTATTTCACCCCGGAACCACACCTGGAATCGCGGTCCCCGTTGCATTCTTTCTTTTTTAACTTGTGTATGTGTTAACTGCTTGCACATTTCTCCTGAGGAAGTCTATTGTTTTTAGATTAAATTGAGCTGAAGCGAGGGGGGTTGGCCGGCTGTGAAGGGAAGAGGATGCATATTGCTGGAGCTCCGTCTGAGGTCTCCTTGAGGGAAGTTTTCCAGATGACCCTATCGGCTCTACACTGATTTATTGAGGTCCCTAAGCTGTTGGTCACCAGGGGTGAGCCCTCCGGAGCCGGTGTAGCCCCCCCTCCGGAGCTGAGACACGAGTCTGGCCTTCAGGCCCTCGGCTGAGGTGCTTTGACAGCGGCCATCTTGGGGCCTGTTTCCCATCCTTGCCGAAGATATTCTCCTACTCGGAGTGCAGACCTGCGTCGAGTGGATGCCTACTGCCTGCTGGGAAGATGGAGGGCCCCCATCCCACGGCTGCTGCAGTGGTCGGTATGCTGGAGCCGGGTGTCGGAGGGGAGATGCAGAGACGGTTCGTAGCCCCCCCCCCAAGGAGAGAAAATGGCCGCGCTAGCAGGCCTTGAGGCCTGTTTGGAGTTGCTGGGGGATGGGGATTCGGGTCCACTAACTCGGGGAACGTGGCGCCAGATGATGGCTGTGCTGCGGCGCTGCAGGGATGTGGACACTTCCCACGACGTCGGGTCTGAGACCTTACTCACCAGCAGTGCTGAGAGTCAGATGAAGGTAGCGGATGAAGCGGTTGGCTGCGATAACCCAGGAGGCCTGGATGATGAACGCCGGCTGATTCCCCTGTCCCTGGCCACGGAGTGTCCTCCGGACAGCGAGGAAACGCTGATCACCGTGAGGTATGAGGCTGATTTCGCTGAGAAGGCCGGTGTTGGTCCTATTGAGATGTACGTGGAGGGGGTTCCTCTGATGGGAGGTGAGCTGCCCACCGGAGTGGCACGACTGGGCTCTCGGCCTCGTGGAGATCCCTCTGCTGCGACTGGAGCTTCTTGGAGCTGGTTGTTTGTTTTTGGCGGAGGTACCCACCCGATCCTGTGGTTGGACACGGGCTGAAGAGGGCTATATTTTCATCCTTATTCTCCCCTTCTCTGGTACCAGGCCCGTTCGGATATTCGCTGCCCCCACCTTCCCCCTTTTTTTTTTAATGTTGTGCGGTCCTTGCTACCCGTCCCCCAGTGTGCTGTTACTGACCGACCTGGCCTGCGAAGCGTGGCCCTGCCTGTATTGTGGCAGTTGCTGTTCAGGGACACCGGCTGAATGTCTTACCCCGTGAGCCGTTTCGCCTCTTTTTATGTCTCTATTGTAAGGATTTACAGTTGTAGCTGAGGACTTTTTTTCATTTTGCCTTTTTTGACTGTTTCTGCGACCTTTTTTGAGGAAATTTTTATTTTTGTGTTCCCCCTCCCCACCCAGTTTGATATTTTGAGCTCTGCTGGAGATGGTGTATCCATTCCCCCCTCCCCCCCCTTTTTTTTTTCTTTTCCGTGTTTGGCATTACTGGGTTGCCTGAGGCGCGCCACTATGACTTTGTGTCATGATTGGCCCTTAGGATCCCGGGCCCCGTGACATTGTCCCTCCATGGCCTCCTTCGGGAGCGTGCCAGGAGCGTCACGGAGATGGCCTTTGCCATTATTCACACTCCCCACCCCCCTTTTTTTATTTATTTTTTTATTTACTATTTCTCTTTTTTATTTAATTTTATTTATTTATTTTTACTGTTATTTGGGTCACCATCTTTTTGACAGCGTTGTGTGTATATAACCCCCTCTTCCCTATTCTTTTTCTCTTCTTCTCCCACACCCACCCTTATTATCTGAGACACTTTTATCTACATATGTCTATGTTGATGGACCTCTTATGTCCTATGTAATACATATGTGTGTTTTTCTGGCCCTGCGAGACCACTTATGTTGATTGCTTTATGTTCCTGCTCTTGCTTACAAAATAAAAATCTTGAATTACAAAAAAAAATTGAGCTGAAGCAGTCTTTTATTGAATAAATTTTCTTTTTATGCTGTATATGAGATTGGCATTGGAGATTTGTTACACCATCCCTCACAATGATTTTGTTCAAGCCTGCAGTGAATGTGGGGTTCTGGGGGAAGACCCTGTGAAGTGGTTATGTTATTTTCTTGTTAACATGTGTGTGATTTGATTTTGTTTTTTAATCCTGTTGTATATGGTGTTAGTCTACGAAAGCTGTGTATTATTTTAGGATCTCTATCCACATTATCTACGCAATTTATTCATCACAAGAGTTCCAGGAACTCGTAGAGCGAGAAGATCCTGTGTAAAAAAGAAAAAAAAAAGACAAAGTGTTGCAGTGCAATCTGTGTTTTTACATATAAAGTTTCATCAGGACCTTCCTGAACATGTGCCTTGGACATGAAAATATCAGAGCAGGAGGTCTCTAGATGAGCCACCAACTTATCCGAAATGCTCCTTACTCTGAGCATTCTGGATTCTTCTGTATTTCAGAATCCATTCCTTTAGAAGAAAGAGGTTGTAGCAGGAGAGCTGTGATCCACTTCCTGCTGCATCTCCAGCATGTACAAACGCTGAGCGTGCATTGCAGTTCTTCTTTGTGGACATGTCTGGAGTGGGTGCCGGACAAAATCCCTACAGCCAGGTTCCCTAATGCCAACATCCCAACGGCCAACTTTCAGACAGAACAAGTGCTGGACATACCAAGTTCCCTACAGCTCAACTTCCAGACATTCAAAATCCCTGCAGCTAACCGTAATACTAACACCCTAACCCTTAGGGAGTTAGGCTTAGGGGTTATGATTAGGTTTAAGGGAGTTAGGGTTAAGGCTACATTTAGGGGGGGTTAGTTAAGGCTAGGTTTAGGGGGGGTTAGGGTTAAGGCTAGGTTTAGGGGGGTTAGGGTTAAGGCTAGGTTTAGGGGGGTTAGGGTTAAGGCTAGGTTTAGGGGGGGTTAGGGAGTAGGGTTAGTGTCAGCTGCTGGGATTTTGGATGTCTGGAAGTTGGCTGTCGGGATTTTGGCATTCGGGAACCTGGTTGTAGGGATTTCGACCCAAATCCGTCTGGAGTCAATGAGATTTCTGGTTCCCCCTGTCCTACAAGGACTGTTGAGGTATCTTTGGAGTCTGGCCTTTCCAATGATACCCCACATAACCACATAATCTGTAATGGTAAAAAAAATATTATTTTTTGTATTCTAAAATTTCAGCAGTTATGGTTTGCTACACAGCAGCCTGTGGTTTCAGTTTTGGATAGGACTCGCCTTCACTAGAGGTGCCTTGATGTTCGGCATGTGAGCTTACTCTCTTAGTGGCCATTAAAAGAAACAAAAGCCTCTAATTGTGTTTTGTTTCACATGGTGTAATAGGAATATGCACAGATGACCCCTTTTTTTCTTATGTTTTACACAGCCATTGATGTCTAAACCGCTGGCAACAAAAGTGAGTACACCCCTAAGTGAAAATGTCCACATTGGGCCCAATTAGCCACTTTTCCTCCCTGGTGTCATGTGACTCGTTAGTGTTACAAGGTCTCAGGTGTGAATGGGGAGCAGGTGTGTTAAATTTTGGTGTTATCGCTCTCACATCCTAGTCACTGGAAGTTCAACATGGCACCTCGTGGCAAAGAAATCTGAGGATCTGATAAAAAGAATTGTTGCTCTACATGAAGATGGCCTAGGCTATAAGAAGATTGCCAAAGATTGGCTAAATTTTTAATATGTGGTTGTAGCAGAAGGCAGATTGATCAAAGATGGGTTGGAGAGTGGTAAAAGAAATGGTGCATCATGATGGGAGGATCTTTGCACGTTCAGGGCTACATTTATGCAAATTGAGTTTGGGATAGGCTCATTTTTAAGTCCCCATGTTGAATGTTAGAGACTTTAGGGTTTTCCTGTCAATTAGATTTTTATTTAGAATAAGGGTTACACTAGGATATTTTGCTCCCATGTATGCTTTGGGAAGATTTCCAACCTCCAAATCCAGAGATTGCAAGTCTATATTCTAGTTTGGGACAGTTTAACAAATGACCCTGTAATTCTTTGGAAACAATAAAGTTGTGTATTGCTATATAATAGTTTTAACATTAACCAACTTCGGGGGGGCGTGTCCAGATGCCGTAGCGAAAGGACGTGTGGTGGAGAGGCTCCTGAGCGTGCAGGCCGTTTTGAGGATTTTATTGCCGTTTATCCCCGCATATTGGCTGAGCTCGGTACCGGAAACGATAGAGGACATTCTTCTGCGGACAGGTGGCACCTCTGATCCCCCCCCCCAGGAGGTGTCTCATAAGTTTGTTTGATCTCTCGACCCGATCGGCAGCGGCCATTTCTGAGTGCGGCCTACCACGACCACACGGTCTGCTTTGACAGCCCTGATGGGGAAAAAGGATAAGAAGACGGAGCCGATGGAGGATACTGGGCAGCCAGATATCATGAGCTCTTTGAGTGGAGCGTTGCTTGGCCGACCTCTGTTGCAGAGTGCGGAGATCCAGGAGCCGGTGGTGTGCACACTGCTCGTTCCGGCTGCTGAAGAGTCTCGGACCCCCCTGTCACAGCCCTCCACTAAACATCCGCCAACTTTGAGGATCTTCGAACCTTGTGGCACAGGGATCTGGCCAAGGTCCAGGATGATATTACTGCTGTGGCTGTCTCGAGCATGAGTGCCCGTCTGGATTTGCTGGAGGAGGAGAGGCTGGGGTCTGCAGCATGGATGGAGGATTTACAGAGGCAGGTGAAGTGTTTGACGACGACAGTAGTGGATTTGGAGGCCAGACACCGGAGGCGCTGAAGATTTGACGACTTATACCACCGCCTTCCTGCACGGGATATTGAAATTGCCCCTGGACTCCCCGGCTGTTCTAGTCTCAGCTTTTCGAGTCCGAAAGTCGGCTGCTGCGCCCGCCGAGGTCCCCTGGGATGTCAGTCACTATCAAGGCTCTCTCCATTCATATGCAGATTCTGCTGGAGGCTGGGAACGTAACTGCAGTGCCGTATGGAGATAACCGAATTTCAGTCTACAGGGACTTACCATTTCTTGCGCTGATCGCGAGACGCCGCTTCGGGACATAACAAGCCTCATGAGGGAACGTGGGGTCCGGTATCACTGGGGGCCTTCTGGATCTCTTGTGATATCCCATGACTGTCGGACATATCCTGCGGCTACCCCTGAGGAGGCTCGGGCCTTTGTAGAATCTCGAAAAAACAATAAGGTGGAAAATTGGCGCAGATAATGTGTAGATGGTCGGTCTTGGGTAGCAGCAAGGGCACAAACGCACACTCCCAAGTGCGAATAGAGTCCTCGCGCTTACGCCAAGTGTCCAGTGAGTAATACTTCAAGATAATCTAGAAAACATAATAGGAGATATACATTGCGCAGTACATCCTTATGACACCTGGTTTCCAGAGAGAAAGTATTCAACTCACTTTTTTCTGAGCCCCATAAAGTCGGCTCTGGACTATATAGGCATATATCTGTGGATATGATCTCACCAGCCTGTCCTACCAGCAACCATCCCTGGTGATAACCTGGTCCATAGATGAAATATTGGATCCCCGGGATATGTCACAGACGAAAAGTCGGCAGAAAAAATAAAGTAAAATTTATTGCAGCACTAACGCCTTTCGACCTAATTGGTCTTTATCAAAGTGCAGAAAAATATACATAATACAATGCAGTGTACAACGTTCATTTATACAAAAAAGATAAGGGAAATAGGCGGTGTCAAGCCACAACCTCATTAACTTAATTGGTACTAACACACCCTACTTCCAATCATTTAGAGGCGCAGCACCAGCAAACATTCAATATACAAACGGGCGCATAATGATTACGTCCATCTACCTCGACCCCGCCCCTCTGAGCCATCGATCGCCATTTTGGAAGAGGGAAATGGTGTCCACAATATAGCTTGCCCTCGCAACATTGATGGGCATTTAAAACAAGCTTATTTCCAGACGTTTTGGGGTCCCGAACCAGCGGGCTCCCACCGTCCATGAGGTGATATCTTTCCCAGTTGTTCGTGGGCATAGCAGCGGCAGACATCCGGCATGTAGACAGGCGCATGGTGATTACATCACCATGTTCCAACTTCCGCCAGTCTGAACCGTCGAGCGCCATTTTTGAAGAGGGAAAGTGTTGTTGAAAGTACATCCTACCCTCACAATATCGCAGCCTATTAATTTTGACGGACGTTTAGCAATCTTGCTTGCGGCCGTTTTGAGTGCCAAGTCAGCAGGTCCCTACTGTCTGACAGACGCACAGGGACCATATCGACACGCATGCTCCCACATGAACTTCACTCTTCCGGGCGATATATCAAAAAAGAAGGAAAAAGAAAAATATATAAAAATAAAAAAATATATAAAACAAAAAACAAACACAAAATTACAGCATATATGCCGCAATGTCACGATTCGCCAGTCGATCAACATATAGCGTGCAATAAGCATATAGCATACATATGTCACGTCACTGATCGAGTTGGGGAATCGTGCATATACTATTCCACATAACATATAGTAGTGTTATGTAGAGTGGATAATAAAATATGAAATATAAAATGTGAGTCATATAAAAAGCATAATGGTAATTGAATTATAATAGAGCATTAATTTCCATATCTATATTCAAGCCCTCAGGTGTTAGACATCCTATATCAAATATCCATTTGGCTTCTAAACGGTTTAAATTCTTTTCAATATCACCCCCTCTCCAATGTTTTTTAACATGTTGAATACCAGCGAAGCCAAGAAGTTTAGGGTTACCATTATGATGTTTAGAAAAATGGGCTGATACACTATGTTTATCATACTTCCTTTTTATGTTATATATATGTTTAGCTACTCTAGTTTTCAGCATCCTAGTAGTTTGTCCAATATATTGTAGCCCGCACGGACACCACAATAGATAAATCATATTAGTAAAATTACAGGTCAAAAATGTTTGAATAGAGAACACCTGGTTATTGGAATGTGATTTAAAATCCATTAAACATCTAGTGCTATTTATTGCGGTCCTACAGCAGATGCATAGTCCACATTTATGAAAACCTATCTTTTTAAACTTAGAAAGGAAGGTTCCTGGGGTTTTTTCTTTATCAGAAACACTTTTGGTCAACAACATCTTTAGGTTTTTAGTCCCTCTGTAGATAACTTTAGGTTTATCACCTATGTACTTGATAATGTCTTTATTCTGGTGTAACAAACCCCAATTTTTCTTAAGAATTTTTAATATGCTGTTATGGTTTGTGGAGTAATTCGTGATAAAAGGCACCTGTGAATCGAGTTTATCCCCATCGTTATTTCTCTTTTTGTAGCTAAGTAATTGGGACCTATCCATCTTTCTCATGATCTTTATTTATCGCAGTTTCATCGTAACCTTTTTGTACAAACTGTTTTTTCAGAAGTTCCGCCTGTTCCTCAAAATCACTTAATTTCGAACAATTACGCCTAATTCTCAAAATTTGGCCTTTCGGGATATTAGTCAGCCATGGGGTATGATGGCAGCTTTCTATATGAATGAACTATTAATATCAACCTGTTTAAAATAGGTTTTGGTAATAAGAGTATTGCCTTCCCTTAAAATTTCTAAGTCCAAAAAGTGAACCTTAGCATCACTAATATCAGTGGTGATATTCCCCATGTATTGGAGTTTAGATGATTCAAAAAAGCATTCAGAGATCTAAGATCCCCCCTCCAAATGAAAAAGATATCATCTATGTAACGGCGATGGAGGACCAGGCTCGAACCCCAGTCATGTCCAGAATAAACAAACTGGTTTTCCCAGTAGGACATAAATAAATTAGCATAACTGGGGGCGAACCTGGTCCCCATCGCCGTACCTCTACGTTGTAGGTAGAAGTCACCCTCAAACTTTCAACAACACTTTCCCTCTTCAAAAATGGCGCTCGACGGTTCAGACTGGCGGAAGTTGGAACATGGTGATGTAATCCCCATGCGCCTGTCTACATGCCGGATGTCTGCCGCTGCTATGCCCACGAACACCTGGGAAAGATATCACCTCATGGACGGTGGGAGCCCGCTGGTTCGGGACCCCAAAACGTCCGGAAATAAGCTTGTTTTAAATGCCCATCAATGTTGCGAGGGCAAGCTATATTGTGGACACCATTTTCCCTCTTCCAAAATGGCGATCGATGGCTCAGAGGGGCGGGGTCGAGGTAGATGGACGTAATCATTATGCGCCCGTTTGTATATTGAATGTTTGCTGGTGCTGTGCCTCTAAATGATTGGAAGTAGGGTGTGTTAGTACCAATTAAGTTAATGAGGTTGTGGCTTGACACCGCCTATTTCCCATATCTTTTTTGTATAAATGAACGTTGTACACTGCATTGTATTATGTATATTTTTCTGCACTTTGATAAAGGCCAATTAGGTCGAAACGCGTTAGTGCTGCAATAAATTTTACTTTATCCTGCCGACTTTTCGTCTGTGACATATCCCGGGGATCCAATATTTCATCTATGGACCAGGTTATCACCACGGATGGTTGCTGGTAGGACGGGCTGGTGAGATCATATCCACAGATATATGCCTATATAGTCCAGAGCCGACTTTATGGGGCTCAGAAAAAGTGAGTTGAATACTTTCTCTCTGGAAACCAGGTGTCATAAGGATGTACTGCGCAATGTATGTCTCCTATTATGTTTTCTAGATTATCTTGAAGTATTACTCACTGGACACTTGGCGTAAGCGCGAGGACTCTACCCATTATTTTATCCTTTGTAGAATCTCACCTACAACACTTGCCGGCTCCTTCTGGGTCTAATCCGTCTGCTGCAGACGCTGCTTCCGTCGACCCGGGTTGAGGATGATGGACCCTGCAGATGTTAGCGGTTTATTTTCGTTTGTGCGTGTTTGTACCCCTCTCCTCTTTCCTTACCCCCCCACCTCCCTTATTATTTCCCGCCCTGGTGTTGTTTATCTGTGGACTCTGCAACACACTCTGGGCCTTGTTTGAGGTGTATTGTGCTGCGGGACCTGACCGTTTGCTGTGCTACTTGAGCTCTGGGGGAAACCTTTTTTTTTTTTTGGGAACATGGGGTGGGTTCGGGTGCACTATTATGGGCGGCCACCGCGGCTCTGCCCATCCTTTCTGGCCCCGGTCCCCCCGGCTCTGTGGCCCCTGACCAGGCCCTCGACTGTCTTTAGTCAGTCGAGGCGAGCTGGCTATGCCACGCACCTCACGACAGTTTCCCTTAAATCTCCATCCCGCCCTCCTTTTTTTTTTTCTTCTTTCCTTCCCCTGGATTTGCTCATTCCTTACCTGCCTGAGACTACGGTCATTGTCCCAGCCTTCGTGGTTTATTTGGGTTATTCCTCTTCCCTACCCTTTTTATGTTCCCTTCTATCCTTTTCAAGAGTGCCCATTCATTGTGGTTTTGTACTATCTTACTGCAGTTCAGTGAGCTTGTTGAATGTGGCCCTGCGTGGCCTTTATTTTTACTTGCGACTGACGTTTTCATAATAAAAACGTTAAATACAAAAAAAAAACATTAACCAACTTCAGGATTTACAATTACTACAACTTTTCAGTGGTAGTGTGTGGTCTTGATAACAGACCATATCAATAGGCCCTTACTACTGATGCCTTACCCCCATTTCAAATTCATTATTAACCCTTCCACGACTTTGTTTCCAGTCTCACTCTGCGAGAGGATGCGGCAGATCATGCCACCCTCTTCAGCTTGGTAAGCGAGGTTAAGTAAGGGTTTTCTGGTGCCTTTTGAATGTGATAAATGATTTTGCAGAATCGCTTAATACCGGGTTTTAGGAGACTATATTATTGCGAAATTACTGTCTCCAGATAAGAAGTGTCCGCTACCATGGAATACTTTGTTCTTCTACTCCAAGGCGCAAAGTACCGCCTATACAAAGTACATGAGACTTTAATAGGGAAGAGTTATTCTTAGTGGGATAGCAACTCCTGATAACTTCTGAAGATTATAAAGTCTCCAGAAGTTGTCTTATCATCATCTTTGGAATATGGCGCAGGATGTGTAGCTAAAACATGAATGTAGGGCAATATGGTAATGTGAGGAAGGTCCCATTGTTGTTTTAAAAGACCCCCTTTCACATGGCCCACACTGGCACAATCATTCATAGCCTTGCCCTCGCTACAGATTTTGTGCCCCTTGGAGATGTGTGGATTTCAGCCTCCTACCTAGAGACTTTGGCCTGTGACTGTGAAGGAAACACACAGGCACAAGCAAATCCAGCAGTCTCTGTCTTCAGAGGATTCAAATTCACTGTCAAGATATTTATAGAATGGGATTAGTTTGACCACTGTTCTTGTTTGTTTTTTACATGTTTTAATAATCCTGGAAGCCTGTCCGAAACCCGAATCGCTGGTGATAATTCGCAAGACTATGGGGAATGGTATGTACAATGTGGATGGCAGATCTGCAAAGAAGCATGTATTCTGTCCATGAGCTTGCGTAAAAGGTGAAAGTCAGCCTTGCTTTATGGTCAGCATAGTTAGGGACCTGAATGTTTTGGTCTGATTTGGCTGACAATTATTATTATAACCCAGGACATACTTTGAAAACGAGAGAAATCTCAATGTATCCTTCCTAGTAAAATCCTTGCAAATAAAGAAATAAATTATACTTTATTTATATAGTACCTGCATATTGTACAGCGCTGAACAATGAGCTCAATATAGACAGGGTTAAAATACATTGAGACTGAACAACATTTGATAAACTAGTACAGGAGGAAACGGGGGTCCTATTCCCATGGGAATTTACAATCTAGAAGGGTTGGGTATGGAAACTGGAGGAGAGGACTGCAAGGTGAGAGTGATGGATAGGTTGGGACAGTGGTGTGTATTAGTGAGTCGGTTGGTAGGCTTGCCTGAATAGGAAGGTCTTAAGGGAGCGTTTGAAGGAGGAAAAACTAGGGGAAAGTTTGACATTACAAGGGAGAGCGTTCCAGAGGATGGGAGCTGTGCGTGAGAAATCCTGTAGTCTATCATGGGAAGAGGTGATGCGGGGAGAAGCTAGACACAGGTCACTCTTTGATCTTGGGGAGCAGGCTGGGGTGTACTTGGTGATTAGTGAGGACAGGTAGTGGGGAGCTGAGTTAGTGAGAGCGTTGTAGGTCAGGGTAAGGATTGTGAATTTCTGCAGTGGATAGGGAGCCAGTGAAGGGATTCATAGAGAGGAGCGGGTGAGGTGGATGAGCCTGGCGGAGGCATTCTGAATGGATTGTAGTGGGGCCAATGCTGGAGAGAGGGAGGCCAGCTAGAAGATTATTACAATAGTCAAGTCAGGAGATTACAAGGGCGTAGTGTCAGCGGTAAGAAATGGCTGAATTCTAGAAATATTACGTAATTGGTAGCGTCAGGGGGGTGAAAGAGACTGGATGTGGGGAATGAAGGAAAGATTTGCTCTGTCAAGTGTAACTCCGAGACAGCGAACCTGGTTTGATGGGGAGAGCTAGTGATACAATCGACCATGATAGAGAAGTCAGGAGGTGGGGAGGAATTGGAAGGAGCTCAGTCTTCAACATGGTAATCTTTAGGTAGTGAGAGGACATCCAGGAGGAAATGCCAGATAAACAGTCACTGCCTTTGGAAAGGACAGTAGGAGAGAGATCAGAGGCAGAGAGGTATATCTAAGAATCATCCGCATAGAGGTGTTAATTATCTACACCTCCTCCCTGGGAAAAATAAAGAGCAGAAGACCTAGGACAGAGCCTTGAGGTAGCTAACAGATAAAGGCATTAAAGAAGAGGAATTAACAGCAAATGAGACACAGAAGGATCTGTTCGAGTCAATCCAAGAGTGTGCAGTGTCACAGAGACCGAGAGAGCTGGGAGTCTGTAGAAGGAGGGGTGATCTACAGTGGCAAAAGCAGC
This sequence comes from Leptobrachium leishanense, assembly GCA_009667805.1. Taxonomy (NCBI): domain Eukaryota; kingdom Metazoa; phylum Chordata; class Amphibia; order Anura; family Megophryidae; genus Leptobrachium; species Leptobrachium leishanense. Next base: position 185,346,370 of record CM019064.1, on the reverse strand, counting down.
TGAGAGGTCAAGCAGGATGAGAATAGAATAGTGGCAGTGGTTTTTAGCAGTTAGGAGGTCATTGGTGATGGCAGTTTCGGTTGAGCGTAGGGGACGGAATGACAATGGTGGAGGCAGCAGAAATATTCCAGGATAATCAAAATGGTCAGTCCCAGCTTGCAGAACGTCAGCGACGAGGTCTGAGACAGAGTAGCAGGCTCGTCTTACATGTTTATCTGTTACCTGGAAATTGGTCCAGGAGGTGCATTCTCATCTGGCTCTCTGCAGCGAATGTCCCGTCAGCCCTTATGGTCCTGAACTGGTCTGGCTATCAATGGAGCATTTGATTTGTCTGTAGCATTGCTGCAGCATCTGCCAACTCTTGATCTCCCAACGGGTTGCATGTAGGGCAGCAAGGGAGTTGCAGCCTGTGATGGGGTGTATAGAAGGTTCCTTGAGGAAAGGGTTAACTTGGCAGGGTTGATCAGCCCAGCAACACACACAAAGGCTTGATGTTGTGATTGCTGGGGCTTTAAAAGGGACATGCCTATACAGGCACAGGAGGTTCATTTTGGTGGATCCCCCCTCTGACAGACACGGCTCCAAAGGACTGTGATTTGAGGATACAATCCTTTGTTATCGTTACTTTGATTGCTGGATAGCAAAGAAAGGTTTTGTTTTTGTTTATTTGAACCAAGCAACTGTGCCTGTAACCACCTATGCTATAAGGAATAAAGACTGCTTGATGAAACACTTACCCTGCTGTAGTGTTCACGTGACAAGGTTCACTCCATTACACAGCCATTAAGACTACACAACATCATGGGCCAGTTTGGAGATCCTTTGAACTCGTAATCATCCCAAATTTGTAGATGATCATTCATTTGTCCTGTTTGCTCATGACTAGTCTGTGCCTAAAAGAGGCGCAGTTGAAAAATAAACACCTTTCATTATTTTAGGCACTGTTGTACCTGGTAATTCAATCTCGGTAGGGTGTGTAGGGAAAATAACCTGATATTTTAAACTTTAAATAGTTTCTTCAGGATGTAAAAGTGAGTAACACCAAAGCTAAAACCAGTGCTTTAAAAATGTATGTATGTACCACATTACCAGGAACCTCATCAATTCAAAGTAGAAGTAATGGAATGTCATTAAACCTGTTTCTTATTAATCACATTTAAACCATACAGATTCTACCATTGGACTCTTTTTTTTCTTCTTTTTTTTTTCTTGGTGAATGGGAGCATGAACTGAAGTACATATTCTGACCAAACCTACGATTCTTTCACTCCCTTACCATTATTCTATCTGCAATAAATTGTAGGAATCCTTGAATTGCTGACTCTGTAGTATAGAACTCCAGTAATATTACATCTAATATATCCATAAATACCTGTTGAGTGCTGGAGATGCTATGCTTCCTGAAGACAAATTTTGCCATTTACAGTCATGGCCGAAATTGTTGGCACCCCAGACATTTTTCCAGAAAATCAAGTATTTCTGACAGAAAAGTATTGCAGTAACTCATGTTTTGCTATACATGTTTATTCCCTTTGTGTGTATTGGAACAAAACAAAAAAAGGGAGGAAAAAAAGCTAATTTGACATAATGTCACACAAAACTCCAAAAATGGGCTGGACAAAATTCTTGGCACCCTTAACTTAATATTTGGTTGCACACCCTTTGGAAAAAATAGCTGAAATCAGTCGCTTCCTATAACCATCAATAAGCTTCTTACACCTCTCACCCGGAATTTTGGACCACTCTTCCTTTGCAAACTGCTCCAGGTCTCTCTTATTGGAAGGGCACCTTTTCCCAACAGCAATTAAGATCTCTCCATAGGTGTTCAATGGGATTTAGATCTGGACTCATTGCTGGCCACTTCAGAATTCTCCAGCGCTTTGTTGCCATCCATTTCTGGATGCTTTTTGACGTATGTTTGGGGTCATTGTCCTGCTGGAAGACCCGAGATCTCGGACGCAAACCCAGATTTCTGACACTGGATTCTACAGTGAGACCCAAAATCCTTTGGTAATCCTCAGATTTCATGATGGCTTGCACACATTCAAGGCACCCAGTGCCAGAGGCAGCAAAACAACCCCAAAACATCATTGTACCTCCACCATATTTCACTATAGGTACTGTGTTCTTTTCTTTGTAGGCCTCATTCCGTTTTCGGTAAACAGTAGAATGATGTGCTTTACCAAAAAGCTCTATCCACAAGACGTTTTCCCAGAAGGATTTTGGCTTACTCAAGTACATTTTGGCAAACTGTAGTCTTGCTTTTTTATGCCTCTGTGTCAGCAGTGGGGTCGTCCTGGGTCTCCTACCATAGCATTTCATTTCATTTAAATGTCAACGGATAGTTTGCGCTGACACTGATGCTTCCTGAGCCTGCAGGACAGCTTGAATTTCTTTGGAACTTGTTTGGGGCTGCTTATCCACCATCCGGACTATCCTGCGTTGCAACCTTTCATCAATTTTTCTCTTCCATCCACGCCCAGAGAGATTAGCTACAGTGCCATGGGTTGCAAACTTCTTGATAATGTTGCGCACTGTGGACAAAGGCAAATCTAGATCTCTGGAGATGGACTTGTAACCTTGAGATTGTTGATATTTTTCCACAATTTTGGTTCTCAAGTCCTCAGACAGTTCTCTTCTCTTTCTGTTGTCCATGCTTAGTGTGGCACACACAGACACACAATGCAAAGACTACGTGAACTTCTCCTTTTAATCTGCTTTCAGGTGTGATTTTTATATTGCCCACACCTGTTACTTGCCCCAGGTGAGTTTACAGGAGCATCACATGCTTGAAACAATCTTATTTATCCACAATTTTGAAAGGGTACCAAGAATTTTGTCCAGCCCATTTTTATCTGTGCATGTACCATTCGTTCATCTATGAAGGGTACAATACAGAGCCTTTGGGGACGCTGATATCTGGTCCCATTAACATTCTAGCCATAAGTCTGCCTTTTGTTTGCCAGAGGTAAAGGAGACGACTTGGGGCGCCATACGCCGATCGGAAAAGAAAGATCGATAATACGCATGCGCAAGATGGCGGATGCCCACTCTGGAACGCAAACACTGACAATGCGCCGGCGCAAAATGGCGGACCCGCGGAGGACACTTGCATCTCATCGATTCAAGGCGTGGACCGCACGCCTATTCAGCAAACTACACCTGGGGACAATTAAAATTGTAATTAAGAGGACATATATTGTGATCTGCATTATTATTTGTAAACCGACTGAGGAAGCCACGTTACGTGGCGAAACGCGTCTGGGTATACTGGCTGAGCCAGGTTGCACCATTTTATTTAATTTTATTTGTTTTTATGTTTAAATAAATTTTTTATCTGCATCAGTCCCTGGTGTGTTGCTGACTACAGAGGTTTTCTATGGGCTTTACCTTAAACAAGTCCACAGGCGTCTAACCCCAGAGCTTGGCTATAAGCTCCAACACATGTGAGTGTAATCCCTTAATATGTACCTCAATTGTGCTTCCAATAGACCTACGCAAGGAAGTCTCTCCTTTCTTTACATGTCACTTCATGCATCGGCATCGGAAGAGGACTACCACCTTTTGAGGGTTGTGGGTCGCTTCCTTCAGAACAGGATTAAATGACCAAATGTGTTGACCCGCTCAGAGCCAGCGTTGGGGCTCTTCCTTTGTGAGTGGGAGCAGTATAACACGTATCTTTATTGAACAAATTTTTTTCGTGTACACTATTGTATTTCTTCATATCATATGTGGACGGCACTACAAAAGAGAACCACCACAAGATCCAACAGCGACTGCCATCGCGCCGCCAGTTACGTATTTGTTAGTCACTGATAGTTCACATGGTCATTCCTTTTAATCTCTTCCCAACTGTGCTGTCCTGTCTCTACACATGATGGTGTATTCCCCCAAATGCCTTAAAGTTATGTCATTTGACACGGGGACTCCATATCCCGGCCAAGCGCCATACGGCGCTGCAAGGCTTTGCTAAGCAGCAACACACCATCATTATGCTGCAGGAAACGCACTTTGTGAAGGGAAAAGCACAGCTGTTGCGTGGCACCCATTACCCTACGAGGATATTTAGTGATTGCTCGTGGGGTAAAATACAGGCCACTGCTATGTTAACACACCTTTTCTGTGTGCGGATTCCAAGCATGTTGCCGAGGGCAGATTAATTTCCATCTATCTGCCAAACTAGGGTCAGCACCGCGCTCTTTGGATTCTGAAAACAATTGCAGACTAAACTGAGGGCTTTTTAATCGTGGGGGGTGATCTTAATCTTGCTCGTGAACTAAAAGTGGATACATTCTCGGCCGTTTCCAGCGTGACCCTTGGTACTTTGACAGGCCCGATTGACCTTATTAGATCACCGCTGGTTAGATAGCTGGAGGGCGCTACATCAATAAAGATTGATACCGTATTATATGTATTATAGTACATGTATTATAGTGCCTTACATAAGCGATATACTTGTGTGGATTAAATTTTCCCTCAGAACTACTCACATTTACTTCAGGAGGCAACGATTGGCCCCATGACTTGGGCCGATTATTGTTCTGTGATCATTACCTTGGGGTCCCCCCTCTATAAGTCTGAGTCAGTGCACTGGAGACTAAACTACACATTACTTTCTGACCCGGTAGTCCTGGAGGGCTTATGGGCCTCCCTTGCTCAATATTTCTCAGAACTCGCTGCCTGATATGTCCGCATCGACCATTTGGGAAGCTCATAAGGAAGTGGCATTGGGTTTCCTTACCAAGGGTGCTAGACTTAAATGAGAAAGGACTGTGCGATTGACTTGCTGGATCAGCTTCACGGACTCTCTCAGACCAGACCTTTGCCTCCTTGTCCTTGCTGAGGGCTGAACTTAACACCTTGCTCACTCTCCGTGCCCACACTGCCTTGAAGAAAACCAAAGATTTGTTTTTCGAACACTGTAATAAGTGTGGTCACCTACTGGCCCGTGCTCTGAAAAAGAGGCACGGCTCAATGTACATCTCCAGACCCCGAGTGGGGAGCAAGTCCTTTTACCCCAATCTATGGGGACTTTATTCCATCGCCAATTTACTGACATTCACAATTTGAACTACAAGTCTCAGATACACTACACTGGAATAAACTGATATCTTGAACCCTACTTAACGCACCTCCCTATCCGCAGGCAATCGAGTAGCGCTCGAGGTGCCGATCGATGGGGAGGAACTGAAATTAGACAGTGCCTCCTATCTGCCTTACGTTGCCTCTCTTCCCCTTGACTCGTTAATGGCCACTATTACCCTTATCCCCAAACATGGGTAAAGACCCTGAATTATGTGGGAGTTATTGCCCCATTTCTCTACTCAATCAGAATCCAAACCTTTTTGCCAAGATACTCGAAAACAGGCTCAAGCCCTTTACCCCAGGCTTGATCCATGCGGATCAAACTGGATTTATATCAGGCAGGGAAAGGCAGGATAATACGGTTAGGGCCATAACTCTCATTTACCACGCATCTGCAGATTCCCACACACCCACATTATTGTCCACCAATGTATACCAGGCGTTCGATAGGATTGGATGACTGTTCCTTTTTTTGCACACGCCAACCCTTTTGGGTTGGAGCCAACTATGCTGGCATGGATCTATGGCTCTGCTCACCTCCATACCTTGAACAAACTGGGAGCGGAAACATCAGCTGCAATTTGAGGACCGTAAATGGTCTACAATCTTCGTCTTGGCACACACTGGCTCACATTCTGTTCGGGCACGGGAGGCTAATTATAAACTCACAAGGTGGAAAGCCTGCCCAGAGGGCATTCTATTGTGGATATTGCCCCAGCTCGTGGATATATGCCCCAGCTCGTGGATATATGCCCCAGCTCGTGGATATATGCCCCCAGCTCGTGGATATATGCCCCAGCTCGTGGATACTGCCCCCAGCTCGTGGATATTGCCCCCAAGCTCAGACCCCAGACCAGACATGGGGCGGCTGTTCGAATGCTCTATCGGCATTCGGACAGCCACCCCATGAGATTCTCATACTTACCTTCCCGAGCGGCGAAGTGGAAGTTTCCCCGCTTCCGGTCTTTGAAGGACCCAAGCCGCGGTCACGTGGGACTCCCACGTGACCGGGGCTTGGGTCCTTCAAAGAGCGGAAGCGAGGGAACTTTCCCTTCGCCGCTCGGGGGACGGGTTGGATGCGCGTGGCAGCCGGGTAGAGGCTGCGAGCGCAGCCTCTACCCGGCTGCTGTATGCATCTTGTAACCGCCGCGGCGAGCGCACAGCCGGCTCGTGCCGCGGCGGTTGCATGCGCGCGCAACCAACCGCCGCTGGTTGCGGCGCGCATGCGCAGAGTAAGGCTTGGCGATGGACACGCCAAGCCTTACTCGATTATAGTATAGATAACGCGCATAAAATGCTGCATAAACGCCTCTACAGGGGAGGCAAAGGTCCTTGCGCATGCTGCCGGAGGGGAGTGTGTGAACCCCTACATATTTGGTCCTGTTCTGGTGTACAGCCCTTCTGGGGCTAGGTCCATGAACAAATTTGCAAGGCAATAGATCCCCCCCCCCCATTAGCCCCAGAGTTTTATTTACTAAATTCCAATATCCCTTCTCATCAGGGCTGGATTTGCATCTCCGGAGCCTGTAGGCACAGAAATGTGGAGCGCCCCTACCACCCAAACAAAAAAAGAAACATGCCAAAATGACTATTTAAATTTTCATTTTGAGGCAAAAAAACATTTTAAGAAACTGAAAAAACTTTTTCTCTGAGCTCAGATCAAAAGACCAGGCAGAATCTGTTGCCTTAGTTGAGTTAGTGTCACGGTTCCCAGATCCCACCACGCAGTACTTAACGCCCCACACTCCACAGAACCCAGAAGCTACCAACAGAGTAGCCGTGAAAGATCTAACTGTCTGGTCCTTAGAATTGGCCAGGTAAACTAGCTAGACAGATAGGGTTAACAACACGGGGAGTAGTCAGCCGAGCCAGAATCAGGAATACAGAGTTCAGAATGGTCAAATGGAATAGCCGGGTCGATATCAGAGCAGTGGCGTAGTACAAGAAAATGGTCTAGGGCAACAGAAGGCAGAATAGTCAGAAAAAGCAGAGGTCAATAACGGGTTAATTCAATATAGCAGTCAGGTACAAGGAGCTCAGGTATGGATAACCACGATCTGGCAACTGCTGAGAATACACTGAGGGTTTTTAAAGACCTTCACCAGGCCACGCCCCCCACTCAAGCCGCGCCTCATGCAACCACCTCCCTGCCTGTCTCCATTTAAACCAGGCTTTGGTCAGCGAGCAGCATCAGACATGCTGCCTCAAGCACACAGGTAGGGCTGGAAGCTCCCAACGTTACAGTACCCCCCTCTCCACGGGAGGCCACCGGACGACCAACAGGACGAGCGGCAGGACGACCACCAGGGCGATCGGGGTGCGAGGCATGGAACGCCCTGACCAACCTAGAGGCAGACATGTCGGAAGCTGGAATCCAGGACCGGTCCTCTGGACCATAACCCACCCAATCGACCAAGTACTGCAGAGTGCCCCTGCACAGCCTAGAATCCAAAACCCTCCTAACCTCACTCAGATTCACCATCAACCTGAATAGGTGGAGGAGGAGGAACGACCCGCGTGTACCTGTTACACAACAATGGCTTCAGTAGGGAGGTGTGGAAGACGTTGTGCATGCGAAGATGTTTAGGAAGGGCAAGAGCATAAACCACAGGATTAATGCGGCGAATGATCTTATATGGACCTATAAACCGAGGTGCCATTTTCATAGAAGGCACCCGCAACTTCACGTTCCTAGTGGACAACCAAACTCTATCCCCACGTTATAGGAGGGAGCTTGTAACCTATGCCTGTCAGCCTTGCGTTTCTGGACAGCAACATTGCGCTCCATATTTTCTCGAATCTGTCTCCAAATCTCTTGCAGTTGAGTGAGATGGTCATCGAGAGCCGGGATGGCCTGTTCAGTAAACTGAAGCGGTAGAGCGGAGGGAAAAAACCATAGATGGCAGAAAAAGGAGAGTGGCCAGTGGTCTCGTTAACGGCGTTATTACGTGCATACTCAGCCCAGGGCAACAACTCCGACCAATTGTCTTGTTGTGTGGTAAAGCAACGTATGTACTGCTCGAGACCCTGATTTGCCCTCTCTGCTGCCCCATTGGTTTGTGGATGATATGCTGAAGAGAAGGCCAATCGCACCCCCATCTCTGCACAGAAAACCCTCCAGAAACGAGAGACGAACTGGGCTCCTCTGTCAGAGACTATTTCAGACGGAACCCCATGTATTCGTACAATCTCTCTAGCAAATACAACCGCCAGTTCTTTGGCTGTAGGAAGCTTAGGTAGAGGGACAAAATGAGCCATTTTGGAGAAGCGGTCTACAACTGTCAGAACCACAGTATGACCCTTGGACTTCGGCAAGTCCACAATAAAATCCATAGATAGATGAGACCAAGGCCTCTTAGGCATGGGTAAAGGCTGCAATAGACCGACAGGCAAGGATTTACTGGTTTTGCTTCTGGCACAGACTTGACAAGCCAAAACAAACAGACGTACGTCCTGTCGCATGGTGGGCCACCAGAACTGTCTGGAGATACTGGTAAGAGTCTTAGTAATACCAGGATGACCTGCTGGTTTAGAATCATGAAACATTATGAGTAATTCTTGTCTTTCCTTTTCAGGTACAAACAATATCTGGAGGCTTGTCAGGTGGAGCCCCTACTTGAACTGCCTGGAGGCGTTCCAGGAAAGGCGAGGAGACAGACAAGACTGTGGAAGCCACAATACGTTCAGGAGGAACTATAGGATTGTGGTCTTGTGTATTAGATTCATACGGGTCATATTGACGAGATAAGGCATCAGCCTTTACATTGCGGTCACCTGGTCTGTAAGTCAATACAAAATTAAACCGAGACAGTAGCAATGACCACCTGGCCTGTCTCGCGTTCAAACGTTTAGCATCCCCGATGTACGTAAGGTTCTTATGATCAGTAATTATCAATAAAGGGTCAAGAGTACCTTCCAACAAATGTCTCCACTCTGATAGGGCAGACACAATAGCAAGCAATTCTCTGTTACCGATATCATAATTGCGTTCTGCTGGTGATAATTTTCTTGAAAAGAACCCACAAGGATGTAGAGGTTTCCTGGAGACTCTTTGAGACAGGACAGCCCCAATGCCTATCTCTGAAGCATCAACCTCAAGAACAAACGGAATCCTGGGATCAGGATGCCGTAACACGGGAGCGGAAGTGAAAGCTTGTTTGAGGGCTTCGAATGCTTGTTTGGATTGAGAAGACCAGATCTGGTTCTTCAGACCTTTACGTGTCATATTAATGATAGGGGAGGCTACAGCGGAATAATTGATAAATCTCCTATAATAGTTGGAAAACCCCAGAAACCTCTGTATGGCCTTGAGACCTTGAGGGAGAGGCCATTCTGAGCTGGCCGTGAGTTTAGAAGGATCCATCTCCAAAACCTTCTGGAGTGATAATATACCCAAGGAATTTCACAGTAGTTATGTCAAATAAACACTTCTCTAGTTTGCAATAAAGACCATTGTCCAGTAATTTTGCTAATACCTGTCTGACATGTGCATGGTGGGTTTTCAGATCGGGAGAGTAAATCAATATATCGTCTAGGTATACTATAACAAAGGTTTGTAAGAAATCTCTGAGCACATCATTAATAAAATCCTGGAATACCGCTGGAGCATTACAAAGACCGAAAGGCATGACCAAGTATTCATAATGCCACTCCTGGTGTTAAATGCTGTTCTCCACTCATGCCCCTCTTTTATACGTATCAGGTTGTAAGCTCCTCTTAAATCAAGTTTTGTGTATACTGCTGACCCCCTTAACCTGTCGAACAGTTCTGATATGAGAGGGATAGGGTACACGTTCTTAATGGTGATCTTGTTACCCCCTATAATCGATACACGGGCGTAAATCTCCCTCTTTTTTAGACACAAAAAAGAACCCAGCCCTGCTGGAGAAGAGGAACGTCGGATAAAACCTCTCTCCAAATTCTCCTTTATGTACTCTTCCATAATTTGGTTCTCCTTTATGGAAAGAGGATATACTTTGCCTCGAGGAGGCATGGTACCAGGATGAATATCAATGGCACAATCATATGGTCTATGTGGAGGCAGTTTCTCTGCCTCTCTTTTATCAAATACAGCCCTGAGGTCGGCGTATTGGTCAGGAACCTCTGTAGACAATGGAGGAGCTGTGGGTGTGTTCAGGGCACCGACATGCTGAATGGGTATTAAACAAGTCCCAAAACAAGCAGGACTCCAAGACAGTATCTCTCCCTTAGCCCAATCAATAACAGGATTGTGTTTCACCAACCAAGGGAAACCAAGTACAACAGGATTGGAAGGTGAATGGATAACTTGAAATATGATTTCTTCTTTATGCAAGAGACCAGTGGTAAGAACCACTGTAACCGTATCGTGAGTAATCCTAGGGCAGGATAACGGTCTGCCGTCTATGGCTTCGACGGCTAAGGGTGTCTCTCTTACAACCAGAGGTAGAGAAATGGAAGAAGCGTAGTTAACATCGATAAAGTTGCCAGCAGCCCCAGAATCCAAAAAAGCGGTAGTATGTGTGGTCTTGGTCTCCCAAGCCAAGGATACTGGTAACATAAGTTTAGTGTCTTTGACAGGAGACATGCACGTCACACCCAAGGCCTGTCTCCTCAGCTGCCTTAGGTGCGGTAGTTTTCCGGCTTATCATGCATTTTAGGACGAGTAGGACATTGAAATCGTACATGTCCCCAAACCACCAATACAGGCACAATCCCTCACGAAAACGCCTTGTTCTCTCTTCCTCTGTAAGCCTAGTACGGCCTAGTTGCATAGGCTCAGAGGGAGGAGATAACTCTCTTGGTGGTGCCTGAAAGACAGGGGCCAACCTAGGTAACGGTCTCTTGGGTTCTCTCTTGGAGTCCTTCTGTCCCTTATCTGATTATCCAGATCTATACAATAATCAATGAGTTCACACAATACCTCAGGTAGTTTACGTGGAGCCAATTCATGCATCAATGACTCTGATAACCCCTCCATAAAAGCCAGAACCAGTGTCTCATTTGTCCAGTTCACATCAGAGATCAAGGTTTTAAATTCTATGGCATAATCAGAAACAGTCCTGTTCCTTGACGTATGCGGAACAAGGATTTGCCAGCTACCGTGGCCTTTCTGGTAGGATTAAATGTACGTTGTAACTCGGCTATGAATTCTTTATAATCCCGTATGATAGGCTTCTCTGCCTCCCATAACGGAGTCGCCCATGTCAATGCTCTGCCAGACAGGTGATTAATAATGAACCCCACTTTGGCAATGTCAGAGAAAAACATCTGTGGATTTAATTTAAAATGAATATCCACATGGACCAAAAATCCCCGGCACTCTGAGGGAGTACGTCAAACCTCATAGGAGCGGTCATGTGTACCTGGGATGTCTGAACGACAGGGGACACAGGTATATCAAGCGGGGGTGCAACCCCAGCTGGTTCCAGGTGAGCCGTACGAGTCAGGATAGTTTGTAAGGCAATAGCAAACTGATCCATCCTATGATCCTGCTCATCCTGTCTGGATACAAAGTTAGCCAAGTGCTGTGTTAAGTCTGCGGGATCCATAGTGGCCAGATCGTAATGTCACGGTTCCCAGATCCCACCACGCAGTACTTAACGCCCCACACTCCACAAACCCAGAAGCTACCAACAGAGTAGCCGTGAAAGATCTAACTGTCTGGTCCTTAGAATTGGCCAGGTAAACTAGCTAGACAGAAAGGGTTAACAACACGGGGAGTAGTCAGCCGAGCCAGAATCAGGAATACAGAGTTCAGAATGGTCAAATGGAATAGCCGGGTCGATATCAGAGCAGTAGCGTAGTACAAGAAAATGGTCTGGGCAACAGAAGGCAGAATAGTCAGAAACAGCAGAGGTCAATAACGGGTTAATTCAATATAGCAGTCAGGTACAAGAGCTCAGGTATGGATAACCACGATCTGGCAACTGCTGAGAATACACTGAGGGTTTTTAAAGACCTTTACCAGGCCACGCCCCCCACTCAAGCCGCGCCTCTTGCAACCACCTCCCTGCCTGTCTCCATTTAAACCAGGCTTTGGTCAGCGAGCAGCATCAGACATGCTGCCCTCAAGCACACAGGTAGGGCTGGAAGCTCCCAACGTTACAGTTAGTTACAGTTACAAGTATTTATAAAGTGCCAACAGGTTCCGTAGAGCTGTACAATGGGAGAAACAGAATAATAAATATACATACACATTACACACACAGAACAGAAGGAGGGAGGACCCTGCTCGAGAGTTTACAATCTAAGAGGAGAGGGGTGATACATAAAGTGTGTGAGCGGATGGAGCAAGAAATGGACAATAGGGGATTATGGAGTAAGCCGATAGGCTTCTCTAAAGTAATGATTTTTCAGAGACTTCTTGAATGACTGGAGAGACAGGGAGAGTCTGATGTTGCGGGGGAGGGAGTTCCATAGAAAAGGGGCAGCTTGAGAAGTCCTGAAGGCGAAAGTTGGGGGGTGCGCGTACTAGGAACTCATAGCATCAAATCATTTTCACTTTTAGCTATATATAGACAAGACATGTTTGCAGCAATACACTAAGGCTAGGGTCAGACGAGCGCAGTATTAACGTGCGTTTAGCCGCACTTAATCACGGCCGTGCTAGCAGCAAATGACGTCCAATGCCGGGCAGCATACGAAGAACAGCCGCACGAAAGTGGCAAACGAACGCATTTTTTTGAGAACAAACCGCTAGTACTGACGTACAGAGTGTGCTGCGCGTGGCATAGCGGCCTGTGTGCGTGATTAGGAGACGTCAGACGCTGTTAATGTCCGGCCAACATAACGTCCAGACGCAAAAAGTGTTTTATTGATGATCCGTACAAAATCACGGACAGAAATGCGCATCGTATGACCGCTATTGTGTACTCTGTGAAAAAATACGTCCATTCGTTTGAATTCACTTTTTCGCGGACAATGTGAAAAATGCATTTGTCTGACCCTAGCCTAATTTGAGGAAGCAGTTTTTATCCGCGAAACACGTTTTAGTGTACTTCCTATTTGTATTATTCATTTATTTGGTTATTATATATTGATTTTAAAGGAGTAAAAACCTTTTAACCACAATTGTGGGCAGTGACGACTCTAGGAGCAATATTTAGGGGGGCACATAAGAGACCACAGTCAAAACTGGGGGGGGGGCACTAATAATTTTCACCACTAAATCATACCACTGAAGTGACTGGTCAAAGAGGGATGGGTGGGAGCATCGGGTGTAGCAATCTGGAGCAGGTAGGCAGCAAATGAAGCAGCATCAGGGGGAGGGAAAGGGAGTCAGGGCAGTATGGCGGGTTAATCCCCTCCAGCGTAGAGCCCATTGATGGGTGGTCAACCACCATCTGTCTAAATCACAAGGAGTCACGGGAGAAAGACCAATCAGCATTTTTTGCTCATCTGTTAAACTTCTTCTAGAATTTACTGCGTGTGCTCACCCCTCCAGGAGGTGCTGCAGATGGGACACACAATAGTAATGCCATATGTGGGGCATAGAAGCTCCACTGGCTGTTTCTGGGGCAGAGTCATCAACTTAACCTTGGGTTTCCTGCCATCCCAACATTTCAGAAACATAGTAAATGCCACCCAACAGCATGTAGAATCATTACACTGCATTTAATAGATCCAAAAGGAAGGCCAGGCGAGCCACAATAATTTCCCTTCTGCACCATATAAATAATACATGTTTCAGGGCAACACTTATTCACGTGTCCCTTTAAACATGGTCCACACGGTCACCCTAATAATCACCCGCTTCCATACTATGAATAATCCCCAGCATAAAATGTTTAAAATTAGGCAATATATTAGAATTAGGATATATGTGGTTGAAGGATACATTTATAATATAACCTACTGCAACAGCAACGACATTGCTGACCAGATCCATTACTATGGTGTATGGGGCCAAGTGCATCTGTGCTGCATTCCTTTCAATTGCCTGTTAATTGCCTTTCTTTTTAGTTAGCACCATGGTTGAGCAGTAGGTAAATTGGCGCCCCACAAAAAATTTGCGCTGGCACCAAGTGATCTGTTAGTTGCAAAAGTGTTAGAGATCTCTAGTGCTCCCCATGTTAAGTATAGGACGTGGAAAGTATAGTAACCTTGCGGTACAAATCACTAATAGCGACGCGCTAAGTGTTATTTCCCGTTTGTAGTGACAGGCAAACGATCTGTTGGTCCGGCGCTAGACTGAATTAACCTGGCGCTAATGCAAAACCATGCTAGAGTTAGCTCACACCAGGTAATAGTGCCCTAAATAGGCATATATGAATAAGATTCCAAAACCCCAGAGTAATGTGATGCAATGATGCCTTTCTATTGTACTAACCTGATACTTAAATTCAATATTTTATTTGCCGCAATACGGCAGTTTTCGCTGAATGTCTGATAACTAGTTTAGTGACTCCAATTTTAGCAAATTATGGTGACCATTCGCTAAACAGGGAATTCATGTTTTCGGTGTAATGATTTGCCCGAAATGTGACGAAAAGCAGAGGATCTAAAGATGAATAGACCCTTTAGATTCTAACTAACATAATAACCCTTAAAATGCTAAAAACCCAGGGAGATGCAATAAAAATAAAACGTGTGCCTTGAAGCCTACCCATGGACCCCTAAAATGTCATTAATCAAGGGAAAACCTAAAATGAATACACTGTGAGGCATGGTGCCTACCCATTAACCTCTAAAATGTCATAAATCAAGGAAAAAATAAAATGTATACTGTGAGGGATGAAGCCTACCCATTAACCCTTTATATACAACTAAAGACAAAAACGAACATAAAACACAATGTAATGTAGACATGTGCATTCGTTTTAGTACTAAAGCGATTTAGTCCGAATTTTGGGATAATTTAGTTTTAGTATGACTCAAGAGAAACGAAACTGCTCAGTACAAAAAAACGAAAGAAACTAAAATAAAATGCACTACATTTTAGTTTCAGTCCTCTTTGTGATATTATATTGATGAGTGAAGGAGACCAGCAATGAAGAGCGCAACATCGCAACATCCGAAGTTCTGCACCCTCCACATGCCAATGCAGGAAGATGTTCTATACAGAGAGGGACATTAATTCAGGAGGATGTTCTATATATTATACAGAGAGGGGTATTAATTAATGCAGGTGGATGTTGTATACATTATACAGAGAGGGGTATTAATTAATGCAGGAGGATGTTCTAAACATTATACAGAGAGGAGCCTTTTTTTTTTTTAGCCCTTTAAATCCAGTGGCTGTGAGCGCGGAGATCGGCTGCTTGTTACATTATCTCTCAGTACAATGTATCAGGCTCAGCTGTTACAGTAACTGACTGCTGCTCATCACAGCGCTCAGAGTTTCAGTAAAACAAGAAAATAATATTGTTCTAACGTCTTATATATAAAAATATTATTTACTAGTTTTACTGAAACTCTGAGCGCTGTGATGAGCAGCAGTCAGTTACTGTAACAGCTTTGCCTGACACGGGGCAGTATTGCAATGTTGGTGCTAACTTAACCAGAGCTGTTGTAACTGAAAACCTCCATAGGCTATAATAGCTCTGGGAAGTTTACAACAGCTCTGGTTATGTTAGCACCAGCTATATAATATGGCCCACATTGTGCTGAGAGTGAGAGATACTGTAACAAGCAGCGATCTCAGCCCTCTGAGGAGCCACTACAATAGTAATTGTATCCACTGGTTTTCGGATGAATGAAATTAGTTTTCATACTAAAGAACTGAAAACGAATTTCTTTAGCAACTAAATAAATTGCATTTTAGTACTAATGCATTAGTTCAAAACGAAATTTTGTGCTGTGCACATGTCTAATGTAATGTATTGTCTGAACATTAACCACTTCACTGCTGAGCCATTTCAACCCTGTGAAAATGTTTACATTTACATGCACGATTTATTTGTTGTTTGATGACTTTCACTTTACAGTGAATAGCTATGTTGGATATCATTGGAAAGGCCAGAATCTGCCCTTTCCAATGACACCTAGTTTGTTCATATACGATGCACAGGGACAGAGATACAGAGGTCCGAAAAGAGTGGGAAGCTGGATGCATATTTCTGGTGGGGGCGCACATGGGGGCAGGGAATAACCTTGGGGAGCAATTGCCCCCCTGTAGAGACACCTATGATTGTGGGCGTTTTGTCCTCTACATTAAGACTGCGGAGTCTGCACTCTACAATAAGGTGCCTTTTTAAACCCTGGAAAAGCAGCTACCTACTCCATGGGAAAGATAAGGACGCTGTGATCCTGGGACTACTGGAAACCTCGAGGCTGACCACTCTTCTATGCAGTTAAGGGAAATCTGACATTCCATATTCAAGTTGCCAGCCTGCAATCCCATCTAGTGCCTGATTTTAAGACCACCTCATGTGAGTGCAATTTTTTTCCCTTCATATTGACACTCCTGTATAAACTGTACTGTTCTATGCCTTGTCCATTAGACATGTGCACAGCACAAAATTTCGTTTTGAACTAATGCATTAGTACTAAAATGCAATTTATTTAGTTGCTAAAGAAATTCGTTTTCAGTTCTTTAGTATGAAAACTAATTTCATTCATCCGAAAACCAGTGGATACAATTACTATTGTAGTGGCTCCTCAGAGGGCTGAGATCGCTGCTTGTTACAGTATCTCTCACTCTCAGCACAATGTGGGCCATATTATATAGCTGGTGCTAACATAACCAGAGCTGTTGTAAACTTCCCAGAGCTATTATAGCCTATGGAGTTTTCAGTTACAACAGCTCTGGTTAAGTTAGCACCAACATTGCAATACTGCCCCGTGTCAGGCAAAGCTGTTACAGTAACTGACTGCTGCTCATCACAGCGCTCAGAGTTTCAGTAAAACTAGTAAATAATATTTTTATATATAAGACGTTAGAACAATATTATTTTCTTGTTTTACTGAAACTCTGAGCGCTGTGATGAGCAGCAGTCAGTTACTGTAACAGCTGAGCCTGATACATTGTACTGAGAGATAATGTAACAAGCAGCCGATCTCTGCGCTCACAGCCACTGGATTTAAAGGGCTAAAAAAAAAAAAGGCTCCTCTCTGTATAATGTTTAGAACATCCTCCTCCATTAATTAATACCCCTCTCTGTATAATGTATACAACATCCACCTGCATTAATTAATACCCCTCTCTGTATAATATATAGAACATCCTCCTGAATTAATGTCCCTCTCTGTATAGAACATCTTCCTGCATTGGCATGTGGAGGGTGCAGAACTTCGGATGTTGCGATGTTGCGCTCTTCATTGCTGGTCTCCTTCACTCATCAATATAATATCACAAAGAGGACTGAAACTAAAATGTAGTGCATTTTATTTTAGTTTCTTTCGTTTTTTGTACTGAGCAGTTTCGTTTCTCTTGAGTCATACTAAAACTAAATTATCCCAAAATTCGGACTAAATCGCTTTAGTACTAAAACGAATGCACATGTCTATTGTCCATGCTTTTTATCTTTGAGGCAATAAGAACCGTTCAGGACGTACACCTATGCTGAGGATTAAACAGATGACCTCTTAATCCAACAAAGGAGTTTTCAGAAAGAAGCGCTGGTTCACTCATTTATCTATTTTACATAGACATTATAGTGGACTGGAATATACCACTTTCCGTGAGCATAACTAGCTGCTGTATTCAGATTGCACTGATAAACTCTGGACTTTTATATGTCACATGTCCACACTTTAAGCACATCCAGAAATAATTTATCCTAAAGACTGTGTTTAAACACATTTGCAATTCTTCCACATTTAGTACTGTGTTGGACAGGTTTGCAAGTTTGCACATTTCTCTTTTTCTGCGAGTTTGTGTGTTTACAAATTTTAGAATTGCGTTTAACAGGTTTGCAAGTTTGCACATTAATTTATTTATCTTGCGGTTTTGCACGGATTTGACGCTTTACTTGATTGTTTCATATTTACTCGCCGCTATTTTCTGACAGGTTTGTGAGTCTGTATTTTCTTACATTTCTGTTCTACTGTACACATAAAGTGCTTTATTATCCGTTACCTTTGTGCACTTCCACACTTTATAGCACATTTATACAATTTTGCACATTTAGTACTGTGTTGGACAGGTTTGCAAGTTTTGCACATTTCTTTTTTTCAGCGAGTTTTCGTTTTTTTCACACTTTAGAACTGCGCGCAACAGGTTTGCACATTCATTTATTTAATTATCTTGCGGTTTTGCACAGATTTGATGCTTCATATTGTTTCATATTTACTTGCTGTTATTTTCTGACAGGTTTTGCAAGTCTGTTTTCTTTCGTTTCTGTTTTTATTGTACACATAAAGGGCCCTATTATATTCTTCACGCAAAAACACACGCAGAACGCGTGAATTTTTGCTCGAAACGTTTACGCGCGTAAAACAACGCTGGTATTGCAATCCTCGCGCATTTTTTCATCCGTCAAAAAATAACGCGCATAAAACGGACCTGCAAAAACACGCGTTCAGCAATGTTGCGCGCAGAAATCAGTGTGCGGACTGGTTTTTCACGCGATTCAGCCAATCAGAATTAAGAACCACAATTGTCTCACGTTAAGTTTTTGCGCCTGTCAAAGTCAATCTGCGCATATATACTGCATCAATAAAAAAAAACGCTCACAACTTCTCAAATTTATTGGTTTGGTAAGTGTAGAATGTGTAACTATACATTGCTGCGTATTTTTTTTTTTTTTGGGGCTGGTGTATTTGGTTTCGGCCAGGTTGATAGGAGTTGCTAAAATTATGCGCGCAAAGGCTGTGCGTTACAAACTGCGCATAGATTGTAAAGCCATCCGTTACCAGCGCACAAACGCATTTGCGCTCAAAATGTTAAGTACAGGAAATGCAAAGTATAGTAAGCTCGCGCAGGTTCACCCGCAGTAGACGTATACGCGCGTTTGTTGCGCTGAGATTGTAATACAACGTTCTGCGCAAATGGTTTTGCCCCTCGTATTAATGCATTTTTACGCGGGCACAAACGTATGCGTGAAGAATGTAATAGGGCCCAAAGTGTTTTATTATCCATTGCCTTTGAGCACTCCCACACTTCATAGCACATTTATGTAACGTTTTGGTTATCAGTTATACCAGTATAAGTGCTTTTGCTGCTTATTTTTAAATTTACATACAGATCAAGTCTGTATCACCACAGTCTCTCTCACAAAGAACCACTAGGTGGCGCCAGAGGTGCAGCTCTACTCCCCTTTCTTGCTGTGTGTAAACCTCTTTCCACCAGTGAGAAAATAGTGTGGGAACAAGTCCATCCATGATTTGGTAAAAGTTACTGTTAGGGATGCACTGATACCGATACTAGTATCGGTGCTGATTCCGGCATTTGCACGAGTACTGATGCCGCCGATACCACCCCTGATACCGGAAGCCAGCATTGAGCTGGCTTACCGACATCCGAGGGGTTGGGGCGGCTGTCCGAATGGGACAAAATATAGGCCCGAGCATTTGGACTGAGAAGCCCACTTTTTTTCTACACAGCACACAATACTGTGAGTTTTATTGCTGTGGAGCTCTGTGATACACTCATACAATGCGCACATTAAGGTGGAGCTCTGACACCCATACAACACTGCACATTATGAGGGTGTCACAGAGCTCCACAGTAAAGTGCAGAGTTGTATGGGTGTCAGAGCTCCACAGTAATGTGCAGTGTTTATGAGGATGTCACAGAGCTCCACAGTAAGGTGCAGTGTTTATGAGGGTGTCACAGAGCTCCACAGTAATGTGCGGTGTTCATTGCATTTCGTTCCCCCCTACTCTTCATTGCATTCCTCCCTTTTCTCATGACATTTTCTACCCCTCTTTTCATTATACCCCCCTCTTTTCATTACATTCTCCCCCTCTTCATTACATCCCCTCCCCCTCTTTTCATGACACCCCCTTCTTTTCATGACACCCCCTCTTTTCATTAAACTCTCCCCCTCTTCTCATTATATTCCCACACCCCTCTCTTCTTTACATTTCCCCCCTCTTTCATTACATTCTCCCTCCCTCTTCATTACATCACCCCCTCATTACATTCTCACCCCCCCTCTCTCAATAATTCCCCCTCTCCTCCTCCTTCAATGTACCTGTGGGCTGGCTGGCTGGGGTGGGGTATGCTCGGCCCGGCTGTGTCGTGGGAAGTGAGCCACCGCTCTCCTCCGCAGCTCCACATGTGTCTGACATGGTGGAGCGCTGGGAGGAAGTGACGTTATTTGATCACTTCCTCCCAGCGCCGCAGAGTCGCGTGACGGCGGCGCTGATGAGGACTTAATCAGCGGGGGCCGACGGCTGGCCGGCTCCCTCTGATTAGGTCATAGGGCAAGCCGACCAGCAAGGGAGGCTAGCGTCCGACCAGGCAAACGCCCGGTTTGCCCGATGGCCAGTCCAGGCCTGCTGCCAGCTATACATGCCGAGCACACATCTGCAGTTTGCATTAAGGGGAGAGATGCCCCAACCCTGAACCCGCTCTGTGTTCAGGAGTATAACAAGTACTGTACATGGGAGGGGTAGACAAGTCAAGCCAGATGCTTATACCCTATGCTTTTACTTGCAAAAGCTACGTATGGTATAATAAGCTGGCCACCTACCTCATACAGATTTCAATGCTCAACACCTTTATTCTGTATAAGGTTACCAGTGTCCAGAGGATAACGTTCTTGAATTTTCAGGAATCCATCATCCAGAGTCTTCTCTGCCAGGCAGAGAAAGTTCTTGTTGGTCATGGTTAAAGATGTGTCAAGGATGTGCGGTCAACACTGTCAGCTCCACCTAAAAGGTTAGCGTCAGACGAGCGCGCTATGTGTGCCGTACTGATGTGCTTACTGGCGTCCGTCACAGCGTTGTGACGCTGCAATGGGGCCAGTCACACGCTTGTGCGCGTGTACGAAATGCGTGCGCAGCAAGCATTCGTTATCCTATCCAAGCCTCTCCGGCAAAGCGCTATGACGCTCGTTGGCGGAGCTGCAAAGCACGATTCTCCATAGGAGGATCGCACTTTGCAGCACAGAGCGCACTGAGTGTGCTCAGCGAGGTGGCCAGACGGACGTTCCTTCCGCTCTTCAAAGACGCTCGTCTGACACTAGCCTAAGTAGGGAAGGACAGGGCTTAAAATTGGGAGCACTTGGCTGCTTCAGTGCTTGCAGGAGTAGTCAGGACCTTGCAGGAAAGGTGCTGCCATGGTTTTCAGAGCCTTCCTGCAGCCATGGTTTTCAGAGCCTTCCTGCAGCAGCGGTGTGTACTCTGACAGTCACTCTGACAATTCACCCCACATAAACAACTTGTGGAATTAGTTTTTTTGCTAAGGAAAATGCTAATTCCACAAATTGTTGCTCGCTCCATATTTATAATAGGATTTTTAATCCCTCATTTGATTCGCCTGGATGTCTAGTTTCTCCATATATATACTTTGTGTGGCCTATTTTAATTCCCTGCTGAGCTAGAGCCATTTAATTGCAGGTATGCCTTTTTTCAAATAATGGCCAAAATAGCATCTCTAAACATAGAATGCGCAAGTAGCAAATTAGTGCTACCTGCTCAATCTAGGAGCAACCAGTCCTCTAAACCGGGGCCTCATTTTTATCAGAACGGTTGTGGCTTTGCATTGAACCTGAGAATGATATGGTTTTAAAAGAGTTTTGCATGTCTGGAAGGATGGAAATAAAAAATGTTTGTACAAAAAGACTATGAAATATTCTCCATTACCCCATTTTTAAAATGATACTGAATGTATCAACATATATAACCACAAAACGTCTGGTCATAAAGTTTAGATTAAAAAAATGCAGTGTTAGAATTTTAACAAACCTTTAAATTTTTTTCCACACTTTTTGTATGACATGACTTGTACACATTAAAGACTTTGTTTTGAATCTGCTGAGTGCTGAAAAAAAGATATATAATTTGTATGGGTTATACAATAACACATGATTTCAAATCACGTTTAAACACGATACGCACAAAATGGTAAAAATAAGCTAAACACGGGTGAAATGGCTCAGCAGACAAGGGGTTAAATTGCTTTTATGTATTATGATCTCAATAGTATGTTTTGGAAGTTAACAAACTGTAATAGAAGAAAGCAATAGTAAAGGTGCACCATACGTTTTATACATTTGTTCTGACTTCATCCTGTGTGGCATTAATTACTCAGTAGAGACGTACGCACGTTTGTGCTGATACAAACAACCTCAATCTGTAATTACATTTTGCATAACCGGTAAACATTACTTGCAAATGTGTATTCATAGGAATGCTTTATATTTATAATATGAATTAATATTCTTCTATGATATTATCAATCAATGAACGTGATTTGCATTATGTGTACGTGACGTATGGCATATCAAGGTTCTCTTTGATTTTCACATAGGGTCCTGCTTTATGCAAATACCATATTCATAAACAAAAATATTTCTAGCACACAGGACCAAACATTTGCCACAACATTATTTTATTTATGTAATATAGGGTACAAACAATTAAATAAGTCCTCAAAGAGCTCAGTCCTGGGTAGTTCAGGAATTTAGTTTAGTAACAAGTCCAGTCAATTTAACAGTCAGACCAGACAATTAGAGGCATGACAGAGCTGTAGTAAACAAGTTCTCAATTGGGATAAATTTATACTAAAATGTAAAGAAATTACAACTAAACCACATTTTCATTAACCTAGATCTTCTGCTCTCATGCACTATCATAAATTTAATCTGATGCAATTTCATTAAGCAGGTTGTGAGCGCATTACATATGGGTAAGAATGTTTGAAAATATATAAAGTGTAACATTTTTTATCATTTGAAAGGAAGTAGTAACTTTCTGAAGATTATGCGTAATAATATTACTGCAGTGTTACTATTATTTGAAGAATAAACAATTTAAAATCTATTTTTTAAATTTTGACGTGAATACCGGCATTCTTTACATTTAGAGAAAAATAGAAAAGGAGATTGACAAAATTACCTTGTGGTTGTCCTATTGGAAGTTAAGTACTCATTATTTTCAATTTTATCAATAACCCCTTAAGTACATATATAATATACTATATATACTAATATTTTATTCAAAGCAAAATAATTTCTTTGGAACAGATATTAACAGTAAAATAAAATTTGGACACTAGGCAGTATCTTGTTTATAATTCTGATGGTGTATAATCTTATTACAGATTTATCACAATAGTAGTGACTGAAGAGCGTTCCCTCATATCTGTTCTCTACATGGCAGTTCTAATACAGCAATCGTGTTCATTGTTTTTTTTTATTATTATTATTATGTTATAGCAACGAAGGATAAAGAATCCCATTCCAGTTTCTTTGCAGAAATAAAGTGACAGAACTCAAATCTCGGAATAATTAGTTTTATAGGTTAAATCTTCATGTAGATTGTACTGTAGTGCAAAAGGGGTGTGTAATGGTTTAGGTCACTAAAATATTTAAGAGCAACGGACATCATCAGTCAATTCATAGTTCGTTTTTTACAGTCTGGAGTCTAGTAAAATGTGTTTCATTAAATTCTTTTAATGAAAAAATATATATGAGAGCCCCCTTCTTACATAAGTAGTTCTGAATACATGTCTATGATACGTGTTAAATGGGGTCTACCCCTATACTGGTCAGGGATTTTCCAGGAGCAGGAGAACAGGATGCAGAAGATGCCACACACCCTTGCAGAACCTCACTACACAGCGTAACCAGATGGGTGCTGGCCTCTGAGTATTCAAAGTAGGCACGAGGACAGGTCCGTGCACATGGTACAGATCGAGGTTAATCCAGGGACGTAGTCGGACAGGGCATGGTTTTATAAATTTCTCTTTACTCCGTAAAGTTCACTTTTTGGAACAGATCCATGTGTCCATTATTTGGTTGAAATAATTTTTATTAAGGAAGAACTGCATCGTAAGGAATGCCTCATTGGGAAGATCTAGCTTGCAAGTGTTCGGTTTTTCTCCTTGGGTTCTTCGACAATATTAACGAGTTGATGTCTTTAAAACTTTGTGATAATAACTTTTTTGCTGATTTTAGTCAAGATGATGTAGCTGATAGTAAACAATTGTTTCCAAATGGAAGCCTAATTGCTGCCTCTTTTGCCCTTCAAAAGCAAATAGTTTAATCCTATAACGGTTTCTGCAAAGTCGACCAGCTCTACAAAATCTGAAGTAATGATGTTAACACCCAAGGCACCAGGCCTCTGCATTTTCACCCAGTTTAAGATCAGAGGAAGGTTTCTAAAAAATAAAAATAAGAGAATGTTAGTTTAATTTCAGGTTTTCAAGTTTAGGTTAAATTGCAAATGTAACCCCTTCAGTACCAAGTGGGTATCCATGAAGTCACTGGCAGGAACCCGATGGTTTTCTGTAAAAAACATTTTAAATGATCCCTTAACCCCATCGCTGCAACATACACTGTAAATGCACTGTAAAAGAGGTTTACAATGCTTGTACAGACCATACACAGTATTTTACATAGAGAGGCAGCGTCCGATCTGAACACACCTCTGTATGTCCAATGTGCTGCATTCTTTGGGACGTGTTGTGGAGCCCACATACAAATGAAATTTGTTTACACTCCTCCAGAACAGTGGTTCCCAACGCAGATCATCAAATACCCTTAACAGGCCAGATAAGGATTAATTTGGAAATGCAGACTGAATCCTGCAATCACTGAGCAGCAAATCATATCACCTGTGCTGTGCTTCAGAAATCTGGAAAACCTGGCCTGTTAGGGATACTTGAGGACCAGGGTTGGGAACCACTGCTCCAGAATATAAACAGGGTTAAGCTGATCTTGCTTTGAAGATCGAGTTGTCCATTCAGGCATGAGCTTTCTTTTAAATTATTTGGAATATGTTGATGCCATCATATTTGTGCATTTGTTGTAGCAAATAAACTTTTAGCTAGATTCCAAGTCATGCATCCACATAAGGTCTTTGGTAATTTTAACAAATTCTTGACTTAAGTTCTATAGCGTTGGAAAACTTACGAGAGACGTGGTTAAATTTACACCGGACTCAGAATGCAGCCCCCCAGTCTGGTAGGTAGCTTTACCCAAGCCTTGTTTAACCTCCCTGGCGGTCTAATTTTTTCAAAATTTCGTGTCTAAAAGCGTCTCAATTTGTTTTTAAAGGAAACGTGTTTTTGTACATAGCCTGTAATAATTAGGAATCGCGCACTGAAATCAAGAGTCCTTACTGGTAGAATCCTTTATAAATAAATAAATAAAATAAATAGTAAATACACGGAGTCCTATAAAGTTTGAAACATGACATAATAATTTATTATCCCAAAAATAATTGGCCAAAATAATGCAAATAAATGATATTCAATAAAATACAACAAAAACCACTGAAATCTGTCTGAAAACAAGGGTGAGAGGATGTATGGTCTATTTCTTATCATGTACTGCCACCTAGTGGCCGTTCATAAACATTGCACAATGGATTGAGTGTAAAATTATATTTTTCTAAATTTGCTGCTGGTCCCGCCCCCCTGCATCATGTGACTCGCAGGGAGCCTTACCAGGAAGCAGCTCGCCGCGTTCACACTGCAGGGGACAGCCTGGGAGCGCAGGATGAGGTGAGTATGCATCCAGCCCGAGTGTGGCTCGGGGTTACCGTTCACGGTAGTGAAATTTAACCCTGAGTCACACTCGGGAATACTGCCAGGGAGGTTAAGCTTACACATGCCCTGGAATTAAAACCTAGATAATATTTCTATTCCAAATGAATAAAATAGCCCCTTGATCTAACTGGCTGAAAAATAAAAATAAACAGACATAGCATAATACTGTTTATATATAATTAAAAATTCCAAGAGGTGTAATCACTCACACTGTAGAGAGCCTCACCCGGCTCTAGCTATTTTCGCCTATGGGTGGATTCATATGGGCTCCCCCACTAGCCACTTCAATCGATAACAACTCCCAGTGGACATGTAAAAAGGAGAAATGACAACATAGGGTTGTGACGGATCGGCCGCCACAGGATTTATTTAGTTTAATTTCATTCTTATTTTGTTATATTTCGTTCACCCTTTATTTATAGGAACTAATTTCCTTTGTTAGATTTAGTGTAAAACTGTTGCTAGATTTCTAATTAATCATGTTTTTCCCCTGCACCATCCTGCTAGTTTATGCTCAATTATATTGTGTGGTTTTAAATGTATTGTCAATTGCTCATTTTTAGTTTTAAATAGACTTATATTTCTTTAGCTAAATGTGTTTTTTAAAGACACTACCTGCCACTAGTATCAAATGCTTTCCTTTGTGTAGAATATACAATAGGTTTGAGTAATTTGTGGATTATGCAAAAGTGCTTTCTCCTTGGATATCTGTTATCTGTTTACCTGTTCTGAAAGGCTGGGAGTCACATTGTCTCAGCCACCCACTATCTGATTCCCTTTACAATGGGTTATGTAAATCACTGTATGTGGTCACTGTGGGGTCAAGACTTCATCTGCATACAACCAGTGGACCCAAGTGAAGACTGAGAGGACCTGAAAGAAGCCTGCAATGGTCTTGGAATCAACCAATCAGAACTGTTGGGGTGGGCGGGAAGTCTGTGCATGGCTGTATTTTGTATATAAGCACTGTCTGTTCCCATTCTAAATACACTCTGATTTACCTTCAAACCTGTACTGAGTCACAACTAGTATTTGGGGAGGGCATAATCACTGAATAAGCCAGCTTTACTGAATCCTTCGCTTCCAGACCATCCAGGGACCGCTGCCAATCTCTCTCCCACCTTGCTAGCTCGCTACCCGGCTAAGCTCTCCAGCAAGACTCGGCGCCGCAGACGGAGCTACCCCTGCAGGGTAGCTGATCTGTTACAAGGGTGATTCAGCAAAGACATATATTATGCCTGGATACAGAAACTCAAACCACTCACGTGTTCATGAGCCACCGAGGCTCAAGTGATTAGGCCCAAGGGTTGTTTCGAGTGGGCACAACTCTTATGAAAGCCTCAATGGATCCTTAGAACAGCATGGAGAAAGAGCCAAGTGGTAGAAAAATATTTAATAAAAAATATAAAACAAAATAAAACCAGGCCAAACGTGTTTCGCCTAGGTCGATCAGACCCTACGGCTTCCTCAGCGGCAAGCGGCAAGCCGTAGGGTCTGATAGACCTAGACGAAACGCGTTCGGCCTTGTTTTATTTTGTTTTAGATTTTTTATTAAATATTTTTCTACCACTTGGCTCTTTCTCCATGCTGTTCTATGGATCCTTTGAGGCTTTCATAAGAGTTGTGCCCACTCGAAACAACCCTTGGGCCTAATCACTTGAGCCTCGGTGGCTCATGAACACGTGAGTGGTTTGAGTTTCTGTATCCAGGCATAATATATGTCTTTCCTGAATCACCCTATGTTGTCATTTCTTCTTTTTACATGTCCACTGGGAGTTGTTATCGATTGAAGTGGCTAGTGGGGGAGCCCATATGAATCCACCCATAGACGAAAATAGCTAGAGCCGGGTGAGGCTCTCTACAGTGTGAGTGGTTACACCTCTTGGAATTTTTAATTATATATAAACAGTATTATGCTATGTCTGTTTATTTTTATTTCTTGAGGTTTTGACCTTTCATCAATTGATGATTCTTCACCAACCTTATTCTTCGGGTAAATAACGCTGAATATTGTACTTTTTATTGTGCACTGGTAAGCACTGCATCCTTTTTTTCACTTTGTTATCTTTTCTGTCATTCTAGGGATGACACTTACGGGTGCAATGGCGATCGTGTTTTAGTTTTTTTCCCCCATTCAATACTATAATTTGTTGCGCCTATACCAATTTATTTTTCTCTGGCTGAAAAATAAGTTCCATGATAAAAAAAAACACTTCTTGGCTATTTATTTATAATGTAGTTTACCAGGAAGGCTATATTTGACAAATGTTTGATCATACTTTTCCAATGATGTCTGACACAGCAACTGTGGACTCTTATTTTACTACTAGGAACTATGAAATTTATTAAGAAAGTTAAATAAAAAATTAGACAAACTTTGAATTTACAGGGTTATTCAGAGAGCGGCGAGCAGGAGAATGACTGGAAAATGGAAAATTCTAGGTCAAAATAGACAATTTGGAAAGTGAGATGAGAGAATTTTTCTGGTTTGGCTATTTTGGCCTAGAATTTTCACTTCTCCAGTCATTCTCCTGCTTTACACCACTCTCTGAATAACCCTGTTAGTTTTCTAAAAGATATTCTCAGGAGGGGAAAATGTAACATGATTTTCTTGGGTAAATTGCTATACTTGAAACAATATAGGTATGTGGTTGCCCAGGTGCTCATCAGGATTGGGCTGCTCAGGTACACCCAAGGATCTGGCTGCTCAGGTGCACCCCAGGATCTGGCTGCTCAGGTGCCCCCCTGAATCTGGCTGCTCAGGTACCCCCCTAGATCTGGCTGCTCAGGTGCTCCCCAGGACATGGCTGCTTAGGTGCTCCCCATGACAGAGAGCATTATGCACATTGTGTTATACAGAGAGATTATGCACTTCTGTATACATGCAAGCGTGTCTGCTCAAGTTAACTAAGCATGCTAAGCTAGTGTGACCATTTGTCCCCAAACTTAAATAATGTTAATTTATTTACTGCTCTGAAGGAGGAGCTGCAGTTCCTTGGCTCTCCACTGGGAGTCCCATTCAGCATGGGACTCCTAGCAGCGATCCAAGGAACTGCAGCAACTCCTTCAGAGCAGTGAACAAATTAGCACTATTTAAATTCCGGGGACATAATTTGTCCTGGGACGGTCTCCTCAATCCGGGGACTGTCCAAGGAAATCGAAGGCGAATTGCCATCCTATCCCAGGGGGATAGATGATGGCCCCTGCTCTGCCGCTAAGGCCGTGGACCGTGGCCACCTCTTGCCCGGGTCCCTGTGAGTTCAGCACGCAGCCGATTGGTAGGGTCCGGAAGGTAACTGTTTTATATATATAGATAACCATTAAGTTACTCTTTATATAATATCTTCATAAATTAATTTTCAGACAACGCCCAGAGTAAGCTGACGGTTATTTAGTGTGGTATGTGACTGTGGATATAATTTGGTTAACGAAATTGTGTTTTTTTTTTGTTATCCATCAGATAACAATTTGCAGCTTTACCCGGGTAATCTTCAAAATTCAGTCAATTGTAACCTGCTGAAAACCAAAGGATCCAGACTATCCAGAGGCGTTTGGATACTTTGCAGTTTATCTGGATAAAGTCCGATCTTTCATTTCACATTAGACTTTATCCAGCAGCACTAGGGTAATGTGCATGTTACCCAGGTACATTGATACATAGGCTGAAAAAAGACATGCGTCCATTGGGTTCAGCCTCTCACACATCACCTGCTCAGGGGGGGAACCAGACACAGGTTTCGGGGGGGGGCATTCTACCAGTTTTGGCTAAGAGCTGGTGTTGGGTTCGCAGTGACAGGCAGAGACGCGCCTAATCGCAAGCTATGCTCGTTACACTCTCTCCCCAGAACATTGCACAGGGTCTGTCCTCATGTGGCTCATGAGCCCTGTGAACCCTTTCCATGCGAGGGGCCCAGGGTACCCCCCTCCCAGCCCATACCCCTTGCAGCTATGCAGTGTAGAGTTACCCAGGTGTGGGCTGCCCAGTGCACCCTTTCCATGCTGCCAGAACATACGTGGCACCCCATCTGCGCAGCCCTGCGAACCCTTTCCATACCATGGGCCCAGGGTACCCCCCAGCTCACACGTGGATATATTGCCCCAGCTCACACATGGATATATTGCCCCAGCTCACATGGATATATTGCCCCAACTCACAGGGATATATTGTCCCCAACTCACATGGATATATATTGCCCCAGCTCACATGGATATATTGCCCCAGGCCAGCTCACATGGATATATTGCCCCAGGCCAGCTCACATGGATATATTTGCCCCAGCTCATATGGATATATTTGCCCCCAGCTCACATGGATATATTTGCCCCCAGCTCACATGGATATATTTGCCCCCAGCTCACATGGATATATATATTGCCCCCAGCTCACATGGATATATATTGTCCCAGGCCAGCTCACATGGATATATTGTCCCAGGCCAGCTCATATGGATATATTGCCCCAGGCCAGCTCACATGGATATATTTGCCCCAGCTCATATGGATATATTTGCCCCAGCTCACATGGATATATTTTCCCCCAGCTCACATGGATATATTTGCCTCCGCTCACACATGGATATATTTGCCCCCAGCTCCTATGGATATATTTGCCCCAGCTCATATGGATATATTGGCCCCAGCTCACATGGATATATTGCACCAGCTCACCTCTCCTCTGCCGTCTGGTCTGCTCTGCCAGGCCCCTCCGAGTCATTGCCAGCAGCCGTATGTTTTTCCTCCTACGAGCGTGAGATCGCAGAGTTAACGTGAACTCCGCGAGATTGCGACTGGCTGGTGGATAGATCCCAGGCGAGCGGCAGAGCTTTATGCTGACAGACGCTCGTATGAGGATAGTAACGCGGCTGCCAGCAATATTTTCTCGGGGGGGGAGGGGCCCCTGCACCTACTGCTGTTGATCCAAAAGAAGGCAAAAAACCCAGTCTGAAGAGCTCGCCAATATGCAATACTCTGGGGAAAAAAATCCTTCTTGACCTCAGAATGGCAATCAGATTTCTACTTGGATCGAGAAGCTTTTAACCACATATTAAATATTATGAACCTTAATATTCTGTGTCTGCAGGAAGTCATCCAGTCCTTTTTTAAAAGTCTGTACAGTCTCTGACCCAACCACCTCAACAGGCACAGTCCCCAGCTTTACTGTTCTCACCGTAAAATAACACTTCCTATGCTTTAGGCTGAATTTGCTTTCGTCCAGTCTAAATGGGTGACCTTGTGTCCTGTGTTTAGTCCTATTAATGAATAGGTTTCCAGATAATGGTTAATAATGGCCCCGTATATATTTATATAAAGTTATCAGATCCCCTCTAAGGCGCTGTTTCTCTAAACCAAAGAGGAAAAGTAATACAATGTCAGCAGAATGTTACTTCGCTGCAGAGGGATTTGAATAGATAGGGGACTGGGCACTTAAATTAAGACCACACCTTGAATATGCTGTGCAATTTTGGGCACCTCTTAAGAAAGGATATTATAGTGCTAGAAAAAGTGCAGAGAGACGGGCGACTAAATTAATAAGGGGAATGGAAGGTTTAAGTTATGAGGAAAGACTAACCAGCTTAAACCTGTTTAGTTTAGAGAAACGGCGCCTTAGAGGGGATCTGATAACCTTATATAAATATATACGGGCCATGATAAACCATTGTCTAGAAACCTATTCATTAACAGGACTATACACAGGACATGAGGTCACCCATTTAGACTGGACGAAAGGAAATTCAGCCTAAAGCATAGGCAGGGTTATTTTACGGTGAGAACAATAAAGTTGTGGAATTCTCTGCCTGTTGAGGTGGTTGGGTCAGAGACTGTACAGACGTTTAAAAAAAACAACTGAATTACTTCCTGCAGACCCGGAATATTAAGGCTCATAATATTTAATATGTGTGTAAGCTTCTTGATCCAAGAAGAAATCTGACTGCCATTCTGGGATCAAGAAGGAATTTTTTCCCAGTGTGTTGCATATTGGTGAGCGCTTCAGACTGGGTTTTTTTGCCTTCTTTTGGATCAACAGCAGTAGGTGATGTGTGAGAGGCTGAACCCGATAGACGTATATCTTTTTTCAGGCTATGTAACAGGTTTAAACTTGTTAGCCTTTCCTCATAATTTAAACCTTCCATTCCCTTTATTAATTTAGCCGCCCATCTCTGCAATTTTTCTAGCACTATAATATCCTTTCTTAAGACAGGTGCCCAAAATTGCACGGCATATTCAAGGTGCGGTCTTATCATTGATTTATACAGAGGCAAAATTATGTTTTCATCCCGAGAGTGAATTCCCCTTTTAATGCATGCCAATACCTTGCTGGCCTTTGCAGCTGTTTGACATTGTGCATTGTTACTTAGTTAGAAGTCTATGATTATTCCCAAATTCTTCTCCTGCTTTGATTTCCTTAACTCCGTACCATTTAGGGTATAAGTTGCTTTTGTGTTCTTCACTCCAAAGCGAAGAACTTTGCATTTAAGTGCCCAGTCCCCAAGCTATTGAAATTCCGCTGCAGCGAAGTAATCTCCTCACATTGTATCACTTTTCCTAGTTTTGTGTCATCTGCAAACACTGATACATGACTTTTGATGCCTATTTCAAGGTCATTTATAAATAAGTTGAACAGAATTGGTCCTGTAACAGACCCCTGAGGGACACCAGTTACCACTGATGTCCTTCTTGAAAATGTACCATTTATGACCACTCTCTGTACCATATCGTTTAGCTAGGAAAAAAACAGCAGAAAACCAGAGTGCCCAGATATTTCACAGATTACCCGGATAAAGTCCGACATTTCATTTCACATCGGACTTTTGCTAACGACGCTTGAGTAATGTCAGGATTACCCGGGTAATCCTAAAATTAATCGCACTTTGGACTTTAACCATAACCAGGGGTGGACTGACCATTAGGGCAATAGGGCATTGCCTGAGGGCCCTGGCCTAGGAGGGGGACCCACTAAGGCTTGCCGTTTCAGTGTGGAGCCACGCCAACACAGATAAAAAATAATCTGGAATTAGTATCATCAACATATTGTATATGTATCTGCCCCCTGTGTATTTCACCATACCAGAGTGTAAGGGATGGTTGAGACTATCAGGGTTATTCAAAGAGAATCAAAAAGTCATCGCACGTTCGGTGACTTTTCATTTTCTTTAACCCGGTGCAATTTGGCGATTTTCATTTTGGCGACCCTGTTGTGTATTCAGCAAGCACCACAGGGCCGTCGTAGTGCAGAGAAAAGCCGCGCAAACCCGTCGAATACTCAACGCAAAACCCGGCGAACGCTCAAACCCGCAAAAACATCTGGATTAACCCCGCCAAATGCGCTGCAGAAACCCGAGCAGCTGCCGGAAAACACTGACACCACAGACGAATGGAATGAAAAAAAAAAAAAACAGTACACTTGAATGTTTGAAAAGTGAAACACTGTTTGCAAAGAAACTACAGAACGAAAATGTCTGAAATTTACATATAAGGTCCAATGAATGATAATAAAAATGGATGTTACAGAAAAAAGAAAAAACGATTTAAACAAAAAAACCAAAAAAATATTTTTCCAAAAAAATCCTGACAAATGCCTTAAAGAGACTTTTTACTTCAGAATATTATAATCAACGGTTCATTAGATATTTAATTAAAACGGGAATATTTTTAACATTGAAGCCTATGGGATTCGCCTGAATAAACCTGTCGAATGAACCACGGAATGGCAGGGCATTTCGGCAACCTTTCTCACCTGTTTTGTGTTCTCTGAATAGACGAAGCATTGCTTCTCTATGGGGATTTCACTGCCCTCGAACAGGCAACGAACAGGCACCGTATGTGCAGGCAATTCGCCAACATTTGGCGAACTGCCTGCTCTCTGAATAGCCGAATGGCCAGGAAAGGTAACCGTACGCTGAATTTCACTGTTCGGTTACCTTTTCGGCCACTATTCGGATCTCTTTGAATAACCCTGTATGGTTTCATTTTGGAAATGTCATGAATTACATAATTTATTTCTCCAACAATGTACATATGGGTGGTGCTTGCATGAGGACAGGCGCAAGAGGAGGGCCCCACGATCTCCTATTGCCTGGGGGCCCCAAGAGATGTCAGTCAGCCCCTGACCTTAATATATATATAGTTGCTTAGTTAGAAATTGTTATATATCCATTTATCCAATAGCACTGAAATTTCTCTGTCATCTTACTCGTTTGTTAAATAGTTACATAGGCTGAAAAAAGCCGTGCGTCCATCTGGTTCAGTCTCCCACACATTACCTACTACTGTTGATCCAAAAGATAGCAAAAAACCCAGTCTGAAGCGCTCGCCAATATGCAACATACTGGGGAAAAGATTCCTCCTGTCCCCCAGAATGGCAGTAAGATTTCTCTCTATATCAAGCAGCTTTAACCCACTTATTAAATATTATAATCCAATACTATGTTTTTGCACAGTCATTTAGTCGTTGTTTAAAAGTTGTTTTGTGAGTTTTACATTAATGTAACACACATTCTCTTGATTTTTCTGTCAAATATGGACCTTTAATATGGCAGGCCTGCTTGTGAACCCCTCACCAATCACCAGGGCCGGCCCGTCCATGGAGCAGGGCGGAGCAGTGGCTCCAGGCGGCCCTTTGACAGGGCGGCATTTTGCCGCTCTGTCAAAGGCACCGGCATAGAGCGCCCGCCCTGGAAAGGCACGGCCCTGCTGCTGGTTGGGAAACAGGCTCCGGCCGCCCCCGGCTCCTGCCCCTTCACTGCGGGCTGGCGCCCACCCCCTTCTCTGTGGCCCACCCAGCGTGCAGGTGCCTGGGAGGGCACCGGCACACTTGAAATCCTCCGGAGTCCACGTGCCTGGAGGCTTTCATGCACGCCAGCGCGCTAGTGGCCAGCGGCGTTGAGGCCCTCCAGCGGGCCAGCCCAGACACCCGCACCTGGCCAGCCTGGACCCAACCAGCCCAGATGCCTGGACCCTGCCGCTGCCAGCCCGGACCCGACCAGCCCAGATGCTCGGACGCTGCCGCTGCTAGCCTGGACCAGCCCGGACCCAGACGACCAGGCCAGCCCGGACCCGACCAGCCCCGATGCCCGGACGCTGCTAGCCCGGACCAGGCCAGTCCGGACCCAGACACCCGGACCAGGCCAGCCCGGACCCAGACGCCCGGACCAGGCCAGCCCGGACCCGGCCAGCGCAGAAGGCAAGTCGGCACATTTCAGCATGCCGGTGCCTGGCGGCTTTCAAGCCATCCAGCGGGACGGCGAGGCCTCGACTAGGCCAGAAGCCAGGCCTCTGGAGCCTGACCTTGACCAGGCCCAGCGGCGTCCAACAAGCCCTCCAACAGGCTGGTGACCAGGGTGGGTAAGTGTATGTGTGTGTGACTGTGTGTGTGACTGTGTGTGTGACTGTATGCGTGTGTGTGTGTGTGGCTATGCGTGTGTATGTGTGTCTGTGGATGTATGGGACTGTATGTGTCTGTGTGTGTCTGTGGATGTGTGTGACTGTATGTGAATGTGTTTGACAGTGGGTTCAGGACATGTGGCTCAATGATACGCTCATACACCCCGCACATTACTGTGAGTTTTATTGCTGTGCAGCTCTGTGATATGCTCATACACACCGAACATTACTGTGTTTTAATGCTTTGGAGCTCTGTGATATGCTTTTACATGCCACGTGTTTTTTTTCCTTTTGGGGGGGGGGGCAGCATTTCACCTGTCGCTCCAGGCAGCACAGTGGCTTGGGCCGGCCCTGCCAATCACAGTACACTCCTTCTGTGATGCAAAGCTACTTTATTTTTAGTATGAGAGTCTGTTCTGGACGAGAAAGCCAGAAAACAGACATTAGAAAAATCAGAGGGTATTAATATCCAGAAGCTGTAAAAAACAAAACGGCTTTAAATAATTTCTGAATGTAAATTCAGATCGTCCCTACAAAAATAAAGGTTTAAATTTGCAGAATCTTAAAGCTCTCATATTTGATCCTGGGATTAAATCTAATGTACTGTTTTTTGCTGTATGAAGAATGTAACCTATAGTACTGGGTAATGTACTATGAATCTGTACAGCAGTCATGATTGTGCACAATGTTTTCTGCTCAAACATGAAAATTGTTAGACTTCATTAACACTAGGCTTTCATGTTAATTCATGTTTAACCAGATAATTTTGGACAAACGAAGACAATTTACAAATGCTCAAATGTAATTCTAAACAATTTCTAGAGATGCACAGTCAGCAGAAACGCAGTTTAGTTTTCTGCACCATGGCCACAGGAAAATAAGATATCTAAAGTGTATATTCCGTTTGGACTTCCAGGAAACTGGAACATGTTGTCCTTGCACAAATTAATCCCTTACAATTATCTGAAGTTCGATTTCTTTTTTTTTTTTGGAACACTATTGCAGGAAATAATCTTTTTACTTGGATAATGAACAGCTTTATCAGCACGATTAGTTCTTTGCAGAAGTCAAAACCGTGCTAATATCTAGTTTACCGTAATCTGAGAGCTTCTGACCTACATGGTTTTTGGTTTGTTGGCTTGTTTTTTTGGGGGGGGGTATACACAGGGCCGGATTAACATAGGGGCAGATGGAGCAGCAGCTCCAGGCCCATGCCTCAGAATAGGCCCAGAGAAAATACAACTATGTCTGCATTTGGACCCATGTATCTCCAACTCCATAGCATCTATAGGGTCAAGTGAGGTATCACTGGAAAGGCCAGTGTATGGCCTTTCCAATGATACCAAACATGACCAGGCCTTCAGTAAAACAAATAAAATAATAAATATTTCCTTTTTCTCTTTCTTTCCAACAGTAATATTTTTCACTTTTCATTTCGAAAGTAAACGATGATGCTGCACTATTTAGGCTAGGGTCAGACGAGCGCAGTGCGAACGCGCGTGCAGGCGCACTTAATCACGGCCGCACTAGCAGCAAATGACGGGCAATGACGGCCAATATACGAAGTACGGTCGCACAAAAGTCCGGCTGCGCAACGCAAGTGGAAAACGAACGCATTTTTTCGAGAACGTTAAACTGCTAGTACTGACGTACAGAGTGCGCTGCGCCCGCTAGCGGCGTGTGTGCGTGAATTGGAGATGTCAGACACTGCTAATGTCCGGCCAACATAACGTCCAGATGCACAAAGTGTTTTATTGATGATCCGTACAAAATCACGGATGCAAATGCGCATCGTATGACCGCTATCGCGTACTCCGTGAAAAAATGCGTCCATTCGTTCGAACGCACTTTTTCACAGACAACGCGAAAATGCGTTCGTCTGACCCTAGCCTTAACCATCACATTTCTCATGTCACCAACAAGTGTGGAGGTGATGGTACAATCCAATGTTATGAATTGTTACATCAAAAACCTAAACCGCCGCACTGCAGCGAAGAGCACTGCGGGGAACTTTGGACCCCTGCGTCACTAATCTTTACACCTCACAAGGTCAAGTGAGGTGTCATTGGACAGGGCAAAGTTTGACCTTTGCATTAATACCGAGCCTGACCATGTAAAATCTAAAAGCAAAGAAAACTATTTTTTATTTTTTTATTTTTAGTTCCAAAGCAATGGCATTGTCTATTTGTCACGTATAAATGAGCAATACCACTGCCATTACTCACCTTCTAATTTCCCACGTTGGGAGCAAGGTCAGTGTTTTATACATAGTCATATTATTTGTAAAAAACATGTTCTAAAACACAAGGGAAATATTTCTTTCCTTTTTTTTCCCCATTGTTTGGTTAAAATTTTATATTTTCTCAGAGAAATGGTTCCCATTTTACACTTTTTTTTTTTTAACAAGAATGCCCTGTAGAATATATAACCACAAAGGTTTGGATGATAAAACGGGAAAAATATTTTTTGCACTCTTTAAATGATTGAAATCTGAATGAAAAATTAATCACACAGTATCTGCCTGGTTAGACATACCCGTATCCGCACTATTAAATAACCAAAAATATGTTTTCATTTCACTAAATTCCAAAAAAAGCCCACCAAAATATTCAGCTCCAGGCCCATAGAGATCTTAATCCAGGCCTGGGTATACAGTACTGTCGGAGGACCGAATTGTTCATTGATGTACAAATAGAGGGCCAGATAATTTATAAAATTAATATACATAAAAGTATGCACCTGATCTAAGCAGTCCCAAACAACATAATGCCATTAATGTTTACATCCATGAGCCCTGTCATAAGCATACACAACAGCAGGGGTCAAATCCTAAAAGTGTGGGAACTCACCAAGGTTTCTGTCCTCTCCACTTTGCACAAACACACACTCTGATATCTATGTAGGTATGTGATTTATTTAAAAAAAAAATTGCAAAAAATATATGGTGAATATTATATTATGATGAATATTATATTGTCGCTTAATAGGGAAAGATATGCTTAAACACTGGAATACAAATGTTATAGTGTATGGGACTAATGGGAATGGAGTTCCCTTTGCAAAAATCAAGAACTGCATTCCCACATATTGTCCCTTAACTTGATTCCTGCACCCAAGGGATTATTATCTAAACCTGGAATAGTGGAGTAATAATAATTCTTAATCCACTATTCTGGGTTTAATTTGTTTTATGTGTTTATATGACTGACAGTTATACACTGGTTACATCTTATGTTATAGTTAGTAGCTTTCATTTCAGCTGCAGGGTTTTCTGTTGCTACCACATAAACACACCGTGGATCCTGGGTTACACAATAATGTTTGCAGACAACAGTTTACACAATATGTTCATTTTGTTGCTGGGGGTATTTTATGGCTGGCGTCCTCCGACTTTCTGGGAACTGCAAGTCTATCTTAAGGAAAAGGGATCTGAATAAACCGCTCTCTAAATGGCCTAGGGCTAAACTTTTTTTTATGTGTACAGTATATCTATGTCTAAAGACAATTGTATTAAATCAGGCTCTGCTGCTGTAGTTCACTTCTTTATTTATTTGCAAAGTATTTTACCAGGAAGGATACATTGAGATTTCTCTCGTTTTCAAGTATGTCCTCCATGTTCTTGCAGGCCCTGTGCTATTTCTAAAACCCTCTGTAAATTCATGCTTCAATTTTATATGTTCATTGATACTCATAATATCTTTTTAACCACTTGAATGCTAAGGACGCGCTCAGCGCGTCCTCAGCATTCCCGCTGGTGTGCTGAGGACGCGCTGAGCGCGTCCTCACTTTGGGGTCAGCGTTCGGCCGGGTTCTGGCCGATCGCTGCGCCCTCCGGTGCGGCTGACATCCTGGATGTCAGCCCGGCATCCGGACCAGCAGCCGCCATTATTAGGTGTCATCGCGGGGGCGCGATGACACCTAATTCAGGCGCCCCCCCCGCATGTGCGGAGGAGGCGCCTGAAAGGGAGGGGGGGAGGTCCTTCGGACCTCTCTCCCTCCCGATCGGTGGCTCTGCGGGGCTTAACCCAGGCATCATTTGGAAGGGCACAGCCTGCCCTTCCAAATGATGCCTGGCATTAACCCCTGGGGAGCTGGATCGCGAATCGGCGCTGAAAAGCGCCGGTTCGCGATCCTTTCCCGGAGCTGGCCGACATCTTGGATGTCGGCCAAGCTTCCAGGAACTCCCCCAGAGGACTGGCGTCATCGTGCGTAGCACGATGACGCCAGTCCTACAGTTAACCCCTAACTGCCACCAAGTGTGGAGATAGGGAGTTCCAATGAACTCCCTATCTCCCGATCCGTGGCAGTTAGGGGTTAAATTTTGATATGGTTGGATCGGCCAGAGCATGGCCGTTCCAACGATACCAAACATGAAAGTTAAAAATTTTGTAAAAAAAAAAAAAAAGAAAAATAAAAATAAAAAAAAAAAAAAAAAAAATAAACACTTTTTTTTTATTTTTTTTGCTTTGTTAGTGTAGCAATATTGTTCCCATTTCAATTATATGTGAACAATGATGCTGCACTAACGATTTTTGTATGCGGTGCGTTTGTTAAAAATAGTGTCATTTTCCCCAAAAAAAAAATGTAACGAGACCCCATCTCTAATTTTTTTAACAAGCGCACCCCATACAAAATATAACCGCAATTGCTCACATGTTAAAATGTGGAAAAAAACACTTTACACATTGTAAATTATTGAAAATACATATTTTATTGCATTTTTTGTTATAATATACAGACATGACATAACGTATACATATAATAATGACATATTATGAATCTACCGAGTCTGACGGAAAGAACGATATATAATATGTCGGTGTCATATACTAAAATAAGCCTTAAAAACACGTTTAAACATGATGCGCAAAACAGGTAAAAAATGACCTCAGCACAGGGGCGGGAAAAGCCTCAGCAGCGAAAGGGTTAAAGGCAATTAAGGTTTTTATACTTTTGCTGCTCCTTATGTACAGTGGAGCATATGCCATGCTCTCCCGTGTGAGCAAATGATGGTAGAAGAATTATTCAGTAAACCATTCAAGCTAACTATTCAATTTATCCATGTGACGTGCGTCAATTTAAACTTGGCGTATATGTGCCTAGAAATGTATTTGGGAGGTGCCAGCCTCATGATCTATTATTTCCCTGCCCTCTCATGTTGAAATCGTTTGTGTAATTTGTGTTATGTATGAATAATGTTATTGCTAGCTGGGTTATTTTAGCCTTTTCTAGCATCCCGAGTTACAATGAGCACGTTGAGTAAGGAATTTTCTCCTTTGATAATGTGAGTATATCATTAACCTTTTGGGGTATAACCTGACCACAAGTGAATAAGGGATTTCAGTGGACTAGGATTATGAAGCCGATTACCGCCAATTACAATCAACTGCATGTTATTTTACGATGTATGTTATTCAATTTATTTTGTTTTCGTGTTGTAATAAAACTGTGCAATTTCAATAAAACTTGGTTCCTTTTAACGCCCTATGCAGATTATTATCACGTTATCAGTGGTCTACTTCCCCAGTGGGCTATTTTCAAGTAGGAGTTTAAAACCAGGAGTTCAAATAACAGGTATCAATTGTTATATATATATTGTAGGGGATCAGTCTCAATGTAGAGGCAAACTCGCAGTCACTTCAACAAAAATACCAGCTTTAATTTTCAGACAGCCATCATTAAAAAAAAAAAGAAACGAAAAGGTTGCAGGCATCCAGCCAAAATCAATTGATGGGAACAAATAAAAGTCTGCTCCACTGAGCCTTACTGGTTAGTTAGTGACAGTCCTCCGAGCTGGATTGGTTTCCTCCAAGGGAACAGTTTATAGTTCATCCATAGAACCCTGTCTCACAGACAGGTTTTCTTATTCTCCGAACACAGGAGTTGCTGCATTCAGCACACCGTCTCTCCATGCACTGAGACACACACAACGCTAGGTGCAGCTGCACATTAAATGAATCCCTGTCCCACACAGAGCTAATTGAACTCCTAGTAACACCAGCTCCAGAATCTGTTTTACCCATACAAGTTAAAGAGCTATTGGTCTTTACCTTCAAATTCATACTAGCAGTACCTTAGATGATGAATCTAAGCATTCGTGGAGGAATGTATCTGCCATCTATCACTTTTCCTGCCGCCCTGGCAGGTTCTACTGGCACTCTGTTAACATATATATATATATATGTTATCTTGTTGTGGATATGCGTGTTAGCAAGCTTGGAGGTTTGACCCAGTGCACATCATGCTGCATATATGCATGTCTGGAGGAATCCTTCCAGGGTCCGTATCTCTGTAGTAAGTGTGAGCGTGTAGCTCTTCTGGAAGCTCATATTGGAGATCTGGAAGGGCAAATCGTAACGCTGAGGCAGATTGACAATCTTGAGAGGGGCCTGCTTCTCACTGAGCAAAGTATAGTTGAGGAATCTAGGGGTGTGGGAGGAGTGGAGTTAACTGGGGAACAGGTTGGTAGCAGGGGGGAAGGAAGAGGAAAAGGTTGGCTAGTCCTGATCTTGCGCACACAAACAGATTTGTCCCCTTTTGAGCAAAGATGTTGGGTGCATCAGCTCAGGTGTAGCAGTACTGGAGAAGGCTGCTCCCTCTAACAGCAGGGGGATCAGCCCACCAAGTAAGAGAGGGATAAAGTGGGCAAGTAAGCCTAGACAGGTTGTGGTGGTAGGGGACTCTACCCTGTCTACTCTCTTAATAATAATCTGTCGCGCTGATCGCTTTAACCAGACAGTTTGCTGTCTGCCGGGTGCCCATGTTAGGCATGTGGTTGACAGAGTTGATAGATTATTGGGAGGGGCTGGAGATGACCCAGCTGTCATGGTCCATATTGGTACCAATGACAAAGTAAGAGGAAGATGGAAGGACCTGAAGAATGAGTTCAGGGAATTAGGAAGTAAACTGAAGAAGAGGTCCTCCGAGGTAGTATTTTCTGAGATACTACCTGTGCCACGCGCTACAGTGGAAAGGCAGCGGGAGATCAGAGAGGTCAATGCGTGTCTTAAATCTTGGTGCAGGAAGGAGGACATTGGGTTTTTAGTGCACTGGGCTCATTTTGCACTGGGGTACAATCTGTATAGTCGTGATCAGGGCTGCCATCAGAAATCATGGGGCCCCTTACTGAAGCTCTGATCAGGGCCCCAACGCAGACGTATTATTTTTGTATTTAAAAAATCTATAACATTACTCACACACAAACACAAGGAGATCATGTGACCCACACCCCATACATGCTGCGCAGTCACATCACACACACCCAGTGGTGTATTTAGGTTTTGTGCTGCCCTAGGCCTGACTAAACTCGTGCATCCCCTAATTTAAATTTGAGGCACCCCTTCCTGTCAAGGCCACACCTCTTCCTGGTTAATCCCCACCCTTCCTCTTTAAGCTCCACCTTTTCCTCTTAGAGCTCCGCCTTTTCCTCTCTTTATATTAAAAGTGGATACCAAGCGCCTACTTGTATATTTTGTATACCATTTCAAATGTATCTATTGAGATAAATAAAATTATGAAATTTTTAAATTCAAGCATTTTTACAAAGAACAGCCACGCATGTTAAGTATACTGGATCACAGCTGCTCTAATTGGTTGAACAATAAAATCCACAGAAACGTGCACTGCATATGAGCGTATCACAGAGCTGCACAGCAATAAAACCCACAGAAATTTGCACTGTGTATGAGCATATCACAGAACTGCACATCAATAAAACTCACAGTAATGTGCAGTGTGTATGAGTGTATCCCAGAGCTCCAAGGCAATAAAACTCACAGTACTATGCAGTGTGTATCACAGAATCCACAGCAATAAAACTCCCAGCAATGCAATGTTTGGTGTGTCTCAGCGTATCAGAATCCACAGCAATAAAAATTCCAGCAATGCAATGTGCAGTGTGTATGAGTGTATTAGAATCCACAGCAATAAAACTCCCAGTAATGCAATGTGCGGGTCAGCGTATCAGAATCCACAGCAATAAAACTCCCAGCAATGCAATGTGTGGTGTGTATGAGTGCATCAGAATCCACTGCAATAAAACTCCCAGCAATACAATGTGTGGTGTGTGTCAGCGTATCAGAATCCAAGGCAATAAAACTCCCAGCAATGCAATGTGTGGTGTGTATGAGTGCATCAGAATCCACTGCAATAAAACTCCCAGCAAACCGAGTGTATATGAGCAGACAGCAATTATTTATTCTACATTTACCGGCCTCCGTCCGCGGTAGGGCTGTGTGCAGAATCAGCAGAGACTGTGTACAGACTCAGCAGGAGGTCCCTCCAGGCCACGTTAGGATCGCGGCTGTGCCTGTGCGGGAGCCATCTTGTCAGCAGTGGGGTGCCACTGCCAGAGGGTGCACCGTGGCTTTGATTCCCTTCCTGGTGGGTGTTCAGTCCAGAATAGAGTGACAGTCCATGTTAACGAAAGGGTGGGCAGCTGCGTGCGTGTCACGTGGTTCAGCCAGTCAGGTGGTACTGAGACTCAGTACCACCTGACTGGCCGGACCAAGTGTGACCTGCACGC
Organism: Leptobrachium leishanense; assembly: GCA_009667805.1. NCBI lineage: Eukaryota > Metazoa > Chordata > Amphibia > Anura > Megophryidae > Leptobrachium > Leptobrachium leishanense. The sequence goes on along the minus strand of CM019064.1, from coordinate 185,302,796 downwards.
ACGCAGCCTCACCAGGAGCCAGGCAGCTCAATGACAAATTTCTATCACTGCAGTGCTGGTTAAGGAAAGGTCCACTTTAAACAGCAATAAGCAGACAGGGCTTCATATTCTGCTGATACCCCCCCTTTACCTGCCGTTTACTGTCATCTTCTCTCTCTGGACACAAATCACATCCCCCTCCTAGAGCTGCTGCGGGGCAGGGGAGGAGCTATGGAGGGAGGAGAGGGGGATTTTTATTCTATTCGATTTTATTCCGTATGCAAACGCCATGCTCCGCTGCTCGTTGTTTGAGAACACAGCTCAAAGCTGACACACAGTGACAGTGGCACTCCTAGTACCCCCTAATGACACCCCAATAATCACTGGTACCTGGGGCGGCCCGCCCTCCGCCACTCCTCTAAGTACACCACTGCTCTGGTGATATGCTCACACACAAGTTTTGCGAACTGCTAGCAAGTATGGTGCTGTTTGAAGGCAGTGCAAATCCCCATAGAGAAGTAATGGTTAATCTATTCAGAGAACACCAAACAGCAGAGAAATGTCAGTGAAATACCCTGATGTTCGGTGGTTTCAATCAGCAGGTTCAGGTATTCAGGCGAACCCCATAGGTTTCAATGTTAAAAATATTCCCGTTTTTAGGCAATATCGAATAAACCACTTATTATTTTAATCTGCAGTAAAAAGTCTTTATTTATTGATTATTTTTTTTAGTACCATTTAGTAATTTTTCAGATTTTTTTTGGCAAAATCCCCCCCCCTTTTTTTTAATATCGGTTCTTCTTTTTCTGTAACAGAACTTTTTATTATCAATCATAGGATCTTATATGTAAATTCCAGACATTTTCGTTCAGTTGTTCTTTTGAAAACAGCAGGCCATCGGTTTGCGGTGGCAGCATACAGCGGCCGACTCCATGGACATACTTGAAAATTAGTGACATCTCAATGTTTCCTTCCTGGTAAAATAGTTTGCAAAAGTAAAAAAAAATAAAAAAAAATTTTGTTTTTTTTTTAGGGGTGGGGCCACCCGGCGGGCCGCCGCCCCCTGGAGAGTGCCGCCCTAAGCCTAGGCCTTGTTGGCCTAGGCCAAAATACACCAGTGCACACACCCCATACATGCCGCGCAGTCACAGCACACACGCACACCCCATACATGCTGCGCAGTCACAGCACACACACACCCCATACATGCTGCGCAGTCACAGCACACACACACCCCATACATGCTGCGCAGTCACAGCATAAACACACCCCATACATGCTGCGCAGTCACAACACACACCCCGTACATGCTGCGCAGTCACAGCACACACACACCCCACACATGCTGTGCACACACCCTCCATACATGCAGCGCACACACCCTCCATACATTCAGCGCAAACACACCCCATACATGCTGCACGCAGCACACATACACCCCCCCATACATGCTGCAAACACCACACACAACCCCCATACATGCTGCACACACCACACACAAACCCCATACATGCTGCACACACCACACACAAACCGTATACATGCTGCACACACCACACACAAACCCCATACATGCTGCACACACCACACACAAACCCCATACATACTGCACACACCACACATAAACCCCATATATGCTGCACACACCACACATCCCATACATGCTGCACACACCACATACGCACACCCCCCATATATGCTGCACACACCACACATGCACACACCCCATACATGCCGCAAACCGCACACACACCCCGTACATGCCGCACACAACACACACACCCCGTACATGCCGCACACAGCACACACACCCCGTACATGCCGCACACAGCACACACACCCCGTACATGCCGCACACAGCACACACAACCCGTACATGCCGCACACAGCACACACCCCATACATGCCTCACACAGCACACACACACCCCATACATGCCGCACACAGCACACACCCCATACATGCCTCACACAGCACACACACATTCCATACATGCTGCCCACAGCACACACCCCATATATCCTGCACACGCACACCATATATGCTGCACACAAGCTGCACATGCACACACCTACATCCTTCACACAGGCTGCACATGCACACACATACTTCCTTCACAAAGGCTGTACATACACACACACACACATCCATCACACAGGCTGCACATTCACACATCACACAGGCTGCACATATACACACACACACACACACCACACAGGCTACACATACACATACACCACACAGGCTGCGCACACACACACATACACCACACAGGCTGCACACACACTGCACATACATACACCACACAGGCTGCACATACACACACACATCACACAGGCTGCTCATACACACACACCACACAGGCTGCACATACACACACACCACACAGGCTGCACACACACACATCACACAGGCTGCACATACACACAAACATCACACAGGCTGCACATACACACATACATCATCACACAGGCTGCACATACACACATACATCATCACACAGGCTGCACATATATCACACACGCTGCACATACACACATACATCCTTCACACAGGCTGCAGATACACACACATACATCCTTCACACAGGCTGCACATACACACATACACATCCATCCATCACACAGGTTGCACATACACACACACACATCCATCCATCACACAGGCTGCACATACACACACACACATCACACAGGCTGCACAAACACACACACATACCTCCATCACACAGGCTGCACACACACACACATACATAATCACACAGGCTGCACATACACATATACATCCATCACACAGGCTGCACATACACACACATACATCCTTCACACAGGCTGCACATACACACACATACATCCTTCACACCGGCTGCACACACACACACACACACATCCATCACACAGGCTGCACATACACACACACACATGCATCCATCACACAGGCTGCACATACACACATATACATCCTTCACACAGGCTGCACATACATCCTTCACACAGGTTGCGCACACACACACACACACACATACATCACACAGGCTGCACATACACACACACACACACACATGCATCCATCACACAGGCTGCACATACACACACATCCATCCATCACACAGGCTGCACATACACATACACATATACATCCATCCATCACACAGGCTGCACATACACACACACATACATAAATCACATGCTGCACATACACACACACATACATCCATCACACAGGCTGCACATACACACACATACATCCTTCACATAGGCTGCACATACACACACATACATCACACAGGCTGCACACACACACACACCACACAGGCTGCACACACACACACACAGGCTGCACATACACACACACATCCATCTATCACAGAGGCTGCACATACACACACACGTCCATCCATCACACAGGCTGCACATACACACACACATCCATCCATCACACAGGCTGCACATACACATACAACCCCTGAATTAGAACAATACCCCCTTCACATTACACTGATGCCCTTTTAAATCCCAGAACTGCCTACTTCCCTAAAATCAAAGCCAACACTTATGTACCCGTGACCAATTTTATTACTTGTAAAAGCCACTCAGATACAGACACACAAACACACACACACACATACACACACAGATACAAATACTGACAGATACACACACTCACCCTTTCCTCTTTCCATCATTTCATTCCCCCTTCCTCTTTGCCTTTTTTCACACCTTCTTTCTCCCCATTATTCCCTTCATTCTCCTTTTTATCCACTTCTCTCTTCCCTTTCTTTCATTCTCCTTCTTCTCTCCACTTCCAATCTCCTTTTTGCTCATCCCTCTTTCTATGCAGATCTTCCCACTCCTCTCCTATGTCCATTCTAGCTCTCCCTTTTCGTGCTCATTTCCTCTCTTCCCTTCTCTATTCATTTTCTCTCTCTACTCCTTTCTCAGCTCAAATTCTCCCTCTCCACATTCCATTCCATATTCGTCTTGTCTTTCCCGCTTTTCTCTATCCTTTTTCAGATCTTTACTTTCCCACCTTTTAAGCTCCCCCCCCCCATTTTCAGCTTATCTCCCTCTTTTTTCCCCCTTCATAGTCTTCTCCTCCCTTACCTGTGGCCAGTGTTCTCCTTCCCTCCTGCGGAACTGAGAGGAAGTGACGTGTTAAACAGTCACTTCCTCCCAGCGCTGCTGCAGAGGAGGAAGCAGAGCGTTATGCGGAAACTAGAGGGCAGGGCCAGAGCCTCCCTCAGCCAACCACAGCACTTTGCTCCTGGAGCAGAGATCCCTCTTTAGGCAGCTTTGTAGAAATTTTTTGTCTTGCCATTGTGGCTCAATGGTAGCAGCACCTGATTAATAAGCAGAGAGGTCCTGAGTTCGATTCTCAGCTGGTCCACCATGTTTTATTTCTACCTCTGCAAGCACAATAATAATATTGTTATAATGCTGCTATTATTGTTCTGTTATTAATAACAAGGTGGAAAGCCTGCCCAGAGGGCAGTCTATTGTGGATATACTGCTCCAGCTCATGGATATATGCCCCAGCTCATGGATATACTGCCCCAGCACGTGGATATACTGCCCCAGCACATGGATATACTGCCCCAGCTCTGCCCCCCAGCTCATGGATATATTGCCCCAGCTCTGCCCCAGCACGTGGATATACTGCCCCAGCACGTGGATATACTGCCCCAGCTCGTGGATATACTGCCCCAGCTCATGGATATACTGCCCCAGCTCATGGAGATACTGCCCCAGCTCATGGATATATTGCCCCCAGCTCGTGGAGATACTGCCCCAGCTCATGGAGATACTGCCCCAGCTCGTGGATATATGCCCCAGCTCATGGATATACTGCCCCAGCACATGGATATACTGCCCCAGCACATGGATATACTGCCCCAGCACATGGATATACTGCCCCAGCTCATGGATATACGGCCCCAGCTCATGGATAATGCCCCAGCTCATGGATAATGCCCCAGCTCATGGATATACTGCCCCAGCTCATGGATATACTGCCCCAGCTCATGGATATATTGCCCCAGCTCATGGATATACTGCCCCAACACATGGATATATTGCCCCAGCTCATGGATATACTGCCCCAGCACATGGATATATTGCCCCAGCTCGTGGATATACTGCCCCCCAAGCTCTCATGGATATGGCCCAGCTCAGACCCCAGACCAGACATGGGGCGGCTGTTCGAATGCTCTATCGGCATTCGGACAGCCGCCCCTGGAGCTCTCCGGCATACTTACCTCCTGAGCGGCGAAGGGAAAGTTTCCCCGCTTCCGCTCGTTGAAGGACCCAAGCCGCGGTCACGTGGGACTCCCACGTGACCGCGGCTTGGGTCCTTCAAAGAGCGGAAGCGAGGGAACTTTCCCTTCGCCGCTCAGGGGTTGGATGCGCGCGGCAGCCGGGTAGAGGCTGCGAGTGCATCCGGCTCTACAGGATGCGCGCGCAGCCTCTACCCGGCTGCTGCGTGTGCATCTTGTAACCGCCGCGGCGAGCGCACAGCCGGCTCGTGCCGCAGCGGTTGCATGCGCGCGCAGCCAACCGCCGCTGGTTGCGCGCGCATGCGCAGGGTAGGCTTGGCGACGGACACGCCAAACCTTACTCTTTTATAGTATAGGACGGCACATTAGAATAATTGTGCAGAGGTAGATGTTTTTTAAAAAAATCATACATTACCAGCTAAGAATTGAACCTCAAGACCTTCCTGCTCACTAAACAGGTGCTGCTACCATTTGAGCCACAGAGGCAACACAGCAAAGTATTTACAAAGCTCCCTAATGAGGGATCTCTGCCCAGGGAGCACTGTTCTTTGATTGGTTAAGGAGGGCTGTGGGAGGTGTCTCTGGCCCAGCACTTCCTGGTAATGAGACTGGCTGGCCATGGTGTGTAAAAGTCAGCTGATCTCATTACAAAGAGCCAGAGCAGATGTCGCAATGGACATTTTAATGGGCTGAGGACCAGCCCTGGGGGGCATTTGCCCCCCAGCCCAGTCCGCCCCTGCACATTACACACCACACAGGCTACACACACACCACACAGGCTGCACACACACACCACACAGGCTGCACACACACACACACAGGCTGCACACACACACACACATTACATCACACAGGCTACACATACACACACATTACATCACACAGGCTGCACATACACACACACATTACATCACACAGGCTGCACACACACACATTACATAACACAGGCTGCACATACATATTGAAGACATCCTCATTAAGCAAGGGGACCCTGGAGTACCCTCTCATTATCCACCAGCTTCGTGTGGGTGGGGCATGTCAATGCAGGGACATTTTTTTCTCTCCCACTCCCTCCCCTCCGGGAAAATCTGCAGCTAAGGAGACCCAGGGCAGCCTCTAAGAGCAAATACTTCCATTGGTGAGTGGAATCCTCTCTGCTGCCTCTGGGTCTGCCTGTGCCAGGGGGAAGGGGGGCTGGGCCCAGGCTCCCACTTTTGCACCAGCTCCAGGGCCCCTGCGACTCAGTAACATTTGGGGGTGGAGCCACAGCCAGCTTCCTGCTAGTGATGCCACGTGTAACTCTTTACAAAGGCACGTGGGTAGGGTCCTGTAAGGGGGAGCATGCTGTGCTGGCGACCCGGGGCCTCAGTGTCCATATTTTTAGTCCGTCCATAACAGGAGCCCAGCAGCTTCAGGGTCCCCATGACCACTAGGCATAGCTAAGTTTGGCAGTGAGCCTTCACGGGCCACCTGGAGGCACCGGGCCCCATACACCAGTAATACCTGTACCCCCCTGATGGCCGCCCTGGTAATGATGGATTGCACCTGAATGTAAGAGGCTGTGCTGGGGGACAGGATGGTTAAAAGGTTAGAGGAAACTTTAAACTAGTGGAAGGGGGGAGGGATACAGAAGCTTACAAAATGGAGACAGAACAGATAGCGAAAGGGTTTCAGCTCAGACTAAGGGGGTGGAGCCGGGGGGATGGGTAATGTCGGAACAGTGGAGGCATGTAATGTAAAGTCAGATTCAGCATGTGTGGGTAGAGACAATATTAAATGTATGGTTGCTGATGCAAGGAGCCTCAATAACAAGATGGGGGAGCAAGAGGCAATAGCACACAGTAAGCAATACGACATAATAGGAATAACAGAAAGGTGGTGGGACGAAACACATGACTGGGCTGTAAACTTACATGGTTCTGCATTGTTTAGAAGGGATAGGATACATAAGAAAAGGGTGGAGTATGTTTGTATGTAAATCAGGATTTAAAGCTAAATATTACACACCTGGCAAGTGATGACGGAAATGTGGAATCCTTATGGGTAAATATTTCTTTGGGGAATAAACAGGGAAGTCAACTATTGGTTGGCATATGCTATAAACCACCTAATATAGATAATGATGAGGAAGAAAAACTGTTAGAGAAAATTAGAAAGGCTGCACATCGTGGTAGCACTTTAATTATTGGAGATTTTAATTACCCAGACATTAATTGGGATAGTGGGACTAATAATTCAGCGAAGAGAATCCGGTTTCTGAACCTTTTAAATAATACCTTCATGACACAACTGGTAGAAACACCAACTAGAGAGGATAACTGTTTGGATCTGGTTATAACAATGTGGATCTTTTCTCAAATATTTAAAAAGGCCAACTTTATTAAAATAAAGAAAGCTCTTAATATCATTAATTGACAGAAACTCTTTCATGGGAAAAACACTGAGGATAAGTGGAATATCTTTACACTAACACTATAAAAGTACATGTCACAATATATTCCACTGGTTAATAAATATAAAAGAAACAGACTGAAACCAATGTGGCTTAGTAGGAAGGTAACCAAGGAAATGAAAAATAAAAAGAAGGAATTTAAAGCTTTTAAATCTGATAAATCTGAAGCATCCTATAAAGCAGTGGTTCTCAACCTGTGGAACCTCAGGACCCACAATTGTCCTGGGTAATTAAGTCGTGACCCAAAAATAATTGAATTTCTGATACATTTTTTCCACAAAACATTTTTTTCCCCCTTACCCAACAGCCTTTTGCTTCACTGAGATGTGCGTTGTGCACAGTGGCTCCTGGTGTTGGAAGCCAGTAGTAGAATGCACTGGATACATGTCAGTCCCTGTTGGGAGTACAGAGCTGCTGCCAGTCCCACCCCCACCTTCTCATTACAGATCCCCCCCACCTTGCCATTACAGAGTATCTAACCTGATGCAGTGGGTACCAGGCAGTGCGTGGCGGCTGGACCTGTAGCTGAGGGGACGGGGCTATACCTGTTTCCCTCACTAGCAACTGTGCCCCGGAACTTCCTTCAAGCAGGGAAGTTCTGGCACGCGGTTGCTGGTGAGGGAGGCAGAGGTAGCCACGCCGCCTGGGACCCTCTGCTGCAGGTAAGATGCATCAGTGGGTCCCAGGCATTAGAGAGGCATGGGGGCACATTCCCCGCAACCCAGTCTGCCCCTGGTCGTGACCCACTTTTGGGTCACGACCCACTACTTGAGAAACCCTGCTATAAAGCATATAGGGCAGCCAATAAAGCATGTAAAAAAGCGATTAGATGGGCTAAACTAGAAAATGAAAAAGAAATAGCCAAAGAGAGCAAGACCAACTCTAAAAGACTCTTTAGGTACATAAATTCTAAAAAACCCAAAAGTGAAAATGTAGGTTCACTAAAATCTGAATCAGGGGTATTGTTAACTGACGATCAAGATAAGGCAGACATTTTGAATGATTATTTTTCTTCAGTATTTACCAAAGGGAAACCTGTAACAGGAGACATGCAATTCATTGTTAAAAACTTACTAATAAAAAGTGACTGGTTGACTCAGGACAAGATTTTGCAGAAATTAAACAATGTGAATAAAGCCCCAGGGCCGGATGAAATTTACCTGTGTGTACTGAGGGAGGTATGTGTTGAAATATGTAAACCTCTGGTCTTAGGCTGGGGTCAGACGAGCGTAGTGTTCACGTCCGTGATTGCGCCTAAAAGTACGTCCGTGATAGCATGAAAGAAAGTCCATTGGAGCCCGACACATGAAGTACGTCCGCACTGAACTGCGGACGCACCACGGCCGCGGCAAACGGACGCAAGGCAGGCAAGAACGTACAACCCCTAGAACGGCCGCACAAAGTGCGCTGCGTCCGCAACGTCCGCATAGCTTTGTGTGTGAGTGATGGAACGTGGTCAGACAGACTGCATTTATACGTCCAACATTTTTCACGGACAAAATGGTTTTGCTTTTTAATTTATTTTCCCTCCTACATCCGTCAAAAAATAAACGTCAGTGAAAAAAACGGACTGTGTGACCACTACTGTGTCTTCCGTTCTGACGTACGTCCGTGTGCAAGGACGTACAGTCCGTAGAAATCACGCTCGTCTGACCCTAGCCTTAATCTTTCAAGATTCTTTTCATTCAGGAATTGTACCAGAGGATTGGAGAAAAGCTGATGTAGTCCCTATATTTAGGAAAGGTTTAAAATTTGTGCCTGGGATTTCTAGACCTGTGAGCTTATCATCTGTGGCTGGAAAAGTATTTGAGGGGTTACTAAGGGATAATATTCAGGAATTTATTGGGAGGTATAATGTAATTGGCAAATTTTAGCCAGCATGGTTTTATGAAACACAGATCATGTCAGACTAACCTAATTGCGTTCTATGAGGAAGTAAGTAGAAGTATACATCAGGGGGTCGCAGTGGATGTGATTTACTTGGATTTTGCCAAAGCTTTCAACACAGTTCCACACAAGAGGTTACTATTTAAATTAAGAAAAATTGGTCTAGATGAAAATACTTGTTCTTGGATAGAAAACTGGCTAAAACATAGGGTACAGAGAGTGGTCATAAACGGTACATTTTCAAGATGGACATCAGTGGTAAGTGGTGTCCCTCAGGGATCAGGACCAATTCTACTCAATTTATTTATAAATGACCTTGAGATAGGCATTGAAAGTCATGTATCAGTGTTTGCAGATGACCCAAAACCAGAAAAAGTAATACAATGTGAACAGGATGTTACTTCGCTGCAGAGGGATTTAGATAGATTGGGGGACTGGGCGCTTAAATGGCAGATGAAATTTAATGTAGTTAAACGTAAATTTATGCATTTTGGAGTGAAGAACACACAGGCAACTTATACCCTAAATGGTACGGAGTTAGGGAAATCAAAGCAGGAGAAGGATTTGGGAACAGTCATAGACTTCAAACTAAGTAACAATGTGCAATGTTAAACAGCAGCCGCCAAGGCCAGCAAGGTATTGGCATGCATTAAAAAGGGAATTCACTCTCGGGATGAAAACATAATTTTGCCTCTTTATAAATAAATGGTAAGACCGCACCTTGAATATGCCGTGCAATTTTGGGCACCTGTCTTAAGAAAGGCTATTATAGCGGTAGAAAAAGTGCAGAGACGGGCGACTAAATTAATAAGGGAAATGGAAGGTTTAAGTTATGAGAAAGGCTAACAAGATTAAGCTTGTTTATTTTAGAGAAACGGCGCCTTCGAGGGGATCTGATAACCTTTATATAAATATATACGGGGCCATTATAAACCATTGTCTGGAAACTAGGGCTGCGGAAATTAACAATTAATTCATCGATTACTCGTTAATTTTTTTGGTTGATTAAAAATATTTTAATTGACCGCTGCCGCTGCATGTTTGGCTCCCTATGAGCGTTCGAACTCCGAAGGCATGGAGCTTGGCCACTCGCCTGGGGGAACCATGTGACCATCCGCGTTCTCGCGAGATCGCGGAGCTCACGTGCACGCCGGGATCTTGCGAGAACACGGCTGGTCACATGGTTCCCCCAGGCGAGCGACCGAGCTCCGTGCCTTCGGATGCTCATAGGGAGCCAAACACGCGGTGGCAGGAGGTGAGAGCTTGGGCTATATATCCATGTGTGAGCTGGGGGCAATATAACCATATATGAGCTGGGGCAATATATCCATGTGTGAGCTGGGGGCAATATATCCATGTGTGAGCTGGGGCAAATATATCCATGTGTGAACTGGGGGCAATATATCCATGTATGAGCTGGGGCAATATAACCATGTGTGAGCTGGGGGCAATAGATCCATGTGTGAGCTGGGGGCAATATATCCATGTATGAGCTTGGAGCAATATATCCATGTGTGAGCTGGGGGCAAATATATCCATGCTTGAGCTGGGGGCAAAATATCCATGTATGAGCTTGGGGCAATATATCCATGTGTGAGCTGGGGCAATAGAATAACTTACGTCAGTGCTACAGTTTGAATTTAAGACGTATTTGTGTGAACTGTGGAGTAAAGTCATGGATTGTTGAATCTAACTAGTGTCGGGAAATTGTATATAGTGTATCCCACATTTCCCACTGACTATTGTAGAGTTGCAATGCATGCAGATCAGCTAAAAGTAGTTGGATCTGTATGTGCGTTATAATTAATTGAAATTAATCGATTAATCCCCACCTGGGAGTGTGTATATTCAACCAAATAAAGCTGTTCAGTTGTAGCTGCTCAAAAGTCTCAGATCTACAGCGTCTTCTTATTTCTGGGGGATGCTAGCAAGGCTCTTTACATGTACCCGTGCTTAAGCTTAGTCTAAGGACTGGAGGAAGGCATGAGAGTCTGCTGGAGAGAACACAGGGGTCTGGCAAGGAAGCAGCATTAACAGATGTGACCCAGTCAGGGTAGAGATCTGTCACAATTAGAGATGTGCAATTGTTTTGTTCCGAATAGAAATTCAGACGAAATTCACCATTTTTGTATTTCAGGAGCATTTTCGAAAACGAAATATCTGAATATTTGGATCAATTGGCTTTTCATTTTTTTATCAGTTATTTCGTTTTTTATTGCTTATTTAAGAATGGGAAGTAGATTACTACCAATAGAATGAAAGTTTCTTTACTTATTTATTTTTTTAGGATTTTTTTAGGCATTTTTTGGGTGAAATTTTAGGTTTCCTAACTTTTTTTTTTTAAAGAAACAAGGCTTTTTAACCCATAGGTTTCAATGCAACATATGAATCCACACACTGCTGGGAAGTGCCTCTCTGTAGTATAATTAATGCAGCGTGTGAATCCGCACACTGCCGGGCAGCACCTCTCTGCAGATCGATTCATTTATTCAGATCGATTCATTTTTTGATCAGTCAGTTTTTCTTTTTATATGAGTTATAATTAATGCAGCATATGAATCCACACACTGCTGGGAAGTTCCCGGCAGTGTGCGGATTCATATGCTGCATTAATTATACTGCAGAGAGGTGCTGCAGCATATGAATCCGCACACAGCCGGGCAACATTCCAAAATGTCTGTGGTGGACTTCATCCTCATGATCCAAATGAATACATTTTACATTTTAAGTTCTGCTTCTAACTTTGAGTCTCATACCAGTACAATGAGGGACAGTAGTTGTCACAGAGACATAGAGGATAACACTGGATTTTACATACTGAACTAATTTGTTTTAAAATGACGAGTGCCAATAAACGTTACAAAATGACTTAATGGGCACTTTAATTGGTAGTTAACACAATAACCTAACATTATCAAGATATAAAATTATAAAAAGGAAACATTACCTGTGAACAAGTGTATTTTTTAGTCCAGCTTTCAATCCACGTACAATTGTTTTTGCCCTTGGTGTTAGAATTGCTTGAGAAACATGGAAAGTTCCTCGTTTTGATCGTTCTCCAAGAGTTGTCTCTAGAAACTGAATTAGTTTCTGCACATTGGTAGTGTTTGCCCATGGTGCTGGCATTTTATTTCCTGGCCACAAAAATGAATACTCATTCCATACATTGTAATGATAAAAAATAAGAACCTGATTTGAAAGATATAAACAGAAAAATATAAGCAATTTTGATGGATTAGAGTCCATGATTCTAACATTTTATATTCCTTGCGTCATGCAGGCTCACAACATTTATATTTAACAAGTGGAAATTATGCTTAAACACAAACATTACATACACCGTAAAGACATGTTGAAAATGCGGAGAAACCGGTACAGAAATAGGCGTGTGGTGAAACTCTAGTGCTAGAATAGTTTTCGCTTTGTAAAATAATGTCATGTCCAAGTCAGTGACTTCAGTGAAATCGTCCCATGGAGAAGTAATGGTTAATCTATTCAGAGAATGACGAGCAGCACCGAAAGTTGGCAAAATGCCCAGATTTTAAGTGCTTTTGTTTGACCGGTTTAAACAGATCCCATTGGTTTTGTGGTTACATTTTTTTTTCGTTTTTATGTTTTTTTATTCAACAGTTTATTCTTTTCATTTGCAGCAAAAAGGCTTTTTTTAAAAAAAAAAATTTGATTCAGATTTTTCTTTTCTGTAACAGACCTTTTTATTATTATTCATAGGACCTCATTTATTATTACCATGCATTTTCATGCATTTTTTTTGTCTTAACCTGCAATTTTTAAAAGTTTTTATTTTTATTTTTTTTATTTACCCCTGTTCGGTGGCTGATCGGCTTTTTTCGGTGACTGTTCAGAGGCATTTGGCGAATTGTTGACTGCGTTTGGCAGGCTGTGGGTGCATTCAGCGATCTGTATGACGGCGTTCAGCGGAACGTTGGCTAATTGAGCTTGCCGAAGGCATCCGAGCGAGAGGGCACTAAAATTTCGGTGCTTTCCGAATGACCACCTAAGTAATTGTACACCCCTTGTTTTATTATTGCATCACCTAGCTCTTTTTTTTTAAATTGGAGATAGTGAACTGATATTTTCCACTTGCAAATCCAAATAAAAGTACCACAAAAGTACCACCCCCATCCTACTTGAATAGATCACCGTAAAATGAAGCCTCGCCCTGAGCTTCATGCTTCAGCATTCCGCTCAGCTCGCCACCATTAACCTGCTTCCCTATTGCCAGGGCCGGATTAACATAGGGGCAGATGGAGCAGCAGCTCCAGGCCCATGCCTCAGAATAGGCCCAGAGAAAATACAACTATGTCTGCATTTGGACCCATGTATCTCCAACTCCATAGCATCTATAGGGTCAAGGGCACTAAAATTTCGGTGCTTTCCGAATGACCACCTAAGTAATTGTACACCCCTTGTTTTATTATTGCATCACCTAGCTCTTTTTTTTTAAATTGGAGATAGTGAACTGATATTTTCCACTTGCAAATCCAAATAAAAGTACCACATAAATGCCTGTGCACAATGTCATGGCCCATGCCAACGCCAAGGTAAGAAGGCCAAAGTCGTTACTGCAACCTCATGAATGCACTTGACAGCACCTTTCCTGCATGATCCTGCCTCAGCCCAGGTCTTACAAAGACCTGACCATGTCTGTCAGATCCCTGTTCCCAGGCTTAGTCTGTCTGGCTATAACTCAAGTGTACCCCCATCCTACTTGAATAGATCACCGTAAAATGAAGCCTCGCCCTGAGCTTCATGCTTCAGCATTCCGCTCAGCTCGCCACCATTAACCTGCTTCCCTATTGCCAGGGCCGGATTAACATAGGGGCAGATGGAGCAGCAGCTCCAGGCCCATGCCTCAGAATAGGCCCAGAGAAAATACAACTATGTCTGCATTTGGACCCATGTATCTCCAACTCCATAGCATCTATAGGGTCAAGTGAGGTATCACTGGAAAGGCCAGTGTATGGCCTTTCCAATGATACCAAACATGACCAGGCCTTCAGTAAAACAAATAAAATAATAAATATTTCCTTTTTCTCTTTCTTTCCAACAGTAATATTTTTCACTTTTCATTTCGAAAGTAAACGATGATGCTGCACTATTTAACCATCACATTTCTCATGTCACCAACAAGTGTGGAGGTGATGGTACAATCCAATGTTATGAATTGTTACATCAAAAACCTAAACCGCCGCACTGCAGCGAAGAGCACAGCGGGGAACTTTGGACCCCTGCGTCACTAATCTTTACACCTCACAAGGTCAAGTGAGGTGTCATTGGACAGGGCAGAGTTTGACCTTTGCATTAATACCGAGCCTGACCATGTAGAATCTAAAAGCAAAGAAAACTATTTTTTATTTTTTTAATTTTAGTTCCAAAGCAATGGCATTGTCTATTTGTCACGTATAAAATGAGCAATACCACTGCCATTACTCACCTTCTAATTTCCCACGTTGGGAGCAAGGTCAGTGTTTTATACATAGTCATATTATTTGTAAAAAACATGTTCTAAAACACAAGGGAAATGTTTCTTTCCTTTTTTTTCCCATTGTTTGGTTAAAATTGTATATTTTCTCAGAAAAATGGTTCCCATTTTACACTTTTTTTTTCTAACAAGAATGCCCTGTAGAATATATAACCACAAAGGTTTGGATGATAAAACGGGAAAAATATTTTTTACACTCTTTAAATGATTGAAATCTGAATGAAAAATTAATCACACAGTATCTGCCTGGTTAGACATACCCGTATCCGCACTATTAAATAACCAAAAATATGTTTTCATTTCACTAAATTCCAAAAAAAGCCCACCAAAATATTCAGCTCCAGGCCCATAGAGATCTTAATCCAGGCCTGCCTATTGCTTTGTGTATTTACTTGGGTGCCAGACCCTTGACTTTCCCTATTGACCTTCCTTGATTGTTGCCTGCCCACGTACTATGGCTTGTTCCTGGACGCTGCTACTGGATCACCCTCCTGAATGCCACGCTACAGAACCCCTCTGCCTACAGAACTCAGTTGTGCCTACAGACCCCCGCTGTGCCTAAGGACCACCACTGTATTCAGTAAATGGGAACCAACTGCCATACCAACCCTGTTGTTGGACTCCTACTCCCAGCATTTCTGGACACTCATCTACAACCCTGTAATCTGTGCACCTGTAACCCGTCCTGCTACTCACCTCCTGTGCTGTTTTACTAGTGTGTCCAGTATGTCTCCTTGTCTTTGTATTGTTTTCCCCTGTGTCCAACACCATTCATGCTTCGCCCCCTCGTTCCTGCATCCTTGTGTATTATTGCAATAAACCCCCATTTGGTCTTTATGACTGAACATTGTCTAAACTTCACTCCATACTTGGGTTCATACACCGTTGTTGCCCCGGCGAGTCCTGACACATGTAGGGGGTTATTCAAAGAGATCCGAATTGTGGCCGAAAGGTAACCGAAAACTGAAATTCAGCGTATGGTTACCTACCTTTCCTGGCCATTCAGCTATTCAGAGAGCAGGCAGTTCGCCAAATCTTGGCGAATTGCCTGCACGTACGGTGCCTGTTCGAGGGCAGTGAAATCCCCATAGAGAAGCAATGCTTCATCCAGGGCCGGATTAACATAGGGGCAGATGGAGCAGCAGCTCCAGGCCCATGCCTCAGAATAGGCCCAGAGAAAATACAACTATGTCTGCATTTGGACAAATGTATCTCCAACTCCATAGCATCTATAGGGTCAAGTGAGGTATCACTGGAAAGGCCAGTGTATGGCCTTTCCAATGATACCAAACATGACGAGGCCTTCAGTAAAACAAATAAAATAATAAATATTTCCTTTTCCTCTTTCTTTCCAACAGTAATATTTTTCACTTTTCATTTCGAAAGTAAACGATGATGGTGCACTATTTAACCATCACATTTCTCATGTCACCAACAAGTGTGGAGGTGATGGTACAATCCAATGTTATGAATTGTTACATCAAAAACCTAAACCACCGCACTGCAGCGAAGAGCACTGCGGGGAACTTTGGACCCCTGCGTCACTAATCTTTACACCTCACAAGGTCAAGTGAGGTGTCATTGGACAGGGCAGAGTTTGACCTTTGCATTAATACCGAGCCTGACCATGTAAAATCTAAAAGCAAAGAAAACTATTTTTTATTTTTAGTTCCAAAGCAATGGCATTGTCTATTTGTCACGTATAAAATGAGCAATACCACTGCCATTACTCACCTTCTAATTTCCCACGTTGGGAGCAAGGTCAGTGTTTTATACATAGTCATATTATTTGTAAAAAACATGTTCTAAAACACAAGGGAAATATTTCTTTCCTTTTTTTCCCCCATTGTTTGGTTAAAATTGTATATTTTCTCAGAAAAATGGTTCCCATTTTACACTTTTTTTTTTAACAAGAATGCCCTGTAGAATATATAACCACAAAGGTTTGGATGATAAAACGGGAAAAATATTTTTTACACTCTTTAAATGATTGAAATCTGAATGAAAAATTAATCACACAGTATCTGCCTGGTTAGACATACCCGTATCCGCACTATTAAATAACCAAAAATATGTTTTCATTTCACTAAATTCCAAAAAAAGCCCACCAAAATATTCAGCTCCAGGCCCATAGAGATCTTAATCCAGGCCTGACTTCATCTATTCAGAGAACACCAAACAGCAGGGAAAAGTTGCCGAAATGCCCTGCTGTTCGGTGGTTTCATTCGACTGATTTATTCAGGCGATTCCCATAGGCTTCAATGTTAAAAATATTCCAGTTTTAACTCAATATCTAATAAACCATTTAATATTATATTCTGCAGTCTCTTTATTTATAGATTTTGTATGATCGGTTAGGCATTTTTTTGCAAAAAAAATTCCTGTTTTTATTTTATTTTTTTAAATCGTCTTTTCTTTTTACTGTAACTGCCCTTTTTATTATCATTCATTGGATCTTATATTTAAATTTCAGGCATTTTTGTTCAGTAGTTTTTTGCAAACAGCGTTTCAAATTTCAAACTTTCAAGCATCCGTTTTTTGTTTTTTCACCTCATTCGTCTGCGTGTCGGCTTTTTCCAGCGGCTGCTCTGCACTGTGACCGGCGGCTAGTCGGGTTTCTCCAGCGTGTTCGGCGGGGTTAATCCAGCTGTCTCTGCGGGTTTCGGTGAGTGTTCGGCAGGTTTTGCAGCGGGTTTGCCCTGCAGTACGGCAGCCCTGTGGCGCTTGCTGAAAACACCGCAGGGTCGGCGAACTAGGATCGTCGAATCGCGCCGAATTGCAGGGAACGAAAAGTCACCGAACGTGTGGTGACTTTTCGATTCTCTGAATAACCCTGATAGGGCCCTATTACGATCTGCACGCAAATGTTAACGCTCACTTGCGTTAGCATTAACATTTGCTGCGGTCTTTACCGCAGATTACAATCCAAACGCAAACGGGTTAAAAAACACGTTTGCGTTTGGTACCTTGCGCTTCTCAGCGCGAGGTTACTGTACTTTCGCTCGCTATACTTAACATGGGGAGCGCAAAGTGTTAATCAGCGCTGGTATTACAAAGTTCCAGTGCTGATTAACGCCTGGCTCTGGTCAGCGCGAAGTTAACCAGAGCCAGGACTTGGTGTTAACGGATTCCGCTTCTGCAGAATCCGTTAACACCAGCTGTAAAAATAAAAAAACAAACCACAAACTCACCCTCTGTCCCGCGGCAAAGACTGCGGCTCTGTTCCCCCAGTCTCTCCCTACGTATAACTATGCCGACAGGCCGGATCTCGTCTCTCGTCTCACGTGACCGGCAGGGGGGAACTCAATAGAGTACTATGGACTCCAGCGAGTGGATGCTCGCGGCTGCACTCAGCGCTGCTGCGAGCATCCAGAATTTTACACTCGATAACAATGCAGGCAGCATTTTTTGCGCCTGCATTGTAATCCAGCGTTAAAACGAGCGTGCAAGGGGAAAAACTGCGAGCGCAGTTTTTCCTCCCTTGCGCCCGCGTTTTAACGTGAAGAGCGTAGTAGGGCCCTTAATGTTTTCGGAAAGTATTCAGCCTTATGCTAAAATTGTTGATTTTTTTTTCCCAATCAATACCCAATAATGATAAAGTAAAAACAGATTTGTGACTATTAGTAAAAGGAGAAATTTGTAATATCGCACTGACATAAGCATTCAGCTTATTGTAATTTAGCTCAGATGCATCCCATTTCTCAATCATATATGAGTGTTTCTACACTTTGATTACAGTCCACATATGGCAAATTCAATTGATTTACATGATTTGGATACACCTGTTTATGAGATCTCACAGTTGTAAATGCATATCACAGCAAAAGCCAAGCCATGAGGTCAAAGGAACTGCATGTAGAGGTCAGAGACATACAGGACTGGAGAAGGCTACGTGACATTTCAGCTCCATTGTAGATTTCCAAGAGCAAAGTTGCCTCCATAATCTTAAGTGACGTTTGGGTAAACCAGCAGTCTTCTTAGAGCTGATCACATGGAAACTGAGTGAACAGGGGAGAAGGGCTTTGGTATAGTAAAAGAGGTGACGAAGAAGCAAATGGTCACTCTGGGTTAGCTTCCACATCATGAGTAGTGGTGGGAGAAACTTCTGAAATGACAATCATCAGTGCAACACTCCACCAATCAGGCTAGGCAGAAGGCAATTCTTATTGCAAGACACACAAAAGCCCTTTGGGATTTTACAACAACAACAAATAAACCCCTAAAATAATCTCCGGCTGTAAGAAAGATTTTCTTGTCTGATGAATATTTAACGGTTTGGCCGCAATTTCACCTTTGCACAAGACAATGCAAAAAACCATTTTAGACACCATTCTGTTAATGTTCATGACTGGCCCAGCCAGTGCCCATACTTGAACACAATCAAACATCTCTGGAGATTCTTGAAAATGACTGTCATCTGAAATTCACATCGACCTAAAAGAGGACTGAATGGCAGAAACTATCCAAACCCAGGTATGCAAAACGTGTAATCTCTTACCTAAAAAGACTTAAGGCTGCAATCACTGGAAAAGGTGTTTCAATTAAGTACTGCATTAAGGATCTGAATACTTATGTTAATATCATTTCTACATTTTTCTCTTTATTAAATTGTCATTGTTGTCAAAAAATTGATTTGTCACTAGGGGGGAATTGAGTGTAGACTGATGTGAAATACTTTAGCTTAAATAATTTTAGTACAAGGCATCAACATAAAGAAATATTCCAATTATTATAAAAGGCTTGGTAGAGCCGGAAGGTTGATGCTGTAACATGTAATCTTGGTATTAAGGTGAACCCAGAACTTTTAATGAAGAGCAGTGATTGCCTGCTACTTTTTTGATTTAGATTATATAAATCCAGTCCCAACATTAAACCAAATGATATGCCTAAATCCAAGACTCTGCACATAGCCATATGTACCATCTTTATAATCTGATTGTACTTGTGGGTCTTCAGCTAAAACTTTGTACTTTATTTCCACATTGTTAAAATGGACAAAACATGATTTTGACCCTCTAGAGGTCTTACTCATGATGACTTTGTAACTGAAGACCCACAAGTGCATTCTGAGAAGGATAGTATATACAGTGGCAAGAAAAAGTAAGTGAACCCTTTGGGATTACGTGGAGTTTTGCATGAATTGGTCATAAAATGTGCTTTGATCTTCATCTAAGTCACAACAATTTGAAAAACACAGTCTGCTTAAAATAATACCATACAAACATATGTTTTCATGTGTTTATTGAACAGAACATGTAAACATTCACAGTGGAGGGTGGAAAAAGTATGTGAACCCCTAGCCTAATGACTTCTCCAAGAACTAATTGGAACCAGGAGTGAGCCAACCTTGAGTGTGATATTATTGGATGTGTTGCTGAAAGCTGTCCTGCCCTTTAAAAACACCAGTTTGGGTTTACTGGTTTCAGGAAGCACTGCCTGATGTGAACCATGCCTCGCGGAAAAGAGCTCTCAGAAGACCTACGATCAAGAATTGTTGACTTGCTTGAAGCTGGAAAGGGTTACAAAAGTATCTCCAAAAGCCTTGATGTTCATGTGTCCACAGTAAGACAGACTGTCTACAAATGGAGAAAGTTCAGCACTGTTGCTACTCTCCCTAGGCGTGGTCGTCCTGTAAAGATGACTGCAAGAGCACAGCGCAGAATGCTTAATGAGGTAAAGAAGAATCCTAGAGTGTCAGCTAAAGACTTACAGAAATCTCTGGCACATGCTAACATTTCTGTTGACACATCTACAATAAGGAAAACATTAAGCAAGAATGGAGTACATGGGAGGACACCACGGAGGAAGCCATTGCTGTCCAAAAAGAATATTGCAGTACATTTGAAGTTTGCAAAAGAGCACCTGGGTGTTCCACAGCACTACTGGCAAAATATTCTGTGGACAGATGAAACCAAAATTAAGTTGTTTGGAATAAACACACAACACTATGTGTGGAGAAAAAAAGGCACAGCACACCAACATCAAAACCTCATCCCCACTGTAAAACATGGTGGAGGGAGCATCATGGTTTGGGGCTGCTTTGCTGCCTCAGGGCCTGGACGGATTGTTGTCATTGATGGAAAAATGAATTCCGAAGTTTATCAAGACATTTTGCAGGAAAACGTAAGACCATCTGTCCGCCAACTGAACCTCCGCAGAGGATGGGTGATGCAACAGGACAATGACCCAAAGCATACAAGTAATTCACAAAAGAATGGCTTCAACAAAACAAAATACGCCTTCTGGAGTGGCCCAGTCCGAGTCCTGACCTCAACCCGATTGAAATGCTGTGGCATGACCTTAAGAGAGTGATTCACACCAGACATCCCAAGAATATTGCTACACTGAAACAGTTTTGTGAAGAGGAGTGGTCCAAAATTACTCCAGATCGTTGTGCAGGTCTGATCTGCAACTACAGGAAACGTTTGGTTGAGATTATTGCTGCCAAAGGAGGGTCAACCAGTTATTAAGTCCAAAGGTTCACATACTTTTTCCTCCCTGCACTGTGAACGTTTACATGTTCTGTTCAATAAAAACATGAAAACATATAATGTTTGTGTTGTATTATTTTAAGCAGACTGTGTTTTTCCAATTGTTGTGATTTAGATGAAAATCAGAGCACATTTTATGACCAATTCATGCAAAACTCCACGTAATCCCAAAGGGTTCACATACTTTTTCTTGCCACTGTATATGCCCAATTACCTGTCAACAAAGATAGTTAAATTATCATGTAAATACCGAAATAAATATGCTCACTTTTCCATTATAATAACAAAAGGAAAAACAACATCTAATTTCATTGTATGCTTTTCTCACCTGATATTTTTTCTCCCACAAATGTTGTAATGTAATGTTTTCAACACAATCAGCAATACAGAGTTTATTTCCAAATACTTCCTGCAACATACTGACAAGATATACATGATGTCCATGATCCATTGCATAAAAATGATTGAAGTCCAATAGAACAACCTCCTTTTCGTGATTTGTTAAAAAGTCGTTTATTTCTTTCAGCCCGTCCCATACTTTAATTCCATACAGACCATGTATAAAATAAATTTCGCTTCCAGCCTCTTCTGGTTTGGAAGACACTCGTAAGTCAAAATAGCGAATTCCTGACTCCAGCTGTTCCTTAAATGTTAAATTTTGAGTAACAGACCACTTCTTCATTACCTTTTTTACCAAAGAGATTTTTGCTAAGCGTTTGATTGATGCTCCTTGGTCTGGCGCAACAGGAGACTTTTCATCAACCCAAAAACTGAAAGAATCATGTGATCCTGAAAAGCAACAGGGTTGGTAGATAGTTAATGTGTCTTCTATGAAACAGTTATAAATAAAGAGATAAAATGTAGCAGGATTAAAACTTATTATTGTTCTAGTAGCTAGCCATTTGACGCTAACCATTTTTATGTAATATTGGTTCCATACATTATTTTCTCATAATATATTTCATTAACATGCACTATGTTTCACTCCCCCCAGAGTAGGATCAACTAATGTTCTCTCTCTCTCTACTCCAGAGTTCATTTGGATTAATGTTCTGCCTTTTTTCTCTGCCATTTTCACATTTGATACTTTGTAGTAACAAACCCCATGACAAGTGTCAGTGCTTGGATGGGAAAGCCAGATTTTGTAGTGTCTGACATTATTTAGATGTAAACAGAGATAAACTGGGTTCTGGTGGTCCATTAGGCATACATTGCAGACACCCCATTGCAAATATGTCCTCAATGTCCTAAAAAACTAGTTTTCCTTTTTTCAATATGAAAGTCATAGACTTTACTGGATCTTTCATTGATTGCAAGACCCTCTAATTCACTGTATGCACATTAAGAAAACTAGGGATTTCATAACTATGTTCTACAGAAGTTGTACTCATACTCTACACCTAGAATGATATATTGCGAAATAGGAACGGTTTAAGGGAGCGTTTGAAGGAAGAGAAATTAGGGGAAAGTCTGACCGTACGAGGGAGAGGGTTCCAGAGGATGGGGGCTGCGCGTGAGAAGTCCTGCAGTCTATCATGGGAAGAGGTGATGCAGGGAGAAGCTAGGCGCAGGTCACTGTTTGACCTTAGGGAGCGGGCTGGGGTGTATTTGGTGATTAGTGAGGACAGGTAGTGGGGAGCTGAGTTAGTGAGAGCTTTGTAAGTCAGAGTAAGGATTTTGAATTTAATTCTGCAGTGGATGGGGAGCTAGTGAAGGGACTCGCAGAGGGGAGCGTCAGAGACAAAGCGGCGGGTGAGGTGGATGAGCCTGGTTACCTACTTTTTTTTCCCTCGCGTACGTCTTGGCATTCCATTTCCATAAAATGTGACCCTCATTTTAGCACAATGTAATTAATAAAGATGTTGTTATGTTAAATTTATATTTTCTAACTGTAAATAAATAGGCCAATAAGGGGATGAAAAAGCAATGGAATAAATTCAACTGACAATTCATACCCATCTTTTGTTTAACCTCTTGGCTGCGGAGAACACGCTTACCACGCTATCAGGATTGCCTCCTGTTACGGATGACATGCTGAGCACCTCCTGTCTGCCCTGCCATGATTGGCTGCCCCTCCGCCCACTGGCTTCATTCCGCATGGTTGAGATAATGTCAGAAACGGATTCCCCAGCCCAGGCACAGAAGTCTAATAAGAGGAGATGCATGTACTTTGGAATCTCTATCTCTGGTTCTCTACATTATAGAAGGTCATTTGAGGTGTTGTTGCAAAGGCCAGGGTCTGGCCTTTCCCTGCATACCAAACATGACTATATAATGTGTAGAATTAGTTAAAGAAAAATAATAATATTAAAATCTTTTATCCTCTCTCAAGCAGCTCCAATGTCCACTTTTCACTTATAAAGTGACCACTGTGGCTGCAATTACTCACATAATTGTTCACGGTGACAGCAAGTATGGAGCTGAAGATACAGTGCATTTTTACACATTGTTTCATAAAAAATACTTTGGACCCTGTTGTCTCTATTCTATACATCAAGTGAGTTGTCATTGGAATAGGTCAGAGTCTGGCCTTTCCACGAATACCAAACATGACCATATAAATATAAAAAAGTAAAAATAAATAAATACAGTTGATGTTCAGCAAGATTTGACGATGAAATCCACATAAAGCAAATGCTCAATGATCTTGCTTATTGTTAGCATGTGATATATAAAAAGTGTAGCATACAGCAAAGCTGATACCAAATAACACTGTAAGGTTCCTCGCCGGCGGCGGCGCCGCAGATGATCAAATACACTATTGCATTCATCATACTGCAGGGCAGCACCCTTCAGTTGCTGCCACAGAACAAACTGTTGCCTTATCCAGCTCTGCACTGAGTATCAGGTGCATCTCATTATTCAGCCTGCTGCCCCTATATAACTGAACCACACCCTCACCTAGATGCTTCAGCATTAAACTTTCACTTCCAAGTGGAACTCGTGCAGCCAGGAGCCTGTTACTCTGACAAACTTGTGTCCAGGACTTATCTGAAGATCTGACGGCTTGCTTGCCTACTGGACAACCACCTTCCATACCCCTGGACCTGTTGGGCTTCGTCAAAGTGACCCACTGCTTCATCCAGAGGGAACCCCTTTTGCTTCATCCAGAGGGAACCCCTTTTGCTTCATCCAGAGGGAACCCCTTTTGCTTCATCCAGAGGGAACCCCTGCATTGTCTAAAGGACTTACCCGTGTATCACAGACTCCCTGCATACTGGACTCTTATCAGTTTATCCTGCTCTAAGAACCGTCCCTGTGTTGTCCGTCCGTCTATCTGTCTGTAAATTAATCTTTTCCCTGTCGAGTCTTGTGTATGTTTTGCCATCCTGCTCCTGTTTAGTTCACTCTACTTTCTCTCTCCCTGAACCTGTGTATTTTATATCTAGTTGTTCCAATCCCTTCCAGCCTGTTCATTCTGTTTACTTCTCTCTTATCCTTTCTCTATCATATGGTTAACCCCCTTCGTGTCCTTTTGAATTCTCTTGTTCATATGTCAGGCATCCCTTTTTCTATGATCTCCCTTTTCCATGTTCTGTGATACTTCTTTAATAAAACCCCTTTTTATTGTTGAAATCCATTGCCTCTTTGTGTCACTGCCTCTCTGGGCTCGCAACCTCACCCACCTGCCTGGCTAGAACGTGACAAACACTGTTCACATATAAAATAGTAGTCCACGTGCTTAGACAAAAACCATTGGCAATGTCCTCCTTGTGAATGTGCAGTTTTTGAGAGGTATTCAATATACTTAAATGTTCAGCTGTTTTTCAGTCTTGGGTCTGGTCCTTCCGTACCTCAAGAAAACCTAAAAATAAACCGCAATGGCGCAGAATCTTTATGTATAGAGTATAGTATCGTAAGCTAGATTAGAAACACACATACTCTAGAGCCACAATTAGCCTGGCTGTAGGTATCCACGCATTCGGCCAACTATTAGGGGTGACGCAGTCCTTCTCTTCTCACAAAGCAATGGTTCACAGGCGGATGTCTCCTGAAGTAAAACAATAAGACATTGCTCCCATAGCGTAATTTGTCTTCAGGGTTTATGTCTAAACCTAAAGAAATCCACTCACTGATGCTGGTGGGTGGGCGCTTCAGCAGGCCTGCATAGCTGCTGACACCTCGCTCAAGTTTTCAGCTATACAGCTTGCTGCTAAGCGAATGCTCCTGATGACACTGGCAAAAAGTGAAACGTGTAGAGCTATGCAACATAACTGTTTTCCTGACAATCCGCTCCCCCCAAGGCATAGTACAAGGAATGGTTAGATCTGGCACTTTTTATCAAGTGCAGTCTTTTCTACTACGTGTTTATGTGGAGTTGTGATAAAGGCAACTTTGTATTCCAATGTTGCTTATATTTCTAAATTCTTTTACTATACACACAAAGGCCTGTTTCCTACTGCTACTATAGTATCTGTACAGCATTACTATCATTGTGCTCCACTGTACTCCTCTTATGATGCCTCCAGTAACGGATCTCTTGATTGTACAAGACCAATACAGAGCCTATGCTCTACGGGTCTTGCAACTGTAAAATTTATTCAATTATGTTAATATATTTTTTTTTGTTTTGGCCTGTATATTCCTATTCTTTTGTCTGCATTGTGGCTCCTTAGTAATCCATTCCCTACAGCCTACACCTTTTTAATTTTATTTTTTTTGGCTTAATGGTAAATGTTGGGTCCTTACACCATTTTGTTTTTGTATTTTTCTTTAATATTAACGTTTTTAGACTCTCATCCACTCTCTCTCAGAAGGAGATTTAGCCTTTGCAACCTCCAATTATTAAATAAATATGACACATGTCATTGGCTGCTGCGTGACAGTCTGAACTCAGACCGTCTCCCTGCAGCCAATACCACACATCAGCGGTTGGGCAGGCTGGAGGAGCGGTGCCCACCGATGAGGCAAGCAGGGCGTACTAGTATGCCCCGCTAGAGTTAACCCTCTCCAGCCCATCCGACAATAAGGGGTTAAGAAGGTATGATCGCAAATTCATGAGGGAATTATTACATCATGTGTATTCAAGGGGTTAATGACATAAATCTTTCGCCACACTTTACTACAGTAAGAGTTTCTGGTATAAAATTATGCAAATAATTTTTACACATTCATCTTTCTTACCTTTTTACAATTTCCATAAAGGTTACTGCCCTCAACTAACTTATGTTCAATTTGCGCCGTGTTTGTTTTACATGAACACCTACGGCTAGACTAACGCATTTTTCGCGTTGTCTGTGAAAAAGTGCGTTCGAACGAATGGACGCATTTTTTCATGGAGTACGCGATAGCAGTCATACTATGCGCATTTGCGTTTGTGATTTTGTACGGATCATCAATAAAACACTTTGTGCATCTGGACGTTATGTTGGCCGGACATTAGCAGTGTCTGACATCTCCAATTCACACACACACGCCGCTAGCGGACGCAGCGCACTCTGTACAACCGTACTAGAGGTTTTACGTTCTCGACAAAATGCGTTCGTTTGCCACTTGCGTTGCGCAGCCGGACTTTTGTGCGACCGTACTTCGTATATTGGCCGTCATTGCCCGGCATTTGCTGCTACTACGGCCGTGATTAAGTGCGCCTGCACGCGCGTTCGCACTGCTTCAGTCTGACCCTAGCCTTAAAGGTTATTCAGAGTGGTGAAAACCAGGAGAATGACCGGAGAATCAAATTCTAGGTCAAAATAGCCAAACCAGAAAAATCCCCCCATTTATCCTACTTTATAAATCGGCTATTTGGTCTAGAACCGATACAATACCTCTCATCACGATCCACTGGTGAAATACGTGGCAATACGGAGCCAAACACTCAGAGTGGTGTGAATGAGATATTGTATCACCACTCTTGAATGAACAGTGGGGCTATAGCCTGCAGACTGCGAAATTAGACCAAATTGATACATGAATGGCAGTAGGTTACAATGATGAATGATTTTAATACAATTTGGTAACCCTGTATGTCTATTTTATAGGAACAGACCAGTCCAAACTGATGGTTATAGGCAACATTTATGTAAATTATAAATGATTATCAGTAAATGCCTTAAGGTCTTCATTATTATTATCTCAGCGACCCTGCGATGTATTCAGCAAGCACCACAGGGCTGTTGTAATGCAGGGAAAAGCCGCCGCAAACCTGGCGAACACTCACTAAAACCCACAAACATCTGGATTAAACCCGCCAGAGAAACCCGAGCAGGAGCCGATCACAGCGCAGTGCTGTATCTTGGCCTAGGCCTGGGGTGGCAGTTTCCAGTGGGGCAGAAAAAACAACAGCTGTGTCGATCTGGCCGGAGCAGTGGATTGTTAACCCTTTAAGGACCTAGGGTCTTTAAAGTCAATGCATTTATGACGGACAGTTCTGTCATTCTTCCTTAAGGCTAGGGTCAGACTGAGGCAGTGCGAACGCGCGTGCAGGCGCACTTAATCACGGCCGCAGTAGCAGCAGATGACGGGCAATGACGGCCAATATACGAAGTACGGTCGCACGAAAGTCCGGCCGTGCAACGCAAGTGGAAAACGAACGCATTTTGTCGAACGTAAAACCTCTAGTACGGTTGTACAGAGTGCGCTGCGTCCGCTAGAGGCGTGTGTGCGTGAATAGGAGACGTCAGACACTGCTAATGTCCGGCCAACATAACGTCCAGATGCACAAAGTGTTTTATTGATGATCCGTACAAAATCACGGATGCAAATGCGCATCGTATGACCGCTCTCGCGTACTCCGTGAAAAAATGCGTCCATTCGTTCGAACGCACTTTTTCACAGACAACGCGAAAATGCGTTCGTCTGACCCTAGCCTAAGGGTTAATAGGCAGCAGAGGCCTTGTTATCTTTTGTCTGGCTATCCATGAGTCTGACACTTCCTGGTGTCTCATTGCAGTGTCTGGTCCTCTTATTGACCCATTCAGTTAAATGGAGAGCGTTTTTTTTTATTCTTAATAAACATTTTCTTAAAACTACATTTAATGAAAAAACTTCTTTAAAAAAAAAAAGGGGGTTATAAAAGAAGGGGAAGAGGGCTATTAAACTAGATCTTAATTAATACTCCACCTTTTATAACAGTTACAAGCATTTATAAAGCGCTGTACAATGGGAGAGACAGAATAACAAATATACATACATGTTACACACACACTGAACATCCCTTCGTGGATTCTTGCACCGGGGCCCTGAGGTTTCTAGTTACACCTCTGCTATAAAAGCAAGCAGCAGCCAGGCCTTCACTGGCTGCTGGCATTCTGCACTACTTGCCCAACGATTGTACAGCTGCTAGGGGAGAGATAAAGCTTCTCACCGGCCCTGCAGTAGTGCCCGGACTCAGTGAGGGCAGGCTGGCTTCGATGAGCAGCATTCACTGCCTGACACCACGCCCCTGTCAGCTGACATCAGCCAGAGAGGAGCTAACTGCCCAAGTGCAGCAATAGCAGGCTGTGGACTCGGGAAGCAGGGACCCCAGAGATACTGCTTGGCCTCCAGCCCCGCCCAGCCAGCCCCTACGGCCCATCTATTACACTGTCACCAGATGATGTCGCCTGACAGGCATTCTGCAACATCCTGATCTGATAAGAGGTGCCTCCTTAAATATTTGAGCTGAGGGCATTTCTTCTAAGTGGTGTGTTATTCACTCACCACATCACACACACCTTCTATATATACTGTCACCATACTGCTTCCGTCCATATATACTGTCACCATACTGCCTCTCTCCATATATACTGTCCACAATACATGTCATGTAGTCCTGATTTAATAATCCTTTATTTTATTTTTAGTTGAAAAATAAAAATTATTTTGAGATCAGTGAGGGGCTTGTTATTCAGTTTTAGTTAAACTCTATCCTATATACTAAGAGCAGCCCCAATTTTGGCAGCAAGTCTCGCTGTCCTTGTTTCGCCCTAATCTCCCTCTTTTTAGGGGCTCCTCCATATACTGGGTTTGGGTTGTCTTTTAAGGATTCCTCTAGGTTGTTTCTGGATGTCTTTAGACCCTCCTCCATATTCTGAGTGTGTAGATGTTTATAGGGGCTCCTCCATATATATATGTGTGTGTGTCTCTCTGCCAATCAGTTATGCGATCACATCTTTTACTATTCTATTTTTTTAATTTATTTTTTTGCAGTTTTACTTAATATGTGTAACACAGACGAAATTGAATCCCAGACTCTCTGAGATTTACTCATGTCTGTTACACAATACAGACTCCTTGTATTGTGTCCTCTGTGTAATGCAGTAAGTGTCCTTGGGCAAGACACCTAACGGTACATACTCGCCACCCAGGACAATGTATCCTTCCAGGTAAAATACTTTCTCAAAAAAAAAAAAATATTGATTAAATCCCAGACTCCCTGTATTGTGTCCTCCTCTGTATTATGTATAATACAGAAGTCATCTGTAAATTTGGAGGCGACCCAAAAGTTTCCTAAATTAGTTGGCAGGCCTCTCCATGCAGCCTGTACTGCACTAAGTGGATGATGGCCACTGCATTATAGCAACAGCCATCTTTAAAACCAGAAAGTGTCTGGCTGTTTTAAACAGGAGGTGCGGCCTTGAAAGGAAGGAGTGTCCAATTTAGTTTAGGGGGTGCACGAGTTTAGTCAGGCCTAGGGCAGCACAAAATCTAAATACACCACTGGCGCAGAGCAGCCGCCGGAAAAAGCTGACACTGCAGACGAATGGAGTGAACAAAAAAAAACAGTACGCTTGAATGTTTGAAAAGTGAAACACTGTTTGCAAAGAAACTACAGAACTAAAATGTCTGAAATTTACATATAAGATCAAATGAATGCTAATAAAAAGGGATGTTACAGAAAAAAGAAAACGATTTCTAAAAATGCCTAAAAGATCCTAAAATATCTGAAAATAGACTTTTTACTGCAGAATAAAATAATAAACGGTTTTATTAGTGAATTAAAATGGGAATATTTTTAACATTGAAGCCTATGGGATTCTCCTGAATAAACCTGTCGCATGAAACCACCGAATGGCGGGGCATTTCGGCAACCTTTCTCAGCTGTTTTGTGTTCTCTGAATAGATGAAGCATTGCTTCTCTATGGGGAATTCACTGCCCTTGAACAGGCACAGCATGTGCATGCAATTCGCCAACATTTGGTGACCTGCCGGCTCTCTGGATAGCCGAATGGCCAGGAAAGGTAAGCTTACACTGAATTTCAGTGTTTTGGTTACCTTTCGGCCACAATTCAGAGCTCATTGAATAACCCTGCAAGTGTTTTGTGTGATGTTTTAATGGTTCTAAATAAAGGTTACATTTTATTTATGGTGAATACATGGGTCTGGCCTGGCTAGTAGGGGCTTGAGTATTCAAAAATAACTTCTGTTCAATTAGCGCTGTATTTATATTTATGTTTTACATGAACACATACAAGGTTATTCAGAGAGGTGAAAACCAGGAGAATGACTGGAGAATCGAAATTTCTAGGTCAAAATAGCCAAACCAGAAAAATTCTTCCATTTATCTCACTTTATATATCGGCTATTTGGTCTAGATTGTTCTCTTCTGCCATTCTCCTGGTTTTCACCTCTCTGAATAACCCTGATATAGAACATGGTGCATATGCAACCTCTTTTCCTTTCACATTACCTAACTTTAAATGTGTCCAATTAAATTAATGGACTGTCCACCCGCAAGATTTTAATTTAATTTAAACAGCTTAGGGAGGGGTATACCCAGGGCGTATCCCTCAATGACCATTCATTCATTCATGGCCCTTAACCCTGAAAGGGGGTGGGGCATACCTGACTGTCATAGCCTAGACATACCCTCCCACAAACCCAATACACCACACATTACCATAATGAAACACATGACACCTGAATTAAGGAGAAAATGGCCACAGTTTTATTAACATTTGTTTAAAATTTTGAGCAAACAATGCTGATATGTTTTACCAGATTGAACCTTTTTTTTTTTTTTTATTGCTCAAATCGCATCATAATGTGGGTATTAAAAAGAATAGAAAACAATTGTGACACAAAGGCAGCACAAAATAATGGTATATTTGTTTTTAACGTTTCATAACATTTGGTACAAAGTGGGCGTGGTTTGATTGAATACAATGCAATATCTTTCAAACCGAACCGTTAAATCATTAATAAAGCAAAAATAGAACGACAAAGGATGGAGATTTAAATGGCACAAATGTAGCACTAACCAACAAGCCAGGTTTCACAATGTTTGGCTCTTGTAGGGTGGCTGGGTGACCTTTGGTGGCTTTTATTCATTCGTCATTCTCTGGACAAAACATTGCTATTAATTTTTACGCCACAAAACAGCACAAATGGAGCACTAAAAGACAGTGGATTTTTTTATTTGTGCCATTTGTAGGGGGGCCAGCTTGACGCAGCTGGAAACCTGTTACTGCATTTTTCCAGAAGAAAACCAAAACTGAAAAACGGGGAAAAAAAATTGCGTTTCGGAGGATTGTGTTTTATGAATAATGTGACTATGTATGAAACACTGAACTTGCTCCCGGTGTGTGAAATGAGAAGGTGGAGAATGGCAGCGGTATTGCTCATTTTATATGGGGCACATGGACAATGCCATTGCTTTTTGTAACAAAAAAATTTAAATAATTTTAAAAATATATTTCATTTTTTTTCTCTTTTTAGATTTTACATGGTCATGTTTGACCATTTCTGACGTTTCCTATGACACCTCATTTGACCTTGTGCGGTGTAAAGATTAGAAATGCTGGATCCTAAAAGACCCCCAGCGTTCTTCGCTGCAGTGTGGCGCTTTAGATTTCTGATGGAGCAGTAGGCAATAACGTATTTTGCCATCACCTCCACATTTGCTGGCGACATGGGAAATTAGATAGCGAGTTACTGCAGCATAATTTTTCACTTTATACCTGAAAAGTAAACAGTGATAAATTAGAATAACAAAAAAAATATTCCGACTTTTTAAATATAACCTGGTCATTTATCAGTGAGAGGACCATACTCTGGCCTTTCCAGTGATGCCTCATAAGACCCTGTAGCTGATATGGTTCCAGAGATGAAGGCGTCCAAATGACCGGCCGTGCAGACATGAGCAGTGGCGTCACAAGGGGGGTGCGGCCCGTACCGGGGACAACCCCCAAGTGACGCCAGGAATGAAAAAAAATTGTCACATTTTTTGAGCGTGTTTCAGCCACACACACACTCCTTCTCCAACAACCTCCGGCACCGATTCCAAAATCCGGCGAATCCGCCCGTCACCACGCACTTGCAGGCCGTGTGTTATAAGCTGCAGTACGGCGGGCGGCCGGCAGGTTAAAAATCAAAGATTGCGCAGCTGGCCGACCCCCTCTGATGCGGCGAAACCACGCCAGAGGGAGCGCTGCGTCGGCGCGCCGGCCGTCTGACGTCCCTGGCCAGCCCTGTAAATAAATCCACATCCTTGCAGTTCTTCACTGACACACCACGGCGGCCAGCCAACCACACCCTGCCCGTCTCAGCTGCCTGACACATATGAGCGAGCCATCCGAGCAGCCGCGCACCACGCACAAGACCTGCTGCACTAGTGCAAGTGACTGTGAGGTCCACCTCGGCTCAACTGCTTAAAAAATTTACCCTCCAGCAGAAAAAAATTAATATTTACCGAGTTTACTCTCCTCTGTTCGTTGGCCGGGCCATATATGAGCGTATCTCAGAGCTCCACAACAATAAAACTCACAGCAGTGTGCGGTGTATATGAGTGTATCAGTGATATGCTCATATACACTGCACATTGCTGTGAGTTTTATAGCTGGAGCTCTGTGATATACTCATACACACTGTATGGTATTCCTGTGACTTGTATTGTTGTGGAGCTGTGTGAAATGCTCATATACACCACACATTACTGTGAGTTTTATAGCTGTGGAACTCTGTGATACAGGACTGTCATGCAGGTTGTATGAGTGTGAGTTTTATTGCTGTGGAGCTCTGTAATACCGTATCACAGAGCTCCACAGCAATAAAACTCACAGGAATGCCATGCAGTGTATATGACCGTATCACACAGCTCCACAATAATAAAACTCACGGCAATGTGCGGTGTATATGTGTAACAGAAGCCGACCAGAAATTAGCCGCCATCTTGCCCCCTGGCAGCCATCTTGGGATGAGCTGAGATAGAAGCATTTGTAAATAGCAATTACTAGTTGGTTTAGAAAAGTTTGCTTAGTTTTTCAGACATTCCTGAGACTTGCTGGCATAAGCAATTAAAATAGAAAGCTTGGCCTGAACAAATAGTGGGTGTCAGAAAGATGATTTAGAAACATACAAAGGCCAGGAAGCCTTAACTGAAGACAATGCCCCTATTAGACCATCTGCGTCCTTATCAGGATAGGGAGGGGTACAGTCTACAGAGAAGGGCCAAGGGTAACAAGAACAAGCTGAACCTCAAGATTATTAAACTGTTTTAATTGCTTGAGAAACTGCTGAATTGTGGAATGTCTTTGTGTGAAGATGAGGGCATGGCACATTTGCCCTGGGGAGGCCAAAATCGCCCCTGGGTGGGTTGTTGGGATGTACCTTTTTATGTATTCATGTATAAGAATTGAAACCCATCTTGATTTTGTCACTCAATCTTTGCGATTCAATCCTGGCTGAGACTTGACGTCAAATAAAGTACGCCTTTCCTGCTATTGACTTGTGTCCGGCTTGTCATTGTCCACACCGGGCTGACCTTTCTCCCGACAGGACTAAGTGGATTCCTGCTACATACAGTTGTGTTCAAAATTATTTAACCCCCAATGCTGTAAAGGGTTTTAGGGAATTTAGTGTACATTTGTAATTGTATTCGGAATGAAATCCTACAAGGACTTTTTAAAGAACCATATGCAACTAAAATTACATCAATTGGTTTTGTAATACAGTAGTAAATGTTTCTTTTGTGAATTCTTCAATGACACAATTATTCAACCCCTTAAAGACTACCACTCTGAAGAACAGAGGTTCATTCAAGTGTTTTCAATCAGGCATTGAAAACACCTGTGGATGTCACGGAGCAGCAATAAAGCATAATAAGCACCAATTAGGCAGCTTTAAAATGACTGTGATACTCAGCTCCTTCTAGACATTTACTGGTGTGGTTACAAACATGGTGAAGTCAAGAGAATGGTCCAGGAAGACGAGAAGAGGTGATTACTCTTCACAGGAAGGGCAATGGCTATAAGAAGATTGCAAAGATGTTAAACATACCAAGAGAGACCATAGGAAGCATCATTCGCAAATTCAAGGCAAAGGGCACTGTTGAAACGCTACCTGGTCATGGCAGAAAGAAGATGCTGACTTCGACTGCTGTGCGCTACCTGAAGCGTAGAGTGGAGAAAAGTCCCCGTGTGACTGCTGAGGAACTGAGAAAAGATTTGTCAGATGTGGGTACTGAAGTTTCAGCTCAGACAATACGGCGCACACTGCGTAATGAAGGCCTCCATGCCAGAACTCCCAGGCGCACCCCCTTGCTGTCTCCAAAGAATAAGAAGAGTCGACTGCAGTATGCCAAAAGTCATGTGGACAAACCACAGAAGTTTTGGGATAGTGTTCTGTGGACTGATGAAACAAAATTAGAACTGTTTGGGCCCATGGATCAACGCTATGTTTGGAGGAGGAAGAACAAGGCCTATGAAGAAAAGAACACCTTGCCTACTGTGAAGCATGGCGGGGGGGTCAATCATGCTTTGGGGCTGTTTTGCTTCTGCAGGTACAGGGAAGCTTCAGCGTGTGCAAGGTACCATGAATTCTCTTCAGTACCAGGAGATATTGGATGACAATGTGATGCAGTCCGTCACAAACCTGAGGCTTGGTAGACGTTGGACCTTTCAACAGGACAATGATCCCAAGCATACCTCCAAGTCCACTAGAGCATGGTTGCAGATTAAAGGCTGGAACATTTTGGAGTGGCCATCGCAGTCACCTGACTTAAATCCGATTGAGAACCTCTGGTGGGACTTAAAGAAAGCAGTTGCAGTGCGCAAGCCTAAGAATGTGACTGAACTGGAGGCTTTTGCCCATGACGAATGGGCGAAGATACCCGTAGATCGCTGCAAGACACTTGTGTCAAGCTATGCTTCACGTTTAAAAGCTGTTATAACTGTAAAATGATGTTGTACTAAGATTGTCACTTGGGGGTTGAATAAAACTGATAATGATGTGAGCACAGAAAAGACATTTGTGGTTATTTCATTATAAATGTTATGTTATATTTGTCTGACCTACACGTGCCTCTTTGATTTAATTGTAAGCAAGATGACTGAATGATCAAAATCAATGTCAAACTGGCCAAAACACTCAATTTCAGTGGGGGTTGAATAATTTTGAACACAACTGTATGAGTGTATCAGAGCTATATATGGGAGTTCTGCATATGAGTAGCAGTAATTTAGTGTTTTTTTTTTTGTAAAACTCAGGGGTGGGGTGACACCATGAGTTACCGCACCGGGTGACACCAACCCTAGTGACGCCACTGGACATAAGGAGTTATTCAGAAAATACCAAAATTTTAGTGATTTCTAGTTTGGCGCACTTTGGTGCACTTTGGGGATTCCAGTTCACTGACCCTGTGGTGAATTCACTATTCACCTCGGTCGCCGAATGAGCACCACCGAACATTGCCGCCAAAGTGCAAAAAAACCCCACAGAACTCTGCTATTCTAATAGGTCTTTAAACCAATAAAAATGTGTCTAAATAATAAATAGGTCTGTTATAAATTCTACTTTAAAAAAAAAAAAGACTTTTAAAAAAGTTGGGAAACACAAATTTCGTCCAAAAATACAAAAAACTTGTCCCAAAATATAAATAAAAAGACGGTTTGCTAAAAATGAAAAGAATAAACGGTTGAATGAAAAAAAGGATGACAACAATAATCTTTACATTGAATCCTAATGGGATTTGCCTGTTTAAACCTGTCGAACTGAATCCCCGAAAATCAGGGCATTTCGCTGACACTTCGGTGCAGTTTGACGTTCTCTGAATAGATTAACTTCTTGATGGGACAATTTCACTGCCAAGGAAGGTCATCGATCTGTGGTGAACCACACCGTATTTTGTTGTCAATTCGCCAGTATTTGTCGAATTTACAGTTTACGGAATAGACAAATTGCCGTACGGTGAAATTTACAGGTACTTAAAAGGTTTTTTTTTTGTCCTACCTTTTGGCCTGGCTATTCCTATTGATTGTTTGTTTGTTTGTTTGCTTT
This sequence comes from Leptobrachium leishanense, assembly GCA_009667805.1. Lineage (NCBI taxonomy): Eukaryota > Metazoa > Chordata > Amphibia > Anura > Megophryidae > Leptobrachium > Leptobrachium leishanense. Next base: position 185,266,020 of record CM019064.1, on the reverse strand, counting down.
GTGGTTTCTTGTTATCCATTTCCTACACCTTGAGTTTTTTTGAGTCTTTATGGTAAACGTTGGGTCCATACACCATTTTTATAGTATTTTAAATTAGAAGTTACGTTTTAGACTCCCATCCACTCTCTCAGAAGGAAATTTAGCCTTTGCAACCTCCAACAATTAATAAATATATATCATTGTTTTGGGTTACCCCCGCTGTGTGTTTCGCTTGGAGGCCGCCCCCATTTTCCATTTTCTTTCTATGCATCACCACTCTCCAAGGTTGCCATACCATTAAACCTTGATAGCAATTTGTTTCTTGCATCTATCTCTATTATCTCCTTAACCCCTTAGTGACCGGGCGGTTTTACACAAATCCGTCTTTTAGTAACCGCTGCTGTTTTTACGTTTCTGCGCTGTTAGTGTTTAGGTCAAATTTTCCTCTTACTCGTTTATTCAACCCACACATATTATACACCCTTTTTCCCGCCATTAAATGGACTTTCTAGAAATACCATTATTTCCATCATATCGAATAATTTACTATAAAAAAAAATATGAAATATGAGGAAAAAAATGGTAAAAACACACTTTTTGTAATTTAATCCCCAAAATCTACAACCACCCAAAACGACCCCGGCTAAATAGGTTCAAAATTTTGTCCCGAGACTAGAAATACCCAATTTTTACATGCGTTTGCTTTTTAACCCCTTCACTGCTGAGACAGTTCACCTATGTGCGCTGCGCTCATTCTGACCATTTTGTGCTAATTATTTTTAGATGACAGCCTAGGTCCTATTTAATTAAACCCCCCCCAGACAAAAACTTTTAAAAAAAAACATTTTTTTATTTTTATTATTTTTTATTTATTTATTTATTTTTTAAAAAAAATAAATAAAACCAAACCTGGTCATGTTTGGTATCATTTGAAAGGCCATAATCAGGGAGATAAATCCTTAGGATCCCCTTATCTCTACATGGCAGCTAGATGGTTAACTGGCCCACTGACATCCTCACACATATGGTGAGGTTGTCAGTGGGTGGGGGGGACCTGGAGGCTTGGCTGACATCCAAGATGTCAGCCCCCCTCCAGGTTTGAATCGCGTTTTGGCGCCAATTGCAGCGTGGCGACGTCATCAGCCTCGCCTGCCCATGTAAATCACATGGGCAGGCTTCCTCCCTGCCAGATCGCCGTGGGATCCGGCGAGGGAGGTGAGCATCGGGCGGGAGGGGGATTTGGCGCCGCTGACGTACCCTGTACGCCCGCGGGTCTAAGGGAGACCCGAGGACAAGACGTACAGGGTACGTCAGCGGCCCTTAAGGGGTTAATGCAAGAGTTAGCGCTCACATAAATGAACATTAGCGCTAGGTTAATTGAGGTGATAGCGATCGTGAGCGTGCAGCACAGATCACCTAATGGGCTAAAAATCCATTAGCACAACGGTTTAAGGACTTTTTAGCACAAGCCTACTACACTTTGCACTCCCCATGTTAAGCATTGAGAGCAAAGTGTAAGCAGAGAGTAATAAGCGTTAGGATCACAAAGTCCTAACCACCATCGCTAACTGATAATGTTTGCTACAGCTTAGAGCTGTAGCAAACTGATTCGGCTTCTGCAGAATCAGAAGCAGCTGCAAACCCCCATCCCCACCAAATCAAATTATCACTTTTCATCTCGCAGCCAGAATGGCAGCCCTATCTGCCTCTTCTGGCCGCCAGGAGCAGAGTGAGATTGGGGGCTTTTTTCCCCCCAGTCTCACTCCGCGGTCCTGTAGGATCTTGCGAGAGGCGAGATCCTGCCAGTCATATGACTAGGCAGCAGAAGCCTCCATGGACTCCGAGGAGGAGATGCTCACGACTACGTGTTAGCGCTGCACTGAGCATCCTGGAGCCTAGCGGCTGCTATGGTGTGGGCTGCTGTTTTCAGTGTCTGACCCGTAATCCACTGGTACAACGGCGACGCTAAGGGGAGATTTGCGAGCGCAAATTTTTCCCCTTAGCACCCCCATTTTAGCTGTAGGTACATGATAGTGCCCTAAATGTAGTTGTTTAGTGATGCTGCAAACAATGGTGAAAATCACCTTAGTTGCAACGGCATTAAACTTCAGTGATCCTGAAAATCAAAGAATGGAATTCATGAGAGCGTCCCCATCTAAAAGGTTACTGTGGTTGCATCATGGGTGAATTTCGCTTTTACAGCAACATTAAATAAAGGCATTTAGTAAATAACTCCTTTTTAATGGTTTGAATATGGTTCACATGGGTACAGACTACATAGTGAAATTTAACAGCAACAGTATTGTGATGTTTAGACAGATTCCCTGTCTGTCTCAGAGGTTTCCAGGTTGGGAGTGGTTCTTATGCCACTCCCCTATTCCCTGCTGCAGTGCATGCTGGAGAAGGAAGCTGTACCATTCTCCAGGAAGAACACAGCCTTCTGATCTGCAGCAGACAGCAGCCATGCTGGGAAGCATTTAGGCACAAAGTAAATGCTGGAAACCTGTCCTGTTATAATAGCACAGACAATAATCTGATTCTGTACAGAACCTTCTGAGGACTGTCTCATCTGAGTGATTAATAAACCTTCCCTGGTTTATCGTGACATCTGGCCTGTGTATAAATTACTGGACAATACTCACAGAAATACATACAACACGTAATTGCATGCCCACACCTTTGGGACATAACAAAGAATATACAATAAAATCTAAACAGTTTAACAGCATAATCACAAAAGCTTGTTTTTGATGTTTTTTTTATCCAACAGATCCCACAAAATCATAAATGAAAAGCAAAGTCCTTGGATTCACGTCATTAACAGTTTACAGGAGATTATCTAATTAAACGATTAGCCTTAATGTCTTTCACTAATCCAGCCATAAAATCTTCCCACGCCAACCACACAAATGTCAAATAACACTGTGGTTCATATATTCCTTTTATTTTACCTCATCACTACCACATGTTCCTCAATAAGACTGAACAGTATTGGATATTACAGTAGTTAATGACATTGTCAGTGGGGAAATCTAATGGTTTATTGAGGGCAGATGGCACAAGTGTTACATGACAGCTAAAGCAGTAATATTAAAAGTATTCCTTAGTGGTGTACAGTAATCTAAGGTTACATGACTGCTGCTCTTACAAAGAATATGCAAATTATTAAGTTTATAATATTATTTTTATTTATATAGCGCCAGCATATTCTGCAGCGCTGAACATTGGGCACAATATAGACAGGGTTAGAATACATTGAGACTGAACAACATTTTGACAAACCAGTACAGGTGTCACGTTTTGCGTCTCCAGCCCCATCCCCCTGTCCTCTGTATATCTATATGCAGGTCTTGATTCTTGGCTGCTGTTCCTGGGTTGCAGCTCAGGGGTTAATGGTTTCTGTTCTCCCTGCTCACCTGTTTTGCCCTTGTCCTGATTCACTCCCCATAAGGGAGCAATGCACCCATAGAGCAATGCACTATCATCTTCACTCTTGCTGATCATTCAGTGTGTGGTGTTCTGAGAGCTGCCTGTTATTTGTTCCAGTCCCTGTTTGTATACTTTTAGTTATACTCATTTGATCCTGGTTTTTCCCTGTCTGTTATTTCTGTCATATGTTCCTGGTTCATTTCTAGTTTTTTGCTGTGTTTTGGTTTTCTGTTTGTGTTATACTGAATCCCTGGTTTCCGATACTTGGCTTGTCTGGCTTACCTCCTGGTTCTCAACCCCTGCATCTGTATGACGTTCCCGCTCTGGTTATCTGACTCCTGGCTATCCTTATTACCACGCTTTCGTATGTTCCTTGTCTGTACTGTTAATAGCGATCCCTGTCATCTGTATTTGTCTAAGACTCTGCACGACTTCAAGGTAACTTCTTCTATAGCGCAGATCCGGCTATCAGATCAGGGCTTCTGTGGTATTGCCATGCAGAGGTCTCTATGTAACCCTGTATAGCTGTGTTAATCTGTTGTCTGCATATTGGGGCTTTTCACCTGAACCAGGGCCTCACCTTGATGCAAGCCTGGTGCCGCCAGCATAGCAATAGCTGGATACGAGGGCCCCATTCCCAGGGGAATTTACAATCCAGAGGGGTTGGGGCTGGGAAGCAGGAGGAGAGGACTGCAAGGTGACAGTGATGGACTGATTGGGCCAGTGAGCTGTATTAGTGAGTCGGTTGGTAGGCTTCCCTAAATAGGAAAGTCTTTAGGGGGAAAGTCAGACAGTACGAGAGAGAGAGAGTGTTCCAGAGGATGGGAGCTGCACTTTGAGAAATCCTGCAGTCTAGCATGGGAAGCAGTGATGTGCAGAGAAGCTAGGCACAGGTCGCAGTTTGACCTTTAGCGAGCGGTCTGTGGTGTATTTGATTAGTGAGGAGCAGAGTTAAGGGAGGGCGCCGAGCTCAAACCGTTTAACCCAGGAACGTGAAATTTTGAAGGTACGTTGTTTTTATGATGTAGGCACCAACTTAGGAAGGATTTATGGAAATTCTGTCCCTAAGGGGGTGAAAAGGGGTGTGTGAATATTTTAAACAGGACACTAGTATCTCAGAAACAGAAGATGCTAAAGGGATAAAAATTGGTATTTACAATCTTCTTGAAAAATAAAAAAAACATGTTTTACCATTTTCCAAAAATCCAAGTCGGGGTGAAAAAAAGGGGGGTGACTATTCTAAAGAGGATACCTATATCTCAAAAAGAGGAACTGTTACAGCCAAGAAAATTGGTATTTAGATTTTTCTTGAAAAAAAAAAAGATGTATTTTAGCATTTTCAGAAAATCCAGTTAAGTGGGGTTAAAAAAAGAGGGTGAACATTTTTTTTATTAATATACCCATATTTCAAAAACCAAAGCTGTTACAAGCGTGAAAATTGGTATTTACAATTTTTGTGAAAAGTTAAAATAGAAAAAGTGTTCTACCATTTTCTGAAAATCCAATTACGGGTGGGGAGGTGAAAAGGGGTGTGGATACTTTTATCAGTATACCTATATTTCATAAACCTATTTACAATCGTCTTGAAAAATAAAAAAACATGTTTTACCATTTTCCAAAAATCCAGTTGATACATTGGATCAGCAGATCAGAAGGATGCCGTTACCTCACACAGAATGGAGTCTCTATGCAGCTCCTCTCACAGCCAGGGCTCGCAGACTCCCTCACTGCTCCAGCATGTCTACTTCCCTCTCACAGTCCAGGGCTGACACACATCCTCACTGCTCCAGCATGTCTGCGTTCTTCTCACAGCCAGGCCTCACGCACCCTCAATGCTCCAGCATGGGAGAACCGGTGATATTGTAGAACCCCAACAGACCTAGGCTCTGTAATGGCACCAGATTGTAAGTAAAAGCACTTCATAGAAATGTGATTGAGGCTACGGTGCCAACCAGTTCTGGCCAGGGGAGTCGGTGTTCATACCACAAATACCTTATACCTTCAGAATATCTGTTTCAATTCAAAAGACTTCAGTTCATCCTAAAGGTTTGTTTTGTGATGACTATCAACAAGTTTCAGGGACAGACTTTGAAGGTAGCTGGAATTGACCTAAAATAAGTCTGCTTCTCACATGGGCAGTTTTACGTTGCCTGTTCCAGAGTGAGCTCACCTAACTCTCTGGTGATCCGAGCTCCTGAAAGAAGAACCACTAATGTAGTTTACAAAGAAGTACTCAAATAGATTTTATTCTATGTTCTAGATGACAGAAAACTAAATATTTTATTTTGTCTGTCTCATTGTCTGTTTGTATTTACAACACAAAAAAAATAATATTCATGGACGAAAATGAATGAAACAACTTTGTTTTGTAGCAAGTACGCCCTTACTAAATAATAATAATTACTTATAGTTTAAGACCTCAATATGTAAATTAATGTTTCATACAGTAAGCACAAAAAAGTCATGTTTCTTTTAAAAACAATTGTAACAAATCCCAAAATCCACAAGAGCGAAGCCGCAGGCAAAAGTTAGTACAGAATAATTTTAATACACCGTAGCTACCGTTATAGGCAAAAAGGCCTTATTCCTCAAGCACAATGATAGAGTAGGTTCTAAAATAAGGAATTCTGGCTTCATAGTTAGAGGTGACATCCCCTTATGGAAATTCGAACTTCTTCCCAAAAGTACTGAATAATCTGGCATCTGGCAAAATGACATAGATCGGCATCTGTATGGAAACATTTAAAACAGAAAAGGAAGGATTTTCTGCCCATTGCAAATAACCTCTTGTGCATAATGGGCTTAAATGGTAAGTTTGCGCATCAATTTCCCTATAAGGGACCATAGGTAATAATTTTGCCAGATTGCCATGGGTAT